>CM046358.1:3442901-4777342 GCA_025436335.1 Bursaphelenchus mucronatus
ACCCAGTGAACAGGATGGATTCGGATGAATAAAAAAAATGTAGACGTTTTTATGGGGGTCACGGTGAGGGAATTGAGGATATCCGATTTGAGAAAGGGGCTTACGGATCTTCAGGGGTTCTAGTCAAGAATACGATATTGCACATGATACTTTTGGATACTTTTAAATACCAAATTAAAAATACGACTGGCAACTACTATTTGACAACGTCATAAGCCCTAAATAGTATTTTAAGCTCAAATCAACCACTTTTAATATTTGTTTCATGACTTTATATTGCCTTACCATCAACTTTTTTTCCAAAAATCTTAAAATTATAAAAAAATTTTATATTCTTTTTTGTCTTTCTTTTTGTTATTCACGGCCTTCAGCGATGAATTATTAATAATTTACAGACCTTCCGGTCTATAAATTTTGTCGTTTGGAATCATATACCATGACATTTTTAGGGATATTTCTTTATTTTTGCCGCTTTTTTGGCTTTTTTGTCGTAAAATGACCCGTTTTTAAAAGGAATTGTGAACTTGCGTCTTTTGCAAGATGATTATTTGCATGAATACAGCATTTTTATTTTTTGTATCGAATTTTGGTCCTGTATTTTTTATTTTTTTCCAATTTTTGACCAGAATTTCACTCCTGAAAATATTATTTGTTGTTTACTGTAACATATCATTGTTCTATCATTGATACGCCAACACATCATTGTCCTATCATTGATTGCCTATGCAATATGTCTTCAACTCCTTGTAAACTTTTCATTTATTTTCCAAATTTCAGCTGCAAGGGCTTCTTTAAGCGGACGGTGCAGAACAAACGGGTCTACGCTTGTGTGAGTGGACTGGCCCTCGGCTGTCCTATGACCAAAGAGCAGCGCAATCGCTGTCAATACTGCCGGTTCCAGAAGTGCCTGCAGCAGGGAATGGTGTTGGAGGCCGTCCGCGAAGACCGCATGCCCGGAGGGCGAAATGGCTCCGCAATCTATAATCTGTACAAGGTGACTTGTTAATCGCTCGCTTATTTGTATTTTAATCCCATGTACTTGTAGCTGAAGTACCGAAAAACGCGGAAATGCAGCGAAGCCACGTCGTCCGAGGATTCAGAAGCCCTCAAAAGTCCAACAGCCAGCAGTAGCGGTCAAGAGGAATGTTCGAGTAGTAGTAGATGGGGAAGGAAACGCAAGTTTGAGAGTGTGAATGATGAAGAGACCCTGAGGCAGTTCAGGGATCCACCGACCAACAAAAATTTAATACAGGTAAAATTTTGAAAAATTTCAAAAAAAAATAATGTGTTCGTATTTTACTTTTGTATTTTGTTAAAAATTATTTTTTTAGTCATCTTAAGACCTCCAGACTGTAGTATAGTTAATATATTTAATACGAACACTGCGTAAAAAAATATTTTTTGTACCGTGCAAAACCAAAATTTCCAGTTTTTTTTTGAATTTATGGTTTTTAATGCCTGAAAATTAGTTCCCTCGTGTTTTAGGAGCTAATCGAACTGGATCGACTTGATCAACTCATCAATCTGAAGGGTCTTCGTATATGGTCAGAGGAACAACAAAATCAAACCGAGAATTCTTCACCGACCGAACGACTCTCTCGAATTGGCGATGAAATCGTCGAGAAACTCGTTGAATGGACCAAAATGTTGCCCTTTTACAACACTCTTCCGGTTGAAGTCCATACCCATTTGCTGACGCAACGATGGGCCGAATTGGTTCTGTTGAGCGCCTGTTTCTATGCCTATGAGACTCAAAGCGAAGAAAATGAAGGCGGATTATCTTTCGTAAATTCTCAGCGGAATCTAGAGCTGCTACAGCAAAGGCTGAGTGCGGTGATGACCAAGGATATCCCATTTGAACATGTTAGAAAGTAAGTTGGACACTAGAAAAATTTTTTGATTTTTTGGTAAAATTTTTGTAAAGATCAAGTGTAACATTCGGAAAGGCTTAGAATTTTGTAGATACGTTTAAGACAGCTTATATTTTAATTATTAACAAAATAACCGCTTCTTTTTTTAAATTAAATTTGCAAAAAAATTTTGTAAAAATGCAGGTTGTGGGTTTTTGAAGATAAAATCAGCTGTATCTTTTAAGTTCCTGCATAACGCGGTCTAATATTTAATGTTAAGCTTTGATGATCCTAAGGTTTGTCTTGGCCAAGTTGCATCAAGATCAAGATATTACACTAGAGGTACCTTTTTGAGAATTAAAAAAAACTGTAACTTTTGTCAATATTAAACGCTTTGAAGATAAAGACGTATTTTATTTTTTTTAGAGAAGCAGGACCACTTGTTGAAAAGTTCACGGCCCTTCTGAACGCCTTCAGTAAACTAAAAATCACTTTGGAAGCCTACGTTTGTCTAAAAGCAGTCACGTTGCTACACTATGCTACGCCAACAAACGATAATGAAGAGGATTCTAAGAGCCTAGATTATCATACGTTGTATTTCCGGAAGGTCTCTTCGATTCAAGATCAATTTGTGAAAGCGTTGCAAATTCACTTGAGTCAATGTGAAAATGGACCCAGACTCAGCGAGATTTTGACCTGGTGAGTAATTTTTCACGTATTTTAAATAATAGGTTGAGGCGTTTTCTAAATTTTATGCACAAAAATACCAAAATTTTGACGACGTAGACATTTTCTGGCAAAAAACATCCAACGTTGTCATGGATAATAAAAATTGATCCCAAAATCTTAATTTATGATAAACTTTTGGGATGCTATTTGTGATCAATTTTATAATTTAAAGACCTTTTTGCACTTTTTCATTTTGAAACAGAATGCAAAAACGGCGGTAAATTGAATTTTTGAAAATATTATTAACCAAAACGCAAAGAAAATATTCTAATGACTAACAGAAAGCAATACACATCTTATTTTATGTATAAAAAGTTTTCTCAAATTTAAAATCACATTTTAAACACTATTTTTGTTACAGTTTTCATACTTACCTTATCCTGATTTGTAAAATTTTTCCAGGCTCCCAATGCTCCACTCCGCCTCCTCCGTCCTCCTCCACTCCAAAATGTTTTATGTTCCATTTTTGATTTGTAAAAATCCCGAACCCCTCCGGGAATCCGATTTCCCAGCCTTAAGGCCGATGACGTCGTCCACTTCCCAGGAGCCAACTGACACCGAAATTGAAGCCGATGAGACCGATGGATCTTCTGATGATCATTCCGAGATCTTAGAATAATTTTACATTTTTTTTATTATTTTTTATGTGATAATTGTGATTAACCCCATTTTTTCTTAAAAAAAATCTTATTTTTTCAAAATTTAAATGTCTAATGCCGATACTTTTGAGTGATTTGTAGCCTACTGACTCTGCAGTACTATTAACAACGTCCCTCGGTGTCTTTCGTTGTATCCCTTTACTCTTTCGGAGCTTTTTAATCAGGTTTAAACGCCCAAAAACGTCTTTCATTCGGAGATTGCAATAAAAACACTCTGTCTTTAACAATTTAATAATTTCTTCGCTCGGTTCTAAATATTTTATTCGAGTATTAGTGATACCAAATAAACATTAATTAAGTTTCAAAAAATTCTGAAAGTAAAAACGAGATTTTTTGAAAAATTTTTATTGGCTAAAATACGATATGAATTTGATGTGCTCAAATGATAAAGTTGGATCAGGCTCTACGACGCCTTTGGATTCGGAACACAATGAAACGGCATTTCATCTGAAACAAAAGCGAATATTCATGGATAATATAATTTAATGAACTGAGGAATGCAAAAAAAATGCTATTTAGAACATTTCCGGTATCCCACATCCTTCTCTATATTCCAATTCATATATAAGCAAAAGCGGTTGTAAAGGCTCTAAACCGCTTCTACTTAAAAATCTACAAAAATCAAATAATTTTTACTTACATTTTTGGATACTTTCAGGACACACGCCGAGTTTCTCATATTCAAATAATTGGGAGCCGAGAAAATGGTCAAAAGTCGGCCTCGGAAGAAGAACCGATGGCCGTTTTTGGTCATTTCTCTTGTGAGCTGATGTCCTCTGACAATCAAATCCACTCCAAGCCTTTTGCAGATTTTTTCGACCACGTCATCGGAGAAACTGAGCGAAATGCCGCGGGAATTCATGGCCCATCCGTCCAACTTCTCTTCTGGATCGGCCCAGACCAGATCACACATTAATCCATACGGAGGGATAATCGCTGGACGCTTGATCTAAAACTCCAAAGTATCATTATTTTTCAATCCAGAGCAAAAAACACAAAAAGTATCAAAAGCGATCCATTATAATCTTCAAAAAACTTCAAAAGTTTTCAGTTTCGATATTAAAATAAAAGAAACAGTACATAGTTACTTACATTCGCAATGGACTGAAGACTCTCCAGACCCGGGGAAATTCCACCGTGCATACACAAAATCTTTTTATTCACCAACGCTGCCAATGGAATCCAATTGAAAACTCCGACGAAGCGCTGCCATAACTGGAAATTAAAAGTCATAAGTTAAAATTGTTTAAGATAAAGGAATTCTAGAATTAAAAAATGTTCGAACAGCTAACAAAATTTTTGGTCAAAATTCACACAATTTTTTTCGAAAAAACCCTTTAGACTACTATTAAAAATCAAATTTGTGCCAAATAACAAGATTTCCCAACAAAATCAATGCCCTGAACAAAATGCCAAAATACGCGGGAATTTCGAATCTCAAAACCTCAAGCTCCAAGTGATTTCCAAAACTTTGTAAAAATCTCCAACGCCAATTTTTGGTCAATTTAAGAAATAATTGATTACCTTTTCTTACTTTGTTTGTCGTATTTTGCCCTATGATCCAACTTACATCCTCTCCAACCTTGTTGTCTTTGCTCATAAATCGATTGACACATTCATCATAGAATCCATACGAAGCACAAGTATTAGCGTCCTCATGATTTCCTCTCAACAAGAAGACCTTTGTTGGGTACTTTATCTTCAGTGCGAGTAACAGAGTGATCACTTCGATCCCCTGAACTCCTCGATCCACATAGTCGCCTAAAGTAATGTAATTTTTTGGAAAAAAATATGGAATAAAAAAATCTTTAACAAATCTGCAACGGACGTATTTTACAACCAAAATATAAAACTTGTTCTTTGAAAAAACTGTTCAAAAAAAATTTTGATTACTAATAATGAAAATTTACAAACCAAAATCAACTTTCTCACCCAAAAACAAGTAAGATTGAATGTGAGGGGGGCCACAGCGGAGGAAAATGTTGCGCAGATCGGCAAATTGGCCATGGATATCGGCGCAAATGATCAAAGGAAGCGTTTCTCTGTAAAAAATTTCAAATGAAAATTTCTCGTGATAGAACTCTTGTATAATTTTAAAATTTGGCGCACACACTTGACGTTATCGGCATACTGATAGCTGAAAATTTTAGCGAATGCTTTACAGTCTACGCCAAGGTATTCAACAAACTCTGAACAATTTTGATGCCAAATCCTATCAAATTGGATACTTTTCATTTTTCGTTGAAAAATCATCTAAATTTTTCAAAATTCCCTAAAAATTCAACTTACTCTTCAATTCTCAACAAACTTTTTTGCTTTTCAAAGCTCTTGATGGCCATTCTGATGACTTCTTTGAGCTCTTCCAATTCCAATTGCACCTCAATCAATGCCGCCATTTTCTTTATTCCCTTTCTTTTTGGCTCCGTTTTGGCCGGCGCTTTCATCAATCGAATGATCAACGAGTCCAAGAGATCGTTTTGAACAACTTCATGATCCGCCACTGGTCGTTCCGAGTCGCCACTTTCGTCGCTTTCCTCTTCCCGGGAAGTTGTACTCGAATCCTCATCGCCACTTTCATGCTCTTCTTTCGGCTTCGGAGCCTTTTTTGGGAGAGCTTTTGGACTCGGAGCGGGACTGACTTGTTGCGACATGATGGAGAAAATTGACCGATTTTTAGGAGGAAAAAGTGAAAATTAATTTATGAATTTTTTATTTCTAAAACTAGCATAAAATTTGCATAATTTTTGATTGAACAATTCCAAAACTTGCATAAATTTGTAAAAGTAAATTATTGATGTTTTAGTCGAGATTTGACAAATTTTTTGTTGAAAACTTCCGATTTTTCCCCAAAAATTCAGAATCCGAAATCATTAAAAATTCCATAAAAGATGTCATCATGACATAATTTTCGATATTTAGCGAAACTCATAATGTCCAACTTTAGTCAGACTTTTTTCCGATCTCATTTTTACTGCACAATCTTTATTACAAACAATGAAATTCCCATCTTCATCATGATCAATATCCCGGCGCGGTTCTTGGAGGCGGGCAATGATCGCATCCTCCTCGCGGGCCCGGCAGTCCGGCCGGACCAGGTCCTCCTTGATCTCCCGGGACTCCAGGCGGTCCGTTTCCTCCGGCATCTCCGATTGGTCCCACTGGTCCCGCATCTCCGGGCTGTCCATCGCCTCCAGGTGAGCCGTTTGGTCCGGGTGTACCAGGCGCACCAGGCGGTCCAGGTGGGCCAACTTGGCCGGGAACTTCTCTAAGCTGTCCTGGAGGCCCGGGTGGGCCGGCGGGACCGGGTTGTCCGGGCTCTCCAATTTTTCCGGGGCCTCCGAGAGCTCCAGGTGGGCCAGGTGTTCCATCTGGACCGGGCATTCCTGGGGCTCCAGCATTGCCGGCAGGACCGGGGGGACCTGAAAAGCAAAGACCCGTGCATATCTTTCCATTTAAAGGGACAGTACAGCTACTTTTAAATCACGTTTTTACAGCGTGGGAACAAAATGTCCAAAAAGTTCCTTTGTCTACGGTACCAATAACAACTTAAAAAAATAATGGTGGCATTCTACATGTTTACTAATAGTTGTTCTACTGTTGCCAATTTTGCCGCATTTTTTTTCGCTGCAGGACATAAAAAAACTTTTTTGACATTTCGTTTCACACGCCGTAAAACGCGCAATTCAAAAGTAGCTGTTATGGCCCTTTAAATCCTTAGATTAGCAAAAATTTTGATTTGTCATCATTTTTAATTTACCTGAATTACCAGCCGGTCCAGGTGGACCAGTTGGGCAGTCAAAGCACCATTCTGGAGCTGCCGCCGGAATCGGCGGAGGCCCATCTGAGCCAGGCATTCCAGGGGTCCCAGCCTGCCCATCATCCCCAGGGTTTCCATCCGGTCCTGGTGGACCCGGCGGACCAGCTGGACTAACTCCACAGCCACAACAAGTGGTAGTTGGAGGCCCCATTACAGCCATGTCTGAGGAATACCCAGCTTGACGAGGGAGACGGGGCTGCACTTTGCTGAGGACCTGCAACGGTTTAGAAGAAGGTTTGAATACGTCAGATTAAACTGTTTTTACTTATAAAAATAAATACATCAAGCTAGAATCAGCAACTTTTGATGAAACGTAGCACAAATTAAGAGTCAAATTTTGAAAAGATATTCGAGATTTTTAGCGCGCGCTTTCCATAAATCACCGAGATTTTTAGATCGGAAGTTGCACAATATTCGACATTTTTGAGAATTTTGACATAAAAATTTAATAGATCTTGGTTTGTGGATATGAAAATATTTTGAAAAAATATAATTTTTCAAATCGACCCAAAAAAATTAATCCACAAAAAACCCCAAAATCCCCCAAAACATCCATCTCTACCAAAAGAATCCAATTTCCTCTTACCTGTGTCCTGGTCACCTCCTTCCACACATTCATCGATCTGGCCCGACAAAACTCGACCTCACTCTGCATGACCGACTGCATATGTTGCATGTGATGGTAGACCATGGGTACCGTAATCACACATCCCAGTGTTGCAATTGTTGAGATTACGACGCCCAGGAAGGCGACGGTGCGGATGCCTTCGGCTTCCGAACGCAACGCCTCTTCCTCCAGCTTTGCGTAACCCATGTTCGCGACTCCCACCTTCCCCATCCCTTTTATACGGACCGGATCTGTGGGAGCGCTTGGAAAAGTTGCTGAAGGGAGGTCTCCGCTTCTTCGGAGAACATAATGACGTTAACCGGGCTAATGAAACAGTCCGCTGCGTTTGGAATGTCGATCGTTTGCGTTTACCGGCGACGTTTCTCGGTTATGTCATCGCCCGGAAAAGGAGGGAATTAGAGACGGTTGTTGTTAGTTTTGTAGCAAAAAAAGCACAATCAAGATGTAAATTGAACAATTCGTGAAGAACAATTATTAAGGGGTCAAATTCAACGCAAAAAGGTCAGTAGAATCGTTGACAACAATGGGAAACGAAAAGATTAACTTCGGAATGTTTGGACTATAATTTTCCATAATTTATTCAAGTTTTACCCCTTTCCAAAGTTGTGGGCGTTGTTTCAGTTTTCGAGGAAATAAATATATTCGTCTTGCTGTGAGCAATTAGACATGCGTCATGGTGCTCTGATTGTTCTCGACTGTCGTTTTCTTTGTGTTTTTGAGCCGTCTCCTGTGGATATTGCGAGGAGTCCGCGGTTATTTGGAGACGGAAAATACGATCACATTTACGTTTAAACTAGAGGGAAAGCAAGATCACGACTGGATCAGAAATCTGAAGGCAAGTGGGAGCCAAGGGCGTAATTAAGGGGAGAAATGAGAAAAGTTAGAAAAGTGATGACTTATACCTACCCTAACATAAGTCATTAGTTCTTTCAGGTGTAAACCTAATAAATTTGTGTCGTTTTCATTTTCCGTATCATTTGGGGAAGTTGAAGAATTTTGTCAATGCTTGAGGTCATAAAAATTTTAAATTTCAATTTTCCCGCCATTTTTGGCATTGTCTGATGTGAATTCAAAACTTGAAAAATACAAATCAAAATTGAAATAGGAGTAAAATACGATACTCAAAGATAAATTTGCAAGATATATCTCCAAAACGGGTACGCCATTTTATCAATGACAACTGTTGATTATAATTTTTCATAAATCGTCAGTTTTGATACTGAAAAAAGTCGTCCTGAACTTTTTTAGCAATCCACTCGTATTGATATTGTGCTCCATCGTACCATACCATTCTTTTCCTTCCGTAATTTACCCTATTTTTACGTGTTTTCCAGAAATTCGCCGTCAATTAAAAGTCGATCTTCGGTGTCACCCACGCGTCTTCTTTCAGGGTGCTCTTTACAAGACAAAAAATAGCTTTTTTTGCTCTTTACAATGTCTCTGATCCGATACCTCAACCTTGACCTTGTTGGGGAAAAACCGGTCGTTTTTTCCGGTAATTACGTAACACATTTCCTCTTTTTTCCGTTTGCTTAAACAGTTAGGGATTGTAACTCAAGTACTAACAAGATTTATGGGACCTCTTGAGCTGTCTGAAAAGGAGGGCAACAGTAAAAGGATTCGGATCGTAAAATACGATTGAATGTTCAAGTTTTTTTCCGTTTGAATTGGCCTAACTTTATGTATATAGTAATATGACCTTGATCAACGAGATTTTGGATATAGTTTTTTTTAGAACATAGCTAAGATTTCTTGACACTCAAATTGATCATAAAAACTGGCGCTTCCAAGCCTCAGAAAATGCGCTCTGAGCCAAGACACATTTCATCGTATAAAATATCACTTAAAACATTAAACCCAAGTCGACAATCTCAGGTACATTTACAAGTGTTAACTGTGGTCTAGCAGACCGATTATAGTCGTTGTTGATTTTACTTATCAACTACGAAAGCCGCAATCTGCGCCCCAACTTAGGACAGCTTCCATCATATAACATGGCTTCAAGCGCTGAAACTGGCTAACTTTCACCTATCCGACGTCTTAAAACACCGCATTTCACCCATTTATTCCATGGAAATAAATATCAAATCCTAAATTCTATACACTACAACAAGAACAACAAAAAAGTTATTTCGGAGATCAATCATCAAGTTTAACCCTCTCGGGATTGATGTACATCTTGTCTTCGTAGTTGGTCCAATCATATTTGACTTTGTAGGGCATGAAACGTGAGTCGATTCCCCTTTCCCTGAGGGCTTTTGTCTTTTTCCATTTGATGAAATCCTGTTCCGCATCCATTATTCCCATGGTAAAGGAGAAGGGAAACGTCAGTAGAGAGCATATCCTACAACGATATTAATATTCGACAACAAAAATAACTTTTTACTACCTTTTTGGCTAAAACTTATATTGTACTTACCCAGCTAATCTCGCTCTGCCCGTAATTCCATAAATAAACATTTGAGTGATGCCGCAGGTCATGAATGTGGACATGGCGGTGACTGGGAAGGCTGGATCAAGTCGGAATAGCTAAAATCATGATTTAATATCATAGTTTAATTCGACCTAAACCAAGGTGCCCACTATAACATAAAACACGACTAAACATTTAAAAAAAAGTCTTGTGAGACTTATTGCAGCTCTTAGCAGGGCCATAAAAATGTCACAAACTAACCTTTTCTTTCTTTTTATTTTTGATTTCGGGGTTCTCGGCATCTTCATTTTTTTCTGGCATCTGTAAAAAAATCGGATCTAGTACAATATTTTGATGTCATAATCGCAAAACTCCTTCCCAAAAAGTAGAAGTTATCCACTCTCCTTTTTGACCCTTTTTGCACACCTTCAACCAAAAAGTTCGACAAACGTAACCAACTTTCTCTACCACAACACCATCATCTCAAATATTCTTATGATTTCGACAAATTCCCTCAAATCACTTCACTGACCGCTGATTTACAATTTATCTGAGGTTAAGTTAAGGTTTATTACAATATAGAGACAAGAAAAGTTTACAAAAACACAAGAGAAAAAAGTGAAACAACCCGGGACTCTTTTCAAGGGACCAATGCGAAAACTTTTTTTGAATGCCCAGTAATTGGAGGTTACAATTACTGTAGAATCAACTCAAGGAGAGGGGGTTAAGTTTGATGGGGATAAGGCGCAGAGATGGGGTGAAAAACATAAGATTAACTCAAATTTTGGTAAAACACGGGAAAATTTCATATCAAAATTTCAAATTTCTTTCACGGGCCTAAAATACCCACACTGCTCAAACGTCCTTGAACTTCAAACAAAATGAATTCCCCCGTATTTAACCAAAACATTACCATAATAAGAGATTTTTGGTATAAAAAGTGGCCTAAACCAATATTCCCAGAAAAGACTGGCAACATTAGACACAAAACCAATAAATTTCATATCCTTTGTCATCTTTTCCATCCAAAAAAATCGGTTAAACTCTCAACTGCACTTTATATTAATGGCCGTTTGTCTGAAGATCGAGGCCGGAGAAGTCGAAGCCGCGGAATTGAAGCTGATCGGCTTCCGTGATTTGGCGCGGATCACGGGCCGGACTGAGGCGTGGGTTCTCTCGTGTGAATTCTTCATCAAAGTTGGAGACATCTTCAGGATTTTTCTGCAAAACTCAAGGATAATACATAAAAACTCCGACATTAGTACCTAAATTAAAAAAATATTTTTTTAGAATCACTTACAATCGTTGGAACAAAGCTGGGTCTGATCTTTTTCCGGAGTAAATCGTCCCATTTGTTGTGGAAGTCCTAAAAACCAAAAAATATATATATTGTTACCTAAAGTACAATAACAAAATGTATCCTTACCTCAAACCAAGTCTGCATTTTCACTTCTCTGGCATCATGTTCTCCATAGCCAATTCGCTTTTCAGGGTTTTTACGGAGCAACTGAAAAAAATTTCAAAATTAAAATTTTAGGTAACATAAAACTAATTTTAGGTAACATAAAAATAATATTAAAACGGTCTCAAAACAGTACATACCCTTCGCATGATGGTCACAGAGTGCAACGAGATCGATCGTGGATACCTGACATCATCGCTGACAATCGAATCAAAGATTTCTTCTTCATCGTCACCAGAGAATGGTGGCTAAAATGTAACACAAAAATTAGCCAAGAATGCATTCAAAATTGTCTAAGACTACTCAAAACCCCTTCTAATATCCTTCAAACCCTCAAAAATTTCTCTCACCTCTCCCACAAGCATTTCGAAGATCAAAACGCCAAGTCCCCACCAATCGATAGCTCTGGTATAGCTGCTTTCGGTCAAAACTTCTGGTGCCAAAAACTCCGGAGTTCCACAGAACGTCGAAGTTTTGTCCGTTGGTCCCATTCCCTCCTTGCAAAGGCCAAAGTCAGCCAATTTCACGTATCCTTCGCTGTCCAATAGCAAATTATCCAACTTCAAGTCGCGATAGATAATATTATTCTTATGCAGAAATTCGAGTCCCAACAAAACACAGGCCGCGTAGAAGCAGGCACGCTCCTCACTGAAGATCTCATCGTGGATATGCCGCATTAAATCTCCGCCCATCGAGTATTCCATTACAAAAAATACATGTTCCGGGGTCTGGAAACATGCGAAAAGATTGACCAAGAACGGATGTTTGTGGCGAGAGGCAACTTCAAAGATTCTCTTCTCCACCATCAAGGATTCTACTTCTTCTCTGGCCAAGATATCTCCCTTTTTCAGGATTTTCAAAGCATAATGTTTCTGATTGAACTTGTGTTGGCAAAGAATTACCTAAAAAATGTGATAAATAATTTGTAGATTGTAGAATACGGTCATATGGCTACTACAACTCTCTTTATCCTCAAACCTTCCTTTTCAAACAAAACTTTCCCCAAATTTAAACAAAATTTGTATTCGCCATAATCTACCAATTTTTTTCTAAAATTCAAAAAAAAATCAAACTCAAACAAACCTTTCCAAAGTGTCCTCTTCCGAGTACTGAGATCATTTTGAATTGATCCTGTGTTACTTGTTGTTCCCTATGAGGTACCAATGAAGCATGTCGTTGTGCGACCCTTGGTGCATTTTGAGCTTCGGTTTCGACCAGTCGATGTACATTGGGGCTGGACTGTCGACGTGTGGCGGGAAGGGAAGCCTGGAAAGCAAAAAAAACTTGTAAAACCGACAAAAAATAATATATACGAAATGTCACTATTGATTTTTTGACACTTCGTCAATCTGCGAATTAAGGAGCTCATTCGAAATTTCAAAAAAGAAATAAAGTAAATTATGGTAAAGACGTGCAGCTGATCATAAAAACAAAATATTTTTTGCACAAATTATATTATAATTGACTCACCTTGAGCTCCTCCAATCCCACTGACTTGTACTTGCTGGGCGGAAGAGGCGGCGACGTGAAAGCTGAAGGAGGACTAGAGGCGTGAACGGAACCACCCAATGACCCATAAACGGACTGACTCATCGCCATGCCGGCCAGCGGTCGTTGGCCGCTGACCGGTTCGTAGCGCTGTCCGTATTTGCTACCACCATACGACGAAGATGACGAGACTGCAAACAACCAACACCACGTTACGACATCTGGGGAATTCCAGAACGAATAAGACAGAAATACCAGTAAACCCCTCAACATGTGTGATTTTGTACCAGAATGTTTGAGTTCGTCATGGATAATATCAAAAAGGCGACAAATAAGACATACCTAAAGGAAATTCCTGCGGTTTAAGGGCAAACTAAGTCAAGACAGCTCTTAATCTTGCTTGATAGACTCTTAGAAGGACCGGGATTTACGATATAGACCACGTGAAACCCTAAAATCAAAATAAAAATCCCAAAAAAATCAAATTTTTCGTAGAAAAATTCCCAATTCCAAATCCCAAAAATCTAGACAGTAAACCCTCGCAAAACCTTGTCCATGCTCTCTTTCATTTTACCTATACTTTACTCCTTGCAACCGTCAGTTGACCTTTTTTGGAGCGGCCGAAAGAACGGCCGAACGTTTGAATTTCCAGGGATCCGCCGGAAACGTCAGCGGGAACATATCCGCTTCCCATTTCCGTTTAAAAATAAATTTGGGATCGCATTTCGGGCAAAAAACATCATAATTTACATAACAAAACACAAAAACGTTAATACTTTTCCGACTCCCTAGATACCAAGCCCAAGATCCGATTATAGGGGAGAAAAACAAGACAAGATCTTGAATTCAGACGAGGAAAGAAAACTGTAAATAAACCACAAAAACGTCTGCTTACGCCCAATTACACCATGAAAAACATAAAAACTCTGAACTGGAGCTTACCTGGATAGTAATATGGGCTGACGATGGGTTCGCGGACCGCCGAATTGTTGGAGCCGCTCTTGAGGAGGCGGAACCAGGCAGTGGTGCCCAGCAATTTCTTCATATTCGACATTTCCCGGCGTTCCTTCACGTGGAACAGGCGTTTTTGGCGCTCCAGCTTCGGTTTTCGGCCTTCGATGGGGTCCAAATAACGGAGCTGAAAACAACATGCGATTATCATGCCATAACACACCTCAAACCCGCAAATTCCCCTCCCATCTCGCCATAATTCCACAAAATCCCCAAGTTTTACAAAAATCTCTCATCTCGTGAGTGAAAGTCGTAAATAAACGCCATTTCCTTTGGAACTCCCAAAGTACACCGTAATTAACATTTCTTTGCCACAATCAACAACCATAAACACTCATGTAAGGCAGTAATTTACTCGAAATTCCACTTTTAATCCCCAAATATCTGTAATTTCAGGATTCTTTCGTGTCTTGCGGGGTTCTACTGACGTAAGTACAAAACTTATATACCCAGAATTTGATGTATCACGTCAGGGGACAAAAATAAAAGTATTTCCCGGATATCAAGATCCCACAAATAGAAAATTTTTACAAAATTCCGTCAGATACCTACTACAATATAACTCACCTCACAAATCAACTGTCCTCGTGGTTCTAGCTCAAAAGTTTTCTTATGTAGACCCGGCTCAATGTACTCTCCGAGTCTGAGGACCAGGAACGCGCACATGCTTCGGCTTTCTCTGTAGTAAATTTCAATTTCCAGTTCCTTGGTCCGATCCAATTCCAGGTCAAATGTCTGATTCCAGCAGTTCTCGCGGACCGGTCGGGCATCGGTCGTGGCGACGACGCGGTTGTCGAGGCGAAGAGTAGCGAACACCTCGTCTTGGCCGAGTTTGTTTTGATGGCTAGCGGTAAGAACGGTAAAGCAGTCAGTGCAAACAGGCGGACTGGATGGGTGGGAAAGAAGAAGAGGTCAGAAGACGGTACAGACATGGGTAAAAAAGACTAGTGTACAATTTTCAACTCCTCGCCACACATTTTGGACAACAAGATTTTATAAAAAATTCAATTTCTTCAAAGTTTTTTTTTAATCTAAAACAAATTTTTTTTCAAAAACTACCAAAAACTATATTACTAGGAATTTTAAGACTAAATAGGTTCCTAATCCGCCTGCACAACAAAAAAATCGCAAAGAATGTCTCACCTTTGTTGTCTTGACATTTTTCTAGCAGATCTGCTACCTTCACCATGGCCGTTGGAGAAAACATTAGTTGGTCTGATCATGCCATCAGTCATGAGGTCTTTGCATCCCGTTAGTCTGAAAAAGTACTCCATAAGCTATTTTTCAACATCATTTCCATCCCAATAATCTTTAGTTATCTCTCCAATCCAACCCGATCTCTTTCTAGACTTACTTGATTTCCAGCTTTCCACTGACGGCCAAAAGAGGCGGCGCGACTGGGCATCTTCTTTCAAAATTCACGTTAGATTGGCTTGGTGTACTGAGGAGGCTCTTCTGGGACATTGGAGATGAATCCTAAACACCGAATCACAGGAAAGTTATATTAACTTACATCACTCATAGTTCTGAGGTGGGTGCTTGAAGATGGAGGTGAGAATCGTTCGGAGACACTGAGTGGAGGAAAACTGGTGGGTCTTTGGATGTCATCGATATCTCGACAGACCGAATTTCGTTTTGGAGAGTCTTGAGGAAGTCGGTTACTAAAATTGGCTTCCGAGATTACATTATCCTTGAGTAAAATACCTAAACTTTTCAAAGAAACAAAAAAATACTCACGTATATTTCTCTAAAGCCAATTTAATGAGATTTATTTTTTCGTGAGCTTGATCTCGAGTATCCGTGGCATCTTTTTTGGTCCTGGGGTCTTGTTTCTTCATTTCGCTTAGTGTTCGTAGCATATTTTTGGCTCCATCAGCGAGGGCAATCTCCCTGTAGAGGCGGTAGAGGAGGTCCTGGATCAAGAAATCAATGGAGTTTATAGTTGTGTCTTCTAAAAATAGAACAATTAACAAAATCTTTCTTTCCTAGTATAATATAAAACGTTGATCATATAATAACTAAACTAAATAGACTCTATTGGTGCTGCAGGTTCCAAAAAAAACCTTGGCAATAACCGTATTATAAAAGTTACCTGAATCACTATTCTTTCTTGACTTGAGCATCATGTCGATTCGGTCGATTTGCATTCTCAATGAAGCAATTTTGGCCCGATTATCATCAATAAGGTCGCTAGACCTAGTTTGGATGCTATTATAAGCATTTTTACTCGATGCATGTGCGGCCATCATTCGATCCAGACCTTCTTTTACCTTCAATTCTTTGTCCAGCTCTTTCTTCAGAGCGTTTAATCTCGAATAAAGCGCCGACAAATTAGGAGTGCCATCATCCTTTTTAGCGCTTTCCGAATTCTCATCATTCGTGTCTGGGCCTTCTGGTTTTTGATCTTCTTCTACTAAAAAATTTAAATTATATTATACTTGTCCTTCTTTCAGGTAAATTAATATAAAAATTTAGTTTCAACTGACCACAAGTATATACAGAGAGAGCGCTGAGATCCTGAAGCATATCGTCGATCTTACCAGTGATGCGTTCAATGTCGTCTTTTATGTAATCAGTAGTCCTGCGATCAATGACTGCCTTCTGAAGAAAAACCGTAAAATATGATGTAAATATAGACACATACTATAATATAATTGCTGTGAAAAAACTCAAAATCCCCCTTTCACATACCACCATATTGACACATCCTTCCTTCATCCGCATTTCCCGATTGATTTCTTGTCGGATCAGCCGTGCCAACGACGTTATGTCCTGCTGGAACGAGTTCTCGGTCCAGTTGAAATTGTACTTGATCGCGATGTAAGCGACTTCGTTCGGGACGGCCGCACCCATGATTGACTGGCTGAAACATGCGGACATTACCATTTCATACATAAAATATTTAACGTCAAATAGTCGAAAAGCTTTAGGACCTTATTTAGACAAGAAAAAAGTAAAAGAACTCCGCAAACTCGCTGAATATAAATGAAAATGAGGGTAATTTGGCACGTTCTGTAAAAGAAAGACGTTCAACAGGCAATTATCCCTGTTTGATGGGTACTTTCACAAGATTTACACAAAAAACGTCATAAATTACAAGTTCTTTGCAACTACAAATTACTAGTACCTTATCGTCCAAACTTTACAAATATACTCCAAATACGTCATTGCTCATTTTTAAGAGCCATTCCGCCCCCTAAACCTTCTTATTCATCCTCAAATCCACGATTATCACTTTAGATATCATGTGCAATATCGATGCGTAACACATCAAACAGAGTGCGCTCGGCGCTGCAGCGAGCTTGTTGTTCGTTTCTTTATTGAACTGCAAGGCCCGCGGGGTTCAATAAAGGAGAGAGATTTGATTAAGACGGCGGTTTTGGCCGAAAAACGGAAATTGGCGGCCGATAGCACAAGATGGCCCAAATTAATGGGAAATATGTGTTTCATAACTCCAAAACCCCTACAAAATGTCCGTAGGACCTAATTTGATTATTATTAATAGCAACGGATATTTTACCCTCAGGGAAAATTGCTTTTTTGAAGATTGTTCTTAGGAAACAGAGAAATTCTTCGAAAGTCAACAAATTTTCGCGCCCTCGCGTTTTGATAAGTTCAAAACTAATCCACAAATAAACACTTTACGTCCTTTTACCATAAATCCAAACCTTTTAAGTTGACAATGTGTTTGGGGATTTTGTTTTTACCATTTTTATGGAAAAATTCGTGGGAATTTTTCGCGAAATCGTGCAGAAATAAGCCGATTTTTGCGAACTTTCCCAATTCTGCGCGCAAACTGATGCTCTTCCACAACAAACCCCTTCAAATCCTCAGAAATGACCATTTCGTAGCCAAAATCGAACCTTTTCTTTGGCGCCAAAGGATTTTTTAAAGAAAAGGAAAAAAATTCGAAAATTCCAAAAATTCTTTTCTAGAAGTCGCTAAACAGTCCGAGTTTGTGATAAAAACTGGTCTCCGCGAAGTGCCCAGTCATATTTCCGTTCTGATAAGACAATCAGCGCGCGTTTTGCTGCCGGAAATGGTAAAGAAATAACTCTTTTTTGGGTCGAAAAACTCTTCCATTCTTGGCCCGAAAGTCCCCAAGGAGACAGATCCTATCCATTTGGCAGTCCTTGACATTCCGTTTGCTTGACGGGCGGATCAAG
This sequence comes from Bursaphelenchus mucronatus, assembly GCA_025436335.1. Lineage (NCBI taxonomy): Eukaryota > Metazoa > Nematoda > Chromadorea > Rhabditida > Aphelenchoididae > Bursaphelenchus > Bursaphelenchus mucronatus. The sequence continues at coordinate 3,461,125 of CM046358.1, forward strand.
CCGAGTTCACTAGACCGATCCTAATCCCCTCAATTTGCTTCTCATTATATTATCCATGACGGGCTTGATGGAATTTAGCCTCGTTTCTTGTAGTTCTTGACATCCCCGCCAATTTATAATTAAAAGACGTTCCGGGGATGTTGTGTGACGTTATCACCGCCGCCGCGGCTTCTTCAAATTTATGTGGCTTTTCGGGGCGCAAGTCCTCAGGGGCCTGGCCGCCCCGAAAAAAGACATCATAAATAACAACAACATCAAACTTGGGAGTCGTGAACGTCCTCTGTGATTCTCACTCTTTTTTCCTACATGAAGAAACACAAACCCTCAAAAACAACCTACCTAGTGTTCAGTTGTTGAGGGCCGAAGCGACGCGGAGTCGCGGACAAGTGGGCCATGGCCAATCCCGTCGAGAGTTTGGTCGGATCGACAGATTCCGGCAATTTTCGAGTCGGTCCAGCTATCTGAAATATTAAACATCAAAAATCATTTTGATCCAGGGTGAAATCGCGAAAAATATTATTTATCATAAAAACAACCAAAAATAGTGAAAGCTTCCCAAAGAGCGGATCAAAATCTCTTCATAAGGACTAAAAAATACTTTATATTCAAAAGATACAAAACGCTCGCGGAAAAACAAGAAAAATTATATTACACAAGGCACTTGGTGTCTAAACAGTGAGTTTTCTCCCAAAAATAGTGGAACAAATTAGCCACCACCAATTATAGCTCACTTCGAATCGGCCATCACATGATTCAGCTGGAAATCAGTCTCAAATCAGCTGAATTACCTTGATCTAGATGTCGAAACTAAAATCTAATAAATAGAAAGGATAAAGTTGAGCTTTGCCCTACAAAATGGGAACCGGAGATCCTGTTTGGTCATGAGTGAGTTCTCAAAATATTAATTAACACCCAGTTGATCATGTTGGCTTTCTGTTTACCCAAAGGATCATGTACCATATTAGGAAAAGGAGAGGGCAAACTGCAAAAAAATAGATAGATGTGATTGATTAGGAGTTCGGGAGTCCTGATAATCACTTAAAATTCGCAGAAGACTATTAATAACAATAGAAATTCTAGCTTTTTGATCAAAACCTCATGGATAATATAAATTTTTGATAAAAATAAAAGAAATTATTTTCTCGGAGAGCACGTAATAAGAATGTCAAAACCATCATAAAATATTATTTCACACCTCTGAATCACACGAATCTCCTCAAAAATGCGACAAAAACTACCTAAAATAATATTCCCCATCCAATTTTTGATGGAAAACCAAAGAAAAACTGCTCGAATCAAAGCAAGATCACTCGGAACGGCTTGGAATCGCTTCTGAAATCCTTGGGGATCCTCGGCGTCACTCGGATCACCAGTAAATCAACACCTTTCTATCATAATTCACTCAAAAAAATTTTCGGAATAAAAAATCAAAAAATAAAAAAAAGGCGAGAGAAATCCCATGGAAACGAGAAGAGGAAGATGGGGAGAGAAAGAAAGCGGGGAGTCTCTGCGATATTATCCATGAGATCCGAGTTCGAAGCAAGTGGAGGGACCGCCGATATTACCCATCAGAACTTTTTCTGGTGCCTTCATGGTGAATATAAAATTTGCTAAAAATAGGCCAAAAAGTAGGTGTTATTTACTGGTCTTGAGTTTGAGAACTCAAATTGACGAGGCAATCTGAGTTTTGAAGGAATAACTCAGTATTTTTTTGGGTTTCTGTGTAAGTACAACATCAAATTTTTTCTGGTAAGAACGACAAAAAGTAATGGTAAAAATTGTTGGCTATGCGTTTATTATGACGTATAAAAAATGTTAAAGTTCTTTTTGACCTCATTTTGGTATTCTATTCTTAGTAAGACATCAAAAATCCTTTCACATTTACGGTAGCCAGAAATAATTTTGAAAAAATGACTGAAGCACCCGGAAGTTGACAATTTTGGTGGTAAAAAGCATTTGCAAGTCGTCAAAGCGAACCAAACGACGGAGTCATACTTTAGGCCTAATATGTAGAAACAAGAATACGGGACTAAAAGGAGTCGGAGATCGAGTTGAACCTACAAAGTCGAGATCAACTTTGCGCTAATCTTGGCTGTGGACGCGCTAATCCCCGCGCTTCCCATCTCCATTACATGTTCAATTACCCAAGGAGACCTGATTCTTGAGCTTGAGAGTAAAGAGAATGTATGAGTAGGGAGAAAATTAGAGTTGAAAAATAAGGTAAGAAGTATAATATTGGAAATGTTTTAATTGGGTATTGGAAAATTTACGTCCTCGAAATCTTGGTTAGGGGTCGTGTTTTTCCAACAGCTAACTTTCAGTGTCTAAATAAGTATACCAATAAGGAGCTATTATATTATACATACATATATGCATTCTATATTCTAGAATGATGAAAAAATTTTGTGCAAAAATTCTGATTTTTGATAAGTTTTACCAGCTCTTATTCTAGACGTCTACATGGTCATTGATCTCTCATCTTTATTTCATAACCGAGAAAATGAGATTAATTTAAATTACACATCCCAAAAATGGTGTGGGCCATTAAAATTTGCAAAGTTTATTTTCCAAAACTTGTTTTTTTTCGCTTTCAAAGTCTTTCATTCCCTATTTTTAGCCTGCCTGCAAAAGTTTTTCACCCCTAACCCCGGTCCCAATTACAAGATCGCTAAAGAAAAATTATATTATACATCCCGGTCGGAGACGAAAGGGAAATGTCTTTTGAAGAGAAATCTGAAAAGGTCCTCGGTCTCTTTACCTGTGGCCAAGAGGACCCGAGAGGAATTCCTCGCTTCTCCGCTTCAATCAGCGGGTCCCCAAATCCCGAAAAAATAAAATTTGTTCGCTCCGGAACACCTTCGAACCGATAAAACTCTTTTTGCCCTCAGGGCATTCTTTTATTAAAATATGATGTCCTCTTTGTTTGTCATGACGTTTACGAAGAGACGTTGGGTATTTTTATTAGAAAGGGAAGTGGTAAATTGTAAAATGAAGAAAAGCAGAATAAGGTTTTGTTTGGACCATATAACAGAATGTAAAACATGTCTAGTGCTCTTAATATGGCCCGGATTCAGATAAAAAGTAGTTTACAATGCGTGACTAGTCTTAAAGTATTAAATAGTCAACAAAGCGAAGGTGTCAAATCCGGGCAAATGAAAAAATCTCATTAAGGAGGAACGGCATGGATAATATAACCAAAAAAGGTAGTTTTATGAGAAAAAATGACAAGATTCTGTTAACAATCTATCGAATACGTCTTCAGAGGCCTGAAAACACCAAAAGTAATTGGGTTGTTGTTGTTAGCACTTCGGTTTCATAATGGAAAAATTCGAAATATCATCATTTTTCGGCGCCGAAAACTGGAATATTTCTAACCCAACGGCAACAAAAAGGTCTGTAAATATTGCCAAAGCTTGGTAAAATCAATTTCATATCCTAGTCCCACAATGGCAAAAGTGTTTAGAAACAAAAAAGCTTCGAAACCTCAAGAGGACGACTTAAAAAAAGCCAAAATTCAAATCTAAATTTACTAAACCCTCAAATCCCCTCACCATTAATCTCCATGACATTCCCCGTTACATTGGCTTCCAAAAACAATGGAGGTTATCAGCGTTTTCGGATCAGAGAAAAACAACTAGAATTTTGCAAAGAGAAGGTAGTTTATGGGTAATATCTTGTAATTGGTCTTTTTTGACCTTGGAATCCTCGAAGAAACGCCGTCGAAACAAATATATTCCTTCTGCCCTCCGTCTGTTGCATTATTTCCTTTTGATACAAAAGCTTGGGTTCGCAGAAATTGAGGGAGACATTTTATACGATAGATTTGGAGGGAAAATTTGGTAAAAAAATTGGTGTGGTAAACAGATTTTTGTGGCCGTAAAAGCGATATGATTGACATTTATATAGCTTTTGGGTATCAATCGTATTTTTTTAGTATTTGAAATTAAAAAATTGAAGTTTCCGCCATTTTGAAAATCTTGGCATTCTGTTGCAACGATTTGATTTTTACAGTAATTGTATTATAGCTGCTATGGTATTTTAAGGGCATCGTCTTATATTCTAAACAAGTTTTAAAAAAGTTTATGAGTTTCAGAGAGGTTTTATATTGTCCATGACAAAAGTTTGACGTTTATTGAATAAAATCCTTTAACAAATAAAAAAAATTGTTGTTATTAACACTAATGGTAAGCAGCCTTCACACTCTTTTCATTGGAAACATAATTCTGCCAGTATAATCAAAGACTACACAGTATTTTGTTAATAATGGCTGGCCAAATCGGAAGTCGTATAGATCTCCTTTCCTGGTCTCGCTGATCTTGATCAAACATTTCGAATTACTCTGTCGTTGGTAGATCTCACTGCTGTTAATAGTAAGGATGTGTCCATTGAGATTAAAAATAAGAGGAACACTTTTTTGGCAATCGACAAATGTTTTCCCGTCCTTGTCTTGAGATGTTTCCAATTTTTTTAAAAGGAGGTTCGTTGCTATGGATGGAAGATGGATATAGTCGGATGAGAAGTCGAATATCCCCTAAAATTAAGTTTTTAATAGAACAATTCTTTTCCTGCAAGTATTCTTTACCTTCCACTGATTATTCTCACTTCCAGAATTTCTGGTCACACTGAATGACGTCACTGGAAACACCCATCCCTTCTCTTCGTCCACGTCTATGTATTTCCTCATAAATTTGCATCTTTTGATATCGTATTGTCCAAGCGTCACCACGCCGTTTGGATATTCCTCAGGACCGGCGTTACTTTGATAAAACGATACGATTGGCGTTGTGATGACACCATTGTCGATCAATTGTTTTATTGGGGAAATTGATCTATCGCCAGCAATCCCAAGACCCAGTACTCCATCATAACTGACATTTTTATAGTGTTCATTGAACTCGCTGACTAATCCAAATTGTATGTAATTTTGTGTGCCGTCAATTTGATTGTTCTGGCCTAATTGGAAAGTGTCGTATACAAAAGTTGCCTCAATTTCACTGTCCAAAAATGGAATGGGAATGGATTCACCAGAACCTGTAAAGAATTATGCTGAACTTCTTCGAATTATGGGAAGACAGTTTTCAAGAGCCACAAAATTAAGCTCGGTAAAAGTTTTAACGCTTACTTTAAATGTGCAACCGAGAAAAGAAAAGTAATCTTACTACCGCACATTTGGCAAATTTTCAGTAATCTAAATTTTCTTTTTTTGTTCTGTCAAGGAGATCTACAAGCTTCTGAAATCTTAGAAATCGCATTTCCACAATAGTTGAGACGAGTTGAGATTTTTATCACCCATAAAACCGGCAAAACGCTCAATTTCTAACAGTCACTTTTTTTCAAAACTCACCTTCTTGAAAGGTCTTTGATTTCGTTTGATCAAAAACATTTTTGTTCGTACATGAGCCGTCTGAAATCATTATTTTCCGCCAAAACTTTATTGACCTACCGCTTTCTGAACAAGAAAAATTAGGTACCCAAAGCGCTGAAGTCAAAGTATCAAGGGCTACAATTATTTCTTGGCCTGGAGTTCCCAGGGAAATTGGGCCAACATAAGATTTTGAAGCATAATCAAGGATGACATTAGTGCTCTTTCCATTAAATGTAGAGGGTATTTTAGGGACTTGATGAAATTTTATTTCAAGCCCTAAGGATGTCGCTGCAAACAATAGTAGAGAAAGAAAACTTAACTTATAAATTTCCATGTCGCAATCAGATAATAAATTAATGCATATAATTCAGTATATATAAATGGTCATGTTATCGATGCGTTTTTATAACGCAAAGAATTTATAGATTTGTTCTCCCAAAGATGTGGTTTTAATTCTCTTGTCTTAGGATTAGCGATTATTTCACGGTCAAAAAAGGCGCGCCATCAAATACTCCAAGGGTCCAAGGCACACAACAGACCAATTCTTGTTTGGTAGTCACTTGCTCAAGGGCACAAGGATATAATCCGTTCTTCATTGAGATTGGTTTGATAATTGTAAAATAAAATGACCATACTCAAAAGATTCTGACCTTCTTCGCTAACAAATCAAGTGGTCAAAGGTCGATGTAAAGACTTCAAATAAATCTTTTGGGAAAGAGATTTTTTCGCAATAAAATCGAACAATGTTTAGCAATTTGCAAGTTAATAGAGGTGCATTTCTTGTCCGGGGTTTTCAATACGTCTTGTAATAGCCCAAACAGAACATTAAAAATGAGAGCCGCATTTTTTACTCAATAGTTTTTGCTGACAAACATATCTCATAGGTTAGGAGTTTTAATAAATGTATAAATCCTTATAAATCGCTCTTCAACGGGAATGCAATTCTCCCATTAAAATCAAATACAACACAGTTTTCTTGGAGTACCGGCAACCCATATCTAAAGCGTATTTGTCACCAACCGGCGTTCTTTTAATCTTCATCGTGCACTTAGTGCTACTGTATGGTTCGTACAGCAGTCTAGTACGCAGAGGAAAAATGGAGCCGCCAATGTTGAAAAACACAGCGACATCTTTGGCACAGTTTACATAGATGGTTCCGTCCTTGTATTCGCCATATATGTGTTGTACAAGCACTTTGATTGAGGCTTCTGGCATGTAGATAAGGTCGGTTGAAATGTCGAAAATACCCTAAAAAAAGCGTTGCAGGGGCAGCCAATATTTTAAGCAACCAAGAATCTCAAAATTTCGGTGACACTCCGATCAAAATGTTAGAAATATGATGGTTTCTAAGTCTATTAAGCCTTTATGTAAATCTACCAAATTCCGTGTTATAAATTCCCTCTAACAAGGGCTCGGCGAAACTTGTCCCCTGGTTTCTTCTTAAAACATATACTACTTGAAAGATCGTAAAAAGCTTGTCTAGGATCGCTTTTAATTTGCTGCTTTTACGTATAAAAAACGTATAAAAAATTTGGAAGCCGTTGAATGTTTTAATCACCCAGGACGCCACTCCAGGGTAAAGTAGCTAAGTCCAAAAAATTTCCGTTTTTTCTTATTAAACGGCTCCCAATATACCACAAAAATCTTCGGAAAACTAAAAAACTATGTTTCCGTCTTATTGGTTCCATAACAGCCAAGAACATTTAAAAAATCAGAAGAGGGTCTAATTAAAAGGCCAGAACAACTACTTTTGAATTGCGCTTTTTACGGCGTGTGAAACGAAATGTCAAAAAAGTTTTTTTATGTCCTGCAGCGAAAACAAAGGCGGCAGAGTTACCAACAGCAAAATTATCACTAGTAAGCATGTAGAATGTCACCATTAGTTTTCTCCGTTGTTATTGGTGCAGTAGACGAAGAAACTTTTTGGACATTTCGTTTCCACGCCGTAAAAAGCGCAATTCAAAAGTAGTTTTTCTGGCCTTAAAAATGATCCTAGACCTGTTTTTCACGCCTTTTCAAATGGTATGTTTTGAGAAGAAACCAGGGGATGAGGTTTTGCCGAGCCCTTGTAAGGTCCAACCAAAGCTTATCCTTACCTTCCAGTGTCATTAATAACTCCTTGTTGATTGGTCATATTGAATGACCAAGACGGAAAAACCCATCCGTTCTCGACGTCTACGTCCAAATACTCCTTTACTTTGTCGCATCTCAGTCTGTCTACTTGGCCTAACGCAACGACTCCCTCAGCATTTTCAGTTAGAGGATTTTCGACAAAAAGAGATAAAATTGGCGCTGTAAGTGCTCCTTTATCCGCCATTTGCTTTACGGGCGACTTGCGACCCAAGCCAAGGCCAAAAACACCATCAAAGTTTAGGGCCTTGAAAGAGTCGCGGAAACTGTCGACAATCGCAAATTCAAGATCATTGGCGGTGAATGCGGGGCCATAATGCGGACCCATCCGGAATGTGTCGTGTCGTAGGCGAATGAAGCCTCCGAGTTTTTGCCGAGGACTGGGATAGTTGCATTTTCGGAGCCTAAACGTTACATACATATATCTGTGGTAAAAGAAAATACAAGACAGAAACATATCAACCTACTTTCTTCAAAAGTCCTTGACTTTGTGCGATCAAAGACGTTCTTGTTTGAGCATGAGCCACTGCGCTCTTTTGGCTTTATTCTACAACAATAAGCTGCACACAATTGGGGGCATTGTCTCTCTAAAAGATGAGCATTTTAATAGGTAAGATGATGGGTTGCGACTCCCAAAGATTCAGATTTGAAAGGTACATGTGTGTTATGTCTTGTGATGTACAGTGCGCGTCAAAATGATAGAGCCACTCAATTTTTTGTATATATTCTTTTATGGGGAGACGGGTTAAGCCGGCGTGATGTGTATCTGTAACAACACAATGAACTTGTGACCGGAAATTTTCAATTTTTTCATTCTTTTGGATTGGGTGTTAGGCTACTCTAAAGTTATGGTAGCCGTAACACAAGTTCATCATGTTGTTAGCCCCGTCTCCCCATAAAAATATAAATACAAAAAATTAAGTGGCTCTATCATTTTGACGCGCACTGTAGTTGACTTAAAAAATCATCTTTTCATTTGTGGGGGTATTAAACGATCTTTGCTGGCCAGATACTTTAATGAATTAAACGGCCGGATAGGAAAGTGTTTTTTATCTATGTGTACCCATACATTTACAATGTTTTAACTTACCGTTGCTGCATCTTTCTCCACAAGAGCATGCAGTATCTGGGACCCACAGCACCGGAGTGTTAGTGTCAAAAGCTACATGAAAGTCCTGTCCTGGATTTCCAATAGATACTATTCCAACAAATGCATGTGACACCGTATCTTCTTCAACCGGAAACCCCGGACCCCTTCGGACATTCTGGGAAGGCTTCTTTATTTGAATTTCAATTCCAAGCGTCAAGTTTGTGAAAAATATAAAGACAAGGAACCCCTTCATAATCAATCTTATTAGTCTTTACTAAAAAGTTTTATTTATATGCGACGATAACCCCGTTTCGCACATTTTTTTGTGCGTGCAGACAGTGCCCACGCATCGAATAGGATAGTTATCCATTTTCTTCTGATAAGGTTCCTTTTGAAGCATATATTATATATTTTGATGTATATAAATTGAAACGCCTACGTTGCCAAAATATATAATGCCAATAACTGCAAGATTATAAGATTATACGTAGAGAATGAAGCTGCATTAAAGATTATTTGTATTTTGGTGAAGGTCCTCTGAATCTGGAATATTGGTTAATAGTAGACCGACACTCTAATTGCTGTCTTATCATTTTCTAATATAACTTTCATATTGCCGTTGATACTGCATGTCGGTGGCTTGTTCTCAGAACGGAATTTAGTTTTTTTAAAGGTGACTACTGGCTAATTGCAATGTTCAAACACACGTGAGTATTATACCCACTTCTCTTTCATATACCAGCCTCGTCCCAAAACCGATTCGGTCCCTACTGGTAGAGTTTGCCGCAGGTCATTTTATAGACTTTTATAGACCTGTTAAAGGCTTTGCCAACCTTCAATTTGTGGTTATCAACTCAGAGATATCTTTCTACGCAACTGCAACCTAAAAAACACGTCCGCTTTTGCAAACCACGGAGTAACAATTTTGCATGAAGTAACGTTAATGTGATTCAAGTTTCATCAGGATCTGATTGTCACACCGTGAGGAAGGACACTTCTAATTTCTCTTGTTTTATTAAAATTTACAATTCCAAAATCTTCCTCAGTACAACTTCAACATAAAAATGAGCAAAATGTGTGACAGCAGATTGAGGGGGTCACACATCGAACATTCTGCCCCACACCCAAGCCTCAAACATTGCTCTTGCTTTGACCGACGACCGCAACTTGCATTGGAAAGCCCGAAACGGCGCTTTTGGCAAGCGAAGGGACTCGAACCCGCGTCTTTCCGAATGAAAAACGAACACTCTACCACTCGACTGTCTTCACACTTGCCTTTAAAGCCTTCTTTTTGAGTGGAGTTGGATAAAATTCAGTGCGGAAGGCCGCGGAGGGTATTATTTGTCGTATTTTCATTTTTTTTCTCTAAAATACCAAAAATTTGTAAAATACGGTTTAAATTTTTTTCGGAAATAAAATTTTTTATTTTTTTGGTTTTTTCAATTCAAGCTCTAAGAATTTTATTTCAAATATCATTTTATCACATTTAGCCTTTGTTACAACCAATGTCGCAGCACATTATTCAAACACTCTATTACGAACTTTCGTCTCAACTTTCAACCAAAAAAGCAATAGTAATGAAGTCGATCGTTTCAAGGTTACTCTCGCCTTTTGTTTACCCAAAGGTGTGATTGAATAATTTTCGAAATTCGAAAAGAAAGTTTGGAATAATTTCCGCTCTCAAAAGAAGTCTTGTTCGATCTGCAGGCCCTTCAGTTTCCATTTTCTTTCAAAAAATTATTCCAATTTTTCGGAGAATTATTATCGGAGAAAATTATGCAAAAATTTTGAGGGCTTATTCAAATATTTGGAGGAAATTTTAAATAATTAAGTTATAAAAATAAATAATAAATATATAAGCTAAATGGTTGAATAATTTTTTATGTTAGTCAAAAATTCAGCAATATGAATTGCTTAAATTACGTCCAAAACTTGAATATTCAAAATTAAAGACCGCCATAAATTAAAAAAGAATAAAAAACTGAGTTTTTATTATTCAATCTGACGTCACAAACTGGAATCTCTTAAAACTTTCCTCGCTCCTGTGCTTCAAAAAACAATTCGAGCAAAGCACATGTTTTTTACAATGCAAATTTTTGACTGATATCCCCTTCTTCGAGCCCAGAAGCCCATTCAAATTGCTGATCAGACAGAGAATTTCTTCGTCGACGACCTTCTTCGTCGCCATCAATCACCAAAGGCTCCGAATTTAAATTTTGTCCGCATTTCTCGGGTTTTGACAACCTTTTTCTCGCGCCTCACCCCTCTCCCCGAATTATGCAATCTTTTTCGGTTCCTCTCGCCTCTCGACCTGCCGCAGGTGCGATTAAAGGCTGGGCGAGCACTTTTTTGAATATTTTGTGGCGAGTTTTTTTCGAAAATTTTCATTTCCTCGGACCGAAAAAAAGAGACCGCGCAAAAAAATTAAAATAAGTGGGGGCTGATGTTATGGTTGCGGGGTCTGGCGGAACTGTTTGGGGGATTCCGATGTTTTGAATGGAGGACTGATCAGCATTTTGTGGGTGGCCTTTGTCATCGTTTTGCCATAAGTGGAGGAGTTTTTGGCGTGGAAAAATTCATTTAAAAAATTTAATTACTTGATTTTGGATTCAAATATTTTATTCGACAAAAAAGATGTTAGTAGTTTTAATCTCCGTAATGTTTTAGTCTTGCTTGAATTGTAGGCATGGAAATTTGAATATCCTTAATCTTCAGCGTTAGTCTTAAAACTCGTTGCTTTTACATTTTTAGATCTTTATACGAGAACATTACGTCAGTTTAAATATTGTCATGATCTATATAGGCCTGATATGAATTGCTGAAAGTTTTTGCGTACGCCTTGAAAGATCTGTTAGATACTTGACGGTCTTTGCAGACGAGAGACTATGAAAAATGAGGAGAGACGGTCATGGAAAAACGTTGTTTGTCGTATTGACGTGATTTCTACTGTGATTTTTTTACTTTCGAAATATGAGAACTTTTCACAAAGATTAGCGTCAATACAAACACAGTGCAATACACTGCTAATTTTACTATCCAATTACCATTTTACAGCTCTTACTGCTGCACACCACCAAAAACTTTCTTGTCTTTTCAACCTCCATTCCTTTCCTTACCAAAACTTTGCATTAATTTCGATGTACCCAAATATGGTTATTACCGCATCCATTTCCTGGCTGGCTGCGACGAAGACTCTAATAGAGGCGATGGGGGAGCCGGGGGCAACCCTTTTGTGGCGGGACCCGACCCCACCGTAGGTTGGAAATATGCGCTTCAATTATAATGCGCATTTTTGTATATTCGGTGGAAAAATTAAAAATGGAGGGCTCTCTCGTTTTTTGCGCCTATGATTTTCCGGTAGTTATAACTCTTACTGGGTCTTTCAAAGTAATGGGCTGGGGAGAGGGGGATGATATGATGATTTGAAGGGAGTTTTGAATGTTTCAGTTTTGGGGGTGGATGGGCAGGTTGGGGATAATTTTTTTGGGTTCGGATGACTGTTTCATTGGGGATTTTGGCCGATTTCCTACTGTACATGATCAATTTATATTTCGCAACATTTCAATTAGGGGTTCGAAGGAATTGGTCGTTCAAATTACTTGTGAACACGGAATAACTTACCAATGAAGTGGTCAGAGTAGATAACACAAATCCTCCTTGGAATTTCATGTTTATGCTACACTTTTTGATTAAGCTACATTTTTTGAATACAAAAATTTTGAATCATTTTTTGCAGGCGCAGCCGAGACATTCAACGAGCTTTTCAAACGACGTAAAAATACAGTTAGACGGGCAGAAAAAAAAAATGTTTTTGCCCGAAGTTTAGTGATTGTGACCAATGAAATTTTTATTATTTGTAGAAAGACAATAAGAAAGTATTGTTTAAAATCAAAACTATTTCACCAAAAACCACGAGCTCCGTTTCCAATGTTTACTATGTAAATTGCAGCTCCTCCAGCCGGCTGACTCTTGCGCAACCGAAAATTCCCACCTTTCTGATTTTTTTCCCATACACGTCAGGATAAATCTTCCAGAGCCCCCGATGTGAAGCCATCTTCTTCTCCCATTCCATCGGTATGCAAATCAATGCGCCGCCAAAGCCGTTCATATTCCCTCCCTTTTTTATGCAGATTTCTTCCCCATTCTCTATTTGCCATTTCAAGGTTTTTGGAGTCACGAATTTCGCGCGATCAAGTTTTTTTGAGGGTTTTCGAAGGAGTTTGCTGATCGTTATCTTTCCGAGCTCCTTTTCGTTTTTTGCATAAAGAATTTGGGGAAGTGAGTTATCGAAAGTGCGCAGAAGTCCTAGGGTACCCTTTTAAATTTATGAAGTCAAAAGTCATGGGTTGGCAGGTTGAGGGGGGTGTTTTTGAATTGTGTTATGCTCATTTTTTCATATTTCAAATGATGAAAGGGTAGACAATTTTTACTGTTGTTCAAAAGTTATAGGTTCTAAAAGGAAACCTCGTGAATACCGTCCACGTATCCATGTACAGTAATTGGATGACTAAATTTTGGCAATAAAAATAAATTTTCTTTCCCGTATAAATTAGAGTTTAATTGAAATTCAAGACATACTTCTTGGCATGGAAGTCACATCCGAACGCAACGTTCAATTTTTGAAACTTGGCGCATTAAAAATCTCTTTCAACGATTTTTTAGTAATAAATCGAATTTTTTTCGACCAAAAAATATTTTTTCGTCGACCATCTCTATCAATTTCATACACTTGCTCTTGTGCAAGGATCGTTGAATATCCAGGTTGACCAATAATAATTTCTGTTTTTTTGTGTAGTCTAAGTTTTGCATCCAGAACACCAATTGTTTTTCCCTGTCTACTGTAATTCAATACTGTGCTATTCCTCAAAGTACTTCACCTCTCATTTCTCTTCCTCTTTTCCACAAGCCAGCCATATTTTTGCATATTCCAAACAAAGTTTTTCGGCGGCCTTGGGCTGTTTTTGAAAGAGGGAATTCCTTGAGCGAAAAACGCAAATTTTTCAAAAAATTTTCGTCTTTTTTTCCACTCCAACAAAAAATGGTTATCGTGGGTAAATCTGCATAGAGTTGGAAGTCTGACTCTCTTTAATGTTCTCTCCCAGTGCGGGCCTCTTATAACTCGACGGGGAACTTGGAGTTGTCATAGACAAATGTTTTTGCGTAAACTTTAAGAAGAGATGTTTTTTAAAGTTTTACAGTATTGTGGGGTTCATTATTATCGTAATAGTAGGGTTAAGATTTTGCTGTTTTTAATTAATAGTTCCTTAAGGTGATTATATAGTTTTACTAAAGGTTGTTGTGCAAATTTTTTTATGCTTTGCAAGATTGCTTTTCATTGGCTCAAGTTACTATATAATACCTTTAGTTTTTTCAATACTTTACCGAGATATGCAAAAATTTTTGTAAATTAAAGAGTAAGGAAAATGAAGAGCGACGACCAAAGAAAAAAATGATTGTTGTTTATAGGATTCTTTTTTGGGAAAAGATTCTTCAGAGGTAAAAATTTTTTGCGTTGAACAATCATTCCCAAAAAACGAAAATTTTTTTAACTTTTTACATCTTTCGGCCTAAAAATGACTTGCATCTGCAAAACGCAAATTAAAAATTTGAGTTTTATTTGATAAAATTTTAATTTCAATTTGTTCCAAGTCTTAGCAAATCGTGAGGCTGTTGCAGAGAAAAAATTTTGAAAAAATAAACGTATTTTATAAAAATTAAAAAAAGTTTTAAACTCGCACTCATTCCCGTCTTAAGATCCACTCTGTAAGTATCAAGATTCCAAATTTTTCTCTTGACATTTGCATATTCATTGTTGAAACGTTGTTGAAAACAAGCTTATTCCAATTCCGACGTTTCATTTTTTATTCCAGGCCGTTTTCTTTTCGCCTTCCCATTCAAAGTGTGGTACATTAAAATTTCCTGAGGGCAACAAATTGTTTCTCGCGAGATGACAATCGTTTTCCTCGAGGCTTATAAAGATTGCTCTTGTTTTACATTTATTCAAAAAATGGGGAGGGAAAAGGCCGCTCTTAATTTATTCATTCCGTTTTATAATTCTAATTTTCGAGGAAATTCGGGTCTAAAGTAATTAAATTGATTGTAAATTTTCAAAACTTAAAGATCGATCGTCTTCTGCGGTAATCATAAATAAGTGAATGTCTGCGAACCACATTCATTCCAAAGTAATTTTTGTTGTTAATTCCGATTAATTCCGCGTATTTAAGGATTATTGGACGTTGGGAGACGGAATTTATCTCCTCGGTTATGATATTAAATTTGCACTTGCTGTGCCGAAATCTTACAGTTGGAAAGTGCACCAATTTGTTGAATTGTCCTACGAAATCGTTTTAAAGTGATTGAGATAATAAGCGAATGGGGTGATTTAAAAGTTTTATTGTCTAGCCTTATGCAATAATAAAGGGAAGATTAAACAGGAAGGCTATGATGAAGCTTTCAACAAATTTAGCTTAGAATATTCTGGGTAATCTTTTTATTCGAACTCCGTTTCTTCAAACTCATTTACTTGCCCTTTCCACCTTAAGATCTCTCCCAAAAACACTTGATGTCTTTCCCCCCTTTCCTCCTTGTCGATAATTTATTCTTGCAAATCACTCTCCCAACCTCTGTCGCTCTCAACTCACGTAAATAATTTTTATGAACCTGCTTTTTTCATCTGAAAAGTTTTTGAAAATAAGTGGAAGAGAGGAATCTTTTTTTTCATCTAAAACAATTTACTTTTTTGCATTTTACTTTTACAATCATGTCTGTTGTAAATTCAAATGTTCTGGAGAGACCCTTTTTTGCTTTTGAGTATCAATCATCAAATTTGAAAATTCGATTCTTTTTGTGGAATTTTGAAATTATAGAAAGGAAACATTATTCACATATGCAAATTTTTTGCATAATCATTTGAAGGGTTGAATGGGACGAGGGAAAAAAGGTGGATGGATTATGGAACTCGGCTAGACAAACGAGGTTATAATACTTTCTTGGTATATGTAGGTGTATATACGTATAATTCAAATTAAGATAATGGAGTTGTCAAGAGGACAAACGGTCGAGGTAGGATGCACAGGTCTAAATGAAACTTGGTAAAAATACTGAATGTCGTTTTCTAAGACATCATTTTTATTCTGCGCTCTGCAGAAACCGCACACATTTTTAGGTCAAAAGTTGCCAAAATACGGTATTTTTGGGTATTATATGTGAAAAAATTAAATTGTCTTCCTGTTTGCCTGCAAAATGAAAATTTTCTACAAAAATTTGATTTTTCCGCCTGAAATCGCAACTGAAAAACTAAAATAATTGTTTCTCTAACCCTCTCTCCCAATTTTTATACTCTCTTCTTTGCAAAGACTGTTGAATATTCTGTCTGCGCCTGCTTAATGCCAGCTAAAATTTTTAGGCATTGATATCGATGTCAGGCAGATTATTCACACAAAATCTGAAAAAATGTGAGCGTTGCAGTTTTTTTTAAATTCAAAACATTTTATATTACCAAGAATCTTTAGTAAATCATGACTTTAAATTTTTTTTACCAATTGTTCTGCCTATCTCCTATTCCAAACGAATGTAGCGCATAGCACATTCAAATTTTGATCTTTTCATTTTCCGTGAGAGTGCACACCGTCGTGACCGAGAAGCCTGGGACTCGTCCTCCGTCCAGCAAATTTCTTCACAGAATTTTATGTAAATATCGCTTCGTCCGTGCTTCATTTAAATATTCAAAAAAACGAAGAGAGAAATCCAGTTTTTTCTGCTCGCCTCGAGTTCCGGCCCCGAGGAATTATAATATTTGTGAGATGGG
Organism: Bursaphelenchus mucronatus; assembly: GCA_025436335.1. Classification (NCBI taxonomy): domain Eukaryota; kingdom Metazoa; phylum Nematoda; class Chromadorea; order Rhabditida; family Aphelenchoididae; genus Bursaphelenchus; species Bursaphelenchus mucronatus. Next base: position 3,477,517 of record CM046358.1, read on the forward strand.
AAAAATTTGAATAAGTTCTCTCCCGTCCCAGATTAGAAGGTCTTGTATTTGAATATTAGAGCATTTCGATTAGTTTGGACGTCTAATGGGACGAGGATTTGGGTCTATGTTGCATGCCATGGGAATTTTCATATTTGATGGCAATTATTGGGTTTTCCCGTGCCATTTGCATGACCATCATATTGGCCGAGTTCTAGACATCTTCTTTACTTGGATTTGCATTTTGTGGTCCTCACAAATTTCGGGCTTCATGGATAATTAGCATGCAAATTTTGTGGTCGGTCTGAGCGCGAATTGCCTGCAAAACAAGGCAGAGGTTGAAATTTAAAACTTTTCTTGTCGCTGGATTTGTTAGAAGTTTCTAAGATTTCATTAACCAAAAGGCTCGTCTAGCGATGATTTTTGGCAGAGGAGTTTCCATCTTAATTTTCTTGATGCTAAAAACCTTTGATCTTTGGGATTACTCAAAGATCATCTACTTTCGCTGGCTTTAATTCCTTATTTACCTGCTCTGCCAGCTCTCCCTTTATCTCGTCAAATTTCAGCTCTTTATCTTCCGTTGAATTTATATATTTTTGCGAAAATAATTCCCTCGTATCGGCGGGGCCCGGAGGGGATGATAAGCATCGTCCTTCCGATTGATTATTTCACTAAATATTTATTCGGCCAAGGTGGGCGCTGAATGGAAAATTTCACCCGACCCCTCGTTTCTCACAATCAAACAGTTGGCCCCATGGGGGGGGGGGGGGGGGGAGTGGGGAGGGCGAGCGGGCCCAGGTTGGAAAATATGCATATGGAGGAACAACCGCCGCCTCTTCGAAAATTGTTGGCCTCAGGGCTTTTCGGTTTTAATCGCCCTTATCTTTTTATGTGCAAATTTCGGGCAAACTTTTTTTGCGGCAATTTGAATCTCCGAAGGCGCTGATAGCGCCCGTTGATGGGGCTGGCCGGGGATTTGGCACAATTCGAAAGGAGAGCCGAGATTAACGGATCTGATTTAATTGCTTGGATCTTGTGACTCAGTTTTCGAACTGTACGGTAATAAACTTTAGACTCTTCCAATCGTCGTAAAAAATGACTTATCCCAAAATCACCCAAAACGGTATTACAGTAGCGAACGTTATACAAATTTTATTTTAAAAAATCGCTAGTTTGCGGCGGACTCAATGCCAATAACAACATTTTCTCGCACAATACGAGAAATTTTTTACGTTTTTGTTTGCAGTGTTCGCATAGACGTTGTTGTTTAGACGATTAACTAATAAAATTATCGGCGCTGTTATCAGCCGTGTTTAGTAAAACGTTGTTAAACAACAAAATTTTTATTCTTTTTTTATATTTGAATACGTTAATAGCTCCATTTATAAAATTTCCCGGATTTTTGATAAAACCATTCCAAAATTACATTTGTTTTGAAATTGACGAGTAATAAAGATATTATAGTAATTGGTAAGCAGTTGACATTTTTTTGACTTTATCGATCTTATTGCCACTTCTTGTGCAAAAAGACTCCAAATCTGAGATCCCCAACCTGCTCGCCGAAAACAGACTGATTTTTTTGCCGACAGCAAAGCCCTCGGACCAGGTGATTTGAATTTTATTATTTCGAGCCCTGAGGCATTGCGAAAGAAAGAGAAATTCTCGGCCATTGTCAATCTTCAATTTACACATGTTTTCCCTATAATTATAATCTTTTATGTTTTGAATACAAATATTTGAATGCATTCCCCCATGCCCTTTCTCTCCACCCTTCGAATTTAGAAACGAGAAATTTGCATACACTTTTGATTTGCATACCATTAGAGGCCGGAGAAAAGGGGCCGATTTATCTGTGCAGCGCTTTCATATCCTTAAATTTTGGCGTTTTAATGGTTGGATTTGAGAGTTATTTGCAAGACTAATGCTGTTTCGGAAAATCATAAAAATTGCGCAAGCATAATTTTACTAGGCCAGAAATCAATTTCTAAAAATTTTAACTTGTGTTTTGTGAGCGCAACCAAATTATTCAACAATTTTTCGAATTGTTTTTATTATAATAGTTTTGATGACTATTTTTTGGTTGTTTTTAATCTTCTTTTGAATTTTGAGAAAAACAAGTGCTTGACAGACGATGCTCAGATTTGCTCTACTCGGAAGTATTATTCAATTTTTGACAATCTTAGCTTGCGTTTTGCCGGAAAAATTGAGATGTTGGATGATTCCGATGGATTATGGAAATAATTAGAGACGGGCAGACAAGTTTGGCAATTTTTTTTATTGTATGTGGGAGAAAACTAACATTGCAGCCTGTTTTTTCTACTGAATACCGATTTTTTATAATCCAGAAAATTCAAAAATGGTTAAATTTTATGCAACTTTAGACCGAAAGATTACTGTTTCTCTGGAAAGCGCTAGCTAAAGTTTTTACACATGTCTTAAAAAGCGTCAATGTTAATTTATCCAAAATTTCATTAAAAGCTGCGTAATATTACTTTGAGAATTTCTATTTAACCATTCCCATAACATTTCTCTCAAATCAGCAAAATTTTTTCCCAACTCATATTCTGTATTATATGTAACTACTCCTATTATACTGCTCTTACACTACTTTCACTCCCCATTCATCCCATATTTGCATTCTTTCCCTTCCCAGACCCCTCTTATCCAAATCAACCCCTCGACTTTCCTTTGATTGTTATTACTACTACTTTCTCCTTTGCCTCCTCTCGTATGTTTATTTGTATTCCACAAAAATTTCGACCAAAACTCCGGTGGAATAATATTTTTTTTATTCCACTCAAATTCTCCCCACTCTCTTCCAATCGGGCCCTGATCCGGGCGGCCGTAATTAATTTGCCTCAAAAAATATGATTATTTTTTCATTTTCTGTTTGCCTTGCAGCGCTTTTTTTGTGCGTTGGGTTGGGAGTTAAGATGAATGGGTTAAAGAGTGGGGGACGAAAATTGAGAATAGAGAAGAGAATAATCAAATTAACGGGATTTGCTGATGTTTTGCTAACTTCCCCAGGTGAAATAAGTTTATATTTGTCTACAAAGGTTATTTTGTGGAATCTTTCGTAAAACTTTGCATAAATCCCAAAATGATTAGATTGGATTTCAAAGGATTTCCTGTTTATGCAGACAGCCTTATCATTCATGCAAAAAAGCCTTCCAGTCGGCATTAAGCATGGAAAATTGGCAGAATTTACATCACTCTGTTTTTGTGGTGATCAAGAAAAAGGTTGATGTATAATTTGGAGTGGGAATAAAATTAGTTTTAGTGTCTTACGGATTAAAGAGTCTGTAACCGAGAAATTGATGCCACAGGGAAGTAATATTATTAGGCTGTCTAATGCAAAATATTCACTTTTTACCTTGATCCGTAGTGGAAAGCTTATTCTATTCTGCAGTATCAACAAATTTACCCACGCTCGAATCGCCTTTTATGCCAAAATATCAACACTTCCACCACTTAAATCCTTCCGCATCATGCCTCGCGCCTAATCCCCTCGCAGCCTCATTTATGCAAAATTTTGGCCCCTTCATCCGACCCGACCCGCATTCCAAAAGTCCTTCAAATGGCCGCCAAAGCAATTGGCTTTGACTGCGTTTTTTGCTCTCCCCGCCGCCGCCTCGTGGCCGTAGGGCCCCCGGGCCCGGGGGTGGAATGGAGGAGGGGACGGGGGTTGAGCAAGCCGCTCCACAAATTTGAATACGGCCTTTTGGGCCAGTTTCTGTTTTTTGCGTCTCGTTTTTCCGCATGCGTCTCCTCTGCAATGAAATTTAAATTTCCTCGAAAAGGATTCGGTTCCGGCCTTATGGCTTTACGAGTTTTTTGGCGGCGCTGGTCCAGTGTCGGAATGCGGGCTAGCCAAACTGTGCGAAAATTCGAATTTTCCCCGTTTCTGAAAAATAATAGCCATGAATAAATTATCTCTTTCGCTTGAAAGCGTGCCAACAAACACACTTTTAAGCCGTATTTTCTCTAACTACCCCGAGAGATCTTTAAAAGTAATCTAAAATGATTTCCTTGTCATGATTCTACTGTGAGTTTTGGGCTAGACTAATGTCCCGGCAATCCCCATAAATTATTTATGGGCCGCTCTTGGAAATTGGTTCTCAAGTTTGGAAGTTCTCGTAAAGAATTTGAATTTTGTGCAAATGATGACAATTCATTTGACTGTGTTAGCCGATAACCTTGATCATGATGATATAAAGGGAGATACGGAGATATTCCTCGGGCTCTATACTCTTACTTGTCCTAAAAAGCATCATTTTGATCTTGATCTTGGTTCATGATGAATCTGATTCGGTCAAAATGTTTTTCTTCACATTTTTGACTGTTGCAAATCCTCCAAAAAACGAATTGTCATTCAAATTTTACAGCCTCGACCGCTTAAACTTCCCTTCCAGGTCCTTATCAAGACAATGCCCATTATCACCGGTCGGCCCCTTCATTATGCATATTAAGTTCCCATTTTTGCTCGGAAGACACTTATTCCGTCCCCTCCATCCTCTTCTTTTCAATATTTGCATTCGGGATTTTATCGCGCACTCCTTGGGGCGAGCGAGGCGAGACAATGTGTAAAAATTTGAATTTTTAGTCGGTTTTTTGTTTGATTACTCCGATTTTAATGAGGATGACGTGCGCGGGATTTTCGAAAACTGCGTTTTAATTTCGCGATTTTTGGGGGAGAGCCTAAGGGCAGGTGGGATGTAAATTTTGAGAGTCCTTTTTGGATTGTTCTTTGGATTTTTATTGGCTTATTCTTAACTTTCTGGTAAGGAATACAAAATATTTCTTTTTTAAAGGTGATATTATTTTTCCGTTAGCTTTAAAATTGTTTTTTTGTCATTTAAAATATCCGTTTTTCCCTTCTTGACCCTTCAAAACCATTAAATTACCCTACCGTACCCTGATATCACTAAAATAAACAAAGCTTCTCGTATCACATTATCTCGCCGATCACAGCGGACCATAACCGCCTCTGGGTCGTCGCCCAGTTTCTCTTCAAGTCTTACAGCGGAGTAATTTATGGCAGTTTGCCGGCAGAATTTTTTTTGCATTTTTTAAACGATTCGAAAAACGAAGCGCCAAAGGCAACGAAACCCGCCTCCGAATCGCCTTTGTTTAGGTCATAAAGCTCGCGGCGGTGGGGGTTTGATAAATTTTATCATAATCATCATGTGCTCTTGAGTGACAGCGGGCCTATGCATAAATTATTTAAATCTCGGTTCGTGTTTTTTTGGCCATTTTATGGTCTCGCGGCCGCCGCTTAATTCTGGGCCCCAAATATATGTAATTTACATACAGAGTGAAGAGGTTGGAGGGCTCAGGAGCTTGGGAAATAGGAGGTTGGTTAATTTTGGTTATGCAAATTTATTGGCTGGACGAAGAGAGATGGCTGACCGGGCAGAGGGAGGACGGATGAGGCTGTAAAATGATGTTCAAGATTTTTTTTGGTTCTTTCGGAAATTTGAGTAATATGGTGAAGCTGGTAGGACTGCTGGAACAAAAGATTGGACATTATACTTCCTTTTCTCCCAGCGGATGATTTATTTTGCCCAATCTACTTTTTAAATGCCTTTTTGATGACTTTTATTCATTTTTTATAATTCTTTGTTACTTCTATCCCCAGACCCATCCAAATCACCGCAACCTAATTAACTTTCTCGGTTTACCCTTCAGCCTACACCCATGACCATAAATCGAATATTTGTGAATTTCTTCACCCCAAAAATTATAATTGACACGCCCTTGCGGCGGTCAGATGACGGAAGAGCCCCAAGTATATGTTAACGCGCACCCCTCCTCTCCCTACTCCTTTCAATTATCATAGACTATCAATTTCGGGGATTATTTCCATCGACGAATCGAAGACGTCGATATTATAGTAGAAACACAAATATTCATCAAAGGCGCTGCTGCTTCCGTCGGTGCTCTTCTTCCCCTTCCACAGCGTCTTCTGACCCTTTTCGTCGATTCACAAAAAACTGATTTCCATGCCTTTTAGCGATGAATGAATGAATTTATATTTTCATTTCCACCGACCACGCAAAAAACGAGATTGCGAATTTCCATCGCCCGACTTCTGCTTATGATATGATAATTCGTCTTCCTTGATGGCTTCCGGCATTGAAATAGGCTGGAATATGCCCGCGGGTATGGTAGTCAAAAATGAACACAATTCTGGGGTAAAAAAATACAATGTACTTTACTCTTTAGCACTGGTCATTTTTGGGTAATTGGGGCTAATTAGGTCATATGCGGTGATATCAACCGGTTTTTGGGGTCGCGAAATTATATAATATCCGCTGATAAGTTCTAATTCGCGGAGATTACAACTTGGAATGATTATAATGCGGATCGGGGGAAGGATTTACATTTGATGCATGTGTAATTTAATTTGGATCATAACTTTTTCTTATTTCTTAGTGTTTTGGGGCATATTGAAACTGTTAACCACCCTCGGCACCTTTAACAATAACTTTATAAACTTTAAATTTCTGCATAGTGCGAAATATAATTTTAAGCACAGTGCAAGGAACCGAAGAGTTTTTTGCACCGTGTGTCTAAAAAATTTTTCTTCCTTTTTTGCACACCATAAAATTAATCCACTTTTCGAAATTATGTAATTTTATTAAAAACACTCAAATTTCAAGACCCAATGTCTCCTGTAATCCCCGTTTAATTAGCTATTATCTGTTACTAGTAATGTTTAATATTTTAATTCCAAAATTTATAAAAAATCGAAAGGAAACAGTCGAATTTCGATAAAACAGAGAGAAAATTGAAAAATTTGTTTATTTTGTTTCGAATATTTTTGGGGTTTCCGCATTTTTCTAGAAAATTCGTCGAGGTGACGGATTTCCTGGAGATTTTAATTTGCATTCGAAATTTTTGTTGTTTTTGACCTAAAATAATTTGCTTGGAAATTTTTGGGATCTTCATTTTGCTTGGACTAAATTTTGCGTTGTGTTTTAGCCATTTTTTATTTTGAAATTTTAACTTAACAGCGGAAAAAATGATAAGGGTTTGGGTAATTCCGCGAAATATTCCTCTCGAGTTTTGTGATTAATTTATTTCTGATTTGTTTATTTATACCTTTTCCAATCATGTGATTGCCTCAAAGGCAGCTGGTTTCTCAATTTATTCGAATTTTGGGGTAATTATTCTATTTTTGGGGAAGAAATGAGCGCTTTTCACTGGCTTGAAGTTTAAAACTTTGTTCAATTGGGGTTTTGGATGCTCTAAATCGATGAGAATGGGCTTGGGTTTGGCTTTGGAGTGTTTGGCCCTGTGGATTGACGATTTTGGGCTATTTTTTTTGATTAAATTATATTATTTTAGGCATCAGATGTAAATTTCGTTCATTTTTATGCCTAAAATATACGATTTTGAGGTGGATGTGAGATTTTTCGGTAGTTTGTTTTGCTGGGGTTTGAGTTTGCTCGTTTTTATGATCATACGAAATCAATTTTCTTGGGTTTACGCTCATATTTTAGTCTAATCCGTGAATATTCAAATGTATTCAGATATGTTTGATTTTCTAAAATCCAGATCTTTTCAGGGGTGAATGACGGCTGTCTTGGCCCGAGACTCGAGACGGAACCAGAGTTTTGAGTCCGACGAGAGCGACCGCCAGTCCGTGGATGCCCAAAATCCCATGGCCAGCGATCTGCCCCACGATGAAGACGGGGACAATATTCATAGGGATGACGATGAAAGACATTCGATCATTGATCACACGGGGAAGCGGAGAGGTAATACAAGTTTTGCATCGATTTTTTATTGATGTGTGGAGTGTAGAAGCTTTTCTGATATTATACTTGACAGCTATGCCATGATTTTGAAACATTTCTTTGATTACCATAAATTTCACGCTGACTTCTTCGAATATTTACTCTTTTATCTATAAGGAAATGTTTGCAAAATCCCTCCTCTCTCTGCAAACATTACCCATTTCCCCAGAAACCCATCTTCATGTTGTAATTGGTCATTCTTTCAGCCATCGCCGACCACGTCCTCGTGAACGGAGAGCGCATTGTTGTTGTGGACCCGAACGTATCGGACGGAGAGGAGGCCGACGAGGACTCGGATCGCCCGGCTTCTTCAGCAAAACGTTCCGTTTCCCCGCAGGCCAACAATAGGCGGAAAACAGATCAGCCAACCAAAAGATCCGCAACCGGTGAGCTACCGTTCAGTCCGGCTAAAAAAATGGGCCGAAATTCGTCGATGGTGTCGCTAAATGACTCTGGAATTGTCAGTGGAGATGAAACGGCGTAAGTTAATACCAATAAGAGAAAGAAACATTGTTTTGATTTAAATGTTTGAATTTTTTGTCTGAAACGATTTAACGGCGTTTTAGATCCTCAAATGTTTCTGTCCCTGCCAACCTTCTAAAACTTCTGTTGGCAGCCGCAGCCGGTGATGATAACGTGGCTTTCACGGAGGTCCTAAAGCAATGTCCCGAACTTATCGAATCGTTCAACGAATACCTCCCATCATGTTCAAAACAACCTCAAAAGATCAAAGAAGAGAGTGACGACTCAACTACCATTGATCCAAACACATTGGCAAAATTATGTAAGTCAATCGTTTAAAAAAATCGTGTCATACTTGGCACCGAATTGTTGTTGGAGGTAAAGGGTTGTAAATCTGAAAATAGCTCTCTGATAGGGCTATAAATTGAAACAGAAGAGGACTGAGGACTGATAATCCTCCGTTAATAAAAAGTTAAAATTTTTACTAGATTTTAAAATTTTTACTAGATTGAGTCGCTGGACCGGCCCATTTTTTGATCTTGTATACTAACCTCCATCACACCCAAAAAAGGTCACCGTAGCGTCCCGTGACGTTCTTAAACCCTCTATTCACAACTCTCCGTAAGGCTCTGAACTCAAGCACAACACCATAACAGCACTTTAACATCAGTCACCCGCTGTGAGTAATTCCATTGATCAGAAGCGACCTGTCCCACTGGTATAATATGGGCTTCCATTTCTTTTTGTATTCTATCGGCGCAATTTCGATTTCCTACTCGAAGCCTGTCGCATGTTCGCCCTCGACCCTCCCCATAAGCCTTTTTTACGTTTTTAATCTCTCGGAAAACCCCGCGCGGGTTGCTTTTGTTCCTCCAGTGCTCGGGTTGTTTGTTTCTAACCCCCAAAAATGCGAATTGACGCGTTCAACCCTCGAATTTAATTAGATAGGCCTCTCCGAAAACACTTGACAGTTTACAGAGCAGTAATTTGACGTGTAAACGCTTGAATTTCAAGTGAAAAACAAAAGTTTCAGAGAATTTATGGTGGGGATCGGAAAAAAGTCGAATCTTTTTAGAGTTGTTTACTCGTAAAAGAAGCGGATAATGGAGGAATTAGAAGAGTAATGCTAGAGCAAACATAAGAAATCAGATTAATCAGGATTTAGAGGGTCCAAAATCTTCTTTTGCAACGAAATTTGCCGGCGAATTAGCGAGAAAATTAATGCAATTTTATAAATTACCGTAATGTGTTTTAATTTCAGCGGCACTGTCATCAGCAGAACAAATCACGACCGCTTTGGCCTTGTGGCCAAATGCTACAATTGGTGATCTGGCAAATCGTGCCTTCGCTTTGGGTCAAGAACCTCAATCGGCGACAAATAAGAAACTTATGAAGCAATCGAAGTTGGAGAACGTGGACCAAGGAAGCACAAATTGGCTGGATCTGTTCAGAAAGGTTGGTGATTTTGCATTCCTAGCTATTTTCTTTGATTTTTGGAAATAATGAGCAACTACTGCAATATAATTTTTTCTCATTTTCTGAATTTTTAGGACAAGGCTGAGCAGATCACAATAACTCGAACGCCTGTTCGTGCAACTCCAGGACGAGCCAGAGACACAGTCCATCACATGAAGTCTTCAGAGTCCGTCCTCAGTCAGCTCCGATCACAAAAAGCCGAATCAAATCCAGAATTAGCGGAATTAGAACAGTTTGCACAGCATTTCAAGAGACAACGTATCAAGCATGGTGAGTTTTCGATCATAATCTGTCGGAGTTTAAAAATTCAAAAGCTTAAGCTTCAGAAAAAGAGGAGTGTCTGTCTGATGATTTTGTTTTCTGTTGTCTGATGATTTTGTTTTATAAAATATGATCTAATAAGTTGTTTAGGGTTTACCCAAGGCGATGTTGGTGTTGCTCTTGGCCGAAGATATGGCACCGACTTCTCGCAGACGACGATATCCCGCTTCGAAGCGCTGAATCTCTCCTTCAAAAACATGTGCAAACTCCGCCCTCTGATGGAAGAATGGATGAACGAGGCCGAAGCAGCAATCGAGCGAGGAGCCTCTGTCACCGAGATCGTCGAAGCCGAATCCTTGGCTGCCCCTTCGAATGAAACCATCGACGAAGAAGCGGCCCAACTCAAGGCCCTTCTGGAACAAAGCGTCGATACGAGCCAGGTCCGTCCTTTGGTGTATGGTGGTGTTAACCGTAGTCCATTGTATAATATGTGTAATGTCCCGTCTACCAGTTTCGCGGCCGAAAATCTAGGCCAAAAGTCTGGCAAAAATTTTGCAATCACGTCTAAAGTAGGTCCTGAGAAGAATCATGTTGGTTTAAAAAATAGTCCTAATGCTGCGTTAAGACTTGGAAACTTTAAACCAGTAGGTTATAACGCTAGAATTTATCAGAGATCACCGGAAAGTCCGATTTGGACTGGCAAAAATGAGGTGAATAGTCGTAAAATCGAAGTTTTGGATAACAAAGAGCGTGTTAAAAACGCTGAAATCCCTAGAAGATTGAATAGACAAGATGTAAGAGACAATGATCACGTAAAACTGCTCCTAGAGAGGGCAGAGACAAGACTGAGAAGTCTTGATTTGGAGAAAACTCAACGAAAGAAAATTGAAAACTTTTTGGAATCCGTCAGAAATCTACCTTATGTGGATGAAGATGCTCTACCATTGGTTACTGAAGTCCTCTACGAACTCAACGCAAAGATGGTTGGAGAGCCAGCGGTTTATTCGCCGGTGCCGGGAAGAGAAAGGAAGAATAATATAGCTGAACGACTTTATAAATGGTTCACAAAATGTATTTCCCCGGATAAAAAGGACAATTTGAGAACAAAAGAAGCTGACGAAGAGTCTATGACAGTCGCAATTCATGCTCAACAGATGTTATCGAAGCTACAACAACCGGAACAAGTCAAGAATTTGGATAAACATCTACCTGATTGGATGGTCAATATTGATGAAGACGATCTGAAGAAGGAAGAGGTTTACGATTTAGTTGACGACGATGATGGAGCTCTGCAGACCAAAAGTAACGACGTTTTCAACAAACATTTTAATTCCACGCATTGGAATGGACAAGAACGGCCTGTTCAAATGGACCTTGGATATGATGATAATTTCAAAAGTTTCTGGAATAATGATTGGTGGAATAACAACCAGTACAATTACGGGATGCCATGGCAAGACCACAGCACATTCTTTTGTACAGTTGCGCTACAAAAACAGCAGGATGACTCCGACAATTATCACAATGAATGGAATGAAAGTGAATGGAATTCTGTCGAGAGGGGACAAGGAATTTTGTGGGCAGAAGAGTTCCTTGACGACGTACAGGATCTTTTCTATGTTGATGTGGGAGAAGAGTAAAGGTTCCAGAATAAATTGATGCGGGCCTTAATTTCTGACCGAGTGTGAAGGCTTTTGGCGAGAGAGGAGATCAAGATTGAAATTGGGGTTGAGCAATTGCGAAGGATTGGCATAGACAGTTGTAAAAGATATTTCAAAAAAGACTTTCCAAGATAAACAAGGTTGAAAGCGGTCTATCTCCGTGGCATAAGCGTGGCTCTGTCTAAGGTCCAGACTGTGGAGTCCTCATAATTTTTTAGACAGCTTAGGATTACAGTACAATAAGGTCTTCGTATTAAAAACTTTAAAGGTATTGCTAATCATATTCAGTATTCGCTTTTGCTCTCGTATCTCAGCTTCTCTCTGGCAGTCATTTATTACTTGTAAACCTCGTTAAATTGTATATATCTATCTCATTGATTTGTTTGATTATATTTGTGTGTTTACAATACGATGTAACAAGGTTGGGTATATTCGTGAAAAATGAGTATTGCAAAAGAAGAAAGTGCTAATAATGATGTCAATCCAACCCGATGTCGAGAGCGTTGTAATTTAAAAAGACGTTTTTTTATGGCAAAGGCGTGGTATTTTGACTGTATTGCTGATCTTTCACGGATTACCAAGATGTTTTTTTGCTAATTTTTATTAATATTGCTACTTACTCGAATAAAGATAATATTCTGGAATGATTTCAGTTCTCCCCCGATCGCTGTTCCCCCATCCTCCAAGGTGGCGTCCAAACTGCATTTGGCCTACCCACCCTCAAGAAACGGAGAAAGCGCACGAATCTTGATACCCGCCAAAAAGATTCTTTGGATGCGTACTTTATCGAAAATCCCCGTCCAGATCACGGAAAAATGGCCGAAATTGGTGCGGAATTGGATTTGGACCCTGATGTGAGTCGAGATTTTTATTAATAAACCATATAGTGTGTCAAACTATATGGTTTATTATTGTCAGTCGAATGTGTAATTTTTGAGTTCTTTTTTAGTTGGTTTTTTACATGTTAATTCCAATTTTTTCAGGTGGTTCGCGTCTGGTTCTGCAATCGCCGTCAAAAGCTTCGGAAAGTGATCTAATGCTGCCCTTAGCCTTCGCTAGCCGCACCAAAGTCTCTCTAGTCCAGACTACCTTTTCCACAGCACCAGCACCCGAGAGATTTCTATGTGCCAGTGATATCCCTTTTCGTATCCCTGTGCCTCCATTTTTTCAATTTTTTGATTTGCTTTTTAATTTTTATTACTTTGTCCGTCCGCGTGCTCTTCGAACCTCAGTGAATCTTGAATTTTTGACTGTTTTTTATCAGAATGTTGTCTTATTTAAAATTTTTGGAATTTTTTCTGTTTATTTGGTTTACTTGCCGTCAGGGCAATAGTTTTTTGGGTAAAATAAACCCGAGGCAAAATCTTAAGCCCGCACTCCAGGTTCTTTTCTTCGAAATCTGCATTTTTTCCGGCGCATTTCAATATTTTTGCATTTATTTTTTGGCTAATCAAGTCTTAAGGAATCAAGAAGTGTGCATTGATCACTCCAAACTGCCTATTTCAGAACAATAACGAAACATCATATCAGAAATTGCATTTTCAAAGTCCTATAAAAGTAATCTGGCACACTTCTGACCCCATTTTTATGGTCGATTCCCTGTTCATACCCGCATATTTTCAAGAAAACCTCCAAAACGCGTATCCACCCGATCCAAACCTCCCGAAAAGGTATCCAGTGTGTTGTTAGTACTTCTTTTCCCACAAATTTTGCATAATTCTCGAGTCTTCCTAAAGAACGAAAACTTTTATCCTCCCCAAACCCCGTTTTATTTCATTGGTCCGGTATTTTTGATGGTTAATAAATTTTGTTTTGATATTTTTTGGGAATTGATCAATTTTGAAAATTATTTTCATCATCAACGCAATTTTTTTAATGAATTTCGTTGCGAATTTCCCATGACACAAAATTGGAATCTTTCAGAAATCTGCACTGTGCGAAAAAAACCCTGAGAAATTTGCACGGTGCAACGAATCTCTTTCAGTTAAAAATCTTTTTTCAGCAGATATCAAGTTTATTTTTCATAAGCTTATGTTCCAATCACGAATAACGTTATGACCATTATTAATTTACAATATTAACGACATATTAAGCTATTACACCGTGTTCGGCACATTATTTCACAATAATCCTTGTAACTCCCTCACAATTTCGTGGATTTCCCGTCCGCCCGTCTCCGGTAATTCCCGATACAAATAAACAAGTGATCCGGCAGCCGGAAGGGCGTACAACAAAAGAAATGCGTATTCTTGAATTACGTCGTACAATGGGAACAATGTGAATGTGGTGAAGAATACGATCGGGAAGATGAATACCGAGCACATCATTTGCACTCGCGAGCGATGCCTTTGTTGCACCAATTCCGCGTTCAGATACCATACGATGGTGCCAACACCGAGGCCATATGTTACAGCGTAGATTAGCACAAATACGACGCAAAGGTATTTTGTAAACGGAATATAGTAATGTAATCGGGCCGAGATGACAAAGGCAACGAGACAAACGACCCCGGCAGATCCACAATAGAGAAGGGCGGGTCTACGACCAAACCTTTCGATTACGAAGGACGCGGCAATCGCTCCGCCAAGGTATACCAACATCAAGACCATAGAAGCCCAAGAAGCGATTTCCAAAGGGATTTCGACGCGTTGGAGGAAGTCTGTTGAGGATAACATTAATGGCCAAATTCCAAGAGTGTTCTGAAAAAAATCAAGATAAATTTGTTACAATTTATACTTACAATTAGCGCCAAACATCCAAGAATTAGGGCTTTTCGGAGGTGAGGTGTCATCAAAATCTCTTTGATCGACGACTCTTCACTACTTTCCACATTTATCTCCTAAAAATCAAGATTACTTTTGCAGTTTCAAAACTGTTTAGGTTGGTTTGACTCGTCATCATACCTGTTTCATCTCTTCCATAACCTTGTCGGCATCAGTCGAAGCTCCATGATAAAAATAAATTGCTTTATGCGTCTTCTCAATATCTTTTGTTGTCATGTAAATATGCTTTGGAGTCTCCTGAAGAGGGATTAGAACAAAGATTGCCAAAAAGCCTAAAAGTTATTGATTTAGGAAATGAAATTTCAAAGAGCCAAATATGGTACTACACAACTCACAAGGAATAAGAGCAAATCCAGTGAGCAATCGGAGATCCCATCCCAAAACTGACTCCATACTCACAACCATACCGACTAGACTGACAAAAGCATTCGAATTCTCAGCAATCGTGGCCACTGTTCCACGAACACTTGTCGGTGAACATTCCTGAGAACAAACATTATATATAATAAATTCGACGTATTTTTTGTACCTGTAACATCAAGATCATCGAATTGTAGGTAATGGACGACGCAACTGAAGCCATTGCTGCGGAAACGATCAATAACTCCGGGGAGTAAACCAGAATCGAGGTAAATCTCAAACAAGCCGCAACAAATGCGAGCACATTAAAAACAATCGCTCCTACTTGAATATGCCTTATGTTACAGTAATCCACTTACATTTTCTCCCCATTTTCTCGTTCACCCATGGATTTAAGAACTGTCCAAGGAGGAAAGTCGGAAACCAAATATTGAGAATGCCCGCCCAGAGCCAAGAATAAGTGGACGGGCTCATTTCTTGACCGCGCCGTTGGAAAGACTCATTTAGAAATGCCTTGAACGTATTTACGGAGCCATTCATATACGAATTGGCAAAAGCTGGGGTGAATACGCATGCCAGAGAGATTACCAAGCCCAAGAAGTAGATGCGAAATCGATTTTTATAAGGTTCAGATTCCATCTAGAACAAGTTGGATATTACACTTGGTCGGTAAAAGAAGCCGTCCAAAACACCGGGATAGTCATCAAAAATACTGACACGACTCTAACAGAGCCACCTTTTATACAGAACGGTGAATGAAAGAACATCCAGGTCAAAACATGATAGTTTGATCAAGAAACATGCAAATTTTATCATGAATAATTTAATAAAACGACAAAATCAGTAACAACCCCCCATTGAAAAGTACGAAACATTTGCGTCCAGTGGAGAAATCAGCAACACACATAAACTTACCAAGGTTTCCGAGAGAGTTTCGGTTGAGGATCGAGAAGAAGACATTGCTTTTTAGATAATAAAGTCGAGAACAGAATAGACTCAAAGAATTTTACAATTTTTTGCAGTTACTATCCAACATTGTGATGGATTTACATGGTAATCGTGATAAAATATCTCGCAAAAAATTGAAGTGGAAAAAATTGTTTTTATGTTGTTGCGCAATGACACGGAAATTATTGATTGAGGCGAAGCTTCAAAAATTGGTGAGATCAGCAAAAAAATTTAGAAAACCGGTTAGTGGGATAATAATTTTCATCGCGTTTTATACTGATGTAGAAAAGAAATACGTCATTTAGAATACGATTATATCGACAAATAGTGCATAAATTCTTTCTGATAAAACGCTGCAGTGTAGAAAAAAAAATATAAATAAGGGCAAATCACGGATAAACAAGGGTAAGCATCTCCACTTCCGATCATATAACCCTCTCAAGCATTGTCTATTCGAATTTTCAGCCTGGCTCTTGCAGTTTTAAAGCTAGTCTAGACTACATTACCCAAGTCAATGATTGAAAATAGACTCCTTCAGGACACAAGGTAAACAAAAGGGGTTCCACAATCTGTTGAATAGTTGACGATAATAATAATTGTGCAAATATTGTGAGTTCCAGTCAGTATGAAGTTTGGAAATCAGTAACAAAAATGATGCAAAAGTTCAAAAAGATTAGCGAAAGGGCATTTTGAAAAATTTAAATAAATATTTTATCTCACAAGCTTTCAAACAAAATCTGAAAATCACCAAAATTAAAATAAATAGTGAAAAAAATTTGTTTAAGAACAGTTATATCAGATATGATTACAAATATTCTGCTAGAAAAACCGTTTGAAACCCTTTTTAAACCCTGTTAATTCTTGCAAATTCCGGTGGAAAAAACATTGTTCGAACAAAAAAAGATTATCAGCAGAATTTATCGCACCTTCCACACCGACAGAATAAAGGGAGCAACTCCGGAAAAGAAGGAAAAGGCCTATATAAAAAACAATAAACGATCTTTAGAGTTCAAAACTTCGATAAATGTTCTCAGCGGAGCTTTATTATATCTAATGTACGCGAAATTAATTAAAAGTTTATGGCAAGATAAATTATCTTATTATCTTTAAATTATCTTGTAGCATTAAATAGTCGAAATATGGCGTTGATATGGCAATCCTAACGTCCAAAAATAAGGCATGAGAAAATGTGTATATCACATTCAAAAGTTAGTCCATATTGGCCATTAGTTTGGCGAATTGGCAAGGAAGTTTGTCACAGATCTCTCCGAAAATTGATTCCTGAAGAAATGTGGATACATTTTATGGAAAAAATGAAATTAGTGAGTACAATTTAATGAGTGTTGGCTGTTACCTGTTTTTCTTTATCCAGCATTTTCTTTATATAACCAAAGGCATTTTTGGCCAAAATTTCGACCTTATTCATCAAGGCGGTCTCCAAAATATTCTGAACATTCCCCTCATTCATACAGTGTTTGCATCTTTCCAATAACACATTTTTTAGCTCATCCATTAGGAAGTAATCCGCCGCGGCCATAGTTTCGCTGATTGTTTCATCAACGGACTCGCTAAGTTCACCAGTGTAGATATAGTACAGTATCTCGTACATTGACTGGAATTATTTTTTTATGAAAACAAAACTTTTCTTACCGTAAAATTAACTGATTGAATGACATATCCTTGTTCATTTTCTTTGCAATTGTTCATTGCAGTAAATAATCCTTTAAAGTATGGAGAAGCTTGATAAAGCAATATACGATGAACGGGAATTTCATGGACTTTGTCATCTTTCCCTTTGCAGATCAACGTAAAGTCGCTGAATCTTCGGTTCAAGAAGAGTTCTTGGAAATTTAGGCGGGGCTGGATTAAGCTGACAGTCTGAAAAAAGACATAAAAAATGTAAACATCAAGACCGGCGTACCAATTTAGTAATTGTGATCTTGAAGTCAAGGTAAAGGAAGTTTCCAGTTGTGTAATAGGCAGTATCAAAGAAGCTGATCTTCTAAAAGATATTTATTTTCTGCAAAATCCGTTGGACTACCTGTTTAAACCTCTCCGGTTCCGTCCATCGTTTATCTATGTACTGTAGCCAATGGGTCGAGTGGATCAACACGTTTATTTTGTTCCAGTCAGCTCCAAACTCCCCATTCAGACACTAAATCTAATTTTATCCACAGATAAATTTGCCTTACTTTTAGTTTGAAGTATGTTTGGTTAGGCTGAAATTACGTTATTCACAGTTATATCGCAGCACTTCGCATTACCTCTTCCTTAATGCTGAACTGGACTTCTAATTGCTTTACAACCTCTTCAGAGTTCACTTTTTTGAAATGGAATTGTGGATCAAGGTCGACGACAAATTTCGGGAAATGACCATAACTATACTTTATAGACACAGATCGTTCGCAGATCAGCGAGGGGAGAGATCTGAAATCACGTGTAAGGCTAAACGGAGAACTTTTAAGAGTGCGAGCTTTTGTCAATTTTGGCGAAAACTAATGTCTTCTAAAGCGGCACTTTGCAAAACTCTTTAGGATTCAAAGGAAAAAGTTGCCAAAAAAATTTATGTGCGCAGGAAAGCAAAAGTTTAGAGGGTCTCCAGACACGCAAAGAAATGGCTACAAACTTCTTTTTTTCTCTGAGCGCTCTCCTTACTTCTCACTCTCTCGTTGAAGAAGATCGTTGAATACTTGGGCTGCCTCTGCAAAGTGCTCTCTGCAGCATTCCGTCATTACCTGCACGTCTTATTACTCGCGCTCAAAAGTCCTGACAGTTTGTCGCGCGCAAAAAATTTGTCGAACCGAAAAATCGCTCCGAAAACGGGCGTCGCGCGCGACATTAGTGCGACACAAACAAAATGCACTGTGCAAAGTGTTATTTTTCTGCCAAAATGCACCGTGCAAAGCACTTTTTTGCGATTTTTGCAGCGACGCGCCAAAAAACTGCACGGTGCGGATCGTCAGGACGTTTGAGCGCGAGTAGTACAAAAATCTCCCTTCTGATGCAAATATCCGATAAACGTTTGCATCGCTTTCCCTTTTCGCATTCTCTGTCTAATCTCTGAACCCCACTTTTCAGTGTTTTTGCGCTTACTTTCAATGTTTTCCTCTTTCCGATCAAAAAACATAAACATTCAATCGATTCGCAAAGCTCTTACTTACCAAGTGCACGCAAACAAAAACAAGTTTACAATTCCAGAAAACTCTTACCGATCCTCCATAATTATCCGCAATATCCACACGTTATGTCATCAATTGTCAAAGGGAAATCGATCTCGCTTCCATAGAATAAGGGCAAAGAAACATTTTCAAAACGAAAAACGAAAAAAACGTGTGATGTTTTGACCCGAAAAGGCGGTCAGACCCCGACAAAAAATCCAAAATAAAACATCGTTCTTGACTTGAACGTAAAACAAGCTTATTTCAGTGATTGTTTTGAGAAATTGAATAGTTTATGGCTTGCACTTACAGTCGTTTTTTGTCGGTTGAGCAGGGTTATGACTCATCTATGATAGAAAAAATTGATTTTTAAGTGATCATTACTAATCAAGTTGATAAAATGAAGTAAAAAGCTTTGGTCATTGCTAACGAATAATATAAATGACAGATATTTTATAGACAATCAAAAAAGTCGAATATTAAATATTTATGGAAAAAAGATTTTTATCAAAATTAATTAAAATTTCCCCTACTAGACTTGAAATTTAATGTTGAAAATGACAAAAATAAAATTGGAGTATTTTACAGCGACGCTAATCAACTGTTGTGGCCTTGACTTCAAATTTTAAAAAAGTTTGACGATAACGAAAACAGACAAAAAGAGTAGTTTGACTGAATGAATGTTGTATGCCTGGAAGTACAAGATGATAAGGTTAATTACGAAAAATGTTCTTTGTTGATAAGATACAAACATGAAATCGCATGACCTTTATGTTCTCTTCAGCATCCTTTCAGGTCAGGTTTTGATGACTGAGTTCGAGTTTTGTGTGGTTCCGAGTACAGCAACCTCTGTACAACAAACTCTTGATAACAAAGCCCTTCAATAACATTCGACTTTAAGAAGGGTCTGGCATCCTATAATTGTAAATACAAATTGAGGAGACCGTTATATTTAAATTGTTTTAGGCTATCACAACATTCCAATCCACAGTTCGCTCTAATCCCACCTTTCAACTTCTCAGCTCTTTTTTAAATCTCCGTTTAATTCGAACTACGAAAGTGGTCTTCTTTATGAAGCTTGATAGCCATCATCTGCAGCAACCCCAATTATGGTATTAGCTACGTATTAAAAACAACCACAAATCCCAGCGATCGATCATCCTCAATCCCCAGAATCCGTTCGAAACGTCCAGCTGTGCGGCGATGAATAAATGAAAAAAGTAAAATTTGAATGTCAACTTTTGCTTTCAAAAGAAGATTACTTCGGCGCCGTTTAAACCTCGCAAAAAATGCCGGAAGTTTTTTCTCAACGATTCCTGTTCGAAATCCCAATGAAAGGTCGAATGTTGCTTTTTTGTATATTTTTGTTGATGGCTTGTCATCGATGTATTGTGGGATTAGAACTTGGGTTTGGGGGCTTGTGATAAAAAAAATTTTATTGTATTAAGCGCGGTAGTAAGACTAATAAAACAATGTGTATTTCACCACATATTTCCTCTGAAAGCTTCAAGTCGAGTTTTCCAGCGGCTTTATGGGGCCCCCGTTTTTGAGAGCACGCAAGATGAGCACTGTCGGCCATAGTTTTTTCGTTCCTTCGCAGAACAAACCATTTTCTATTGTGTGGAAGTATTTTATGGTCCACTAGTAAGTAATCAAAAGGTTTAGAAATTATAAATCTCAAAGAAACATTCATTTTTGGTATCTTTATATTAAAAAAAGCGGTGGTTTCAAGGACGCGCAAGCTACATCATAGTCTAACATGCTACTCGGCCATAAAGTCCCGACAATTTTATCGCTGATGTCGCGCACGAAAATTGGAGTGCGGTCGCGGAAAAGAGCATGTCGCTCGGGTAAAAACGGGAAATCGCCGCGACGGCCGCGAAAAACAAAGAAAAATGCACCGTGCACATTTGTCGGGACTTTATGGCCCGAGTAGTATATATGTCTTATTGTTAAAAAATAATATTCCAAATTTGGGCCCAGTTTCTGTTGGTTCTGCATGAAACACTCCCTTTTAAGCTAAGAGGTGGTTCGGTTCGAATTTTGTAAAATGCGACTTTTAGAAATGCCTTTTCAAAATTTGGCAAAAGCTTATCGAGTAGCACCCTGATCTCTGTCTTTCCTACGTTAGCCGACTGCTCATCGTTGTGAAGCCAAATATTTGCTTAGGATACAAACACAAGCTCAGCCGTAAATCTTGTCGCCCTCCATAAATTGCGCATCTCGAGAATCTTGAATTCGAATCGGGCGCCGGCAACAACTGGCTTCAGACGCCGTCGACCGCCGAACGAACGAAGACGCTCCACACAAAAATGCTACTTTCGATGTTTGTTCTGTAATTGCGGCGGTCCGTTATATCGTGGCGCTATGGAGTGGCAATTGAGGGATGCAACGGAGTCATCAGCGCCCCTTCGAGTGCTTCTGAAATGATCCCATCGGCATCGAAATTGTGTCTAATTAGGGGCTGAAGAATGTTTCTTCAGAAGCGTAAGACGAATACGAAGAGCGGGGAGAGTTTTGAGTAATCGCGGGCTCTAATTGTTAGTCAACTGTTCGCCGGCTAAATGCACTTTATTATTTTACTCCAGTTTTTTCGACTGATTTTATTGAGCTACGGTAGAGTGATTTGTCATTTATTATTGATATTGTTTTGTCATCATTGTCATAGCAAAAATCAACAAAATATTTTGGTCGATAGGAATCAACTGATGGAAATTTTTTTTGGTTATTGACATTTTGTTTTAATAATTTTTGCAATTTTTGGTCTACAAATTTCATGCTCAATTAATATGTACCATCGCGACGTAAAATTATACTAAAAAAAGA
This sequence comes from Bursaphelenchus mucronatus, assembly GCA_025436335.1. Taxonomy (NCBI): domain Eukaryota; kingdom Metazoa; phylum Nematoda; class Chromadorea; order Rhabditida; family Aphelenchoididae; genus Bursaphelenchus; species Bursaphelenchus mucronatus. Next base: position 3,499,233 of record CM046358.1, read on the forward strand.
TCAGATTTTTCTTTGTTAGCTTACAATTAGCCAAATTGGAAGAAAATCAATATATCACATGCGACATCTCTAATTGGACGCCATTTTCAGCAAAAAAATTGTAACTTTCCTTCGACCATATTATACAACTTACCGTACCGCACTAATTATTCTCGCCACACTAAAAGTGCAATAAACGCACTTCACTTCTTTGTATTTCTCTGTCTCATCTTCTTGGCCTCTATTTCTCGTAACACCACGTCTTCCTTGTTGTTTTGAGTTAATTCGGGAAACTACTTGACGATACACCTAATGTAAGACTAAAAGGGCACTTGGCAAACATGTACACTCTGTGCTGGCCTGAAAATCTTTTTTCTGCAATTTGTATTTTCAGACGCATATTCTGACTACAAGCGCGTCGTTTCTTCAACAAATTCGGTTTTGGCTGCACTGTCGAGTGGTTGAATAACTTGGGGTTTCCTGTTAAAGACGATTGTATTTTACAACCCGGGGGCGAATTGCGAAAACTGCACGGTTAATAATTAGGCTGGGTTAACAGTGAGAAAATAAAAGTTAAAAACGGGCTTTACTTTTTCAAGTTTGAATTTCGAAAAAATCGGAGTATGTAGTTGAAGTTTCTTTTTTACATAGCAACTATTTCTGTCCCAAGTATTTTTGAATAAAAGGGGTTTTTTGTAGACCCTTAGTTTTTTCCTAATAAAAAGCAAATTGTATGAAGCTATTGAATAAATGCACTTGTCAATGTAAAAAATTGTAAAGCAGGGGTAAGGCCTTCTTTGAGATGACAAAAAGACGTCTGGGCTAAATTTATAGGATTCTCAAAGGCATCGGATGGTCGGGGATATCACGTAGACCTTGACAAACAGTAAATTTAGTGAGAGAGTAATTTGTTTTATGTTTTTTGAACCATATTAGAAACAGAGAAACAGAATGCTAAACAGCCATGTTTTACAAATGTAATTTTCACCAACTCTCGGCGTAAAAACTCGTATTGTGAAGTCTTTGGGCTGATGATCCTGGTACTACTGAAGAGCTTCATCTAGATTTAAGCCATCATTTTTTTGAACTGCATAAACTTCTTTACACTATGTCCTCTCAGCCGTTTATTGCAACAAAAAATCGTGCAGCAAAAAAATTGACAGTTTTTGACTTTTAGTTTTTTAGCAGGTTAAGATATTCTTGAATTGTATCGGTACTTTTTACCAAATTTTGTATTTGAACGGAAGAACGATGAAGAAATTTTTTAATCATTTGAACTGACAGTCGCCAAATTAGCCTTTCTTATTACGGATACCAAAGATGTTTTTAAAAATACAATGTTTTACCACAGTGACAAACATATTTAAATATGTTTGTCACTGTGGGTAAATGACGATTGTCAAAAGTAATTTTTGAGCGCTTGTATTGTAAAATTTAATCTTCTTTTGTTGTTCAAAACGTTGCCAAGTATAATGCGAGAATGTGCTTGAACGGAAAGAATGACCGTATGGTGGACAGGAGTACAAAAACGAGTGCCTGACACAGAGTGTTACATGACTCAGAATCGCTGGAATGTCAGGTGCACGTCGATGTCCTGGCTATTCATTCTTAAGTTGCACGGTCATAAGATAGGGCGTTGTTTCAACATCTCTAGATTTTATAAATTTCTAAACATGCGGCCTACGTTTTTTCAGATTGTCACAAATTAAACCTAGACTTTTATGAGACATTCGCGGTATTCTTAACTTGCACTTTACAGCTTTCACGGATCTTTTTTCCGTTGAAGTTTGCTGCAAAGTCAATGTTTTTACGGCTTATGTAACAAATTCCACACTGGAAAAGTTGCAATTTTGCTGCGTTTGTTGTCGTTGCAAGACCAATTTTTTAACATCACACTACGTTAAAAGCGCAATTCAAAAGCAGTTGTACTGGGTTTTGTGACCATCTCGGTCACATGGGAGGTAAGAATTTCACAAATATTACCGTGCTCCACAGCGACGCCTTTTAAAAGCTTCACGGAAAATTTGAGAATTACAATTTTGGGTAGATCCCGTGTACGGAGTAAACGTAATATTTATAACCAATATTTAATAATAAACCAATTTTTGCATCCCTTGCAAACCGCAATTGACGAGAAATTATTCACATTGCGGAACATTTTGATAGCAAATACTTTTGTATGTGGCATAAGCTTCAATTCAAGGAAGATGTTTTTTCTTTGAAGATAAAATCATGTTTATCCTATTTAAAAACATAAAGACCAGACAGTTGGGCGTCCATGCGTATGTTCCAAATTAATCTGCCATTAATATTTCCTAAAATTTGTCATTCCTTTTTCCCTGCCTACGGTACCGCCGAAAATAACAAATTTCCAACTTCCGCAGAATCTTTAGTCTTTGCGCGCTTCAGAGTAAAAAAAATGTAAAAAAGTTGTAGCAAAAAACGTCTCAAAACTTCAAAATACCGACAATGTACCAGATACGGGGCCTTTAAAAACGTTAATCGTAAGACCAAGGGTTAAGCTTTTTATACGTGCAATTGTAACAAAAACCGCTGAAAATTGCCCACAGATCCCAATAAAAAACGGGTGTGCAAGAAGTCTTCGGCTTCGAAACATTACAATTAACGTTTTTTGGGTACGGTGAAAAACGTATTCTTGCTCTGTGATGGGGAATATATAAGAGGTTGGGAAGAGAATCCAGCTGTCTTTTGCAAGGTGGGCCATTTACAACGAGTGTAGAGTAAGGTAACCTAGAGCTTAGCTTGATTTTAATAGGTCGGCTGGAAGAGGATTTTTTAAAGCGCAACTGCCAGGTTTTTCTTTCCTTTTTGCGTAGATTGTGTATATACACCGCGTATCTACCTTTGGCAATTTTAACACATGTTTTGTAGGCGCAATTGAGACATCCAGCGATCTTTGCAAATTATTATAGATATTGCGTAACATAAGGAAGTAAAATTAAAGAAAACGCACTGTAGTCATATCTTTATAAGGTCACCATGAAAAACGTTGCTGTTTCAAAGATCCCATAGATTGTAAATCTCAATGTTTGACAAAGTACATCCTGACCCTGGCATCTGATCCTTAACCTTGCAAAATATAACCATATTCTGATCTATGTCCCATCATCCAAACCTTTCTTTTTTCCCGTTAACAATATCAACATTCCAAAGTATAACAATGTTGTCCGGCTTCTTTTTGAATAGTTTTCAATCACACCACCGCTTTAATTATAGCCTTTAATTGTCAATTAAAGCCTTAGAAGTTTACAATTCTATGGCTTCCATACAGTTAAAAAGGTTGGTTTCGAAAAAGACCCAGGAATATCCCTAAGGGGATTCCATAGATTGCAGACCTGAGTATAAAACGTATAATCGCATTAAAAGTTTTCTAAACACTTGGCCTGAAGCCTTTCGAAAGGCCTTGCCCATTATGATGTTACCACTGTGATATATATTTTCGGGTTTCTTGGGATTGCGGGCGGTGGATTTAGTCAATTCAGACAATTAGGATTATGGCTTTTTCATTCCTTGGACTTTTCGGTGAACTATTGACTATTGCGAATTGTTTTTTGCGCAATTTCTTGGAGGAATGTTTGGAAGTCAAGATTTGAGAGTAGGTGTAAATTGTGCTGCAAAAGATGCAAAAGTTTGCCGGCACGTCATTGATCTGCTATAGATTAAACGCTACAAATTTAGACTTGCATAATGCACAAAAAGCTGACAAAATCGGCGTTAGCGTAACGTTTATATTTTTAGTAAATTTTGTCCCCACATCATGGCTACATAACATGTCAATTTCAGAAAATTTTAGGTTCACTTTGCATACCGAGATATTCAATAATCTTTACACAAGAGAGTGCACGGATTGTTTTCAGCTATGCTTTCCAGAATTTCAAAAAGTTTTTCATGGGTAAAATATGTCCCTGATAAACACTGTAAGTTATATTGCTCGGACTAAACTACAGTAAGGTCTGTAAAATTGAGGAGGCTCTAAAGGAATTCAATTTTATTTCTATTATTCTACGTAACTTCCAGTAACAGCATTTTTGTATTGTTTATTGTTACAATAACACTGATGCATATTGTTTTTTTTGCAAATCTTGAAGTGATGCGCTGTTTTTGTCAAAACCACAAATTGCCCATTCTTGACTTTTTGAGTCCAAAATTTTTGAAATTCCGATTAAAACGGGCAAAAAAGGAAAAGCACAGTTCTATTACATAAAGCCTCCCTAAAAGTGAAAGTGCCTCTAACCTTGGGGTTTCTAATCCAATACTTTCAAACTTTCCACGACGTGTAGATAAAGAAGAAGACATGTGTAGATGGACGCATTAGCAGTGGAATCAGTTGAATACCTTTGCGGAAAGGGGCCAAAGGTCTTAAAAATAATGAATGGCTGAAACATACAGCAACACCATTTTTGGCAAAGCTTGTTTTCAGGAATCTTGAAAACGCGTTCAAGGATTATCCCGTTCTTCTTGTTCGTAGTCGTCAAATAATAGTGTCAATACGGCGAAAACAGAAGACTTCTTAGCAGGTTTGGGAGCTACGGTATCTTTTCAGTTAGTAGAAATATCGACAAAAAATCAGTTCTTGAGAAAAACAAATTTGTAAATGAAGCAGAAAAACAGTCAGATTTTAACGCATGGCGCGAATTAAAATTCCTATACATTTATTGGTACAAACGTGTATGCAAATTTTCTTTCACTATCCGACCAACCTCGTTTATCACATGCCTTGCATGATTGTTGAATATTTTGGGCTTCTCCAGCTAAACGAAAGCGAAAGTTTCCCAAAATTACAATACGAGCTGCATAAAGACATACGTATATTTCAAGAAAGCCCTGAACTCCTCAATTCAACCAATACGGTCATGCCATTCCATACCTCAAAGTGATATCACCGTTTCAAAATACTCTTTTTTTATTTGTTCCATTTCGTTTTTTTTAACGTAATGGAAAGCCTTTTTCATGACATCATTTGCTCCTTGTTTCGTATATGATATTATGCAAAGTTAACCATGCAAATACGATCAGTCTTTTGTGATATGGAAAGGTGACGAATTCGAGTTTCTAATCGTTTTGTGCGCTTTTGTTTTTTTCCGAAACAATGTTTTTCTAGCAAATTTGTATTCCCCGAGGTTATTTTGGCAGACTTTAACAACTTTATTTTAAACGGGACAGGTTACCGTAGGAATTCCGATAAAATTTTTTGTGTTCCTGATATCGTAGTCGCGTAATAATGAAGTCATGTTACCGATTTGACTGTTTTCTGGGTAAGTTTTTGTATCTTTTTATTTCCGTATGACTTTATTCATAGTTTTACATAGTAACTACTGTAGCATTCTAAACGGTTATTTGGAGTTGTTGTTGATGCCGTCTCGACGTAAAAATCAGTTGTCATTGTTTAACAATCATCTTCGACTACTCAAATTTCAAATTAAATCACTTCTTATTGTATTTTGAATACTTAATTACGGTATTTTGGAGCTGAATTTGTAGTTTTGAGAACAGAATACGTCTCATACTAATGTCTGTGAAAGTAGTTAAGGTGATACGTCAATAAAGATGAAAAAAATTATAGGAGTTTCCTGCAGTAAAAAGTGCACTGTACCTCTCAATTACTGTCTTTATGCCGTAAGACTTTAACAGTTCGATCATACGACAAATTCTTCCATAAAATTTTGTTGAAGCTTGTGCTTAACTTCCTGCACACTTAAACTGGTAAAATTTTTTGCATAGCCTTAAAATGTTATCTTTTACAGTCAAAGTTTACTCCAAGTTGCTAAAAACGCGTCAATAACCGCGTTCAGATTCTTAGTTGGATGGTAGAGTGTGATTGTGACAAGTCTGGTGTCATTTCGGCATACTTTCAAGTTGTTTGATAGCTATTATTTCCGTGTCTTCTTTCCTTGTGGGCCTTTAAGTTTTTGATGTGTCATGTTGTGGTTTTTTTGTTTAATAAGTCGAATTTCCGGGACTCCGATGAAGTCTGCGTTTAAAGAGAGGCAACCCCTCTCTTTTGCAACAAACATTTTGTCCCTCGACGATACCTTATAAATTTTAATCTCGACTTCTTGATTCTTTGTTTTGGTTGTGAAGCCCCGAGCTCAAGACAGCTTCAGGATATGAAAGCAAGCCGGCGATGCAAATTCCATTTACTCACACGATGACAAAAGGGTATCTTGTCCAAATTTTGCAATTTTTATGTCTTGCGATGGGCGGCCATTTTTTTCCAGTCACTTTTGCCGCCTAAAATTATACACTTGATTCTATGAGTGTATGTATGCTTAGTTGCCCTGACTTTTTGTCATCATTTTTTTACTTTAATGTCTTTAATCTAATATACATATTTAAATAATACATATATTTTGTTACTTGGACCAAAGACCAAAAAATACCTGGTAGATTTCGAAGGTGCTAGCGCATGAGAAAACATAGTACAATATCCCCGGTTTCTTATTTCTCTACAAATTCCGAGATCAGCTTCAAGAAGTCTGAACTATTAGACTATAGGGTTAATTTGTTGATAAATACAGTACGATTCAATTTTTAAAATTGTTTATGATCTTCAAAAATTTCATTTTTCATTTTAAAGAATTTGTTTAAATTTACATTACAAATACGACCGCCTTGTTTGCTACTTCTAGAAGCTACCGTGCTCTTAAACATTTCATTTCTTTATTCAAATTTAAAACTACTACTTTGAATTTGATCTCAATGTAAATGAAGATTAGCACGCTGATCTCATCGTATCTTTAGTTTGTAGATGATGATTGAAGGTTTGTTCTGACTATTACATACCATCAAAGGGAAAAAGTCAAATTTTTCTTTCTGATTGTAATGCGTGCGGTTTTTTTAGTGGCTCCATTCAGCGAATGGGATTAGCAAAAAAAGACTTTAGTTGACTGTGGAAAACAGAGAAGCAAAAGTGTAACGTCGGGTCATATGCAAATACAATGTACAATGTTAGACTAGAGAAGGAGTTTAAAATAAGCAAAGCTTTTATGCCTAGAGCTGCAAAAACTAGCAAAATTTAGAACAATGTCTGTTTGGACATGCCTGAGTTTTAAAATCATTTTTTTGATAAACTTTGGGGTTAGAAAAGCGTTTTTCTCTAACAGTTTCTTCTCATTTTCCGTAGTCTCTAGCACTGCTGAATATCACGGCTACACCTTCAAATCTTTGAAATTTTTGAGGATTAATTTGTGTACATTAGATGGATGGAGCAAGCAGACAAAATTTTAAGAAAACGTGAGCGTTATGCCCTATGAAATTTTCTTGTGGGATTATCAATGATCATCGTCATTTCTGTCTTTTCTAGCTATATCTTTTATCCAAAAAGCTTTCCAAAACATCATCTTCTAGTTCCTTGGTCCTTGTCATCTTGATGTCCTCAAATTAGGGCATCAATATTTGCCAAAGAGGTGGATCGGCAAAACATTGTACTGACCAAAGTTCGCATTATAACACATTGACACTCCAAACCGTTGATCACCCTTCGAATTTCAGCACCGAATTTTCGATAATCTCCAAAATTAATTTTTTCCGAACAAAATAATAATTTTTTCCTTTTCAACATAATCCAAGACCGGGGGTTGGGAAAGAAAGCGCCTGGAGGGATAAGATGGGCGGTCTTGTAGCACAAATCTGATATCAACCTAAAGTTAGAGCTTATTTTTCTACAACTTTCAAGTCTCAATGTATGGATTACAAGTGCAATGTCGGAGGGTATATAAATTGGACAAAAAGGTTATGCCGGAAGGTCTGGAGTGAAGAAAATGCGTGTGTTTTTGATGTCTAAGGAAGCTGGGGGAAGAGTTATTGATTTGCGTGTTTAGGGGATACCGTAATTTGTAAAAGGGACTCTGAAATTTCAAAAATACCATTTGTATTAAAATATTATACCCGTTCAAAATAGAATCAACAAATTTATAACTTGTTGTCCATCAAGATCTTCTTCCCATTAAGAGTAAACGGCATCTAAACACCGATAATTAAGCCTTTCCTCGTATTTTAGACCTTTTCATTGTTCTCGGTCAAAAAACGCCAAATCCGAAGAGATTTGAACCGCTTTTAATTGGCTTAAAATTCAAAAAAATGTCACGACTTGGGCGCTAATCAATCCCCTCTTATATCCACAAGCAAAATACAGTTTTACGTAATGTTATTTTTGACCATGTGCCCAGTCTTGTGGCCTAATCCTTCGTAACCTGGACGTTGTAGGCTTCGAAACGCTTGGCCTTTGGATTACGCGTTGGCATCAGACATTTCGGGATGTCATGTGTGATTATGCGGCTTTGGCGTTATTTGAATTTGTAAATGCGGTTTGGAAGCCTACAACTAGAAATTTCCCAGCTTCTTTGGGGCTAAGAAAGTCTTTAAATCACTGTTTTTTCAGGGTACCCAAGATGCTGCTTGTGCGTAGGCTTGCAAAAAATTTGACTCATAGGAGAAGTAATTTAAATGAGACGCTCAAACTTTTTATGAAACTTAGTACGAATCAAGACTTATCTTTTTAAGGCCTAGCTTGCGAAGGTTTTTATAAGAAATCGAGAGCTGGAGAAAATGTATGATACCACTTTTTGGCGAATTTTAGAATGAAAAGTTGCATGCTTATTTCTGACGTAGGCAAAAAGTTCTCCGTGATTGCTCTCCTTATCTTCATTACCTCGTTCCTCTAAGGGTCACTGGGTACCTCGGTTCCCTTATTATGACACTTAGAATCTAAAATCCTTGAAAGTTTATGCACAGACATAGGCAAATCAGGCCCACCAAATTTTAAGCGAGGTAGGGATCAAAACGTGAAAAATTTGCTTTCCATTTTTTGACGACTCAATTAAATTATTGCATGATATACACTTCGACTCATATTCTGAATTGATTTCCATAATACAGGCTAAATGGAACTCTTCTGCCCAATTACGCTGCGCCTGTTTGACTTTTATTATGCTCTTCTTGTTTGTGCGGAAGCGATTTACCGTAGAAAGTAGCGTGGTCGGGATTGATTTGAATTTTCCGGCCCGGCTTACGCTCACACGTAGAAGAAGGGGGTGTCGAATCAGTTGAAGCGAGCGAAAACCAATTTTTGATGAAGCCTGGAAAAGAAGTATACAGATCCTACTTTGATACGGGGAAGGCGCCAAAACTAAGGTCCAAAGGAGTTACAAATTTGCTTTGACTTCTAAATTCGTATTTTAGAGGGCTATAAAGGCTTAGTGATACATTTCTGATCCATGGAAAAATAGGTTTCAACAGTAAAAAAACTACATTTTTAATCTATTTGCTTTTTATTTCATATTGAAACGACGGCTTATGTCTTGGAATGTAAAGTATATTATTTATAAAAAGACACTGCAATCCTTGACCTTTTTTGTCTGCTCCTCATGTATGTAGGGAACATTTGATAGCCTATGATTTGACAACAGTTGAGGGACCACAAGACTGAACCCCTAATCCAGGCTAACATTTTGCTTTTGCTCCTCCTTGACTTCTCTTCAAGACAATACCATCAACAGTCTCGCATTTATATTGGATTATCATTTAAATTTTGGGGATGGAAACTTCGGGATGTTCCATATGGCTTTAGGATTAAGTTTATACAATAGTTCGTGCGAGTTTCCACAGTCATTTATTTCAATTCGGGGTTTTTAATAAAAGTGGGGACATGTAGATTAGCCGTAGCGGATCAGTCGGTAAGAAATGGTACGGTATCGGATTTGGTGTTGTGAATGGGTTATCCTGGGAGGCATCGAATTCTTTTTTTCAAAATTTTTTTGCGGGATATATACTTTTCATTGTTGGGCATAAGTGTGTTTGGAGTTTAGGACTCGAAGGCGGGTTGACTTCTAAGCCAAATATTTATAGTAGTCGCAAAGTCATAGTTTTATATTCATTCCACTGGTAATAGAGGCTATGAAGATCTCAAGATGGCCTCAAATTTGAAGTGAATGTTTGTCTTAATGACAAAGAAAGACTGTTGAGTTGTCTCGGAAATTCCTGCCGATTCCTTAACCTAATTGTAAAACATTTGTCATGTGACCTTTATAAACTTTGTACAGATGAAGTTCATCTTTTTAGATGCCTTGTACTTATTTCTTTGATTTTTCTCTTTGATAATAAACGTAAAACTTGACGGGTTTCCGAAACCAGCTATCTACAAATTTTACACAAAAGTCTTAGTATATTCTTCCCAAAAACATTTCTTAGCGCCTTAGCCACCGTCCGAGCTATCTAAAAGTCCAATCGCCTGATATGTCTCACGGCATCCGTCTGAATCTATCAATCCAAAAGTACACGCCCAAGCTACACCTTTCTTTATTTTCTGCTACAATCCGCAGTTCAACGGCGTATACAAGCCCAAATACAGCGAAATGTGAAATTTACATTAATTGTAATAATTTTCTTATGTAATGCTTGTATGTCATATATGCACTCTTAGTTGTTTTTCACCATTCCTCACCATCGAAAATACAGTGAAAACATTGAAGCATATTTTGAATACTTAAGACTTATGTCATGATGTAAAATTTATATCGTAGTCATCATTTTATGCGGAAAGTCGTGGGAGATTGTAGAAACCAAGAATTTGATGCAATGCAATTTCAAAAACACGATATTGGGATGTCATATTTGAAAGTTTGTTTAACAGAAAAGGAAAGAGAGTACGAACGGAGTTCTAGAAATTGTCTTCTTTGTGGGTTCAAATGTAATAGGGAAGTAATAGCAAAAAACGCGTTGAATTGGTCTGTGATGCAATAGTAGTATTAATGTTGATACCTATTCGCTGGTTAACTCCTACTTTTGATCTACAGTGATTAATTTCAGCCATCAATCCTAATATGTGAAATTTTATGACACTTTGCAATTCATCTGCCACTTAGTAAATATATATACAATGTAAAAATTACTTCCTTTCGCTCTTTCTTATGACAAAACCATATGTCTCATGTTGTGTTAGCAATTACTGGATTTGGATAAAATGTTTTGGTTGTACCGGTTAGACCTTAAAAAAATGTAAGACTTCTCAGTTAAATAAATACATCTCCGACCTAAAAATATTTACATCGGTTATTATCTCTACTGCCGACCCAAACTATAAGTTAAAATTTTTCAGTGTCCGTTAGCGCTACATCGAGCATGAATGAGCAATCTCAAGACAATCAAGGATTGTTTTTAATTAATTGCGTTTACCTTTTCTGCGTTTAGATCGTTCCATTGCCAAACTTTCCTTGTACATATTATAATACCCATCCCCTCGCTAATACCAAACATTTTTCGCTCTCGTATGTATACGAATGTTTACTTCTTCCCGAATTGATATTTTTGTTTTCCTTATCTCCTACGTGCCCTCTCCGATCCCCATCCATAATACCTTGTGCTCAACCTTTCTCGCCCAATTAGCGAAATGAACGTTTTAAGCGGATTGAAAATATTTGAATTTAGTGGCTTTGGCCGTGCCGTTCCGCCGCTTCGCAAGAGAGAATGCTCGATGAGACGGCCGGGCTGGCTGAGCACGACTTCTGTGTCATCGACACTTCAACGCCGCAGTCGTTGGAGCGCGATTTTTATGCCTGGCTCAAGGTTGGTTTTATAAGAAAATTAGGGCTATTTGATTACTGTAATAAAATTCTGGTCACTCAATGAAATAGAGTACCATCTTAAACTGATGTCAGCCAAATTTCACGTAGTAATCCTTTATGGAAACCCGTATTTAAAAAGATTTTTGTGTGGCTAAGTCTCGTTGAAAGTCTCGAAAATCTCTTTTAATCTGTCTCGCTTTTGGTTTCATTACCCTTATGAAATTTTTAAGGACAAAAAGTGGATTTTAAACAAGAACACAGTAGCAAAGTAATTTTTCGAAAAGTACACGGAACAATTTCAAAAGCTGTTTTGCATTTTTTTAGTTTTAAGACTGTTAGATTATACATAGGCTTCTTGAACTAGAGCACCTTGAGTACAGTACAATTCTTTTGTCCAAGTCAAAAAGAGTGTGATTTCCGTTGATACTGTTGCAAGCAACTCGAAAATTTCAAGTTTCGTAAAGAGTAATAATACAATTACTTTCAAAAATCTAAAAAAAGTTACCTTGAGGGCTACAGGCAGACCTTGGTGGTGTCTGCAACCCACAAGCATAATTGGAACGTTTACTTTTCAGGGTGATCTGACTCCTGCTACAACCCCTGGCTTTTCCGAAGTTAGTTCCCCATCCTGGCTCTCCTCCACCCCTTCCTCGGTTTCTTTCCCACCTGACGATGTCAGTGAGCAGAACAGCCCAACAGATGTAAAACCCTTTATCTACGAATATAATTGCAAGACCGAGTTTGTGGATCAGAATTACTGCGAAATGAGCGAGAGTCCGGACTTTTATAGCAACTCCTTGGTCTATCATTCAAACCGGAATTCAGGTAAGATAAAGCTTACTTTCTGAGTCTAAAGGGGGTGTTGAAATTTGGCTATTCATTCGGTAGCATTAAGAACTTTAATGTGACTAGTTAATAAATTAATTAACAACAAGACCACATAAAACTGAGACATTTGGACTGCATTTCACAAAATACAATTTTCAAATTTTGTTCAAACTTGTAAATATATACAATTCATCTAGGCCATACATCAGTCACCGTTCGTTTCAATTAGCGCTGTGATATTCAACGATCATTTTTGTAAACGAGAAATTGTGAAAAATGAGGAGAGCCGGTCAGAGAAGAAACTATTTTTTGAAAGCTTAGTCTGTCAAAAACAATTCTTACTATACAAATTAATTCTGCTTTGACGAGGAAACTTTTTTTAGAAAATTTCAGTGAAACTTTTGATTTTGTTGCGTTTTATCCTATATACATATGTATAAGTCTAAAGTCTTGCCAATTTTTACCAAAGTCTGAGTATCTTCAAATCCAAAACAACCAAAAAAATTGTTTTGATCTTAGAAATGCCAGCGTGCCATACTTTAAATTTTTTAATCCCAAAAAACTTTGTCTTCCCCATATTTCTCGTGGATTATTATACTATAAAAAATTGTCACAGGACCAGCAAATGACAGCAATTACATACATCAATTTGAAAAGTAGTAAACACAAGTATAATTTCATCCATTTATTTGCTTCCCGGTATTCGTAATCGGGCTGATCTTTAATCCCCTCAGGCCACCTGCATTTGGCCAGATGCCAGGCCAGTTATCAGATAACAGCAGATTAGTGGACAAGCATGATGTTTGTCAACATTCTAGAACCTTCTAATCCGTTCCATTTAAGGCTTAAGCCGACAAAGTCCCAATAAAATTGGCCTCTAAAGTTGGGATAATCGAAAGCCAAAGAAAGTGCCTAAGGCATTTGAATTGAGATTTTTTTCAATTATAAAGTTTCGAAAAACACTAATCAATCTTGTTATAAGACAATTTTTAGAAGAGAGTTATTAAGGACATAGAAATCGCAAAAAGAAAGGATTAAGACATTGAAAACATGATTTTGATGTAGAAAGTTCAAGCAATCACAAAAAACAAGATTGGAAAAAATAGAAAAAATGCTTGAGGCAAAATTGACAGGTTGTGATCTTGGCATAGGTTTGGATTAAAATAATCATGGAAGCGATTTTAAAATTCGTATCTCAAACAACCCAAAAAAATGTTTTCGGCAAAGAAAAAATTCGTATTTCAGGTACGAATCAACTTGGCCGAACCTACAATCCCGGACTCCCTCTCGGAATGGACGAACGAAAGAAAATAGTGGCTTTATTCCAAAAGGGATGGAAGATTTGTAATATTTCAAAGAAACTGTGTGTCACACATTCATGCGTCTCCAAAATTTTGAATCGGTAAGGATGTTATAATAGATAACACAAAATTTCTTTTTCTGTATTTCCGGACTTTACTGTCATTATCTTTAGCCATAAACTTTCTTACTGTAACATAAAAATTTTTATTTTTTCAGATACCGCTCGACCGGATCAGTAAAACCAAAAGATGCGAAAGAAGGTCGAACAGAGTCACCTTTAGTGGCTGCTATTCGAATATACGTCCAAAAATATGGAGTCACAAAACAATCAGAGATCAGAGATCGATTAATAGGCGATGGGATTTGCACTGTGGAGACTTTGCCTTCGAGGAGTTCGATTAATCAGTAAGTTTCGGAGGGAAAGTCGAAAATTTACGAGATATTTGAGGATCAAATTAATTATAATGGCTGAATTCGAAATATTTTTGCAATAAAAATTAAAATAATGGCTAATTCCTGGTGTGAAGTCGTATTTTTTCCAAAAAAGTCTACATTTCTTCAACATTTTTGCGTCTTAAAAATAATCAAAAAATAAGTCGTATTTTAGAAAACAAAAAATTTGATGATAAATATAATTTTATGTCTTAAAATACGCAAACCAATCTTCAGATCCTTAAAAAATCACTTTTCCTAACCCAAATTCCATTTTCAGTATTCTCCGAACAAAACTTTCCGTGAAAGCGACACGAAGAGGCGCCTCCGGCATTCTTCAATGCACACAAAGCGTCTGAATTCCCGATCAAGAAACCCTTTTAACTTATTCCTATCTCATAACTCCTCTTCCCATTGGACACATGAATGTCCGGCACATCTCAAACCCAACGTTTTTTTAGCTGATTCCACGCCAAACAATTAATTTAACTTAATTTATTTGACTATTTATGTTCATAGATAATAGAGACGTCTAAAATAAAAGGTTTTTACATGATGCGTGGAGAGCCGAGAGAGCTTTGATTTCCAAAAATTATGCTTCAAGTCTTCGATATTTACCTTATTACGACTTCTTTTGTTGTACTTGACTCATAACGGGATATTTCCATGTTTTCGGTTTCTTGGGACAACTTTTTTGTTGGCCAAAAGTTCCAAATCTTGGCAAATCTTACGACGGGTGGTTCTTGGTTCAATAATATCATCAATAAAGCCTAAAATCAACAGTTATATTATCTTAGGTTCAAAACCCCGAAATTTGTCCCCTAAGACATCGATAAATCCTCCCAGGCAATGACTCCAAAATTTTCCAAATTAAAGACAAATCTCCTTCTCACCTCTAGTCGCCGCTGGGAATGGATTACTGAAGTGATCAATGTAATCTCGCTCATGCTTGGGTTGATTTTCCACATCTCTCCTGTACAAAATACTGACCGCTCCTTTGGCGCCCATAACCGCCACCTCAGCAGTTGGCCAACAATAATTGACATCGGCGCCCAAATGTTTCGATGACATCACATCATACGCGCCACCATAGGCCTTGCGGGTGATTACGGTAATTTTTGGAACAGTCGCTTCACCAAAAGCGTAGAGAAGTTTAGCTCCATGTCGGATAATTCCATCGTATTCTTGGGAAGTTCCTGGGAGAAAGCCAGGTACATCAACCAGCGTTACAATAGGGATATTGAAAGCGTCACAGAAACGGACAAATCGCGCGCCTTTGATCGAAGAGTTGATATCCAGACATCCTAAAGCAAGATATTGATAAAAAACATATTCTCCGTCTTCGTTATGCCTTAACGTTTAGCAACCACCACTTAAAAACCTCTCAAGCTAACTCAAAACACGTACCAGCAGCAAATTTGGGGTTGTTACCAACAATTCCAACACTTTGTCCATTCATCCGCCCAAATCCACAGAGAATATTTTTGGCATAATCTGGCTGAATCTCAAAGAAATCTCCCTCATCTACCAATGAATGGACCACTTCTTTCATATCATAGGCCTTCATCGAATCTAATGGGACAATTGAATCCAAATTTGGGACATCTCTATCCCATGGATCATCGGACTTTCTGATCGGTGCTGGTTGCGTATTATTGAGCGGAAGGAAATTCATTAGCTTCCGAATGTTGAGTAAAGCCTCAATGTCGTTATCAAAGGCGCCATGGGCAACTCCAGACACCTGAAATCGAGAGATTTTGATATTATTTTTGAAACCTATACTAAAAACACAAAAAAAATCTTCATAATTGCATACTTTCGTATGAACTTTAGCTCCTCCGAGGTCTTCCTGCGTCACAGTTTCATTGGTAACAGCCTTGACAACATCTGGACCTGTAATAAAGAGATACGAAGTGTCTCTGACCATAAATGTAAAGTCGGTCAAAGCAGGAGAATACACAGCACCGCCGGCACAGGGACCCATAATAAGTGAGATCTGCGGGACAATACCAGAAGCTTCAATATTCTCCTAAAAAATCAAGGTAACCCCATATTTTGGATATTTTTATATTATCTATGGCACAAATTTGACTTACCTTGAAAACATCGGCATAGCCAGCTAACGAGTCAACTCCCTCTTGAATTCGAGCGCCTCCAGAGTCATTCAAACCAATTACAGGGCACCCAGTCAGCACGGCTTGCTAAAGATAACAAAACTACATTATTCATGCCAATTGACCTTACCTTCATAATCTTGACAACTTTTTTCGCGTTTGCCAACGAAAAAGATCCTCCAAAGACTGTAAAATCTTGAGAAAAAACATACACCGTCCTTCCACTGATCTTTCCATGGCCTGTGACTACACTGTCTCCTGGATACTAAAAGTTTTATTTTAGACATCAAGAACAAAACAATTACCTTTTCTTTCTGCATGTTAAAGTCGGTACAGGTGTGCTCCACGAATTGATCATATTCTCTAAAGGTTCCAGGATCAAGAAGAGCTTGAATTCGCTCACGTGCGGTGAGTTTTCCCTGAAGAAAAAAATTTTAAGTAACAAAATGAGGAATTTCATGGAACGAGGATATAAAACCAATAACTACAGATGTAAAGCAACTTTCTGAACTAATTTAAAAATTTATTTCACCCAAAGCAGCAAAATACTTTATCTAAAAATTTTTAGAAGTTCTGGATATGAGACAAGTCTTCCCATGTGTAAGGTTAAACTTGCTAAACAGCCAATCCACCTACCTTTTTATGTTGAGCATCAATTCTGGCTTGTCCACCTCCCAAAGCTGCTTTTTCTCGGGTTTCTTCAATTCTCTTCTGAACTTTCAGCGCAAAATTGGTTGAATCTGGGACATAACTCGATGGAGCAGAAGAGCTAAACCTCGCTGATGTCAAAATAGCTCTGGAGTAGATGTGAAAACATTTTCTGGCCAACATCTGGCTGAAAAATGGAGGAAATTCACAACTGTCTTAAAATTTTATGTAAAAAAATGAAGAAAAACAATTCGAGAAAAAATTATGTAAAATAAATTGTAAGATCGGAAAAAATGTGTGAAATCAAGAGTAAGCAAGATGAGCTTGCAATCGGAAGCCTTTTTCGTTTGATTAGAGATTTCTTCTCACGAAAATCGGAGTTTAAAAATTGTTTTGCTCGAGCAATGAACACTGAATGATCGTCGTCTCTTTTCGATATTCGAGCAATAAATGCACTCGTTTTCTTAACTCTGGGTGCCTTTTGAGCATTGCATAACATTTCCAACCACGTGGGAAGACATTTCACGCATTATATTTGTACTGGAAGCTTTTTGCAATCAAGTGGAATATAATTTTTTAACGAACTGATAACTTTCGAAAGGGACGTTCTCTGAATAAGTGAGAGCTGATAAGAACTGCGGGGAAAACGTGGTTTGGAGGGGGAAAGAACATTGATTTGAAAGATGTTTCTGAGGTCATTTGAAGGTTCAATAGTCCGCGTTGAAAACGGCATTTCCTAGTGCACTTGTTAACGAAATTCTTGGCTTGAAACGCAGTGTTTGACATTGTCTTGCGCACTTGTTATATTTTGACTGCTGTTTGTTTCCTTGGTACTCGGGCCATATAGTCCCGACATTTTTATCGCTTCTGTCGCGCACGAAAAGTGCAGTGCGGTCGCGGAAAAGTGCATGTCGCTTGGGTAAAAACGGAAAATCGCCGCGACGGCCGCGAAAATTTCAGAAAAATGCACGGTGCAAAATTGTCGAGACTTTATGGCGCGAGTAGTACAAGAAGAAATTGTAAAGGAATTGACTCCAACAGATAAATCATAAATTATTTCTTCTGCGAACCAACTTTGTCATAGTTTTTTGTGAGATTTTGGTTGTACAAGCAATCCCCAGTCGGATTATGACACAAAATCTTAGAGCAGATATCTTCATCATGGTCAAAGTAGTGTAGGAGATCTTGTGTGAGTATGGTGTATCCCAAAATACATAGGAATTTCGGCAGCTAGGGGAAACTGTACAATACGATATGGGGAATGGACAATTAGGGAATCAGAAAATTAAATTCTTGATTCCCGAATTGTCATTTTTCCAAATGGCCCCATAGGCATGGCTAATTCGCTTACTTCCTTCCAAATATTTGATATTGCTTTTCCTATGTTGTAAGCGGCCTTCCCAAGCAAATAACAAATAAAAGTGACGGGATGCCGATGCCCACGGTTAGCATCGTTGGGACATGAAAACAGCTATCAAATAACATCCGAAGTTTCTTGTAGACCGCCCAGGCGTTTGGATGAGCGGTGGGAATGTTTTGCGAGAAGTCGGCTAGCTGTTGATATGTGCGAAGGAGAGTTGAGAGGTCGAGAAGGATAACAAATGTAACAACTAGAAGCTAAAACTTTACTTAACATTTTAGCACTGGGACACTTACTATTTTCGAAGACATTTTGAAATGTTAAGGGTAAATTGAATAAAAAAATTGATTTGGAACTGCGATGAAACAGGCTTTTATGATTAATTAAGACGAGAGTTAAACGTTACCTGCATTTATTAGGTCAAGGATCCTAATTGTAAGAAGCCATTATTTTCTTTAAAAAAAACTTTTTTTGAGTCAATTTATTTTCGAAGGAATGATCAAACAACAAGACAAAAACTGATGATATCAAATAGGGCGACAAATTTATACAACAACACTACAAAAATACTAAGAAAATTACTCCCGATTCACCACGATATTATCATAGGGCTTTGAGGTCGGACTTTTGCCTTTTTTGATGACAAAAAATATAATGGCGACCCAGATGATGACTGCCACAGCGATCACAAATAGCCACAGTGCCCACCAAGCACGACGATATGCGTTAAGCTGAAATTTGGAGACATATTAGGCCAAAATTATATTATTTATAATATTAACCATCTAAATTTCGGTCATTAACTGGCTGTAATGCAATATTTAGCTACTTACTTGCTTCCTTTCCTCGACTGTAAGCTCGCTGACTTCCTCATCGCTTAGCGGACTCTCAGACAAAGTATATTTGGCTAGCATTGCTGCTTCATGATTCCAAAATTCAGGTGCTGGGAAGTGAAGGTGCCCTTTTATGAGTCTAAAATAAGGTTATGTTTTCTCTTACAGCAATCTTACTTTGGATGTAGTCCGATTGAGACATAATGAGCACTAGAATTTGTATAAGCCGGCCATTCGAACACTTCGATTGATGGATCTCTAAAATAATATAATTTTTATTGCACATTGTGTCCAGAGAATTTTGCAGGAAACTTTTCATTAATAAGTTTGCGCCGGTTGATCCAATCCAAAATTTTTTTTTACATTCTGGAGGGAATCTGATGAGTTTTTAGGAAATAAAAAAAAATTTTGTTTTTTCGCGGACACTTCCGAAATCCGTGTTGTATTCGGCGGAGGGTTTTTTTCACAAATGAGGCTATAAATCGTCGTAGGGGTGAACGAAATGGACGGAAAAGTATTCAGAATACATATCATGATATTTCTGCATAATTTGTGTGATTTGGCGGAGACATTTTGTAACATCGGCGGACGGTTTTTCTTCGACTTCGAGTCAAATCTAGCAAAAACGAAAAAAATGGTATCCCTGGGAGCTTAGCAATTAAATACGGCTTGTTACGTCGTCTATCGACTGACAGATGAAAAAACGGCAATTCGGCGGAGAAATCGGCGGAGAACAAAATATGAACCTATTTAAGAAATTAAGATGAAAAAAATAGTGCCTGTCGATAAGAAGAATCATGTTTTTTTAATTGATAAAGGCCGTATTAAACCAATAATTTTATTTTCACATCATAATTTCTAAAATCTCCGCCGATTTCTCCGCCGAATTGCCGTTTTTTCATCTGTCAGTCGATAGACGACGTAACAAGCCGTATTTAAGTGCTAAGCCTCCAGGGATATCATTTTTTCCGTTTTTGCTAGATTTGACCCTTTGAGGTCGAAGAAAAACCGTCCGCCGATGTTACAAAATGTCTCCGCCAAATCACACAAATTATGCAGAAATATCATGATATGTATTCTGAATACTTTTCCGTCCATTTCGTTCCCCCTACGACGATTTATAGCCTCATTTGTGAAAAAAACCCTCCGCCGAATACAACACGGATTTCGGAAGTGTCCGCGAAAAAAACAGAAAATGTTTTTATCTCTTAAAAACTCATCAGATTCCCTCCAGAATGTAAAAAAAATTTTGGATTGGATCACCCAACGCAAAGCTATTAATGAATAGTTTCCTGCAGAATTCTCTGGACAACCTGTATAAATAAAAAGAGGGGTAGAAGTCAAGATAACGGTGTTTTTAGATAGTTTATGGCTCACCCGGACTTTGCGAAGTTCGTTATCATCGTGGTTAACACTTTTGACATTGCTCTGTCCTGTTTTGTAAAGGGTTTTATTTGAAAGTTACTACTGTAACCATGGCTGAATATGAACGCATGATCTAACCCATGGAACGCTGTGATTTCATATCCATCGCTCGAAGCGTCTTTTTTAGTCACAGTCACTTGATTGTCCCCAAAAAGTTCGTAGAAACGTTTGTCGACCTCCACAATATTGCCTTTTGGGATGTAATCAAAAGAATAAACGAAAACATCAAGCCCATTTTTGGCGTAAGAGTCGACTTCAGATTGACAAGGGGCTACAAATTCAATGTCCGCTTCTAGCTGAAAATAAGCAGATTTGACTTGATTTTGTTGGGAAGGTTATATTTTTGTAGGTATAAACTAACATCCTGAAGTCTCGCTACAACTCCTGGCATGTCGAAATTGAAGTCAACATCTTGCATATACCGTAAGAACGTTGCATTTGAGATCAAATTAAGCGTTGCGTTGGGGACTTTTCCAGGTAGTCTTGACGCATACGAAATGTAAACTAACTTTTTCACTGCTTCTTCTGCTTTGCTTCGACTCATGTTTTCGTAGCGCCAAAACTCGTAGAATTCGGCTGAAAATATAAAAATAAAACTGAAAATTTTTTGAGGCAACAACGTATATAGTTTACAATCGAGACAAGATAAGAACCAATTCATTGGCACTTACGTCGTTTATGAGCCCATTCTCTGCTGGCCACACCGGTGAGAAGGGGAAGATGAGCGTAATCGGAGACAAGCTCGATGCCTGAAGCTGGGATCAGCTCTCCGTCCACTACCATTTTGGATACTCCGAGCTAAAATGTTATGGGTAACAGATGATAATGACAGGGAATGTCCAATGTTACGGAAATTTGAAATTTTCTTTTCCTATTAGTTGTTCACTTACCTCTGCAGATAAAGCATGTCTAAACAAGGGCTCCGAGAAGTTGACCTCCTTTCTGAAACACTCCAACATGTCTTTTGGATCCATCTTTCCGGTGTTCTGCAAATAACAGTCATCAAAAAAGTCAAAATACCAACGAAAATACCAACGTCTAATTGAAATACGAAACTTACCAATAAACACTCTGGCACATGCAATTGTAGATTACAATGCTCTGTTGTCTTTGTTTTCGCAGTTATTGATTCTCTATTCAAAACAGCTTTCAAATCTTGTTCTGGAATGATCTTATTACATCGAATGTAATCGGCGATGTTCTTCATATCCCATGCATTTGTTCCATGTCGATGAATTGCCCAGCCGGCTGTTGCAGAGCCACTGAGAGCAATAACTTGGTGAACGAGACCTGAAGAAATCTTTTAGCTATTTTGAAAAAGTAACCAGGCGCTTTCTATGGTCAGATATTACCATTGTCACAGTACAAGAATAATTGAGTATCTTGGCTGCGCCTGCAGATCGTAAACTAAAATTCTGAGGAACGTAAACGAGGCCATGATAGACCATTTCCGCCAATTTTTATCAAAATGTGAACGTTGCAGCTTTGAACCTGTTCATTAAAACGACCCCTCACCTCTCGTCAGCGGACTCAATCCAAGTACTGAAATCGCTGATGCCCCGGCACTTTCTCCCATCACCGAAACACTGCCGGGATCCCCGTTGAACTGTTTTATATTCCTCTGAATCCATTCCAACGCCAACTTCTGATCATAAATTCCAAAATTTCCTTCCACATGGTCTCCATAGTCAATAGACATAAATCCAAAAGGGCCAAGGCGATAATTAATGGTGACCAAAGTGACTCCTTTGAAGACCAAATTCTTTGCCACCGCTTCCATATCAATTCCAGTATCAGCGGAGCCGGCCAAAAAAGAGCCGCCATGAATCCAGACAATGATCGGATAGAGTTTGCTCTCATCTTCTGAGTCGTAAGGGGAAAAGATGTTGAGATAAAGACAATCTTCGGATTCATGGGGCATATTTGGTCCGGAAAAGCGATCATTCTTGTGGAAATCCATGAATTGGACACACGGGGGACCGTAGTCAACGGCTGCAAATTCCTTTTCCCATCGTTGCTTTCGCATTGGCATCTGAAATACGCTTTATTTTGGGGTTGTTCAGAGTAAAAGAGTTTTTTTGATAAAATTTTCGGATTTAAGGTCCTAATCGACCGTAATTTCAAACAAATCCAAATCTTTCATGTTGAAAAAATTTCTTTACTTACTTTATACCTCAAATCCCCAATCGGCGGTTCGGCATACGGAATTCCCCGAAAGATCTGAACCTGCTGCTCTCCGATCTTGTAGATCTTCCCTCTGACCAGCCCTTGCTCCACCCAAACACTCCTCGACTTCTCCAAATTCTGTGCCTCAACATCGATCACAAATATGGTCAACAGCATGAGAAGGAACCTCATATTTGCCGTTAAACCAAGCCCGAAATCCCCCACTGATCCGTCTTGCAGCCGCCCTTTCAACGGCCCTATTTTTCGAGCATTTTTTGTTGAGTTTTCATCGCAAAAAATCGGGATCTTTCCCTCTTTGTGCGGATGAGTTCAGTTTTTTCCAGGAGTGCCGCAGGCAAAAAAACGATTAAGCAAAAGGCTGAGAAGACAAAAGGTGGATGTTTTTATGTCATCGCAAGAAAGTGTTGGTCATTTTTTTCGGCGGACTCATCTATCAAATCAAATAAACATGGTCAAGTAAGTGGGATTGGGGTATTAATTAGGAGATTTCTAATAAAGTGTTGAAGTGACCGTAATGCATCGCTAATATGTATTTCTTGCAAATTTGGAACAGTCGTAGTGTAACTACGCGCATATAAATGTGTGCAACAATATCTCCAGAAATTCGTAACGTTATGCAAGGTACTGTAGGGTCTGTTTTTATTTACCGTCTTTCTTCTTTATTCTCTCAATTAAATAGAAAGGTAAGTCGGAAGATATCACAAAATTGTTGCATTTGAATTTGTCATAAACAGCTTATACATATGTTATCTTAAAAAAAAACAAAAATTTTTTATCCATGGACGTGAGTAAGCAAGCCGAACACAATAAACAAAGCCAATCTCAATAACATCACAAATACTTTTTTAATTTTAAAGATGATTTTATCTGTCTATCTCCTCATACTGGCTTTCAACCAAAATTCGAGAGCCCTATTTGCTCCACAACCTATTATTAATCACCAAATTGGACATGAGAGTTCAGGGCAGTTCAAACTGAAGCCATTTCCTGTTGGAAAACATGTCTATACAATAGTGCCTCAGGTCAATCTATCCACGGTTTTACGGCCAATGAATGTTGGGTGTTATAAGGATCTCAAATTATATTATCTGGTGACCATAAATGAAAGTATGACACCAGTGTTTGTTGGAGAGTAAGTCGGCATCAGACATTGAAACGGTCTCTAGTGTCAATATTATGATAGATAAAGGAGTGAGGGCATTCCGATCACCAATAAATGAAAGTTTCGAGTTGACCTATACCTCGGATGAGTCTATGGATTGTGAGAACGAATTCATTTTTGGTCGCCATGTACCAGAGAATTTTACATGTCCCAGGTCGTTTTATGAAGCATCTAAAAAACCGCAACATATATTTCAATTTGGCGCTTTGCCTCGGGCAATTGATGTCTGTGTTTTTCGAGTTAACTCGTCAAGTATGGTCGAGCTTCAAATGGGTCGGACCTTTAACGAAGAAGCAACGGTTTTCGTATACGAAACAAACAGTTATGCTGCGGGATCACGAAAGGAGATAAACAGGTAAATCGATGAAGACATCCAGTATATACTTTGTTTTCTTATAGGTTCCACGTAACAACATTCCTTAAAACACAATTTATTACAAGCAGTACAAATTCATTGACTGTCGTGATGTACAGGGTGAAAAAATATAGTCTGAGCTTCCGTCAAACAGAGAAAAGTATAATACGTTTGGAAAAGGTTCACCGTTTTGGCCATGTCGGTTGAAAAAACAAATACTACAGAAAAACATCAAATTACAACCATTTCAGAATGTCAATGCCCACAAAACGAGGTGAAACTGGGCTCCTCTCCGTACTATGAAATCTCAGCTGGCTATCCCGATGAATATTGTTTCCATCTCAGATGTAACACTACTTTCAATGCAGCTCCAAGGATCGAGAACAATCTTCGGACTGCCATCAGGTTCAAACTCAATGATTTTGATATTTCTTCAATGGATTGGATCCAATATTGGCCCGGAGGGTTTATGTATGTTTATCGACGTTCATGAGAAGATTTGCTACTCTTTAGAGTGAGGATGGAAGACTTTCAAAATCTCAAATTAAACTCTATTATTGTCTTCAACGAATCCGCCCATCTTTTGGCTCGTTCTTGGCGTCATCAAGCCGGGAAAGGCTATAATATAACTGTTGAAGCTATCGCAGTGCACATAGATTGCGCTTGCCCTGAATTGGAGGGAAATCGACTTCGCTTTGAGATTAAATCATGGTGTGAATATGTGGACTGCATATGGGATTTTGGACATGGAAATCACACTGATTTTGTATGATTTCTTGCCCAATTGATATAAACAATTTCAGGGAATAATCCGTCGGCTCAAAATCATCGACAACTCAATCGTACATCATGAAACCGAGTTCCTTGGCATAATTTGGCAGCCTTATATATTTAACTACAAGTAAGAAATCGATGAAAGGCCGATTTATCTCTTTATGTAATAGAATTCCCATTCCAACCTTGGGGCGTAGCGACCGCAGACTTGTTTATCTGAGCGGCCTAAACTATCGTAGTGAGATTTGGTTCCATCGGCAAAAAAATAGTGACGGAAAGAACGGGTACTCTTCCCTTCTTGACATTGTGGTTGACATAAAAGATGGTAAGAAGGGTTGGTCCTGGTTTATATTATCACAGACTGCGATTGTCCGGAAACAGAACTAAAAGCGTCATTGGAATGGGCAACTTACAATCTTCCGGGTTCTCCAGATTCCTATTGCCGCAATGTTGCATGCTGGAGAAATATAACATCACCGGAGGGCACATTAATTGAAGTGAGGTTGGAGCTTCCACCACCCCCTTATCTGGCAATGTTTAACGTTTTCGATGAACCCGAGCTTTCCTTTAAAGTTCAAAAAAGGCATATGATAAGGTGAGTGTAATGTAAACACAGTGAGATTCAAAAACATCTTCCAGTTTGTGGCGCCAAAATATAACCATATCGCAGAATATAAGTTCGTCAAATGTCATATGCATTTTCTTTGTTGGCTTGGATACCGAGTACGCTGAACCTTTTTATCTGAGATATAGATACGTTGAGAAGGAATCGCCGATTTTACTTTACGTGTTTCTATTTCTATTGGTCGGTCTATTGGTAACTTTTGTAGCTTTTATATGGAAAAAGAAATGGTGAAATATTAATTTTGCCATGTAAATTATGCCTACACACCAAATGTTTGTTGCAATAAATGTTTACTATTCTCAATTCGTATCCTCTTTCAATAAAAATATTCTTTGATCAGTTTGAACACCTCATCTCGTATAAACAATTCCGAAAAGTCAAATCAGCAAAAATTATTAGTCATTAGGTCGCAATGATCCACAAGTGTGTTTTTATTTCCTTTACTCTAATCTTTTATGTCATCTCCGCTGAGAGATTTGATTTTAATTCAAATACGATAACCGGGACGATAAAGACCCCCGGATTTCCCAAGAATTACTCGGAAAACGCTGATATCACATGGGAAATAGCGCCACGAGATGAATATTACATTGAACTAAAAATTCAGCATTTTGAAACGGACAAAGGAAATGACTGGGTGGCTATTTATGACCTCAATGTTCTTGATGGAAATACTTTTCCTATTAAAAGATGGATGTAGGTTTACAGAGACAGGCATTTAGATTTAGATAACCTTGTTAAAATTCTTATAGATATTCCGGTAGCACTCCCACACAAACAAAATTTTTGTCACCAGCTGGTAGCGGACTTCAAATACGCTTCAATTCAACCTCTGGCAAAAAGAATTACGCAGGATTTATAATGGCATTCATTCGTTACGTTCCGGGCGATGAGGAGAGCACTTGTCCGCAAGGATTGCATACTGCATATAATGAACAATCTCTTGATTTTGTTGAGTATGAAAGACACCATATATGTCTAATTTTCAGCCGAACAAGTATTGAAAGCTGCATGTATCAGATCAATTCATCTGAAACTATAGAAATGAAGTTCTCTGGACTTGCTATGGGCAGAATAGAAGTCTATGAGACTGAGAATTTATGGAAAAATGATTTTAAATTGGGATATGTCAATAGTTTAGCAGAGAAGACAATAAGAAGTCGGACTGGTTCCGTTGCAGTCCTTGGGTATGCTACTGGAAGTTATACTTTGAACTTTAAAAAAATCGAAAATGGTAAAGAGTCTTACAACGATTTACTATGTGGTTTAGTCTGTCACTGTCAAAAAGGTATCCATTATATTTTCAACAAGTGGGACTACTCCTCAGTTGGATGGCCAGTTGAGTATTGTGATAATCTGAATTGCACTGACAACTTCTTCGCATTTGTTTCGCAACAAGAGCGGCACCAGTTTCCATCATTAAGGTTTAGTTTCAAGGAATTTGATATAGAAGAAGACTATGATTACTTTTCCTTTTTCATGGATGATAAATTAATCAAGAGGTAAGAGTATTAAAGACTAAACAAACTAAGAATCTCATCGAACAAGGCTTTTGGAAGTCACAGATTTAACCATCTTACATTCCAAAGTACAAAAGTTACGACGCAATTTGTCTCGGATTATTCTATTGTCAAGAAAGGATATCTTCTTGAAACGGAGATGATTTTGCAGGAAAAAGGTGATAAACTCGTACTACCAAAATGTTTTCTTCAGAATGCAAATGCCCAGCGCTGATAAATGGCCGAATCTCGTTCCGCGTCCCCAAAAAGTGCGATTCAGTAGACTGCTTCTGGTTTGTGGATGCTAAAGACGTAATGAGCTCAAATTAGTAACTATTTTTAATTATAATTAATTTTTGCAGGAATTCCCTCGGGTTATTCTCAATGCAACTACCAAATTTGGTCGGAAAGACGAATTTATTGAAATCTCGGGAAAAAACAGCAAATTGTAAGCTCATATTAGTCTGTCAATAACAAAGTAACATGGTTTGATCGTTAAAAACATCACACATTACCCGATCAAAGCAGAGCTGACCTTTCAGAAATCACTTGATTTTACCGTCGGATCTCCAGCTACAAAAAACAATGGTCATACCTAAAGAGGAAATAAAGATGATCTGGTATCATTTGGATACTGTCGACCAGGCTTACGACTACTCGGAAAGTTTCATCGACTTAGAACTTCAATGGACAGAGGGTGATTCTATATTGTGAAAAGACAATTAGAGATGTTTAGGGTGCACCTGTGGACCGGTTAAAGTAGAAGCTTCCTCGGAATGGCAGATGCTGAGCTCTCCAGGATACCCTAATCCGTATTGCGCGAGCATGGACTGTTTAACGGAAATTTTAGCGCCTCAAGGAAAAAGGCTCGAGATAAACATTACAAAACTAGAGTTGGAGTTGAACCTGGATACTTTGCTGATTCGGGACGTAAACTACAATGACGGCGCCACAACAAGAGCTCAGTATGTTGCCGTAAGGTCTTAACAACCACCGTTTTCTAGCCTCACTGGCGACCTTTCGACCCCAGTCTCTCTAACAAATCGGTTCTCAAAACTACGCATACACTTCCACTCGGACGATAGTGTTTGTAAAGGAGGATACATTGTAAATTACAGAATAAAAGCTGAGCCAAAATCAGAGCCTGAGACCGGCATTACTGTGCCTTTAGTGGGAACACTGCTTGGCCTATCTTTCATAGGGATTATGATCTGGCTGACAATGAAATTAGTCTTGCTAAGGAGAACCGCTAGTAAACACAATGTTGGTAATTGGTAAGTTGTGTCAGATTTTAATGAACTAAACAAGATTGCGCGTTATCTCTCAGATAACAACATGCAATCACAAATTTGGAAAAATCAGAGCGTCGAGATTATGAGTACTTTTCTATAAACTGGGTATTTCAGGTTATTCTCGTTGAACTCGCTGCAAAATTTGGGCTCAGAAGTGTCAACTACTGCTTAAGTGCTAACAGCAACGTAATACTCACATTTTGCAATTCAGATTAGCAGAAAATGAACACTCAGAGACCACAATTCGTATATCATATTTTTTCCGTAAAAAGTAAACTTTTTTCCGTGAATATGACTAAGTTAGCTCGGCCTAATAAACAGACTAATTCAACAGTTTAAATAACACAACTCCAATCGCTTTACTAGCTAAAATGATTCTCATTGTTAAACTCTTGATCGTCGTTTCTCTAAATTCATTCTTCTTGCTTGCTTTTAAACCTCTTGTTCGTCATTAAATTGGACATGGATGTTCTGCGCAATTCAAGTTGAAGCCATTTCCTATAGAAACCCATACACTAATTCCTCAAGTCAATTTATCAACAACTTTACGCCCGATAAATGTAGATTGCTACAAGGATTTAAAATTGTATTACCTGTCAGATATCGCTATATATGCAGGAGAGTAAGTCCAACCTTTTGAGGAAATCAACATTATCGTTAGCATTAATGACCTGATAGGCAAAAGGTTAGAGTTTTCCACTCACCGGTAAACGACAGTTTGCCCTGACATATACCGCTGACGAGTCATTGGATTGCGAAGCCAAATTTATTTTTTGTCGTCATGTTTTCTAAGACTTTAATTGCCTCAAGTCTTTTTATGAAGTGGGTGAAAAGCCAGGAATGGTTACAATGAGGCCAAAAAAAGAACTTGATAATGACCCACTTCTTCGAACTACTGATTTCTGTATCATTCAATTCAATTCGACAGAACTGTTGCGCTAAAGATCTTTAGGAAAAATAAAGAATCTATTTTTGAAATCCATGAAACCGCGAATTATGCAAATAAGTCGTATAAAAGAATCCTTCGATTGATGTCAAACTTAAAGAGAATAGTCCAAGAACAATTATCTTAGACGATTTTCTTGATACTTGATGAAAATCCAAAATCAATAATAGAAACTAGCAAAGGAATCATTTGCATTGCTTGTACGATAATCAAAACAACCCAAAACACTGTCTTACAAAATATCCGGGGGAGATGATTCAATTAGTATGGACGAAGTCAAAAGCAGCACTAACTCGGTAACTTTGTTGATGTACAACGTCAACCATTTCTCAATACGATATAGACGCCACGAAGAGAGTTGCAACTGTCCAGACAAAGCAATCCATCTGACTTCCGAGCCACATTCAGAGATCTTGCCCGGATATCCCGTAGAGTATTTTTCCTTACATCATCTGTATAAGAGGCTTTGCCATCAATCCGGCACTAAAGACGAGCAACAAAACAATAGCTGCAATCCAATTTAGGATTCATGAATTCGATGCTTCAGGAATTAAACTATTACAAATTGAACCCGGAAATTACCGGTAATGCAAAACTTTTGATTATCTCTTTTTTAGGCTTTTGGAAATCCATATTCACCTCGACGTTCTCACCATGGTGAAGCCAACAGTTGTTACTAAATTTCTTTCTTTTGGAGATGTCGATAAATGCTACAATTTTACCGTCAAACAGATTGAAATACCACAAGATTGCAAATGTCCCAAGATGACAAAAATGGCACCAGGTTATATTTTATAATTAAACGACATTGCGAATATCTGGACTGCACTTGGGATCCAACAGATGGCAAAGAATTTATAAATAGCAAAACAAGTACAGAGAAGTTTTTTTGGGTATATCACGAACAAAGAGGTCTGATAATATGGACTTTTGGGGGCTCAGAGCAACGACTAAAAATCTATGATCACTCCATTATCAATCCTAGTTTCGAATTCTTGTATACGGCTCAATCATTACCGGATGATTACAAACGGTATACGAGAACTGACTTGGCAGCTTAAAGTAATGTTTAGATTTCCGTTCGTTGTACTGGGTGATAGAAAACAACCGGTTGTTTATGTTTTCAATTACCCACCTTGTGATACCATCGTAGAAAAGCTGGCTCTGATATCTCAGATTCCGTAGTTGACTTCCTAGTTGAACATAAACATGTTAGGAGGTTAACTAAAGATTATTTACAATACCTAGACTGCATTTGCGTATCGAAGTATTTGGAAGCCACAGCTGACTGGAGAAATTATACTCTGCCTGGCTACCCCGATTCCTATTGTCGTCTTCTGCACTGCCAAAATGTAATTCGGGCGCCAGAAGGTGCATTCATTGAGATAAGGCCCCAAATATCCAACAGATTACAATGGCTATGGTTATCAATTTGCGAGGGAGAGTCGGAAAGGAGCGGTAAATGCGAGGCGCTCTACAAGTAAGTTGTCATAAATAATATTTATAGAATACTGATAAAATGTCACGTTCTCTGCCGGCATGTTATTTCAGGGTTCCTACCGGTACTCACGCCCTGCTCTCGAACAAGAGTTTAACAAATTTGCTTACTGTAAACTTCCATGGAAGAGAAACCGCCGATGAAGAACCGTTTGTCGCACAATATAAAAGTGTGACAAAGTAAAAAATGGTGATTTTGACACGAATTAATGTCAGAGCAATTGTAAAAATTCTAAATTACGCTGATAAAATGTTTAACTTCTACTATGTATTATGAAACATTTTCTCGTCGCCAAAAAATCATAAATTTTTTATGTATGGATAGGAGTAAGTAATAAAAAAGGGAACCAATCTATTGAAGCCACTTCCAGCTGGAAAACATGTCTACAGAATAGTGCCCATTTGTTAACTGCCTCACGGCCAATCAATATATAACTTTATGTTGTGTCAATGTCGTTTAAAAGCTCAGAAGTTACAATTGGATTTCCGTAGCAAATTGGACATTACAGTTCGGCACAGTTTAAATTGAAGCCCCATCCAGCCGAAAAGCAAGTGCATATAAAAGTGCTTCAAGTCAGTTTATCCATTGTTTTGCGGCCGATCAACGTCAGATGTTATAATCCGGAGAATCATCCGACATTAAGAAAAACTGATGTAAATTTATTATTAGTTGCTGTCTTTATACTCATTATCTTTCTCCTTCTTCGCAGATTTTTAAAATACGAAAAAACACACAATCAAATCAAAGCAACAAACGAAAGGCATATTTCTTTTTAAAAGAGTTGTGATGCCCGTCAAGTCGACGGTCTGTCATGTTGTCAAAATTCCGTCATTTTCGTCATGTCAAATTGCTCTGTCATTTTGATTTGTCAAATTGGTTTTTTTGGCGAAATTTTTTGAATTTTGCCAAAAAATCGCAAACTTTGTCCCGCAACAAAAAATTTTCACGCCAAAAATTCTTGCAATTTACTGCAAGAAGCCTCCAGTTTCACTTACTCAATTCATCAATGAGAATTTGAATGATAATGACAGCGGGAACGAGGACGAAGATGATCCGAACTAGGTCTATTAAACTCCTTTTGTTGTTATAAACTGTTGTTTTAATGTTTATGTGGTCTGGAACGTGTTTGAAGGCATTATACTACCTTGAATAATGTTTGTTTTATCGTTAGACAGCTTCCACCGAAACAAGGGCAATTTGACCCAATTTGACGAAAATGGCAGCAATTTGACGTCAAGTTGACGTCACTTTGAAAAATTCTGTCAAAATCACAACCCTACTTTTTAAAGTCTTTCTGATCGTTTCCATTGGTCAAAGTCATCTTCTGTGACACTTCGTCCAAATCCAATACTTTTGTGACATTTCGTTTATCACCGGGTAGGCGGGGCCTGTTTTCGAGCCAGTGGGTGATTTGGTCATTCTTGTTACCCTATAGCAAATTTGTGGATTTTCGCTTTCTTGACGTTTTTTCGACGAGTTTTGCTCGCTTTCCTGAAATTTTTTGAAGTTCTGAGACGTTTTCTATCTTCGCTACGTTTTTTGCCTTAACTTGTTGATTGTTTTCAGGGAGATACTAACAATTCAGCTCAGCGGGCTCTGTCTCCACGCCACGAAGAATATCCCTGCTTCGTTTGGTTGTGATGAGCTGTAGAGCTGAAGACAAGGCACAAATTTACACATTGGATTGGGAGAACGACCCTTTCAATTATTTGGTAAGTTACTTTTATATTGTTCTTGATTTAGATGGTAAAATAGATGGTGTAATGGCAAAATGGGAGTTTATTTTTGTTGTATAGAAAGTACAGAATGTTTAGAAGTTCTTATCAATCGTTTGGATGTGATTGGCCTTGGATTTTCCCCATTTTTTGCAAAACTTTCGTCTGATGCCCAGTATAAGGTATTTTGCTTGAAAAA
Source organism: Bursaphelenchus mucronatus (assembly GCA_025436335.1). Taxonomy (NCBI): domain Eukaryota; kingdom Metazoa; phylum Nematoda; class Chromadorea; order Rhabditida; family Aphelenchoididae; genus Bursaphelenchus; species Bursaphelenchus mucronatus. Next base: position 3,531,988 of record CM046358.1, read on the forward strand.
AACCGTTTTGGTTCGAAAGCAATGTGGATTAGCTTCAAAAACGACTATTCTAATGTTACATGAGTAATTTTACTCGAATTTCACTTCGTTTTGCCTTTTGCGAGCCGATATTGTACTTGATGCGTTTAGCCAAATTGCCTGAATTTTCGCTGCTGTACAAAACTTCTTTGCTTTGTCGGCGTGGCGGAATTTGGTTTCTGTAATTTTTGATGTGTGGGAGATTTTTCAAACTCCACAAGAATTTTTTATGGGGTTTATATTTGTGCATGAATAATATTGAAAAGAGCGAAGGTTCTAGTCAAACTTTCGACGAAAAATAGGTGAAAACTGCTAAGGAAAGGCGTGAATATGTTTTGATACAATATTGCGAAGGTGTTGATGGACGGGCGTTTTTGTGCAGGCGATTTTTCGCAATTTTGTTTCGGGTATGCCATAAACTATACAAATCTCGCTTTGGTTTGTTCAATTTTTTGTTTGCAGGATTCGCGGTATTCTCTAGCTCGGTTATCGTGTCTGACGATCGACGCTTTGAAGGAAGTGGGGTACGCAGTTGTCGACGAGTCTTCCAGTGAGAATTTTGATATCTCCGAGATCCCCCTCTTTACCATTCCCCATCAGATCAGTCAAGAGTCCGGTATCCTCACCAGCGACGAGCTCGAGCTGTCTGTGTTCAATTGCAGTTTGGAAAAGGACTCGGACGACTCCAATCATCTTCAGTCGACTCCCAAGACCGCTCTTCCGACTTCTGTTCAGCAACTCTTCGATTCGGCCATAGAAGACGATTCCGAAATGTTTGCCAACTCCTTCCAGTCCTACAACCGCTCCAATGCCTTCCATGGCTCTTCGATTTCGCTCTTCCGCGATTCTCGGACTTTGGAGATGGTGGATAGGTTCGTCGAAGAAATGCTTGTCCTCGATGCGGAGACCCTCCTCAGAAAGTTCGAAGGCCTGGAAAAGGACGATCTGGTCGCTTTGTTGGTCTCCAAAAAGGCCTTCAAGTAAGTTTAGCTTGTTTTTTTGCATCTTGAACTGATTTTCCGAGGGTTTTGTCGTGGCTTATTTAGTGTAATATAAAATTTGAATGGAATTTATAGATTTCTGTTTTTTTATAGGTATAGTGCCTTCTATTGATGTGATATTTGAATTTCATATGAGGTATTTAGCTATTTAAGGTATTTGCAAGATCACTTGGAGCATTCGGACATGTTTACTCACGGTTTAGCGGACCTTTTGATCTCCAATCAGCTTATCAACAAACTCTCCATGGATTTAAATGCCAATTATGTTGTTCAGGTGGGTTACCGAATCAATTTGGTATGAATAAAGCCGTCTTTGTTCCAGATTCTTATCCAAACATGTCCAAGCAAGCACCCACAGATTATGGATGAATTCATGAAGCAGCCCAGGGAACTCTCCAACGGGAAGTGCTCCTCCAGAGTCCTCCAAGAAGCTATTCAACACATGGAACCACAGTTGATCAAAAAGTTTTTGGCGTCGATGCATGGACAAGAATTCAAGATTGCCACAGATCAGTGCGGGAATCATGTGATCCAGAAGGTTTTTGATACTCACGATTACGCTGTCTTTGATCGATTCACCAAGAGGGTAAGTTGCTAGAGGGTTTGGACAATTTTTGTTATGGGGCTTGATTATATTACACTTTATGCCTGACGAAATTCTTATTACACCGGCGGGGGTTGATAGGAAGGAGGAGTGATGTGGGGCTTTAATTTTGCTTTCGTGAGATTTTACCATATTACACATTGTTTTTGAGGTTTTCTTAATTTTTGGTTTATTTTTCATGATTTTTGGTGGTTTAAAACGGGAAGGTATGGAGGCTTGAGGGTAGCAAATTGAGGTTTTGTAAAATACGGATGTTTGACTTTATATTATCCACGTTTCAGCTGGCCGACCCCGCCGTCTTGGATGTGATCGTCAAGTCCAAATATGGATGCAGAGTTGTTCAGAAGTGCTTGGAGACATTGGCCAATGCCATCACAGAGGACACGGTCCCGGACGCCATCAATGATCTTGTTATGCCGCTTTTGCAGAAGGCTCGGGAGTATTCCAAAAATGAGTACGCCAATTATGTGATCCAAAACTTGATGAAACATCATGCTCTGGAAAGGCAACGCGATTACATCATCGATGTGGTCATAATGTAAGTGGATTTTAGAAGGTTTGCGGTAACTTTTTTGGAAATTTTATAAGATTTTTTGTTGTGTAGCAATGAAATTTGTTTTTGGCGGTATTTTTTTTGTCAATATTTGGTAGGAGAGGTGTCTAAAGTAATATAGATTAGTTTGATGTTTCATAATTTTAGCGGAAACGTGCTCCAACTTTCCCAGGACAAGTTCGCCAGCCATGTGGTGGAGACCGCGCTGGAAACGGCCAATTCGGCCTACATGCAGCGCCTTTGCACAGAGATATTTGAGGACTACAACACGAATCCGAAAGGACAAACTGCCCTCGAGGTCATGATGCTGGACCAATTCGGCAACTACGTCGCCCAGAAACTCCTGGAATATGTAATCAAGGTGAGCCAAGGAAGGGTGGCCGGCAAACCTTCCTGGATGACCGAGTTCGCCGAGACCGTTGTCAAGCTGCGCCCACGCCTTGAGAATTATTCGAGTGGAAAGAAGATTTTGGAGAGGATTGGTCACTTCAAACCAGACTACATGAGGAAGTTCCATGGATCGGATCATTACAATGTCTCGCATTACCGAGTCATCAGCGGCAATAGCCGTTAATGGTACTAGGCGGTAAGGTCCAAGATGATTTTGTGTGTTGATGTGTTTTGAGTCTTTCTTGGAATTTTCCAGCTTTGCATCAGATTTTGTCTCTGAACCTTTACTTTTTTTTTATCGTTCTTGGTTTTTGTTATTTTGCCAAGTTTTAACCCAATTCTTTGTGTTTTTTTCTTTAATACTAACTGTTGTTGTGTAATGTATCTCTCTCCTAGTTTTCTAACTCTCATGCTTTTTATTCATGATTTTGTCAAATTGTTCATCTAGTCCCTCCTTGTAACCCTCTACCTTTGTATCTAACTATATTGCCGAAGGGAGTGTTCTCTCACTAATCTAACCCTCTGCCTCCAGTTTTGTCCCCAGGTATTTTTTTTAACCCTTTATGAGTCATACTAATTTCCTTTCCATTATGGATATTGTAAGTTTACGTGAACATGTACGTGTATAGTCTCATAATAAAATCATTTTGTAGAAGATTTGACATTTATATTGTCGGAGTTGAAGGGATTTAGGTTAGTTGTTGGTCTTGGAAGTATTTTTCAACTGAACTGTGCAAGGGATTACTTTGTTTTCGATCTGCAATGTGCAGTCAAGAATAGTTTTTTGCACGGTGTGATGTTTGGACGTGCTCTTTATCGTATAATGTGTGGAAAATATTTTGTAAAAAAAATAAAACAACCGGGATCACCTCTGAATCAACAGTGAAAAATCTTTTATTTTAAATAACCGAGTTTTTCAATTCATATTTTTTTACAACTGGAGTTACTAATCAAGCTCAATAAACAAATCGCCAACAGTTTTTTGGTCAGAAACCTCAATCTGATGACACAATGTTCTTCCTTCTGTGTTTCTTTTTTATTTTTGATCTTATCTCATGCACTGAATGGTTTTCATCAGACGAATTACAAATGCTGGAGATGGTACAAAACTACCGTCCCAACAAATTCAAGGAATGGGATCTGTCCAAGAACCGATCTGGAACTGCGTTGTATGAAATTGAGCCAAGAACAGCTTACTCAGTGTTCCTGGAAGTTGGTAATGTCGAATGCTACAAAAATCTAACATTGTTTGTTCTTCCACAGGTTAATTTTAGTGTTTTCCCTGTTTATGTCGGAAAGTAAGTTTTGCACTTTGTTAAAAGCACTTGCGACGAAAAATTTTCTGCGAAATTGCGATACAAACCCAGGTCAGCGTTTTTTCTGGCCAAACTTCAGAAGAATCCTTAGCGTCGCATTTTAAGAACTCGTGCTGAAAAATAATAGCTTTTAGCCTCAATGATCTTCAACAAAAAGGATTCCACCACTTCCACTCATCGTCAAATGAAGGCTTCAGAATAATCGACCATTCTGAAGACGCTCCGGATTGTCCTTGGTCATTAATTTTTGCTCATTACACTCAGACCGAAGTGGTTTGTGCAACAAGTTTTTATGAGGCGAAAGATGAGCGGCAACTGATCCACTATTCATTGCCGAAATATCACAACTTCAGACTTTCACATTATACCATTCCGCTTTGTGTTTTGCAAATCAATTCGACTGAATCTGTTGAGATTAAGATTGACAACATGGGAAATGACACGGTTCTTGAAATTTATGAAGCCGAGAATTATCAATCGACTGGATTCGAAGAAATGCTTTTTAAGTGAGAAGATATAAATGATTGGAATTCTGTGTTTAGGCTAAGTGATTCAACCCCACTTCCGTTCACAATAACCAGCAAGACGAATTCACTGACTTTATTGATTTATAAGGGCGATCAGTATGACATTGTCTATCGAATGGTGAAGAAAAATGGTTAGTACGCATATAACTAGCACGTATATTTCTTTTAGGATGTGAATGCCCCAATAAAGTCATCCAGTTAGGCTCCAGCCCTTACAATGAGCTTTCTATAGGCTACCCCGTTGAATACTGCCCACGTTTTAACTGCACAACCTATTTCGTCGCCCAACTTGTTCCGGGAACAGATGAGATTACAGGAATAAAGCTGCAGTTTAATGATTTCACTCTTCATAAGCGCCGTGCTGTTCTAGAAGTGTTCTCTGAAGGAGTAAAAATGATAGAGTATGGATACACATGGCTCTTCTGAGTATCAGAAATGATTTTAGGTTCGATTCCAAATCTATTCTTGAGATTAAATCCTCTTTCATAGTGCCGACGAACAAGATAAGCTTGCGTTTCCTTACATGGCCAAAACGTCTGGCAAAGGGCTACAATATTACTGTAACCGCGATAAATATCAAACGTTCCTGTTTATGCCCTAATGTTACAAGTCAAAGGCTGTATTTTCGGGTTCCCCATCACTGTGAGAATATTGATTGTGTCTGGGAATTAGAGCCCAACAGCGAATCAAGAAAAGTTAGTTGCGTCAACATTAGAGACATTATTTTCAGAAGTACAAAAGATTACACGTTTATGACAACTCGATTGTAAAACCTGGACTTGAACAGTTGAGTATGCTGCCGGCTTTCTCATTCTATGCGTACGTTTTGCAGTATACAATTAAAGAACAAAGTTATAGCGTTTCTATTCTGGGCATTCGCCGTAAAAACACGTTTAATCCCTTGTTTTATCGACGTGTTTGGTTTCATCGAGAGAAGGGTGAAGATGTTGATGTTCAAGATTCTCTCATCGATTTACAATTCGAATGGGACAAAAGCAAGATGACCAAAACCCTAGTTTAATGCCTTTTAGATAAGTTTTGCCCCCCAGTGAATATTACCGCAACCGAGGAATGGACGACGATAATGCCTCCAAATGACGTGGGATATTACTGGTTAGTGCAATGCACTTTCACTGTGAAAGCAGAGGAAGGCTCAGTCATTGAGTTTACCGTAACCAACGTTGGAATAGGACACCTGTCGGCAATTTATGCATTCGATGGTTTCAATAAGTCATCCCAACTTTATTAGTGAGGGGCTTTCAAGTTAGCTAACTTCTTTTAGTGCTACTTTCTACGACATTGACAGCAACGTTACAAGAAGCACTTCAAACGCTGTGATGTTTAGGCCACAGTATTATCGTTTGGTGCCAGATGAAGGATACTTTATAAAATTCAGAAGCATTTCATCGGAGAATATAAAATGGACTTGGATCGTGGCTGGTTATATCACAATTTTTGTGATTTCAGCTTTTTTGGTAGCTGTTGTCTTGAAATGTATTAAAGTAAGGCAAAATGCTCAAGAAAGTCAAAGGTGGGTCGACAATTTAATTTGTTTACTTGAATTCTCAGCGTGGTGTATGCAAATTTAAATGATGACGAGGCTTCATAAACAACGATGGATTGAGCGACGGCCAAAAGGCTGACAAGTCCTTTTCTGGCTTTTTCAGATTAAATTTCGTCAGTTTAAATCTTATTACATTCTCAATAAATGTGACCTGACTGAAGCAGACTTATGTGTAACCGATCTTTGGTCTGAGTTATATCAAGAAGCGGCTGAATCTAAAATACGCTTCAAAATACGTTTTGTGATGACATGAAATCGAACCGCCGATTTGGTTTCTGAACACATCAAAGTTGCCCAATAAACAAACCCCCCTCTGATATGACCATAAACACAAAACTCCATTATTTCCAATTCCGATGCTGCTCTTTTCTCTGATATTCTCGTTTATCTCATTATGTCATTGTTCAAGACATGCTTCTCCAAATACCAAATGTTTTTCACAATCATTTGATAAGGCTGTCCAGAGTGGGTCCTTTAAGACCCCTGGATTTCCTCAACAATATCAACCAAACTGGGAGTGCGCTTTCGAAATTCAACCATCAGAGAACCAGGCTGTAGCGCTGACCGTTGAGTATTTCTCTACCGAACAATATCATGATTATGTGACGATTTATCAACTGGTCAGGGTTGACGGACAAATCAAAGCGATCAAACATGCTGTGTAAGAGATTTTGTGATACGCCGATTTATTATTCTTTAGCCTCTCCGGCACAGATATTGCCCAAACCAACTTCTATTCCCAAGAAGGCGGCGGCTTTCGGATCGTCTTCAAATCCGACTTTTCCGAATCCGACTTTGCTGGCTTTCTGATGTCATTCAATCGATTTGATGTCAAACTGAGTCCCAGGAATTGTCCGGAAATTGCTCTAACAGCGACTGAACGGATTCAAGTGGCATCCAACCCCGCTAATGTTAGTCATGAACTCAATTGCGTACTGCAAATCAATTCGACGGAATCTGTTGAGATTAACGTCGCTAGACTGAATACCTTCGGACTATTGGAAGTCTATGAGACCGAGAATCTACGAGAGGAATTGAGGAGACAAACCAAAGTCTTGGCAAGGTAAAATTCAAGTTTCTGTTCATAGTTATTCGTGAAGCGTTTATTATTATTAAGTTACCAAACTAAACTAAAGTCTTGTGGTTGCTGATGGCTTGAAATTTTTATTTCAGAATCAATGGAATTGATCAAACACAATTCCCGGTCAAAGTAGTTAGCAGATCCAAGTCGATGACCATTATTATGAAGAAAGTGCGAGAATATGAGATCGACTATCAAAAAACAATCAGCCGTGAGTAGACACTTCTTTATCATAAGGACACAGCGACCTCATTTATGACATTTGTTTCTCTTCAGCATGTCGTTACGAATCCAAAACATACAACATAACGACATCTCCAATCGAATTCGTCTCTCCTGGCTGGCCTGTTGAATATTGCGATGCAACAAATTACACATCGAATTTTGTCGCGGATTTCAAAGATTTGAAGAAAAACGAAATCACTGCCATTAAATTCAATCTTCATGAAGTCGAATTGGAGCCGAGCCATGATAGTCTTATCTTCTATGAAGATGATATTATGCTAAAAAAGTGGGTTATGTGCTTGATACGAAACTTTTGTGTGCATCTGAGTAAAAGAAAACAAACTGATTACAATTGATTTGCAGATACTCTCCGAATCTTATTTTCGATGATACGGCTATTAAAGTGTTCACAATTCAGCACAAGAATGCGCTGGTTAGATTTCAATCGGACGCTTCGATTACTTACAAAGGATTCAACACCACCGTTGAAGCAATTAAAATTCCGAAAGGTTCGCCAAAAGCATACGTTTTAATCGTATAATCTGGGTTAATAGATTATACGAAAAGATTTTCACTCAGACTACTCTGCAGATCAAGCAAAGTTAACCTTATTTTAGAGTGCCAATGCCCAAGTTTGGCAAATAATCGGATCACCTTTAACATCAAATCTCATTGCCAATTTTTGGACTGTTTTTGGGGATTGGTCCCTCCGCAAGATGAGGTAGGTGTTATGAACTCAAGACGTTGCTATGCTCTAATTACAATTCCGTACTACTAACCTCCATTTTAGGAGTCACGCTATCGAGTTGTCTTTGATACAAAATTTAAACTTGAAAATGAGAATGAATTCGTTGAATTTTACACTGATTTTGGGGGTCATGACAGTGCTCACATAATGAAGTAAGGACGATTACCAAAGACAATACAGTCTTCACCTTTAGGCACTTTAAAATTCTGCCAGAAATGTCGATAGATGAACATCCATCGGACAAAAGAATTGTTTTGCCAGCGCTGAATGACCCTGTGAAAATTTGGTATCATCGGGAAGCCGTAGCCTTTGAAGGAGACGACCACTTACTCGACGTTAAAATTGAGTGGAAAAAACGTAAGGAAACGTGAATGAAAACATAATTTTTATCCAATTTGAGGACTAAAAAAGCTATTTATTGTGTTACTTTTAGGCTGTGTCTGCCCTGCGGCAACTCTCAAAGCCACCAATGATTGGCAAGAGCTGACTTCCCCCGATTATCCTGACCCATATTGTGATTCAATGAACTGCACTCATGTCATTACTGCCCCGGAGGGAAAGCTGGTGGAAGTTAACGTAACGTTATTGGATTTGGAATATTCTTCGGATACTTTGACATTGTTTGATGGGGATTCAATGAACTCGTCCAAAATTGATCAGTAAGTCCAAGATTTGATCGATTGTTTGCAAGGGAAGTCAAACCTCACCCTTGCCGAACCTTGACACAAATCGAGGCCCTAAAAGGAAATTTTGCAGACTAACCGGCCTCGAATATTTCAACACCCCATTCAGAAGCTCTTCCCGTTTCATGACATTGTATTTCAAATCTGATTTGAGTCTCTCATCCAATGGCTACGTCCTTCAGTACCGACTTATCGAGCCCGAGCCGGATGCGTCATCTTCCGGGGGCTTTACCGCATTCCATGCTTTTGTCGGAGTCTTGGTTGTTGGTATAATTGGGTCGTTGTTGGTTGTTGTAAAGCGATATCGAGTTCATGAGACGTTTTTTGAAACCGTCGGGATCGATCAAAGGTAAAATTATACCATAATTTTGTACTTGATATTGTTTTGTTAAAAGTAAATAAAATTGTTTCAGGCTCCTGTCAATGAACTCTCTGATCCAATCACTATCCGACATTGCAAGTCAGAACGAGAATAGAGATCCTTTTATTAATAATAACGTGTAATATCCAGTTTTCGTCAAATTTGTACATGATTTTTGAATAAATTCATGAAACATTTTGTTCAAAATGATGTCGCCAAGTGCTCCGTAACTTCTAGCATACTCCTTTGCGTACAGCAAACGCAAGAATCACGCAAATTCCCATCAAAAAACACAAAAAATTTGAATTTTTTCTCAAAATTTGAATAAAATTTCGTTTTCTCGGTTTTATCAATTTCCCACTTCTCGACATACGTTTTATCGAAGACACGTCGAATATTCTCTTCGCGTTTCTCTCTCACCTCACCTTCTGCTCGATGTGGTCGCGTATAACGTGGGTTATCTCCGTATAATATCAGCTTTGTTGTTGTTTTTCCAAATTGCTCGCTTTTTGCAGGGATATCGTGTGCGTCGGTGGAGTTCGACCGGTTTTGAATGGGCTGAAGTCAGCGTTGATTGATGAGGAGAGTGTCGAGGAAGGCAGATGGAACGAGCGCCACTCGATGAGGTCGATTTTGGATATTCAGGAGGTCGACGAAATGAATGTAAGTCCAGCGAGCGGTTAAAAAAGTCGATGACACGTTTGAGAGCTAATTTAGGCATTTTTTCATGGGAAAATATCCATTTACGAAATCTTTTTTTCAGAGTGAATACAACTTTACCTCGTGTGATGATGGATATCCCTCGGATTTTGAGAATCATCAATCGATTATTGAGACGGATGAGATCAGTGAGACCGAATCCATTTCTCCTATGATCTATTCCGATTTCCAAAAAAGGTTCAACTCTTCTTCTCCTCAAAGTGATCAGGTAAGCATCTTGATTAAGGTAATTTAAATAAAGCTACGCAATTTATTATCTTTATCTAAACGTCTTGTGCCTCCTGAAGGTAGTCTTAGGTATTATAGTATTAGACCGCATTGTCAAGAAAAAATCTAATTTCCGATTGATTTCAGACTTTCTTCTCGACCGTTCCTTTGGATCGCAACGATGAGAGAACTTTGGAGAGCGACGAAGATACCAATCCAGCTGAACGAATTAACGAGGCCGGAGATGGACTAAAAGAACATCAAGCCGATGAATTCCTAAAGTCTCTCAAGCAAAACGGTCCCTATTATCTGAGTCCCGACTACTATTACGGCAATTTTGACCAGCAGCCGGAGAAGAAGAACGAGTTCTTGATGTTGTATCCGTAATATCCAATGTATAATATTCCCATAAATGAATTTGTGTCTAAATTTTATAGATTGATACCCTACTCGCGGACATGTCGCTTCGCGAACACCCAACTCGCTTACATAACCAGTTTTGTTATAAAATTTTTAAATTCAAATTTTTGATGTTATGTTCTTAAAATTGCAGGTGACATACTGATCTCCAATTTTTGTAATTCACACAAAAAATTTTTGAATTCTTCCATCAGTTATGCATAGCGTTATGTGTTTCGCTGTTTTGCTTTGCATTGCTCACACTTCTCTTGAAACATTTTTGGGTCCCTGAGTTACTAACAGCGGAAAATAAAAGAAATCAATTGATAGAAAAGGAAACCGCTTTTATATATGCTTTGTGATTTCATAGCGTTGTCAAAGAGTACGTGGTTCTTTCAACAACGCTTGATTTGATTTATTAATTATGTTTTTTACTTGTTAATTATGTTATTAACGTCGGTTCTGGCCAAAGGGAAGGCAATTCGGCCGTTATAATCCAAAACAGCGCAGTGCTTCTTTAAGAAGGCGGCTCCGAATCTCCATTGGTGGACGTCCTTGTCTTCTGCGTAGGATACATGCAATTCACAGCGGTCGACACCGACTTGAGAAGTGATTTCAGTTAGATGGAGACTGTAAACTGAGCGGCCAATGCTAAAGTAAGCGGTGTTAATGGTGCCGTTGGCTGGGCAATCGCCGACCCAGGCACCCGAGACTGGGTCCCTGGACGCATGGAGTCTTTTAACAACTGATTCGAAAAACGCCGTAGGGGCAACCAAACCGGCAACGTTGATGTCGATGACTCCCTGAAAAAGATTACTAAATTTGGAAAGGTAAAGTTTTTATTATAGGATCTACAAAACACAACTCGATTACTTCTTTTATACACTTTTTGTCTGTTAGCTCAAGTCAAAACTTGTTTTCAAGGAAATTTTTGTAAAGGTTTCTTACTTTGCTAGGGACATCAACAGTTAAGCTGTTATGAGTTGCCAATCGGCTCGAGAACACAACAAATTCCCAAGCCTTGGTCGAAGTGACTGGGATGTATTCCAACTCGGTGACATCACAAACACGTCCATCAGCATAACCAAAAGACAATATGCCATCGACAACAGCAGTTTCTTTATTGCCGTTTAACCAAAGAGTGGCGACTGGCTCGGGAAGGAGATTACGGCTAGCCAATTGCTTGATAACACTCTTCTCGTTCTTGCTGTTGGCAATAGCGAGACCAAAGACTCCATCAAAGGCAGTGTGTTCGTAACCTGCGGGAAATTCCTTGACCAGTCCGAATTGAACGTTTCTGACGGTGAGACCGGGCCGATGACGTGAGCCGAGACTCAGTTGGTCGTAAGCAATTTTGGCTTTCAAGCTAGCTCCGGCGAATTTAACTTCAGCGGTCTTGCTGACTGAAAACAAAAAAGTAATCGTGGGACTGTCGCAGAAAAGTGTCATCAATACACTTTACATGAAACTTTAGGCCTTTATATACCGCAACTTACGTGGCAAGAAAGTGTGAGATCCTTTGATGTCAAAGGCAAGCTTGCGAGTACAAGTTCCAGTCAACTCGGGGACGTTGGCCTTGACCAAATCTTCAGGAATATCTCCCTCTGCACAGCAGTGAGCTCCACATTGTTCGGTGCAAATCTCAGCTGAAGAGGATTGGGTACTTAGTAAAACTACTTACGGATTTCACACTCATCATCACATTTGCAGTCTGGAGAGGGAACCCAAAGAAGAGAACTATCAAAATCGAAGGCAACATTGAAGTCTTGAAGGGGAGTTCCGAGGGAAATTACACCTGAAAATGATGTGATTTAGTGTCAAAGTAGATAAATTAATAGCTGTTATTTATGGTGACGTCGTCAGATTGCATTGTAGACCTTTTTTAAGACTGGAATTAACTTAGTTTTAAACCTGGAGTCAGAGAATAACAGTTTGTTTCTTAAAAGTGCATTTGAAGCCAACTTACCCACAAAAGTATTATCCAAATGCTCCAATCGTCCCCCTAGGGCATTCTTGGCTCCCTTATTTACCCGCTTAAGGGGCACTCGGATTGGCTCGGCAACAAACGTTTCGACCAGCAACGCCGCCACCAACAATTTGATCATCATGTTTGCGATGATTCTGAAGACTGTTCGGGACCCCCAATCAAAAGTCTATATAAATGAATTGGGAAGCAAGAAGCTGAGTAGGCGTTGATAACGGTCGGGTTGTTAGATCGTTGCCTATCCCCTTCCAAATTTGCGGCACTCCCTTCGATTTCCCGGGTTGCGGCCGTTATTGGGGTTAATTAAAAACTTTTTGAAGGACGCAATCAACGGCTTCTTATCACCACACCACGCATTAATTTAGCAGATCACGTCAGGGGTTTGTGGTATATTATTCTGACTGTTTTTGTCAAAGATTAGCGAGAAAAGTAAACTACATTTGGATTCAATTTGTAAATGCCAGATGCTCAGTGGCATTGATTATGTTTTATAATATACGTATATGTTCGTATTTGCAGAATCTTGAATAATCTGAAAATTGTTTCTAAACAAAAAAATGATCAGCTTGACTTTTTTTGGAGTTGCAATTATGGATTAACCGCATCGATTGCACCTTATCATGCATGTTGAGAAGATTGATTGCTCTTTTTCCAGTTTGTGGTCTCGCCATGTTCTTTATTATTCAAATTAACCCACGCAAAATCGTCATATTCTTATCTCTCTCGCAGTTCCTTATTAAATTTGCTAATTTGATTTGTCATTTGCTGATATTTGTTCTTAAGAATTCATATTCACAAGACCTACATTTATGGAGCAACAACGCACGGAGACGGTGACAGTATAGAGAGAATAAAAGTGCCTGTATCATGCTGAACTACATTTTCATAGTCATCATGGTCTTGTGCTTGACACCGTAATTAAAAGGCATTGTGATAAGAACTGTTTTAAAAAAGGTTTATAATCTCCTCAGATGAGTTAATTGAAGTAAATTTGACACAAAGATGAGATCCCTCTCTTTGTTGGTGTTGGTTGTGACATTTGGTAACGCTATTGAGATTCCTGTTCAACGGAGAATGAAGTCTCATGATGTAGAATTGTCAGGACTTCCAATTGATATCGACACGGGATCCAGGACTTTTGTTGGATCAATTTTCGTGGGAAATCCAGGACAAGACCTTACTGTAGCCTTTGATTTGAGCACACCATCATTATGGGTGCCAGATTAGGAATGCCCTTGCCGCGACCTGTGCAAGAATTTTAAGACAATAAAAGGTCTTATGTTATCAATGATTTGCAGAGGTTCTTGCCCACAACTTTGCGCTGCTCTTTGTTGCACTAAGATTTCCTTGACAAATGAGAAATCCGGCAGTTGCTCAAATAAAAATACATTTTGTCTAGAGAAATCGCGGTCTTATATTGCAAGTAATACCATTACATTTAAATTTCTCCCCCGAAAGCTTAGACGACTCGTTTTTTTGACAACGGAACCGTATCACCCAAATTTTTTGGAGCCACAGTCCAGGCCAAAACTCTCTTGTCTCTTGCACACGCAGCTTTCCATTGATTTTCGATATCGGCTCGGAGCTTATTTCTATCTCATCCACTAAGTTATATAAACCATACTGTGGAGGAATATGGGAACTATAGGTCAAGGAGATTAACTACAAGTATGATTTCCGATTTGGACTACCCCTGTTCAAGAGCCGTTGCATTGTGCTGGATTTTAATGGAAGAGCTGCGTTCCCGTTGAAAAAAAGCCTTCCAAAATCAATTGCATAAGAAAAGTTTATTATTTATAAATAAAACAATTTTTACAATAAAAAACGCAATGTTCAATAATTAAATTTCTCCGTTAATTAACAATTCAGACTAAAAAACGAGGGTCGACGACGTCCAGGAAGCGCATCGCCAACGTTTCTGCCAATTGCAAAATCAACAACAGCGAAATTGCAGATTTCCCAAATGAAATCGCCCGTGAGATCAGCAATAGCTACCAAACACTCACCCGAATAGCCAAGGGTAAGCTAAAGATGGCAACAAGCGCGTGCATGCGCCCGATAACTCGGAAACTCAAAAGTGATGCTACTGTTCAACGACGGGAGAGTAATCCCTTTGCGAAGAAGAGCTGTTCAATGTCTGACGGGTGCTCAACCACCAGAATGACAGGACGTGGTCCAGTGAAGCTGCCAGCACGTCGGTTTAATTTTGCTTATTGTAAATAGGAGAATATGTTTTGAGCATCATTGTGCATTCAGCTCTAGCAAAGCTCAAAGTGTTGCATTTCAGTTGCAAAAATTGCGTTTTCTTGCAAGAAATTTTGTGACGCTTCAAACTTTGACACGTATTTGTAAAATTATATGTAATACTTCGACATTCTAATCAACAAACAATGATTCGATTGACTTTTCTCAAATTGCAATGGTTTTGTGGTACAAACTGTTATCTAATCTTCATATTCTTTAATATTAAAGTTAACCCACGCAAAAACGTGAAGTTCTTATCAGCACTGCTTTATTAAATTTGCTAATTTGATTTCTTAGTTATTTGCTTCATTGTTTAGTCATCATTTTTACGCGGCCTGCATTTATTGAACAACAACGGAGGTGGTGACAGACAAAAATTTCTCTTTGTTGGTGTTGGTTGTGACATTTGGTAACGCTATTGAGATTCCTGTTCAACGGAGAATGAAGTCTCAAGATGTAGGATTGTCAGGACTTCCAATTGATATCGACACGGGATCCACGACTTTTGTTGGATCAATTTCCGTGGGAAATCCAGAACAAGACCTTACTGTAGCTTTTGATTTGAGCACACCATCATTATGAGTGCCAGATTAGGAATGCCCTTGCCGCGACCTGTGCAAGAATGGTAAGACAATAAAAGGTCTTATGTTATCAATGATTTGCAGAGGTTCTTTGCTCACAACTTTGCGCTGCTCATTGTTGCACTAAGATTTCCTTGACAAATGAGAAATCCGGCAGTTGCTCAAATAAAAATACATTTTGTCTAGAGAAGTCGCGTTCTTTTATTGCAGGTAAAACCATTACATTTACAATCCTAGATGACTCGTTTTTTTAGACAACGGAACCGTATCACTCAAATTTCTTGGAGCAACAGTCCAAGCCAAAACTGGTTACGATACTTTCAGAATGGGAACTCATTATCGAAAAGGTCTCACTGTCAACAACGCTCGATTCGGAGTTAAAGATTTCAACAAAACTTATGGGAAAGTCAACTATGATGGAGTTTTTGGACTAGCCCCAGGGCATTTGGACGGATTGAGCTCTCCAATTACACAACTCGCCGCTCAAAAATTTATACCATCTGCTTTGCTGACCGCATTTATACATAATCCATCACCTAATGCTGTTGTTGATAGAGTTCTAACAGTTGGAGAAGGCGACAAGGAACGTTGCTTCCGTCCTCAGAAATTTGTTGAAACGGTGCAAAAAACCATTGGAGTTTCAGTTCGCGTAGCTTCAATCTTTCCAGCGCAGTGGGCTTGGTCAAGGAGGAGTGGAAGGTAAGTTACATGCACAAGCCACAAATAAAACGTACGTCCATGATGAAGATGCCAATATAAATGATAATGTTGGGGAATTTATTTTTGTATTGTCATCTTTGTCAATTGGAGCCCAAACAAAACAAATACGGGCTGTAAAATATTTTTTCAGGGCTTTATCGACCTCGACATAGACTACATTCGGGTACCCTCTATGGTACTAGGTCTTATCCAACGTTTTGTTAATGGAGAAATTACCAAAGATGGGCGTCTTCTAGTATCTTGCACACGACGTTTTCCGTTAATTTTCAACATTGGTGGCGAGCTTATTTCTATCGCATCGACTGAATTATATAAACCATACGTTGGAGGGTTATGTGAAATAAGAGTTATGGCGACAGACGTCGACGACAAGCTCCATTTCCGGTTTGGACTACCCTTGTTCAAAAGTTGTTGCATTGTGCTGGATTTTAATGGAAGAGCTGCGTTCCCGTTGAAGAAAAACCTTCCAAAATCAATTTCATAAGAAAAGTTTATTATTTGTGAATAAAACAATTTTTACAATAACAAAACGCATTGTTAGATTATTAAATTTCTCCGCTAATTAGCATGACCTAACGATTTAGACTAAAAAAATATGTTTTCTACGCCAAAATGCACAATTTTAACGATGAGGCCTTTGCTAGTCACAAAGCCTAGTAAAGGTAATATGGTCAGAGTTCTTAAATGAGACGGTATTACAATAAATATATCTACAGCGATAGCAGACTCGGATTGATGACAATGAAAGCGTTTTCTGAAAAGCAAAAGCTTTTTATACGTCTATAGAAATAAGAAAATTTAAAGTTTAACATTGCAATGGAACTTGCGCAGTAGCATAGACAATCCATGCAGCTTTTACTTGCTACAAGGATTTATGTACTTGAGGCAATGGGAATGGAAAAGTAGCTTTAAAAAGTATTTTGTCGATGAATTAATCGACATGATTAGAGTGTAATTACTTTATATGGTATTTAAAATTAAATTGATCAACCCTTTAGTTCCCTGTACGTGTTTAAGGCACGATCTTATGCTTAAGATAATGTTGTAACCATATATACATATAAGTTGAGTGAGATTCGGTAGTTAAGAGAAGCGTAATATACACTTGTTGCACCGAGGGATGACAAGTAAACCGTCCAAAAGCTGCATTATATACATATTTGGACTCAAGACAAGAAACATTTTGACCCAGCTTAAATTGAACCACAAAAAATTAAGTAGGCGGCAGTAAAATTAACTTCGCGATTACGAAATGACGGCATTAATAAAGGCACACCTCTCAATCAGACCAAAAAATAATTAAAATTTTTATCAGTTGCTATACACATTATAAAGACATGCTTTGTGGAAGTTTTGTATTAAAGAATCATCAATGAGGTCGATTTGTTTGTCGCTTCTGCTTGCCGCAGTCGTCAGCTCAATTGAAATTCCAATCCAAAGAAGAGTCGCAGCAAGCCCCAATGGTCTCAGTTCGGGAATTCCAATTGATATTGATACAGCCTCTAAGGCATATGTTGGAGTCATCTCGTTGGGGACTCCAGGTCAAGATTTCAATGTGGCCTTCGATCTGAGTACGCCCGCTTTGTGGGTGCCCGATTCGGCGTGCTCTTGCGACGAAAGATGCAAAAATGGTAGGATTTGTAATTCATGCCGACTAAAGTATAACATTGGATAAAGAAATCATGTTTTCTTTTAGAAAAACTTTGCCCTCAGCTTTGTGCATCACACTGCTGTACCAAGAGCTTCTTGGCTGATAAGAAGAGTGGCTCGTGCTCAAACAAGAACGTTTTTGACATCGAGAAGTCTCGATCATACGTTGGAGGTAAGGTTGCCATAATAACTATTCTTTTTTCACCGATTAGGAATACATAATATCTTTAATTTGACTCTTCAGACAACGGGAACGTTGATCTCAAATTTCTGGGAGGAACAGTAAAGGCCGCTACTGGCTACGACACCTTCAGGATGGGACCTCATTATCGGCCAGGGCTCACCGCCAACAACATTCAATTCGGACGTGTGAAGGACTTTGACCAAACCTACAAACTTGTCAACTTCGATGGAGTTTTCGGCCTTGGTTTCGGCGCAGTTAATGGAATTTCCTCTCCAATAAAACAATTGGCTTTTCACGGAATCATTCCTTCGCCTCTACTCACCGTCTACATTAACGAAAAAAAGTCGGACAAGGCTGTTGATGGTGTCCTTACTCTTGGCCAGGTTGACAGAACACGTTGCGAAAATGTTGACGAGTATGTGGAGACTGTTCATACCGCCGATGAATGGGTTTTCAGTTCTCCGTCCGTCAACCTCACCAGTACCTATGGAGTTGTCAACGGATCTTGGCTAGGGGTTCTCGACTTTAACGCTGATTATATCCGTGTCCCCGAGCTTGTCATGAAAGCTATTGCACAATACCTGAGTGGACAGGTTGACAAAGAAGGTCGTATCGTCTATGCGTGTTCTAAGTCCAGCAATCTGATCTTTAACATTGGCGGCCAATCGTTGTCATTCGTTACTCGAGATTTTTCTGAGCCTTATAGTGGAACTTCGTGTCAACTGAGGATCAGAAAAACCGATCCCAAGGACAAGTACGATTTCCGTTTTAATTTGTCAGTCGTACAGAAATATTGCATCGTTCTTGACTATAACGGCAGAATCGCATTCACTAATAAGTATGTTTAATTTGCCGAATAAACCGAACATATATCGCACAGCGTTAATTGCAGCCAAGATCGTGTTGTTAAAATAAATATCCACTTTTTGTATTTTAAATCAAGCGGAGATGGAACAATAAATAGCTCTGCAGATATGAGGCTTCTCGCAAGTTAGACATTCCTTGTGCCCGAGTGACAGCGGCTTTTATTGCATTAAATTTAACATGGGTTAATATCCACGCAACGTGTTATAAAGAAGAAAATAATTGTAGGATTTGTGAGATAAACGGTTATCTAATGAAACTAATTATGAGTTGGAGCTCGGCTCATTTAGCGTTTTGAGGTTGGCAAGTTATTTATTTTTAAATTTAAAAAGGATCAGACGGACTATATTTGAATCATACGTTCTACAGCTTGGAAGACGAAATGTCAAGGAATTTTCGGTTTCCCCGGCGTAAAAACGAATTAGCAATAGTTCAAAATAATCAAAGAAAGTGTAAAATACATTGTCACTTGGTTTAAAATCATTTTTACTTTGTTTCGTCTTCCCAACCGTAAAACCAAGTTTTAAATTTAGTTTCAAACCATATTCATAAACTCTATTTAAATAATCGCCTTTCATTGCTAAAATGCATATAAAATATAAGATTCATTGCCTTAGTCAAGCCGCACAGATAAGAACGGTACTCCCATCGAAGAAGGGCGTAGAAGAATATTTCAATGTGGACCTCAACTGTTTGAAACATTGATTGCGCATAATTTCTTAATTATTTCAAAGATTATATTTTTGATGTGCAAAATTAAATTAATTTTGGATGAAGAGGCGTTTACTGCTATCGTGCATCGATGATGGGCACTCCTACTCAGCCTATGAAACCCTCATAAAATGCACGAATCAAAAACTAACTTGTTTATCAGTTACAAATGTATATATAAAAGGCAAAGAATCGAATCATTTGAGAATGACATCAGCCATGCGACCCCTTTTCTCATTACTCCTCTTGATTGCGGCCGTAATTTCCATTGAAGTAGCAGTGCAACAAAGGACATCCCCCCACCTCCGCAATGCAGCAATACCCTTGAATTTCGATAAAACTTCGAATGTTTATGTTGGATTGATCTCCATAGGCACTCCAGGCCAGGATTTCAATGTCGCCTTTGACTTTAGCAGTCCAGCGCTCTGGGTGCCGGATTCGGCGTGCTCGTGTGGCGAACAATGCGGCAGTGGTAAGCAAAAGGATTAAATTATGTATTAATTTTTAAATAAAAACATTACGATCTCATTTTAGAGAAGATATGTCCACATCTTTGCGCGTCCCATTGCTGCGAACGGAACGCGTTGGCCAATGAAAAGAGTGGGTCCTGTTCCAACAAAAACGTCTTCAATTCGGAAAAGTCAAAGACATTTATTAACGGTAGGTCTTCCATGTCTGAAACGCATGCAAATCCAATGATTTAAGACAACAGAACTGCCTATATAAGGTATCCGCTAAACGAACTAAAGGCAGAGACAGGCTACGACACCTTCAGAATTGGGCCTCATTATCGTCCCGTCTTCACAGCCAACAGTATTCAATTTGGAAGGGTCAAGGAGTTTAGCACACCATACAAACTTGTTGACTACGACGGTATCCTTGGTCTTGGGATCGGCTCTTCGGAGGAGCTGAATTCTCCAATCAAACAGTTGGTTCAACGCGGAGGTACGGCATCTACTTTGGTGACCGCTTATTTGAATAACAAAAAGAACGATGCCACCAGCGATGGTGTGTTGACCTTTGGAGATGAAGATAAAGTACGGTGCGAGGGGATTCAGAAATATGTGGAAGTCATTCGGGATGGTGATTGGGCTTTCAAAGTGTCTTCATTCAACTTGACAAGAACATATGCAATTACCAACTTGTCATGGACGGTAAGGAAAAGACCCATTGTTCAAATTTGTTGCTTTAAACGACCAAAGCAACGAACCTCGCTTTTATGGATTGGAAGACGAAATGTCACAGAATTTTTTGCTCTCCCACGCTTTAAAAACAAACTGGAAGTAATATTAAAATTGCTGAGAATGTATCTTGCAATATTTTTGGTTATTTTGAACTATTGCCAATTTTGTTTAACGACGAGGGACAACAAAAAATTCATGGAATTTTGTCATCCAAAACGTGATTCAAATGTAATAGTTGTATTGGTCTTTTAATAAATGGTTTTAGGGAGTTCTTGACCTCACCACCGATTATATCCATCTTCCGCCTTCGGCTTTCAGCCTGATCAAAATTTATCTAGCTCTTGAGAACCAAAAAGATGGGAATGTTACCATTCAGTGCTCACGTTCTGCGGACTTATCCATCAACATTGGAGGGCAATACATAAATATTCTCACGGATGATT
This sequence comes from Bursaphelenchus mucronatus, assembly GCA_025436335.1. NCBI lineage: Eukaryota > Metazoa > Nematoda > Chromadorea > Rhabditida > Aphelenchoididae > Bursaphelenchus > Bursaphelenchus mucronatus. The sequence continues at coordinate 3,552,950 of CM046358.1, forward strand.
TGACCGAGCCATACAAAGGATCGCTATGCTCAATTAAACTCAGAATGACGGATGATGAGGATAAGTACGCATTCCGCTTTGGAACGCCACTGCTGAAACAGAATTGTCTTGTACTTGACTACAATGGTCGCGTTGCGTTCCCTAGAAAACAGTTTTAAAAAGATATTTACATATTTGAATAAATTCAGACTTTGAGAAAACATAAAAAATGTGTATGGGCATCGTCCCGAATTGATTAGTTATATATGTAACTATTATAGTTATGTAAACATAAACAATTTCATAAACGTATTGAAGAGGCTTAAATTGGCAGATACCGTCGACTTCCTATCATTCAATAAGTTGTCAGCACAAGAACTCTATTCTTTATGTAAGCGATTTGTTGCATCAACGGCCGACCCAAAGAGATGGCCACAGCCTCACTCACACAAACCCAGCAACCACATTTTATTCAATAAAACCCAAGAAACGAATCATTGAATATGAAAATAATTATATTTTGAGATGTAAGCGTCGCACCACAAAACAACATAATTAATTTGTACTGTCATCAGCTGATTTGGGGAATTGCAAAAGGCACTCCCACTCCAACCCTTTAAAAGGGCGTTGAAGACTTTGCCAGACCTGGAACCAAGGGGTGCGGTATAATTTAACCCTATCTTTTTTATCTTGCATATATAGTCACATATATCGTCTATACGGCATCTGTATAGCTTTTCGAAAATCACGTCATCATGACGGAAATATTGGCAATTTCATGTTTGGGTTGGAAAATCACGGGAAATTGTAAATTCTTTGGTTGCACAGTGCAAAATTGTAATGTTACAGAAATCCTTGAGGTTTCATACCAACCAGAAAAATTTTTGTCATGGTGACGTATTTTTTGAAAAAACTCTACAGATGTCATATAGACCAAATTTAAGAAGAAAAAAAGATAAGCTCAAATTCTACCGCATACCACTTCATAGGTTTGCTTCAACTTTCGTCTTTTAATTCATAACTTCTGATAATGGAAGTTTTACCGTTGACCGCAAACTATAAAAAAAAAAAAAAAATAAAGTTGGGAGTATTTTGAAAAAGCAACCAAGTAGAGTATGCGGCTTGTGGTTTATTAATAAAATTACAATTCGAATTAATGTCTCTTCTTTGGCAACGCTAGTCGTCCGTTGTAATCAAACACAGCACAGTGGTCCTGCAGCAGTGGAAGACCATAGCGGAAGTCGTATTTGTCTTTTTCAGTTGATTCCTTGATTTTAAATTGACATTCAGTGCCACTGTATGGGATTGAGATACGATCGATTGGCACAGACAAAGTTTCACCGCCAACGTTGAAAAAAAAGTTAATATATCGCTTGCAAGTGTAGACAATACGATTTTCACTGTCGCGTCTTCCCAAAAAATGTGTGACTACACGGTCGATCACTGTTTTTGGCATATGGATGTACTCAGTACCAAAGTCGAAGACTCCCTAAAATTACGGTAATTAAAAATGCGCTGAAAGAAAAATCGTAGCTTTTGGAAAAAACTGTCGGCTTACTTTCCAAGAACCGTTAGTAATTCCATCGGTGGCCGAGAAGTTAAATGAAGTAACACTGAAAACCCATCCTTCTTCCTTTTCGACCTCAATGTACCGGACGACTGGACCACAACGTTTTTTGTCCAACTCTCCAATAGTAAGAACTCCATCAACAACATTGTTGGGGTCTTGACGCAGTAAATAGACAGATAGCAAAGGAGATGGGATGACTCCGTGATCAGCCAGTTGCTTGATGGGGGAGCGGACTCCATTTTCAGAGGCCAAGCCAAGACCGCAGACCCCGTCATAGTTAACGTCTTGGTAGGCCTTGTTGAATTCTTTGACAATACCGAATTGAACTTTGTTAGCAGTAAGGCCTGGACGATAGTGAGTCCCAACACGGAAAGTGTCATATCCAAGGGCGGCTTCAATCTTGGAACCCATAAAAGTCAAGTTGGACGAGCCGATTCCTAAAATAACATGAGATTATGTTTTTTCGGCCCCGAAATTGAAAATAACTATTACAGCCTTTGGAATGTAAGACTTACCCTTCACGTAGCTCCTTGATCTCTCCGAATCAAAGACGTTTTTGTTTGAACATGATCCGGAAGACTTTTCGTTGCTCAGCTTCTTGGCGCAACAGTGAAAAGCACAGAGTTGAGGGCAGAGCTTTTCTAAAGAAATGTGATGACTGAAGGGCTTTCCTACCGTTGCCACATTGAGCTCCGCATGAACATGAAGCGTCAGGAACCCAGAGGGCGGAAGTGCTGGTGTCAAAAGCAACATTAATGTCTTGTCCGGGGTTTCCAATCGAGACAACTCCAACAAATGCTTTTGAACCAGTGTCAAGATCAATTGGAGTGCCTGAAGAAAAGGCATCTTCCTTCCGTTGAACCCGTCTGATTGGAATCTCAATGGCCAACGCGGCCACTGTCAGAAATAGACAAAAGCTGAGGGAGCGCATTTTCTGTTTCAATATACTATCTTCCAGAAACCATAGGTTATTTTATAGTTGGCAGTCAACAGTAAAACTTCGATTATCAGACGTTATCAATTAATATTCAATGTTTTTTCGGAGGCTTGGATTGGGTGTGCCCTTTGCAATGACCTGGAATCAGCTTAGGGAGTGATGACAATACAAATTAATTATATGTAGTTTTGTGATACGCCTTAAAATATCGTTTGGTTACATATGATAATGGTTTATTTGGGGTGTGTGATACAGCAAAAAATGATAATTCAAATTATTTCAAAGGGACTGTGTCCACGTCCTTGTGACATTCTCTGTTACAATAATCTTGGAGGGGTGTAAGAATTGCATAAATCGAACAATGATTTAATCAGTAAATTTTGAAGGCATAAGTTCTGTAAAATTATATTTTGGACTGGAATACTTGAAAAATTGTCCAATGACTCAGTACTTTACCTAACTTTAATATAAAGCAGACCACAAGCCAAAAAAGGGGTAGGTGGAAAATTATAACAGATGAGACAATCGGACAACTTTATCCGTGGTTATAATCCAGCTCATCTAGCATTATATCCTTCACTATGATGACAACAGTTTTCTACAAAAGAAGCGCTCTTCCAGTTGTGTCCTAACATTTCAAGCATTATGAAGCAGTTCCTCCTTCTATTACAGGCAACAGCCGTCGTTTCTTATGAGATTGCGGTGCAACGCTCTTCTCCTGAATCTCGAAAAACGGCATATGGAATGCCCCTTGACATGGACAGAGAGTCTTTGTCATATATTGGAACAGTTTCTCTTGGAACGCCGTTGCAAGACCTTAATGCGGCCTTTGATTTCAGCACTCCAGTGTTTTGGGTGCCCGAGGCAGCCAGTGCTTGTGGAGTAGGTACCAATAGGCCTGCACTGTGCGAGAACAAAAATCTTTTTGATAGAAAAAAGTCAAAGACTTTCAACTCAAGTAATAATTTCTAGAGCAAGGAAACTGTTTGGCCATACCTTTGTTAAAACGAAATTTGTTTTAACGAAGCTTCGGATTGATTTAAGCTTTTCTTTAGCTGACGTAACGACCGATTTGAGATTCCTCAATCTAACCATGAACATTGAGAGAGCCGCTGACTCCTTCCGCTTTGCTCCACATTATCGTGCCGGGTTCATCTAAAACAATCTTTGCGATCTCCCAGAAAGCTGCTCACAATGCAAGGAATATTTTTAAAAACGTTTCAAAAGCCACGACAAATACCATGAGGTCAAAGAATGATGGTTGCTTGGAAAAAGTGAAATATTCATAAAGAAAATTTGCCGGAAATGAAAGAAAACTTATCCGCACTTGATTGGAACGACTGGAGCTTGATTACTTCACATATCACCTAAATACGTCGTGTCTTTCTAGTCGTATGTATTCAAAATACAAAGCGAAAAAAAAACAAAACGTACATCAAGATTCTTGACTGGCCTTTTGGCATGAACCCGGATTTCCGTCTGATTTACCAGGCAAATAAAGATAGGATGGAAGAAAGAAAGAGCCAACCTGTTTTTCATAAACTCTGAACAGATTCCTCCAACCGATATCCATAAATCCGGGCAGATAAATTAATATTCGGCCTTCTACCTGAAAACGATCTTATTGACCACTTTTTCACACACCTCAATATATGTACAAAAGAAAAAACGGACCTTGTATTATATATTGGTCTTGTAAAGTCGCTAAATTCTTCCCAACTATGCGTTCGTTGCAACGGGATTTCGAACTGCTGCTGTCCTCAAATAAAGCCGTCAAATTTCCTCTTCAAACATATTTGTCATTGATTTTATTGACGCGCAGGGTGTAAACATACAAGTGCCTTCAAAATTAGATCAAACATTTAAAGCGTGCGGTTAAGAGGCATTCAGACCCCTTGATCAGTGATACATTCCCAACCTATGTAGGGCATGTGATTCGGGAATAGCCCTATAAGGTTCTCTGGCGACGTGACGAATTCATAAAAGCGGAGAAAAGCGACAGAATATTATTATAAATATAATATTTATCGATTCTGTTTCTGCAATTTTCCGTTTGCTTCTTCATTTGTAGGATACGACGGAGAAGTGTGGAGCATTTCGGAGGAGGGAAAAGTTCCAGACGCTTTTTGACAATTACCTCAACAATGAACGTTCGAAATGCGAATGCAATGATGCTTGCTCAGATTCTACATCAATATATTTTTATTCGCAATTATCTCAATAATAAATACACAGCAGGAAATGACCCAAAGAAGTCCACAAATTATGAACAACCCAGTGAAACTTTTGACTTCTGAAAAAAAACCGATTACAAGGTTTTAAATCATCAACATTACAACACTTGACGTCACTTACTTAGTTCGTCTCCTAACTTAAAATTATTGCAGAACGAATCCGTTTTTATTGTGGTATACTTCCTATACAGATTCTGAAGGCGTTTCTGGTTGTGCTGAATAATTTCATTAATCCGCGGAAGCAGCGAATTATTCTTGGTTAACATAATGCTAGCGCTGATTGGAGGAAAGACAATGTTCGCAGATTGGATGTCACAATACTGACTTGCCTCCGCGTAACTGCCAGTGTCCAACTCGGTAAAGAGCAGAGCACCTTCGTTTCGCATTCGATGAATGATATCTAAAAAAAGAAGCAGTAAATGGAGTATACCATGTGATTGGTAATCTTTGTATTAGGTGATGTTTTGACTTACCAGAAGTCAAGATTCTCTCTGCAAAGCTCCCATTCAAAACCTTTGCCAATCTGACAAAAGTTGCTCCCGTTTCTGTGTAAAACCAAGAGGTGGATCCTTGTGCAATCAGTTTCCTCTCTCCGCTTCCAATTTGGTCGTAAATATAATCTTCGTTTAACAGATTAGCATAAGTGGGCGTTTTGAGCAATGATGACAAAAACCACGACGTTAGCACGCCCAACATTAAGGTGGATTGCAGTAGAGCGAACCACCACAACGATAGTTTGCCTGAGGTAAAACAGAAGTTGCTTGAGGTAGATTGGAAGAACTGGATTTTCACGACGTTCCATACTACCTAAAGGAAGACGTATTTTTCGAAGAATATTGTTGCTTTGAGAAATAACTTTGCATACGTCAACCTTCCTAACAGGTTTCTTCAAACGTGTCCGAGCTTCCAAATGGTTAACGGCCGATAGAAATAGGCATTCAATAACTAACATGACTAACATCATTATCCAAGATGTGTTATCATAAATCTTAAAAATATTCCACCAGCCGTCGTCCAAATCAGCTGCCGTGTGAATCATAATTCGCCCTTCGGCCTGAAACGGATTCGATGTATAATATTTGAATCAACCGCTTGCAAGCTTACAAAGGCAATAATTCAATTCTCTCACCAACTCCAACTCACTTCGTACATCGATTTTGTGAACTCCACATATTTCAATCTTTCCATACTTTTCTGCAACGGAACACCAACTGTATCTATATCATCCAGTTCCAACAGAGCACTAACGTTTCCCTTCCAAATTTGGTCATTGTCCAACTTGGCGTATAGGGTATGACCCATTCTTCGGGCGATAAAATTTAGGATCTAAATGGACAAAACAACCGCACATTAATGATAAAATTTAGATCTATAAAAATATTATGCTCTTTCCAGCAGCCATAAATACAATAACTTACGTCGACCATCAAGCCAGGATACGCACATTTGTAACGCACTTTGCCAATGGAATTGATGCACTCAGAGTTTACGTATGGAAAGTGTTTGGGAAATAAAACCCGCAATTGTTTCGGAGGAAACGTTCTATTCATATACCAGAATCGAAAAAATTGGCAGAGGAATTAATATATGAAACATAGGATTTTAACGACCTCCGCTGACTTCCGCAGTTCTCTGAAAACGCCTTCGAAAACACACACGAAAATATAAAACGTACCAAGAACCATGAAGAAACAATATTTACACATAGTTGGGAAGCAGATGTTGTGCGGAACAAGAAAAAAATAATGGACTTGATTAATTTGCATCTCTTTTAGAATATTTTATTTTCAAATCTTTCTTTACAAGTTTGTAGGATTTAACGGCAAGAAACGAGCAATTATTCGGCAGTAAGCATCACTCATTTTACCATGAGCCTGTTTAAGGTCATCTCGAGGACAAAAGTACCACATGCAACAACGCTGAGAGAGGCGCAGATTATGAACAGCCCAAGGAAGACCTGGAGTTCTAATTATGATATTAATAGTAGCGTGGTGGTACCCTTACTTAGCGGTTCCCCAATTTTAAACTGATCGCAACGTGTGTTTGGATTTATATTCGAATATTTACGATAATATCCATGAAACCGGCCGTAGTCTTCGCTTATTACTCTGTTGATTTCCGCCGTCAACGGACTGCCTTTCCTCAGCATGATGCTCTTTTCAATTGGAGGCAACATCAGGGTACTTGGGAATATGTCGCAATATTTTCTGGCTTCAAAGTAACTCCAAGTGTCCATTTCGGTAAAAAGTAAGGCACCTTCGCCACGAACCTTTTTCAAAATCTCTGAAAATGGTAGTATCTTTATCATTACATTGCAATGAATTTAGTTTTTAACGGGAATTACCTCCGGGCGGTACCATCGTTATGGATGTTCCGTTCAAAGCGCCAGTCAATCGAACATATTCCTGGCCAGTCTTTGTGTAAATCCACGAAGTTGGTCCTTGACTTATTAGTTCCCTTCTGCCCCGAGAAATCTCACGAAAGATGTAATCACTTTTAAGGAAACCGGAACGGTTTGGTACACTTAAAAGCGATGACAAAAACCATGACGTCATAATACCGAGAAGTAAAGTTGTCTGCAGCAACGAAAACACCGTCAACGACACTTTTGCGGAGACAAAAGTAAATTTTGTCGATGGAGATTGGAAAAGTTGCAATTGAATGATCTCCCAAACAACCTGATTGGGAAATATATTGTTGTAGTTGTAGCTGTTACTCACCTCTAGATTTGACACCGGTTTCTTTGCTTTTAGTCTAATCTCAGCCTGATTTAAAAGACAACAAAACACGCATTTAATTGTGAACATTATCAGCAAAAAAAACCAAACTGTTCGATCAAAAACACGGAACATATTCCACCAACTGTCATCGATATCCCCGGGAAGATAGATCAGAATCCGTTCTTCTGCCTACGGATGACGTTTTCAATTCGTACGACGATTATTACGTGCGCTTACCTTATATACTGGAAGTGTTAAGTCAGCATACATTTCGAGCTGCTTAATGGTGGGCAACGGAATTCCAAGAGCGTCAACATCGCCCTCCTCAAGTATCGTACTTAAATTCCAATTCCAGATCAGGTCGTTGTCTATCTTGATATGTAATCTGTATCCCAGTCTTTTGGCAATCAAGGTGAATATCTACAACAGTGATTATATTTTTAGTTAGTACTGTATACGAAAAATTAATACTTTTTAACGAGCGATACTTACTTCTACCATCAATCCTTGGTATGTGCATCCGTAGCGCACCTTGTTTGCACCATCAATGCATCCAAATCGAATGTAAGGAAAGCGATTTGGGAACAACACTTTGAGCGGCCTATGCACAAATGTAAGATTCATCGGTCTAATGGCAGTATGTATGTAGATGGTTAAAGAATCATAACGCAATTTTTGTTTCTGTTTCCGTTTCCGCTGTTGTCCGAATTTTGTAGTGTATGAAGAGGCGCAGAACTGACACACAATGGAGAAATAAAATTACACTAGTGCTGTTTTGCAAACCGTTTCAAAATCTTGGAAGATAGATGGTGTCGAATTCTTGGAAACACGGAAGTGTACGAAGGTCAGCTTTTTTTTGATGAATATACAAACATTGATCCGTAACAAACTCTGTTCAGGTTGGTTAACAGGTATACATCGACGTAACAAAGCTGCCTGCGGTTTATTACTCTTTTTCTGCCTGTGTATAAAACGCCGGTAGCTTTTAGAAATGGTAATAGTTGCTCGAGGTTACAATAGCCATCTTCTAATTTAAAATATCTTTATTCACAATCATCTCAACAATAAATATACAGCAGGAAATGACCAAAAGAACCCCACAGATAATAAACAGACCAGTGAAAGTTTTGACTTCTGAAAAGATGTAAAATTTATCTTTAATCGTTGTTAATTTCGTATTGAGCGACTTACTCAACTCATCCCCTAACTTGAAACGATGACAAATTGAATCCACCTTTAGCTCCGTATACTTCCTATAGATACTTTGAAGCCGTTTTTGATTGTGCTCTATTATATGGTTGAACTTCGGAAGCAGAGAGCTGTTTTTTGGTAACATAATACTCGAACTGATTGGAGGGAAAACAATACTTGTTGACTGTATATCACAGTATTTTTGAACCTCCGCATAGCTTGCAGCGTCGAGCTCGGTAAACAACAGAGCGCCTTCCTTTCGCATTCGAGAAAGAATGTCTAAAATGGCGGTAGGGAATACTTATGACAACAGAAAATTCCCAAATAGCAGTCCATTTTCAGATGTGATCAAAAACGTCATTCGTTCACAACTATAATATATACATACTACAACTACGTACATTTGACCATAAATAAAAAACTTGAATAATATAAATCTAGGCTACGTTTTTCGAGAAATTTTGTAAATTTGGATTAAATAGACCATGTGTTACCTTTTGGTTGCACTGTTTCCGCAAAGCTCCCATTGAGCACCTTTGTCAATCGAGTGTACGTGGCTCCAGTTTCCGTATAAAACCAAGAGGTTGATCCGTGCGATATCAACTTCCGATTTCCACTGGCGATCTCATTAAAGACATAGTCTGCGTCTAATAAGCTTGAAAAACTTGGCCTGCTCAATAATGATGACAAGAACCAAGAAGTCAGTACACCCAGCATCAACGTTGATTGCAGAAAAGCAAACCACCACAACGACAATTTGCCTGAGGTAAAGCAAAGGTTGTTTGAGGTAGATTGGAAAAATTGGACTTTTACAACGTTCCAGACAACCTGAAGATGAAAATCTTATAGTGTTTGAAGAGCACTCGATAACCGTTGCGGCGTGAATCTTACGTCGACATGTTTCACCCGTTTCTTCGCGCACGCTCGCATTTCCGAGTAATTTACTGCACAAAGAAAACCGCACTCGATGATAATCATTATCAGCATCATGATCCACGCCGTTCTATCATAAACTTTGAACATATTCCACCAACCGTCGTCCATGTCGGCCGCAGTGTAAATCATAATTCGTCCTTCGGCCTATAACCGTTATGATATTGAAATTTTATTTTTTGTGTTAGGAAAAAAGATTATTTTATTATTTAGCTATCTTACGATGAAAAGAAAATCTAAACAATACTTTTCAAATGCAATAAACATCTCAAAATAGAGTTTGCAGCCCCGTGTTTAACGTACCGCATACAGCGGTTTTGTAAACTCTCCATATTGCATCAGTTCCCGTGTCTTCTGTAGTGGCAAGCCTATCGTGTCTACATCCAGCTCCGACATCGCGGTCACGTTGTCATGCCAGGCAAGATCATCGCCAACTTTTGCGTATAGAACATAATCCAAGCTTTTAGCCATGAAATTTAGGATCTAAATGAACAAAGCAATCTTAGTGATTAAAACCTAAAGAACATGATGTTTCCAGCAGTGTTAACTGCAATAACTTACGTCCACCATCAAGCCGGGATACGCACATCCATAACGCACTCTGCCATTGGAATTTATGCACTCAAAATCGACGTAAGGGAAGTGATTGGGAAATAAAACCCGAAGTTTATTCGGAAAAAACGTTGTATTCATATACCACCAGTCAACAAATTGGCCAAGAAATTAACGCATGAAGCATTTGGTTTCAGGAACCTTTAGTGACTTCCGCAATTCCCTGAAGACGCCCTCGGAAGGCATACGAAAATATAAACCATACTAGGAACCACAAAAAATGTTAGGAGGTATATATCTTGCGGAAATTTTATAAGTTCTATAGTAAAAACAGTATAAAACTATGGATTTTTCAAAAATAAAACGAAATGGTTTTAAAGGGTCAGAACAGCTACTTTTGAATTGCGCTTGTCAAAAAAGTTTTTTATGTCCTGCAGCAAAAACAAAGGCGGCAGAGTTGCAAAAAGTAAAATAATTATTAGTAAGCATGAAGAATGTCACCATTATTTTTTCCGTTGTTATTGGTACAGTAGGCGAAGAAACGTTTTTTACATTTCGCTTCCACACCGTAAATAACGCAATTCGAAAATAGCTGTACTGGCCCTTTAATTATGAATATTTTTATTTACAAACATTTCAACAATCAGAACAATGGCACAATATATGCTGCAAACGATGACAACGCCAGTAAAACTTTTGATCTCTGAAAGAAAAATAAATTATAGGACTTTTTGATGATATTATACGTTTTTCATTTTATAAAAGTACAGTAACTCACTCAATGGTCTCCAATTTTAAATCGGTCACATACGGAATCGACTCTAATTAATGAATACTTTTTATGGATATTCTGAAATCGCTTCTGACTTTCTTAAATAATTTCATTGAACTTTGACAATAACGTGCTGTTTTTCGGCAACATTATGCTTGTCGGGATCGGCGGGAAGGCTATGTTAGTTTATTGGCTTATCACAATATTTGCCCATTTAAAGACAGCTGTTCGAGTCGAGGATAGTAAAGATAACATCACCTTTTAGTCGCATTCTCGTTAGAACATCTGAAATAAATAAAGGCGTGGTCAGAAAACGCATTGGCTCAGGTAGTAATAACACCACGGCTTACCGAGTACAATCTCTGCCTTAGTTTTGTTCATCGCCTTAGTCAGCCGAACATATGTTTCTCCTGTTTCTGCGAAGAACCAGGAAGTGGCGCCTTGAGAGATTAGTTTCCGATTCCCTTGGGAGATCTCGTTAAAGATGAAGTCCTCATCCAATAAAGCTGCAAAGTTTTGCGTTTTGAGTAACAAAAACCAAGACGCCAGAATCCCCAATATGATTGTCGATTGAAGAGCGAACAGCAGTAAGGACAGTCTGCCGGAGACGAGTCTAGAGATTTCAGAAGCCGATTGACAAAGCTGAATTTTAACAACGTTCCAGACAATCTAGACATAATAATGACCAGTTTCAAGGCGTTCGGCTCAACTCTAAATAGAAACTTGCATCTGAATTCTTGACGTGCTTCCTTCCCGGCCGCAATTTTATTTCTGATTGATTTACAATGCAGAGAAATATACATTCGACAAGAAAAAGGAGAGTGAAGATAAATAAGTTCGATCGTAAGATTGGAACATGTTCCACTCTTCTTATTGACAACGATTTTCACCTCATAAATCGATTTTGTGAACTCTCCATATTGATTTCGTCCCTGAGTTTTTTGCAACGGTATCCCAATGACTTCAGCCAGGTTTAGTTCGAAGATATTGCGGACATTTTGGTTCCAATCGGCTCCATCCTCCTTTAATGCGTAAAGAGTGTATCCAAGCTTCCGAGAGATGTAGTCCAATATCTAACGCTAAATTTCCTCAACAAATCATTTTAAAAACGCACCTTAACCATCAATCCAGGATAAGCACAGTCATTGCAAAACCTCCCCAAAGAGTTAACACAATCAAAGTTAATGTAGGGAAAAAGGTCGGGAAACGAAACCCGTAACTGCTTGTGTTCAAACGAGTTGTTCATGCAATTGCGGTAAGCTTGAGCAAAAGAGCAGACGCCACGAGGTCTGGTTTCAGCCATTTCCGTAACCTTATTCATGAAACCTGGGAAAAGGTAAAAGAATTCCGCTTTATTATGATAAACATATCATTTCAGATCACTTAAATGACGTTCTTCTCTACATGAGCTTTCTGAAAAAGCAATAGAAAATATGGCCAATAAACATGTCATGTGCTAAGCATCAAAATGCCATTAATTTTTGGTAATCGAACATTAAGAGCGCTTAGATTGAGAAACCAGATTTACAAAATCACCTACAGTATTCCTGTAGCATATCAAATGTTTGCTCAGTTTTCTTTCCGTTATCACACGCCTGTTTCAAAGACACAAATAAAATCATTTGACTCGCCCACTCAAATATAAAAAAATGCAAAATACTACACATGTACGGCTGGAATCGTAACTTTAAAGCTTGGGTTCATGCGAAGGTAATTTTATGTGCAAAGAATCCAAAAGCTCCAATTGTAAGATACATTTAGCCTACGTTTTTGCTCGGATGACAATCAATGTGAACGGCAGGCATTCCCAGAAAACTGTTTTGTTTAATTAAAAATTTTGATGTTACAGATAACCTGTTATCAAGACCAGTTGAAAACGCTTGAAATGATCTCAGCAGAGCAGTGTTAGGAATTGCTATGAAATTAGCCCTTTTCTTCTTTCTCTTTTCCGCGACATTCGCCTTTGAGATTCCAGTCAAGCGATTAGTCGAAAAGCCCGAATCGTTTGGTTCTGGAGTTCCAATTGACCGTGATGTGGGGTCCGCTGTCTATGTTGGGACTGTCTCCATCGGAAATCCAGGACAAGACTTTAATGTAGCGTTTGATGTGAGCAGCGCCACCTTATGGGTCCCAGATTCCGCGTGCTCGTGCGGAATTGAATGTGAAAGCAGTGAGTCAAATTAATAACAGCACAATTGTGTTTTAGAACAGTTATGCCCACAACTCTGCTCTGCTCATTGTTGTACTACCATCACCGGCCTTCTCGGAGTAAAATCAAAGGGCACTTGCACTAAAAAGAATATTTTTGACGCCTCAAAATCCAGAAGTTATGTCAGAGGTAAGGTATTTTTTTAGGGAATTCTTATTCGACGTTCTGTAGTTTCTCACTAAATTTTATTCATTTTGCATACTAAAAATTCTTGCTTTTTATTCAATTTACATAACAACTTTGTAGCCCCAGGCAAAGCTGAAGTCACTTTCCTTAACGAAACTGTCGACGCTACCTTGGCCTACGACACTTTCCGCATCGGCTCTCATTACCGTCCTGGCCCCACCTCGGACAACATTCATTTCGCTTTGGTCAAAGATTTCTCTGAATCCTATCAGAAAGTTAACTATGACGGGGTGTTTGGCATTGGCTTAGCGGTCGATCATGCCCTCTCTTCTCCAATAAAACAAATGGCTGAGCATGGAGTGATTCCGGAACCATTATTAACGGTTTACTTATTGCCTGCAGATGCCGACAATGTTGTGGACGGGGTTTTGACTTTGGGTCAAGTTGATCGTCAACGTTGCGATGGAGTGAAGAGGTTCCTTGAAGTGGAAAAAGAAGAAGGCTGGGTCTTCAGTTCTCCAACGTTCAACGTGTCCACCACGGCTATGGTTTCGAATTCCGATTGGAAGGTAATGCAATTGCTTAAAGGCTTGCAACTAAAAACCAATCCATTTCTAGGGAACATTCGACTTTGCCACCGACTATATTTATATCGCGCCGAAGGCTTTCTCCGCCGTTGTGTCAGCCTTATCCGCAAAAATTGACGAGAATGGTCGCATTATCGTTGCCTGCACCCGAACTACCACATTCGCCCTCAATATTGGAGGAGAGATAATTCCAGTGCCAAGCACTCAGCTGTACCAACCCTGGGGCGGCGACAACTGTTTAGTAAAGTTGAAACAAACCAATGTCAACGACAAGTACGACTTCCGATTTGGATCAAACGTACTTACGAAACATTGTGTTGTCTTTGATTTTAATGGAAGACTGGCTCTGCCTAAGAAGAAAGCTAAAACAAGCTCTTTATTCAAATTGTGAAATGAATATGCAAAAATTAATAAATCGCAAACCATCTTTGAAGAATGATTTGAAATCCTTGAAAGTGATTGAATGAAAACCAAGCGGAATACTACTCGCGCTCAAAAGTCCAGACGATTTTGTCGCCGACGTCGCGCGAGAACTTTGGTGTCGCCGCGCGGAAAAGTGCATGTCGCTTGGGTAAAAACAGGAAGTCGCGGCGATGACGGAAAAACAAAGAAAAGTGCACGGTGCAAAATTGTTCAAATTTTTGAGCGCGAGTAGTATATAACAAATATACCGAAACACTGCTGCGTGCTTTATACACAAAACTGGCCGTAACAGCGAAGTGATCCCAAGGAAATGAAAGGCAGCTTAAGTCACGCTAAGGCCTTAACCAAGGAACAAATAACTGTTAGCGTCACACAAAATTAGCGCTACCTTAACAAGCCAATACAACTAATTTTTGATCTGTAACGATTAAAGTCAGAAAATTATCAGAGGATTAAGTTAAAAAATCGCGTAGTTTCCGCAATGGCATCATCAGATTAATCGAACATACCTTAGATTGTCCAAATGAATTGTTTTGTCTTCAGAACAGAAAATAAAGTACAATACGAGTCATAAACATTTCTAACGTTTGCTACAAGAGGTTAATCAAAATTGCCTGATTGCAGAACAAAACGACTATCTCTGTGTACGGCGGAGGAAAAGCGCCCACGCGACTCTGAAGCAGATTGTAAAGTTTGTGCTAAAAAAGACCAATTGCCTTTGATGTAGATTTTGAACAGTCAAAGCAGGATTCAAAAACACATCCAAACTCAACAAATACAAGCACAAACAGAACTGTTATCAAACTTGAATCCTTCATGTCAAGGCGGAGGCGTGTTTGGCAGAGTCGCTCTATAAAATAACATACGTTCCCCTGGAAACAGTGAACTGAAACGAAGAATGCGCTCAGTCAGCCTTTGTTTTCTACTGATTGGAGCCATTTTGGCCATAGAAATCCCAATCAGAAGACTAGAAAGAAAAGATTCCGAGTCTGCTTCGGGGACTCCAATTGATCTTGACACTGGTTCCAAAGCATTTGTTGGCGTTGTATCTATCGGAACTCCCGGGCAAGATTTTAATGTTGCTTTTGACACCAGCACCTCCGCACTTTGGGTTCCTGATGCTTCCTCAGGCGCACGGAAAAATGTTTTCGATTCAGAAAAATCGAGGAGTTATGTGAAAGGTAGGAACTTCGTTCGAATTTAAAGGCAGAAAATTGAGAATGTAATGAACCGGCGATAATTTTAGGAACCGGCTCTACCAACCTAACCTTCCTAGGATCCGAAATCGAGGCCGTTCTTGGCTATGATACCCTCCGTATCGGAGCCCACTACCGCCCGGGACTAACCGCAAACAATGTCCAGTTCGGCTTGGTTAAGGAATTTGACGACTCCTATCAAAATGTACGGTATGACGGAGTCTTTGGTCTTGGCTTGGCCTCTGAAAATGGAGTCGTCTCCCCCATCAAGCAACTGGCTGATCACGGAGTCATCCCATCTCCTTTGCTATCCGTCTATTTGCTGCGTCAAGACCCCGACAATGTTGTTGATGGAGTTCTTACTATCGGACAGTTGGACAGACACCGTTGTCTTCCAGTCACCCGATACATTGAGGTTGAAAAAGAAGAAGGATGGGTTTTCAGTGCCACCACTTTCAACTTGACCTCAAGCTATGGAGCGAGGAACGAATCATGGACAGTAAGTCATCTTTCGCCTAATTTCAGAACTTGGCGTCTAATTTCCTTTTTTTGAGTTAATGCCCCATTTTCAGGGAGTGCTTGACTTAAGTAGTGAGTACATTCATCTGCCCAAGGTGGCTTTTACCACTCTGCTTAAGTTCTACAACGCAAAACTTGATAGTAGAGGACGTATCATCTACTCTTGTGCTCGCAGTTCGTATATTAACCTTGATGTCGGCGGCGAAATCCTGTCAATTCCAAGTCGTCGTCTCTCAGTTCCACACGGTGGCAGCGACTGCCAATTCAAGATCAAGGAGACCGGACCCCATGACAAGTACGACTTCAGATATGGTCTGCCGGCGTTGAACGACTATTGCGCCATCCTTGATTACAATGGACGATTGGCCTTGCCCAAGAAGAGAGTATAACTCAATAATTCAAGCCTTCATTAGTTTAATAAATCCCAAGCCGCATAGTAACGTTTAGAGCAATGCAAGAAGATTCTCTGCAGGAACCAGTTCTCAACCGAACACAAAGATTAAGGACATGTTTAAAACTCCTTTAAATGGACCTTATTTGTTTCTAAAATCCAGCTGTTCTTTAAAATTCTTAAGTTTGCTAAACTTGTTAGAAAATATCTCTGAAAAGGAATTAGAAAAATTGAACAAAAACAACTAACCTCTCGTCAAAGAGAGAGCAACATTGCTCAACCGCTGCTTCATCGGAAGAAGAAAAGAATACAAGGACCGAGGCATGGAGAGAAGCAATGTTATCTAATCATCAAAAATCTAAAGTAGCTTTCACCCACGTAAAGCCGGCAGTCACATTGTTCTGAATCAAAATGAAGAAACAAACTATTATCGCATAAGCAATTATAGTGTTAGACGTAGGCGTCCGCACTGGCAAGCTACACCTTATCAATTTGTGTTGACATCACTGCCTAAGCTGATTCAGGGCCATTGCAAAGGGCGCTCCCACTTTAAGCCTCATTGAATGTTAATTAAAAACTTATTAGAAAGATAATGGAAGTTTTATCGTTGACACTCGACTATAAAATAACCTATGGTTCTCAAAAGAGAGTATATTAAAACAAAAAGATGCGCTCGCTCAGCCTTTGTCTATTTCTGACAGTGGCCGCGTTGGCCATTGAGATTCCAATCAGACAGGTTCAACGGAAGGAAGATGCCTTTTCTTCAGGCACTCCAATTGATCTTGACACTGGTTCAAAAGCATTTGTTGGAGTTGTCTCGATTGGAAACCCCGGACAAGACATTAATGTTGCTTTTGACACCAGCACTTCCGCCCTCTGGGTTCCTGACGCTTCATGTTCATGCGGAGCTCAATGTGGCAACGGTAGGAAAGCCCTTCAGTCATCACATTTCTTTAGAAAAGCTCTGCCCTCAACTCTGTGCTTTTCACTGTTGCGCCAAGAAGCTGAGCAACGAAAAGTCTTCCGGATCATGTTCAAACAAAAACGTCTTTGATTCGGAGAGATCAAGGAGCTATGTGAAGGGTAAGTCTTACATTCCAAAGGCTGTAATAGTTATTTTCAATTTCGGGGCCGAAAAAACATAATCTCATGTTATTTTAGGAATCGGCTCGTCCAACTTGACCTTTTTGGGTTCCAAGATTGAAGCCGCCCTTGGCTATGACACTTTCCGTGTAGGAGCTCACTATCGTCCTGGTCTTACTGCTAATAATGTTCAATTCGGTATTGTGAAAGAATTCAACGAGGCCTACCAAAACGTTAACTATGACGGGGTCTTTGGTCTTGGCTTGGCACCTGAAAATGGAGTCCTCTCCCCCATCAAGCAACTGGCTGATCACGGAGTCATCCCATCTCCTTTGCTATCCGTCTATTTGCTGTGCCAAACTCCTAACAATGTTGTTGATGGTGTTCTTACTATCGGGCAGTTAGACAGACAACGTTGTGGTCCAGTCTCCCGGTACATTGAGGTCGAAAAGGAAGAAGGATGGGTTTTCAGTGTTACTTCATTCAACTTCACCAACAGCTATGGAATTACCAACGGTTCTTGGAAAGTAAGCCGACAGTTTTTTCCAAGAGCTACGATTTTTCTTTCAGCGCATTTTTAATTACCGTAATTTTAGGGAGTCTTTGACTTTGGTACTGAGTATATCTATATGCCAAGATCGGCGGTCAACGTTGTACTCTCGTTCTTCAACGGAAAACGCGACAGTCAAGGTCGTCTTGTCTATCAATGCTCTCGCTCGTCTTACTTTTACTTCAACATTGGCGGTGAAACCTTGACAGTGCCATCCGCCCGTCTCTCAATTCCATACAGCGGTAATGAATGTCAATTTAAGATCAAGGAATCAACTGAAAAAGACAAATACGACTTCCGCTATGGTCTTCCACTGCTGCAGGACCACTGTGCTGTGTTTGATTACAACGGACGACTAGCGTTGCCAAAGAAGAGACATTAATTCGAATTGTAATTTTATTAATAAATCACAAGCCGCATACTCCAGTTGGTCTCTTAAATTCCAGCCCTGCAGAGTAATGTCAGCCGTTTTGAGAGATAGCAGCTGTTTTTTCAAATCAGCAGATTACTGTCTCAAAGCAAGAACAACTACCTATGTTGTGAAATGTGAGATCAATTTTGCTGTGCGAAACTTTGTCGGCTAGAAAAAAACAATTATAATATATATAAAGGTGGTCACATAAGAATTAAAATTTTTTTTTCCAAAACCTCACAATCCGGTGCACAAAAAGGCCGACGCCAAAATTGAAGAATTGGCGTCGACTTATTTTTTGATTTGCACCGGATTTTGGAATTCGGTGCATTTTTTTAAGTCGACGCCCGATTTCAAAATTTGGTGCAGATTTTACCTGAAGCTCCGCCCACGTTTCGAGAGCCAATCAGGCGAAAAGAGAAGCTTGGCTTTGTTTTTCCTTTGTTTTGCCAAAACTTTTTGGATCGTTCCACACCGGGGAAACAGTTGACCCAGGATTTTCTACTCGAGCTCGAGAAGATTTTTCTTCTTTTTCCCCATGTTCGAAATGTATTTTGTGATTGAGAACATGTTGGAATTTGATCGTAAATGGACTTTTTACCAAGATCACGCTATCCTATTCGATTTTCTATCTTCGTTGCGCGCTTTCGGATAGGATAACCCTCCAAATTTTGTGATGTTGTGATGCTTATTGCACCATGGATAATGTAAGTGGCATTTTCTTTTATCTTCAACCGAACCTCTAAGAACCTAGCTATAGCTAATTGTAGAGTAGACTTTTAGCTTCGATCTAATATCAATTTCGAGACAGAAACGTTTTACGAAAATTAGTATTATACTTAGAAAAAAGTTTTGGCAAAACAAAGGAAAAAACAAAGCCAAGCTTCTCTTTTCGCCTGATTGGCTCTCGAAACGTGGGCGGAGCTTTTGATAACCCTGCACCGATTTCTGAAATCGGGCGTCGACTTAAAAGTTGCGCAATAAGTCGACGCCAAATTTTTATTAGGTTGTTGCAAAAGAAATGCAGGTTTTGATTTTTTTTGTATTTAACGCAATTTTATACAATAAATCGTTGGTTTAATGTAAAGTGTTATATATCATATAAAAGCTTATTTTGTGCTTTTTCTAAATATTTGTTCAGAATTTGTTGCAATTCTTTTTTTCCATCAATAAATTGGCTTTGAATTTCAGATGTCAAAACGTGATTTTCGCAGTATCTTTTTCTATGAGTTCAAACAAGGGCGTAATGCGGCTCAAACCGCTCGAAATATCAACTAAGTTTGGGGCGAGGGAAGTGTCAATGAATGCACGGTGCAGCGCTGGTATAAAAAGTTTCGCTCCGGCAATACCAGCCTCGAAGATGAGCCTCATGGTATCCGCCCATCAACGATTGACAATGACCAATTGAAGGTCCTGGTAGAAGCCGATCCATGCACAACTGTTTGATCACTCGCAGAAGAGCTCAACGTTCACCCCTCAACCGTCGCTCGCCATTTGAAGCAAATAGGCAAGGCAAAAAAACTTGACAAGTGGGTACCGCACGAGTTGAACGACCGGCATAAATAAACTTTTTTCTCGTTGGCAAAAATGTACTGATTCTAATAGTTTTTATTTCGATTAATAAAATTTATTCTGAGCTGGGTTATGTTCGTTCAAAAACCTGCATTTCTTTTGCAACACCCTAATAATTTTGGCGTCGGCTTTTTTGTGCACCGGATTTTGAGGTTTTGGAAAAAAAAATTTTAGATTCTTATATGACCACC
The DNA here is from genome assembly GCA_025436335.1 of Bursaphelenchus mucronatus. Lineage (NCBI taxonomy): Eukaryota > Metazoa > Nematoda > Chromadorea > Rhabditida > Aphelenchoididae > Bursaphelenchus > Bursaphelenchus mucronatus. The sequence goes on from CM046358.1 coordinate 3,573,097, forward strand.
TTTGTATTGTAACTATTGAAACTACAAAAATGGCCAATGTACGATCCATTCAACGTTGGACGAAGATGGACTTGATTGCATAGACAAAAGGCGAATCCTCAGCAAAAGCAAAATATCTTGCCCAAAAACAACGTCAGTCTTGCCGTTTACATGGAACATGCAAAGCGTTCTGTCGCATAGCTCTTTTATGTATTTATCTGATCCTTAAGACATTTGTTTTTGTTTGATACAAGTAACAGCCTTTTCGAAATGTATATATTGGTTGATCTGCAAAGAGTTGCGAGACAAGCCTCTCTGTTAAGGAGACAAACGTGTAAAATAAAAAATAAATTACCGTTGCAAATTGTGCTGCTATAACCACTATGAAGAGAGGACAACCATATGAATTTTTTGCTGGCAAACGTCTCATAAAAATAGTTTGGCCGTTATTGTTTTCCCCTTTCGCATAGCAATAATTATCGCCAAAAGCGCTAAAAGGCTAGTCAAGTATATACATGTAATGTAATTGCGTTCAAACAGAAGAATGTTTCCTTATTTGCCGTCATGTATGCGTAATTCAAATTTTGATATGTATATTTTCCTCCCATTTTTGATTAAAGATCAGAAAGCAGGCTGAAGGAAGCATATTCACACTATAAAATAGAAAGCATCCGCTCAGCAAATAGCATTTCTTTTGCATTTTTGTGTTTTTTGATAACGATGGTTACTAAAAAACCACTTGATCTGCGTTATTATTCACGTCAATGTCGCCACTATATGTAGTGTGTTCTCGCATATCACTTTGCAAGGCTATAAAGCCACATCATTATTCAATCTGAGAAGTCAGCAATGAAAGCTCTGCTTGTGTTTCTAACGCCGTTTGGGACTTCGAAATTCCTCTTTTACGTGTGGCCAAGGATAAGCATCCATATGCCTATGCAGCGACCATATCTATTGGAACTCCTCCGCAGAATTTTACCATAGCGTTTGATACAACAACATACATCTTATGGGTTCCTGGCCTCTATTGTCATTCCGATGTTTGTGGAGAAAAAATGTTTTCGACTTCGACGGTCCGGCACTCATATGATAAGTAAGCAACACTCGTTCTTTGAATCTATTTATAAAGACATTTCAAAATGATTAAATTAAAGGTTTTGGATATGTGGCAATAAATTTTGAGGGCGAACATGTTTTCATCAACGGTCTCAGCTTTGTGGATCCCAAAAAGCAGATATCGTGAAGAGTTATGCGAGCAGAAGAGCACGTTTAACCAAAAAAAGTCACGGACTTACAGTGAGAGCAAGTAAAACATCCAGAGAAGAGGCGCTTGAGCAGCGGTTGTCTTCAAATATTTCATGTATATTATGCCTAGACAGGATATCAATTTCTGAGAGCCGTCGCTTATACATAATTGGGCTAAAAAAGTGAATTTTAGACTTTGGCTATGTTAGAGTGCCCTTCCAAGTTAAAAAAATTGCCGCTGGTTGCCGTACTGATTACATCTCTATGAACAAATTGGAACCCGCCAATCTTACGCATCAACATGCCATGTTTGGTCTGGCCGACCATTTCAAACATTTTGCTTATGATGGAGTGTTTGGATTGGGCCCTGGAAGAGAAGGGTATATTCTAGGGTTTCCACTACAACCATTAATCTCGCATAGCCATGACAGAGACTATACTCTAACAATTATCAAGATTTTTCGACCAGCCTCGCACAAGACCATAAATCAAAACAAAAGCTCAATCATTATTGGATTTTATTTTGACTATTGCGAATATGTTCGCCCGCTCCACACGTTACAAAATGTAACTGAAGGATGGGAGTTCGAAGTAAATCTGTTTGGAGTTGGCGACAGAAGCATTGGAGGACGCTGGAAGGTAAGCGTTAGTGTGGAATTACTTGCCCCATTACAATTTTATCTTGGCCAAATATGGGCAATTCTCTGCAGGGAGGTCTCGACATCAACACTGACTCTATCCATTTGCCAAGCCGCGTCTTTAAATTTGTTGTAAAACAATTGGACGCCAAAGATGTTGAAGGAAAATTGATTGTTCCTTGTACTGTTAATTCCACGGTTAAAATTGAGATTGAAAGAACTTCCTACAGAATCCCAATCGACGACTTGCTTGAAGTCACTGCCGATAAACAGTGTATCCTGAAGGTCAAAGAAAGCAAGATTGAAAATGGATGGGAATATAGGATTGGAACACCCTTCCTCTACAATAGATGCGCTGTTTTGGATCATCGCTACCTTGAGTACAGATCGATTGGATTTCCGGCTAAAAGAATAGACAAAAACTAAAGATAATTTTAATTATAGTTTGAAACCCTTAATTTGCAATAAATAAGCAAACAGAATTGACAACAGAATAAAGATAGTATTTATCAATCATGTAGAATAATTTCTAGTATGATCGATAAAACATAAAATCGTTTTTTGAAGCGGGCTGAAAGATTTCTGATCGAACGGATAAAATCTAAAACTATAAATAAATTTAATAGTGCACATAGATAACATAAAATTTTGCCAAAAATTTTGACACGCTTGACAGCCCCTTTGCTGCAGGTGCCTTTTAAGCGGTCTAGTGTTGTGGATCAAATAGGGAATAGAGTACCATAGATGAAGGCAGAAACGAAGTTTAATAAAATGTTAATTTTATTGATCTCCAAATACCGGATCACCTTCCTTCAACAAAGCAATCAAGAGATAAAGTTGGCTAAAACCGTTTTTTAAATTTTTTATTATTCTTTCATTGTGCCAAAGTTTTTTTGATATCGAAAAACAATAACTGCAACACCCATGCAGTGATTCAAGTATCCGTATTTTTTATCGGATACAGATATACGGATGTCCAGAAAATCGCCGATTTGAATACGAATATTATCCGAATATTTTGGCTTAAAAATTTGAATACTGATACCGATATTTTTCGCTGATAATTACCAAAAGGCTAAAAATTTTTTGTTTTTTTGGCCCAAATGCAGTAAAGCACTCCAGAATCAGTCAGCATGTCTAATTTTAAGACGAACTCAGTTTATCAAAACCTTTTAACGCAAGGTTGAAAAACTACAGCAAACTTTAATAAATCTGCACATATATACATATTATATTATACATATAAGCTAGAGTTTCTAGTGCTTTTACGTCAATGCAAGCCTACATTTCCGTGCTCCACTAAAAGTATGGCAATTAGTAGCGGATAGACAAAGGTTAAGATATGTTATCAGCAAAACACGACTATATAAGGAAGCGCTAAACAATAATTTTCAGTAAACTCGTCATGAAAACCTTCCTGCTCCCAATATTAATTGTTCATCTTATTTTTGGGCTTGAGGTCCAGTTGGAAAACTCTTCCCAAGGAGATTTCTATGCCTACGTAGCAAACATCTCAGTTGGAACTCCTCCACAACAACTCTCCGTAGTTTTTGATACAACGGTCTCAGCTTTGTGGATCCCAATAAGCACATGTCCTAAAGAGTCATGCGAGAAGAAGAGCACGTTTGACCCTAAAAAGTCACGGACTTTCCGTGAGAGTAAGTGAAGCAGTCAGGGGCGCCGCGCTTGAGAAACGGTGTCCATCCAAATATGTATACTGTATGCCATGTATCTAGGTTGGATATCAATTTCTGCGAGCTGTTGCTTGTTATGCTTGTTAGCTCCACACAGTCTAGTTGTACTCGAAATGCGTATTTAAGACTTTGGCTACGAGAGAGTTCCCTTCCAAGGAGGTTATATTGCCGCTGGTTGCCGTAGTGACTACATCTCTATGAAAGAATTGGAACCCGCCAATCTTACGCATCAAGGTGTCATATTTGGTCTGGCCGACCATTTCCCGTCGTCTTACAAAGATTTTGCTTATGATGGAGTGTTTGGATTGGGCCCTGCTACAGAAGGACGTATTTTAGAGTCTCCCCTTCAGGAATTAATCTCGCGAAGCCGTGCCAGAGACTATACCTTCACAACTCTCAAGATTTCTCGACCAGCCTCACACAAGACCCCAGATCAAAACAAGAGTTCAATCATTGTCGGATCTTACTATGATCATTGCGATTACGCTAGACCGTTGCACACGCAGAAGAAGAGTCCCGAAGGATGGGAGTTCGAAGTAAATCTGTTTGGAGTTGGCGACAGAAGCATTGGAGGACGCTGGAAGGTAAGCGTTAGTGTGGAATTAATTGCCGCTTAATAACTTTATCTTGGCCAAATATGGGCAATTCTCTGCAGGGAGGTCTCGACATCAACACTGACTCTATCCATTTGCCAAGCCGCGTCCTTAAATTCGTTGTAAAACAATTGGACGCTAAAGATGTTGAAGGAAAATTGATTGTTCCCTGTACTGTTAATTCCACGGTTAAAATTGAGATTGAAAGAACTTCCTACAGAATCCCAATCGACGACTTGCTTGAAGTCACTGCCGATAAACAGTGTATCCTGAAGATCAAAGAAAGTAAGATTGAAAATGGATGGGAATATAGGATTGGAACACCCTTCCTCTACAATAGATGCGCTGTTTTGGATCATCGCTACCTTGAGTACAGATCGATTGGATTTCCGGCTAAAAGAATAAAGCGAAACTAAAGATAATTTTAATTATCTTTAGTTTAATTTGCAATAAATAAGCAAACAGTAGTTCTTTAGAGTCATAATCTTTTCAAGAGTTGGGAATCGCAAACTTAAAACACGATTTCCGAGTCTCTGAAGCAGCCGTGAACATAGGAAAATTTCGATTTTGAGATTTTCATGAGATGACCACACCCATCATATAAGTAGTGTATCCCTGAAGCCTTTTGCTCCGATTCTCCCATTAACCTTGTTTTATTTACAATTTTTATAACACACAGTAATGTTAAATACCTTCAGAACTGAGGATACCCAGATACTTTTAAGAGCAGGAACATGTGTTTAATGCTGAATATATTTATCGAAAAATGGTCGCATCTAAACAAATGCAATTATTTCCTTAACTGGCGCCAGTCCCAAGCGTCCGTTGAAATCCAGAACGGCGCAGAACTTCTCAAGGAAAGCTGTTCCAAATCTGTATTGATGTCTATCTTCCTTTTCAGCTGCGTTGATGTGTAAATGACATTTGTTGTTGCCAGCTTCACTGGTGACTTGTGCGCTGTCCAGGTAGTGGGCTTCAGGGCCGATGTCAAACCGGAGAACTTTCGTTCCTTGAGGCTTGCAATCGCCCACGTATTGACCGCTAACCGGATCTTTGGAAGCGTTGAAGGCATTCAGAAGTTTGTCAAAGGCTGCTTTGGGGACAGTCAAATCTCTTTGGGAGAGGTCTAGGACTCCCTGAAATATAATAAAACGTATGCCAGAAAAAAGCAAAGAATAATGTGCACGCAGTACGAAAAAATTGTTGACTTCTTGATGCATAGACTGAGAGAGTTTTCCCTCACGGCTCTACATTAATATAAATGATATTTGAAGGCGCGTTTTACTTTTACTTACGATTTCGACTTTGTCATGCGTCTGTTCTGCCCCTCGAGAAAACCGAAATACAAGGAATTCCCAGGCTTCCTGTGAAGACAATTTTACATACGACAGACTGTCCAATTCGCAGGCTCTATCGTCAATAAAACCGAAAGAAATGGCTCCATCGACAATGGAGCTTGTACGGTTTCCATTGATCCATATTGTAGCCACTGGTTCAGGAAGGAGGTTTCTGCTGGCCAATTGCTTAACGACGCTCCTTTCGTTGTTGGCCCCAGAAACCGCCAACCCAAAAATTCCGTCGAATTGAGTGTGATCATAAGAAGCTGGGAACTGCTTAACAAGTCCAAATTTAATATTTCTGGCGGTCATTCCAGGGCGATGATGTGGGCCAAGACTGAGTTGATCGTATGCCAGAACTGCTTTTAGATTCTTATTGTCAAGAGTTACATTTGAAGTCTTCCCAGCTAAAAAACATAAATTTTGGGCTGTTAAATAAGAAGCAGAAATTATTTTGCTATGATATATGGAACGTACTTGGAATAAAGCTTTTGGAAGCGCTACTGTCAAAGGCAAGCTTGTGAGTACAAGTTCCCGTCAAATCTTCGTCGTCTTCATCCTCAGAGATATTAATTTCGGGAATGTCTCCACTTCCACAGCAGTGGGCACTGCATTGGTCGGCACAGATCTCGGCTAAAATAAAATTCTTAGACTCGTTGAAAACCTACTAACCCAATCACTGATTTCCTTTCAAATTTAAGAGCCTTACGAATTTCGCATTCCTCTTCACACTTGCAGTCAGGTGATGGAACCCACAAAGTGGAACTGCTCAAATCGAAGGCCACATTGAAGTCTTGCAAAGGAGTTCCGAGTGAAACCACTCCTATAAATTCATGTTTACTTACCCTCCTTCAATGCCTTACCAAGGAAAGTGTTGTCGACTTTCTCAAGTCTTCCGCCAATCAGTCTCTGGCGATTGCTCAATGTTTTCTTAATCGGAATCCGGATCTGGCCCAACAAAACTTGCATGCATAAAGTTGCAATTACAACTTTCAAAATCATTTTGGTTTTATTACAAAAAATAAAAAATTTTCTGTTTTTATATTAACTTTATCAGCTCATGGAGATGATAAAGGAGTAATTAAAATGTTATTATGCAACCGAGTAGGCGAGAAGGGATAGGCCAGAATACTTATAATCTAATCGAAAATTCGAAGAAACATTGTCATTCTTGTGCTTTGAGGAAGTTTATGCAAATTATACACAGAAAAAACAAATCGCAGCAAACGTCTAACAACGGAAATCGTAACGGTAACGCCTTCAAATTTTTTTAAAAATTTGGATGCGAATTTTGAACTATCCGCATATGTAAGTACGTACTCAATAAAAATCGTAGTTTTCACTTTTCTGCGTCTGAGATATTAAACGGACATTTTTTTTGAGTGAGCACGCTGAATGCGGAGAATCAGACGAAAAACGCTCTTCGCCAATGACTTTATTTGTTTCTGCACGGATAATTTTATATTTCATGAAAGCAATATGGGAACTTACCTTGAAATTTATCAACTAAAATTGCCAAAAAAAAGGTATCCCGGGTTCGTTGTCATAAAAACAACAGTCTGTCATCATTAAAAAAGGTTTACAAATTATCTTTGTATATCTGTGAAAATATTCAGACACACTGTTCCAGATGTTTCGAGATTTTTTGGTTTTAGATTTTAAATTTGACATCAGACATAACGGAAAATCCTGAGGGTTTTTGGGAAAAAAGAATCCTAAAATTTTGCCCAAGAATACAGATGTTTTGCCCATTTGAAACTGGACCACATAAGTATCATTAATCCTTGGATTCAAACAAAACTGTACATAAGTACATAAGTCTCAGTGCAGTTTTTTTTATCACGACTATCCTAAATGGGCGTAATTGTAGTCTGTGATGATTGTTGATTCAATTTAAAAATACATGGAATTCCGTATCTAAAAATTTTCAAATTTCTTAAAGGGCCAGACCAGCTACTTTTGAATTGCGTCTTTTACGGCGTGTGAAACGAAATGTCAAAGAATTTTTTTTATGTCCTGCAGCGAAAACAAAGGTGGCAGAGGTGCGAACAGTAAAGTAATTGTTAGTAAGCATTTAGAATGTCACCATTAATCTTTCCCGTTTTTATTGGTACAGTAGACGAAGAAACTTTTTGGGCATTTTGTTTCCACGCCGTAAAATGCGTGATTTGAAAGCAGATGTACATATACGTTAAGGTCATCACTATCGAATCTTTCATTGGATAAGTTTTCGTTATGTTTATTATTCACAAACAGATATTATCATATTATATTAGGTGATTTTTAGTGCTTAAAAATGCAATTGTCCCCATGTTCGCACCTCCCGATGGCAAAGTTCCAACAAGACTCGGTTCTGTATCGCTCTGGTTGATCCTAAAAAAATAAATTAAATCAGTAATTCATTTTAAATAATATTACAAAACATACAGTATTAACCATTATATCAAAAAACATATTCAAAAATATACTTACCTCTCTAACCCTCAACTCGTGTTGACCATGTGCAAAATTGCACTTTTTCCCCTTAGGGCAGACTCCTTTGTTCAAGAAATGACGACATAGAGTCATCTTGAAATTCTTGGAAATCTCTTTTGGGCTCTGAGACCTTGACGAACTTTTAGATGATCCACTAGATCTTGATGAAGTTGTTGATGAACCAGATGTTAAAGGCACCATATGTACTAACCTAGGCATCGTTGAGGAAGCCGATGAGATCGTTGACTCCACTTCTGACCTCACTTCTTCTTGTTCTCTTCTCTCAGCTGCAGCTTTCTCCCGAAGTCCCTTTTGGTGGATTTCCACAAAAATTGGGAGACGTCGATAAGTTTGGACTTGAGGAATGATACTTTGAGTTGACAAAAAGGTCGTTGAAATTCCCATTGAAGGCCTCAAGCAAACCTCAGGAGGGCTTTGAGGAAGGGCTGGCAACATAAAGCGAGGCATTGGAGGCAACGGACAGTCAAATGGATGGTAAAAAGTCGGTGGAGGATAACAAGTCGCGGACTGAGGCACATAGTTGAAGTTTTGAGATGGATACGAGTAAACTGGATAAAAAGGAGCAACCATGGCAGTAGACATCACTCGATAAAATATATTTTGATATGAATAGAACTTTACCAACTTTTATATCTTTTTTCTTTTTCTGCCATGAGCAGATTGTTGATTTCCTCATATTTTCTCGCGAGTTCGCAGCTTTTTCTGTCGCACGACAGAAATTTGTCGAAAAAAATATTGCGTAAGGATGGTTGCGCAATTTATTAAAATTTATGAACTTCATACAGTATACAAGTATTTGTTGATAGCAATATTAAAGTTCATTCCGGGAATTCTAAAATAGTACTTCGCGAGAATATGTATAATACTTCAAATTTTGGCTTCATTTTTTAAGCGAATTGTTTACAAATTTTCTCAGTTCGTGTAGTCCTGACAACCTTCTTTTCTTTCCCAAAACTATATAAATAAAACGATTATGACAAGTTTTCGGAAATCTCCCACCAGCTTTCCTTGTAATCCCTGATGTTTTGCGGGAGTTCCAACCCGTCCTCGAAACAACAGCTGACCCATTCAATTTTTCTCACTTTCAAAAAAACGTTTTTGGGGACTTGAGGGCATAATTGTGCGGACAATTTTTCTCCCCGGCCGCTTCCGGCTTTTCCTCTTTTGCAATTTTAATTGCTTATAAATGTCAAGCTGAGGCGACGGGGCGCCGCGCAAGGATTAGATGGTGCTATTCGGCGGGGAGTTTGTTTACGGGCAGCGTGTAAATTAGGTTAGGCCCGGTCGTCGTCATATTCGAGTTCTCTTGTGTTTTCGGGATGGACAGAATCTATTTTTGAGTTGAATCCGTAAAATGGGTTAGTTGTTAATTAACCTTAAGTGCAAAACTAACTTCATTTAAATTTTTAATTCTTCTTATAAATAGTTTGAACTGTAAAAGTGCGGCTATAAGACAAAGTTCATTGTTTTTAACTCCATGGAAACTTTTTGTTTATTTTTTCGAGTTCTTTTTTTTGCATTGCTTGGGGCGGAAATTATAAAGTAAAAGCGAACTGATGGCAATAAAAAAGAGTTTTAGGCACGCTAAAAAGCCAAAAAGCAGCACGTTTTAGTGTTAAAAAAGAATTAAAGTGCAAATTTTTTGGCACCTTTTCTACCGGAAATCTTTGCGGTTTCTCCAACGACCGGTAAAAAAGCTTGTTTGTAAGAATCCCTAATATTTGATTTGGATCAAGTTTCGCCAACTCCAAAAAAGCCCTAAATATTCATCTTTTTCTTCTCTATCCGTATAATCAAATTCTATTACCATATCTACTCCGACTATTTACTCTACATGCCATTCATCCATTAACTCTCTCGTGACATTTTAGCGGTCGTTGTGTTTGATCCAAATTGATTTGTCATATTTCGCCCATTTCTCTCAGAAATGCAAAACTTTTCTTGTCGCTATCTGCAATCTTTTATCTAGTACGCCCCGGGGATTTAGAGCAACAAGAGAAAGAATGGGGTCCAAGTGCATGCAGGATTAGTAACCACCCAAAATAACATTATTTTGGTGGGATTTGCTCGAGGATCCCTGAGTGGATTAGGAGTTTTTTTGGGTTGGGTTGAACTGGGATTCTCTTACTGACTTACTATTTCTGAATACAAAAGACAATATTACGTTTTATTAGGATCTAAAGTGCAAACAAGATTATTCCAATGCTAATGAGTAAGTTCGTCAAAGGAAGTCATAAATTTTTCCAAAAGTCACAAAGAGAAAGTGCGATTGACTTGTAAAAAATGGCTCAAAGTACACTTTCAGATTAGGTTTTGCATTAAGCACGCTTAAGTAGGCAATAATTAAGTCTTAGCTATCCGGAGGAGCTTTGCTTGCAGATTAGAGAGGGGAATTGCGTTGAATGGAACCTTAATGCACTTCTCGATGCGAAAGAAACTTTTTGAAGAAGCCATAACAGATACAAAATGTTTCTCCAAAGATGGAGTTAATAATTTCGCAGGTCTTAGAAAAATTTAATCAATGTTTCAACCGTGTTTCCTTAGAATCCTTGGATCGTTTCTTGTAAAATGCATTTTTAAATTCTTTTCAGTTATCGTTCTTGGATTTGGTGCGATTGTCATCGCTGCTATCTCTGTATTCGCATTTTTTCTCAAATATATTTCTCTGATTTTCTCACCGCTATATAACTTTATACGCACTGGTTCGCGGCCCTCCCAACCTTTTAACAAAGAAACTGAAAAATGAAGATTTTTGGCACAAAAAGAAAGGGCTAACAGGATTTCGCGGCTTCTTCCCTTCTGACAATGACGTTCCTTCCCTGAAGAAACGTTTCTTTTCAGATTTTTTTAGGTCCATATTGGCAAAAGCCGCGGTTAGGATTCTCTTTTTTTAACTGATTTATTGCAATGTTTCCTTTTGGGGGTGTAAAGTTTCAGATGTATGTTAGATTATATGTAAAATCTCCCCAAGAAACTCTGTTGCTTGTGTTTTCGTTTTCTATGGTCTTTTAAGATTACTCAAATTATCGATGCAAGTCCTCAATCGTCAATAAACTTCAAGTCTCATATCTTTTCTCACACTCAATTTCTCCGACCTTTGTCTTCTCCCAATCTTCGATTCAATAGACCCAATAAAGTGCATTCAAATGTCCTCGAGTTGCAGTATATCCAGTCGGAATAACTCATCGCAAAGACCCCGTTTACGCATTAATGAATGGCCATCCCCGTTTTCCCATGATTTATTGGAAGCCGCGGAAACTCCTTTTTTCGCTCTTTTATTTCCCCTCCGGCCCTCGCAAAGACACTTGAAACCCGTTCAGAAGCGGCACTCACTTCAGGCCTCCTGGAAGTCCAACAAACTTTTTCAATTTATTTATTTTCGGTTTCTTTCGCGAAGAGTGTGAAATGTATATCCTCGAAGCACTTCCGATATATCTTTTCGATTCCTTCGTATTTTTGAAAAACCGTCTAAAACTAGGCCATTTTTGACGCAGCGCTGATCTATTAATAGGAAAGTGCGCCAACCTCAGCGGTTTAATTTTTCTCCAAAATTTGCGTCAGTGGTATAAATCTCTAAAAATCTTAGCCCGCGCTTTGTAGATACATCAAAAACACGCAAAGATTTTAGAAGACGAGAAAGTATAGAAAGCTAGAGTAGTAAAGGTAGAAACATTTCTCAGGCGATATGGAAGTCAGCAGATTCTTTTGTTTACAACGTAATCTTCCAATTTTGATAATATTTTGCATAAATGGAAGTTCAAATTTCCTGAAGCCTTCGCAAAACGATTAGGTTGCCTTGTGGAGAAGCCGTAAAAATAGATGGCTTCTATTTTGAGAATAATATTTCAAAAAATAAGCAGAAATTTGGGTCATTTGCCCTGAAAATCACTGTAATTCTACGACATTGTTCTGAAGTTTTATACACAAAATTATTTGTTGCAAAGACTTTCTTTCATCGTATTCAACCTTGCCACCGCTAACAGGCCCGAATGCTCTCAAGCCGAAGTCCTGAGATCCCCTCAGCTAACGAGGTTTCCCCCCAAATCCTAGCTGTCAAATCTAGTCCCTAGAGGCCACATTCAGGGACAAAGACTACTCATTTCAGCATCTTTTGTCTTTTCGTTTCGAATGGAAAAACATTCGCGTTAAAAACGGTTGAATGACCGCCTAAATTCGCGTAAATTATCTGCTAAATGGGAGGAATAGAATGGTGTATTGGCTTAATTTTGTTTTTAAATTCTCAGTATTTCTTGCTTCTGGCAAATTTTTGGGTTTTCGGATGTGACTATAATCGCTTGAGGCTTAAAACGACTGTTGAACCGAAAAATCAATTTTCCCGTTAGACACTTTTTGCAAATTTGGTCCTAACTCATTTCTAAGGTAGTCAAACTTATCCTCCTTCAAAAATGCCACTTTTTCTTGCGCCAGTCCACCTTCCCTTTCTTTTTCAACTTGTAAAGTGGTCCGTCATAAAAAAAAAAAGATTGTCCAAATTTCCGTCGCAAAATGCGAAAAGCCTCCACTCGCGGATAGAAGTCATTTTATTCAAAAACACTTCCTGACGACGGCCCGATGTTTGCCAATGCCATATTCCCAAAAATACGACTTTTAGGAGGGCTAAAGGTGCTCGTCCTGCACTTCAACAGGAACGGGTTCAGGTTGAAGTGTCTCTTTTCAAATCTTTTGGCACTTTCTTGGCATTGATCTCATGTGGAGATTTTTTTTAATTCATTGCAAATTTCTGCCAATGTAAAAGTTTTTGCACTCGGTCGCTTATAAGAATAAAATCGTTTATTTGGCTTGAATCCTCGGCTGAACATAACAATAAATAAGCCTACGAAATTATTCGCTATGAATTATTAAATGTGCAATCAGTCGGCCATAGCCGCGCTTTTTCATCACGAATATTCAAGCACATTTTTTGTCATTACCCTGAATGTTTACATGCCGGCCTCGGGCGGTTTTTCATTTAATGGTTTAATTTCGAATTTTAATATAGATGGGTTTTGCAAGTAATAAAAGAGTAGTCGAGGACATTTTCCTTTGTCATAAGGACTCCAAAAACGAGAAATCCCCACATTCTTTTTGCACTCTGCAAGAATTTTTTGATGGTTCTGAAAACAAAACACGATTTTTCAGAGCTATATAGCTTAAGTTCACCTCATACTAAATGCTGCTACTGTGCGTGACCTACGATGTATTGTCATCTTGTTTATGTCCCCAAAGCTTTTTATCCACCTGTTTTTTATTATCCCATTTTTCTCCTCAAAAGAATGTGTGAAAAACAAATCTTCTTTGTCCCCATTTTTAAACCTTTTGGAATATGCCCTCAGGAGGTTAAGAAATAACTGGATTATCCTCGGATAAACCCGCGTTTTACAGCTTTTAGGCCCCCATTTGCTATTTATCCATCTTTAAAGTTATTTCAAGTACTTGTAGGACGTTTAAGAGTGTTTCCTTGATAATACGGACATTTTGGGAACTAACCGAGCTGAAAGCTGAAAGTTTCTCACTTTAGGATCCGTTGTAAATCCAGTCTAAACGGCGAATAAAATAAAGCGAATTACCCGCGTGCGCGGGCCGCCCTCAGGCGGAAATTCGACGCCATTTTCCCAAAGAAAAATGACACAAGAATGGGCATGGCCGAGGCGCGGGCATTTCACGCATTCCTTGCGTTCTGATTACGGGACTATCCAGGAAAGTTGGTTGATATTGCTTGCTTAGTTTTTATTGATATAACCGTAAACTCAACTTTTTTCAAACTTCACCCATTTGACTCGCTCCGCGGTTAAACGTTGTTTAAACATAAAGTCATTGCCGTAATCCGAAATAATTTGTTCCATTTTGTAGCAATGGTGACCTCAGTGGGACACCATCAGGCTGCCCATGTGCAGTCATCAGCCCAGCTTCCAACGTTCCTCTATAAGAGCACACAAGACCGGAACAAATTCTTTGCCCATGGTAAGTCTGCGGGATGTAGCCCGAGGTTTTTCTGGCTGTTAAAAGTATTACAATCCCAACTCTAAACATGTTGAACAAGCCGGGGTTGCATTATCAAGGTAATTTTGCAATTTTTTATATTGTACTACATACCAAAGGAAAAATAAAAGTATTATACATCAAATGTAGAAGTAATGAATTTCAGAGAGCATGACAGGAGATGTCGGAGTGATTGGTCATATTTTAACTGCCGTATCCTACTTGTTATGCATAGTTACTCTCCCTATTTCCGCTTGTTTTTGTATAAAAGTAAGCAAATTTTATTTGAATTTTGTATTATAAACTACGCTTTGTGCTGCTTAGTAAGGTACTTTGACAAACTTTTAGGTTAAACTTTTAGGTTGTCCAAGAATACGAGCGAGCAGTCATCTTCAGACTTGGACGTCTGGTCCCCGGCGGCGCTAAGGGCCCTGGAATTTTTTTCATTTGTCCATGCATCGATACATATCGCAAGGTTGATCTCAGAGTTTTATCTTTCGGTGTGCCACCGCAAGAAGTAAGTAAACATCTAAATCCTATCGAAAATTTGACTCATTTTAAATTATACTTCGCCACAAAGGCAAAAACTGATTACTTTTCCAAAAAACCCACAAACATATCCCCATTTTTCCTTCAGATTCTCAGCAAAGACTCTGTGACCGTAGCAGTCGACGTCGTCGTCTATTTCCGTGTCTCCGATGCCACAATTTCCGTCACAAACATTGAGGATTCCTCTCAATCCACAAAACTTTTGGCACAAACAACTTTGCGAAATGTTCTCGGCACAAAAACGTTGGCTGAAATGCTCAGTGATAGAGAAATGATAAGTCTACAGATGCAAAGCACTTTGGATGAGGCCACATTACCCTGGGGAATCAAAGTGGAAAGGGTTGAAATGAAAGATGTTAGACTTCCAGTGCAACTTCAGAGAGCAATGGCGGCTGAAGCTGAAGCCTCAAGAGACGCAAGAGCTAAGGTATGGAATTTTGAAAACATTATCTATTTTATCGCATTTTTTGATAATAAACATCTGTATAGTCATTCACATACAGCAATATATAAGGCGCGTGCGTTTTATATTTTTTCTGACCCCCTCGCAGAAGACCCGCAATTCTTGTCTGTCAGCCGTACAGACCAGGTTTGCGCGTTCTCTGTCTAGACTAATTTGAGTTCAGACAAGAATCGGCGAATCTTGTCCAGAGCCAGACAAAGAGTAAGAAAAAGTTGCCTGGGATACAGACAATTTGCTTCGTCTGTATCTCAGACAAGGTTTGAGAATTCTTGTCTGAGTTACTAACAGAAACTCTAACAGTTTCTCCGGCTAACATACAAGAATTGCAAGATTCTGTTTGTTGACCAGACAAACTGTTAGATTTTTTGTCCGGACTAACGGACAGGCCCTTTGTCTGTCATCCCAGACAACATTTGCAATTTTTGTCCGTTTTTTAGACAGAAAACACGCATGCCTTGTCTGTAGGCCTAAGAGACAAGAATTTCGGGTTTTATGCGAGGGGGTCAGAGAAAATGTAGAACACACGCGCCTTATATTATACATGGCATGAATAACTAAATCTCGATTATTTACAGGTTATTGCGGCGACTGGAGAGAGGAATGCTTCCCAAGCCTTGAGCGATGCCGCGTTGGTTCTAGCCGAGTCTCCAACCGCAGTTCAGTTGCGATATCTACAGACTTTGAACTCGATAAGTTCAGAGAAGAATAAAACAATAATCTTCCCTTTCCCCATCGAAATGATCAAAGCAATTGGAAGAATGGGAAGGTAGGAAAAGTTTCATACGAAGTTTAAAATAAGTATTATTCCCATTTAACCAATCATAATTAATTTTTGAAATTATTTTAGCCAAGTGCAATTTTAAATAATATCATTTTTGAAAATAAGCAAACAAAAGCTTGAATGAAGGCATTGAGAGTCTCGTTTACGGTACTCGGAGTCTAATACCATTATTTTTCAGGAAAAAGAAACCGTCAACAATGGATGCCAAACGAGATTAACCTCAGATCTTCATTCGATCTACTCCAATGAATCTCAAAAATGGTGCTGAATGAGTTTATACACAGAATACGTTTGATCTCGAGCATATCAGTAATCAAATTTCTCGATTATTTTTGTCCTCTAAAGAAAATAAATTTTTAATTTTGAGTCCCACCACGAAAACAATGAAGCGAAGTCGGGGAATTTGAAAATATTTTTGACAAGAAATTGTTCCGGTTCTTCAGAAGGGGTTTTCCTGAATTTATTTTCTAATATTTTCACTGTTTACTATGATGGACCTAAATATTATTGACGAATCCGAAATTTCAACTAATGTGGTGGTGAAGAAGAAGGGAAACCCTTTGAAATCTTCGGAATCTCCTGACAAACTCAAGGATTCTGGTGGCAAGGAGAATAGAGAAGTTCGAGAAGATAGAGACGACGTCAAAATTCAGAAGGAAATTAACGATTCGGATACGGTCCCAGCAGAGAAGATGGATATTATTGTAGATGAAGTAGAAGAAGAGATTTTAACGTCAGGTTCAGAACCCAGCGAAGATGAAGAGGCTGATAGTGCTGATCCTGAGGATGAGGACGACTTTTTGGAAGATGATCTTGCGGAAATCAGCGCTGAAGAGAACGTTGAGATCGAGGGAAATGAAAAGGATGCGATGGATGTTGATGAAGAAGTAGATGAGGGCTCAGAAAACGCCGAGGATGCGGATGGAGAAGATGATGAAGAGTTCGAGGAAGAGGAAGAAGAGGAGGAACATCATGAGGTTTGTGTTTTTGGAAGTTTTGTTTTGGTTTTTAGGATGTTCAATGATTTTTTAAACTTTTCATTTCCAGTTAAATACCTAACGTTTCTCATTCCAGCCGACTCAAGAGGAATTAGAAGAAGCCGAGCGTAGAAGAGAACAAGAAGAACTGGAATATTTAGAATACGAAGCCCAATTGAAATGTAATTTGCCCAGCAACATTGATCATGCAATGCCCTTGATCTTCTGGCATGATCGGAAACAGATAATGTCGGTCAACTGCCAACCAATCGATGTTCCTCATCAATTTCATTCTGAAGAGGCCAAGGCTTCCAAGATTGCCTTTAAGATTTGCACGGCATCCGTGCAAGATGAGGTTCGTGTTTGGGAAATCACATTGAATCCAAAGAAAGATGCTGAAGAAGAAGATCCATGGCATGTCAATGTTACTTTTATTGCCAATTTGGAGGGTCATGCACATCCACTCAACTTTGCGATGTATTCTCCAAATGGTCAGTTGGATTTTTTATAGTTTTTATCACTATGTACAATATAATTTTTTTGTCTTGTTTAGGTGAATTCATAGCTTCTGGTGATGTGAGTGGAACTGTAATAATCTGGAAGATTTTCCCGAGAGAAGAGGGATTTGTTCTACCTGAAGAGCCTCCAATGAGCGATGAAAAAGCCATGTTTGATATCCCAGTGAACAAAGAAAATTGGAAACGAGCTTTCCTTCCAATCAGACATGAAGATGAAGTCAATTGTGCTGTTTTCTCTCCGAATTCGCAATTCCTATGCACGGCTTCTGAAGAGAATGCGTTGAGGTTGTTAAAATGTCATAATGGTAAGATTTTTTATTGTTTTTGTTTGTTTTTTAGGAAGACCTCCTTTCATGTTGATGAAACATGTTGATTTTCAACTTTTGGCATCTTTTTATTTTTGAATTTTAGGTAAGGATGTTTGGAAACTAACCAATTTCCGGCGGAAAATCACTGGCATTTGCTGGGATTCCAATGGCTATTACATAGTAACACTCTCCACTGATCAGCGAATGGATATTATCTTGGCTCAGAAGGGTCATCGTCTCAGAACTTGTCATTCAATCCAGTTACCTGATCAGATCCTCGAAAATGATCAAATTATCAAAGGAATGCGTTATAAGTTCTTTTTTGACCAACATACCTATGCATTCACGAGAACGCCTCAATTCACTCCGTGTGGTGAAGTGCTCATCACTCCTGGTTCGTTTTTGAGTTTGGTTTTTTGTTGGTTTAGGTGGAAGATGGAATAATGTACATTATTTTAGCTGCCCAGCTTGAAAATGAAGACGAAGCCTTCTATGGAGTCTACGTTTTCCGTCGATGCGACTTTGACACATGTTTGCCTTACCAAATGTATCGAACGGCTCGTCCAACTGTTATGGTATCCATTATGAGCAAGAGATTGGCCTTGAGAACGGAAGAGGAACAAGAACCTTTTGTTGATCTACCTTATAGGTATGAGAAAAGCCCTTCTGATGTGTTTATAGGGAGTTGGGAGACTATTTAACTCATCTACGTCCATTTTGATAAGTAATTGACTTTGTTTTAGGTATGTATTTGCCGCACTGTGCACAGAATCCATTTACATATTCGATACGCAATATCCACAGCCCATTGCTTACCTAACCGACTTGTCCTACGATAATCTGACGAGTTTGTCATGGTCAATTGATGGAAAGGTCCTTTGTGTCTCATCGTTGGAAGGGTACAATCATTTCATCCATTTCCGAGGCGATGAGTTTGATAATGTGACCACTGATGCCCTCCAAACATGTGAATTGCCGATTCTGAAGAAACCAAAAGAAGAAACGACGGCCAAACCGGGGTTGGAGGATATGGTTCGGACTGATCTACCTGAAGGAAGTGAGCAAAAGACACCAAAGGGAAAGCAAAAGAAGGAGGAAGATGATGGAACAACTCCAGTGGGAAAGACTCCAAAAAGCAGAAAGAAGACGAACAAACAGAATGTTGGGGAAGGAGAGATGGCTGCGACAACACCGAAACCAACTACTAGTTTAACCCCAAAGCCAAAGATTAGTAAAGAAAATGAGGGAAACCTTTCGACACCAAATGCTGAGTCCTCGGTGAATTCGACGACAACCCCAAAAATGAAAACTCCATTGTCGACCAAAGCAGAAGAACCAACCCAGAAAAAGATTTTCGACTTCTTCGTCAAGCCCGGATCTCAGCCATCAACTCCAAAGTCGATAGGTCGACGAATTTCAACTTCGAGACCAACAGAATCAACGTTGCAAGAAAATGGTAAAGATTCGGACATTGTAGTAGAGGAAGGAGAAGAGAAGAGTGATAAAGAAGCCATTCACACTCCAAAAAGAAAGAAGCCTGCCCCGGAGAGAAAAGCCAAAACCGCAGCGACTGCCGCGCCATCGACAGGAAATCTGGACAGCTCCTCCGACGACGAGGACTTCAAAGAATCATCGGATTCGGAGGATTCAGAGGCCTCGCAAGATTATGATTCAGCGGATGAAGTGAGCCCAGTGGAAGTGTCGAGCTCAGAAGAAGAGATGGAAGTAGATCTGTGATCTCGAAACCCAAGTTTTACATTGGTTTTTCGTTATGTATACACTTAACTTTGAAAATTCTCTCAGATTTCGATATTTGTGTTTTAAAGAATAAATAAAATCTAGCGTATTGTGATCCAGGGGGCTTGTGATTGGCAAGGAACGTTTGGCGGTCAGATGGAGACGTTATCAAAGTCGAAATTCGTTCATATTTCGCCGTTTTACGCGCGTTTTGACCTTCTGGCATAGTGTTTTAGTCAAAAAAATGTCGAAAAGATTTCGGAATAAACGCGTTTTACCTTGTCTTGCCCCGTTCGAGAAGCTCTTTTGTTGGCCGTAGGCACTATTTGATTTACTATATTGTGGAGACTCTTAGAAACTAAAACTCTATATATTTGACTACCTTTGAAGCATTCCAGAAATGCATCCTGTCCCAAGTTCTTCTGTATTACCACCCGGAACACCTGCGACACCAAACGCGCCACCGCATAACGTTCCTCATCCATATCCGGGAACTCCACAGCGACCGAATCCACCTCCACCATTGGAACCATTCACACCTCAACAAATGGCAGAGAAGAAAGCCCGATTAAAGGAGATTTATGGAAAATAGTAAGTGTTTTACTGTTCTTTGTTGGTTTTTAGGTGGGAGGAACCTTCAGCAACGGTCGGAGGAGATTTTGGGGGCCCTGACAAATCGTTTTCGAAAAAAAGTTATTTTAGGTACAAGTTGAGAGAAAAATTGTCGTTGAATGGTCAAAATAGGCTAAATCATTAAAGAAAAATGTAGAAAATCGTTTAAGACTAAAGTCGATGTAGTTTGAGATCTTTTATGACTTTATCCAGAGCTGGACTCAAATGAATAACAAAATTTGCTTGCAGCGCTCAAAAACCACTCCCACCGTTTGCCCTACAGTCAGCATACAACGTAGTACCAACAAATTCTTCGTTAAACAATGACTTTTTGATCGTAATGCCGAGGCTGGACGTAGACAGCGATATCGGGACACCTCAAACTGTTCCCCAATTAGGTCCAACTCCGAACGTTCGAGATTCATTTGTACAAAAGATCCGCCCGCGCCAATAAAACCTACATACTTTACTGGTGGATTTCCACAATTCACTTGTGTATGACATTGGAATTACGAGATGATCTGGTTTAACCAAGGGAGACAACACCATGTGTAATAAACAGTATTTATTAAACCTCATGAATAATTATTGTGAAGTGACGAGATGATGCTAAGACTTTGATATGTGCACTTTTCGTCCGAACGAGAGATTGAAACCGAAGAAAAAATGAATCTTAGAGTTCATGAATAACATGAGAATCGGCGGAAGACTGAGAGGTTGGTGGAAAAATGAAGTTTTCAATAGGCTTTAGGAGGAGCAAAGCGTCGTTGAGCTTGTAGTAAGCCTAAAGCAACAAACAATAGTAATAGAAAAATGCGCTTACTCTTTTAGCATCTCCTTCGCATAGATAAGGAACTTTAGACCATCTGACGAGCTCAAATCCATTTGGCCTAAGTACGTTGGTTATTAGCGTGTTTAAATGCTCTTCGTAGTGCTTTCCCGTCACATTTATCACGGTGTCTGAAAAACAAAACCTTACTTTTACAATGTCACCTAGTATAAGATAAGAGAATTCTAGTTATACCCACCGGCCTGAGTTTTTCGGGTGCCATCCGGATGGAATTCGACGTACTGTCTGATTGGAAGCACTATTGCCATTAGTACCAAACAGTTATCGCGTTGAGCTACGGAAAGAATGTCTCGCAATAACTTGGCTGGATCGAAAAACCTGTCAAGTAAATTGAGAGCTGAGATCAAATTAAATGGTCCTTTAGACGTCCAGTCGTCCTTAGGTAACAATTCAAAACCCTTTTGTTTTAGTCGGTATTCCATAATCTGAACAATTAGAAATTATCTTATGTCAATATGACATGCTTAGAAGTTATCAGGGTCTTACACTGCTAGCTTCCGTTACGTAAATCTTCTTGAAGTAAGGTGAAAACTTTAGAGTGACATGGCCGTCGCCTGCACCGAGATCTAGAACCTGAAAATTAAATTCATCATGAGAGCTTTCATGAATACCTAAATAAGGTTAAGATCAGTTCATACCGCTTTATCCTCTCTATTACAATTGATATTAGCACCAAGAAAGGCTCCCAGTTGCTCAGAAGAAAAAACAAACATCTTTCCGCGGTCGAGAATTCCATTTATCGTTGTTTTTGTAGCTACCGTCTGAAGGAAGATGGAGCAAAGTCCATAAAACATCTAAAAACTGAATTAAATGCAAAAAGCATTGCCTTACCTGTAAGCAGAAGCTCTGACTAGTACTAATTGAGGTATTCAGAAACTCGTACGTCTCCGCATCGATGGCCAAGGGATAATAAAGTTGTTTTAGGTCGTCTGCCACCAACATCATCTCCGGATTGTACCAAGAATAGGTGTCAATAGTCTCAGGTGGCGGTTGATTGTCCATGGCTTCGATCAGTTGAGCTATTCGTCGCCCACGTTGCATTCTTACAGTGATTTCGGATACTTACATCGAAACTTTTTCCGAATAAAATTATCTAGAGGTAGACATGACCCTGGTTTAGTCGTGTGTCAAGTCTGACAGCGAGCGAAAAGTAATGCAGTTTTATAAAGTTTGACCGAATTTATGTTTGTTGTGGTGGAATAAGGGACACATTAGACTGTTTTACGGTCTAATAAAATTTGTTTTATAGAGTTTTGAGTACAAATCAGGTGAGGTAAACAGTTTTCCGTGTGGCTCAAGTGTTATTTTTTCTGGTAGAGTTTGCTAGGGGTGGCCAACAGCCCCGGCCCGATCGGGCCGGGCCTGACTCGAAAATGGAAAATTGAAACCTGGCCGGACCCGAAATTTCCGGTCTTGTTTTTCGTGCCAGGAAAATTATTTGATGGGGTTGTTGTTGTAGTTTATCAAGTTCTAACACATTTACAAGCTTTTTTCACGTTTACTGTCAAAAATAGTGCATATATAGTAATGTATTACAATGGTACTACCGGGACCGAAGCTTTTTTTACAAACTTTAATTCCCAAAGGCTAATAAACTTTTATCAGTAATTCTATTTGCAATTTGTTCAAGGAAATCCAATTAGTTAAGTAAGAACGAGGATGATCCGAAATAGGTCTACTAAACTGATTTTGTTGTTATAAACTGTTGTTTTAAAAATAGATGCCGGGGACCATCCCTGAAGTTTGCTAAAGTCATTGTGAAGGCGCTATAAAAGTCATAAGGGCTATCGGAATTTTTATTTTTGAGTTGATTCTGAAAAAGTCCACAATTTAAATTTTATTAAAACTATTTTAAATCTTATTTTACATTTTCCACGTCAAAATTCAAGTTACAGTAATGTACGAAGTACCGTTTTTAAGATTTCATGTCAACGTATAATTTCCAAATTCAAATAATGGACCAAAGTAGGTAGCGCTGGTAAACGTGGTCCATTTGGACCCCAACTTGGTCTTGACTCGTTGCATTATCAATTTAACTCGGTTGTAAGTAATCCATTGTGTGGCCAGTCGATATACATTATGATAACATCCGTTTTCGGCCATTCCACTGCCCTTCTTTTTCTTGATATAAGCGAGAAGTTGGTCGTAAAATGGCTCCACATTGTTGCCGACAACACTTATCGCATTACTGATTGTGGTCGTCCCACCGGACAGGAGATTGGAAGCAATGTATTTGGTGCCAAGTCCGGCCACATTTGAGCTTTTACTCGGGGAAACGGTGGCGAATTTTAAGAGGGCACCGGTCTTGAAAGAGTTCCATGAGGTTCCAGAATAAATTTGGCCGGCAATGTAGTCTCCCATCTAAAAAATATCAGTATAAAAAAGGTTAAACACCTGCAAAAAGTTTTTGACATTCACAGAAAATTTCAAGGCAGGTAATACGGTAGATAATATCCGAGATTTCAGAGGGAGACGTTCGCGTCATTTTGAAAAAGCTACATTAGGAATTTATCGTTTCCTTACCGTTGAGTACTCACTGTCGCTCAGAAAAGCGCTCGCATACTTTTTGCACTGATTTAGCGCCTTAGTCTTAATAGGCGAATCATATCCTTCAACGGTCAACCACACACACAACAGTACCCACAACGATTTGTCCAGCCACAACATGGCGCAGCAGCAAACGGAAGTGCAACTGTAGGGAAGGGCTTATTTGGAGTTTTCAAAATAATTGGATCGGATTAAAAATGTGGTGTTACTGCTAATCCGTTCGAAAATATGAGTTCATTTTTGGTTTGTTGGGGAAATTTTGAGTTCATTCCCCGAACTTGGGTTGAAAACTTGTATTTACGTCACCATGTAAAGTTTCTGGGGATTTATAGAATTTAAATTGTTGCATTCGTCTTTGGCGTGGCAAGTCCTTCCTTTAAAAATACCAAGGTTGAAGAAAAATAAATTTATTATCATTTGAATTTATGTACAACAAACTGTACAGGAAAAATAAGTTAGCTCTCTTCGACGATGAGTTTCATGTTATCTGAGCTGAGGATAAGGGTTCCACTAAGGGTCAGTGGATCAGTTTCAGGGCCAGCCTTGAACCGGTATCTCCTCAATAACTTGACCAACGCCATTTTTTCTTCCAGATATGCCAATCTCATGCCGATGCAAATACGGGGGCCGCCGCCGAATCCGTAGATCTGCTCGGTCTTACTTTCTTCGAGGAATCTGAAAAAACATGTATTTTAGAAGATATATATATAATAAAACGGAAACAGTGTATAGCATGTATTTTGAAATTACAGTCCATTTCTGTGCTCGGAAGAGTTTATCATAGAGAGAAAGCAAGCTTGTACATACCGTTCTGGTCTAAACTCGTCTGCATCTTCTCCCCAAACGTCTTTTCGTCGATGGTATGATACGACGTCGACTTCGATGCAATCTCCTTGCTTTATCTCTACATTTCCTCCGAGTACCGTGTCTTGAGCGCAAGTCCGATTGACCGCCCTAAAATTGGAATATTAGGATAGATAAAGTCCACTCCTTTTCCTAGTAAAACCCTAATTTTATGAATCAACTCTTACGCTGAAGCAATGGGCATTAGCCGAAGAGCTTCCTTCATCACGGCTTCAGTGTATCTCAGGCTGTTCAATTGTTCGTATGAGGGCGACTGAAAACAAAAAATAAGTTTATTTCCAACTAAGTGGTATTCTCTCACTTCATCCACACATATCTCCTCGATTTCGGCTCTCAATTTCTCCTGGACTTCCGGATGTTTGGCCAAGAAATAACTGGTAAATGTAAGGACATTTGCAGTTGTATCGTATCTACAAAAATTGAGTGTAAAGTCCATAAATCAACTGTAAATGTCGAAAAACTGAACCATTTGACCCACAGAGTCAACGTGAATTTTGTGGATTCAAATTAAAAAAAGATTGGTTCGACTGTTTGCAATTTTTTAAAACAATTTCTGATCTCTTACCCAGCCAACAGGAAGACCATACAATTGGCGAAGACCTCGTCAAGTGAAAGTTTCTTTTCGATGTGAACATTGGTTTTGTCATAAAGCCCGGTCTTCTCGAGCTTGACGTCATCTTGAACAGAGTTGAGGAAAATGTCAATGAAATCTGCGGGCTCGGAATTAACATCTCCGGCATCCTAAAAGTGACTACCGTAGTCAACATAGGCATCGACAAAATTTGCACGAAGTTTGTCTTGTCTTAGCATAAGATTTGGTATCAAAAAGGATTGTAAAGACGCAAAAAGTTTGGATCTTCGAAGTTTTTGGTCTCACGAGGTATCAAAAGCCTTCTCTTTACTTACCCTCTTAGCCTGTCTGTCCTTAACGGCCTTTTCCATTCCGTGAATCAATGGGATGATTCCGATCCCTTCGAACCGACGAAGACCCATTTCCAAAAATCTCAGGGGCTTCCACAATACCGGGAGTATATGAGAAAGATCGCTCATGGGATGAGAAAGATGACGGAAGAAATAATACAGATCCTCGCGGTAAGGGTTCTCGAATTGCATACTTCCTTCATGCCCAAGAGCGGCACGACAAATCACATCCAGAGTGAATTCGAAGAAAAATCTGAACAAATAATGACGTCAAATACGGGCATCACAGTAACCACTTTAAGCTGTTAGTCATCAAATTACCAAAGTAGCCAAAAACAGAGAAAATGCGACTTTCACAGTGAAACCAAAAAACTTACGGTTGGATATCAAACGACTGATTCAAAGTGAGACGTCGCTCCAGATGCTTCATCATTTCGTCCGCCGATTCGTCGATGATTGGCATTACCTAAAAATATTTTTTTTCATTTTCTGACATAATGGCTTAATAAAATTTGTTGAAATATAGAAATTTGCAGAGATACTCACTTTTTTTAAATTGGTAACCGAGAAAGCTGGATTGGCCAAAGTTCTCAGCCGTTTCCACCGTTTTCCAGCAGCTGAAAACACATTTGCCCTCGGCATTGTTTCCGGGTCTCCTCGGCTTGGTGGTGACTAAAACAATTTTATTTTTTGTATGCAATCTCAAAAGTAATCAAAATTTTGATAAAGCGACATAACTAAAGTAAATACTCGTCAAGAACTCACTTCTCTCGCATGGAAAATCTCAAATTTGTCGACGATGACTTCCTTTATTAGCTTGGGATTACTAATCACCAAGATGTTGGTCCGTCCTTTTTGGATCCCATAGACATCTCCATATTGTTTTGTCCACTCAGCAAGATTGTAAGCGTACGCCTTTGCATTCCGAATTTCCATTAAATTCCCAACAAATGGAGTCGGTTTGGGACCTGGGATACCTTTCCGTTCCCAGTACTTAGAGTGATAAATGGCTTGACTGGAAAAGAAAATCAGTAAAATTGGACAAAATTGGGAAAAAAGAATTTTCACAAACAGAATGGTGGAACATTTCAAAAGATGTTCGAAAACCCTTCTATGATATATTTTACCAAAATCTATCCTGAAATAGTAGAAAATTTCCAAGAATAAAAGACTTACATTACATAAACCGCGATTATTGCGGCTATTATCAGCCAAAACATCTTCAAATAAAAGTTTCAAAAAACAACGTAGAAATTGGTATTTTTTGGTTCAAGAAATTCTTTTCGTCAACAATGTTTAGTTGTTCTGATAACAACCCTTTCCCTCCAATCTATTTAAAGGGAGGCGACGCAATTCTCGTGTTTTGAGTTTTGTGATTACATAGCTGATTATGCGAAAACGGGTAAACTGTGTCAGGAACACGAGAGTGGATGTTTAACGAGAGACGTAGCAAAACAAGGGTTACAAAGCGATGATTAAAACAGAAAAATTGCGAAAAAGGTGTCATTCGCGTGTTTTAGTGAGCTTAGATGTAATCGCTGTGTAGTCCTCAAAAGATAAACGAATGAGCTGGAATACAAAACACAATGAGTAAAGTTTCAAGTCTGTTTTTAACTATGCTGCTTTTACGGCTTAGCCAAGTCTCTTTGGGACCGGTTTACCCCGCCTAAAGTAGATACAACTTGTGGGCCGGGCCAAAGCAATTTGAACGGTCCGGATCAATTTAAAGCCTAGCCCGGTTAACCTTGATATTATAGTTTGTGAATTTAGTTTTTTGCCTTTCCTCGACACTGTTAATTGTTAACCTCTGCGGAAACGCGCATTGTGTCCTAAAAAAGTGTCTCCCCATACTTTGAATTTTGGTCTAAATCATGTTCTTCCTAGTTCAACTTTGAGACAAGACGTTTTCAACTCTTTTCAGAATTTTTTTAACTGAATGACTGCGTAAATACGGAGTCATAGACAAAATTTTGTAATTTTTGTTCAAAAATTTGTCGAGTCCATTACATCTTCGCTGATTCCATTCCTTGTCAGTTGCAAGAGCCGTTAAATTCCCGGAGATAACGGGCGCTTTAAACTACATAATATACTTTTTTAGACTTTGTGCTTTTTTCAACAAGATTCTGAGACTTCTTCGTGGACGCTGGCTTTGTAAATTGTAACAGTTTAATGTGAAGCCAATGTGAGCCATTTACAGATGAGTAAGCGGGAAGCTGATTTTGTAAGCGGTTTTGAGTTTCTTTATCCGTGATCTCCCCTCCTTATATTTATTTCTTAATCATGACAACAAATAATAAAATTTCCATCGTTCCCCAAGATCTTGCATAGTCTTCGGAACCATGAATATATTAAATAATTTACCAAAGAATTTATTTCAAAATCAAAGTCAGAGATCCGATTATTTTCATTTCTTGGCAACCTTGGCAGCGGCTTCATCGTACTCTTTTTTGTTCGGTTCAATCGCAGATTTGGCCTCCACAGATTTGGTCGATTTCACTGATTTTCCCGGAAGCGGAGCCGATTTGTTTGGAGTTCTTACGGGGCCCGAATTGGTTCCCGACGGATACACATTGTCATACTGTAACAGGTACTGTTTTTCAATAGTAAAAACAAAAAATACGTGGTCAAAAATCAAAAAAACTAGAGTTTAATGTCATAATATCAATGAAATCTTACCGAAATGGATTCCTCACAAACGGAGAGCTTTTTCATTACAAAACAAAGGCCAACTCCATTGAGGAGGGCGACCAAAACAGCCACGCCAAGACTTGCCATGTACACAATGTCGGCGGTCAAGAGGAGCTCCACCATTTCGGAGATTACACAACCACTTTGGATTGGATGGATCAAGCAAAATGATCGGGAATTTTGGCCTCAAAAAATTTTTTGAAATTTTTACATTATTTCATTTTTTTGCGGGAATTGTAAGGAGCTCCTCCGCAAAGGTTTATTTTGGCAAAAAATTGACTCTTGGGAGCTCTGACAATAAGTTTGTTCGTTATAGACAAGTTTCGGTTTACAGGAGCTTGTTATACAGAGGTTCTATGTACTGCATATATCCTGCAGGTTGGTTAAAATTAGCTAAAATGAGGTTGGAAAAGGGAAAACTTCAAATTCGCTTTTGCTCTAGATTTACCGCAAATTGGCCCTTATTGACCTCGAGAAACGACTTTCCTTTTTTTGGGATTTGTGGATTTACAAAATCCAGACTGATCTTTCAGCTTAGACTTTAATTTTAAAGTCTTGAAATTGAAGGCAAAGGCAAACGTAATGTTGGAGCAGCACACAGCTTTTGTATTCTCTACAGCTGTATTACTTTTACTACTGGCAAATATTTGTAGCCCATATTACAAAAATGTGATTGCCGAATACGGATGCAGCTTGTAAGATTAAGATAAACCTTTGGTACAGTAATATTGCAGGCTACTTTTTTCGTTTGGATTCATCTTCTCCAACCAACTGTATTCAGAGCCAAAATTTGATTTCTTTACGTTGAAAAAGGTTTATTCAAAGATGTTACGGTATCTGATTTTCCCTTTCTTGACGACTTCTTTGTTCCTGTATGTTGTGTGCTTCTTTTTAATCGACGAATTGGACAAACCTCAAGTTTTGAGAGAATTTCCATTTGTAGAGACGCTTTCGGTCAATTTCAAAGATTATTTTGAAGAGAATACGGTAAGTGAAATCAAACAAAGGCACAAAACAACCTATAATTCTCTTTTCAGATCCCAGTCTTGAAGATCTTTGATTTTCTCTCCATATTTTGCCTTTTGATTCAGCTAAATCTCTTTTTTCCTGGCTGTTTTTTCATTTCCAATCTTCTTCCGAGTGCATTGAAATTTTTACTTTTGTCAACGGTAACGGTCTTATTGTTTGTGGGGGATAATATCCTTGTACACCAATGGGCCTCCCGCGCTTTATCCTACATTTGGCCATTATTTTTGGGTCAAATGTCCTACGAATTGGCGGATCAGAAGGCAACTTTACCAATTGAAAGCCAAAAAAAAGTTGAAATTGAAGGAAAACTCGGAATACAACGTAAGATTATTCCAAAATTTATCGGCGGATCTAAAAAAAATCCAAAATTTATACTGTGTCATATTTTTCAGCCTAATTTTTGTTTTCAGAAGTTCTATCAAATCCATTATCTCTAGCCCCATTTGGAGTGCTTGTAACGGTTATTTCGACAATTTTCATTCCGAGTCCCCTTCCTTTTTACATTCAAAAACTATTTTTGCTGACTGTTTTTGCTGTTCTTCTTGTCTTTGGCAAGAAATTCGATTTTGGTTTGGTAGAAACGTGGTTACTGCCGTTTGCAAGACTTGGGTTAAGACCAATTCTGGTTAATTATGGAATTGCCGAACTCTGGAAGTATCATAGGGGGTGGAACGTGGAATTGACTCGGGTTGAGTGTAAGTATTTAGATTTTTTAAAAAACATAACAGCCTAAATCATGTCTTTCATTGTGGCAGGACTTTCTTTCCAAGAGTAATTTGACTGTTTTTTACAGATTTGTATACGATTCTGCTTGCCCTTCTTATAAGCATTCTTTGGAACCAGTTTGAAGCCGCTTGGAAAACTCCTTCTATTGGAAAGTCTTGCACAAATAAACGTTTAATTTTCCTTTGCACATTCCTACACATTTCGATGATTTTCATGCATTATCAATTTGCCTGCTCTATTCCAAATGTAAGTTCGCTCAATTTGGCAGATAATTTTTCATATGAATATCGTTTTTAGGAGGAACTTTCATTAAATTCAAAAGAGTTTGCAGTATTTAAAAAACACTTGAAGAAGATCTATGACCAAGAAGTTGTCGCGTACAAATCAAAAGAATTCAACGTGAAAATGAGAAATTTTGGAAATATGGAAAGAAACCAAAGCAGAGGAAAATTCTACTTTGGGGAAAATGTTGAGGGGATATACCAAAGGACGATACCTGTATGATCTCATTGCCAAATTCTTTTTTAAAGAAGCACAAATTTGGATGGTTGATATTTCAGGGAAAAGGAAAGCTTCGAATCCTCGTTCTTGGCGACGACATGGCTCAAGAGTTGGTCTATGGAATTCAGCAAATGTTTAGTGAAAAATTTGCTTTGTTATTCAGTTTTACTATGCCTAATTGTCGGCCCTATTCTAACTCGCTTGAGATTTCCAATCAAGAATGTCGAAGATTTGCTGACGAAGTCGTGAATATGTTGAAGAAAAATAAATTTGACGTTATTTTTGTGGCTGTGGGGTAAGTAGCTTTAGCAACAAGGCAACTTCTGGTTTGTCAATTAGCAACGAAAATATAATAGTTGCATAACTTTGAGCTTTAATTTCTTGGTGGATGCAGTTGGCTTTTAATTTAAGTAGCCCAAAAACAACAGGTCAAGTATCAGCTACAACAAGCAAAGTATCAACTAATTATCCCGAAATCAGTCTTAATTCTGTTATTTACTTTTTTTGCTTCCAGGTCCTCACCGGAATCTCACGACAAATCTGGCTCCAAAGTAATCCAAGATTTCTACTTGAGTTTGGAGAACTATGCCAAGGAATTGCTCGTTGTGGTTGGCGTTCCTCTAAATCTGCCGTTTGATGCTTTCGTTGAGAATCAAAAGACTTTCGACCGGTCTTCCAATTACAAATTGCAGGTAACGTAATCTTCCACATTTCCAACGGCATTTCTGTTCAGAAAATAGTCATCATCGAATTTTACAGATGTCCGTTGCTCTCAATCTAAGAGAATCTCATCGATTTCATAAAATCTCTTGTCAAAAATGCATTAAAGTTGCAATTTCTGATGTTCTTTGCAACGAAAATGACTGCGAATTATACGATACCTCCAATCGGATTCCATTCTACGACAACGGCCAAAATTTGAGTCTATTTGGCTCCATAAAAATCGGTGATGTTATCAGAGATCGTTATGATAAGTTCATCAAAAACTCTATCAAAAACTACAACTTCAAAGAGCGGTCAAACCGGACCTTAAACGGCATTTTTAAGACATGGTAACTTTTATTAAGTAATCTTTTTATATATATTTGGAATTCGAATAAAAAAAGACTTAATAACTCGTAGAGGTTACTCGTTCTGTATGTACAAAGTGCACTTCACTGTGAGTTCCATTTGAGGGAACGGTCGCGGATTGGCCAATGATTTCTGAGGGGAGAGGATGACGAATCCATCCGGGAACGGTGGCCTAAAATATGTAAAAGAAAACAAAGGTATTTTGCAAATTCTCAAAACGTTTTGGGCGCTTAAAAAAGAAAAGATCATTAATAAAAAACGTATTGAAAATCTCAAAATTAAAACGTCAAACTAAAAAATTTAGATCGCGTTATGCAGAAACAGAAGATAGATAATATTTTTTATATCAATTTCCGATTGCATTACGCAAAGAAAAGCAAAATGTGGCACTTATTAAAGAAAAAACAGAAAACAACAAAGAAAAGCAAAATTTAACTTACCAGTAAAAATACGCAAGCCCCATAAGCCAGCACCGCCAGACAAAAGAAATTGACGACAAAGTTCTCCGGGCAAATATTGTTCCCATATTCAGCAGGGCAATGTACTGAAAACAAAAAGATTACCATTTACCGGGTTAAATCATCGCTTACATGCCCACGCCGCTTTCTCTGCAGTTCCCATAATCACTGCCCCCAGGGAAAATGCAAAAATCGCCAATCCGCCAGCTCGGTGAAAAGGCATCACAGTTTGTCTTATATGAAGAGGAGTCTGTGGAACGTAAAACGAGAGAAATCCAGCCAACAATTGACATCCATATAAGGAAGCACAAGCCAAACCAACCCAAGAATGAGGGGTTTTGGCGTTTGGAATGGGAGCCGGTTGCCCTGTGGGAGTTACATTGTAATCATGGTAATCCCACACGGCTTTGAGGCCGAGCACCATGATAATAAAGGAGATGCAATGAAGAACGGCGTGGACGGCTTTGGTGTAGATCTTCTTGACTTGCCGGAGACCGCGGTACACCATAATGGCTTCGCCATTGAGGAAGAGGAGGGATAAGGACATGCAAATGGGATGCCAACGGAATTCAAGAGCCGGATTCTCGCGGAGGGCGAATCTGGAAAGATATCAGGTTGGAGACAACATATACAATTTGGTTGTCAAATATCTGACAACAGAAAAAAGATTAAGACCGTAATATAATACAGAGCAACAAAAGATTCAAAGAACTTACCCTTTACCATCGAAGTTCATCCATATTCCCACCAAAATCAAAGCAATAATCCCACAAATATGGGCGACAACAAAGATTATTGTTGGCGGTAAATATGCCGATTGGATGTGCATGGTTTACTGATTATTTAACCTGGAAGCATCCAAATAGAAAAAAATGAAAAATTAGAGAAAAACTATAATAAAATGCAAAATTCTGCGAAACATCACGAATTATTTGTGAATTATAAACCGGCAGATGTTGCTATGTAGTCTGCGAGTCACAGAGTATATTTAGAGAACCTTGGAATCGAGTTTGTGCAAACAGTTGTTTTCCCTCCGATCACTGCGTCAAACTATAAATTTGTGAGGGAAAAAAGGGAAAAAATGAATTTCAAATAAAAAACAGTCCTTTTAAGGAGCTAATAAAAGAAGAATGGAACACTTTGAGCAGTTTTCGGTTAAGAAAATTACTTTGGAAAGCAGTAAACTAACAGGAACGTACTCAACCGTTTTTTAAAATAAGCCTTCAATATACTCTGCTGTCTCACCAAGCTTCTAATCAAAACATTATGCTATTGGCTTGTCGCAAATACAAATCACATGTTACAATACCTACCTGGAAAACCAAACCCAGACCCCAACACAAGATTCCGTAGCACTTTGGATCGTTGTTTTACAAATAAATTTAGACGTTCTCCGGAACAAACACTCCCTTTTCCGATCTTCTCTCCGACTGTAATAACCTCAAATTTTACGTGCAAAATATCATCGTCAAAACTATATATCATGTTGAAAATTCTAGCTTATGAACGACACAAATTGATAACACAATCAGAAGGACTGAATCCTGTAGAAAATTATTAGAAAACGACGTCAAAGAATAGAAAGGGGAAGGAGGAATGCACACGGCATGGAATTAATTGAGGGTGCGATAAGGCGATAAGGGTCGTGGGAGAGCGGAGTGCTTCATGCACTTTGTAGGGCAGAGCCGAGAGATCGGGAAATACCGAAGTTGCAATCGCTTGATTCGAAATTTTAAGCAAACGCTTTCCAGGGATTCCCAAGATTTCAAAAATAAATTTCTCTGACCACTCTCCTCATTTTTTATATTCTCTCGTCAACTCGAAAATTAAAGCCGTGCTGATACAATAATCTACCCCCTTTTTTCGCTTCAAAAACCTTTTCACTCTTAACAAAATAACCTCCTATTTAACCTACAACATTAGCTCATTCGAACAATCGAACGGTAACCGAATACCCAACAAAATGACAATACCAAACCCCTCCGAAATACTCAAATTACATTACTTACAAAACTATTGAAAAGGTGTGCGAAAAGTTCAAAGAATTTCCGGCAATTTGGTCACCTTTGAAGATCAACGTTTTTTGGTCTCTTTTTTATATCTTACAACGATTTAAAACATTTATTTTGGTTTATTAGAGCCTGGGAAAGAGCAGGTAAGCAAGTCTGTTACGGAGAAAATATTCAGACAATTCTTGGAGTAATGGTTTCCGCAGGCATTGTGGTTATTTTATTGTTAGGAAGAATGAGTTTTGAGGAAAATGGTCTAAAGTATGGTATTTTGGAGGAAAATTCGAAAAAGAAAACTTTTGAACATCAGGTGCACAACGTTCAGATTGATGTAAATGCCACGTGGGCGTCCACAATGGGCACAAACGACAATGGGCAGATGCCATGATGGGCAGATTTCCAAAATCCTTGAAAAAATGTACAATCCGTTACATATTTGTAAAAAATAGAATTTTTTTTTAATTTTACATTTTTGCTTTACTGAGTAATGTAAAAATGTAATTTTTAGATTTTTTTTGTGAATAATGGATTTAGGGGTTTTCGAGGGTGCTGATTTCGAAAATCGCACTCATTTTTTGTGAATTTTTCCTTTTTTTCAAAATGAAAAATGTTATAATGTCATTTTTTGTCATTTCTCTAAAATACCGGATTTTAGGGTATTCAAGGGTGCTGATGTCGAAAATCGTAATTACTAAAAATGAGTACTATTTTCGAAATCAGCACCCTCGAAAACCCCTAAATCCATAATTCACAAAAAAAATTCTAAAAATTACATTTTTACATTTCTCAGTAAAGCAAAAATGTAAAATTTTAAAAAAATTCTATTTTTTACATATATTTAAAGGATTGAACATTTTTTTAAGGATTTTGGAAATCTGCCCATTATGGCATCTGCCCATTGTGGTTTCTGCCCATTATGGACCGTTGCCAAATGCAATCAAAAGTCAGGATAAGAAGCATTTGTATCGGATGCCTTTTTTCATTGGCAAAATCGTTGAATATCTCGGCTGCCACTGCAAAATACGGACGCAAAAGAATTTTTACCAAAATAAATTCCATTTTTTTGAGTTTCCATAAAAAACAAACCTAACCATCCATGTTTTATACTAAATAAGCAATTAAACCCAATTTGGTCCCACTGAGAAAACTTTTTTTCTCTTATTTTCTCTCACAAAACCAACGATCACAATGCGAATTGTGTCCTCTTATCACAAATTTATTTGGTTTCCCCTGTCTCCAATGCAAAAACCCTTTCCAAAACCTCTGATTAGGACTTCTTTTTTTTGTCTTTTTATACGGAACAGAACCATTCAGAGGTGTGGCCCATTGACGTTCGTTAGGTAAGAGATAAAGAGCTGTAATGTCATACGAATAATTAGTTCAAAATGCAAATTATCGAATTTTTTGGATGTTTTCTGAACTGTGGATACATAAATGAGGAAAATACGAATTTTTTTGGAAGAACCCTTGGATTTCCTTTCTTAAAATATATATGTTAACCCGTACGTCCAGCCATACATACATATCGTTGTGGCTGTAAATGTAAAAAATCATTTATTGGTGAAATTTGGCAAAACAGAAATCTTTTTAGAAATAGGTCGGTCATTAAAACGTTGGACTTCTCAAACTTTGATCGTCAAATGGTCAAATTTCTTAAAAAGAAAAAATATTTTTGTCGGGGACTAATAAAATTTTAATTGATAATAAGATCAAACTAAACTACATATAGTAATGGTAAACAAGATCAATCATCAAAGTTATAGACTGTAATCAGCATTCTTTTTTGATTATTTTGTGACCGTAAAACAAAATAATCAAAAAAATGATCAAAAAAATTTTGTTTTTGTGTTTGCATCAAAACCAAAAAATTCTTAGATAAAAAAGCTTTAAAATTGATATAACATCGCGAGATTCTGCAAAATGTTGAAAAAAAATTAATAGAGTCACGTACTCCACAAGATAGATAAGCTGCGGCACTCGTAATAAAATTCTTTTGGACCAAATTTTTTTACACAAAAATTTGAAATGTTACAAATTCAAAAAAACTTTTTCGATTACTGTAACTCAAACCAAAAATAAACAGTGATTCACGTCAAAAGCGTTATATCTTTTTATTCTTCCGTTCCGTTTCCTCTCCATTTTATCGCAAATCTCTCCCTCCATTTTTTATTATATTTTGTTTGTTTACCCAAAAACTCTAAAGTGATCATAAGAGAGCTCTCCAAGGACCTTCAATCGTACGCTTTACATACAATTGAATAAGTGGATGGGTGCAGTTTTATATTGCGAAAATTAGGAAAACTCACAAATCGAAGAATTTTGTTATAAAACAAAAAAAAATCTTTTTGAGGACGCATTTTCAAAAATTAAATTTTTTAAATTGGTCAAAGAAAATTTTTATTATTGTATCTCCTAATTTTGACAGCATTTTGTCCGCAAGGATCGATGATGGATAATATCTCGGTCGCACCAGCTAAGATCTGTCTAAAATTTTCAATGGCGCAAATCAGCCCGCGTTAGAGTAGATATCCAAAATATGTATTGCGGGAGCCGGTAAAGAAAAGTTCTTGAAGCTGCACTTTAAATTTTGAACATTTTTTTTATAAAAAAAGTTTTAAACTCTAAAAGTTAGTCGTTTGAAATATTTTGACTTGTAAAATGCGTAGTGGTTCCAAAAAATGCCAAAAAATCCCAAAGATGTCATAAAAATTTTATTGTACACCCCCAAATATCCATTCATCAAAGACTACCGAAAGTTTACTTTTATTTTTTGTTTTTCCAAGTCCTCAGATTTTTCAAAAACCTTCGAAGTCTCTCCAGAAATCCATTCTTCTTCACAGCCAAACATTTATTTATCCTCACTCCCAGCTCCCCAACTTTCAAATCCATCGAGTATTTGTGAGTGGCCTCGGGACGTGAAAGGCGATTTATTTCGTTCAAGGTCTGAACCCGACTCTCATCCGATCGTTTGTAAATTTCAAAACTCTTTCGAAGGTTCTGAAAACAGTATTGGAAATGTTTTGCAAAGGAGGAAATGAAGTGGAAAATCGGATAAAATTTGTATATTCATCTCTCTCCCTTACCTCCGCATTTTTCTTTTTCTTTATGTGTTGCTGAGCCAACTTTATCCTGATCATCTTCTCATATCTTTCCTTGGCTTCTTTGTACAACTCCAGATTCTTCAACAACGGCACCAGCTTCTCCAATATTTGAACATTTTTCTGAGCAATCGTTAACTCGGCTTTCAAAGGATAATAATTATCGGGCTTTTCATTTTTTACAATTTCCAGCGATTTCTCCGCCTTTTCCAACAGAATTAACGTTGAATATAAAGTACGGCGAAGATCTTCGAGTCTAGTCTTTTCAGCTTTTCTTAGAAGCTGAGAACACTTGTCGTTTTGACTCTTCAGCAATGGAATTTGGTCTGCGATGTTTTGAAAGATTTGAAGGTCCAGCTGATTCAAACAATCACAGCGTTTCAGCTCAACGTCAGCCCATTTCTCAACGAATTTCGAGTCCCAATTTAGCCGGACTTCTAATTCCTCATCAAAATTTTGTAGAGCTTTGAATTCTTCAGATTTCAGAGATTCTTTTTGAAGTTGAATGGTTAGAATCTTGTCATTGCGGATGTCAATTGAGTCAAGAATTTCTTGAAGATGGTTGATGACTTTTAAAATTGACTCTTGCGATAATTTGATAAAATTCCAATTGAGTGAAGGTCCGTTGTAGTAGACGGATGTCCAAAAAACATCTATTGTTGTTGATCGTAAGTCAAGGGCTGTTTGGAGGATGGGCCGAGATGATTCTGAAAATTTGTCGATCAAGAAAGGAGGCTCGTTAGTGTTACCCCAAAATTAAATTTGTTACCAAAGCATAATATACATATATGCTTTCTGAAGATTTTAGCATAGTGCCATTTGCATAAATTTTCAAAGTTGTCGAATAGAGGCCACTAAAGTGCCTGATCTCACACTTACCTGACGCATTTAGGGCCTTTACAAATCCTTCATCAACCTCCACCCAGATGTCGTTTGATTTCCCGAAAATCTTTACTGCTCCATTATATTTCCGAAGTAGTTTCTGTGCTAATAACCGATGTTTTATTAAATGATCTTGAATCTTTTCAAAATCCTCACTCCAATCGAACAAAATTTCCATGAAATCCCTCAAAATTGCACCAATAAAAGAGGTGGTGCTGTACTCATTAATGACGTTGAACTCAAATTTCAACGGTGTTTTTGACTCCCCAATATCGACTGTTGGAATATAAACAACATGGATTCCATTTTCGGCGGTTTCTTCAGGTTCGACTGGTTTCTCGGACGTATTTTTGTATATGAGACAATCGTTTGTACAATCCTTGCAAACGTTTTGTAACACTTCAACAAGTTTGTAATATGTTGAACCAACGGGTAATGCAAAACTTTGCTTTTGGATGAAAAATTGACCTGTCGAAGAAGTGGTTGAACATGATGTGGGATGTGTTATGACAACAGCATCAACGTAGATAGAATTGTCATTCTGAAAGAAAAAGTATACAGAAAATCAGGAGAATATATATAAAATCGGTGGCAAAACGATTAACAGGAACTTTATTCAAAATGAAATGTTTTAATTTTGATGACTTAGCACAAGCTCTGATTACATCTTCTAACGACATATGAGAAATTGCTAGCTCGCACTTTTCGAAAACGATAAAGATTTTTTGTTCGAAATGTTGTCAATATTCAATTATTTAAAAAATCTAAGATCGCTCGGCAGCACTCACCTCTTTCAACACCAAGCTCCTTGGAAACTCCGTTAAATACTTTAATAAAATCACATTTTCCTTTTCTTTCAAGTCCTCCGGCAGTTCATTTTCTTCTTCCACAATTCTCCTCCATAGCCCGCAAATTTCTTTCCTCTGTAATCTCTCCTCAATATTCAAATTCTCATCCTTAACGACCAGATCATAGCCAAATATTGGACTGATTGCTTTGGCCATTATTAAATGGGCCAAGTGCCAAGAAAGAAACGGAAAAGGGGTGATGAGACTTGGCAGGCGGAATTTGAACAGATTTAATTTTTGTTTTCTCCAATCACTCAAATGATGCGATGGAACATGACCTTTTTTCTTCTCCTCTTTTACTCACCTTTTTGTTTCAAATTCCATTTTTTTTAGGATTTGAAAAACGAGAAATCCGGTCTCAAGGTGTCGACTTCCTTGGATTGAATTGATTGGCAATTTGAGAAAGATAAAGAAAAGATAAAACAAACTGTGTTTACATTGTTGTCTGACAAACTGCTTAGGATTTTGCAAGCAGAATTCACAAGGCGAGTGTTAGAAATGCGACGTACTGCTGTCGATAAAAATTGGAACAAATTTGGACTAAGTTTACAAAGACATACGTCAGAACACCGTTTGCATAATCGACTAAGATTTTTAAGCAAAAATTCACCGTTTTTTCAGAGTTCTTCGCGTGTTCTCTTAAGCAAAAGTTTAACAAAATTTTGCATGCATGTGTTGTTGTCATTGATGCCCTTTTTGAAACTTATTATAATCGTTCTACAGATCAACGTTCCAATCAATCCTCCCATCTAAACTGATTTCGCACCAAAAACCGAACCGGATGCTTCCATGAAAAATCAATGGAAAGATTGGGGCGATATGGATCGAGTGAAACCCTCGCTGAAAAAACAAGGTCCGATAAGGAAGGCGTTGGGATGCGCTCGAATTCCTTCGCAAGGATAACGAAAAACGGTAACCTTGACATCTGACGTAATGGAGTCGATTTCAGATGAAAGGAGGTAATTGTGATGAATTTGCTCGAGCCGCGACACCACGGATACGTGCGAGTTCGATTTGGCTTCGTATTGAGAAAAGAGTAGCCGACGGAAGCAAGTAATTTACGACTTCAGATAATAAAAAAAACAAAACGCAGTTTAAGAACCACCATTGTTGTATATGGTAGAAAGTTATGACGAAATAGAGCCAAGTGTGACGAAAAAATAGATTGGTTTGGGAACTGACACAGGCAAAGATGCATAGTCGTATAGTGTAGGGTCCTCCAAAGACGGGAAGTTGAGGTATGTCGATAAAAGCAGTCCATCAGTGATAGGAAACCTAGAAAAACCTAGAAATTAATGCAACGGAACCAACAGTCGGATTGTAACCTTCGAAAATGCCCTTATGAAGTCAGTGACAAAAGGATGGTAGTATGATGTTGTTCTACAAATTGATATCCTTGTTTGTTACTCATTATTTATCTGTTCACAGTGTATTCTGGTTTTCCAGGAAACCTGTGGAAAGATACAAGTATTTTGAAGTCTTTTTTCATTATCTTGATCTTTTTCGACTTTTTATAAACAATCCCAGCGATCCATGTAGTTATTGTTGTCTTTTGTAACGCCTCTTTTGTCAAAAAAACTGTTAAAATCTTCGCAACACGTGGTAGTATAAAAGAGAAGACATTATATGTTGTAGTCATCGTTACAATGAGGACACTCATTCTTCTAGCCATCTTTGTGGCTACTTCTCAGGCCTTCCTTTTCCCAAGTACCGGCGGTGGTGGATGTTGTGCTCCACCTCCACCTCCTCCAGCTCCATGCTGTCCTCCACCACCACCTCCATGTTGTCCTCCTCCTCCACCTCCTCCAGTTCCATGCTGTCCTCCACCGCCTCCTCCGCCAGCTCCATGCTGCCCACCCCCGCCACCTCCACCATCTCCATGCGGATGCGGTGGCAAGTAGAGTCTTCATAATGGCTAGAAGAAAGTATTGTAGCAGTGCTTCGGGTCAAAAATACTTATTTTATATTTTATTGTTGCTTGTAAATTTGTGGAAATTGTGATGAATGGATTTTGTATAATTATGGATTTATTTAACTAAAAATCCTGACATTTGTTTTGTGTTAATTTGGGGCATTGCCAAAATAAATGTTGCTTACACGTGTGGATGGCTTTTTTTCTGAATTTTGAGGCAGTAGAGCAGAAGGGAAGACTAAGAGCGCTACGGGCATTCTGTATGAAACAATAAAAAAAGAAGAATAACAAAAAGCTGTGGTATATGTTGATACTTAATTTTTTCCGGCTTCTTGCAAAACAGCGAATCGCCAAATACAACACGTTATCTCTCATGACATGCTAAGCTCGTTTTGATGTACTATCTAAGTAAATGTTGTTCTACCACTCCATGTATCCAAAAAAAGACCAACCGCTCACCGTTTCTGCATTTCTGAAAAATGATGCAAGAACCCTCAAAAATTTCGTTTTTTTTTTGCAATGACAATTCAAAGGAGGTATCATATCTGCAGCAAGCTCTAACGGATTCGCCGCCTTTTTTTGGAAGTTTCCAAGCGTTGCGAGCTTATCGATGCAATCAGCGAGCTCATCTGAACATTGCAAATGCAGTAATTGGCTGGTTTCCAATTCGAAACTTATTTTACTTCCTCATTCTTGAATTTTGCCAAATTTTAAGTAGTTTTGGGCGGAGGGAAATGTACGAGTTGCAGCAAATCTGCAGTATAAAAAACGTGTAATTGTAAGCATTCTTCGTAACAATTCATTTGTTTCAAAGTGAGTTTATTGCTTCTTTCTACCGGCTTACAAATTACAGCTTAAGAGCTCTTAAGTTGTATTTAAGCCTCTATTAATTTAACTATCTTTGCTTTACTTTACATTACTGTATATTTCTACTTTCAGAATGAGAGTTCTCTTCGTCGCCATGC
This sequence comes from Bursaphelenchus mucronatus, assembly GCA_025436335.1. Lineage (NCBI taxonomy): Eukaryota > Metazoa > Nematoda > Chromadorea > Rhabditida > Aphelenchoididae > Bursaphelenchus > Bursaphelenchus mucronatus. The sequence continues at coordinate 3,614,372 of CM046358.1, forward strand.
TTTTCATCAGCGCTGCTTCGGCCTTTTTGTTCCCCCCTCCGGCCAACAACTGTTGCCCTCCACCACCACCTCCACCATGCGGATGCGGAGGAAAATAAATCTCTCGTCATTGAAATAGATCACGCTTATTGTGTATTGCAAGCGTTGATGATGTTTGTATTATATTTGACGATGAAATAAATGGCATAGCATTCAATTTTGCATCTTTAATTCGTTTATTGTGAGGGGTTTTTGCTGACGTAATTGATAACTAGTTTGATAGGCCAGAAAGCAGCCATGGAAATTTTCTTGAAAATATTAAAAGTAACCAACATAAAAGTAGAAGAAGGCAGCTACAAGCCTTCATAACGTTGTAAGGATCTTTATTTTCTGTACTATGTACGCATGCTTGACCTTGTTTGTTGATTGCAAAGCCTTAAACGTGACATTGTGTTTTAATGAATTATAAATATTTCTTCATTGCTATATCACCCCTTTAAAATACGTTCCCCGCGAGGTTCCCGCGAAATAATCGGTTTTCTAATGATACTTTCTTTTTAACAAAAAAAGTATATCTTCTTTATGAAGTATAAGTCACTACGCATACTTCCCGTATGCTTTGTAATATCTTATGAAACTTCTCTCAAGCGTCACTTTTTTTTGCTTGACGCAGTTTTGCGATAAATGAGAGTGCATGCTTCCAAAAATCAAAACCTTCTCGAAGGATCTTGCAAAAGCCTAAAAAGGTTTGTTGGCGCAATCTACATTCCGCGAAGATTTATTTTTTCAACAACGAGCATAAATAATATATGTGTTTCGAAGCGAAAGCGTCTGAAGTGCTCATCATTTTGTTTCGATTGAATTAAATTTTGAAACGACAGCAAATTGAAATTTATTGGCTTTTCAAGTATATTACAGACAGAATCATTTTCTGGAAAATGATTTGCGTTAACTTTGAGACAATCAAGTTTACTTTCCTCCGCAGCCACATGGAGATGGTGGTGGGGCACATCCACAGCTTGGTGGTGGTGGAGGTGGTGGTGGGGGAGGTGGAGGAGGACAACATGGTGGTGGTGGAGGTGGACAACAGCCACCACCGCCTCCGGTAGGTGGGAACAAGAAGGCCGAAGCGGCTCCGATGAAGAGGGCGAGGACGAAGAAGATTCTCATTCTGGAAAAAATATTAATTATATGAGAAAACCTTTCTAATATAGTAAATGTTGCACTTGTGCTGCAATGCTCAATGCTTTATAAAGAGTCTAGAGCAATTTTCCTCCGTAAAACAGTAAAAATCTTTGTAAAAGATTCGAAAAAGACTTGTAAATCCTTGAAATGGAATTTGCCGCGCTCCTAACCTATAACGATGGAATTTCTTGCAAATTTAGCCCCCTAACTCATCTTTGAGAGGTTGTAAATTTCCCCATCCCAAAGTTTACAATCCTAGAAGACCGCTTTAAACAAGCTAATTACCAAAGCAACTTACTTGCAGAAAACACGAATGTCTTGAAGAGCTCCCTCAAGTCTCGGATATTTATACCAACTCCTCGAAATGTCCCGAATCTCTTCTGCCTCTCATTTTCTGTGGTCCTTTACATTTTCTCAGAAGCAAATGGGCGTTCATCGCCAAAGGCGTTGAAACTCGGGAAGCGGGTTGCAACGCCACACTTGCCCAATTCAGATTGCTTTAATAGATAATTCCGTCCATTTCGCGGAATTTGCGACATTCTTTGTTCTAAAGAATGTTCAGAAGTCTAAATGTTGAAAAGTTGGAGTAATGAGTTGACGAAAGAACGTAAAAAACACACCAACCTACAAAGTCTTGGAATTTACAGCTTTGACATTTCTGATTACAACGCCGAACTCTTACAATTAATCAAACGGTATACAAGAGAGTTATATGTAATATTCACACTGCTTCACGGCATGTTTGACGTATTTTAATATTACTTCAGTCTTTTGGAAGGCATCGATAATATGTCTTAACGTGGAATCTTGATGGGCTTTTTACTTGCTTCTTTGAATTCAAACTGCGTCGGCAATCTCGAAGTTGTTTAAAATTCGTGTTCATAGAATTCAGGCCCGATTGCAACGGTTTTTTACTTTAGGATGAATTAGTAATGATGGATTCCAATATTTGAACCACAACCGCTTTATTACTACACCAAGATATACAGACAAAATGTTCGACCTAAAAAGCATCCATTCTGTGAACCTATGACGTTTTTTTATGCAAATCCATCTATTTTCCACCGCATCCGCATGGAGATGGTGGTGGGGCACATCCACAGCTTGGTGGTGGTGGAGGTGGTGGTGGGGGAGGTGGAGGAGGACAACATGGTGGTGGTGGAGGTGGGCAACAGCCTCCGGCAGCTGGAGCTGGAGGGAAAAGGAATGCCGAAGCGGAAACGATGAAGAGGGCGAGGACGAAGAAGATTCTCATTCTGAAAATTATAAAGGTAATCGAGTTTAGAATACTGTGATACCAAAGGTATAACAGCAAAAATATTGAAGATGGTAACTCACGTTTACAGATCAAACACTGCTTGTCTATATCTCTCAGAAATGCTGTTCTTATATACTGACTTCTTAATTTACTTATCCCTTTTTTTGCCGAAATTCTCCTCTCCATTATCCAATTTCTAATTAGCTCTCTAAACACTGTAAATTTGTGATCTCCTTAATTTTGATTTATTGTCGCATCCGTGACCGCCCAGTCCTCCAAAAAACAAACTTCTCATTATCGACGCGCCTCTCCACAAACCTTTTTTACCTTTGCAGCAGTTGAGAGATCCGTTGTTCACATGAAACATGTTTTCACGCTGGTTTAAATCTATTGCATAAGAAAGCTTGATGTGATTAGGGCTTAACGAGAACACCATTTAGCCAATGGTTGGAGTGGTATATAAGAAAGAAAATCAAAGGCAACCATGTAATTAAAGTGCTGTAAGAGCTCTCAATGACATGGTTTGTATCACCCATCAAACTTAAAGTGTGATGGTTTACAAACAATGCGCCAAATGTGATCGTTATTACATTGTTATCACATTTAGCGCAGTGTTTTGCTGAACCTCCAACTTTAATTGTCCGACCATGAAATAATTTACTGTGTGATTGTATTTGTTGACTCGTATTTTAATGCCTGCTCGGCCGGAGAAGTTATTATAAATAAGAATTGAACAAGGAAGGAATACGGCACACAAAAAGGTTGATGGCAATTGAAAAAATATCTGGAGCCCCAACTTTGTCCTTCAGCTTCGAAGGAATCGCGTATTATACTTCAGGGACTAAACAGAGGTGTTGAATCGCTTTTCAACCAAGAACTCCTTTTCATTTTTGTGGAAGGATCCTTTCGTACCGTCCTGCACTAGCATTGTATGTAATTTCCCAGAATTGAGCTACAGTGTTTTTGTTTTTCCATATGTCTAACAAATTCACTGAGTAAAACGCTAAAGCAACGTGACTCTTTTTACGAGTTCCAGTAAATCCGGTCTGATAAGAAAAGATCGCATTGGTTTATGGTCAGCCACGCTTCAGTGGAATTTACGATTGCGAGTAAATATCCGAAATTGCGCAAGATTCAACAGACCGCCTTCCATAAAGAGAAAGTTACTGTCAGTCTACTGATCGGACAATAACTATAAAGTCAACAACTATAATATATATATAGTAGGTTAACCATTCGTTGTATTCAAAAATGCCCAAAGTTCAATTGAATGATCAAAAGATTTATCTCGTCACCATTTATGATACAGACATGATCAAATGTAAAATTCAACCGTTGGAACTGTTTACTTTCCTCCGCATCCGCATGGGGATGGTGGTGGAGCACATCCGCAGCTTGGTGGTGGTGGTGGTGGAGGTGGTGGGGGTGGTGGAGGAGCGCATCCACAGCTTGGTGGTGGAGGAGGACAGCAGCCACCACCGCCTCCGGCAGATGGGAAAAGGAAGGCCGAAGCGGCTCCGATGAAGAGGGCGAGGACAAAGAAGATTCTCATTCTGGAAAGGATCAAAAATAAATACTATTAATTTCTTTAAAAAAAGAAAAATAAATTTTTAAGTCACTAAAAGTTTAAAATATCAGAAAAATCACGGTTTTTGCCTCAAAAATGTCCTTAAAAGTAAAGCAACTTACTTTGAATACACCGAAGCGTCTTGAAGTCTCCCATGCCAGCCTAACCGCTTTATATCGCACGGCCCAGACGTCTGCTCCGCCTCGCCAACGCGGCGGCAGAGGAGGAGCAAAGTCTCAAGCCGAAACGAAGAGGGAAAACGAGTTTCGCCGGCGGTATTTGCAACGTCGATCCGTCGGAATTCCAATCGCCGGAAACGAGGTGAGTGTCACGTTTCACTTGTGGATTTAGCCGTCTTGGCAACGCTTGGGTCCAACGGGTTTCATCGACAAAGAAAGTGCGACAAAAAAAAGCAAAAATAGAAACAATGAAAAGACGGGCGGGGATGAGCAATCGCTGCGACAAAAAGATATTTTTTCAAAGGACTTATGAAATTTAAAGGTCATTCAAACTGGGAACGTCACAATAGACGTGTGAAATGGATCTAATATGGAATTTGAAGCTCAAGAAAGCACTACTCTCTAAATAAAAGCAAAAAAAGAAATTTCAGTATGTATTTTGTTGAAAAACGTCATCCAACTCCTGGAAATTGCTTTATTTTGTATTCAATTCTCCAAAAGTACTGTATATCATGCGACCAGAGCTTCCTGATTTTTTTAAAACCTTTAACGTTAATTTTTTGTAGTTTTGCCGGAGTTCCTCAATGAAGTGTCTTTTCTTCCCATGGCGTATAACCGCCCTTCAAATTCCAATTTCTCTGAGAAGGATGGAGGAGAACTCAAGCTGTTCCGAACTTAAGCTTGCGACCATTACTTTTGTTTGGAATGACCATCAATGGTCACTTCAAAGCTTTAGTATGCCAGTTTGGAATGTAGGTTCATGAAAACGTGTTTTCTTCCGTTCCTTGCATTTATTTCAAAACAAAGGTTTGGAATACAGGAAGCAAGATTTATTTAAATGTAAGCTCCAATAAACTTAAGGTGGAAGTATAAAATAAGGCGGATAAGTAGAAAACAAAATGCAGAAAGCCTTGGCTTGACCGAAGGACTGAGAATCGTCGGTGTTAACATAGAGAGACGAGCTTTCCCTCATGCAAAAACATTGATGATAATGCTGATCGATAGTGTAATCTTTAGCGACCGTGTCTTTTCTTCTGGACTCTCATTGTTTTGATGGCCATTATAAAATTCAAGATTGTATAATATATAACTCTTTTTTTAAATATATTCCTGACAGAGTCTTTGTTCGAGAAAATCGGGTTTGCCGGTTATCAAATGCGCTGAATAATTGGATCGGTCAGAAACTTGATCACCATCATTGACAGTGGTTTCTTGAGAGCTACATTCTTCAGCATGACCGTTATAAAATGTACAAGCGCATGTTCATTAACTTCATTTTCTTTTTAATACTATGATAACTTTGTTTCTACGTAATCTCATTTTCATGGACTTGGGGCTCATTCGAAGTGATGTGCACTTCATGAGAGAGTCGATAATTTTCTTTTTCATGTCAAGACCCCAATTCCTAGTGGGATTCTTATTTTTGACCTGTGACATTTCTCATCTGTTCCAATAAGTCCCACCACTTCTAAAACCGCAATAAATCAATCACCTTAATCCTCTTTAATATCGTATGAGTTGTATACAATTCTGTTTTATGTTCTCATTATGTCTGAAGGAATTGAATAAAAACTGGTTGGCGCATCTTTCCCTTCTCCATGACGCTTATGTTTTACGCAATCACTTGGATTGTATCTTATCTGGAAGGCTGCGTGGGAGCGACGGCTTCAAAACAACTTTTAAATAAACTTTCAGCGAGCTTAATGAACTTTGAGAACGAAAAATCTTGAATCTAAAGGTCTCAAAGACCATTTAAAATTAATTTTTGAAATTAATATTCCTCCGATTCCAGTATAAGCTTTATTTTTTCCAACGAAAATAACTAAATTTCAGTGAGAAAATAACAGTCAAAATGACCAAGAAACCAGTAAGATAAACTGTTTAAATTAAAAAAACAAAAAATGATGCCTAGTTGTTCAACAAAACAAGAGCTGAGAAATTGAAATACGCATTATAAAGCTGTGAAATTTGAGATTGAAAAAAATAATGAAAGGTGAATGTGATAAGCAGAAGACAAATACTTTCATGTATAATGTGAAGCTGTAAGCTCGATTGCTAATAAAAAATGGGTTGAGATCAGAAAAGTGATCATCACAATTAAAGTGCTCGACTATTTTGGGATTTTTTGACCATGTTTTTTGCACGGTGAATACCATGATGGACGGAGATGGAAAAACATTCTGTAACTCGTGGTAATTCGGATATTTTTTTTGGAGAATTGCGCCTATGGATCAGTTGTGACGTTGGCTCGAAAATGCAAAAAAATTTGGGTGGGTTTAAAAAAGCGCGTTAAGATTTGACTACTTTTTGATATTGTAGTAGACAGTTGAATGGGCAAAATAAGGGTTTTTATCGGGAAAAGTGTTAGTCAATTGTGAGTAGACTAGAGAACAAAATGCCACAGGGCAGAATGGTGACAATAAACAGCAAATTCAGCAGTATGCATATGCAACATCGTCTTAAATCATCAAAAATATCACTTTTGATCACTAACTGCATCCTAAAGACAAATTGATGACAGAAATTGCATAGAGACACCACAAACGCCTTTGAAACACATTCCACTGCCATTAGATTTCAGCCCGTCCAGTCTCCTGTTCTGTCCGATCAGTAGTCTCCGGGCTTGACCGAATAATCACACTGTCCGTATCTCCATCATCATCACTCTCATGACTCCGATTCAACAACGATGTCTTTTCATTTGCATTATCATCTTCTTCGACTTCTTTGTGTCCATTAGAGTAGTTTCCGTTTTCATTTACAATAGTTGTAGTGGATTGGAAATGTTTTTCAACATGAACTCCATTTGGCCCATTGATCTCTTCGCTGTAATCTTCAACCTCCACATTTTTATTGGGCTCAGCGTCAGAAGTAATACGATAATGATGTTCCTCAACATGATGACCGGGCTGAGAGTCGTCCGTATAAGAATCTTCATGCACTTTTTGTTCATGCGATAGATTGAGTTGTTCAACAACGGCCTCTGGCAGATGTTCATGATGTTGCTGATCGATTGTGTAATCCTCAGAGACAATATGATGTTCAGGTTCTTGATGTACTACCTCTTGGCTGACTTGACTTTGACGGTCATAATCCACCTCGTGATCTTGTTCATGACCTTCACTATGATCTTGATAAACCGATTGTTCCATTAAATTTGGCTCATGAATAACAGAATGTTCGGAATATTCAGATCGGTTAGTCACATGATCAATATCATTGTCAGTGGTTTGTTGATAACTATATTCTTCAACATAAACTCCAGGCTCAGCCTCATGAACTCGATGTTCTTCGTGGATCGTATGATGACCATGCTCATCTGTATACGCGTCATCATAAACTTGAGGCTCGTTCGAAGTGATGTCCACTTCATGAGTGACATGATGATCTTCTTCTTCTTCATGTCGAGGACTCAGTTCTGGAGCCTCTGTGCGTGGACTGGCCAAAATATCTTCGTGAACAGCTGGCTGATCAGGCGAGATGTTTTCGGTTCGTCCACTTGGCAGTTCTGAGCCTTGACCGGATTCCGAGCCATGGGAGACTTCAGAGCGCGGAGAAATGACGTCATCATTTTTTTCAGTCGATAGATGAAGAGATCCCGTTTCAATGTGAACCCCAGGTTCGTTTTCATCGACATGGTGTTCTGCATGGGCGATATGATGTCCTTGGTCATCGTCGTACTCTTCATGACTAACTTCAGGCTCGTTATGAACAGCTGTTTCATGGGGAACTTGATCGTATTCATGAGAAAGCGCGTTATGGACGTCTTCATCCGAGCTGTGATCTATTGGTTGATGAGAAGCCTCTTGAATTCCTTCATGAGCTTCCGCATGGCCTGCTGAGTAATCTTCATGTCCTTGCAGATCGTTATGAGCATCATACACTTCATGATGTGTCTCTTCAGGATTATGGTAATCATGTTCATGCCCAGCATCGTACTCATGAGTTTGAGGGTGATATTCAGGAACATGATCGCGAGGACTGATCTCACCTTCATTGGGAACAACAATTTCACCATGCTCCTTACACTGATCCGGGATGGTGTCATTTTGAGCATTTGGATCCGGAGATTCTGGAAGATGATAATGCTCGGCGGCTGGTTCTTTATGTTGATGAACTTCATCATGACCCTCCGGCTCGTAACTCTGAGCGTATTCCCCATGATACGTCGTCTCGTAATTTGTAATATCGTCCGCTGGCTCTTCTTTGATCGATTCTTCTTGACTGACTGGACTGACTGGAGTTCTAGCTGAGCGATCAAGATGATCAGTAGATCCTCCGTATTCAGAGGCCGGAGTGATCTCAATAGAAGGCTGGGAAAGAAGGGCCGATGATTTTCGGACCCCATATTGCTCTTCTTCAGGCTGGTCAAAACGGTTTTCATGAACTAAACCATGAGCAACATCAACATCTTCACGATGCTCCTCTTCAAGACGGTAATCTTCTGGCTGCCCGTGAGAGCTCTGAGAACCTTCACGAGAAATTTCATGAGGTTGTTCGTGATCCCCATGTGTTGGTTCATCATGATCATCGTCAGTTCTTCCTGTAAGAGGATGAGAATGTTGACGTTCGAAAGATTCTTCTCCAGCATTGTCAACGATCTCATCATCATGTTCATGAGGTTGAGGAGAGTCCGGAGTTGAGGGGCCTTGATCATGCGCTGGCTTAGGATGTCCAGAGTGATCTTCTGGAGATGACGGAATGTCATGTGCCGGATCGTGGGCTGGCTCATGATCTCCATCATGACTGGTTGTATGAGATATTGCCGATCCTTCTAAAGGCTGACGATCGACTTTCTCATAGATTTCCTCAATATCATGTTCGTGTTGATAGTCTTGATGAACTGGCTCTTCATGAACGTTCTGATCTTGTGCTATCGAGTCTCTGTGTATTACCATAGCCTCGTAGCTTGGTTTTCTTTCGACATCAACTTTATCCATGTCGTACTCCTCAACATGGTGAGCATTCTCTGCGATGACATCATGAAGCTCTTGTTCATGGGCCTCAGTGTTTGGACGAGTTTCTTCCTCAGAATCTCTCAACGACTCTCCTTCAATGGTTGGAACCGAAGAGTCATGGAAGCTGTCGGCTGAAGCTGGAGCGGCCTGAGTTTCTTCTGGAGCAACCTCCGAAGTGGCTTCATTCGATTCGACGGCGAAAGATTGAGTTTGATAATGAAGATTGGGCTCGGATTCTGATTCTGTAAGGCTGTCACGATGACGCTGCAATGATGCAGTTGGAGGAGCCTCTTCATTTTCATGCGATTCCTCATTATCTTCCTCTTTCAGAGGTTCATGATGATCCTCGTATTGTTGTTGATCATGAACATCATGGATGTGAGCTTCTTCACGGCGTTCCGTTGGCTGATATTCATCTTCAAAATGAGGTTCCTGGCTTTCTTCCTGTTGATGGTACACAGAAGTCTCCATTTCATTCTCTTCAGGAGCTTCTCCAACAGACCTCCGGACTCTTTCATGAGCATCTTCAACTTCATGTTGAACCTGATCTTCGACTTCCTTGAAACTTTCAGATGCTGAGATTAAATCGTCTTGAGGTTCTTCGGCAAGCTGATGAACGTGCTGCTGAACGATTTCTGGCTCGTGAACTTGATCATGAACTTCTTTATGCTGTTCCTCATTATCTTGCGAGTGATCAACATGCCCATCAATGGAATCGCGGGACATTTGCGAGGCCGCTCGATCATCTGGTTTTGGCGATTGAGATGGACTGTCAGTCCCACGGACTCTTTCAAGAAGTTCACGAGCTGATTCAAGTCGAGATGAAGTAACTGAAACAACCTCGTCCCGATGAGTTGTAGGTTGAGATAAAGCATCATGAGTCTTCTCCGAATGGACAGACTCAGCGTCATGTTCAGGCTCAACAACTGGCTCTTGGACGTGCTCAACTTGATGATGTTCTTCACGAACTTCTGGTTCCATTTCAAATTTTCTTTCGACCTGTGGAGTTGACGGCTCAGCCTCAATTTCAACCTCGTGTTCTGGTTCGACATCACTCTGAGGTTGAGGAGAAGTGGCGTTACTTTCATTTCCAACAGACAAATGGCCGGACGCTTCAGTGTCGGGACGAGAGTATTCTCCATCGCTGGCTTCTGGGTGAGGAGAGATTGCAGCCAATGCAGCGGCTCCAACAGCTGCCGCAGCTGCTCCAGCAGCAGCCAGAGGGGTTGGAGAGATGCTGGGCAACTTATCGGTCTTCTCAACGGAGGCTCCGGACGATGAACGATTGGATTCTGGCTCTTTTTTGGATGGACTGAAAATGGAGAATATTAAAAAATGATAAACTCGATTTTGATGAGCCAATCGCAAATTTACAATACAGTTGTTAAGACTTATGCAAAATTTAAAAGACGCGCTTTGCGAAAACGCACGAGATTTTTAGTCAAAAATAATAAAAAATGTCAGATTTTTATTTAGAAAGAACGAAACTTCGAAAGTCCTTCTACTCAAAACGTATTTTAGTCCAAACCCACCGAATAACCGCTGTCGGTGGCAACTTTTGGCCAGTTTGCGCGTGCCCATTGGCTTTGGCGGTGGGGGTTCCAGTCTTCTTTTTGGGCAATGGCGGAAGTTTCTTGGGTTGTCGGGGCAAAGCAGCTCGTTTTGTAAGGGGCTGAGCTGAGGCTGAAGTGGCGGGGAGACGAGACGCTCGGCCGGGTGATAGAGATTTTCCGGTTCGAGCTCGGGTTCCGGACTTGGAATTCCTAAAATACGAAAGTTGAACATCGAAAATAAAAGTTTGAGGGGTAATGATAAAAAATATGGCTGAACTTAGAATTTTACGGTATTTTTTGGAAATTATTTTTGATGAACAATAAGTTTTTGTGAAACAGTCAATTTTACTAAATAAAAATGAAAACAAATGCACTGAAATTACTAAATAAAAAATTCGAAACAAATTCTTAAGCCTAAAAATCATAGAAAAGAAGAAAGCTTTGTGATTTTTTCCTAGTACAATATAAAAATCGTCGTTTCAATGCCAAAAAGATTCAAAAAACCTCCGGAAAATGCCGTAAATAATCCAAAAAACTTCAAAAAAATAATCAAACCAATCGAAAAGCCTGAAAGAGTCGACCACAACACCATACACAGAAAACGACATGAAGCTATCCGCTACAAAAATCAGAAAAAAAAACAATTCCACGGTGCGCCACAGTTGCTGAAATTCGAGGCTAAAAATGCATAGAATGTAAGCTCCAACCCATAATTGTTATTACGATATATACCAAAAAGTACTGTAGTTGGATACTGTAACAAAAGTTAGAATCAAAAAGCTGTGAGAAAGTTCAGAGAGGGAGAAGAAATTAAGGCAGATTTTGGCTTGGACATGCAGTTTTTTGGCCAATAAACTTTTTATGGGATTTTGGTGCAAAATACTGCAAAAAGGTGCAACTCTAATCTAAAAAATGGCAAAAAAGAAGTTTAAAAACAATAAAATTAAAATAGAGAAACCTTGATATCTCTAAAATTATTATTTTCCGTTTTCCTTTAATTTACACTCCTATCTCTTGTCAAAAAATCAACAGAACCAAAAGAAATGCCCAAAAAAGAAGTACAATACAGCCTAGTGCCTTATAGGGCCTTTAATCTCCCTAACCTCAGACGTTTTCTGATTTGCATGGTGGGTGGCGCACTTTGGCCTTGCGAGGATTGACTTATAGACGGCAGAGACCTTCGACGGAAGAACCAGGACGTCTGAAGTTGGGGTTGATGTTTGGCGACGGAATGGGGGCCAAAGGAGATTTCGCGGAAACGCTCGAGCTTCTGAAGTTGGCGTTGGAGCATGTCTTTGTAGTTGAGGAGAGTGCGGTCGTCAAGCTAAAAAATTATGAGAAAGTTTTAATGATTTTATTATAACAGTTTTGATGGCGTAATTTTTTTTAATTAAAAAATTTTAAAACCACAAAACAAATTAATTCTTAAAATTTTTAGCTTTTTCCTTGAAGACATGAGTAAGATAATATTTAAAAAATTTTACAGGCAAAACCGCTAATATAAATAAAAGTTTATATCCTGAAAACAGAAAATTTCCTTACCTTATGCAGATACTGATATTTGTAAGCATTCGCCGCCAATCTTCCATACAATCCCTTTCCACTATCATGTTCATAAACCTTCTGCGCTTCTTCATAATCATTCTCGATTCTCTTCAACAAATCACTGTCATCAAAGCTTCCCGAATGTCTCCGCTGTCTTTCGACTCGATCGTTCTCTGGAGGACGTGAACGAGCACGAGCTGGTCGTGAGAAACTTCGAGTAGTGAGATGATGTCTCCGGAACTCTTCGGCGTTTGTGATTCCACTTCGAATTCGCCGATAAATTTCGACTTTTTCGGCGGCATCCAACTTCTTTTGCAGATCCGCCAATTGCATGAGAACTCGCTCTTTGTTGCGCAACATCATGTCCATCATAACTTGGTGGCGAGCGTAGAGTTGACCCTCGACATTGTTGGCACCTTGAACTGGGACTCCATTGCTATCAATCTGAAAGAGGATCAATATATTTTATTTGTGAGATTTTTTAGTCAAAAAATTATCAAAAATGAATTTTCTCAAAGTTTTCTTGCTTAATAAAAAATTCACACACCCTCCATTGAGGCTATGTATTAACATCAGACATGGTCTGAATTTTTAATTCAAATTAATCAAAAGAACATACCAATCCCAAATTCCTTAGATGTTTTTGCATATGCGGCGAGGCAAAGTACTGCCGGAGATGCACATCGTACAAGGGATTGTACGACTCGAGCAGGTTGTTGTCACCCATTGTCCCGTTTTCCGAATGACTCTTTTGTGTTTTATACCGGTTTTTTGTTGGCTGATTACAATAGATGTACCCGGGTTCTCTGGAATTTAATTAGCATTTTCAGTAGCAGAAAACAACAAAAGTATGGAGAAAATGACGCGAAAAACATGCGGGAACATAATGAAAATCGAAAGAGAAATCCTTAAGATTCCTTTTGAAGCACAAAAATAAAATCATCAAAGTATAATATGAATCTCTTTTTATAAGTCGGCGTAAGACCAATTACAAGGTTCATAAATTCAAAGACAAAGAGAGCCTATAATGTCGACTTTCAAACGGGTAATTTGTAATAGTTATGGGATTAAACAGTAAAGAAAAGTAATATTTTAATCCTGAGGGATTTACAATGAGGACGCTTTACGAGATGCGTATAGTCTTTTTAAGGCCATAGAAATACGTTGTTTTCCAAAACATCCAAGCCGTAAACCAGTTAGGGTCCCCAAACATTATACTCCCACACACACACTCGCAGCATCACTCCTCAAATCTATTACTTACACTAATAGTAATAAGGCATAATGGATCCAGGGTTCAACAGTGGTTTAAACGAGATACGACACAACAGAACGACCGACCAAAAAACGAAAAAGGCAAAATTACTCGATTTTCACGCAGTATTGGAACAAATCAAAAAAAAAATAAAGTCAATGAAGAGAAATAGCAGGTAGTCTACCGCTTTTGTAATTTGCAAGGGTCTACATACTGCTTATTACATTATGAATAGGTTGAAACAATCCACGGCATTTCAAACTTTTCATTTTTCACATTTTTTCTCTCTGATATCTAAAACATGCAAGTCATCCAACAAGATCTCTATTGCACCATGAATAGTTCATTGCCCTACCTCTTAATCTATTCAGTACACCAATAGCATTATTCTCAATAGAAAATATAGCTTCTCATATTATACCACGAGCTCTTTTCTCCCGTCTGCCCCGCCGAAGAACCCCGCGCTCAAAACCCAGCCCCCATTTCCCCCGAAATGAACACTTTCAATTTTAATTCTGCGTCTTCGGGGCGAATTTAGTGGTGGTGGAGTAGATTTTGGTGCCAGCCATTACCCTCAACAACAAGTATTCATCCCTCCGCTCCATTCTCTCGCACCAGCTCTTTTTTCTGCGTCCCGTCCTCGGCAGAGAGTTTATTTGACTTTTCTTGAACGTATTATACTTTTAATTGTTTGAAAGGACATCCTCGAAAAAGGTGTTAGAATCGAGATGGACAACGGAAAGCCAAGTAAGAGAAATGGTTGGAAATGGAGAGGGAATTGGAAAAAGCAAAAAAATTAGAGATCAGCGTTTCAAAATTTAATTTCGAAATTCAGGGAAGAAAGTTGCGCGTTTTAATTTGACTTGTAATTACTCAAAACATTTGGAGATCCACTCATTTATACTGACAATTATAGTATATGCTTCCCAAGCACAGCCGAAATATTTATCGATTTTATGGTAACAAAATCGATGATAAAGGGAAGTACTTGCTCTTAGAAACTGCCGAACCGTACTCTTTTTCAAAACGATGCATTGCAGAATATGCATTTGTAGGCTCAGAATACGTCAAGAATGTTACAAAATATCAAAGTGAATCGGCAAAATTAATAATTCTTAGGATAGGATGCATACTAAATACAAGACAATCTGCAAGAACACGTTGGAAAAGTTGTAAAATACATACAAAGCCCATCAATAAATACATAAAATTTAAGATTTTTTAAAAAGAAATTTTCTCTGTTCAATAACAAAGCGATAGGCAAAAAATTGACAAAAATGATGACTGTATCGCAAACCATCGACTATTCCGACCTCCCCAGACGTCACACAAAAGCCGCCCAGTCATATTTCATCATCGATAAATCAAAAATCCCACACCTCAACTTGATCAATGACCGGCAATAAACCTTCACAGATCCTTTCGAATAAAATAACGAGCCCTTCGGAAAGCCGAGTACATTCATTCTGGTCGCTCTCATTTTCACGTCAGCGAGAGAAAAAAGGCTACGTTTATTGGGGAGGGAACGGACAAGGAGGCCTTTGAGTAAACATACCCCAAAAGGGATTCCACAACTTTTTATCGAGTGTTTTTTATATACACCTAGATTTGAGATTTTTTTTTGTCGTTTTATGAAATTTTGAGTCTAAATCTCAAAAAAAGTTAAAAAAACTGAAATTTAAAAAAAAATACAAAATAGAGTAAAATTGTGAATAGGCCCCTTAGGCTTTGTTGAAGCCTGGCGGAAGTCTCGATTGGAATTTCCTATGGCATAGTTTCGAAACTTGAGGTATCCTCTAAAAATTTCCAAATTTGGAAATAGATCTTTTCAGTGAAAGCCAAACAGAATCATCTCTAATCTCAACAAAAACATGTTTTTCATTCTTCCCACCTCACATACCATGGCCTTTACAAAGTAATTAATCATATTATTCAACATTTCCAGTCACCAGGTAAACGAAACCACCCGGCATTACTTTTTCACCCATTTTTTCTCACCCCAAATCCTCACAAATTGTCGGAGAACTAATTCCTTTGCCTTCAACAAAATTTCATAATGGAAGGAAGACCTTGAACCTGGGATCTGAATGAAATGGCGCTGGATCTTCCAATTAATTGGCGGGTTTATGCGGTCGAGCGAAGTGGTTTCTAATTCGAAATGACATCTTTCGAGAAAACTACGTGAAAACGAAGTGTAGAACTCGTAGCTCTTAGACATTTATGTGGAGTTTTCTGGAAAAAGAATCTTTGAAAAACGCACGGTGCAACAGTTTAAAAATTTCGAAGATTTCGCACTGTGCGGAAAATTTAGATTCAAATTTCTGCAGTGGGCTGAAAAGTGATAAAAATTTTTAATAGCGCATTAGAAAGACGATGGTATGGCAACATTTGCAGGCAAACTAAACTTTTTTCTCTAAGGCTTGTCCCGCACTGTGCGAACAACTTTTTGGACCGTGCACAGTGCAATGGCTTTTCCCTCTCGCCGTGTAAAAATATTAAAACAAAATACAACACGATGATTCTGAAACGATTCAAATTGCATTTCAGAAATTCAAAAATACATTTTCTCAACAAACCAACCAGTAATTTTCGCATTTTTTCGATTTCCCGGCTATAAATTACCAGAAAATCCGGGCCGTTAAAAATTTGGCTCCGAAATACTCTCGACAGAATTGGAAGAGCCCGCAAAAAAGAGAGATGAATTTCCCTCCCCGTCCCCGCTGTCCCCATGAGCTCTCGGGGATTAATTTGCATACAGCGCTGGTTTCAATTTATTTTTAATCGAACGGAGCCCCATAAATTCGTTCGGGATTTACGGAGTGGGGAAAATGTTGCCTAAGGGGTTTAGAGAAATGGAAGAAGAGTTTCGTCATTCGCCAAAAAAGGAAGTAAAAAAAGTTCAAAGAATACTTTTTTAAAGTTTTTTCGTCAAATTTTCCTGGCATATATCCTTAAAAGTAACGGAGAGGAAGTAAAGGGGAAGGTTTGAAGTAAAGAGTTTGATTGAATTTGTGGCACTTTAAGATTACAATTTCCTGAGACATATGCGAATTTTTTAGGATGCACTTGGCTGAAGCCATTCACATTTTTATCACGAAATTTGATGCTAATTTCAGTCTTTTCAGATGTTTGTAGTGACTTTTATACTGTTTTAAAGGGACAGTACAACTACTTTTAAATCACGCTTTTTACGGCGTGGAAACGAAATGTTCAAAAAGTTTCTTTGTCTACTGTACCACTAAACATGGGAAAGATTAATGGGGACATTCTACATGTTTACTAACAATTATTTTACTGTTTGCAACTCTGCCGCCTTTGTTTTCGCTGCAGGATATAAAAAACTTTTTTGACATTTCGTTTCACACGCCTTCAAAAGCGCAATTCAAAAGTAGCTGTTCTGGCCCTTTAAACATGGCACAATTTGCCACAAAAAATCAAATCTTTCCGCGCAAAATTGCGAAAAAGTGTCGGCGGAAAATGATTTTTCCGACAGTCTCCCCATTCCCCATAGGCTATCGCTTTTAAAGCGTTGAGCCAAACTTAATTTCAATTTGAAAAATAAGTAAAGATTTTCACAAGAAAGTTACAGAAATACAAAAAAAGAAACAAATTTGCATTTTCTCCTGCAAGACATACTCACCCCATCTAAAAAGTATTTAACTTTTGCGTTCCTTCTCTCCAAGATGACGCCATTTTTTTTCAAACCTCATTAACGACAGAAACTCCCGAAATTGACCAACGTTTGGGGCTTATCAAGTATTCCAAAGCAGCCCGTCAACTCGTGTTTTCAAAGATTTTTTCGGTCCAAAAAACACCTGCCTCACAAAGATGGAGGGCCAAAAAGGAAACGAGCGAGAGTTGCCAATTACCTTCGCTTATCTCTGTAGTTTTTACGTTGACATTTGGCTAAAATAAGATTGAGAAATGCAAAAAACTTGTAAAAAAACGCATCCGGCTGGAATAAAAGGGCTTTGCAAAGGCCAATGTGTAAAAAAAGGATTATGATGACACTTAATGAAAGAAAAATTAAAGATCATCGTGCGTGGAGAAAGGCATTGAGCTTTATGCAATCTTCCTATCACAACATCCGATTCACAAAAGAAACTATTATGTATTTGACTCTATAATATAACCTAAAACCTCAAATATCCCGTTTCAGCGATAACAATCTTCCAACCCTTTACTACCTCCATAACTTTTCGGCCGACTTTTATGACAAAAAGTCTCTCAGATTACCGCAAAACCCTCTAAACTAAATTCCCGAACAAAGATTACTGTCAGTTCAAAACCCTCGATTAAGCCCTCATTTATCTCCATTTCCCATCGTATAGTCGAATGTTTGCGACTTCCGAAAATAAAAACAAAGGGCAAAAATCCTCTCGGGCATTTTGTTTTTATCCACAACAGATTTGGCCAAAACCCGATTTGTTTCGAAGGAAAATAAAATCGTATTTCAATTAGAGAAAAAATTGGATAAAAAAAACAGGGTGTTGTCAAGATGACCCTAATCTATTGGCCATGTTTTTTGGTCGAGAGGCGTTCAAAACAAGGAAGATGAAATGGAGATGGAGATGGGGAAATTGAAGAGGAATTCGCTGAAAGTAGGACCATCTTTGGCCAATTTATGGATGAAAGTGTTTGCAGTGCGACGTGGGAGGAGTACGCGACATTAAAGTGACATCAAGATCGCTTCAGCGGAGTGTGCATTACATGAAATTTTCAGTGATACGAAAAGTTGACTGATTTCAGAGCTATTCCCTCAGGGAAAATTTTGGTGAGAAAAATACAAAATCTTGACGTCAATGTAAATATAACAAAGAATCCTCTTTATTTTGTCGGATGTCGAGCATGAAGCGCCCCTAACGTCTTTGTAGTCGAGGGAGCCTGGACAGCCCAATAAAATAATCTGTGGCTAATTGTAAAATGGGGTTAGGAACGTGAAATTCCGCATGCAGCTGAAAAAAGCCTCAAGATGCTGCGAACGTCGTTTCCTAATTTGTAATCCCTACAACAGACTCCACATATAAAAAAAATGTTCCAGACGCTGCGAACTGCCGTCTACCGCTTCCTTTCAAGTCCATAAACCCAAACCATTCACTCTACAGCCAAAACGTAATATAACCCACTATACAGCGGCCATAAACAAAATTTCTCGGCCTGATAAACTTAGTGAAATTGAACGTTCGCCGCCCGTCCAAATGAATTTATGCAAAGACGGCCCGAAAAAACGTCGAAAAGGGAATTCGCGGCACTTTCGGACTTGTGGCAGCCGTTTTTTTAAAGCCAATGTAAAAGCCGACGTTTTCCATTATTTTAGTCAAAAAGATAATCGACTTTTGAAAACGTGCAGAAAAAAAATCGTCACGAAATTGTTGAACAAAAATTTGAGGACTCTAGTATTCTGAGTATTGTTTTAGAGGGAAAGCCATACAAAAGAGCGGAGTTTGGGTAGGCGGATTCTCGAGAATGTTGTATTACTGCCTGAGGAAACGGGTATTTTTAGGGGGTTGTCCGGGAAAAGCTGAAGAGAAAAGAATTGAATTACACAAAAACGGAAAGATAAAGGTAATTTTTACAATTAGGTGTTCTTATGATTTGTGGACCTAATACTTGGCAAAAAACGCTTACCGCTTTTTTCCAAAAAACACTTCAAAACTCCCAATAAATGCAAAAAAATAACAATTTCCTGGTGAAAATCGCGAAATCTTTAAAAATTTCCGGAAATCCGAGCCATCGAGGCTTGTAAATTTTATAGAGGACTCTAAAAACATTTGCCTCTCGAAGAGTGTTCGGAGACAAATGTCCTTGCCAAAGTTTCAATGAGTTTTCCGGTAGATCATAACGTTTCCGGCATTTTTTGAGACGAAAAAAGTGAAAAAAAACTTTTTTTTGATTTGTATTGGTTTCGTTTTTTCAGTCAGCTGTTTTTAATGGCATGGAAAAGCAAATTCAATTAGAAATTCAATGGAAAACTGAGGGGGAAGGACTTCAGAAGACAGTGGAGTTAAAAAATGAAGGGAAATTTTGAAAGACACCCAAATAAGGCGGTCAAAAGATCAACGTCGGCAAAATCTGCACTGTATTTTAATTAATGAGCCTGATGCACAAAAGCTAGCGCGATTTCAAGACTATTAAAAGAGGAAATCTCTCCTTTTTTGGATCGCTTTCCCATAAAATTTGGAAAAAATGGAAGACATCTGTTTGCCCAGCTATATAGGGCCCTTTTCCATGAACTTTGACCATTTACACAGCTAAAGGGTTTGTATAAATGTATGACGAAAACGAAGAG
This sequence comes from Bursaphelenchus mucronatus, assembly GCA_025436335.1. NCBI lineage: Eukaryota > Metazoa > Nematoda > Chromadorea > Rhabditida > Aphelenchoididae > Bursaphelenchus > Bursaphelenchus mucronatus. The sequence continues at coordinate 3,634,140 of CM046358.1, forward strand.
AAAATTATGAAAGCTTGAAAATCCCTCATTGAGAAGGCTTATATCTTTGCCGACTTACTACAACGTCAAACATCTGTCATCTCTTCTATTCACAAAATTTCTTCCAAACTCTGACATCGCCAATTACGAGAATACAAACTCGCCTTCAGCAAGAATCCGCCGACCACCCTCAATTCCCATTCAACCTGCCGAATCTCACGTTCCGACGCCTTAAAGACTGCTTTTTTTACTTGTTTTCTTTTCAAATTTGCATAATTTTTGAAGGATATCTTCTCATTTTCTCCCCACTGAATCCATTAAATCTCCGAGAGATTCTTTGTCGACTAGACAAATAAGATTTTCTCAATTACCAAGGTATATTCGAAAAAAATGAAAAATTGAGATTTTTAAAGAGAAAAATTTGGAAAACACAACCAACCGACATACTACAATCTGTATATAACGAACCATTTCAGAGGTGCCAAGAGTCAACATTACTCAGTTTTTCCCCAAATTTTTTAATTCTATAATATTTTTTAGATAAGCGATTGTTTTCACTGTAAACATTTTAAAAATCGAATGATTTCATATTTAAAATAAATGGTTTCTTTTGCAATCACAAAAATCCCCATACGTAGAACATAAAAATAATTGGGTCCACTCAGAGTAACAGAAAAGTCGGTCTTCAAATGTGTTTCCCCTAACATTACCATGAATCATAGCCTTTATCGAAAGTCTTCAAGTAACTTTTCTTAATCACGCCTTTTTCTTTGGGCAAACAAGGGGGTAAATCATGGCTACAGTAGGACATTCAAAAAATGTCTTTTTCAACATTGCTCAGAACTTTTCTCTAGCCGTCTGTCTCTCCTCCTTTTCCATAGTCTCTCACCGACAAAGACCGTTTGATTTATTGTCAACGCTTGCAAAGCAGGAACTAAAATTTTGCGGGATGGATAAACGGCCTATGGAAGATATATGTGCAACATTTGCAGAAAATACAAAATTTGCACCTTCAGTATTTCGCTAGCAAAAAATTTTTATGCATTTTGTTTTTAATGGACTCATCATTGATATAAAAATTCGATACTCTTATAATTGAGTATACAAAGCTCCAGAAGATTTCAATTTTTTGTATTCAAAAATCTCAGTTCTTGACCCTTTTTTCTCCAAAACATTATGAAAAAGTCTCGTCAAATCCTCCCAAATCCCCTTAAAATTAATAATCCCTAAATAAAAATAATCTTTCAATTCTTTATACTTCCGCCTTCTTTCACAAGCAATCTGTTAGCAAAAACTTTCAAAATAAGCGTATTGTTGACCATTTTTTGGAAAATAAAACAATTTCCGATCATTTTCCGTATTTCGCATAGACGGATTAACCCGTGACTCAACGAGAAAACAGAGAGTGGAGTCTTCTTTAACGTTATATACAGTCATTGACCCACCTGAAAATCTGCGGAGGGATTCGGAGATGTTTTGAGCCCAAAATTCGTCGAAAATCGCATAATTAGAGGGAAAACAACAAAAACAATGACAAGTCATGAGAAAAAAGTGCACAAACTGATAAATCCTTGAGTTGTACTTGTCATCCAAACAACTTTTCCCTTTTCAATTTTAAAAAAGAAAAATTTTAAAAATTTCAAATTCTTTTTTTATGATAAATAAAAAAATCATATTAATTTTTACAAAATTTGCTTCTTAGTACCGAAAATATACCATCAAAGATTTGGTATAAAAAATTATGGCCAAACGATTGCTCGAAATTTCGAGATTTTTACTTTTTTCCTCAAAAATCGTCAATTTTTTGACCGTTCTAAAATTCTCTCATAAAGTCATCTAATTACAGTATAAGACCCCAACATTCTTGATGATTACCGTGTTTACAGACCCTTCGAGTAACCTCGCCGATCTCCATCATCTTATTCTATTTAGATACCCAAAGTTCTTTTCTCGGACCAAAAGTCAAGTCGCTCAAACCCAAACTTTGATCAAACAGACTCGAGAAATAATCAAATACCCCGCCCTGACCCCACTAAGCCCGTCCACGAAATCGATCTGTCGCGCTTTTGTGGACAAAAGCCCCGAAATTTGGCCTCAAAAACAAAGACTTTCCAGAACTTTTTAGCAGCGCACCGTGCAAACGAAAAATTGGTTAATGGCTTTCGAAATGAGGAAATGCACGGTGCAAAGGGAAAAAGAGAAAAATAGGGCTTGCACAGTGCAATGAGAGAGGAAATGCTGCACTGTGCGAAAGGACTTTTGCTCGCACAGTGTGAAAATTTTTCTGCACCGTGAAATTATTTCAAAAATCACGGCGCCAAAATTTTTAAAATTTTTGCCTCCCTTGAAAGTCATGGGCCTCGCGACAATCAAAAATGAATGCACGGTGCAGGAAAATTCTTGCACAGTTTTGTCGCACATTTCGCGCGGTGCAAACTCCAATTCGCTGAATGACATTGCTAACCGCGCACAGTGCGAAAACCCAGATCCCCAAATTTTGTCGCAGCTCCCGCACTGTGCAATTTAAAGTCCATTTTTCTCATACCCCGCAGCCTTCAAATCTGCGATGAATCGAGTGCGGAAGCGGGTGCACTGTGCGGTTCAAGAGAAAAGAATGCGCAATCTCGGAGGCGATGCATTTCCAAGTGGGTCCGGAAGTCGCATCTCCAAGTCGCAAAATCTCGAGATTGCGCAATGCGAGCCCAAATTTGAGAGGAACGGATCGCAAGCGAGGCCAAATTGGGTTTGCGACGAGTTTGAGGGCCAATCCACCGGGGACTTTCGGGTTTGTCAAAACTTGTCGCTCATCCGCGGCGACAGAAACAAAACCTTTGGCCGGGTTTGTCGCTCCTTTCCCAAACCAAATCTCCATTTTTCCGTTTTTTCTGCAAATCTCATCGCATCCATGGAAACGACACGAGCTGCTTTCCCCCCTTTCCTTCCCCGCAAAATCCCCAAAACACCCACCGCACAGTGCATTCGTCATCGGAGAATGAGTGCGTTCGCACTGTGAAAACAAAATTAACAAAATTGTGTGTCGACAAAAACAGAGAACCCAAAAAGAAGGGGCGAATTTTCCGCACGGTGCACAGAAACTCGCTTCGAGGTCGGCGACGGAATTGAGGCCACTCAACTCTCCGAAAATGAAGTGCGCGAGATTGTGGCGTGGAACAGGGGGAGAAAAGGGAAGACCGCGACAGGTTCAAGGTGCCCCGTGCAGTCGACCGTGACGCGAGTGGGGTCTGGGGCTTGAGAGAGTGCACAGTGCAAACGGAATTGCTGCAAAGTGCAGAAACAAATTAGGCGGATTGCACTGTGCAAAACCTGGAAAACTGTGCACAGTGCAAAACTTTTCTGCCGTTGCACTGTGCAAAGTTATTTCTTGACTTTACACGGTGCGGGATTACATAAAATAGTTAAAAACGCTAAAATATCGCTAAAAATTGATGAAAAATAAATTTTGAAAAAATTTGGAGAGTAAAATTAAACCAAATTATTTGTTATTTCCTCTCCAAGACACTTTTTTTGATAATTGTTGCCTAATTTTCCTCTATTTTCCCAAAATCTCCCCTACACGAGGTTAGGGTCAATTTACTCCCGGTTTCGGATTATCCCACCCTCTGTTTGGTCGCGCAGGTAAACAACTGCACCGAGGAATGGCTAATTAGCCGGAAAGTTGTAAATTTCCCCAATTTTCGTTTCAATTTCTTTCTTATTTCCCGAATTTATTGCGAATTAACAACTTTTTCGGAGTTTTATTTGTTATATTAACGATTTATATACAGAAAATATTAAATATTCGTATGAAACAAGTCGTCGTTTTTTACCAGTGAAAAGTGGAGAAAAAGGCGGTAGCCAAAGCGATGACAATTAAAGTTGCGATGACCGCCAAAACCAGTTGATAGGCAACTCGTTTCTAAAAACAAACGAAAATTTGCATAAAATTTGTTTAAAAATCACCTCGATCCGAAGAAATCCGCAAACATTAAAGAAATTGGCTGAATCTTCTTGAATATTCGCTTGATTTGTCTGGGGATCGGTCTCAGCTGGCTTGGATTGACCTGGTTCAGGCTCGGAAAACATCTCTGGACCTTTAACATATTAGTTTATTGCAGGTAAAATACAATTTTAATTATTTGATCGAATAAAAAATGCTTAAAAGGAACTGCATAAACTTATTTTACATATTAGAATTTTAAAACTTAAAAAAAAAGCAAAATTTTAGCAGAAAAATCAAAAAAACTCAGAATTTAGAGCTTGTATTTTAACCAAATTTCTTCCAAATAAAACAGTGAAATCTTTTGCGACATGACTAAAAATTTGAAATCGTATTTTGCGAATACTATCGAGATTTAGGGCTTTTCTAATAAAAAATTAGAAAAAATCCTATTTTTCCGCCCAAAAATCAAATTTTTTACAACAATCTTAACGTTTTGCTGCAATTGTTGTCAAATACAACGCATGCTCCTTTAACCTTATTAGAACCAATATTTTTTCGAGTATTTAAATATTTTCCCCCAAAAGCCAAATAAAACTCCTGAAAACAAGAATCTTTGTATAAAAATCCAATTCAAAAAATAATTTTAACCCCATCGAATCAAAATTTATGGAAAACTTGACAGCTATTTCCACAAAAACGGACGCATCTCTCAAAAATTCGAATTCAAAGCGAGAAAATGATATTCTTTGGTCCAAAAACCATTTGAATTTGGAACATTAATCAGCTTTCTCCCATAGAGAGAGAAGAAAATGTCGCACATAGAAAAATTTTGTTATTGTGAGAAAAGGCCATGCGATGTCACTAAATGTAGTGGACTCAAGAGGATTACATATATAGTAATACTTTTTGCACGTGCGGAATATTAAAACTCGTTTTTTCATTGTGCACTTTAGATCTTTATTATGACCAAGCATTGAATAAGTATTGCATTACTATTATTAATTATGTACATGAAATGTGGACTTTATGTTAAGTATAAAGTGATCCATCCACCAATGGATTGTCGTAAAAAAGGCTGTGGCCAAACCGATGATAATCAAAGCGGCGATGACGGCGAGGACTATTTGATAAGCAAGTCGTTTCTGAAAAAAAATTTATTAAATTATTGGAAAATCTTTGACAAAAAATGTAAAATTGATTTTGTACCAAGAAGTATCATTGAGACGAAAAAGATTCTACATTTTTTAAAGACGCAAAGACCTAAAAATTGAAGTTTTTTCATAAAAAAGCAACCAAAAGATGGCTTCTGCCCGATATTTATCTCATAAATACCTTTTGATCCAAAATGTGCCATGTATCTTCTTTGAAATTTTGGAATCGATAATGTTTTATTCGTTAAAAAAGATTACTTACCTCCATTCTTCGATCACCCCATAAATGAACATAATTGGCGTTGTCTTCTTGAATGTGACGTGTACCTTCCGGGGCTGGAGCCTCTTCTATGTCATCGTTTACTCGTATATTTTGCTGTCGCTCTCCGGACAGCATTCTGTGTTCAGGAAAAGGGTTTGTGATTCTCTAAACAACTTTAAAAACGATTTATTGATTTTGTTGAAGTCAGAATTATTTCAAAATTTTTAACGGCGAAAAAATATAAAAAATACGACGAGAAACCTTCGAATACATATAATAGATGGCAGGTAACTGACAAAAAAAATAAAATACCCAAAAAATCTGACCTGGCAAAGGCACATGTATTACTGCGCAGCGTCCAATGTAAACAAAATATGGCTTGTTTTGGCGATGTGGGGTAAACATTGGCAGTTTTCAGTTTTTCCGAAAAATAAGTCACGATGACATTTTTGACGTTATTGTATTTTAAACATTATGTAGACCTTTGTCCATAGAGAATCAAACTTAAAACTGTTTCAATTTTGCAGGGTTACTTTAGCAATCAAATTCGGATCTTTAAGAATTTTTGCCGTCTGCTTCTTCATCAGCTGCAATTTAAGCTAAAGCCGAGATAGGTAGAGCTTTTCTAGAAACGTCTTTTAAAACAAAAAATAAAGTCTTTTGATTGCGTAAATGTAATCAAATTGAATGAAACATTGAAAAAATTGACTTGATTCAGTTAATCAGCAACCAACATGCCCTGAGGCAAAGCTTTCAAAAAACACCTTCTCCGGGTCTGGTGTTCGTCAAATTTTAATTCTTCTCTCTATATCCTAAATATATTCAAATCGTTCCACAGAAAAAAAACACTGCAATACCTTGTGAGTCCAAACCCAAAGCATTTTCCCGCGAGAGAACTTGACTGGATTGTGAAACGAATGGAATAACATCACGTAAACAGAGGGAAAGGAAGGGAATTGTTTTTCATTCCTCGTCTTTGTTGTTTTGAAACACTGTGGAGAAAAATGAAGAAAACAAAATGACTTCTAGACATTCGTTTTGAAAAAGAGCTGGCTAGGAAACACTTGAGATCTTTTTGGGCTTGATAGTTGTTAAAGATTGTATAAAAATTATAATTACAAGTCGCATTTCTGTTTTAGTAAAACGTCGTTTTTTCCGTGCGAAAAGGTCATTTCTTTTCGGTAGAGACTTCTCTGAATCACGACTATATCAGTCTGTGGTTGAAAAAATTAAATGTTTTGTCGTTTTCGATGATAAGCACTCACTCTTTGTCGCTTATGAAATGGGATTTGTTTGTTAAATCAGAACTGTTAGAAAGTTTTCTTATTTTGATGGATGAAAGGCTTTTGAGCTTGCGCGGAATTTAACCAAGACTTCCCAGGATAAAATTTATTTCAAGTTGCTCATGTTAATACCTTTTTTTTTATTTTATGTAGAAATTACGTATTTGAACTGTTCATTGAAACAGTCACAGTCTTTTTCAAAATCCTCCCTATGATCTCCTCTCTGAAAGGCCTAATCACCATGATCGTACTCAACGAATTCAGCACCGGGATAAGCGCATATAAATTGAACATAATCAAGGTCAGGATCTCCCAATCCAGGTCAAATACCATTTGAATAATGGTGACGGTAGAGGGTCCCACGGATATAAACATTGGAAGAGCTGCCTTAAAAATAATTTTTTTAAAACGGGGTTTTCATGCTCACCTGTAAAAACATAGCGGTTGAAAGCTGTTTTTGCAACTGAATGTTCTTTTTGCTGTAACGATTCTGTTGACCGTGGATAATTGTCACCGTTTTTATTGCAAAGAAGACTGATAGAAGATAGGAAAAGCCGAAGCAGATGAAGGTATATGTGATAAATGCTTTAGTGATTGGTCTGCGCTGGAAATACAAATATATGTAGTAATTAATATATCTTTCTATTGGTCAGATGTTTAAAAATTTTCAAAAATCGTTTAACATCACGACTCTAAAGTCAAGATGCTTAAGATAAGTTCCCTAAGCCTTACAAAGTCAATGACCATAAGCGACGGAACGGGCTTGACGTCATACCAAAGCATTCCAAAGTTAAATCCAGGCCTTGATTTTCCATCCTCGTGAAACGAAATCCCTGAGCCAAATGTCACCGGCGTTGCCGCAATATAAGCGCCCGAATACAACAGAAATAGTCGACTGCCGGTAAGAGGTCGGTTACTAAAACAGGAAATAAAATTGTCATTTTCAAAAAGAAAAAGTTAAGAGTTGTGCTTACTGTTTCATACAGCTATATCGGTAATAATAATTGGCAGGAAGACTTGTTACAACCACACTCAAACTGAATGCAAATAACGCATTCACAAGAACTTGCCAATCAAAGTTCAAGTACTTTCCAGGACCTTCCAATGCGGCAATAATCAAATTGTCATTTGTTTTTATTGACTAAAATCAAGTTTTCATTTGAAGAGCAGTGCTACACTTACAAATTGACAAGCGTAGGCCGATAAACAGAACTGTGTGTCCACAAGGCAGTTGTAAATCAACATCATCCGATAGTTTTTGAGCATTTTTCCCGTCTTTTTTAAGATCAAATAAAATAAAAGTAGAGAAAGTAGAATTCCAAAGATGAAAGTCGTCAGATGAAAGATGTAGCTGCAGTTCAAAATATATTGGTATGTTTCAGCGGTTGTGGTAAATGAAATATTAGAGAAATCGGCGTCCCAAGAGAAAGGAGAGTCTGGAGAAGGGCCATAACTCATTTTGGGCAAGGTTTATAGACCCTTATTGGACCACGTGAACATGAAAATACTTCACAAACACAAGCCGACAGAGGCAAAGTACATATAATGTTTCTGCATTACACAATAGCCACTACAATAGAAACGTTAAGGTGCGAAGTAATTGCTACAAATATAAGATTATAATTCACTTTTAAGTTCTTGGAATTTCAGCCTACACAAGGTTATAGTGTTTCACCGGTCTTTATTAATATGTTATATATATATGCACAATTAGTCGATTTCGTGAAAGTTGTCAAAAATGAGTCATTAGACATATATATTCACAATTACTTTCAGAATCATAATTGCGTTGGCTGAAGGTAGAAACTAAACAATTTTTTAACTGACAAAAATTAGCATTTTCTTGGAAAGTAAACAGAGTTCGGTCCAGTAATTGCTTACAGTTCTCGCTAATTTTTAGTTAAATCAAACTTAATTTGCATCATAGATTTAATAAAAGTTTTGGCCGACATACCGTGCAGAGAATTAAATATTTATGTTCCTCCTGCTTTTTGGACGGAGGTTTGTTACCAGCAACATGTAGACACTAATACATACAGGGCTTCAACGAATATTGAGACGAACACAAGGCACACTTCTGATTTTAATTTTACGTATTCTTTCAACTTAATATTCAAAACTCTATCAATATGTAATCAAGAGTGCTCTTATAATTCAGCAGAAAGTGTGATGATTCAAGGACATAGGACTACAGCGCAAGAAAGACAATTTTTGTTTATGACTCTACGTGTTTACCACTCGCTTTGTCATCAGAAATTTAAGCATCTAATATTATTCTGGTACTGCACTAAAACTGACCTAACAGAATGCCAACTAATCCGTCAAAAAACTTTACTTATTTGTCATAAATATATGTATTACAACCATGTACAACATGGATTTTTATCGAGTTTTAGTTGCAGTTCCTTGCGGGTCAGATGAACTTCCGACTGATTGGGTATGTGTTCTTTTACATATTTTACCCATAATCTCCTCTCGAAATGGACGAATCACAATCATTGTGCATGACGAATTTAACACCGGTATTGTAGCATACAAATTGAACATGATCAATGTAAGGACATCCCAATTTATCCCAAAAATCATTTGAATAATAATGACAGAGGATGGTCCAACTGAGACAAACATCGGAAGGGCTGCCTTAAGAATGATTTGTCTTGAATATTAACGGGAATAATTTTTTACCTGGAAAAACATGGCACTGGAGAGTTGTTTGTGAAGGTGCAACGTTTTACTGCTGTAATTATTTTGTTCTTTATCAATAATTGTTACTGTTTTTATAGCAAAAAAAATTGCAAGACCGTAGGAAATTCCATATGTCAAGAATGTGTAGGTGATGTAAAATTTTGTGATCGGCTGTCGCTAAAAAAGAGAATGACAAAAAACAAAACAGTTGCATACATAATCGATTATCATTAATGTTGGAATTGGTTTAACATCGTACCATAAAGCTGCGTAATTAAAACCAGGTCTTGATTTCCCGTCTTCGTGAAAAGAAATAACTGCCCCTACAGTAACTGGTAATGCTGCGATGTAAGCGCCAAAATACAAGAGAAATAGTCGTTTTCCAGTGAGAGGGCGGTTGCTGAAATTTATATGTATTATAGCTTCTTGGGATTGATAATAGTCATGTTTTCGATGAAACATGGCTTAAATTTAAAATAAGTTCCTGTAACAACTTTGGGCACATATAGAATCAAAGATAGCGTTGCACTGGCCTGCGACAAAAACCTAATGGGGCCGTTTTTCGATATTAACAGGGGTGAATTTTGTGGCTTAGTTTGAGATTTTGAGGGCATCAAAAATACGCTCAAGTTTTGGTCTAAAACTCATCTGGTCATGTGATATCTTTGCTACGCCCTGGTCTTTATCATTCCCAGCATCCTTACTGTTTCAGGCAGCAATATCGATAGTAATAATTAGCTGGTAGACTCGTCACGACCACACTCAAACTGAATGCAAACAACGAATTGACAATGCACTGACCATCAAATTTAAAGTAATTTCCAGGTCCTTCCAACGACGCAATTATCAAGTTGTCAACAATTTTAATTGACTAAACAAATCAAACGTCATTTTGTAATAGTACTTCAGAACTTTGAACTCACGTACTGAACGGCATATGCAAAGAGGCAGAGCTGCACGTCCGCAAAGCAGTTATACATCAACATTACTCGGTAGTTTTTGAGCATTTTCCCTGTCTTTTTGAAGATTAAGTAGCTCAAAAGTAAAGATAATAACATTCCCATGACAAATACGGTCACATGGAATATGTAACTGCCAAAAAGAAGATTTGAATACTCATTGGCAGTTATCGAAAACTGGATATAAGAAAAATCAGCATCCCGGGCATAAGGGTTTCTTGAATCGGTTGATTCGAATCCCAAAAACATCGTTTTCAATTTTGCATGAAAGCGCAGTAAATGTTCAACAAATTGTTTTAATCGCCTTAGAATTAATTATGCTCTTGTCTAAAGATTTCAGAACCAGGCGAAAAATATTTTTGCACGTTCAGTTTCACCGGCCCAAAAGTATTATCGTATTTAACATGCTAATTAAATTTGAATTGTCCAACAATTCTCAAAAAATACAAGAAATTATTAGGGGAATTATTGTTAAATTAGCTAATAATTGTTACTCTCTTGAAACTACGTGGAAATTACTTACATGAAGAGTTTGATGTTCGGTTTGTATCTAATAGAAGCGATACGAATGCAGTAGAAGACCGGAGAATTAAAGAAAAATTGCCTCGGCGCACTTTTTACGGCACAAGTTGATGCCTCAAACCCCAAACTCAAATCAGAAAGATTCTGATTTGGGTTTGCCGGTCCTAGAGGATCTTTTTTAAAAATACGAACATTGCAAAAGAATTGCTTGTTTTATTGTATATAGCCTCTGGAATCCATGGCCTAAAATATAACACGTCTATTCAGACGTGTTATATTTTTCGCTTGCTATGTCTCGGATACAGAAGTGATTGATCTCTTGAACATTGATTGCAGGATAGCATCACGGAACGGTCGGATTGCTACAATTGTGCACAGTGAATTTAGGACCGGTATCATGGCAAAGGCATTGAAAGCAATCATCGTTACGATATGACTGTTTAATCCACAAACAATTTGAGTAATTAGGAGCGTAACTGGACCTATGGAGACGAAGATCGGAAGGACCGACTGAAAATGAAATAACACAGTAAACTCTTCCAGAATCAAAGAAATACCTGCGCCAGCAAGGCCAATGAGAGTTGTCGTTGCAACTGGATTGTCCGTTGACTATATTTTGTCATGCCATCATGAAGTATCTTTAACGTTTTCATACCAAATAATATAGCCAATCCATAGGAAATGCAGAAACAAAAAAACACATACACAATAAACAATTTGGTCCTGTATAAGTTCTGGAATTCATTGAATAAAACATAAATCATGATTCTTACAAAATCCAAAATAAGCAACGTTGGAAGGGGCTTGACATCGAACCACAGCGTTCCATAATTGAAGCCAGGACGAGAAGCTCCATCCTGATTGAAGGTGTAGAAAAGTCCAAAAGTTGGTGGAAGTGATGCAAGGTAGACGCCGGAATAGAGAAGAATCAGCCGATTGGAGTCTAGAGGATGACCGCTAAAATTTTATTGTAAAAGAAAGCCTTACAGAAGGCTTCTTCCTGTCATTATAGATTCACCGAAGATTATTTATTTTATATTAACTTACCGTTTGATGCAATCGTAGCGATAGTAATAATTTGCTGGCAAACTAATTATCGCTACACTAACACACGCTGCAAACATTCCGCCCAACATGCACTGACCAGTGAAACCAAAGCTCCTTCCAATGCCTTCGTATGAGGCCAATAACATCCCATCCACAGTTTTGGTGGACTGAATCCAAAGTTATCTCTTACGATTTTGTAACTTACACTTTGTCCAACAAACAACGTAAGGCAGATCTGCATGTCAACAAGGCAGTTGAAAATCAGCATTACTCGATAGTTCTGGAGCATTCTTCCCGACTTCTTAACAATCAAGTATAACATCATCAGTGACAAAAGTGCCCCCAATGCAAAAGTAATACTGTGGAAAACTTTGTTGTACAGCAGAAGATAGGCGTATTCCTTTGCAGAAATGGAATATTGGATATCAGAGAAGTCGTCGTCCCAGGCATATGGATTATTTTCCGTTGGTCCGGATTTCATCAACTGAAACCCAGATACAGATGGGTACAGAAATGGAGGAAAATAGTGCAATACTATAGTATTTATATCATAAGATTCTCTGTGAGCTGCAAAATTGAGCTACAACCCCCGATTTGATAAAAATACACAGTTCCATGTAATTTAATGGTCAAGAAATTGTGTTCCTTATAAAAGTTTATTCACTTGGGATACCATACACAAGAAACTATAGTTTTGATTGTATAGAAAATAAATCCCAGACCCTAGAGTGCCGCTCATTCTGACTCCAACGTGGCCACTCAGACTGGCCATACCAGATGGCCGTTTGCATGACCAAATTTAACGATCAAATAAAATGGAAAAGTACGAAAAAATATAACTGTAAAGGCAAAATGATTACGCAAAATTTAGGAGTCCGAGAGTTTGTTCTTTCTTTTTTAAAGTTGCCTTGAAAGGAAAAGGACACCAGTCAGAAACTCGTGGGAAGAAAATGAAGAAGGTTATTCGAGAAGGAATTAAATTATGAAAAGAGAAAAAAATTAGAATCAGATTATCTAATGCGCATTCGACACATGCAGAAATGCTTATGCGCCGTGAATTGCATAATCTTTTGATACCGGTGAAAATAAATTGTAAATGGCTATGCAAACAGTAAGGTTTGTTTACTCTATGTATATTCACAATTTTTTATAAAAGATTAGACGCCACGATTACACCGTCCCTTTGCATCTTGGCCCATGGACTGAAGTGATCAGGACTTTTTGAGGAAAAAAAGCCCGGCCCATATGCCAGCTTCGGCAGATCACATTCACATCAGAAAGTTGAAATACGGAGGACTTGCACTTCGGTCACGCATGAAAATTCGTGAAAGAATATTCCAGTCTCTGAAATATTAAGTAGTATTAAATTATCGTTGTTGACGAGCAAGTGCTTCTTTAAATAAACATAATCAGAATAGGTCAAATGGAGATGAAACTTGAGAGTACTGACTAAAAAGTTATTACAAAACTGATGCATTAAAATCCCAAAATTTAACAATACGTATGCTGATACCTGAACCCCAAAGTTTAGGTAAGAAATCTCGAAAAAATATTGGAGATTCGCACTTCAATCACATTTTGTGAGGTTCAATTAAAGGTGAAGCATACAAGAGGTAAGATCTTATTGATTATATTATATACAAATAAACAGTTATGTGACACTAGTCCTTGAAACGCCCGTCTTTGTCTTCAAAATTGGCCATAATACGGCTTCACGGAACGGCCGTATCACCAGGATTGTGCAAAGCGAATTTAGCACCGGTATTAATGCAAAGGCATTAAATGCAATCGTGGTTACAATATCCCAGTTGAATCCAAAGACGATTTCAATTATCAACAGAACCGAGGGTCCCACCGAAATGAACATGGGAAGGATGGACTCAAAAAATGATTTTGTATATTATTTAGGTTTATGATTTACCTGTACCAGCATTGCCATGGAAAGTTGAGTCTGGATCTGCAGTGTTCGTTGACTATATTTGGTCTTATCTGAGCCAAGAATTCTCAATGTTTTTACAGCAAAAAACATCGACAAAGAATAGGAAATTACATAGCAGACAAAAGCGTAAAACATAAAAAATTTGGTGCGAGGCAAATGCTAAAACAGGTAGTTAAAACATTTGATCAATTTCACATACAAAGTTGAGGATCAAAATTGTGGGTAAAGGCTTCACATCAAACCAAAGGGATCCATAGTTAAATCCAGGCCGAGAGAGACCATCTTGATTGAAGGAATAGAGTGCCCATAGCATTGTGGGAAGAGTTACGACATAGACAATGGAGTAGAGAAGAAGTAACCGGCAGAAGGACAAAGGGGTTCCACTAAAGTAAAAAATAATTTTAACATTATTTTACTATAAACTCAATCTAGAAAAGCCCCCAAAATATATGACTCACCGTTTGATGCAGTCGTAGCGATAATAATAGTTAGCCGGCAAACTTGTGATGACCACATTGATGCTCAATGTGAAAAATGCCATTAACACACATTGGCCGGTAAAAGTAAGATTCTGTCCAATTCCATCAAATGATGACATGAACAAGTTGTCTATCGCTTTTGTGGACTAAAATTAAGTAGTAAATTATTGCACAAAATTTACAGTAATTGTGATTAGTTGCCCTTAACATGCTTACACATTGGCCCAGGTAAACTGCCAAACAAATCTGCATGTCCACGACACAATTGAAAACCAGCATCATTCGATAGTTCTGCAGCATTTTTCCGGTTTTTTTGAATATCAAAAACAATAATAAAAATGAAAGAAGTGCTCCAATTGTAAAGCAAACGTTGTGGAAAATTTTACTGTAGAATAAAATGTCTTGATATGTTGACACAGTCACGCTATATTGAACATAAGAAAAGTCATCATCCCAGGCATAAGGGTTATTTTTAGACGGGCCGTTGAAATGGTCCATCACAGCCATCTAAAGTTGATAATTTTAAGTCTTATGAAGATCAAAACAAGGCCATGTCAAATAAAATGACAATAAATTAATTAACTTAGCTCCAAAAAATACCGAGAAACGAATCCAAATAATGTATCTTACTACGAAGATTGTCTACAATTCGCGTGTTAATGGATGAAAAATACAAATATCCATTTCCGAATAGCCAAAAGTGTTACAATAACATGTGAGAAAATTGTAGTTCAAAGACTGTAGACATGTTTAAAAATATTTACACCACAAATGTTGAGAAATAAGTCTAAAGACGGCCTTTTTCTGCAGGAGTCTATGAATATATTGATGGTTCTAAATAGAAGAACTTCAGATATCATAAAGAATCATGGCCTGGACATGTAAATCGGGTAAGACCCGCAAAATCTCATCATTTCATACATATTTTCATGCTATATTTATTTATATGCGCAATCTGTCAATGTCATATATTACACTTTCCATTTTCATAGCATTTTTGTGGTAGATTTATCGAATTATGTAAGCCATTTGACCTCTAAACGTGACATTGCATAAGACATTTTTCTCTCTCTGCCTCCGTTGACCTTTCTTGATTTTATGTTAATCAGTTGGTCGCAATTTTACAAAATAATCAACGTTTCATATTCGGTCATCTCTTTTCTTTAGGGATTCCTCACGAGTTCTATTTTCAAGCGCCCTTAAGATTCAATTATTCTGGAATTTGGGTCTTTGGAATCTAACGAAAATGCAAATGAACGGACATATATGTGTCTCAATATTATCCGGCCAGGTATATAAGAGAGAAGAAAGATTATGAATGATTGCTTTGGTATATTAGAAAAGGCGATGGAACACGTCATGGGAGAGAAGAAGGGCCGGTTGATGAGAATGAAGAGCATGGAGGAATGTGAATTTGAAGACATACGAACCACCGAAGCATTGAATCGTTGTGGATTGTGGGTTTGCGATGAAGAGGTGAGTCTGTTGATTTTGTTTGAAAAAGATTCTATCTCAATCGAATTCGTTTGCAAAAATTGTTTGTAATTTATGTAGAATTGATCTATGAGTAACTATGCAAATTTTCATGAAAATTCAGAAACATTTCCCCTTAAAAATTATTCATTCAATACTATATTACAGTCAACTTTTTCCAGATAGTTGAATGTCGAAAACGCCGGCTTCGTCATCATCTTGTCCGCAAGCTCTCTTCCCAATCATTCGACCTAAATCCCTACGAATTATCGTCGGAAATGCGCGATTTCTGCATCGAAATCAGCTGCAGACATGGGATTCCGCTGAATTGGGACATTCAGCACTCCTCCAACGTCATGGCTGTCAAAAAAATCAAACGAAAAAATTTGTTGAAGTCACTTTTAATCGGCAGATTTCGAAGAAATCGATGATGTTTAATATTAATTTGTTCTTTTTTATCTCATCAATTTGCAATTTTGCACTTCTCATCACCCGAATCTCAATTTATTTATTTTTTATTTTTCAAAATTGTTTCGTCGTTAAATTCGCAATCCGATTGATAAATTTCTTTTGTCGCGGCGACAATCCTATCGCTTTGACTTCAATAAAATCCCTGTAAACCACCAGGGCCATGAATATTTGAATGAACATATAGATCAATGCAAAAACTCCGGAAAGAAATTGAAAGGACGGGTAATCCCAGAATTCCTCTGATTGATAATCACCATCGAGGAGTTCAATAGCACCAGCAAAAATGCAAGCAATCCCGCCAGCGAGAAAGACTGGAGGTCTCACTAACTAAAAAAACAAATATTATGGTCAGCAAAGCAAATCTTTATTAGACTAAGATCTTTAGTGAAACTTGGTAAAATCAACGAATACATTTGACCTACCGAAGCAACCAGATATGGAAGATATAAGAACCACGTACGATAGACAACACCGGCTAATAGTTGTAGTCCACAAAATAAGAAGAAACACTCGACAAACATTAGAGATCGTTGGACGCTGACTAAACCGTTAAAACTGTTAACAGATCCGTTTCAATCGAAAAACCCCTCAAAGTAACTTACCGGGCAAGAAGAATGGGCCGACAAAGGAGATATTTTCAACCTTTTTAAAATCTAAAAACAGTAATGTACAGTTTGAGGGGACCATAACAAAAAAAATCTTCAAAATCATCTTACAGCGCGACAGATCAACATATTCCACAAACAAATAAAGCCATGCGAATATCCCAAAAATGGTGGTCAATACGGCGATCACTAACGACGAATTCTGAAAAATAGAATTCACAAAGCGAATGCTGACAAACGGAATTCTCTGAATGTTATACCCAAAAAATCGAACCCATAGTGCCAAATTTAACCACTGATTACATAGGCATAGCATTTATAAAAGTTAACTTTAAAAAGGAACAGAATTTTTTGCAAAGATTGGTACGTGTTCTATCTAATCAAACATGCATATAAAATGTCCATGAACTTTAGACGCCGCACCTTGTCGTCAAACCATAAAATGGACCCTCAAAGTTTTTATGATTTTTTTCAATTTATAAAGAATTACATAAAAAAATAAGAATAAAATTTGCTCTTACCTTATAACTCATATGGTAGCTGAAAGGATAAAAAATTAAACTCCAAAAGATCTAGCCGCGATTAATATAGGAAAAAAGAGAATTTGAAGAAACGGCTTCCAAAGAAATTTCATTCCTTCGGGCGTCTGAATCAGCCCCGGCTTTCCGGGAGGGTGATAAAAAACAAATTCATACCGATTGTTTGTAATCTTTTTATTTTATTTTTATACAATTGTAGTGTTAGATTAGGCGTTAAAATATAGAAATGAGCAAAAAATCTAATTTATTAATTTTAAATCCGTTAAAATCTCTGATTATTATGGCTAATATACAGTAATTCCTGGTTCCTGAGATATTTTCCGTAGATTATAAAAAAAGAAAATTTTTTTTTAAAATAGGAGAAATTTGAAAGTAATTCTTTAAGAAAATACTACTTTCTTGAGAAAAGAAGTCCAAGTGCGGCGCTCAGATTCTAATTTTAATTTGCGTCAAGTTGCATATCAAAATCTAGAGCCATCACTTTGAAAATTTCCCTTCAATCTACATATAAAATAGAAATCCCTTCTCAATAGCTCAAAAACGTCCTTGTTTGTCCCGAAACCAAGCTTGGCTGATATCCCGGTGAATATTGTGAGGGTGATTGCCTCTGCGCCGGAATCGTCGTACCCAACGCTGCATTTCTCGCAGCATTATAGTTGTATTCAGCTTGAGAAACAAGCCTGCCATTAGGTTCTAGCACATACTTAGCGGGATCAACGGACGAAGAAAGATCATGATCATCTTCGTTGAAAAATAATGGATAAGAAGCCGCGAAAAGAGCAGCAAACATGGCAAACATGAGGATCGTGCATCCAAAGAAGGCCAGATAGAAGGAATAGCCATAATGCTTTTCGAAGGTGTTCTTAATCCCAATCAAATAACGCGATTCCAACATTTCGCCGTTGATCATGAAGACGGCCAGGCCAATTCCTTCGATCAGAACTGAAAAAGAGATTTAGAAAGTTAATGGGTAGAATACGAAGTTCCTGATTTTTTCAAAATTTTGTGTAAGTCGTAAAGAATTTTAGTTTAAACTAGTGCTTGCTTTTGGCAAAATTGAATGCTTGGGGTACCCTCTATAGATCCAAAATCAAGATTAAAACCTGATAGAATACCCCGAAACAATTTTGCGTTTAAAAAAGATGTCCTGGGCCAGTTAATTCAGATTCTTCATATTTAACATTCCACTTACCAGCCAAAGCCAACAAGCTGACCACCACAATATTTGCAATTTTTCTCCAATGCGCTTTGAAATGTCCAAATACCCCAACCGCCAGTGCAATCGCTGTTCCCACAACAGCAATAATCATCATAATCAGAACCGCGTAATGCCAGCCGAAGAAGTATGGGGTCCTCAGAAGTTTCTTTCGGCAATCATAGATCAAAAGAAAACGGCAAATGTCGGCTCGTTCGTAGTAATTGACCAAATCGTCCGAGAAAATATACCAACAACTTTGACCGCCTTGGCAATATTGCCACAGGCCGGATTGGACATCTCGATGTGCGTCGAGGTCTTCTGCTACCTGAAAAAGAAATAACATACGTTTTTGGTTACCAAGGATTTTTATTTTTTTTTCATTCTGATAAAGCTAAATGCATTGATTGCGTGGAACTGTCACATATTAAAAGGTGCATGTTTTACCTCTCATTCCCACTTGAGTAATTACGGTTTGTTTTTGTTTCGAATCCAACGTAATAACCCTTCAAACCCATTCTAGCCTTACTCCTATTAATTTTTGTTTACGTTTTTAGTCACGTCTTTACTCTCCAAAACGAACGATTCAACTTACATGCCAATTGGGGGTGAGCAACGCAAAGAAGTTGAAGAAGAAAGAGATGGAAGTCAAGATAAAGGTCCCCAATTCTATCCGCGAATGCGGTGTGCTAAAGTCCAATGGCATTTAGCGGGCTGGAAGTTGAAGAGAAGGGTAAAATACGGATTGATCAACGATAAAAATCGAATAAAAATAGGGGAAAGTGGCAAAAATGGGCTAAATTTAAGGAACAAAGAAAAAAATTTGTTTTTTTTTGCTTCAAATATATGACTAACAATAAAGTAAGTAATAATCAACCACAAATTGTCTTACTTTACAAGCTTTCGTTTGATATTCGCCTTTCCCAACTGTTTCGCCCTAAAAAACGGCAAAAAGTCTTAATTTCCTCAAAATTACCAGAGTAGTAATATGCATATGTAATATTTACATTCTTTCACTGCACAGTTTGCAAGTTTAGAACGTTAGAAATACTTCGCAATTCCCTAAAATTTCCATTGGAAGTCAACTTTGGTTCGTTTTCAAATCTCAAAGAATCCCGATTTTCAAGTAATATAAATAAGGGCAATTTCTATGTAAAGAGTCCAACCTATTGCTCTGAATTGCCCCAAATGCAAGTTTAAATTTCCGAAAATATTTTTAAAACACCAAAATCCATTGCTTTTTGCAATTTTTTTGCTTAGAATTTCTAAGAATCATGATTTTCGCATAATAAACAAAAAATAAAATCTTTTACTATACAAAAAACACCATTACTGTTTTCTTCTCCCCCATCAATCATTTTGAATATCAAAAATTACTTCTCAAACATCAAAATTGCCTCAAATTCCCCTCAAAAATCGATATCCCCCGAAATCGCTCGACAATTCGAAAAATTTGCGTAATTCCGGGAAGATGGCTGAAAAGACAAAAAAGGAATGGAAGCATCTGAGGAAGGGCTCTCTACCTGAAACCCCCATCATTCCCCAGCATTATATCTCGCCCCATGAAACGGCGCGCACTCAAGGACATCGATGGAAGAAGGGGAAAGGAGAAAGTTATAAAAACGACTCCCAAAAAAGGTGCGAAATCAAGAGTCTCGCACAATTTGCACAATTTGCGACATCAAATTTTGATGATGAGGAGAGTGGGCGTCGAGAGAGGTTGCAGAAGTCACAGCATCGATATAAATGGAAAGGTAGGAAGGGCAATAAGGCAAAGTTAGAAGAAAATCATCTTTAAGGGCAAAGTTCTTTTTCTCAAAATTCATAAATCGGATCTGTGTAAAATATGGCATACATATCATGCCTAGAGTACGTATTAGTACCCGGAAATTTTAGTTCTGGCATTGCAAAGAAATATAGAAAAACTCCAAAGAATCGCTGCAGGCGTTCCATTTTCATCTTTTATTTAATATCGTCATTGTCTGTTGTTATAAACAAACCACCAAATCTCCATCTTGTGGAGGCAAAAGCTCAAAAGTTTAGAGCAAGCGTTCCCAATAAATTGCTCTTCTCCCTTCCGTATTTCTCCCATATGATCGAAAATCGTTACCTCACATAGTAAAAGCAAAAAATGAACGCAAAATAGCGGAAAACAGGATTTACAAAAGGAATTACGTGAAAAAATCGGTTTTGGAATGTATTCAGCTGTAAATTGAGTGGACTCGAATTGTCATCGAATTCAAAACTAAATTTTAAAAGACTTTGAAACTTAGTTCCCTTAAGGCGTCTAGATTGTAAGCAGGATTTCGTTTTAAACCACATATGCTTTTCCAAAAATTTTTCAAAGAAGGATTTCCGGCGGCGAAACGCTCCAGAAGTGCTTTATGAATATGCAAAAACCGGGGGTTTCCATGGATATCCGCGTTAAGATGGAGCGAAAATTGCTTTACATTATTTTGATTGCGTCCTCCGTGGAAACAAAGTGCGCTTGTTTTAGTAATTACAAGGTTTCTAGGTCATAATTTAAAAAGTTCAAGAAACACCAAAAATTATGTTTTGTGAGAAAAGAAATCGGCGAGATTATGAAACCTTTAGTTAAAAGGTTGATTTCCCTAGGCCACTGAGGCTTCTGGCGGTCAATTAATTTCAGTAAAAGAAGAAAAAAATATTATCCCAAAATTTATAATTTTTCTAAATTTTCGTTTAAATTACAGTATCATCAGGCTAATCATCGCGTCTTACTCTGACAAAAATATCAAACACAGCATGATTTCAATTTATTTCACCAAAACATTCAACTTAAACATCAGAAGTTCGGACTTTCTTCGATCCTCTCAGTTGCCGTCGAATCTCTCGCAATGCTTCTCGATGATGTTGGTAGTACTTATCTCTTAGTCCAGTTGTGCTTAAACTGAACGAATTCAATTCATAAGTCATTGTGAAAATCATAAAAACAAAGCAAAGTCCAATAATCCATTCGAAGATTGTGTTGAGAAGATAAAGTGAATGTGTCTGGAAAAAAATATTCAAAAATATAAAGCGATACAAATAATGCCAACCCGATCACTTACCGCAGATCCCCATGGATAACGTTGAATTTCTCCAGGTTTTTCGGGAAAGGGCCGAGGAACCATAGTCCCATTTTCATAATATCTTGGAATGAAATTTGTGAACGGAGTAATGAATGATATTGTGCATACAATCAACACAGACAACCGTAGAATACTCAGCCATCTAGGTGCGTATTCTGGTTTCAATCTCATGGTCAGAACGACAAAAATCCAAAGGTACAGCACTCCTCCGCAAAAGGCTAAGATCGCCCCAAAGAAATGATAAGTTAGATTGATCGTCTCCTGAAAAGGATGGATTAGGTGTCTGCATAAAGTTTTTCAATTCATTTTACTACTTACAGGGTACGATCCAACAATTACAACGCCGATTCCACTGGCAATTCCAATAATATCCATGAAGTAGATGACTAATCTTTGAAAGAGCGAAATTTTATGGTTTTGATTGGATCGAATATGTATATTGATTCTAATATGTACAAAAAAGACTGTACAAACCCCTGAAAAAATAATACTGAATGAATTTTTTTCATGCCTTGAGGGCAGACTTTGCTTATTGGTGAAGAAGACAGACAACAAATTGTATTTTAACCATAATTTTCATATAAATTATGGCTTTTATTATGTAACCTGCTCCTTGTTCTAACAACAGCACATCAAGTCGCATTTATTGCGCAATAAAAAACTTACAGAAAAATCCACCGGAACAAAGAAAGATCCCAAAAATATTGGCCTCTGGAGAAAACGCCCCGCCATCGCTAAAACAATCAAGTTTGATAACACTAAACGCATCTCAAAATCTTACCTGATGTATGGCAAAAACCAGTCAGTCCTTCGTTGTATAGCTGCCAACAAGTAACCAGTGAAAAAAGCGATCAGAACAGAGATCACCGTCAAAACTGAGAATAATTTGGGATAAACTCGGATGTGAGGTCGAGTTCGAGGAATCTTCAACTTGGTCTTCCTTTGCTTTTTCGATCCGGATGCGGTCACCGATGATGTGGTGCTTGTTGTGTGAGTGTCACTTTCACTTGAACTCAATGCCATAAAAGATACCAAGTCATCGGAAGAAACGCCCGAAAGTCTGCTTAGCATGATGAATATCGACCAACTCAGAACACGTAGAAGTAAGAAAATGACTTTAAAGATCATATTTCCGACTTATTTGATTATTTGTGACAATATCAACAACTTTCGGATATAATATTTTAGGCAGTCAGCAAAAATATAGGACGCAGGTCGAAGAAATAAAAAACGACGAAATTCTTGGAGATTTTTTCAGGAATTGAGGTAGAAACGTTTCTCGAACGTTGAATTGATATGGCCAAGGTGGAGAAGCTTTTGAAACGTCTGAAGATAGCCGAAGATGACGGTAATCATTATGAGAGCCATCAGATCGCCCGGACCGTATTTTATCGATGGCTGGAGCTGGCCGAATACGAGAAATTGGCTGACTTTTTGGTGGAGAAGGTCTTGAAATTCCAACATGGTGAGTTGGAAGTGCTAATAAAGCGGCTCATTGTTTGATTTGATTTACCTTGAGGATTATTTTTATTGTTTTAGCTGACCAACCTGCTATTGCTTTGGATCTCGCGGAATTGTATGCTGATACTCTTCTCAAATGGGAGAATATTGTCGATGAAAAGCGAGTTAGTCAAATTCAACAGGCAAGTTTTCATTTATTCTTTGTGTTTCTTAACTTTTAGATGTTGTGTTGACCTGTCTTATCCATGTGATCATGTGTAGTCAAAAATTTTACGTTTGATAACACCATTTTTGTTTTTCAGATTCTCGACGCAATTCCGGGATCTCTGGAGAACGAGCAGACCAGCCATGACCGACGAGAAGGACTGATCGCCAAGTTCGTTGACTGGTCTTGTAGATCAGCTGAAGAAGATTCGTTAGCTAGAAAGTATGGTCATCCACAAATTCAAGAAATCGTTGCTGAGAGTCTGGAGGCCTCTGGACGATGGGATCTGGCTAAACAGCACTACATTGTGTCATTGGCGCCGACGAAGTTGAGCCGAGTGATCAAGAATATAATTGAGAATACGGATGAGGAAACTGAATCAATGCCGCCTGATTTCTTTATCGCGAACACTGTTTTGCAGGTACAAAAGTTTTTTTTATATATTGTGTTCTAGGTTTGGTTTAGAGTCAATATTGGATATTGTTTTAGTTACCTATACCCAAAATCTTATAATTTGCATTGATATGGCATGTTATCCTAGATTGCGCCTTCATGGCGTTTTGGATTATAAAATGCGCTATCCGTCGCTAATTTTTTAAATTTCAGATTGCTAACACGGGTAGAATTGGAATGGCGATCAATTTTCTTCTTTCGGTGGTATCAGAATATAAGGAGTACAATGATCATCCACCATTTGTGTCTGCTCTTTTGAACTTCAGTTGGCTCTGCTTGATATCGTTGAATTTAAGAAGTGTAGGTTTTTTCTATTTGTTTCATTTTCAGGAAGTTATGTTATCCATGATACCAGATGGAATTTTATGCAAGTTCATGAAAATTTGATTGCCATAAGTGCGAGAGATTTTACTATGACATATTGAAAGGGCTGTTTTTTCAGTTAGCACACTTCACCGAGGTTGTTGAGGTCTACAAACCAACTCTTCATCAATGCCGAAGCATAGTCAACCTTGTTGATAAAATCGGCCAAAAATTCTTTGGATTACCGCCAAAGGATGGAAACGAAGGTGCCGGAGGATTGTTGGGAAATTTACTCAAGGGTGGGTTTTCTTTTACAATTATGAATTTAGTTTTTAGGAAAAATATTTACTTTTCCATTTAAAACAAGATGCCTTTAGGCCTGATCTCGAAACCTTCATCATCTCAACAGGAAAATCAATCAGTCTCCTTGCAAGTGGGCGATGATCCATTCATTACTCGATATCACTTCAATTCCGACCAATTTCACGCTGCTTTCCAAGCTGCCGAGGCCCTGAATCCACCCATGTCAGTTGTCGAACCCGATTTCGCTGATGCCGTGGAAGTCCAGCCTCAAGCCCCAGCACCACCGTCAGCTTCACAGAGTGATATGGACCTTGATTAACGCTGCTAGATTGAATTTATGGATATTCAGACGGATTTGACGGGATTTCATTATTCTCTTATATTAATCATGTTGGTGGTCAATGATTTTGGTCGTTGTTTTAACTTTTTTATTATTAACACTGTCAGTGTGGTTAATAATTACAATTTTTAATTAAAATTAATAAATTTTTAGTTCGGATTTGACGTTATTAATATAATTTTTTGGTTAAATTGGTGGCGAATAAGCCTGATGATAAAAAATATATGTTCGAGGCGAAATATTTTTGGAAAATTTTGCCCCTTTTATATTGTAATACCAATCAAGCTAAAATAATGGAAGAAAATGGGTTTAATAAGGTCGTAAAGTCGTTAAATTTTGTTTCCATATTTCAACATTTTTTTACACTCCAGACGTGATCCCTTTTTCCCTCCGAGAGATCACAAAACCGACTAAAGGGCAAAGCGAAAACCCTCATAAAAAGTCGATTCCCACCTGAGGTAATTAATTAATTGCAAAAAGCAAGTTTTCATCGACGAAATCCGTCGATGAATTTTTCGATGGACAGGTCATTCAAGGGGATTGGAAATGGAAAGCGCTCAGTTTTCGAAGAGTTTCACTTTCGTTGCGAATTTATTTAAATTGGGTGTAAAATACGAACAGATTCTTTTGACTTGTTACAGTATCCTGTCAAGCCAACTTTATCTCTAATTTTCAGTGAATGCGATGGAAAGTGAATGGAAAACCCGTTTGAGGAATGAGAAACAAGTAAGTCACCGTCTCCCAATCTTTTATAAATCTTTTCGTCATATCGCCTCAGGCAATATTTGTCTTATTACGGTGCTTTCGAATACAAAAACTTTCATATTTTAGATTACATTTGCGCTGGTGACCATTTGCACAGTTTGCACTGTATTTAGCATAGTGATTGTGCCTTATTTGTTCAGCCAAATTCATCACTTGGATATCGAAGTTGAGGTGGGTTACTTTAATATGGAAAAAACTGGAGCCTGAGGTGCCAATTTTGAAAATCTGGAATGAAAATTGCGTGAAGCACAAAAAATTTAAATTTTCTTTTTTTAAAGTTCCACTTAATTTTTTGTCAAAAATTATCCATTATTTTTCTAGGACCACCACAGCTTCTGTGTGGAGCGGACGACATTATTAGTCCGAGAGATCGAGCAGTTAGAAGCGATCAAAGAGAGTCCGAGAAGAAAACGTCAGGTCGATGAAAGTTCAAGTTGTTGCACATGTGGTCAAGGGCCGGCAGGACCCCCAGGTCCACCCGGAGATGACGGGGACCCAGGTGAGATTGGTTGTGCTCTTTTAACATCAAAAACCTTATTTTAGTAATATTTCATGTAATATTCATTGAAATTTTTAAAATGAACTCTTCAGTTTTTCAATTTTACGTTTTTAGGTGCTGACGGAGTAGAAGGCCCTAAGGGCTCAGCTGGATCGCCTTCCTCAGCTCCATCAGATCCGAATATCGACTGGTGTTTCGATTGTCCAACTCCTCCAGCTGGCCCTCCCGGTCCACAAGGAGCCAAAGGAAACGCCGGGAAGCCGGGCAAACATGGAGATTATGGGAAGAATGGGCAGCCCGGTGAACGAGGAGAAGTTGGGCCAGTTGGACCTCCGGGTAAGTATCCATCTTGAACTAAAAGCTTTATATTATTTTAGGTCAGCCAGGTCAAGTTGGATATCCCGGACCTCCTGGAGATCCCGGAAAAGTGGTGGAAGTTGTGATCACGGGCGAACCAGGGCAAGCAGGACCCCCGGGAGTGCCTGGAGACAAAGGACCACCAGGACCGCCTGGCCTGTCTGGGCCAGATGGGCCTCCAGGACCTCCGGGAGACGGTCCAGGACCACAGGGACCACCTGGAAATGATGGTGTTACCGGTTTGCAAGGTGATAATGGACATAATGGAGCGCAAGGAAGCTGCGATCATTGTCCCCCACCTGTTTTGGAGACTGGATTCTAAGTTGAAATCTGGCGACCCAAGAAAATATTCAAGTATCCAAACCAGGCTTGCAAACAATTGAGCATGTATGATTTCGAATCCTTTTTTGAGACATTTTCGTGTCCTTTGGTACCTCATTTAATCAGAATTTTTGGTTATATTATCCATGTACATATGTGAATATTAGTAATAAAAATGCATGAGCACTTTTTTCGCAAAAAGTTATGGGATATTTGCATCAATCACTAATTACCTTCAAATAAACGCAATTTATAACTACTTTCCACCTAATCGTACTTAAAATCTCAAAAAACAAAATTTATTTCGATTAAGAGTTCAATTTTAAAAAATACAGAAAATACAACTTTGATTGTACTTCAAATATATCATCAAACAAAACAAGAGAAAATTTAGGGGCTAAGATGATAAAGCGTCAAGACAGAAGTGATTTTGTGTAAAAAAACTTTCAAAAACAAGATAAAGACCAAGGGAATCCAAAAAATTTCGAATTTTTCGAATCCTAATACAATACTTTAAAAAGAAAACAATCCGGACCATACATAACAAAAGGCCGAAACAAACATAAACCAATGGCTACTCAACTAGAGTAAGTCAAAATGTTTTCAATTTCCCCCAAAAATAAAACAAAATTCTGCGAAACTAAGGGGAAAAATAAGTCAAACGTCTTGAGAAAAGACTCTTACATCGTTTCCCACCCCTCGTATTCTGCTCTACACTCTTTGGAATGCAAAGCCAAACTCTATGTCCTATCAGACATCAACAACTTATCAAAATTTCAAAAACATTATTTTAGTTCACTTAAGTCAATATAAATTAGGCGTCAAAGAGAAGTTCCAGTTCTTCAACATACTTCAGGAGAGTTTCGTTGGTTTCCTTCTCCAAGTCAGAGAGTACTCCGAGCAATGCCAGCTTCAGAGACTTTTCCAAATCCGCGTTCTTGTCCACCAACTTCTTTGCGACCAATCCAAATGTCTGGCAATCTTTTCGGTACACCGCTTCCAATTCCTTTCGCTTCGTTTCGACCGAAGATTTGAATTCTTCTGGGAACTTGGCCAGCTTGTTTCTTATGATTTCTTCAGGTTTTGTAGCCAAATTAGATAACTGCAAGCCATTTGAGGAAGACTTTTTTCTGGGTTCATGACGAAGTTCGCGGATTATTTGGCTCTGAAAACAAAAAAAATTAAAAAAGTGGTACGAAAAAAGGTCTGCATTTCGTTGATTTTTTACTGGAACTCATCAAAAACGCAAAAAATTAACCTACTCTAATATTGAACATGGTATCAACTGTCGGTTTTTCGTCCACAATCGATGGGCACCGCTCCACCGCAATTTGTCTGATGGATCTGTGGTCTGGCTCGGGTCTAGTTTCTTTGTTCAGGTCTGGTTTCCTTTCAATCTGTAAAATTCAAAACATTAAACTAGGTAACCAAAGTAATCAAAAAAAGGTATTCTTGGAGTAAAACATAGGAAGATAAAAACGTCGTAACATTCCAAAACCAACGAACAATCTTAAAATTTTTTGACCATTAATACAACTTCTAAAAGTTCCAAACCCCCACTCTTCTTCCCTACACACCTCAAAATCATCTTCAAATCTTAAACCCCAGGGTTTTGGATCGTAACCTTCATTCTCATCATAAAAGGACCTGCTACTGTCAGGTCTTCTTCGTTCATCATTTCTGCATCCAGTATCCACACCATAGTAAACTTGTCCATCTTCTTCTTGCTTGATTTGTCTGGTCGGAGGTGGAACAAAAGAAGTGGGGTCAATACCCGTCCAGTACTTCTCATTTTCGTATCTGTCTAGGATTTCCTCGACCTCCTCTTCAGTCATTCCTTTCCTTTTTTCTTCATACTCTGGAGGATTTCTCCTTGAAATTGATGGATCTTTGGTGTTATTATAATACCCCTGGTTCTGGCATTGGCCCTCCGATGAGCCAAACCCCGAATATACGCGAGAATGGATAACAGGATTTCCTCCATATTGACCTTGATAATCACGTCTTCTGGGATCATTATTATATGAATTTGAGGTCCCAAATTCTCCATGTCTTCTGTGCACACTTTGATTTCTCGGAGTTGAAGTTGTATAATAAGTCTCATATCTTTCGGTGATTCTGTTTCTACTGGCACTTCTTGGTCTTCCCAACAATCCTGGATCATCTTCTTCTCCAACCTCGTTTCTTTCCGGCATCTTTTCCAATTTTTTATATTCTCCTTGACGGACGGGTCCCAGATTTTTCTGATATTTCCACAGATCTTCGGTTCTTACACTCGACCGTTCTTTATAGTACTTCGAGGACCAGATGGGTTCTTCTTGCCAGTTTTCTCTTTCATTTTCCTTCTCCTTGACATCAACTTGGCCCATCTGAACGTTGTGACCTTCTCCTTCAAATCTCTTGTTCATTTCGATTCCTTTTGATGACAAATCTCTTCTTGACACATTAGAAATTGGAATCGATTGATACCGCGGTGCCTGCGATTGATCACGACTTTGATTTTTGCTGAGATTCCATCCTTGATTTGGATCTCTTCCTCGTTGTTTCACAATGACTTTCATCTCAGGTCTCCTGATATCTTGCTGA
This sequence comes from Bursaphelenchus mucronatus, assembly GCA_025436335.1. Taxonomy (NCBI): domain Eukaryota; kingdom Metazoa; phylum Nematoda; class Chromadorea; order Rhabditida; family Aphelenchoididae; genus Bursaphelenchus; species Bursaphelenchus mucronatus. Next base: position 3,663,354 of record CM046358.1, read on the forward strand.
TAGTTCTGGGCTGGCTCCGTTGCTTGCAAACCCCGTTGATTATGACCCCGCAGATCCAATACCTTCTCCATATTATCCTGAATAACTTTAGTGCCTTCATTCAATGATTCCCTTCGATTTTCCATCGTTTTGGATAACGGGAAGCTCTGGACAAATCCGACATCTCCATAACCTCCAATATTCCCGGCACTCATCTTCTGTTCCTCTATTCTTCTGAGCCTTGGATCAGTTGGAACTTGCTTTACCAACGGCTCATTTCCACCTTCATCACGCATTTTTTTACTTCTATGAGACTCCAGTCCTCGTCTTAGCCTATGATCTGTCGGGATATTCGTCGTATTCATATTATTAATTACATCAGCATGTTTTATTTGAGCCTTAATTTGATTTTCCACATCCCTTCGTTTCAATCTTGGGTCCGTTGGTTTCTCGAATGCATTTTCAGTCCATTCCTGCCTTCTAACACCTTTTTCATGATCTTGGATAGCACATGGATCAATTCGTTTCGGGTTAATTGGCGCCGATTGAGAAAATGAAGAATAAACAGAAGTGGACAAGCTGGAAGAGTGATTCTGAGGTAAGAAGGGATCCAATCGTTGTTCCCGTTCTGGCTTTTCAAACCTTCTCTGAGGCTCTCTTTTCTCTTTGTGCTCCTTTTTTCCTTCCTTTTTTCTTCTGGCAGCTCTCATCTCCTCTTCAGACTTCCTTATAAATTTGATGGTGCATTTGGCAGACTTGGATGCTGTTGCCAAAGATTGAGTCCCACTTCCAATAGAACTAGCCGGCTTTTCAGGGATATTAACATTCATCGTTTCATCATCTTCAGGTTCAATCTTCACCTTAATATCACAAGGATTTTTCTCGCTAATCTTTTGGAATAAAACTTGTAATTCTTCATCAACGCCTTCCAGATAGCTTCCACGTCCCGTTCCATTATTAGATTCCGAAGCATCATTAGAAATACCAAATCCACCCGCATTTTGTCTTTCTCCGTGATAAATAACACCCGGATCTTTTTGATTAGTCAATTCCGATTGATAAAACTCAGGAGAGCATTTAGACCCCGCCATACCACAGCTCGGATCTCCTTCGCGACTGAAGGCATCATATGGATTATAAAGATACGAATCGTTCGATCCGTTATATTCATCATGATCACCAGATAAATCAGGTCTTTTTTGGTCCCCGGAAAAGCTGCTAACACTGCTAAAGCCATCATTGGACTTATAAATCCCTTTTTTCTTCAAAAGACTTGTGAGAGCATTGGGAAGAAAGACATCAGGGTAATCAGGTCTCGTGATGGAGATCTCCTGGGCCACCCGAACAGCCCTGTCCAGTGTGGAATCCTGGACAAAAGACGGGTTAGACAGACTTTGTGACTCATGGGGGTTAATTCTAGACAAGAGTAGACAACCTTACCTTTTCTTCATTGTCCGAGATTCCAGAAATATCCATTGAATCGTCGACTCGCTTGGATTCGAGTTTTTTGGCCGGAGAATGAGCAGCTGATTCCGGTTTTGAATGTTGAGCACGTGAATCAGGTCGGGAAGAACGTTTGGAATGAGCTGATGAACCACTGGATGAGGAAGACGATGAAGAATCACGGTGTTTGCGCTTTCGACGACTCTAAAACATTATAACGTTTATATACGTGGTTAAAGGAACCGGGAGATAGGGGAAGAGCTTTAAAAGAGAATTTACCTCATCCTCACTGTCACTGCCATCTCTAGAGCCTCTTCTGGAGCGAGACCTTCTACCACCATCACGCCTTCGTGGTACATCATGTCGATCATTCCGACCACCTAAAAATCAACAATAAATAGAGAAAAGGCATACCTTTAACATGCGCGACGTAACGACGAATATCTCTGTACCAAGTCACTTCAAGTTCGTATCCCCACAACTTTCCGTCCTTGTATCTTAAAAATTATATTACACTTGATGCTAAATCAAAAATTCATGTGGTCAACAGAGGCAAACAGCGTGAAACCTACTTATCCATGCATTTTGCGGCATCATCCTTCGAATCGAACCTCACGGCAACAAACGTTCTCTCCGGAGTGTTCTTGTAAAAGTCGATAATACAAGGTCCAATCTCGTCTTGAAAATGGTCTCTAAAACATTATAACTCCAAGTAAACGGCCACAAAACATGTCAAGAACAACAAGAAGAATCTCAGATTTGCGAAGATGCCATACTCTTCAATAAACGCTCGAAATTTTCGTCGAAATCAGCGATTTCCATTAGCTCGCCATGTATAATATACCATAAGTAAGATAAACGTAAAATTAACATATTTTTGAATGAAATACAATTATATCCAAGGATAATCGGACTAACTAGACCGATAAAACCATATTATAGCAGTAAACAACGTCTTCAATGTGGATTATATTAACAAGGAGCTTCAAACACCTACTTGATCTTCTCTGATGAGATGTCAGGACCAAAGCCTCGGAAAAAAACGGCATGGCGACTCTCTGGGACCTCCTTCTCATTTACTCGTTCATCCAGCCGCTGGCGGCCATTGCGACGGAAGTTGTCGCGATCTCGGAAATTCTGGCGATAATCGTTGTAAGGCATCGCTTTTCCAGTAAGGTTAACTCAAGCTGAACCAATAAAAGTAATTACACGACTGTAATACGAGAGTATCTGAATCTAGATAGCAGAAAGCCCGCAAATTTAGCCTTGAGAAACTAAAACACTGAATAAAAACAAAAATTTGGGGCAGAAATGCCAGAAAATGCGTCAGCGCGACTTCAAGTAGATAACGTGATATAAGTAAAAAGCAACGTAAACTTGCCAAATATTTCATAAGAAAGGCATTAAAAAATAATGTCTTTTCGAATTTCAAAATTCTTGCTACATTATGCATGTCATGATGACGAGGAATCAGAAAACATTTTTTAATGCTAACACCGTAGAGAATTTGATGCAATATGAGTCATTATCACGTTACAATCCGCTTTCTAAACAAATAATCGAGACAAAGGAGTGTTTAGACATAAGAAAGAATTTGTCATTATGACTCATTTTTTGTAAATGGCGGTAAAACGACATAATAAGAAAAGCAAAGTTAATTAATAATATGGCACCGGAGATGTTTCGACAGGAGGAACACTAACTACAGCCTATTCAAAAGAGGTGTAAATGAAGTGTCAGAAGTGCCTAAAATGAGTTTTTTAGTAATAGGGAAGTCATTTGCTATCAAGACTACCATAGCAACCAAAACAACTACAAATTACACCTGGATTGTTATTTTACTTTTTTTCGAACCTCCGTGAATCCATTGTATTTGACCAAAAGGCAGGAGAAACTGTCGACACGAGAAGAAAACCTCTTGAAATGTTGTAGTAGCGACATCTATGATTATATTATGATAGAAAGAACCAGTTCTATTGTAGTAGGGATATGCGTAATTAAAATGTCTTAGAGATACCTGCGTAGTAAGTATATCAAGGTTCAAATTGTTTTTGACGTACGATGACCAAACGGTTCTGGGGACAAAAGTTTGCAAAGTCGACGACTTTATGAAGTCCCTCATCTTCATCTTTTTGAAATTATCCAAAAAAGCGTCTACACTGAAGCGGACCTTAAACTTCAACTCAAACAAGTAAGCCACGACTGCAACACTAACATATTACTTTACACGCATATAAAATCAAGTTACGACTTTCCAGTATTGTTGAGAACGTTGGATGGATCGCCGGTCAAAAATAAAAGTCCTTCTTCTTGATACGATCACCCCTCATCGTTGATTTCCCCTATGACTTCATAACTTTTTATAATCGAGACGCTCTGGGCAGAGTCACCTTCTCTGTTCAACGGAATGTCTTCTTATCCGCTCAGGACGGGATTCAGGACACACGTCAACGTTGAGAAGTACAATTCCTACAAGATTCAAACTCCAGTACAACAAATATAAATGAAATCTCACGAAATTCAGATGATATTCAAGGCCAGTAAAATATGTTTAATTAATATTTTACCCAATTTTGGACGATTCAAGCCCGATTGTCATTTACGAGGGTCCAAGAGTAATACTGAATCCTATTGCTTTGAGATTGCTCAATGAATCTAGCCACAACCTGGACAACAACAAAACAAGACTTCTAAACAAGTCTGTTTTTTTGTAGCGACCACTTCTTTTAGCGTTTTGGAGACAGTTGTTGAATTGCATCGCCAATGGGCACTCTGATGACCAGATTGCGAAAACTTTTAGTCAAAAGATCCCCATGGAATAAATGGTCCCGGAAAGGTTTAATTAATTTATTTTTCGATCGATTAAATTTCATTTCTCACCTGCTCACCTGCAGAGTGCTTTTCTTTCAAATCTGACTTCAAATTTGAAGTTGTACAAAATCCAATTAGTGCAGAATAGAATTTGTGCAAATCCGAATTAGTGCACAACCCAATTTGTGCAGAATGGAATTTGAGAAAATCAAACTCGAATTTGCACACAAATTGTGCACATGTGGTTCTACTTTTTAAGGGGTTTCAACAATTTCATCGGCTTATTGAGTATCTTGTTGATCCGATCACGGAATGTAGGCTTCATCACAGTCGTCATCATCCGAATTTCGACTACTGGAGCTTCTATTTCACCTTCCACTTCATCGAATTCTTCGGCATAAGGGGCAACATCAGGCTCAGCATCCGGTAAAAACGTGTGCTGATGGCAAGAACAAGCTCTTTCCCTCTAAAAACCAAAATTACAACTTATTACGAAATTAAATCTACCATAATCATGTCCTCAATATCTTCTTCGATTGTCGGATGGATAAAGTCCTCAAAGACCTTGACAAAGGCAGGCAATTTTAGTCCTTGAAGTTGACTGTCTTCCTTTTCTTCGATCCCATTAGACAGTCCAGTACCTGTGGAGACTGTATCATCAGAAGATTTGCGTTGAATGTCTTTGGGAATGTCAGCCTCCACTATTGTAATCGACTTCTTTTTTCGCCGCTTTAGAGGGACGACTGCTGCCAAATCAACGACTTTACGGCGCCAATGTAGTAAAGAGTTCAGCATCGAGGAAAGCGAGTCAGTACTTCGTTGGGTTTTACAGCTTATCTTTCGATTGTTTTCCAGAGCTGAAAATGGGCATGGATAGTATTAGGGAAGTGCGATATTTGAATATAAAAGCCTTTAAACACATCAATTTACCGGAGACATCAGTCTTAAGACTTTTATTGACATCCAATGTCAAATGAAATATTGAAATTCTTCAAATTTCTAAAAACCGTCAAAATACTTACTACTAGACACAACGGATACTTTCGGGCCATTATCCTCGTTTCGTAAATGCTCTACATCGTCAAACTCATTAAAATTGTCCAAACTCGGGTCTGATCGATGCTTCCTAACTTTCTCTGTTTGACTTAATCCATTCAAATTAGAGGATGTGCCGGATTGTGGAATGAACGACGGAGCACTAATCTTTGGTCTGATCATATTTGTAAACCTCTCTTCAATAGTAAATTTGTTGATTGTATCATTTGAAGTTTGAAATCCATCGTCGTCTGAAAGTTCTTCTAATTTCCTCTCTTCTTGAAGATGATAGAGCTCTTCCATGACTGGCTCCATTCGGTATGGAGCACCTGCTTTCTTTGCTCCGAGCACCGCCAATCGATGGTCGTCGTTTTGATAATCGTATACCTAAACTAACGTAAAACAAAAATTAATTGTAAACCTGCCGGAAGCCCATCCATACATTGTGCAACGTATTTTATAAATCTCCGAAATTCCAGCTCCTGATCATCAGGACGAACATCAACAATCTCCGGGACATCATCATTTATATTATCCTTGGGGATCTTTCGACTAAAAGTTTTCACAATCTGCTTTTTCTTGGGAAAACTAAAGTTAAATCCATTGGTAAAACTTTGTGATTGCTGAACACGACTATCAGAATGTTCGTCATCGCCATTTTCGGCCTCTTCATCTATCTAAACATCAAAAAATAAGGGAATGTAAAAGAAGTTCAAATAAAGTAAAAGAGTAATACAAATTCAACATTTTTAAGCTACCCCCATAGCAGAAAACCTTTGTTTACCTTATGGAAACCATAATGAGCCATCGTTTTAACAAACTAAAGTGACTGTGGATACAAAACAAGATATATTTGACAATTTAGATATGAAGTAAGTAAAGTGAATAAAAATGAATAGATATTTGGAGATCACAGAGTCTATTTCAACATCTTATAAGAGGGTTTTGCATCAATATTCAAAAAAAGTATCCAATTTCCACGGAAACGAGTTAATTCAAAAAATCAATAATTTTGAAGACGAAATGTCAAAATTCTTTGAAATTGTGAGAAGACGTTTCATCCATTAAAAGACTTTTCCTTATTCGTTAATAATTTCCAATATGTCTCCGTTCAGCAAAAAAGAATTAAATTTTTTTATCAATACATGACCTTATAGATAATATTTATTTCCATCACATAAATTAACATGGTAATTATAAACTAGCTTTTACAAAATTTGGTAGTTATCAGTATTCAATCTCGTCTCCTTGCTGTAGGCAACTGGCTCTCCCGCATCGAAAGTCGTCACGTTTGTAACAGCCAAGTCCACATACAAATCCGAAGAAGAGAAGATCACATTAACCGGGAAGAAGTGCTCCGTATCTCCGTTAGCAACTTCAAATTCCAAAGTTCCATTCTCATTGGTCTCATCGATTGATGGTATGGACCAAACAAGGATGCTCTTCGACTTCAAATATTCATAGTCACCGTCACATTCGGAGACAATTGGTGCCGTGGAAGGCCTAAATGTGACTCATAAAGACGTATGATTACAACTTACGGTAGAGGGATCGCAATCTTGACATTTTCGAGGGTCATGTTTTTCCTTGTCAGTGTGTATTCAACACTCACAACAACCCCAGGAGACAGTTGATTAGGCCAACAGGTAACTAAAGAATAAATTCAGATATTCGGACACTCACTATTTAAGGGAAGTTCATCCTCGGAAGGCAAAGGAAGTATCCATTTGAGGACACCAACATCTGTGTTCGGTGGGAATGGTTTATTCACATTCTTCAGTTTGAGAACAGAGTCTGTCTGCCAAATCTTTCGATCCAGATTTGGATGAACTTGCAGCTTAACCTCACTTTGACTTTGGTTTTTAATGTGAATTGCAGAAGTCGTGAAGGTAGGATCTGAGATGTTCAAAGACACACTTCCTTGGACCTCCGCCGACTTTATACCTCCGCCACGCAAAACTTGGGCACAAAGTTTCTCGGTGATCTTGACATGGACCGGCTCCCTATGAACGTTGGTTTCCGGGAGTATATCAGTCGCGTGAGCGTGCTTCTGAAACATGGACATGTTATAAATCGCAAACTAACATGTTTATATAGAAAAGTAAAAAAAATAGTCAAAATTTTGTTATGTAGAACCTATAGTCTCCCCTTTTTAGTTAAGATCTTCTTACACTAGGAGCATCGGAAACAAGGCTTTGTCCCTCTTGTCGAAGCTGTTGCAGAAAAGTATCTTCTGATACACCCTTGGCCCCCAACTTGAGGGCTTTTCCAGATCCTGTCTTTGGTTTTGGTTTGAATTGATCGGCTGAAGAAGCTGACCCAAAGTCAGTGGAAGCGATTGGTGCCTTGAATGGAGCTACTGGAGTGGACGAAGCACCAGACTGGACAGTACGTCCAAATCCTCCTTGAAAACCACCGGCAACTCCACCCATTGCCTTCTTCTTCATCTTCATTTCCTTGGCCTTCTCCAACATATTATTCTTGGCTGCTTTTTGTTGAGCCTAAACAAGTAATAAAAAAGAAACGATGCAACGTACAATCTGGATCTGATTAAAGATCCTTTCTTCATGAGAATCCATCTCGGTGAATGTTCTGATTTGAGCAAGATTGACCGATTCTCTGTAGCCCAACACTACTACCTCATCGAAAGCTGCAATCAACTCAAACACATTGTTGAATACTTCTGACTCGTCGTTCGATCGGCAATATTCAGGGATCTAAATTGAAAAATACATGTATTAAATGGTAAATCACATACGATTCTAGCAAACAACCGCAAACAGTCGAGATCCTCCATAATATTGGATGTTTTCGTGGTAATAAGCGCCAAATAGATCTTGTCCATTGGCTGATACACATATCTGACAGAATCAGTTTCAACATACGTATGCTCCTTTTGGTCTAAACATAAGAAGTAAAAAAATAATGAACAAATCTTACTTTTCTCACTAATGACCAACTTGGGGAAAGTGTCGACAAGTCCCTGAAGGCGAGCCTTGGTCAGCTCAGATAGAAATTGTCGGCATAACAACACTAAAATAATACCAGTTAGATTAGTCCCTTTCTGCGCACCGAAAACTTACATTTTCCGCTCTTGCTGTAAATTGCAGCTGCAATTAACACCATACTGAACTAAAATGTGGAAATTATGCAAGAAATCAACCTCAATAAGCACGAAACGACTGGATATTATATGCCACGTCAATCCGCACATAAAATAAAATGGAAGGAAAAACGAGAAGAATTTGGATCATCGATTTTTCGCGAAGTGTCACAAATTATTGGAAAAAATTAATTGTGGTTGAAGATTGTGTAAATGCCCTCAGCTTGTTGTCCAACATCTTCTACGTCGTTTATGTGGGTTCAGACTTTCGCAGTTTTTGATATAAAATGGAGCCCGATCTTATGAGCACTGCCATCACCAAAAACCGTCACGTTTTGACCTCCGCAGGGAGTGTTCAAAATCATATCATTGTTGTCCAGATTCGGTACAACATACTCAAAACAACTTATTCGTAGAAATTCGTTTCAACCGAGAATTTATATTTGAATTGAAACCCGCATAATACCACAATAAGGGCGAAAGAGCAGACGGTTACCAAAAGACGACTTTTAGAAACGTAGAAGTTAGAAAAGGTCTTTGCCACAACTGACTATAATAATTTCATATGTAGTTATTGTATCTTCTTTAACAGGGTCCACGACCTTATTGAAATCACCGGACCACTTGATGGTATCATCCACGGTCAACGCAGAGTCCGGTGGCTTCTCCGGGGTTCTGTAAACGGGTGAAATTACTTTGAAAAGTCTAACTATATAGCTTCTGAAAATCGTATCATGCACATATTTGAAGATGAAGACGTATTTCATCTCAACCATCATGTCTAATGTTTAAAAAATCAACTTTATATGGTTTCTATGTACAGCATGCCGTCAATGCCATCAATACAACCTTCTTTATTTATTTTCCGTTACCCTTTCCTTTATTTAATCACGATTTTTCAATTTTTTTCCAATAAGTCCTCCAAAACGAGTGAAGGCCCAGAGTGATCGCCTTATCATCCAGCACTTATTGGGTCGCCCGTTGTGGCCTTGCCCGACTGTTTTAATCTCTATTTGGACCGGGGGTTTTGATAGCACTCGACAAGTGATCGGGGAACGGGAAAAACGAGCCAGGCAATGTGAACGCGATTGCTTTAGATGGTAAATTAATGTTTTTTGGAAGTTTTACAAAAAAGTTGATGTACTTTTTAAAATTATTGATTTTTTTGAGCACCCTTTGACTGGGTTTTGTTTCTCAGCGGGGTTTTGACAGGTAAATTCTTTAACATCCATATTTTCGAAGTTATCTTACAGTACCCTAAAATCATCCCTTTTCCTGGCTCCATTATTTCTTTTCCCCCAATGTCAAGGAGAACTTTCCATTCTCCTCGACTTTACGTGTCCTTTAATTGACACCTTTTGCGCCCCGAGTCTTGGCTGTGAACCGTCAGCAGAATGCGGAGGTAGGGCAGAAGGAAGTTAATCAAGCGAGAGAGAATACAAAAACCTACTGGAATATTTTTGTTATTTCCACATCAAGTATTTACAGCTTTGATGTAATGGCGGGGACAGAATAGTTGAGAGCAATGTGATGAAATTAAGACCGAAAAAATCCCAAAAGGGGTCATGAGGAGTATTTGAGATGAAAAAGTATCCAAAGGAAGAGAAAGACGTTTAATTAGTTTTGACTTCTATGGCCAATCTTTTGGAACTACGTCTAAACGGATCAGGAAATGCGTTGGATTGACGTGCATAGGCAACTTTGCTAAAATTTGGAGAAGAGTCTTTTGTTCTTTTCCCGTCTCTCCTCATTTCCTGCAAAAGAGAATTGCCAAGTGCAAGATTAGGTCGTATCTGTTAAGTGGGCAAGGCAAATGAGATCAAGTTCTGAAGGTTGACGGTCGAGAAATTCCTTTGTCAAATGGCCTTTTGTCCACCTTGTGATTTTTATAGATTTCTTGTCTTTTCCTTCCGTATTTTGCTATGTTGAGTCTCTGTTTTGACCGTAGACTAATTTTGAGGCAACATGTAGTAGAATCGTTGAAGATTTCTAGATTTCTTTAATTCGCCTTCACTTCTTGACTTTTATTTTTCAGTCCCAAAACCCCCTAATTATCGTCAACTTTTTTCGTTGTCCCACACTTCTCATTACCGTGCCATAAACCTCTTATTTCCCTCCAAAACTCCCCTAAACTAACCGGTTGTATTGTACAGTCCCCCCATTCTCCAACTTTTCCAATTACAAACTGTAGGCCGTTCCTTTTCCTCGTCGCTCTCTACCCAATGGCCTTTAATCGGTCCCACACGTCCCCAAAAAACAAGAGTGTGTTCGCCCATCAAATTGGAATTGCAAGGGGGCAAAGGGACGGAGAGAAAAAAAATTACAGTCCCGACCGAAGGTTGGGCGAGAAAAGAGGGGACTGTCCCGCAGGCCATAAAAGTTTCAAAGAGGGGTTTCCCAATTTTTGGCGAGTAATGACTATGTTGAACATGATCTGAATGAAAGGTTATTTCAGTTTCCAATCTGGAACGAGATATATTTTGGTTTTCATATATTTGGGGTGACTTTTATCAAACTGAATCATCAAAATCGTGATAATTTTTGTGCGAGCTGGCAATAAATGATTTGACAATGGAGTGGCAATTAATCAACTGTAAGTGTGCTGGTAACCGGTTAATGGCAAAGTGTGTTCATAATTCTGTGTTAGGTTGCTATGAAATTGAACAAATTAGGTCACAAGCCTATATATTTAAAAAATCACTTGTCAAAACTTCAATTTATTGGACAGAATAACTAAAAATGGGCGAATGACAAATGGACCATCCAATCTTCTAAAGAAGAGTCAAATGCAAGGCTTTTTTTGCTTATTATAGTGTTGTAGATGCATCAAGTCGAAAAAAGATCACAGGGAGTCCGCAGGGGCATGGCTCTCGGTTTGACAAAAATTTGGCAACCTTAATTTTATCTTATATAGTAGCAATTTCTACGTTTTTTTTTGAATTCTACATCTATTTCTCATCATTAGTCTCCCCATTCTGCCTTGTGACGTCATAAATCTTCACCACAAATCTTATGATGATGTCTCACACTTTGATGTTTCACGATATTATTGTTATCATCTCCAGCTCCCTCTTATTCCCAAAATTTCATGTTCATTCTTTCTCTCGTTTTAGTCGCGCGTTTTTCTTCTTGGCCCAATCATCAACACTTCCATCGACCTAGGTCGCCGAAATGAGTGTAAAATCGTCGGAATCAAAGTCCCCAAAAACACATCGCGACGCACTCTGATTAGGGCCCGAAGAGAAGAGACAAGAGAGACTGTCGCCCCCCATCCCCATCAAGCGGCGGGTTTTCGAAATTGGTGGCCTCGGGCCCATTTACTGTTTTTGTCGAAGTTCCAGCAGTGGGGACTGTAAAATTGGGGGTTGTTTTGTTGGATCTTTGTGTTCTGCGAGTGTGAGCTTCGGCGGGTGGCTTGTAAAGGGGGTGGAATGGTCGATGGATTTTTGAGATTTTTATTTTTTTCCTTATATGGCTTTAGCAGTTAATTTATTAAATTTTGAGACGTTTACTTTTGCATTACAGGGCTTACGCAATTCTCAGAAAACGTTTTTTTACATGAGTCATCAAATTCGATAGATTTTGCAAACATTTCAAGCGTAAAAACGAGTAAAAACGCAAAGGCCAAAAATATGGCCAATGGACGAGGCCCGAGAGTCTTCGCTTCTTGGGAAATACGATAACTGTTCCTATTTTTTCTAATCCAAAACATATATCTCTTTCCTTCCCCCGGTAGCCTCCAATCTCGAGGCACTGATCAGAAAGAATAAAATGAATCCCCCACCGCGATATCTCGCTGTGACTTGACCATTCGAATCCCATTGGAAACCGGTCAAGCCCTTTGATTTGGGACCGATTTCGAATCGGAATTAGGCTCTTGCGCAAAGAGCGGGGGGAATGAAAATCGCTTCGGGCATTCCATTAAAGGGAAGGTCGTCCAATAAATAGTGTCCTTTGGGTGTTTACCGACCAAAGGGACGGAGAAAAAGGTTTTGTAAAGCCGTTATTTGGCACATTAGGAACATTAGAGGAGCTTGGAGTTTACAGTAGACACCAATGAAATTTGTTTCCCAATTTTATGCTTTCTGTGGAAAATGATGACTAAAAAAGAAAAGCAAAAAAAGTGTCGGAGTATTGGACAAAATTTGGCACACTGGCTAGATTTTTTAAGACAAGAACCTATTTTTATCTCGAAATTCACCAGAAAAGGCTACTTTTGGTCAAAAAAATCTTGATGATTTCGGCAAATTCCACAGATATATGAATGTTGTAGTCTATAATTGAGTCAAGTTTTATAAACTCCTGTGTATTTCATCCTGAAAAATTCAATTATTGAAGTTTTCAAGGATTTTCGAATTTTATTTACAATAAAATCCAATTCATCCAAATGCCAGAGGCTCTCCAAATAATTGCTGACCACTTGAAATCGTCCCCAAGGCCATCGGCGGTGACCTGCCACCGCCAACCTGTCGCCCATCCAATGCAATGGGCCGAAAATGGCCTTGGAAAAAGAAGGGGGACCCACAAAACATTTTTGGGAACCGACCTGATTGCTAGTTGCCAGCTGGGCCTAAAATGGGAACATTGACATGGAAAGGCTTTTGAGGGACCAATAAAGAAGATTAATTTGGATTTGTATAAGTTTTAGAGGGCGAAATTTGATTCTAAAACGGAAATTTGAGGACCAGAAAAAAAAAATGTTTTTTTATCTGAAAATTGAAGTCGCTGAAGTTTAGCGTATTTTGCAAAACAGAAAGGCTCTGTGGCGTTGTCTATTGGCCACATTTCGGGTCATTTTTCGTTTCCTTTCGCTTCCAAATTTTCTTTGGCCAAATAGCAGCGCTTTATTTATTTGGATTGCATTTGTTTCCTGGCAGAGTGGATTTTTGAATTATTTATGACAAAATTAATCGTATCTGACAATCCTTAAATTTATCATGGACACAAATCACATAAAGAATTCTAGGCCTTGGAGCCTCTCTCCAAACTTCTTTGGCGTCCTTTTTTTGAATCAAAAACGGTTCGCAATAGGAAACGGTGCACTTTTCTGTGGCCTTGTCGGGACGAATTTCGCGTCAAACTTTCGTCAAACCTTGACTAACACCCTTCGAAAATTGCAACGGTTTCGTGGACAGATTTATAGAGCTTAGCGAAATATTTTTGAAAATTATAAATATTCTTCCCAAAAGTCGGCAAACTTTTCATTTCTTGGCCACAAAAGATCAAGAATAATATGCCGAGATGGGACCTCCAAAAAAGGCCTTTTCCTTTCATAATATAAGTGATTGCGCGATGTTTCCGCACCATTCCATTTGTGGCCTGAACAACGTCGCAGACCGGCGGAAATGAGCCACAAGGGTGAACATTGTTTTTGGGATGAGTGTGCCGCCAAAAATGAGTGGTTTCAGACAAAAGAATGGAGGCAGAAAGTTGGACGAGGGGAGATTCGGGATGGGCCGAGGGTGATTTTAATTGCAATGGAGGTTGAGTTTATGAGCTGGGGGAAAGGGACACTGTAATTTTCAAAAATTTTTGACGTTTTACAACAAAATAAATTTTTTTGCCAATTTAAAAAAATTTTAATCTAAGATTTTGTCATTTTCGTTCGTTTTTGCATAACGCGTTTTAGAAAGAAACTTTTCTGACTGCTGTAATTTGCCAAAAAACGCAAATTTGTCCTCAAAATGTCTCCCTACTCTCTGTTCACAAATATTTGCCTAATCCCATTTTCATTATTCCAATTTACGCGCTTCTGTGGCTCCCATGTTTACCTCACTGTCCTTACAAATTTTTGCCAAGGACAATGGCGATTAATGCGCGAGGATTTGCAGGAATCTCGAGGCCAGGAAATAAGTCAACAGTTTGGGGATGTTTGCACGACCTTGGCAAGATTAGCGAGGCCAATCATTCCTCAAAATCGCAAATTGGGCCGGACGTCTGGATCAACGGGAAAGAGGGGATTTGGCTACATTTTGAGAAAAAATTATCAGAGATTATATTGTAATTTTTACGATTTTTGGGATTTAAAAACGCAATTCATTAGAAATTTATTTTTTATTTTGGGTACCAAAAGTATTATACTTAGATTTCTCTCTGAAACTGCCGAAAATAAGAAATTGGGAATGCAAAAAAAGTTTTGAAGTCGCGTTGTGCAGATATAGCCGAGAAATCGGAGTTTCTCTTCCAAAAGATTTCAACCTCACAGAATTTTTAATTCATTTTTTGTCTGTAAAAAATCTTCTTTTACGAATGGTATTTTCTCTCTAAAAATACCATTTCCCCTTTCCATATTTCTTCAATTAGCGCTGTTTCCCCTTCACTTCATCTATTGTAATCTCTGGCCAAATCTGGGCATAATTCTCGACACAAATCTTGACCTTTCCCCATTCATTGTGTCGCGAACATATTCGTCCATGGCCTTGACTGTCCAGAGAGTTTATTGCGATCCGACAGGTCCCCAAGAAGTTTGTTGGGGTCCGCACCTTTTCGTGGCGGTCCTTTCAGCCCGAAGAACCTGGCCGATTTTTATGGCTCAAACAAAACGGATGACAATGGAATGCTGAATGAGGGATCATGGTGACAAGAGCAGAGTTTATATCTTGTCGCGAGTCGTGTTCGACACAAGGATTGGACCTGCTTTTGGAGGGTTTATGCTAATTTAAGGAAGGTTTAGAAGAGGTCGAGATGCTAAGCTCTCTTCGTATTTATAAAAACTTTTGAAGGCCTAAAAAATGTTACACCTCATTTTGCTCATGTTTAGGCCACGAGTTGACTAAAATAATGTTTTATTTTTTAAGCCTTTAAATATTAAAAAAAAGGCCCGAACGTTCTAATTTCTCTCTAAACCTATACTTTTTATCTGGAAAAATTATAAATTTATAAATATCACTAATAATTACAAATTTTCAATATTCAGTTATAAAAAAATTTTTATTTTTTGAATAGAGATGAATTACCTTAAGACAACTAAAATGAGGTTCGAATATTTTAAAGTCCCACTAAATTTATGCAAGCTTCCTTACAAATATTTATTTACTCATTAACAATCACTAATCTACTAGATCCAAATAATTACTGGCACTTAATCACTCATTTCCAAGCCTTAAAGCCAATTCTCTGCTCTTTCTACTGTATATTTCAAAATACCACTTCTCTTGCCCAAACACAGCCAGGCCCTTCTGAAATTTGCTCGCCTAGGACCCGCCTTGAGCCATGTAGTTCGACTTGTTTGTTGTCGCGGCCCCCTTCCTTTCCACCCCGTCTTTTCCACCTTTTCCCTGAATTGGCCTCGACTTGAAGACCGACCTTTTTCGGTCCGAAAACAACTTTTTCAATCACTAATTTTGTGTGTCTGTAATCACTTGTTCAGACTTACTCGTGCTTTTACTAAAATTGTGGGGACTGCGACTTCGAATACAACTTTTTGAGATTTTTTGAGATTGTTTTTGGCAAAATGAGATCTTTTGCATCAAAAAATTTATAAATGTCATACTCAATGCATTCCCAAAAATTTTACGGCCCGCCACTCCCCTATTTGGCCCCATTCATGGGCTTTGGCCACGCGACAAAACCCGTGTTTGATCCTTTTTCCGCTCTTTTTTTGCTTTGATGAATCGCACCTTTTCCGAGACTCTCTTTGGTTTTGATTACTTTGGCCCCACTCCTTTTATGGCCCATGGTTTGTAAGAATTTTATGAGCGCTTGATCTCGGCCTTTCCCCCATCAAGCTTTCATTAAAGTCGTATAAGACGCGTTGATTGCCGGGTAGCTGAAATGAAAGGCAAAAAGAGTCGGTCTGATCGTCCTTATCGCTGAGACGGATCTGCATTTCTGGCCAACGACCTTCACGACTCGATGATCACAGTCGGAGGCCTTTTTTGGGGCCTCTACGGCAGCCGGTTTGGACGCTTTTCGGGCCCATCTGACTTTGATTGGCCGCTTGGGAGAGGGGCCTTGGCCTTGGACGAATCGGAGGCTCTTTTGAAATTTTTGGGAAGAAATTGATGGGAGAGACAGCTGTTTTTTGATCTGGCCAATTAGTGACGCTGTTATTTTTTTTGTGAAGACGCGTATTTTACAAATTAAGTTTATAAATTTCTTTTTTATGGGTTTATTTTGCTCTACTTACCATTTCCATCAAGTACGATGCCCATTATCCCCCAATCGCCCCCTTTTCTTCTCTTACTCACCTTAGCATCCAAGTGCATAAAAAAACTCGAGGCCTCACCGATTGGGCCCCTTCTCTTCTCCTCACATGGGCCCATGTTTTTCGTTTGAATCCGTTCCCCTTGATTTGTCGCCTTTTTTGTCCCCACCACCACTTCTTGTCTCTGTTTGATTGGGGCCGGAAGCCGCACTCTCTCCTCCTCGCCCGCCGCCATCGCTCAGCCCACCACTGAGTTGGCTGTTTGAGTTGGGCCGCGATCAGGCGTAAAAGAGGGCCTCAGGGAGCAAATGCGTCGAACAGAAGGAATTGGGGATACTTTTTTGGGTGGGGTTGGCTATGGCAGGTGACAAGTTTGGTGAGAGTGTGGGGCTTGATTTTGTAATCGTGGGGCGAATGTAAACAGGCCGCAAATGCGCATTCTGGCAGTAACTAGTAACTTGCTATTTTTTGGTCCTAACTAAAAAAAACTTGAGATCAACTTTCAGTTGTCCTCTTAAAGGTCGATCTTCGTCCAATTTGGACTGTTTTCCTGCAATTTCCCCAATCCTCCTTCCCAAATCGCTACTCCCCTTCAAGCCCATCGTATATTGCCATAAACACAATAGTAAACTCCTTTTTTCTCATCCCGCCAAGTCCCACTTAATTGTTCTTGTTCATGAACTTTGAGTGCGGTAATTTTGCGAGTCTCTCATTTCACCGGCATCCCGCAGCTCTTTGTCGCGCATTTTATTGTCCCGGTCATAATTAATGGCCAAGTTGGGGGCATTGCGGTAGAATAGTAATGTTTGCATGGGATTCTTTTTGATTTAGAGATTGTTTTTAGTTTTTTCTATTTGATGATTAGTAAAAATAAATCCAAGGTGTATTTTATTTTACTTTCATTAAGCCTTAAGTAATGTGTCTTGAAGCCATCATTAGTGGTGACGAAAAAACACGGGAAATTAGACCATTTTAACTATTACTCTCTTCTTTCTCCGTCGACGGCCCGTTGACCCCATTTTTCAGCTGTTTTTAAATCGGACACGCTCTAAGGGGTACGGAATTCCTTCGAAACGGCGCCAGAAGAGAGAAGAGACAAAAAGAAATGGGCTGCCTAAATTGCCATGCAAATTGGTAGGGAGATCGTAATGCAAACCATTGAACAACGATGATTTTAGTTATATAACGACGGACTTGAGAATTACAACAAACAAATTGCTAAACTTTGAAGTCCCATATTTTACAAATCCACTATATTCTACGCAATATTTCAATTTCTAGCGTCTGACGACAATTTTCCTACCGTATCCTGTCGAAAATAAGTGCCAGACCCCCTGACTCGGCCAATTTATCCCTCTGTCCGCCTACTGTCTCTTGATCCGTCGCCTCGCAGCCACATTGTTTTCGGGCTAAATCCCAGATCAATAGGCGGATTTCGGGCTGGCCTCTCTGAGTCAGGGGCAGCGCTTGGCTGTCGCAGAGGAAGAGGGGCTTTCTGTCGTTGACAATTGATCAAGGGAAACAGGACCCTTAGGGCTTGAAGAAGAAGACCCCTCGTCGCTGGAATTGGCTTTCCTTTTTTTTATTAATCCAGCTTTACTTTGTGTTCTACATTTGTTTTCGTGGACTTTACTATGCGATATTGAGATTACTGTATTTGGAATACTATAAGGGTCTTTTTTCAGAAACTTTGCCATCAAACACTTCTTCATCCGTCTCGAGTTTCGGAAGGTTTTTGAGAGCTTGACAAAATTCGTTGGGATCTCAGAAGTTGTGGAATCCGGACTCGAAGGGGAAATATGTTTTAAGTGAGTGGATGAGAGAAGGAACGGATTCTGGAAGAAAAGATCCATAAGAACACCCAAAAAGGGATTGGAAAAGCCGAACCGGAGTTCAGGTTCTACCGCTGAAAATAAGGTAAAGACCAATAGTAATTTTAGACTTTGAAGGTTGAAATTTCTTTTCTAGAGGAGGGCAGGTATTTACAAAGCTTTGCAAATGGCATCAATGGGCACTTTGATTCATATTCGGCAATAATCTATACATATTGTATTTACATGACATCTGCAGTTCTGGGGGCTGTTTTGATACTAAAAGGTTGTCATGAGCTTTGCAGTCCCTAAGATATTTTTTGTGGGACCTGTTTCCAAGATCCATTCTATCACCAACTTTTGGTTTTCCGGCAGATCCTTTCGATTTCGTTGATTGCCTTTCATCTCGTCGCTTTTCCACAAAGACCCCCATCCTCGCATTCATCCAGGGTCAAAAGCCATCCGTCGCCCCCAGAATCCGCAAAAACTGGAGTGCCGTGTGGGGCGAGCGCAGGAATCAGCAACAAAAATTGTTTTGCGGCGCGCCGAGTGGAAGGAAGAGAAAAAAGGCCTGGGGCTAAAATTGGGTGCGACACAGAAACGGGGGCTGCGCGACAAATGGACGTGGAGGGGCGACGATGGGGAGAGGGGAGACTGGAGAGCCCATTGATCCATATCCTATTCAATCTTCTGGTCAAGCCGAGTGGAGGACCGCAGGCGATGCGTGGCATTGTTGGGAAAACAGCAAAAGGGAATTGAGGGCTCGGTCAGGAGTTGAGGAGTCGAATCGGTTGAGGCTGAAAACACATAAGGGATAATTGTGGGCCAAAGTCCTGTTGCAACTTTCAACGAGTATTAAGTTTTTTTGGCCAACAACAACCTATGTCATCGCCCTTCTATTGCTTTCTTTTGACCAGAAGGTGTTTCCTTCTACAAATTTCTTCGGCCGAGTTTAACGATCCCTCCATCCCATCAAATCCTCTTGCCGTACCTAGCTGATCTTTCTAATCTCTCCCTACGCCAAATCCTCTTGCATTCTTTCGTAAAACGACCTTGCTTTGAGTGTTTTGGGGACATCGTATCAATCTCGACGGAGGGCGTGTCCAATCGCCTCCCGACGGGACTGCAGCGGCATCTCCATGTCCTTGTCCTTGTTTTGACCGATTGGTTTTGTGGCGCTGGTACTGGGCAACGGTTTGCGCAGATTTATGACCTCCGCGGACGGTAGGGAAAAGGTGGTAGGAGACGGACCTTGTTTTAGGCTTTTTGAAATCAAATTTGTATAATGGTATTTCCATTGTAATACAAAGTAACAAATTTGTAGCTAACATAATTTTTGGGAAATCCGTTATTCTTTTGCTGAAATGTTATTGGAAATCCCATTTTTTCTCTATTTTCTCTCCTTTCTCTGCGTTTTCTTTGTCCTTTCTTCTTCTTTTCGGATCCGCGAGTGGTTTGGCCATACGGACCAATGAGGACACGGGAAGCGAACAAAGGGAAATCCCAAATACTGTACATTATTCTTTGTGCTTTGTAGGTGCCATTTGCAACATTGCCTTAAGGAATGTTCTGCCTACAGTTTCTGTCTTTGACCTAGAAAACAAATTAAGGGTTGCTGTCCTAATTGCAATACAATACTTGTGTTTAAATTTCCTTCTCGAGTCCCTGGGCTCATCACAGCGAGGATGACCCGAATTCGGAAGGTGGCGTTTCTAAATGTTTCCAATCGGGGTCCTTCAAGGCCGGTGGACATTGGAAAATACGGCAGGGGCATCCATTATTTCTAGGACGCGTCCCGACAAAACTTCTTTCGGGATTTCGAGGGCCTCGTCTCTTCGGGCGGCGATTGTTTTTGCGTGCGTGGGGATAGGGCAGCGGTGTGACGGCGCTCGAGAAAAATAGTTTATTTCGAGCCTTTGGGGTCCGACTGGCACGACAATTGGCGACGAATCGATGTGGGGAAGGGCAGCGGGGGCCGGGTGGGACCGAGCGGAGCCGCGCGCTGAAGCCGAAACAGCCAGTGGTGGCGATTCAAGGCGAAGATCGTGTTGGAAAAAACTTTTCGCGCGACGCTGACCCCATTGCCACGCCTTCCGGGGCACAGGAGGGAGGGGACGGGAGAGAGAGAAATGGACGGCTTCAGAAGGCTTTCGTCCTGGTCCGATGGACTCCAATGGCGAGGTCGAGAGGACGACCGAAGGATCACTTTGAATGGGAGCCCGACTCTTGGACAGTGGCTTTCTGACGGCTGGCTTTGGGAGTACTGTAGTCCCTCTGCTGGTATCTAAGTCCAAGGGTTTTATGGTCTTTTCACTTAAGAATCTTCGTGACGTATTCTCCTTATCCATTTCTTTTTTCTGCTTAACTTGTTGCGATAATCTTTCTGATCAAACACCGTCATTTCTGATGACTTTTTCTCTTCTAGCCAAGCCCAGTTTAATTGCCACCTATTAGCCCGTTTATCCCATCAATGACCTTTGCCTAAGCGCTCCCATTTTGCGTTTGATGGCCTGTCCCCAAAGCCCCCATTGCCAAATTTCATCGTGCCTTGTCGCGTCGCCGGTGTTTTGCAGACTCATGGCTGCGTTCAAGGACACGCACTTGCCCTGTCCTTCCGCTTTTAACAACCCCACCACCCGTTCGTCCCATTCCGTCACAGCCACGCATTCGATCGATGAGTCGGTGCCTAGAGCAAGAGGCTTCGTTCTGTCGCTTCAGCCAGACGTCGCAAGCCCGGAAACTAATTAGTAAATACGCGTGAGTGATTTTGTTCCAAGCCAGAGCTCACTTCCCTCGTATTTTAGTTTGAACTCATTAATTTCGATGAAATTTTTGCTATTGTCCTTGAAATCAGGATCAATTTGTCTGAGACCATATGATTTTCGCCAGGCTGAGAACGTAAAAATGATGGCCGCACCCGATTACACGCCACCTGAAGACGACCTTTATCGGGTCAGCCTTTTATTTTCTCGGGGACTCCAAGGCGCGCACTGACGGGAGGATTCAAAGGCGATCCGTCGTTGCGCTCAGATCTGGTTGGCGTGTTTTAAGTGGACCTTGGGCAGTTTTCTTATATTGGATAGGGCTCCGAGGGTCTTCCTGGGGAGACGGTAAAGACGACCGAATCGTGTAAAAATCATCTTCTTTGAATTTTATTTGTTTTTTTAAGTGTAATATAAATTTGGTCCACATATCAACCAACCGCTTGCACCTCCTCCATAATCTATTTTTATATTCTGTTTATGGCCCAATAATGACTGTCCTTCGATCATAAATCCAGCCCGACCACCTCTCCCCTTTTTACAATTACTCTTACATCATCGTTCGCTTGGCCTTTCCCAAAAAAGGGCCTTCTCCAATCGAAATTTCTTATCTCATGGTCCCAACCCGCGTCCTCTTTTTTCTCTGCTCTAAACACAGCGAACAGAAGATTGATTCCCTGGCCATATCAGCGCTCTTCTCCTCTCTTTTAAACTTAACTTCCCCATTGGGTCAAAGTCGACGTTAATGTTCCCCAATTTTACGATGTTTTTCGCGACTCCGGAATCCGTGACAGTAAAAATTTGGCGGATATTTCCAAGGGATTCGCTTTAATCATTGCACAGCGCTTTTTTGCTAATTCTCCGTCGGTTCCGGACTTGTTTTACATCAAGGTTTATCGCCCGAATGACCTGACTTCTCAAAAAGAAGGCGAGTCGAGAGTTTAGGGCATGATTATAGGGCTCTCGAATCAGGGTTATGGCTGAAGAAATTGGGGATCTTAGGGGTTGTAAAATCCGCTGGGGACAGGTAAAATAAAACGAATAGGCAAAAGAGTTTTTTTTATTGTTTTAGAGGGGTCAAACGTCTTCTATTTTGGAAAGTAGTAAAATTTGGAGTTTTGGCCAAATAATAATTTTGATTTCTTTAGGCCAAGGGAATTGAAAGTTTTCTATGCATCGGAGACTCTTTTGATTTGCCCCCATTCTTCAAGAAATCCCAATTTCCCTACAAACTCAGCGATTTCATTTTTTTCCGTTTCTTCGTCGCCGCCGGGCACAACCCCCAGACCAACCACAAGATGGCATCCCCCGCTTTTCCTCTTCCATCGTTGCGGACCCACACATCTCAGCGACAAGAATAGAGTAGAGTGGTTGAAGGAAAACAACGAAGAAAAAGGGAGAAACGGGACAGCCGGTCCCGAAGAGCGCGCGGCAAAAGAAGTCGGGCACGATCGGGGGCGGGGCCTGGGATTCCGCGCCGACGCCGAGAATTCCGCCACGGACTCTCGCCCTTGCCCATTCTGGCACGGTCAGTGTGCTAGCGAATCGGGGGCGCGCGGTGCGGCCTTTTTGTCTTCGATTTAATCTTGTTTTGGGTCGGACTTTGTGGGGTCGCGTAGGATAAAGTGGCTATAGCGAGCGGGCTGGAGCATTGAGACTTTATTTTTTGACTCTTGCATGCATTATACGCCTTAGTCAATCACTCTATCTGTTTTTCTTTTGCATTGGCCAATCAGCTTAGCTGAATTAGTTCTTTTTGAATTTTGGATGACTTTTCAATTTTTTTTGCATTTTGGCCATATATAAATAGTTCTAAATTCTCTCAGGCATGTAGAATTTTGTCTGCCAAATAATCCATTCAACTCTTCATAAAGTCGCTGATCCAAATCCTTTCTGTCCAGAACCGGCTTCTGTCCAGATAAATCAATCTCTCAACTTTTATCCCTTTCATCCCAACAAGGCAGGCCTTTTTTCTCGATCGGCCTTCTCTCTCTCTCCGCCAAAACTCTATCCAGAATCTTTTTCGGCGGTCTCCAGAATCCCGTCACGCCGAATTTGGGGCATTGGTCGGGCGTTCTGCCCCCCACTCCCAGTTTTTGCTGCCCGGGAAAGGGTCAAAGGGGGTTGCGCGCAAGGGGAAAAGTTATTATACTCCAACAACAAAATTGCAAAGACTTCTGGAATCGGGGCACCAAGGTTATGATCCGGGTCCAGTTTTTTCTTCGGGCGCTCGACGTCGCCTAGTTTCTTATTAATAGCCGCCGGGGAAATGGGTCAACAATTCCCGTCGCCCACTGGGCATTTAATTGGACATTGCAATGGAATACGGTATGGAATTTGGATTGACCTGTTAATGGATGGAATTCTAAAGGAACATGGGGCTTAATTTGGCCTAGGGGGGTCAAAGCCTGGCCATGAAACACTTTAAATTTGAAAAAACTCAGAAAATATTAGTTGATGTCTAGTACAATATCATTTTTTGCGGAAAGGCCAATTTTTCTGATTCTTTTGTCGAGCCCTTCATGTCCCTTGGCCATGTATGTCCCAGATACCCCGAAAACATTGCGAAGGCCAAATGAAACCCCTTCAGAACATCTGTTACGTCAGCTGACATAAAATGATGCCATGTACATTATACATTTTACATCATTATGCCTGAAACCACCGTTAAACCCGTCAATTCTCTGCTATTTGGCCAATGATGCCTTTATGCGTTCGTCAACAATTTCTATCTGCATTTATTACCCCAAGAGTAATCGATGGCTTTCTCAGCGATTTGGTCCAAGTCAACGACCTCGGCGATCTGGCTTGAAGATAAGGAATGAGTCGCTCATTTATCTCTCGGTCTGCCTTTTATGGACAGGTAGTTTCATTTTGAGTCCTCTGATTAATTGGCGAGTTTAAACCGGGGTGATTCTTAAAGTTGATAGAAAATCCGTCACCATGACTTGATTTTATGTTAATATGGTGTGATAGGGATCTGAAGTTTCTTTTCTATACTCTTCAGGGAATCGTAATTTAGAATCCGGGGTTTCTTGTTATTAGTGAGCATATGAAATGACGTAATTATGACGGATTTTAAGGAAATTATAAATTTATTTTTTTATTTTTTCTGGCCAAACTTTTTCGAAGTTTATGTCAAGGTTTGCTGGAAATACCATGGAGAATGATGTGCTCTTCCGGTTCGCATCAAAGGAACGCCCTGGCCCCTCAAAAGGTCCCTTTTCTTTTATTTGGCCGCACCAAAAATTATGCGATTGCTCATCGCTTTTGTTACTTTTTAGTTAATTTGTATTGTAATTCCCAGCTCTGCTCTATGCTTGGGCCTGGGCTTGAACTCCCAAATTTCAGCGATTTGTTTTCGATATTATACTTGATATTTTATATTGCACTAGAGGTTTGGATGTTTTACCGCGAAATTTGGGGCTTCTTTCATAAGTCGGATCCTTGAGAGCGATGGAGGAATGTTTTTGGGCCTTGAATTTTAATTTATTTTGCATTAATAATCGGCGCGGGCCAGCCGCACGATTTTTTCTGGCCAAAAGATCCGGAACTCGGCTGAAAAGAGGTCCTTTGAGGCGAGTTGGCCTTGCTTTTGATGAGTTTTTGGTGGAAATACTGTATAATCTTGCTTTTGAGATCTGTTTTGCTTGGTGAAATTTCTTTTTCTTTGTTAATTTACATAATTTATTATTATTTTAGGTAAAATTTTGATGATTTATTATAATTTTTTCGCGAATTTTTCGAGATGTTGTGTATTTTAAATAAATTAAAGAAGGTTTTGACTAATTACGGATTAATTTCAGATTGTGAAAATCTCAAAAACAATGGACGAAACAGCCACAGAAGATGCCCGAGGCGGGTTTGATCTCAGCTCGCTGTTCCCGTCCACAGCGCCGATGGCGAGCATTACCAGCATGCTGAATCCAGCTCCTCCGGCCGCAAATTTTCCTCCGTTTGTCCCAATCCGTCCAGTATATGCCCCATCCGGATATGGCCGTCAAATTCTGATCTATGATTCTCGCGCCTTTCCCGGTTGTCGTCGCGAATTCGCTTACAAAACCCGGTTCACCAACCAATCCGGTCTCACCACCGTCTACTATCGCTGTATGGCGTGTCGTGCCTTGCGGCATCGACTTCAACGACTGATGCCGCGCGAAAAATTGCCAGCAGTTCCCTGCATTGCGGTCAAAAATGACTTGCTGATCAATGACCCGGATTGGCCCGAGGCCTCGGATCATTTCTGCAATCCGCTGACGATCGAAGAATCCAACAACCGATTGAAAGTGACCTTTGAGAGAGGTTACAAGAGGGCCAGAATGAAGATGGCCGCCGAAGAATCGATGAAAAAACCAGCGAATAATGGACAAAAGACCCCGCCGAGAGCCGGCATCAAATGCGAAATTAACGAATCCTCTCCACTGAACTTGGATCAATGGGCAAGTTGGGCCAAGGGTTTGCAAAATGCGATCAAACCGGAAGAAGATGATGGAACAGCTCAGTCAACAAGCAGCAATCACTCCAATGTCTCGGAAAGTGGAAATGCCTTGAGCAATACGAACACATCCGCGTCCGCAGCCTCTCCTACGACCTCTCCTCTTAGATTATTGGAAGATATTGAGATGGACACCAGTTCAAGTCAACCCAAAAAAGGCCTCGATGCCTTGCTTCAGCTTCAAGATCAACGAGAAAAGTCACACTCACCCGATGAGAACTTGAACAGTTTGACCTTTGATAGTTTTAAGATCTTCGACAGTAACAATCAACCCGATTTCAATGCGTTGTTCAGCTTGGCGGGACTTTCGGCACCTTCCACAAGGACACCTCCGACCCATTCAACTCCCACAAAATCTAGGCCGGGATCAGAGCTCATGAAGGCATTGAATCGAGTTCAGAGCAGAAAGAAGGAGAAAGAAGCACAAGCGGCCGCCGCGGCAGCAGCAGCCTTCCAAAATCAATTTGGAGCTCTTCAACAGGCCTCGGAATATGTTGAGAAGTATATTAAGAACAACTGGTCAACCCCAGAAGATTGTAAGTGGATTTGTCATGAATCTGAGGTCTTATCAATTCTGTTAAGATCAGATTTTTATTTTAATTGAGCTTCGTTTTAGAGTAGACGTGAATTTTGGAGATTTAGATACCTAAAGTTTGATAAAAATGCTGATAAAATCTGAAAGGTTAAACATACTTGTTGAAAATTCCGTTAGTAAGGGTGGAACATAATTGTTAGCAAATTTTTTTCATTTGTCATTTAAATTAATATTTTTAGTGGTGCAAGCCCGAACCACTGCTGAATTGACCTGCTCATTGATCCTGGCTCTTGCCAAAAACTTGCCACAGGCATCAGCTGCGATGCGGCAAGGTCAATGTTCAAGGAAAGACTTTGTCGGAGAAGATTTGTTTGGCAAAACCTTGGCCATCATTGGACTTGGGAAAGTTGGAATTGAAGTGGCCCAGAGAATGCAAGCGTTTGGCATGAAAGTTACCGGATATGACCCTTTGGTCACGAAGAATGTAAGCGATCTTTTGACCTATTTTTTGGTTTTTTTCAAGGGACTAATCTTGGTTATTTTAGGAAGTCGAACGTCGAGGAATCAAATTCCGTCATCTTGACGACATCTGGACTGATGCTGACTACATCTCGCTCCACTGTCCAGTTCTCCCTCAGACTACTAACCTTGTCAACGCTTCGACTTTGGCTCGATGCAAATCTAATGTGAAATTTGTCAATGTTTCCAAGTCCGAACTCATCAATGAATCCGATCTGATTGATGCTCTCAATAACGGTCGATGTGCAGGTGCTGCGCTCGACACCTTCAATGAGGATGGAAACAGGACACTGATGGAAAATCCGAAAGTGATTTGCACACCAATGCTCAGTGTTCCTGCCGAGAAAGAGGCCTTTAATAACCCGGCCTCCAGCTTCTTCAACTCACTGAATGCCTCGACTTTGGCCGCGGTTTTGGACGAAAGCAAAGTCCAAAGCGTCAAGGCTGCTACGAATTTGGGATTGGTCTTGGCTTCTCTTCAAGCAAATCCGGCTGAAGTCACCCTGAAACATCCGGCTTCGGCTCAGGGATTCAAAAAAGCTCTGATTGCCGGGGCTATTTCCGGAGTAATGCAAGCGGCCACAGAAGAATCCAGTGTAAATGGAGAAGGAATCAAAGTGCACACAGAGATCTGCAATAACAATGAGCTGACTTTGGTCGCAGGAACAACTTCTGTGACTGGATTCACATCCCCAGCTGGAACTCTGATCTCCGCCATTGATGGGAAAAAATTGCCATCGCCGGTGATCGCTGAAAGAATTATGGCAATCGCGCAAGGCGAAGAGACCCTTAGCGACGAACTTAAGGTATGGAGAGATGATTTTATGGGGAAATTGGGGATTTTATATGAAAACATCGAAAAAAATTGTGCAAATTTTGATTTTTTGGGGTTTTGATAGGGAAAATTGGTCGTTTTGATGACAATTTAATTAATTTTTTTGAAAGATAATTTAATTTCCGTTATTTTCAGATCAAATCCACCGTGGAATATAACCTAAATGGAGGTGGCCGCATCAGTTTCTTCCAAGAACTCTCAGACGACGAAATCGCCGACCTCAAATCCGCCAACTTTGTGGTAGTCAAGTTCAGTTAAATCCACTCACCTATTTATTCGCATTTTCACATATCAAATGGCATTACGATCATATCGGATATAGTTTTGTTTTAGTATTCAAATCACATATCAGTCTTGCCAAAGTCGTTCGGAAATTGAATGTAGAGTATGTTAGGACAAATTAGAATAAATGACTAACCTTTTCACTGCTTAATCTTTTTTTTTAAAGCCTTGACATTATGATTTTTTTCGAAATTTGTCCAAAAATTATATTCTCCATGAGGTTTCGGACCCAAATTCTTGCCTTAAGCCCAGATTAAAACCCACCACGATATTGTTTTTACTTTGGTAATTCCCTAACCAACTTAGTATTGTAAATAAACCCCACTGATTAGTCCGACCGCGCTCCAAAAGAGCCCAGAAAACATTCACTTGTCGCTGTGATACTTTTTACCACCCCATATTTATATCCCTCCAAATTCGCTTAGTTTTCGGTTAAATAAAGCATATTGTAAATGTTCCAGTCAGAAAACCGTCTTCATTCCCAAATTTGTATATTTTAATTTTAATTTTTTTTGAATTCTTTTGACCGAAGATTTTTTTGGGAAATTTTAAATCGTGAAAGAATAAACATGTGAAGGTATAATATAAATGAGTGTAATTGGAAGAGAAATGAATAAAAAGTGTGCCTAATATTATATTAATCATGGCGAAGATTGGATGTGAAATTTACCGATTTATTTTGCAGAAGCACTTTGCAACGAACAAAATCAGAGCAAAGATCTGAAGAAATTTATTTTTTTGCGTTTTTGCTACCAGATAATGTCGGAGGCTTTTGCATCATGTGAGATAAAAATCTCTGATGGCTTAGAAAATTCTAATCCAAACTTTTTCCAGAAATTGTCAAATTAGGGAATTTTCGACTGCACTGTGCAACCGATGCTTTCGATTTGTTTTTTGTAAAATACGCTATAATTCTTTCTGTTTTGATGCGAGTGACACAAATTCCCAAATTTTACATAAAAAAATTATTCTAAAAAATCGAAAATAGAAATCTGTTTATTTCATAAAATTTTAGATCTCAAAATTTTAAAGTCCAATGAAAGTCGGATTTGTCATCGATCCACTTGTACTGGGTGAATCTTTTATTGAGCTCCATGTTCAATTGGGCTTCCAGTGGGTCCCCCAAATCCAGAAGCTCTCTTTCCATAGTATCCATAGCCATATCCATAGGCAGGGTATCCATAACCATAGCCTCCATATCCATAATATTGAGCGGTCGATTCTTCGACTAAAAATCCGACCAGGAACATTGCCAAGAGACAGACGGCCAAAGTGGAGCGAGAGAAAGCCATTTCGGGTATTTTCAAATTGAATTTGATGGAAATATTGAGGTAAATGGACCTTATATACCGCAACAAATGAGTCGGTTATACAGATTTTGTTTACTTAACCCGTAAAACTGTTTATTCGTCGGGTATTCAAAAAGTTACTTTTTACAATATTTGAACAGTGAGCAGACTTATTTTAATATTTGCATGGTTTATAAAACATAAAAATGTTTGCGTAAATGGTTCAAGAAAAGTAATAAAACGAAGAAATTTTTAAATATTGCGAGATATTACTGTAGAATGAAGAAAAAACAATAAAATGCGTGTCTGACATATGAGGGCCTTTGGAAGGTCAGCTAACAACCAGAAGATCATATTAGAAATGCAGACATTAAAAACAACGTCGGCTGGCAGAATTAGAAATTAATTATTCCCCAAAAAACAGAATAATAAAGAAATATTATATGTTGAGCCAATGAAATGGCAGTTTAATACGAAACTATGACCGTACTTCCGCGTTTTTTTTGGAAAATTCGTAAAAACTTAGAAACGCTTTGTTTTGTCCCTATATTTGATTACAATAATATGTTTAATGTACGTGGTTCGGGTGTGGCGTGTCTGTTCTGGCAGTGCCTGTGAGATGGTTACGGTTCTCTTTATAAATAATGCTTTGAGGTTTATGCTTTATCGTATAGCATTAATTTATGAGGTTTTATTAGATGTTTAGTTAGTCATAAGTTCACGCGAACCCTATTATACGAAAAGCGCATGGCGAGACTGAATTTCTATGAAGCATGGCCATCTTTTAAAGACTGCTTTCTTGAGAGAAGAATGTCAGATCTTGCGAGGAAAGTCCTCACATTGTGACGCTTAGATTTTAGTGAAACTTGAGGCATATTTAGAGTAGTTATTTCTAAGAGATAAAGGAGATTTATGTATGAAGAATTTTTCTCTTTATTTACAACAAAAAAGCAGTATAATATTTCTACAAAAGATGAATGTAGTGAAGACTTTTTCCCTTACATTAATGTTATGATCACATCGCCTATTGCTGCAACTGAACCCATGAATCCAGGTGCGCCAAATATGATTAAACAAAGTCTCCGAAAACTTTTGCGTTCCTCTGAAAGAATACCTGTCGTTTTTAATTTGTAATTCATTTTTTCTGGTTTTTGCTCTCCTATGCAAATCAATTAAGAATATTATAAGTAGTCGTGACGCGTACTTCCTTTATTTCTTGTGCCATAACTTTGTTTTTTAACTTCTTTTAGATTTGTGGAGTATAATAAATGTATGTATGGGCTGTGGTTGATCTACTGCTCTTCTCAGCTCCATTATTCTGCATTTATCTAAAGTTAGTGTATTCTCTGTGGAGGCGAAGAAACGATTTCTTCTCAGCGTTTTATAGAATTGTGTTATTTGGTGGAATTGTGGTAAGTTTTGGCTGTTTGCCATATCCCAACTGCTGAGAATTTTACAGGGGAGATGCTCTCAGTGCAAGGCTCAGATTTTATTGAAAACTGGCCGAATTTAGGTTAATTTTTTCTATTGGAAAGCATTTGCGAGATCACGGTAGTCCAAAGTTGGCAATAATCGACAGCTTTTTGGTATTTTTGATACAAATTTTTATGTGTAAAAACTGCTTCATAAAAAATCAATTTTTTCTATGCAGAGAGTCAGCTCAGATTTTCAGTGCACGATATGTAATCTATGCTATGCGCAACTATGCGCATTTAATAAATTTGTTGCAAAGTGAACTCATTTCTATTTTCAGGACTGTATCAGCTTTACAATATCTTTTATCAGTTTTCGTTTCATTAACTTCTCCTTTATCTTCAACCATTTTTTTGATCTGTTCAACCACTACTCATTCTTCTGGTCTCCCTTCAAGTTCATCGTTTACCAGGCCATCTTTATGAGTCATATAACGCCTCTTTTGATGGCTGTAAATCGAGCGACAAGTTTGTATTTTCCCCTAAAATACGATGCAATTTGGCGTCATTACTCGCTGATTATTGGATTCGCTTACTTAGTGCTCCCGACTACAATGACATGGCAGTTGTTGGTCAAGCCCGCGGGGCTTATGTTGTCGGGAAATCAGAGTGATGGATTTGTTGCGTTGGATTACGATCACAGTTATACGTTTGGTGTGGGTTAGTAGTAAATTGTAGCATAATAATATTTACTATTGTGGTTATGTTTCTATTTTTAGCCCCGAATGTCAACGGCGCTTTTTTGGTATTCTATGGGAGCAGCCTTCTTGACATTGACTTGTAATTTAATGTGTGCTCTGAAATTAATTACTCATAAATTCAGCAATGGAACATTGCGAAAGAATAATGTGAGAATGGTAATCTGTGCGATGATTGTGTTTGTAAATGAAGCGTTGGTCATGATTTCACAGGTTGGTTTTGACAAACAAAAAGAATTAAATCTTTTGTAGTCCTAAAATATTTCTTTGGATTCTTTTTTTTTTATTTTCTGATAAAAATTATATCCTCCCTTCAGCTAATTTTCACCGAGGAACTTCTCGATCCCGACCTCACAATCCGTGTGGTGATCCCATTTATATTCGACGTCCATAGTCTAATGCCTGGACTTATTATAATTTGCACCGTACCGCAGCTACGGAAAGTTGCAGTTGGAGAATTGTTCAGGGAAGATTTGGTGGAGAGAAGTCTGTTTGTCTCCAGAGCTTCCGGGAAACCGCAAAACTCCTTAAAATTAAATTAATGCCACGGGTAGAAGATGTTGAGTTGTTACATCGCTTATTTGCATTGTCTGAATAAAGTTACATACATCACCTTTAAATTAAATTTCCATTGGATTTAAAATTCCTTTTCTCCCCGTTACGATGTGAACTTTAGTGCAAAAATGCTTCAGAAAAAATTGGGTCTGAAGTAAAAAATTCAACAAATAGAATTTGAAATTACTCTTCGTCGAATCCGAACTCATTTTTGCAGGATGCCGGAGGCAACGAAATAAAGGTATATCAATCTCTATCTTCCATTCTGAAAGCCCCTAATGTTGAATGTGTGCGTTAGTAGACATTGATATGGAAACTTTTTGGTAATGTTTATTTATGTAATGTTGAGCACTGTCTTTCCAAATTGAAGTTTGAAGTCATCGAGAAAGTCGCAGAAGTTTCAGTTCAACCGAAGTTGACGTTGCACACAGTCTGCAATCATCTGTGTTGGTTTCTTTTCGTCGGTTGAAAGTTAACTTCGAATGGTATTTGTGCCTAAAATGTGTCGCGTCATTAGCCGTTTGTTAATTTGTCAGACGGAATTCAAATTTCCCAGCATTTCCTCCGCAACAAGAATGAACCCCAAATCGCAGGTGTTTTAAAAATTCGGCATTAAAGTATACTACAGAAAAATTTTTGTTACTATTGCCATCTTTGCTTATTGATTACAATAATTATTGGCGTGTCATATTTTTTTTCTTGCATAAATTAGCAAAGACCTTGTGGTTTAAGTGTTTTATATTTTAGTATGTACATTCTGGAGGCATTTGACATCATCTTTTTTTCGTGTCCGTTATTTTTTCTCTACAGTAAACTGGTCATTTCCTTATGGAAGCGACGGAAAGATTTTTTCTCAGCGTTTTACGGAATCGTGCTGTTTGGAGGAATTGTTGTAAGTTGGGGGTTATTCACAATAATTTTAAAGACTTTCCTTTGGTCGTGATATTAAATTGCAACTTCTGCATGCAATATCACGCCCTCGTGTTATTACTACAAGTTGTCAATGTAGAGAGATGATTAAAATATAAACTGAAGCTCACATTATAGAACATATATTGTTTTCAGGACTGTTCCAGCTTCTTATTATATCTCAGTCTTCGCTTTCCCAACACCAACTTCTACTTTGACCATTTTCTCGACTATTTCAACAACTACTCATTCTGGTGGTCGCCTTTAAAGTTTATAATCTATCAATTCATTTTTATGGGGCATACTACTTCACTTCTTATGGCTGCAAATCGAGTTACCAGTCTTTATTTACCTTTACATTACGATATGATTTGGCAAAAACATTCATTAGTTATTAGTTCTTCTTATTTGGTAATCCCAACAACAATGACTTGGCAATTATTATTCAAGCCCGCAGGGTTTATTTTAGCCGGAAATAAGACCAACGGATTGGTAACTCTAGAATACGATCATAGCTATACCTTTGGGGTACGCAATTAAACATTTGATATTTTCACCGTCAATTGTTTTCAGCCGCACATGTCAACAGCTCTTGTCTGGTACACAATGTTAATAGCTCTGCTAACCTTGACTTTTAATCTGATGTGTGCTGTAAAGCTGATAACATACAAATTCAGCCACACAAAATTGACCAAAAATAATGTGAGAATGGTGCTTTGTGCAATGATCGTATTTCTCAACGAATTGATGGTCATGTTTTCACAGGTAAGGAAATAACTATAATACATGGACCAAAACAACAATTTGAATCGTCGTAAAACAAAATTGGCAATAGTTCGAAATAATCAAATAGGTTCTAAGATATTTACATCCTCAGCAGCTTTAAAATTTTTGTGCTTTGTCTTAAAGGCGCGGGAGAACAAAGAAATCTGTGACATTTTGTCTTCCAAGCCGTAAAAGCAACATTTAAATGTATTATAGCTGTTTTGGTCCTTTAAAAAAATTTAATTAACCCATTAATTGTAGATTTTTTTATCGAGCACGCCGTCAGTAATAAGGAATGTGGTTTTAGGTGATAGTTCTACAACAAGTCTTAGACAAAACTTTTACCATGAGAATTGTGATCCCATTTATCTTCGACATTCATTGTTTGATGCCCGGTTTAATTGTGCTCTGCACCGTCCCTCAACTTCGAGAAATTACTGTTAGCGGGTTTCTTCGCGAAGATTTCACCGAAAAGAGTATTTCAGTTACTCCGGCCGCCGTTATTGCAAAGTAAAATCACTGCTGAAATAGCAATGCAATGAGTAATAAAATTTAGGTTCTTTTAATTATTTTTTTATTTATTTTGCGGTAAAATACGACTAAATATTTGACTTAAATTTGACATAAATGCATTTATTCGTCTTCTTAGCCCCTTGTTTTTTACTCCCAAACTAGAAAGTAAATAATATCTTTATCGTTTTCTCTTCTTCTTTGACTTTTTACAATCCAATCCTTTACCATCTTCAGTGCAAAAAGTGATCTTATAATCAGGTGACAATCTTCCCTTTCCTCGACAAGTAAATGTGGATGTATGGTCATCGTATGCATACATGTAAGACGTTGGGCAAACAGCCTTCAAATTTTTATAATACTCCGGAGGAAAGTCTTCTCCTTTGCATTTCTCCGGGACATTGTATTGACCAGCGCAACAAAGCTGGTCGTTTTTTGTGGCTGAGCAAGCGGAATATGTGCCTAGAGTAACCCCATTTTTTTTGAACTTCATAATCTCCGGAACGACGTTCTTCAGGTCATCAGTGCATTCGCCTGCTTTGGTGCATTCGTATTTGTTGTTGGGATCACGTTTGTCGAAAGTGTCGGGAAGAGGTTCCATTGACATGGGAATACTGGAACCGTCCACAAAGGAAATGTCGTAGCTAAAATTAAAAGAAAATACACAGCTTTTGACAAAACTCGGAAAATAATGTCGCTGAGGAAAATCAAATTGTTCTTAGTTTTATCCAAAGAACTAAGAACAGTTTAACATCGAGTTTAACTTCATAGATATTATAAATGGCGCAAGATTTTGTCCAAAGCAAAAAGAACTTACTAATCCTGATCATTCGCGTCCTTGGCCAATGTAATTTCAGCCAAGCTCACGGGGACTTCTCCAGTCTTTCCATTGCATTGAAAACTGGTTCCGCAAGCTCCCACATCACAGAAAAACTGTTCTCCTGCTCCTTTACATCCAGTTCTTGGCCACACCCTTCCAGCTACCCAAGAGAATGGGACCGTAATATTCTTTTGTCCCTGTGGCGACAGCTTGAATCCACCACCTTCAGGGATAGTTCCTTGGCCAAAAATACCTGGCCAGACATTTCTTTTGCATTTGTTGACCAGCATTAATGTCACATCAGCATTTGCTGAAAATACGAAAAGGCAGAAAATGCAAAAGATAACAGAGTGTGTCATGTCTTGGCCATAGAACAATTTGAAATTTTGTGTAAATTTGATGTTCACTTTGCCGACTTATATAGAGTTTGGAAAAGAAAAAACTCAAAAACTGAGAGAGCAGGGACAAAAGTCCATCGTATTTTATTTGTCCAGCTGAATCGTTAACATTCGTTGAACTGGGTCCGTTGTTTTCATGAGCACATCAGTCTCCAAATTTTTTTGTGAGAAATGTCAAGTGCATTTGTAGGGACAGCTGAGTAAATAAAATCTCAAAAAAATTTTTTGGCAGGAAGTTTGCAAAGAAATTGATATGACGGATTTCACATACATATGTCTCGCCCATAAGAAAGCAAATTTCATTTGAAAACATTTTACTCAAATATCAATGAAAATTTATCAATTTTCTTCGGACTTCATTTGACTTTTCTTCTAAACATTAATAATTTTTGAAAATTATAATTTTTATGCAGATTTTTTACACTTTTTAGATCTTTGTTTTGTCTCATTTTTTCATTGTTTTAATTTTTTTATTACTTTTCTTGTCAAAAAAGTTCCTATAATGAATGCATTCAATAATTTATTCCCCAATTACATTGTTTACAATCTAATACTTAAAAATCTCCGATTGTTTACAATCCAATGCCACTGTCAGTACAGAAGGTGACAGTGTAATCAGGAGAAGGTTTCCCCTTTCCTTTGCAGCTGAAGGTGGAGGTGGGGTCATCATAGGCATAGATATAGGTGGTTGGGCAAGCGGCCTTGAGGTCCTTGTAGTATTGTGGAGGGAAGCTGTCGCCCTTGCATTTATCCGGAGTTGAGAAGGCGCCCGAACAACAGTATTGTGGATCATTGGTGGCGGAACAAGCGGACAGAGTGCCGACAACTTTGCCGTTCTTCTTGTATTGCATGTTTGGGGGGACGATGGTCTTCAAATCCTTGTTGCATTCTCCGGCCTTGGTGCAGTAGTATTTGTCGGAACCGCCGGCGGTGTTGAAGGTGCCAGCGACTGGTTGCATGCTCATGGGGATGTTGGAGCCATCGACGAAAGAAATGTCATAGCTGAAACGAGTAATGGATTTCTGATGCCTTTTTTGTGACTTGATTCCCAATTGGACGTGCTTTAAAATGTCTTAAGGACCTTTTAGATTCAGTTTTGATAAATTTAATAGCTGTTTGATGTTTTAATTCCCTCAAGATCGTCTACAATATCCGCCTTTTCCCAAAACTCACAAATCTTTGTCATTGGCGGTCTTGGCCAACGTAATCTCGGCCAAACTGCATGGAGGCTCTCCGGTCTTTCCCTTACATTGCAAGCTCGTTCCACAAGCACCAGTCTCGCATTGGAAGTTCTCACCCGAGCCAGTACATCCAGTTCTTGGCCAGATACGTCCGGCAACCCAACCATCAGGGACGGTCAAAACTTTCTGCGCACCTGGGGCCAATTCGAATCCGCCATTCTCAGGGATAGTTCCTTGGCCAAAAACTCCAGGCCAGACGGTCTTCTTGCACTTGTTGACGACCGTGATTTTGACGTCAGCGACGACGGCGCTGATGAGAAGGGCAAAGACGAGTTTGTTCATTTTTGGAGCTAAAATTTTGAAAGTTAATGTAATATTTATGTAGCAGTTCCGACATTAACTACCCTATTATTCGACAAAGTAGTTAGTAAATAAGTTGCTAAATGACTCACCGTTCAATGGACGAATTCCAAAAGATACTGAATATTCGAAAAATCTCTGCACTTTTTATACCACCGATATCCGGGTTCGCCGAACAACTCATGTACACGTTGAATTGACGTTAACCTTCTGAATATTTGCACAATTGTCAGGCAAAGGCAGTTTCAACAAAACTAGTGTGGTTGAGTGTCTGTTGTCGCGGCTGAATATACAAATTTAGGTCACCAAATGTACCGAATTCTCAAACATATATTGTTGCATCGAAAAAAATTGAGCTTCAGCTTGAGGGTATGCTTTGTGATCTGATTAAATATTGCTTTGGAGAACTAAAACTACAAGATTTCTAAGGATTTTTCTTTAAAAAAGACCAAAGAATAGAATATTTTGACAATCAAAGCTACTAGAGCACAGAGGATTCACCATGTGACAGTTAGCGCTGTAAAAGGCATCATTTTGTTTTATGTTTAGTCCACAAACGTTAATTATGATTCATAGCGCTTCTCGGTTTGCCTATTTTCAAATCGTACACCAAAATACGATTAGCGTGACTCATTGTTTTTTCGGAGAAATGTGCCGACAGTAAGTTACCTTTTCTTAGGCTTGGTTGCTGAATAAATTCTGGTCGGGTTGGGGAATGGATAAACCTGAATTAAATACTTTGAAAGCATTTTTTAATTTTGAAGCCTTTGGAAGTGTTTTCTTATCCCAAATTCGATAAACTTTTACAAACAAAGCGGTGCTATGCCTTTTTTGGTCCGTTCTGTGCAAGTTTTGTGGAACGATGCCTGCAGAAAAGCGATCGAAATTTGTTACCCTCTACACACACACACGCTCACACGTTGCTACGCAAGTCAGAAACCAGAAATTGTCACAAAAATCAATTGTTTGTCAAAGGAAACTTCCAATTCAAAAGTCCTGGATGTTCAAGTCATGTGCTTGATCCAATTTCGCAAAAGCGTAAAAGGCCACGTATCAAATTCTGCAAATATTCTTTTGCACTTTGCTATAGCAGCCAAGCTCTATAGCAAAGAATCTTAGAAATAAATTGCCGGAGGTCGTGGAAATTTTTTTTTGTGCTTTGTCGAATGCTAATGCTAATGAAGCAAGATTTGGGTTTTGCCGCAACATTCACAGTTAGGTCGGAATCACGGCCACCTTACGCGTTGAAATCGCGA
Source organism: Bursaphelenchus mucronatus (assembly GCA_025436335.1). Lineage (NCBI taxonomy): Eukaryota > Metazoa > Nematoda > Chromadorea > Rhabditida > Aphelenchoididae > Bursaphelenchus > Bursaphelenchus mucronatus. The sequence goes on from CM046358.1 coordinate 3,701,323, forward strand.
TTTTCCTCGAGCTAAAAGTATCGTTGGCTAATTTACAGAACAAGGAAATCATCTTTTATTGTCAAAGTAATCCTCATCATAGCTGATATGCAACAAAATTAAATCTCATAAAGATTGCCTTTCAAATTAATGGAGAACTCATTTCTCTTCCTTCCAATGCATCGATCACATTCTGTTCGCCCAACTTTAACATGGCATTTCGTGTATAATGATTCGCTGAGCCAATGTGCGGAAAGATTACTGTAAATAAATAGAAACGGCAAATTTAATGTCATTTTAGGATTTTAAGACCAAAAAAATGTCAAAAAATATTACCGCAATTCTTCAAACTGTACAACGGATGAGTTGGAGGAAGAGGTTCCGGATCAGTAACGTCCAGTCCAGCTGCTCCGATTGTCCCGTTCTTCAAAGCTTCGTACAAATCATCAGTCTTAACGACTTTTCCTCTGTAAAACAAGTACAAAAACTTTCAAATGTCGCTATAAATAAACCGCTAAAAAAATGTAGATTCAGCTCTTGAAGAGTGTATATTTGATAGCTCATTTTTCAGCAAAAAGTTTTCAATTACTTACCTCGCGACATTGATGAGAATCGAATCTTTCTTCATCAGTTTGAAAGCGTTTGTGTCGAAAAGCCCTTCCACATCCGGTCCGCAAGACAAGGTGATGATCAAGAAATCGCTCTGTTTTAGAAGCTCGTCAAAAGTCACGTATTCGTATTTCACTGAAATGAAATATATATCATTGAAGAAATTTGAAATATGAGTAATCCAAACGTAAACTCTTTAACAAATCATTAGCATACAATCGCTCCGTTTGTTTCGATTATGATAAATGATTTTGGTTGGACTAAAAGCTTCGATTTTGTTGGCCACGGCTTCACCAATTCGACCCAGACCAAGAATTCCAACAGTAGTTTGAGTTAACGCTTTTCCACACATCCAAAATGGAACCCATTCTTTGGACCAACCTCCCGTTTTTGCGGCTTCCAAAGCTTCGGGAACTCGACGGGAAGTTGTCAAGAGAAGAGTCAACGCTGTCTCGGAGGTCGCTTCAGCCAAGAGCCCACCGGCGTAACCAACTCGGATTTTTCTGAAAGAAAAGTTAATCTGTAAGCAAGAAAAGACGAAAGAGTAAAGTATCATCAATCTTACCTCTTTTTACATTCCTCAACATCAATATTTTCGTAGCCCACGGAGATGGTCACCACATATCTTAGATCCGGTCCTGAAGCGATACAAATTAATTTTTATGCCGCAAAAGTGGGAAATATCGAATTTCGTTGAATTTTGTAAGCGTTTTTTGAGTTTTCCCCACAAAAAAACCTACCGTAATCAAGAAGATCTGCATCAATCTTCAGTGGGCCTTTTCCGTACAAGGCCACGGCGCCCTGAAGGTGCTCTTTTACCCATTCTCGAGGCGCTTGCTTTGCTTCACGGCAACAGACGACGTCCGCACTAAAATTTCAAATCAAAAGCAAAACATATATAACAACATCTTTTTTTACCAATGCTTTTGGACTGAATTTTCTATACTTTTGCTTACATTTTCTCGAGTCGATCAAAGAAGAGATCACTGTTCGTTAAAACAACTTTGGGTTTTGTCGCCATCGCTCAAAAATATTGTGGAAATAACTGAAAAGGAAAAGATTAAAAATTTCGTCTTAAAAGAGACGCAAGTTTTATTGTAAATGGCGATTCTCGGAATAAAATCAAATGCACTTTGATATTGAAGACAAAAATACACAACCAAATAAATTTTGGAAAAAAAAGAGAAAATATATTTTTTTCGAAAAGAGAGCTCTTTTACGCTTATTCAAAGGAAAATAGAGAAATTGCTCTGACGTTCAGATTTTATTAAAACTCGGCAAAATATAGATTACTCTTTCTTAAGTTAAGCCCACTTGGCGCTTTGCAGAAACAAGAGATTTTTATTCCGAAAAATGGTCAAAATTCAGTTTTTTTGGTTTCTATAAAAAATAATTTTTTCTGCCACGCAATCTTGTCCATAGAGCAATAATTGTTATTCAATATGATCAGTACAATCAATAATACATAAATTCATTTACAAGTCCATAAGCGAGCGATCCGATTTTCTGCGGAGATTGAGATCGGGCTCCTTTTTGGCAAAGAGTTGGGCATTCTTATCAGCAATCAGCCAGTTCTTCTCATTCGGTTTGGAAACAGTCGATTTGGAAGTTTCGTCGACTCTGCTGTTCATGTCGACATTGATTTTATCCTTTGGCAAAATAACTGGTTGTGTGGGCTTCTTAAGAACAGGCGAAGCGGGCTTCTGAATTTTTTTTTTGTGAATTAAACTTCTTTGGACTAAAGTGAACTTTTCCCATCGCAATCCAAACATTTCAATGAGGGAAACATTTGACCAAAACTTGTAAAATGTTTTCTCAAGACTTCAAAAAACTAAGCAAAAAAGATAAAATTTCTCGCAAGGTAAACATTATTTTTAGTGGACCCTAACATTGGTTGGAAAATGAAACGACCAAATAATGTGCCAACTGTCTGATCGTGCCGAAAAAATTCCCGAGTAGAACTCACCTTTTTGGGTTTCATGGTAACAGCAGTCTCATCGCTGCTCTTCAACTTCTTACTGCTCTTTCTGTTCACTTTCGTTTGTGAGTTCTCGGAATTTCTCCTGGCCGTCTCTGCACTTTTCACTGATTTTTTTGACTTTTCAGTGGGGGATCTGGCCGTGTAACTTTTAGATGAAGATTCTTCCTTTGGCTCAATACAGGTGACTTCATATATATCCAGCTGCTTCTGGAGCTGTTTCTAAAACAATTTTGCAAATCAAAATAGTCAAAAATGCCAAAACAATGCTACTTTTTGTGTCAACTTACACTTCTCCTCCAAAGAATTAGAAGAATCAAGGCGATGATGCAAAGGATCAGAAGGAGAAATACGAGCACCCCAACAACTACGTAGACGACAGTTTTAATATATTTTTCCTTCTCTTCCTTTCTGAAAAAAAACATAAAAAGTTCGCGAACAAAAACACAAGTGCGACAATATCTCTGCACAGTGCAATCCATAAACAAAAGATTCTGCACTGTGCATAATGCAAAAATAAGTCGTAAAGAAAACAAAAAGGGTAAACCCGTCTCACTCAATATAGACATCGTTGGTCAGGCGGAAATAAGTGTTGTTGGTGAGGGTGTCATCCAGATCTGAGATGCATGTCGGGTAAATCATGCGGATTACTTTCTAAATAATAAAATAAACCGATCGTATGTCTAAACAAGGCGTAACAGTCATTGCAAAAACAAATTTACCAGCGAAACCCATTCAGTTTTCCCATTCTGCTCCAAGACCGGGTAAATCGGCTCACAATTTTTGTGTTTTGTCCATTGTCTATCCGGACTATCCACTTGATAACAGACGTTCATGTTGTTTCGGAGCATAAAATTGAATGCCCCCTTATCATTTCTCGGTGTGATAATGTCATTCCAAGTGACGATACTATTGTCCATAACGTCGGTCCAGACTCCATCCCCATTTCTGTGATGATTTCTGATATTCATCCTTTGTAAATCGTTGGCTGTATCCGACGAAACACGGTACATATAATCGCCGAGTAAATAATAGGCAGAACCCTCGGCCTCGCGGATCAGGTAACTGTTGTAGATTGCGGCTATACTGAAAAAAGTCTGAGCGTCGCATTCCGTAAAATTTGCAAAAAATTAAAAAAAATAAATGATTACAAATGAAAAATGAAATATTTTTGCGAAACGACTTACATTTCTTTTCCGCCTTCCATGTATGCAAAGTATCCTCCTGTTTCGAGCTTTTCATCTCTAGTTTGGACAAAAATACGATAGAGTTTGAGGCTGCTTGCTTGTTCCCTATTCACTTTGAAAATATAATGACTGCTGAAAAAATTCAAAATTACAATTTTATCTACGCAAAAATGGCATTGTAAGAAACCAACAGAACATTCTTTCGTTGCGCCCATTGTGAAAACCCTGGATGACTTAAAAAATTTCAATATTCAAATTTCCCACCACTTTTGGCATTGTGCAACAAGGGTCAAAAATGTGCTAAAATGACTCAAAAAGTGCTAGCAAGTAATTTACAGAGTAAAAAAATAGTTAAGAATTATTATACGAATTTCTTTGCATCTCTCTCACCTTTTTTTAGTTCCATTTTCGAGCAACCATCTCTGGAACTCCCTACTTCTCGGGTCGTAAATGATGGTCAAGACGTCCATTCCGGTCGGTTTCACAGTCTGCAAGGAGTTAGAGACCTCCTCGCATTTGTCGATAACTTCTTTCACCTCGTCAAAGAAATCCTCCGGCAATTTCGGTGGAAATTCTCCCGAAGCCAGGCCAAAAACGAACAAAAATAAGAGCCACGGCATTTATCGACTGGTTGATATGGACTGTAGACTAATGAATGAAAAAAATTGGAAACAAGTCGATAACTATTATGATTTTTATGATTTCGGAAAAATTTGCATAATTTTTGTAAAAATTTTAAAATTCTTTTGAATGATTTTTTAGATGTTGTAATTTTTACTCCGAGAATTGGTTACATTTCCCGAACCTCCTGAAAGGATTGGCTAATCCAGTCGAAAAGAATGTGCATTCGAAAGAAACACCAAAAGTCTGTGGAACAACAAGCTCCGCCCCCTGTTGCGCCCTCTGTTGGTGTTGCACCCGTTATTTCGCAGTTTCCTGAACAAAAAAAGTCGAGCGATGTTGGTGAATACGTTGAATACACCGCTAGAAGTGATTTGCTACCTGAAGAAAAGTCTCTCAAGGTAAGAAGAAATTTTTATTCACCTTTTTTCTGAATTCTAGGTAATAATTTTGCGAGCGTTAGAAAAACTCCTTGATTTTAGGTATAAAAATTGAGAAAACGTCAAATATTTTGATGCTTGCTCGTCTAATTTGTGCTTCGATCATTTCTTGATGGATAATATAATTTTCAGGACAGGAAAGCGAAGCCGATCCCCAAATTGAAGCAACGGAAGTTGGATGGAAGGACAATTGACGAAGATGCTATGGATGTGACCGCAACTCTGCGAGGGTATGGCCATGAAGTCAGTCCGAAACAATTCGAAAAGCTTATGGAAGCGGCAAAGAAAGGATCCAAACCTGTTGGGCAGATCAAAAAGGGCAAGTTTTTTTTTGACTTTTTTCTGTTTTTAGGTATTCTTGTAAAATATAACTTGACTAAAATGTGCGACGTCATGACGCGTCATAAAATAACAGACTTGCGCTTTCGTTTTATTGTTTTTAAATGTGTAAGTATTGCTGTTGCTGTATTTTTTCCTTTAATTTACCTTTTTTTAGGTGATATCGTATTCAAAAAGTCGAAAGGAAAATCGCCGGGAAGGAAAAGTTGTGAAGAAGATACTCTGCATCCCAGACTTGCGGTAAGAGAGCATTTCAATTTCTTTTGGTTGCACTTAAAGTTTTATTTTTTTGTAGTAGGCTTTCAGATACCTATTTTGATTTTCAGAAAGAAAAGACTTCAGAAAGTGATGCAGACGAGGAGGAAGGTTCTAAGATTCCAAATCTAAACGAAGACTTTGTTGAAGATGAAGAGGACAGTGTGACTGAAGATAATTGGATGTATTTGGACAGGGAAGTCAACTATGTTCTTCAAGATCTCTTGAAACACGGGGATCCCACCGATATCATCGAAGGCGGAAGCGATGAGGAGAAGAAGGTAAGAGGGCGAGAGTTTTATATGTTTATGTTCTTAGATGTTCAAATTGATGGATGAAAAAGCATCGAAAATAAAATGGAATCCGTTCCGGCCTTTGGAGGAGATGCAAGGGGAAGTGGAGAGATATGTGTATAGCTGTCAGATGTTGAGAAGGAACACTTTTATGTCGAATACCATGACGATGCCTCGAAGAGAGAAACCCAAAATTTTAAAGAAGAATACAAGGTAAAAAATTATATTGCACTTGACATTGGTTGCAATACGTTGCTTTTTTATCGGCTAATGATGCCTTTCTTGCTTATTTTATATACATATTGAGAGGTTGCCAGCCCTTCTCAGCTATTTTTAATTGATTTAGAATTTAAAAATGAGGATTCGCACCATTTTGTGGCGTTAGTTGTGTTTCAAGGGGTTTTGATGATATTTTTTTTAATTAAGTCTCTCAAATTTTTGGCTGATATCTGTGATAAATTGTTAATTTAGGCAGTTACTGACTTATTTCGCCTTTCAGAACTGTCACAATCCTCCGGCCTTTCCTAAAATTATCTGAATTCCCCACTCCAACTGAAGATATTCCTGAGGGTGCCATCAAAGATGTGGAAGATCCCCCGACCAATAGATCGTATAGACGAGAGAAAACAATGATCTCTCATCATAGCAGAGTCGGAAAAGAAGAAAAAAAGAAGCCTACAAGAACCCACTAGTCCTCATATTGTAATAGGCTTATTACTAGAAAAATCATTGAATAAAATGTTCGTATGGATGAAATTGACGGCCCAAAGTGTAATAGGACGTGTGGAGTGTAGAGGAAGTTTTAGCTAAGCTATTTTGGGTACGAATTCGGACGTTTGGTATATTCTCCATAATTAAATTCTCCCCTATTAACATTACTACCATTTATTAAGATCTCCTTTAATAATATAACATAACACAATCTATATAGTCGACATTCTCTCTTGTCCGATCTACCCTTGTCTCTCTCCCTTCTATCGTCTTACAAATATATATATATATACATGTATACATATATATATTAAGAATAAGAATATCGGGCGGGGGTAATGCAACTCGTTGCAGGGTAACTCCAACTCCATGACAAAAGAAGACAAAAATAAGACAATAATAGTCTAGAAACGATGCAAATCATAAAGTAGCTTTACAGTCTGACGATTATCAATCACGAAATTTAATTCGTTACCTAAAAAATTGTATAATTACGAAGATTTTGGTGAGCTTTTAAATCCAACATCATTATAAGAAACAAATTTTACCAAAAACCGCTGGATGGATTCGTGAAATGAATTAAAATTTTTTCGGAATTCCAAATCTGAAAATGAAGCCGTTATTTAAAAAAATTTTTTATTTCGAATAATTGATCTGAAAGTTGTTGGTCATCGTTTCTTCCAATATTTTGTATGTTTCGAGATCAACTTATGGAGTCGGGTAATTAAATTTGCAGTCTAGAATAGCTAATTATCCCTCAATTCTAATTTTTTTTGTAATTTTTTGCATAGCTAAATATTTATAAATTTTTAATTTTTCAATGGTTTATATTTTTCAAGTAAGATCAAGCCCCCAGGTCATTGATGTTGTGATTTATGGTCTGACCTTGTCTTCCATTCTCATCACGTCCAATTTGCTGCTGATTTTGTTAACTGTTTGCGGGAAAAGTAAGAAAAATAAAAAACATAAGAAGAAAAGTAAGAACAGGAAGAAGAAAAAGAGCCGTTCCAAATCCAAACAAAGACAGCCTGGACTCTATTCAACTCCGTTAACGGTAAGTTTTACATAAATAAAAAAATATGTTACAGTAATCTCAAGAAAATTCAGTGATTTTGGGGTTTCTTGAATTTTTATGAATTTTTCAGGGTGATAAATTTGGAATGCCTGGTCAAGATAACCATGCGGCATCTCCAACCAAGGTGATGCAGACTCAGCCGGACCAAGCGGAGGCTTCAACTCCACCACGTGTGAAGCCGGTAGAGAAACCGAAGGAGAGTCCAACCAAACCGACCGAAGAGAAGCCAAAGGTCGATGAAAAGGTGGAGAAAAAGGACGCTGAGGTGGAAAAAGAGGAAAATGTAGGTATATAATGCCATGCCTAAATCTTTAAAGGGTCTTAATTTTTGAGTTGGAATTGTAAAAGTCAATTCTTTGGTCAAACAACCTAAAAACACAAAAAATTTTAAAATTTATGTTGTATTTTATTTCAAAAATGGTGTTGAGTATAAAAAGTTGTTGTGTGACAGCCCGTCTTTGTTTGTTTCCAACTGATTTTTGAGTTTGGAAACAATATCCATGCTCATTTCAATAATTTTTTGTTTTCAGAAAGCCGCTAGCGCCGATAAGGCCGTTGAAAAGAACGCCGAAGAGAATAAAAAGACATCTAGCGAAGAGAAAGAGGTTAAGAAGGCAACTACAGAGACCAAAACCACCAAAACCAGTACAACGGATACAAAAATGAGCGAAGAAAAAACAAAAAAATTGACGGATCCAAAATTACTTGAAATCGATGACGAAGAACTCAAGGAAAATGAAGAAGAAGAGACCTCGGAGGAACAGAAGGCGGTGAGAAGACAAAAAAGACGAGATAGGACTCCATCAGTGGCACCGAGTGGAGATACGACCAATGTTTCGACGGACTTTGACTTTGATCATTGCCCGGATATGACGCCAGAAGCTTTCATTCAGGTCGAAAAGTTCTTGAGAGAGCATTATTATTGATCCAAAAAGCCTTTACAAGGCTTGTTTAAGATTTTTGATGGGATTTGGGTGAATAAACATTGTATTTTTGAGTTAAAAATTGATGAAATAAAGTTTTCAAATTAATACACTACTGAGAGTTGAGGATTTTCCGTATTTTACTACAAAATGAAGCTGATAGGGGTAGGGGGGGGGGGGGGGGTAAGGTAAAATTTTTGCGGCGCGCCAAAAATTTTTTTTCACTGGTACCTTTCCTAAACAAAAGTAAAAAAAAGTTCAACAATTTTTCTGTTTTTTCTTCATTTCCCTTTGTCCATTCCCAATTTTCAATCAAGAAGTATAAACATGTTTAATTAATTTTCATTTTCGTTGTGAAATCGATCGAAAAACGAACGCATAAAGCTCCAGTAAAATTCTATATAAAAAACTACAATAAATTGTATAATACATTCACAATATAAAATTTCGATATTAACATTTCTGTAAAACTTTGAAATCTTATATCGCAAAAATTAAAATAACCGGTAAATCGACAAAAAATAAAAAAAAGGTAACGAAAGTATGCAAATTGTTCAATATAGGTAAACAAAAAAATGATGGAAAATGTATTGAAAAAATTTTAGTTTGAAAAGCAAAAATGCTATTTTTTTTGCAATTTCTCGCTTTATAAAGAATTTAAAAAATTCTAAAGACGGAAGAATTAGTTGTGATTTTTCGAATATTCAACAACTAAAAATAAAACAAAAATTCAAAAAAATTTAAAATTTTTTCAAATTTTTCAAACTAAAAATTCGAATAAATTCCCCATCAAATTAGAATATAACACAAAAAAGATGATAAATGCTTGTTTCCTCATACAGTACCAAATTGGATGATCGCTAAGTCGAAAGGCCTTCGTATAAGGACAAGGCGTGCACTATGGACGGATCCGCCTTCGCTCCCTCTTTGAATTCATCTAGCGTTAATTGAGCATCGTTGTTCTGAAAAGATTAAATATGTGAAAATCAAAACAAATGTCACTAGATGATTCCGTATTTTACAATATTTTTTATGAGATTTTTGGGCTAGGGCTTTTCAAAATTGTTTTTTTTAAGTTGGAACTTTGCTTTTACTGTTTAAAATACCAGTAAAACCTTTTTTCGAGCCGTTGCTTACCTTATCCATCATTCGGAAGATCCGATCCACCCTCTTTTCAGGTGTATTTTCCTCCTCCGGCAATTTGACCGAGTCCCCGACCATTTTGTAAATGGATCCCACAATCGAAAGCATCTCACTTCGCGTGATAAATCCGTCATTATCCAGATCATAAAGCCTGAACGCCCAATGCAATTTCTCGTCCAAATTCCCGCGCGATGTTATCGAAAGGGCCCGGATAAACTCATGAAATTCTATTGCACCGTCCTAAAAATTCATTTAGATTAATAACAGACAACTCTAAGGGGAAAGCTTCACAATGATGACGACTTTTTGAAAGAATTATCTACAATTTTAAACGCTTTTAAACAGAAATAATCGAAATATTTCAATTTGAAATTAAAAAATTTTGTTCTGAAAACATGTTTATAGTTTATAGGCCTCACAAAACTTTTTTTGTACAGTGCGAAGAGCATAACAAATAAGTTGTTTTTAAAAATTCTCAATTTTTGTAATATAAAACTCACTTTGTTCTCATCAAACACCTTGAATACAAAACTGGCAAACTCCGAGGGATCACCTTGAGGGAAGAACTGTTTGTAAATCTTTTGGAACCCGGCTTCTGTAAGCATTCCATTCGGACAATCCCTGACGAAACCCTTATACCATTGTCGAATCTCTTTCTCTGTGACTGAAGTTAGATGGTAATTAGTGGTTATTATTTTGGGTCGAAAAATGGCAAATTCGGGGGTATTGAAGATGACAATAGGCACTGTGCGGTCAAAAATTTACGGCAAAAAAGTGCACAGTGCAATCAAATAAATAAAAAAAAAATTTGCTGAGTGCAGGACAAAACAATTTTTTGCACTGCACTCTGAAAAATGGTTTGTTGCGGGGTTCGCACCGTGCAGCAGTTCAAAAATCGCAAGAATCGAACGCACGGTGCAAAAACAAAATTTTGCACTGTGCAATGAATTAAAAAATCTTATCCCAAAATTCTGCACAGTGCAGTAAAACATATTTAAAATTGTTTACGAGTAATGTGACAGACATTAACAATTTAAACTTACAGTAGGTTTGTTTGGCCAATGTTTTCACCTGTTCCGTCTTCAGTTTACTGTTCGGTTTTCCCATTTTCGGAATAAAAAATCAGCGAAAAATCGTGGGGAAACTCTACTTTATAAGACTAGCCACTACTGGTATACGAATAATTGAAAAGATCTGAAAATACAATTGGAAATCTGTGAATTGAAAAATTGAGCAAGTAAATCTCGTGTCAATATAAGGTGGAAAAGGACTAAAAAGCAAATAAATAACGTTAAAGTAAAAAAATATAATTCTTCGGATGTGTCGATGTAAAATACGGTGCTTTTGACAACCCCTACTAAAATTTAAATTTGAATATCTTTGATTTTTTACTTTTTTGAGAAGAAAAAGGTGTTTTTTCCGTTAAAAATAAAATAAATACAGATGAAAGTACCCCTATTTCACAAACAAACACAATCAAAAAACATAAACGAAAACTGGGTAAACGAGATTTTTTGACTTTATCATAACAAACTGCAACAGATGATACCTCGACGATGTAGAAACTATACTATGTAAAAAAGGAAATCGCGAATTTTTAATTTTTTTCAAAATCAAGAATTTTCTATCTGTGTACATAGTACAATCCTCCTAAAATGCGAAATAAACACCCAATTTTTGCGAAATCTTCAAAAATAATCCTCAAAGCCCCTTTTATTCCCTGCTTTCTCAGCATCTGTAATCCTGTTAACCCCATTCGCTACATAAGTAATTACAAGCGGAGTGATTGCGCAACAACCCGCTCCGTGGGCCGGCTTTCCCACCGCAGGGCATTCCCCTCGAAAGCGGCGGGGAGAATGTGTGTCCGAGCGTGCGGAAATCTGGGCCCCTGAGGGTGCCGAGTTTCAAACCATACCCCCTTTATTCTTTATTTATTTAACCGCGAGGGAAATTTGCGTCTTGAACAGCCCACCAAAAAGGTGTGGAAAAGTTCGTTGGGAGTGAGAATGGCCACGCAATCTTGTCCATATTACAGTCATAGAAGGAAGGTGTAGTGAAAATAAGAATAAATGCATACATATTTGTTGAGAGATACGTAGTTTAAGATATATATTTGGAACATTGGGATGAATAGCTCAAAATATTGACTCTTTGAATTTCAAAATAAAAATTAAGAGTTCCGAGGTATAAAGCAGGTGATAAAAAGTATGTTAAAAAATTTTTTCTTAATCTTGCATTCGAAGTGCAATAGCACAAATTTGTAGCCTGTGCTTTGAAGATTCTGTAGAGATATCTATGTTTGGAGTGAGATAGAAAAAGGTCAATGCTCTAATTTCAATGTAACTTGGCACAAGACTGATTCAATGCAGAAACTACAGAAACTTCCGAAAGTTGAATATTTCTGTTGCCCCTAAAAATTGGAATCTAAGATTTTGGCGCATTTTTACATACCGATGTACATCGCTTATTTGAAAAGTTTTCTCAAACTCTACCCCAAATTACCCTATCCGATTTGCCGCCACCCCAGCAAAACCTCCAAGAGTTCCCACCATTATGACGTAGCCAGACATGTCCAAATATATCAATTTCTAATAAAATTAACCCGACTTTTTATTCCGATTACATTTTTGGCGTGCTTTGTGATGGTATGATTCATAGTAGAAACAAAAGAATGGGGGAATTCCAAGGGCCAAAAAAGTCAAAAAGGAATCCGTCAAAGAAATGCTTCAGAAGCAGTATTATTGGTGTCAAAATATGTTTAAGGCATTACTTTGGATTACTGCTTTCAGTATAACAGTACATGTATTTAAAAATCAAAGGTTGGACGTTTATTTTTGTTAAATAAAGTTGTATAAAAAGATAAAACTGTGCTTAAAATAAGGTTTAGAGGTCATATTACTGCTACCTCTGTAAAGCCTCAACACCCCAGGCCAATCCAGTTAAAAATTCCCGCAAGTCTTTGCCCCACTCCCCTTACCTTGGAAAGTAATCAAAAGTCTACCTTCGCTTCTCTTCAGCCCCAACTTTTGACCATAAACAATGGGATCCCGTCGGAAATCCCCGTCTCCAAACATTTTTGGGCAAAAGATGGAGTCGTTTATGCAGTCAACTTTGTTTCCATAAAAACGAATACACCAAAACGTCAGCATAATTAAAGCATAACATGTAATGGAGAAATGGACAATTTAAAGACGGGAATGAGAGATTTTCTTTCCCGTCCTTAAACAATGTTTGGTATGATCGGAATTAAGGTTATGACAGTTACAAAAAAATTTCAAAAGATTGAATTTTCCGCCATTTTTGGCATTTCGTTCTACATGTCCCCATTGTTCTAAAGCACCGGCACGTTGCAGAAATACCACAATAAACTTTTAAAATTGTGCATTAAAATTTTTAAGCCTACTTTGACTATTTAGGAAGCAAAAGTATCTAAGTCCAATATCAAATTACCAATAACAAGATTATCTCACAATCAAATGTTTAGTCGACAGAATAATGTCTGCAACAATTTCACTTTCCCCAAAAAACAATTTAGTTGTACACATGTTTGACGTCGGCGGAGATTCAAAATAACTATTTGAATTAGACGAAATTCCCAAAGTACAAACAAATAAATATTTTTTGGCAAAAAAACAAGACTTTCACCCAAAGGTGGCCAAGGAAAACAAAAAATATTTGAGAAGCAAAACGGAATTGCCTGTGAAAAGACAAACTAGTATAAAATACGATCTGCATAACAAAGTGGGGTCGTATTCGGAATGGGGAGTGAAAAAAAGTTTGGGGACATGAGAGAGAGATGTAATATATAAGGAAAAGTGAGAAGGTTAGGGCACTTTTAGAGAAAAATCAGGGTGTTGTCAAAAAGATCGAAGCAAAAATACGAAAAAATTTATATAAGAATACTTTGTAAACGCTACGATTGAAACATCATAACATACTACTTCAAAAATGTTAGTTGTAATTTTGCGCCATCAAACTCTGCAAGTGTTCATTTTTATTGCTTTTCCAAAAAATATCTTCCTGACTGTAAAGAATCCAAGGTTGGGCACTTTCAAACCAAAAACCAAGTAATTTTTATAAAAATAGCTCATATTCATTGTAAACATTCTACGTCTTGTTATCTTCCCATAAATCTCATTGTCTGGACGGTGCGTGTTTCGAGGAAAACAATAATTTTCAAATTAGAAAATGAAAAAGGAGCACGACATTTTCAGTTGGTTTTAAAAATTTGAATTTTGAAAGTTTCTCGGGGGTTGTTGTATATAAGGAAGAAATAATTGATGGTTCTGTTTTGTAACACAATTAAATTTTCTTAAATCTGGAAATCATAAAGTTTTAAGAGAAATTCCAGTGATAAAACTTTGAATAAATATAAATCAATATGTTTCAATTCTTTAGCTTGCTGAAACGCCCAAAAAATTTGAAAATCAACAGTCAAAACAACTTGAGAACGCTGTAAATCAATGTTTGATCTTAAAATTTTCCAGAATCCACTTGCAAAGACATGAGCCCTGCTTGATTTATCGATCAATCTACTTCAATTTTAAAGTCTAAAAATAAAAATTGCTATTGACTGCATATCAAAGATCGCTGACACCCAATTTTGTTCCTTATTACAAGAAAAGACCCCATTTTGAATAATTTAAAATCAAAAAGTATCAAAATTCCCTAAAGTGAGATTCGGCCAAAAAAAGAAGTCCACTGACTCCCTTCTCAAAAAACTTTTTTTGTTCCTTTTCGTAAACAAATTCGACAAGGTAAAGACTGTCGCACTGTGCGGCCCGTAAAAGTCACGAGGCGCGGCCGAGGGGGAGGGAAATGGAGAAAACTCGGAAATTGTAAACCTGATACTCGCTTGGATTAACTTTGGAGTTCGCTCTGGTGTATTATGATGTGGCGAATGAAAATATGGAGAGTATGGGGTGTGTTTGAGGGAATGTTTCGAGAAAAGTTGGGAAAATGTAGGGGTCGTGAGATTCGTATGTTCGTTGGAAAGATCTGGTCAATTTCTTGCAAAAAAATGAATGGTAAAATATGATAAACTATTTGCTTCTTTTGATTTGGCACAAACGTCCGTCCTATGGTATAAATAGATTCTTACAATTTTTACCTGGCGCTTTGCAGAGACAGTCGAGATATAATATTTTGAGGATATTTGCCGATGAGAGGGTGCGTGAAATTCGGAGACCAGTCAGAGAACAAAACGATTTTCATTTATATTTTTTGCAGACCTCTCCGGCTTTAATAACATTTTCCATGGTTAATTAAAGCAAAACTCTAAATTAGAGCCGAGTTCCATATCTCGTTATCCTTTTTATTAAAATTGGCGTCAAAAAGAGAATCTTGGAAATTTTTGATTCCAATCCTTTTTATGTGTATGTCTTATTTACTGGTCCAAATTATCTTCCTCTTTATACCCAACTCTTACATACTTCCTCAATCTCTCTACCAAAAACAGCACGGAACAAACCCTCCGTAAAAATAATGTGTCCATTTCATAAGGGAGACCTCGCGGCCATACAGCAGAGTATTAGCTAATTAAATGTGTCGAGAGCGCCTGCAAACAATCTTGTAAATTAAATTGATTTGAAAAATTAAAAGCAAATACGCGACCCGAAGTTTGGCCCGTTTTCAAGGGTTCGGCCGCTGATTAAAGATGTCTTATAAAAGCGTTTCAGAACAAAGCTCACAATTCGAGAAAAAGTCGATTTCAGCAAAAAGTAAAAGCGTCAGCAAAACCGTTTAAGACGTCACAAAGGGTTGAGGAAATGAAAAATTTAAAAAAAATGTAAAAATTTTGTATTTAAAAAGTGGAGTAGAAAACAAGTTGTAAAAAACAAGCGTATTCCTGGAAATTCACGTGATTTGGCCAATGAAATTCATGGCAATTCAGAGAATATTGCGAGTTATGAGGTATGAAGTATTTTTATAGCACGATTACAAACAATGACAATCAAATAATAACAGAAATTAAAATGTAAAAGAGTTTTAAGCATGTGATAAACCGATTAAATTTGAGAGATAAGATCTAGATGAATGTTAATAATCTCTGAAGCCATAAATTCAAATAGTATGCTTTAAAAGGTCATATAAGTATATCATCTGTACAAACCACGGTTAGATTAAATTTTGAACACAGAAAACAATCGCATTGATCGAGATTTTCCCGGGGAAGATCAAGTTTAGATCGGAAGATTTTGAAGAAAGTTGGCGTAGGTCGAGAACACAAATCTGAATATAACACTTTGGTTAAATTCCATTTTTTTGTTTGAGTGTACCAAAACACGAAATAACAAAATCCTCAAATTTCCGCAAAACTATAACCCTCCAGCATTTCCCTAAAAGCATTTTCGATTCTTTTACAGATTCCGTAAAATCGCCCGCTCCACAATAACCCACAAATAACTACTAAATGCAATATCACAAGTCATCTGTAAGCCCGGCCATGCCATAAACAAAACCAAAAAAAAAGCGATTTTAGACTTTGGCCTACATAAAATGACAAATAAACAGTAAAAAACAACAACTATTGGCTGAAATTTGCATGAATCGAGAAAAGGTTCAGTCGGTCTCGGATGTAAAATCATTTTTTCCGGTTCTTTCAGAGGTCTTATTCAAAATTTGAAAAGGGAAAAAAAGAATGGCCAAGGAATGGGGAAAAAGGAGGAAGAAGATGGAGGTGGTCGAACAACCTAAGCACTAGGCAGATCGTCACATTTGGAAGTGGTGTTTCACGTGAATAAAGTCGAGAAATCGACTGTAATATTGCCATCGATGACTTCAGAAGTAAACCCGGGAAAATTTAAAAATATGGTGGACTGCTTTACGTCAAATGTGTGCTCTTTCTAGTTGGTTTTTACTTCTTAAAACTTTCAACTTTCCGTTTGCATTGGCGGCTGAGATATCCACCAATTTTGGAAAGCAGTTCCAAGAAGAAATCTCGTTGAAAAAGTCTCAATTTTCCACAAAATTCAGCTTAGGAACTTTACATAGGCCACAAATAAATTTTTAAAAATAAAACAGACACAATTGCGCTGAGAAGTGACAAATATTTTCCAAGTCCAATATTTTTGATTCCGAGAAATCTTTGCAAAACAAAATACGAATATTCCCCGCTCTATTTCTTGTCTCGACCCCCAATTTTTTGAGTAATTATCCCCATTTTAGAGGTTTATAATAACCCATTGGGAAGGGAAATAATCTGATAAAAAGGGAGAGCCTCGGAAAAGAACGTCATTTCACGTAAAACATGATGAGAATTTGAGCTGACAATTATCACACCGCTTCAAATTGCCGACCAAATTAGGAACGGTGGTGTGGCGGGGGTTTTGATTAGACCGAGAGCTGTTAGGACTCGATAAATTATCTTATCAATATTTAAAAATAAAAAAAAAATCAAGTTTAGTATCCTAAAGCGTGGTGGTCGTATCTTGGTGAAACTACGCAGAAAATTAGGATTTTGATCTTCCAAGACATATACAAGGTTTTCAGATTTAATCCGTGGAATTCATCCGTGGCTTGAGTATATTAAAACATGCCAAATTTGAAGTAAATCTGGTCGTACAACGCTGAGAAAATCTTTGAATCAAAACTACCATCAAATTTTATAAGATATATTTTGTCTTCATGTCTAAGCATAACATATTTCCAGACAAATTTCTCTGAAAACTCTTTAGATTTATATCCAACATGTTCGAACTCAAAGTTCTCCTACTTTCTCCCACCAGACGCCCAACATTTCTCTCGTCATTACCGGCCATTCCCACCTGTCCTGACGTCAGAAAAATGATTATCGAAAGTCCTAATGCTAGAATTTGAATAAGAAAAAAGGCTATATTTTATTTATAGGGCGGCGGCCATAAAAACTTTTGGCCGGGTTTAGTTTCTGATTTGTTTCTTTCGGAAGACGCCAATTCCCTAAGGGGAATTCAACAAAAAAATGTGAAAAAGATGTTCTAAACGATAGAGACGGATAAGTACCCTGGGGGAATCACGAATATAAGTTATGGGTTGGACAAGACAGTTTCTCGGAATTTTACTGTAACTCTTGAGATTTGAAAAAAGATTTCAAACTTTGAAGTTGAAAACAAAGAAAAGAAGAATAACCATGGATAAGAACGAATAATCTGGTGAGGTTCACAGAACAGGAGTGGTGGTAGTAAATGTGAAATGACAAATGTGAAAATGAGATCGAAAAAGTTTAATATCTCTGAAATACCTCCAAAAATAGACTTTTTTACAAAATATGTCCAAAAAAGACCAAAATTGCAAAAAAGGTTTGGCCAATAAATTAATTTTTGCAAACCAAAGGCCAAAACTTTTTCATGGGTCATAGATTATTCTAATCTAAATGTATTCCAAGCTTTATGTGGATACGTGCGTTACACATTGAGAATTTCCAAAAACCCTCCAAAATTATATTAGAAAATTGAATTTGTGGTATGTTTCGTCGAATTTCCTCAATTTCTTCGCGCGCTCTGTCTTCTACTTTATCAATTTGTGAATCAAAAAACAGTTCATTCGAATCCCCCCTTGTCCTATATTTATTGATTAAACGCTAAACCAGACATAACCATTTTGCCCGCCAAAACATTTTTTGAAAGTTCTGTTTTTATATTTACATACCTATACTACCAAATGACAGATACATGCTACATCATTTGTCAGCAAACGCAAAAAAGATACACTTTTACACCTGCACTTTTAAGAATCCTGTTTCCAATATAAACAAGTGTAAAGGACGAATCAAGTGTTCTCCCACAAGATTTGTGAATAATTATTCTATGGCCAAAAAAAAAAGAATTCCATAAAAGCACAGGAGATTAAGGAAAAGAGATCCGATTACACTTATATCCACAATCTTTGACATGCTGTGGCTCGGGTTTCATGGGAATGTAAGCGTACATTTTACTGAACAAAAACAGCCTGGGGCAAGCTCTTCTTTGGAAATTAAGATTTTTTAAAACAAGGAATGAGATTTTTTTTAATTTTGAAAAAAATAATAAAAATTACTTTTTTGCAGCAATAACTCTTCAATACTTTCTTGCTATTTTCTGATATTGTAAGCTAAAATATGGTCAAAAAATTTAAGTTTTCAATCTGGAGCCGTTTTGACTTTTCTTACAATTAGAATACATTTTATTTTACCAAAACGTAGTCATAAAAATCCCCAAATAATGTCAATTCCACAGTAAAAGGACACTCGCACAGTTTGTAAAGACCTCGAGACCAAAGTAATTTCCAAGTCAAAACCACAAATTCCGAATGCCCAACAGGTGTGCGAGGGGAATGTCGCTCATGCATGAGATATCCCCACGAAAGACATGATTTCAAAAGGATTGTGCGAACAACAGCAAAGATATTATGCATGAACTTGTGCTGAGTGTCTTGCGATCTTCGCCATAGAAATGCACCCTGGATACAGGCTGTGAATCTTAAAGAGTTATTTATAATACCATGGGATAAGATGGAAGAAGAAAGATAAGAAGGGAACGGGAAGGACTAGAAAGAATATAATATAAGTTTGTGTTGAACTTATGTCGAGTGTCCTGTAATTTTTTACGGTTAGTTTGCAGGCAAAGCAATATCCAGCTATCTTGTAAACGAAAAATAAAGAATTTTGAAATCGCACAGAATCATCAAAACGTGCGTCGCACGAATTTTGAGAAAAATTGAACCTTTAGTCCAATTCCGCTTCACCCAAATTTCTCTCTGTTCTTGCCTCAAACCCGAATTGAAAGGATTTGGTTTCGACGACAAATTCTGTGGACGTTCCACAATGAACTAAACGTTCCACGGACTCTGCTAATGCGATTAATTAATAATATTCCTAGACTAAAATAAAATCGGAGAAAGAAATGAAGAAAATATCACAACTGGAAGTATTATAAAAAGGGGTAAAGTACAAATTTCAAATACAAAAAATCCTTTGAATGTATTTTAAAACCAATTTATTTTGAAAATATGAGCCGATGCGACGTACCAATTGGTTAGTATATAATAATCTTAAAAACCAATGTTTTCGATGTGCACCCGCCGGGAAAAGAGAATTTTCGTAACGAAAAACATACCCTACAAGAAGGTTAAATTAAAAGAAGTAAAAAACAACAAATTGACACATAGACCGGGTCTTCCGTGTAAAAAAGAAGAATAAAGAAACGTTCAATTATGCAAAGAAGGGAAAATTAAATACTCCCAATTTATAGCGATTCAGATGACGGAAAACGAGACAAATTAAACTTAGAGTCGACATTGTAGGGATCATCGAGGTATTCTAATAATGCAGAGGTGATCATTAGGAGATTTTTAAGGAATTTTTAAGGCCAAATTGTTGATTATGCAAAGCTTTTGTCATACATCGCTTAAAAAGTCCATATTTAATTGTGAATGAAAATGATAAAGTATGAACAACTGAGTTGACGTCAACAAAAGAAACAAATCCGTTTCTCAAGCAATAAAAAACTAATTCCCAAGAGATTTACAAAAAAATGCGTGTTGCAATGGACCTACAACCACAAACACTCGTCAGAAAGCATGACTCTCACTCACGTAATCTTTTTTAAAGAATTCTAGACTTCCCAAGTCAAGTATCATATACCAAAAGACGGACAGATCCCGCAAAAAACATTTTACATTTTAGGCCAGACAGGGGACGCTAGAAGACACTGACGTGGAAGATGCTTTTGCTCTTTGGATTTGTTGAAATGCTAACAGTGAAAAGTTTAGAGAGCAAATTATATTTAAGTAGTATGAGACTCGTATTTTACAACATAATAAAAAAAATTTTTGGCAATTTTCTGGATCTGTCGCAAACAAGATCGTCAAGTATTAACTTTGCAATTAGTTGAACAACTTTTTTTCTCTAACGTACTCTCCTCACTCCTCGCACTCTCTTGCATGCGAGCATATTCAAATATCGGCTCAATACGTTAAGCATCTCAACATCCTCTTATCCTTTAAAAATTCGAATCTTGACCCAAATTTAAATGGTAAAAAAATCCAACGATTGTTCTACCTTCCCTCAAAAAATGTACATAGAAAGGATAAAAGCCAGTTGGACGGCCTCTTTGTCCTACATTTGTTGCCCGAAGAAATAAAACTTGGGACTAATAACGGCACCCCGTTGCTCTTTAATGAGTATAGAGGAATAACAAAACAAAAGACGCCGCCCAGGGATGTAAAGGTTATTACTGAGGGCCCAAAGCCATGTAAACAGTGAAGCCGAGATTCTAAAAACGATATAAAAATAAATTATACATCTTGTTTCCTGTCAGGGCTTTCAAAACAAATTGATCTTTTTTTGTAAAAGTTTGAAAACAAGAATGTCAAGATGCCGTCAAGCACGTTCTTTGTAAACTACAAACTTTGTTGGACCGTGTTACGACTGGCTTGTATATTCGATATAGAGCAAGTATGGAGAGGATTAAAGGGGATTAACGTTCTAAATACCGCTATTTCCGAGGCCAATCGCCTATGCAATGTGCAGGTATTTTGGTCAGCGCTAATTAAGGGTTCTAAGAAGGGGGCTTTTAGAACTTTACTCATTGTTAGTAGGATTGATAAATCATGAATGTTTAAAAGTCAACGCAAGGATTTTATAAAAACCTAATCATAAAATGCTGATTTTCCTCCCAAAAATTGTTTCAAAAATCGTTTTTAACACAAAATTCAAATGGCTTTGTCCGAAAACGTCTTCTCCAGCCGTCTTTCCATTTTCCACAGTCACCGTCTGATACAATACTAAATCTTTTGGCTGTTTCCGCAAGACGTGAGTTAAATAATGTTAGCAGAAATTATTTTTCGACCATCACGGATATTCTTTCCAAAATTTCATCAAAATATGGCACCCGTATTGCCATCATTCCCTACAAAAAGCATCCCTTGCCTCCATAAAAACTTGATCCCTCTAGAGATGTAAGTAATTCCTGATCGCTCGATTATTCTTCCAATCCTTGGCCCGGAACCTTTTCCCTCTTTTTCTTTCTTTGTTCTCCCTCCGATTCTTTTTTGTTATTCTAGTCAATCGATCCATCTAAATCTTGGAGCTGACGCATCCAGACACAAAAAAGAACAGAAAGGCAGAACGGCAACATGATTTGTTCAAACGGCCCATTTATCTTTTCCGGAGGGTAATCAGCGGCCCATTAATTCTGGCAATGTGTTCCCGGTTGCACATGGGAGCCGTAAACAGAGGGTGTGACATGTTTTATATTAGATGGTGTGGGTCTTAGGGACGACAGAAGCGAGGGTGAGAGTGATGTGGATGGAGAAAGAAATCGAGAGCTGAGAAAAAGATTTTTAGGCAGAATTCCTTAGAATTGTAATAGCAGAATTTTGACCGTCATGGGGAAATTTTATTCAGAAGAAAAATATTATCTGGCCGGAAGGGAAGCCAAAAAAATAAACACTGTATTGTCTATAACACCGCTTCATAAAAAATTCTTGAGGTGAAACGCTTAGAAAATGGTGTATTTTAGAAGATCTTCATTTTGATAGCAGTAGATGTCAGTAAGTTTTGAGTGTCACATCAAATGTCGTTGTTAGTTTTTATCGCAAAACACAGCTTAACTCCCTAAATTTCTTTCTAATATCCATTCCCCCACAAAGCCCCTAAAAATCCCGGAAATTCGTTATCAATTTCCCAAGAGACCATTTGCGAAAATCACATGAAAGTTCGTTACGAAAGAAAAGAAGGTCTGCAAAAAAATGTAAATAAACCGAGTATGCAACGCCTGCATGTGCAATTTAATCCGAAATCATCTATAAAAATCAAAGAGAATCTATTCACGTAAGCATTATCTTGTCCATGTGATTCTTCTCAGGTTACACACAAAATTCAAAGAATCCTCTCGTCTTATATACCTATATCCCTTCATAAATCTCCTCTCAGGTTTCCAATACGATGATAAAGAAAAGCATTCAAAAATCGAGACCCTCTTAAAACATCTCATTAAGCGTCCGAGACAAAAAGAAACTTGGCCCATTAACACCGCAACTGGCCAAACAGTTTTAATTGGAGCCCCACGAAAAGCGGGAACGCCTGTTCTGCCCGGAGGGCTTATCACAATCACTCACGGGGATGATGGATTCCTGACGTCATCTTAATGACAGGAACGGTTGGGAAATAACGCATCGCCTGAGCGGAAAACAATAAAAAATATACTTATAGCCCCACCTTAACGATATCCCCTCTGAAGATCGTTAAAAATGATCTGGGAAAGACGAAGCAAACTCGTTACAATCATGAGGGTGGGTTGAAAAAAGGTTTTTGGAAAAGATAAAAAAAACGAAAATTGTAGCTAATTAAGATATTACGAGCAATATTCTGACATGAGGTCAAAGCAACTGATAAAATCAACGTAGTTTGGGAAATGTTCAACTGCTGAAAGGATTGTTTTGAAACTACAAATGGAATGTTGCTTTTTTAAGCATAACAAAAAATTGGAGGAGTTACATTTTTTTTTATTTTTTGTCCAGGGGTTTTTCAAATTCGGCAGACATGACCTTTCGAATCTACGACTGCAAATTTCAGCTACGATTTTCACGAAAAACTGAGTTATCGTTGAGTATCTTGAATTCCAGGAGTTAAAACTTTCAAGACTTTTTAATATTTTTAAGAAATGCTTTGCAAAGAAAAAAAATAAAAAATGAGGAATTCCTTTCTTCTAACCGAAGAAAACAACCTGCAAAGACCTCTAACCAACCAAAATCACGTTGCACTCTCATCAAGTCCTCCCTCGGAATTGTCAAAAACCGTCACAAATCCCCGAGGAATCTCAATCAAATCCCCATTGCCATGTATCGAAGAACGAAAACTGTAAAGTCAATATATTATACTCGAACATTCGGACGTTCAAAATTTTCGACAATTTCGGACACGACACATATCCGGGTCCGGGCAAAAAATAAACAGAAAAAGAATTAACGGCCAAACCAGAGCAAGGACTCTTAAGCTCGTTAGGGAAATGGCCACAAATTAATTCCTGCAGGATTTTTTTGAGAGAAAAAAAGAGATTTTTCAAGATATAAAGTCTTCTGAACCAGGTGAACCTGGAAAAAGAAATCGAAAATGTTCGGAATGAAAAAGTGGAGTTAAAAGTGCCTTGGATTAATTTAAGGCGCTTAGGGTTTTAGGCCAATCAAAGTGTTATTCTTGGAGCAACCGCTGTTTCTTGCTCAAGAATTGAATCAAGATTCAAAGCTTTTCTCAGATCAAGGCTCAAAAAAGTTGGAGAAAAGTGGCTCGAAAATAAACAAAAAAGTTGATCGGCTCCGAAAAGACGTTTGCCAAGAAAAAGAGGCCATTTTTTGTAATAATTGATGACATAACTACTGGAAATGATAGAAAATGTAAAATGATTACAAATGCAAAATATTTAAAAAAATACTGAAATTTTAAAAAAATTATTTTCCATTAAAAATGTTTTGCAAATATCAGTTCCTCTTCCAAATCCACCCCCAACCCTCCAGAATTAGGTCCGAGCCGAGGAGTCTGATGCCCTCAACCCACGCCAAAGAACTCTCATACCAGCATCTTCATTTCCCATATAAACATTCAATTTGGTGCAGGCCGGAAGACGGCCATCTTTCCCGTTCTTATAATCTCATTTCATTTCGAGGATGGGGGTTTTCGTTTTTTTTCAAATTTGGCCCAGATTGACCTCCAACGCCGCTGAAGGGAAGTCCCTGGTCTAATGAAGTTAATTTGGAGAAAGTGTAAAGGTTACAGGGATAGTAGTGGGGACGAAATTAAAGTTATTACTTGCGAACAGCTTAAAAAATAGAATTAACAGTTTTATTGTTTTGTGTAAAATGCAACACAGCAAAAGGAACATATATTTTAAATCAAAACTTGTACGAAGCAGGACAAAAGAGTTTCCTAAAATTTATGTGATATTCTTAGCTTACATTATACAAAAAAGTTTTCCTCTCCTCACTTCCTGTGATCTCTCGTCTGGTCGCTCAATATCTCAGCTCCCTCTACAAGGCGTAAGCTAAGAATTTCACAAATTGCGGCCTAGAAAGATAAAGTGTACAGAATTTAAAGAAAATAGAGCTGCCCCGCCGTTCGTAATTTTCTTATTAGTTTTTGAACACATTTTCTCAAGAAATTGGGGAGAAGAGGTTTAAAGGAAAATGAAATCGTAAAATTGAATAATTCATAGAATAAATAATGGTTTAATAAGGTTGCCAGCAGCATGATTAAGTGTTTCAATGAAGAAATAAAGCTCGTTTAAAACAATTATGATAATCTAGAAATAAAAAAATACAAAATTTTCGTGTAAAACGTCGTCGAGGAGTACGGAAAATCACCTTCAGGGCACTTGTTTTCTTGTAAACGGAGCTTTTAAAAAATTATGCAAATTTAATATTTAATTCCCAAATAAATTAACGCAGGTTTTATCATATAAAATGTTACCTAGTATCCAATGCGGAAACTCGTAAAAATATTCAAAAAATTTTTGTTTCTTCGTAACTACTCGCGCTCAAAAGTCCTGACAATTTGTCGCGCGCAAATAATTTGTCGCACCGACGAATCGCTCCGAAAAACGGGCGTCGCGCGCGACATTAGTGCAAAACAAACAAAATGCACTGTGCAAAACGTTGTTTTTCTCTCAAAATGCACCGTGCGAAACACTTTTTTCGCGATTTTTGCAGCGACGCGCAAAAAATTGCACAGTGCGGATTGTCAGGACTTTGGAACGCGAGTAGTATGTAGACTGTTCTCTCACAAATTTTTATCATATTATACGTACCCATGCCCATAAATTTACACTTGCTCTCAATATATTTGATCTTTCATAAAATTTATTAAAAATTACTGAAACTAATCAGTGATGCAAATGAAACACATTCTCCAAAGGTTCCTTGTGAAAAAAAGACTGCAAATTGTGGGGAGAGCGCCAATTACATTTTCCCACACTAGGAGGACGACTTGTCATTCTTTGAGGGAAAACACGTTATCTGAAAAAAGTGATGCATTTTTGCATCATTTATGCAGTTTTTTTGCATGACCGAAGGGACTGTGTTACCGTATGTAACAAGAGTTGGAGGTCAAGGTTCAGAAATGAAATTCCTACTCATAGGGTGGCCTGTACTGAATATATGTGTAAACTGTTTTTAAAAATTAAGCGTCGCACTTCAAACAAGTGCTGGCCAAAGATCCTTCCTCAAATCCGATCGCCTACAAAAATCGTTGGATATCGCAGCTATGGTTGCAATTGGCAAAATTAAATTTTTAGCGAATGATGAGTAGGGTTGACAGGTCATGCAAGAAAAATTTGATGAATAACTGATAGAAAATTAAAACGTCATCCACTGAATCCATTCCATTGAAGTTTTTTTCAACTTTCAACAAAAATCCTAGTTCTCCCCTTGCCATACCCCAAAAATAAACCAAATATCCTCCAATAATCCTCAATTTCCCCCTCCATTTCGCCTTCCGTAATCATCGAACACCAGCGAATTCCCACTTGCAAAAAAAGCGCGGAATTTGTGGCCGGATTCCTTCCGGACCTTCTTCATTTCGGCGTCGGCTTTTTGAATTTTGGCTTCAAGTTTTTTGTCGCTTTCGCTCCGCACTTCACATCAAACTTGACGCCCTTATTTTTAGGGTCTTCGGCACGAAATGAGGAAACGGCGGAAAAGAAATATTTTTTTGTTTTAAGGAAAATTAAAAACAAAAATTTTAATTGGGGTAAAAAAGTGGGGGAAAGCCCGCGGATGAGTGCAATTGTACTTTTACTGGAGGGGAGTTTAGTATTCTGGGTGAGTTAGTTGGAAGGGAGGGGGCTTGCAGAATAAATTTGATAAAAATTTTTTTTGGTTAAAAATTAAGAAATCATCAAATATAATGACGTTTAAGTGTATTAGATGCTATGAAAAAGAGATCAAGGACTTATGGATCATACATACCAAATTTTTTAAATTTCAGGCTCAATTACTATTGAACTTTTCTATGAAAATTCCCTTCAATTATCTCAAATTGACTGACAAATGACTCCTTCCCCTCGGGCAAAATAATCCAAGAATTTGGATTTAATTTTCTTTCCTTTGGCCTGACTCAGCCTCCCACTCCCAAGCTCTATGACTAAATTTACAACCCGAAGTAGTAAAGAACGGAAAATTTCCCATTAATGTCAGCGAAGACAAATCATCCCGGAGAATCGGGTTTACAGCCTCATAAATCCTCGGAAATAAAATCGGGATAGGATAACATGTGGGCCAAGGTGGGCATGCGGAAGTTGCGTGCCGGTGGGTAATCAAAGCACATCTGGACGGCAATTATCAGAAGTTGGGGAAATATTTTCGCATACCGTTTTGTTATGATTTGAGATTGGCAATAAATTTTTGAGAAAATCGAAGTCCAATTTAATAAAAATATCTAAGTTTTATAAGAAAATATTTTTATTAAAAGACGGAGGTACTGTACATTAACAATGAGATTTCAAAGCAACCTTTACAATAACAAGGTTCCTTTTTTGGTCTTTTTAGCTTGAGGAGCTGATGAATCTTGTCCTTGATATCGCTGACGGACCATTCCTCGACGACGCATTTGATCCTCCACAATTCGAGCATTAGATGAGTAAGTCTCCAGCGCATCTCTCTAAAAATGTAAGCCATCAAAACCGCCAAAAACCGCTTATGATATCAAAAAATCTGATTTTAGGTATCTTCAGATATAACATATATCCCACCCCTCAAAATCCCTCTAGTTTACCTGCTCAACATCCTCTTCTTCCTCAGCGACCGTTGAGATTGTGACTGATCCAACTTTTCCCTGGTTTCTGATGTGTTTCGTCATGACCATCTTGGTAACTAATTCTTCATTATTCGCAACCTTCCCTCCTAATTGTTTTGCGGTCAGTAATGCATCCTCGAATATAAACGTGATTCCAAGATTAAATGGATGTTGGTAGAACAAAGGGACTCGGCATTTCTTGCATTGTCTTCGATATTGTTGTTCTAGACCCTCCTTTCTGCAAAAATAGGTAGATTCTAACAGAAAATTATAGTAAATGCAACTGAAACTCTTCACAAAGAAGCTAAGAGTCTTATCACACCTTATAAAGCAATTTATGAAATCAAAAAAACGCCTAAAAATCAAGAATAATATATTTTAAAGTACATACCTTCTGACGTAAAATGTTTCCCCTTGTTCTACGAATAATCTGGCCGATGTCCATTTAGGGTCTATTACACGAGCTTTATCTCGCTTCCTCAGAGGCATTCGACTTAATGGAGTGTCGCTTATCAATCCCATCTAAAATTTAGATATCAAATATATTACTCATGGCAAAATTGGGCAGATTTTCCAAGAAATTAGCGAATTTTGGCTCGAATGTGACTCTAAGTCGAAGGAAGAAAGTCAAAGTTATTTTAATGTACGTCTTAACGCCAAAAATTAATTTAATTAGAGCAGACACAAAAATTTGACCAGACTAAATTATTTTTGAGTCAAAAAAAAATTTCTTTGCCTAAACACCCAAGAAAATAAGCACAAGAATATTTACCTGTCCACAATGGCAGTAATACGAATAGAGTGGTTTAACAAAGATCTCCTCTTTGTCGCGCTCTTCGATAATCTTTCCCTCTCCCTCATCAATATCGTCTTCAACGTGCTCTACTCCATTATTGACGCCATCTTCAATTACTCCAGCCATTCTTTAACTAGAAAAGCCTCTGCTTTCTTGTCAAAAGAAATCTATCGAAAAAATATTTTACGAAATAATTTTTCTGGCTTGCAACAGAATGCCAGAGATTTATTCGCCTCGAAAAGAAAACTTGATGAGTCAAAATAGTGACTAAATTGAGGTGCAAAGCGTAGTTTAGAACCATTTAGAAAATTTTTGTGCGTTATAAGCCTTCTGAGTCATTATGGTGGCTCGATATTACAGTGGATACACAAACAAAACCTTTACAGAAAACTCAAAAATAATTTACTTTCCAATAATTCCGTTCAAAACTGCGGTCGTTTCGTGGTCTGCCCTTCGCAAATTCCATTCAAACTTCATCATATCCAAACCTTGGATCCGTCGAAATGCTTTTTGGAAGTACTGTACTGCTCCTTTACGTTATTCTACTCGTTTATTCCTTGGCCAAATGTGGAAAACGCAAGGAAAATGTGTCAAAGTACGTTTATTACAGCTTTCTCACCTCAGTTCTTGAGAGTAATATTTGAGTTTGCAAAAATTATATTATCCGTGACTTCAGACCATCAAAGAAGGCAAAGACTGCCGATGATTTGAGAACGGCCGTAAATCAGAGCGACAAGGAGACGCCCAAGAAAGCTGAAGGAGCAGCGCCGGTCC
The DNA here is from genome assembly GCA_025436335.1 of Bursaphelenchus mucronatus. NCBI lineage: Eukaryota > Metazoa > Nematoda > Chromadorea > Rhabditida > Aphelenchoididae > Bursaphelenchus > Bursaphelenchus mucronatus. The sequence goes on from CM046358.1 coordinate 3,730,186, forward strand.
CAACTGCCAGTGGATATCAAGTGAACACCAATTTTGGTCAATCCTTGGCGGCCTCTTACGGTAAAGAAACTCACGATAAGCAATAAACTTGAATAAATAAATTTTATTCATTTCGTTGGTCTTAAACTTGTAAAGTACGCTCGCTGACAAATGTTTACTTGGTGTGTCGTACAAGTTCGTAAAAATCAAGAAAACAGTGCTTTCACAAGTGCAAAAATAACTTGAAAAAAGAAGTGATTCAAGGTTTCGAGAAGGCTTAACGGGGGCGCCGTTTGAGAATTTCGGCGGGTTTTGAACGCCTCGCTTAATGTAGGTCAAGTTGGGGAATTTTGTAGTTTACGAGAGATTTTTTTGAGTTTTCAGTGAGGAGAATTTAAAGAATCCGAAAGTTCATTTTTTGACAAATTTTAAATAATTTTAGATGCATAGATTTTCTTTAAATTTTGCACGTATGATCGAACCATGAAGTTCATAAATTAATTCCGAAAAATTTTAGCTCGCGCTTTGAAGGCCCGGTAAAATAGCAAAATTTTTTTGAACGGTTTGGAGGAACGCTTTCTCGTAAAACATTTCTTACCGGTATAAGGGTGAAGTTATTATATTCGAGTATAAAATTTTGGTGGAACTTTTGATCTCCGGCATGGTTTGTATGTTTCTTTTCCAAGGTAGAAGAAAATCGCTTCTTTTCCCTTAATGTTTCTTACATCTGTTTGTCGCTAAGATTCTGTTTAGAAACTTTTCTTGCACTCCATTCGTCACGATGAAAGTGAAACTTTCTATCCTGCACTGGACGGAAATTGGGTCGACAAAGGGGCATGTCAATAGGGATGTCGTAATCACTTGCTCCAGCCCTCCAGATCTCCTTTGACTTGTGGTTTGTTGTGATCGGTTTTCGGCTATCCGATCGCCCTTTCAGCGTTTCCGTTTTCCAGCGTCTACGGTTGCGGAACGTGCTCCAAAAAAAATTCTTGGGGGGTTTGAGTAATCCCGAGGCAGCACAATGTAATTGAGGCTCGTCTCGATTACATAAAGCTGCCGCGGATGAACAGGTTATGCGCGGGGGTAACTTCTCCGTCTTCGGTTGTAAGACGTAACACATGAACGAGATAAGATAAGAAACGGGAACTGGTTGGGCGGATGCAATGAATGCGGCGCCCATGTTTTTTTTGGAGGGAGCTCAGGATTCTTACCCGCCGCGCTGTAGCGCTTTTGTAGCGGATGCACTGTTCGTTATGAGGAAGCGGATGATATCATGGGATTACGAGGGGAACAAAGCGGTTTGGGATGATAATATTCAAGTTTTACAAAAGTGGTTCGGCAAATACTTCCGGTTCCGTTAGAAATTGTGTCATCTGTTGTAACGGGCGTAAAATTTATTTCGGTTTAGAGAAATTCCTTAAAAGGAAGTTACGTTCATGCTTACTTATCCTATCTAATTTTTCCTTGTTGTTAGAACAATCCACCATAGATCCCGTAACAACAAGTGTGTGGAACTCAGACTTTCTTGCCTACCTTAGCTAGCTACCTCAAATCTAAATTAACGGAATCTGAGGGTCACATATGTCAAGCAATTTTCCAGAAAACAGTTTTTTTTTAAACTTTATCACGTATTTCTGCAACACAGTAACAACTTAAATATTTCCTCAGTGAGCTAAACAGTAATAATTGTAGTTGTCTTCATCCACTTAGCACCTAACTAACCCATCATAACCATGAAATCGGCATTCTAATCTTTTGAGATATAGCTTCTTTCGCCCTTCTTTGTTAGCGTGCCTGCCTAAAGATTTCCCCTAATCTTTCTGCCATCGAAAACTAATGGAATCGACTCAACGTTGCGTGTTTTTGCAGATTTTGAAGATAATTTTCACGCAGATCCCTTTGACTCATATTCCTGGAATTTTTTTGATTTTTTTGTCTCTGCAAAGGGTTATTGATAATCCTGGCGAATTCGTTGCGAGGATATAGGGTTGTCCCCTCCTACTCATTAAGGTAGTTGAAAATTATTTCTATTCGCGAAAGTTTTCACGCAATGCACCGTGCTTTGGTTCGTCTGGAGATACGAGTTGTAGATTGTGCAAAGCGATAATTTTCTGGGCTGAGATCCTGAAACTGATTATTAATTAACGCCACTCCCATTAGAATGAGTAACTATGGCTTCTATACGGCATTTCATCACAACTGAAGCCTGTAGGAACGTCTTCATGGATTGTTCAAAGTTTTGGTTTAAATTTTGTCTCTGTTTTTTGTTTCCGCGTTTTATTTGCGACAGATTCAAACGTTCTTCATCAGATGACCCCGATTTTGCATGTGTTCAAACATCTCGAATATGATTATTTCCCACCGACCCTAAAATGTATGCCAAAACATACTTAACCCCTTTTGCGAACTCCTTTTAGGATAATCGCGTTAGCGAATGGATTCAGTCACTACCCGGAAACGGATGGCTTCAGTCCGTCGTATCAACTTTATCCTCTGAAACCTGTGTTGATATTCGCTGAATATTTGTTTTCGTAAAACTTTGTTTGTTTGACAAGAGCAACCGGCGCAGCCCCCTACATAATGAAGGATTAGTGTTTCATGCTGAAAATTGCAAGTATTTCTATTTGATGACAGCGATAGACCGTTTTTTGCCAAAAAACCTGGGTCCCAGTCGGGTTCGAACCGGCGGCCCTCTGCGAGTAAATGACGCGATAATCACGTTGCTTAAAGGGAAGGATTTGTCTTGATCTTTGTATACGTAGATAAAGTAGGGGTCCAAAGATGATCAGTGATTGCGTAATTCCTATGATAGCGTTAAAAGTACAGATTTCCAAAAGCAAACTTGCGTTTGCAAATCCAGTTCTTCCGGTTAACCATTCAATTCCAACGTCTTCTACGACAAATTTAGATGCCCTACGGCATTTTCATATCAATTCGATCAGCTTCCGCCATGTTCTGCGCCGGTAAATAAATCCATCATCATTTGGTAAGCTCCTCTTTATGAACAGCAAGTTGTTTATTACTGTTGCGTTCATTGCATCTTCCTTTTCAAATTCTTCGATGTCTCCTAACATTGTGGAGGTGAAAAAAAAGAAATCAGAACAGTTGACGGTGGCAACGGCTCGATTCTCCCGGCGGTTGAGGGCTGGGATCAGATTCTGGTTTCCGCCAGCAGCAGCGGTCTTCTTCATCCCCCAAGAAAAACGTCTGATCGTTCAATCTCGGCGCGTATAAAAAACGTCGCCAATAATTCATGGGGTTCCCGAAACTCGTCTGAAGCCTGTTCTTCTTCACTTCGATCCCAATTTAAAAGTTATATTATCCATCCCGAAATTCTTTTCACCCCCTTCTTCTTTATATCGTTATCACCCTCCTTTTGGTCAGTCGACGTCTGAATTTGAAAAGATTCATTTTTTTGGAGGGGGGATCGGTCCGTTAAAAGAGCCGCGGCATGAGCTTTCCCCTTTTTCGATTCCAAAAAATCGAGTCTGGGGCTTACTTTTTTTTGTTCGGTCGATTTTTTGCTGCTGGCATTAAACTTGTTTCTTCTTGGCTCCGCGCTCTGATTACTCTTTTGTAGCGGGGTTCCGTGACATTTTTTGTTGATTCTGAGTTGGGAAAGCATTCGTTATTTGAAAACGCAATTGTGAAACTATCATTGATTGAATTGCCGCATCATGACTTGTCGTTACAAACTACTCAACATTTTTCTATGTCCTTGGATTTTGCGGTACTTATCGCGTTTCGCCGACAAAGTTGAAAGGCTATGTCCATGTCATACCATGATGTTACAGGTGATGACTGAGCGACATGAGCCCGAGGTCGTGCTGGTAACCGGTGGCTGCGGTTTCATTGGCTCAAATTTTATAAATTTCATCTACAACGACTGGAGAAATGCAAAGTAAGTGTTGGTTTTGATACTGCCTCTGTCATAGCTTTTCGCGGCCTAGAAGGTTTTAAATCTAGGTATTTGAAGCAGTGAATAATGTAGTTAGAACCTACGTACCTCAAAAAGAAATTCATTCTTTTAGGATCATAAACATTGACAAACTTGCACATGGCGCCAGTGAAGAAAACATTGAATGCCACGTGCGCAACTCCAGTCGCTATATCTTTGTAGAAGGCACGATCCTCAACATCTCGCTGGTCGCTGAGTTAATCACCAAGAACAAGGTTGACACCGTCGTGCATTTCGCCGCCGTTACCCACGTTGACGAGTCCTACAACGATCGCATCGGGACGATTCAGGAGAACATCATCGGGACCACAGCTCTATTAGAGGCCGTAAAAAGTGCGGGCTGTGTGAAGAGATTTGTTCATATCAGTACAGGTGAGTTTTCAGTCGTGTTCTGCGTTCAATGCCACTCTATTCGTCCAGTTTAGACGAGATCTACGGCGACTCCAGAGAAGATGAGCCTCCAAAGACGGAGGAGTCGTTGCCCAATCCCACGAATCCATACGCGGCGAGCAAGGCGGCTTGTGAGAACATTGTAAATAGCTATCACGTAAGTGGACTTACCAAAAATTTTTCGGCGTAAAAAGTTTTCCGAGGCATCTCAAAGGTTCCAAGAGTTGTCGAAAAAAGCTCTCACGAATGACTTACTATCAATGTCAAACAGAGAAACGTACCATTTTCAGAGATCTTACAAACTACCATATGTAATGGTCCGCATGAACAACGTATATGGTCCACGACAGGCCTACTCAAAACTCATTCCAAAGTTCATAAAACTCGCATTGGAAGGAAAACCATATCCGTTGATGGGCGATGGAAAGCACACACGCAGTTGGATGTTTGTTAATGATTGTGCCGAAGCTATCAAAAGAGTCACTGAACGGGGTACAGTCGGCGAATGTTACAACATTGGAATCGAATTCGAAAAAAGTAACATGGAACTTACACAGATGATCCATCGGTTGGTCTTAAAGAAGATGGTTCGGTGAGTTAAAGGGAGATTTTAACCGGGAAAAGCTTGAGATTCGAAGGCCAAGTGAAACAAAAAGTGTTTGAAAATAGAAAAAAACAGGAAAAATTTCGCAACAACGACGTTTAACGTCGTGACTTTGAAGAATAAAACAAGACTTCTTCTGATTTTTTCGTCCGAACTAATAGTCTTTTTAAGTTTAGGTGTACCTTTAGACGCATAATTTAGGGTCATCATTATCTCTTTACGGAATATTTCCGGTAGAGAAATTCTCCATTTACAGTAATTGTTGGCTACCAAAAATCACATAAAAAACAGGAATGTCTACATGTTTACTCATCTTAATCTAATTTTACCTCTTTTTAGAGAGAAATTTCGTGTAGATCAAAAAAAATATACCATCATATACCATTGATCAAAAGTTTACCCCTTCGAAATTTCAGGGATCAAACGAAACCCACATTTGCCCCCATCCCAGACCGGCCATACCACGATCGGAGGTACAATATCAACTTCTCCAAGATCCGAATAGCGTTAGGATGGGAATGCAGAACACCATTTGAGATCGGGTTGACACGAACCATCGATTATTATGTGGACGAGTTCAAGAAACGAAACCGGGCCTAAACTTTTTCTTTGGTTATTGTTTGTTTTTCTCCAGATAATCGTATTTTATAAAGTTTTTATTTAATTTTTTAAAACTTCTCTACAAGTCTTAAACAAAGTCTTTCACTATTCTTCGGTGAATTTTCTTCACTTTTTTTATTTATTTCCGCGTGCTTTTCAGCAGTTCGTATTTATTTTTTTACCTCAAATGGTGTTACAAGATGTCCGTAGGTTCATAATTATGTAAAGTACAAGATAATTAACTTTTCGAAATGGTTCAAAATTTGAGTAGATGGTATTTATTCACATAGAACATGTAATTTTACAATATATATTGAATAAACGTAAAAAATGGTTAGAAAAATGAAAGAATGTTGGATTTTAGAGGGTACCCGATGTGAGATGGAAAGGGAAGACTGTACAATATTGCCACATGCGTCGTAATAAAGCAATCGTATGCATCAAAACAAACAAAACTGAAGGATTGACTTTTTTAGCCAAAAAATTACAAAACTACTATCTAAACGAACTAAACGATCGACACTTACACCTAAAACGACCTTAAGCACAAGACTACGTATAAAAATACTCAAAATCAGACATAGACTACCTATTACAACACAAAATTTTAAAAAATCATCAAAAACACCTACTATAATACAAAATCTCTTTAATCCTAGACTAAAAAAACGGCGAGAAAATCGCCATGATGACCGCTTTTCCAGATATGCGTAATATTACGAAAGAAAGACTAAAAATTCTTGAGATTTTCATACCTAAACACCTTCGGCCTTATTGTACCTCACCAAGTTGTATTGCAGATCCATAGTGGCTAAAACAATGCCCAAATGATCTAAGCCGCTCCTAACCACAGTGAGATTCGCATTTTTAAGTTCGGCACAGTAGTGCCCACAACAGTGAATTCCAATAATTGGATCGTCCAGGCTGTAAATTGCATACGAATTCTGGCCTTCGTATCGTTGATTCGGAGCGTTCACATCACGCTAAAAATATCATACATTACCTCATAAATAATAATCAATTGTGAAACTCTTTAAGACGAAGAACATGCAATACGCACCAAGAATTCGGAGTTGCAGATCATTCCATTGAGAGAATTGCAAGCTGGCCAAGCAGGGAGACAATTTTGCATTCCATAGGCCAATCCTCCCACTGAAACAAAAGTCTGGACAGCTGATGCGATTGAAGGACCTAAATTCTTCTTTGTTTGGGCACATTCTCCTCCAAGAATCGCTTTTCTTGAGACCGCGACACCCATGGAATACGCGATGACATCAACCTTGGAATTTGTGTACTCGCTGACCGCAATGATCAGGGTTCGTACCTGAAACAGGTAACACATTGTATTACAAGTCCTGTATTTATCCAAAAAATTAGGTAAATAAATGTAAAATTGTAAAAATTTTGTAGATCTCAAGCAACACAACCCTCAATAAATTCTTGTTCCGACTCCCCCCCCCCCCCCTGAAGCCCAAAGAAAAATAGTATAAATCTTACCGCTTCCACATCATCACAATCAATAGATTTGAAGAAGAATCCCTGGGTCAATCCACCATCGCCGTAGGTTGTTGCATACAATTCCGCAGGCGAATATCCATGCTCAAGGAAGAAACGACGATGTGGCAGCCAAAACCCGGCTTTTGAAGTTGTTCCGTGGACAAAAATTACTGGCTGAAAGCATAGATTATATAAAATCAGAACCAAAATACCACTAAAACGTAGTAACAGCTTTTTAACGAAATGAGTGTGCAACATAGGCCATAAAATAGCACAAAGGGGCTTACCCGGTTATGAATTGGCTGGTTCTTATCACTTCGACCGCCAAAACTTCCCATCAAAAGTCGGCCTTGATCTATCCTCTCCAATTTTGCTTCAACATCTTGGCCATACCTCTGATCAAGGAAATTATTGAAATCGTGGCTGAATTCAGCATTGCAAAGGGCAATGAGAGTAAAAAACCAACGAATCCTAAGGGTCTGTGGCATGGATAACATCGAGATCTAAAAGATTGGAAATATTAGTAAAATTGATACGAATCTCATTAAGGAAAGCCTACATGACATTAAAAAGAAGCACGGCACCGAAAACGACCAAATCCAACAGAAAACACCTAAAATCTGTCAATCAGACCATAGATAATATCAATTATAAAGGTCGGGCGGATAACAAATTACTCGGTGGAATCAGTCGCTCCATCATCCCGCCCCGCACAGTCACACTATCCGCGCACCTCACGTAAGACAATAATGGCATAATCACGTCCTTTTTGCTCCCCATCTTCCTCCACCTTGTGATTGAGAAAAAACCGCGCGCGAAAAGCGGAAAACCGGCGCAAAATCCAAATATTTGGGTAAGAATCAGCTGGATACAATGGTAAATAACAAAGTAGATCATTGCCCACGTCATTGAAGGGATTTCGGATCATCTTCAAGGTAAATCAACACGTTTTCGATGGAAATTTCTAGAAGAAATTGGGTTTTTAGGTAATAATAAAAAAATTTTTAAGAAACTGAATAAATCTTTAATCCAAAAAGTGATTAGATGACAGAATGAGACAAATAAGATCCAACAGAGGTCATAAAAAACAAGAGGATGTCCAATAACCCCATCTAAACCAGACAAAACAACGAAAAACCGCTGAAAAAACGGGAAACCTGTGGATTCGAGAGGTGAATCCGACAGAATCCCCAGCTAAATGGACCTGTTCAAGGTGAGATAGTTGAAAATTCTCACTTTCACGTCCATACCAAAAATAAAATTCCTTGCCCCAAAAATATTTTATTTCCTAAAAATAAAAAAGCCTGCAAAATTTTGGCGGGAAATTTGAATTTGACTTTTGAAAAAATTTATAGATCTGAAAAGGTCAAATTTTGGATAGCAAGATGACTTTGTTGCAATGTCCAGACAAATTGTTCCGACCTTTTCCGCTTGACTTCTCCGGAGGTCGAACCTTTATATTATTACACATGAGATCAGGTGTCAAAGGTTGGTAAGAAGGTTGAGTAATCTAATTCAAACCAAAGTAAAGTTATTCAGAAAGATTCAAGGTTTATATGGAGAAAATTTCAGTCCATTCGTACGTTATTCACCCTTTTTATAGTCTTTTTTCTTATCCATGTCCATTATTCTAATCTACATAAAAAATGTTTCGCTAGATCAAATCTAGGTTTTTGGTGTGGTCATAAACAACACCATAATATCCGAAAAGGGATTTCGAGTCACGTCAAGAGCTGAAACTTTTTGTTTACATTACTTTTTACTGTTGTTTTTATTGAACTGAGCAAAGAACTATTATTAAATTCCGAAGCTCTAAAAACGTGTCAAGAATAACTTTCATTATACTCAAAAGTCAGAAAGTCGCTCAAAGTCTTAGTTTCTACAGAATCGGGGATTGTGGATAACGTGGATTAAAAAAATAAATCGGATAAGTTTGATCCAATCCGCAATGGGACGCAGAAAAGGGAGGGGATCGAGCGCGGGAGACCGGAAAAAAGTCCTCTGAACTTTTTGGAAACGATTAAAATTCCTCTTCCACAAGGGGAATGTTCCGGATTACCGGGAATAACATTATACAACTTTTATATATTGTTGAGCAAATAAAATATTGGAAAATAAATAAGTAAGTAATGATTATTTCATTGAGGAGAAGAGAGCGCTTGTGAAGGAAAATTGTTTGCGAGGAGTTCAAGTAGGGTAAAGAAAATATTTGATTACTGTTTTAGCTCTGTAAACAGTAGCTCCTTGATTGACACATACGATTGACATACGATCTAACCGTAGGTGAAAGACAGATTCAAGTTTTGAACCCAAAAATTGAACTGATCGAATCCAACAAATCTCCGTCATTTTGTATAGTGAAGATGATTCTAGAAGCGAATAAACAACTCACTGATCACTTCGCATAAATTATTTTAAAAAACAGCTCGTTGTGAAATTGTGAATGACACTACCGGTCTGATCAGCCATAATCCGATTAACTCTTAAGGTTTTTAATTGATTTGCATATGATTTTCGGGAATATTCGATTGAAAAAATAGAAAGTCCAATTTAAAAATTCACATTTTATTAAAAATATTTAAAATTTTCGACTTCTTATTTTCAATAAAATTTTATTTGAATTTCAAATATAAAACTCTGAAAAGATGCATTACAATAAAACCGTTTGTACAACATGATATATTCTATACATTATTGACTGTGAGATCCAAAACAGAAGAGATCAATGGCGATATGAGATCAGACAAAGATCTCGGAATCTTTCAACGAAGCCTCGGCGATCTGATGCATATCATGAAGTTGCAGCGATGCTGAAGAGTTGCTCATCCCAGAGCCTCGCCGACTATCATGATTAGAAGGAAAGACAACACCACCGATCACTTCTGAAGAGGAACGATGCATCCCATCGTCGGAGGAGCGACTGAAACTGTATCTATATTGGGTTGGGCGTTTGGAGTTGGGAACGGATGAGGAGCAAGATGATGATAAAAGATTAGGCATAGCAGAGTTTTATTTTTACGTTGTCAACAGTTTGACGCGTTTCGTGAACGGGAGCTCAAATTTTACGATGTTACTTACTAAAGGAAATTTGAAGGATTCTCTTTGTTTGAAAAAAAATATTTTTTTGATCAGCTTTCAAGGAAAGCACTTTGTGAAAAAAACAATTATAATGATCTTAAAATTTTGGGGAACAAACCTTTAGACACCAAGGATGATTGATTTTTTTGTATAAATCGCTCAACATAAAGGGTTTTTTGGTACAAGAAAGAGATAACGCAACGGTCAAAAGCAGTGATCAAACCGCAAGGCATTTGTGGGGACATGGTAATAAAGCTGTAGCAATGTGCCAAATGGAGACAAAAGGTTCACTCTAGCTACTCCCAAAACAATTGTGATTACAGTCAAACCTCTGTACAACAAATCGCAAAGAATTAAAAAATAAAATCGTTAAAAAATTGTCTCGTTGTACGGAGTTTTATTTTGGTCTGATTCTTAGGAAAGTTGTGCGTGAAAGAAAGGTTTTGTTGTATAGAGCTTTGTTGAACGCAGAGTTTCCACTGTCCATGATAAATAAGATTCTGCTCTAAATCTCGCCCAAAACAAAGAAACAAAACGCCCAAGATGCAAGCAAACTGATTGTGTCTCCCAAACTCACCGGAACGTCGTTTTCCCGCCTTCAGAGATGGACACCTGATTCGGGGAGAGGCGGCTGACTTCGTCGATGACAATCTCGGGTTTGTTGACCTCAAACCGACGGCCCAGCATCCTTAAACACCTGTTAACATCATTAAACTGATACGGTGCCGTGCGAACAAAATTCGATGGAAATTTTTAGATTTTTGTGAAAAAATAAAGAAATTTGTTACAATAGGAGGAAGGCTAGCTTTGTTTTAGGCATACATAGGATTAGCAGAGCAAGCAGGAAATCTGTTAGCAGGTTATGGGATTAGATGTAAGCAAAGATAAATATTATAGTCGAAGGGTTAAATAGAGGAGTTAAACTATTTAAAAAGTACAGTAAGATCTGGCTGTAATTTTGACAAAATTCTTTAAAATTTGCAAAATATTTACGACTTTGACCCGTCAAGATGACCGGTCATTTTGGTCAAGTTCAAAAAATGACCGATCGAGTCAGGTTGGGCTAGCTTGTCCGTGGCCGCCGGTCATGTTTTAACCCCTGATTGACGATTTATTTTGATTTCCACCCGAAATTTCGTCAAATCTTACTGTATTTTTACAGTTTTAACCACAATAAATGTGAGGCTCAGAAAACATATCGAACTTTTCAAAACAAGATTAATTTTTGAGCCATCTAAAATTAAAATAGAGTAGTCAACTTACCCCACAGAGCTAGCTTTACGCAACGTTGTATTCTTGACCCGTTTGAATGGCTGACAACCATTAACACACTTGGTTGTCTTTTGCTTTGACTGTTTTGGTGGTAACATCCAGGTTTTGCCACTTCGTGTTCGCCGAAGTCCGATCAGACGACGGAATGAAGAACGGAATCGCTGAATGAAAAATCGGATTAATAACAACGACCAAAAAAGGTACAAATTAAGGATTTTGCTCGAAATCGACCGAACTTTAAAGTAACATATTCTAAAATATCTGATATTATAAAAGATAAAAAATTTTGCTTAAGAATTGAGTACCATGCTCCATTCTCACCTTATTAATGGCAGAATAAATGAAAAAATTGAGAGAGGAGTTGAGGTATCCAAGTGCGGTCAGCCAATGAAATAGCCCTTCGTAATCCGTATTCCAGCTCTTGACCATGAGCAAATATACTTTGATTGTGTTCAGCGTGAAGAATGGGAGCCAACAAATCAGAAATACACCTGAAGTCATCATCATCGCATAAGATATGTTGAAAATAGCAATAACCGCAAAACATGAACTTACACATGACCGTAGCCACAAGTTTGGTCGCTCGAGCTTCTCTTCTCACCGCCATTCCCTGTTTCGATTTTAATTTGGCCAATAAATCGAGGGCCCAGTCTTTCAAACCGGCCAGTTTTTTCCTCGCGATATACACTGATTCTCTTCTTGCAAAACTGTACATCTGACTAAGAGAAGACCGAGAGGGTCGTTCCCAATCGCTGATGATCTCCGAAAGTCTTCGCATCTGCTTTCCCCCTCGATAAGGCCGTAACAGACTTTGAGAATCTCTGGGCTGCGATAAATTTGTTGGTTGTACGGAGAATCGACGATTTTTAGGGGTGATATTGCCATTTTCGATGAGATTCGTGTTGGATTTCCGACGAGTCTTGGCCAGAGTTGTGGTCAAAGTCTCAGAGAAGCGACGAGTCTTACTGAAATCATGGAATGAAAGAATTCTTAAAGTGCTCAGAATATTAAACGATCAGGCAAAAAATAAAAAAAATTCTATGAGTTTCCTACATAGCCCGCGCTTTGCAAGAGCAACGGTATTTTGTGCCTTCACAAAAACTTTTTTCGACAGAAATCTATGTAAATGAAAATTACATTTTCTGAATCAGTAAAGATGCCGGAGGCACTTCCAGTTTAGGAGAATTGTGAGCAGACTCGTAAATTTGTTGTTTTAGCGTAACGGCTTCCAGAACCACCGAAGGAGGTCGTTCTGGATATTCGTCAAGCGTTGTAAGCTCTTGAGATCCTGATGAAGATGGATGATATGCATCGAGAAGGTTTTGAATCTGAAAAAGGGTATTTCGCTTTCTTGATTTTAATTTTTTATCAAAAAAAAAACAATTTTTCTTTACCTGTTCCCTCTCACTGTCATTCAACGAACTGGCATGTTCCGCCGCAGTTTCCTCGATCTTTTTGAGCAGCGGTTTCTCCCAACTGATCATATTCCGATTCCTTGGTTCGATTCCTGAACAACATTCTTAAGTTAACCCCATTTCCTACCAATCACCGTCTCAATTGCGCTTTGAGCGATGTTTCCGACGTCCGCACCGAAGCCCAGAAACTGCCCTCCGGCCATTTCTTGCAGTTGAATTGCTCGCAGCCGCTTTTTCAGAGTGTAAAAGATATAACCATAGGTGAGTAACATGATCACACATGGTAAGTAGAAGGCAAAAATTGAGCTGTACAACATGTACATGGGATTGTAGATGCCACAGTGGTGCTCGGTTTGAAGAACTAATTCTGTATTTGCGTGACCAATAGAAACTGAAACAAATTCGTGTTTGGAGGTCAAGATGAAAATAATGACGTCAGAAATCTGCTAATTTTTCAATAAAAAGTTTTTCGATTAATTCAACTGAAGAAGTTTTCCTATTTTTACCTAAAGGTAAAGCCAGAAAGACACTGAAGCACCATGCTCCAATTATTGCGCAGTAAACCCGTCGTCGATGTTTAAGAGTTTTGTATTCGGCTGGTTTGGTCGCTGCCACCAGCCGATCAATACTTATGAGGACTAAGTGGACTATAGACGCCGTTGACGCACAGACATCCAGCATCGTATAGATATGACACCATAGGGCACTCATATGCCAATGTAGATTATTCACCTAAAAAATTAGGTTTTTAAAAATAAAGCAAGTTAAGAATCAAAAATTGAACGGAGTCTTACGGTAACGTAAATGCTAAATGGCATGACTGTAGATCCTATTAGCAGATCAGCGCAGGCTAGCGATACAAGAAGGTAGTTTGTGGGAGTTTGAAGGGATCTTGTGGTCCATACAGCCAACACCACTAATACATTCCCCACAATACAGGCTATAGGAACAGCACAGAGCACGAGAAAATGCCTGAAAGTTTTTTAGACGTTAAGAACTCTAATTTGCCGAAATCACCCAAAAAATTAAATTATTTACCACTGCTTTTCCAATCTGTCATCCTTCTCCAACGCCGACAAATCGCCATCGTAATGTAGGCCAGTAGAGTTGGACATGCTTTTCGCAAACCTCAGGACACCCTCAGGTGCTTCTTGAGTCGGCCCAGCATTTAATTCCGCAACCAAGACGTCGGCCCAACCTCGGTGTTATTTGGGCCGAATGACGGCATTTGCGTGTTTAAAACATCTACCTTCGGCAAACCAATTGGGAATTTGTCCCCGCAAAGGTATGAGACTGGCTTTCTGGCAGTTTCCGGTTTTTATCAGGCTTGATGTTATGTTAGAATCCCAATGGTGGAGAGGATAAGGCTAAAAAAAAATCCGAGAAAGATTAGGCGGGAAAAAGAATTTTCGCGAAAAAGCCCATATAAAAACAATAAAAGGTAGTGAAAAAAATTACAAAATTATTAAAAATCACTTTGCGCCACATTACACGACTGTTTGGATAATAAAACAACAAAAATACAAAAGTTGGGCTAAGCCGGTAATCGAAACCGGGACCTCTCGCACCCGAAGCGAGAATCATACCACTAGACCACTCAGCCACGCCACGAACGCCTCTTGTTTTTGCATTCGAGTGCTCCGAAAGGGAAGCAAATTTTTTTGCGGTTCGGAAAAGAAAATATTTTTTTGTGGTTAGGAAAGAAACGGGGTGGAATGTGTTGTAAAATGATCATGAATTCTTCAAATATAAGTAAAATTGCTTTTTACAAACTTTTAAATTTTATAAAAATTGTAAAATTCGCAAAAAAGTTTAATGAAAGGGTGACGATATATAAAAAATGATCTCATTACAACAGAAACATATTTTCAACATGTTGTAAAACGTGCTTCAACACGTCATCTGATGATACAAACTAATTGCGAGATGAAACAAAATTTGTGCAAAAACTACAAAAGTTAGGGTCACCCAGAAAAGGAAGCAATCCAAATAATGCAGCACCCAACTAATTGTCACGCAGAGGCCAGAATAATAATCAGAAACCAGAAGAACCTCCAAAGATACTCTTTTTGTGGTTCTCAGGCCTTGATGCTGCGTCATTACTTTGCCATTCAGGAAAGACGCTAAATTTGGCAGCAAAGTGAAGTACATATTACGGAAATTATTGGGAAGACAACTTAAATTAAAGACAAAACGAGGTTTTAGAAGTGATAAAAAAGGTTTTAAATACAGTAAGAAAGTTTTGGCGGCAAAAAGCTTCGGGGAAAACAGTTATTATTGCAGGTAAACTTTGAGAGTTATTTTGACAAGCAAAATTTTAGCTTACAACTTGTGGGAGCAGCCAAGAAAATGACGATCTTTGCCGACGCAAGAGTGCGCACAATTTCGGAGAGTGGTCCGAGAAGAAAACGTTTCGACAATATCTCTTAGCCAATTTCGCCCGAGGAATCCTCAATTTTCCTATTCATGTTTTTGTTTTAGTCAAAAGATTTTAACAAAACTTGCAAAAAAGTATATACAAATTAAACCTGAAGTGAAGCCCCATTAAAAAATCCCTTATGTCACGACTAAAGGGCACTCTAAACGACATCAAATAATGAGTCTGAAGCCCATTATCATAGGTTTCATCCAATAACTAAATGTCGCAAAAGACAAAGTAAACAGCTAGGCTGGTAATTTGGCATTGTTATGTTGATTATATGAGGCTCGACCCCGCGGCAGTCATGTGTTTTGACCCTGAAAAAACGGAGAATAATAGAAATAAAAGCCGGCTATTTCCACTTCCAAAAATTATTATATAAAAACCCTGCATAAAACAAAAATACCCAAAAACCCTCCGGGGCCACAAAAAGACGAAGAGATCAAAAATCTCGGGCTGCGTTTCCGGTTCATTATCCCACAAAAGGTTTAACGCCGAATTCCGAGTTTCCATTTTCGCCCTTGACTTAATCAGAAAAACGTATTTCTGAGCATGGACTACGTATAGAGTACACCTATGTGCGAAACATGCAGAGCCTTGTGATAGATCAATAACATAGTAATGGTGGTAGAAAAGGATTGTAAGCAAATTAATTTGCTGGGCCGTTCCCACGAAAACTCGTAAAAAACCCCGCAGGAAACAAATGGAAATGTCTTTGATCGTATGTTGTATAATTCCATTGAAGTGGCTCAATTAATACATGAGCTATGTAGTAAGAAAAGATTCTTGGAATTCAAAGGGGCGATGGAGCCAAACATTAACGGAACCGGATGAGAAGATTTTCCGAATTTGTTCAACAAAAAAGAGGAGCGCTTTAAGAGTACCACTTACAGGTTCGGTATATTCAGCCATTGATTGATACTAAATCTTACAAACCAAAAATCTTACGATTAGATCATGTACTTTCGCGAAAGTAGATGGATAATGAGGAGCACTGGAAATGGAAGAAAGCGTTTTGCGATATCACTACGGATTTTGCGCGGACATGGTATTTCTAGCACTCCCAACTGTTCCCTTGTTCTCATAATCCTTGGATAAATTTCCTCAGGGCACCGAGTCTAATATCCCGTTCCGCCATTTTCTCGATTCCGGGTCCTTGTTTATGGAAGAATGAACGCGTCGGGCAAAGGGCGACGCTAAAAACAAAAAATTGTGTGTAATTTGGTAGCAAAATGAAAACTCGGCGCATAACAGACCCTGAGATAGTCACCCCTAAGGCAGTCTCGACGGATGATAAGTTTTGTTGCCAGGGGGCGGCTCATAAAAAATAAATCAAAGTCTTTTTAGAACTTGAATGCCAAATATTCATACAAAAGCGGGGCGCGCATCTTGGCAATAGTCCAAGTACAAGTTTCGAATGTACGGGCGGGGAAAACATGTTTTCGAATGGCCTATTTTGTTCAATTCATTGAAGTTTCTGAATAAAGAAGGGTCACGTAAGGGCGTGAAGATGTTCGGCTTCATGAAAAGCCTGTGATCTTTGGAATTATGGAAAAATGACGAACAAAAAGACAATTAGTGTACTAATTAATTGTCTTTTTAGACAGTAAAATTGCCAATAAATTTGAAGGGCCAGAACAGCTACTTTTGAATTGCGCTTTTTACGGCGTGTGAAACAAAATGTCAAAAAAGTTTTTTATGTCCTGCAGCAAAAACAAGGGCGGCAAATTTGCAAACAGCAACAATAATTATTTGCAAGCATGTAGAATGTAAATAACTATTATTTCTTCCGTCGTTACTGTACCGTAAGCGAACAATCTTTCTGCACATTTTGTTTCCGCGCCGTAAAAAGCGCGGTTCAAAAGTAGTTCCACTGTTCCTTTAAAGATAAAATCAAAATTTCGAGAAATCCCTTTCAAAACAAAAAAAACTATACTCAGCAATAAACACTAGTGACAATAAACATAAAAACTTGGACTCTCCCCAAACCATGAGTTTAAACAGTTGTAAAATTACACTTGTTTTTCGTCAAAGGCCCAAGTTTTATCTCGTGATATTCGGAATTCCTAGAAAACGAAACCACAGCCCGCCCCAGCTTCGGTTGGCACCCTTGGAAATAATTTACCGTCTTTTAGGAATCTACGATGTCATAAAGAAAGGAGTTTAATTAAAATGTGTTATACATGAAGAATGCCGGGAACATCAAGACGGATGGGTTACGGACGTAAAAGGAAATTGCGAACTGAAAGAAGGGCAATCGACGAAAGGTCGGGATAATGAGGAGGATGGGGGAAATTATAATTTGTTTACTCGTAAGCAAAAATGGGAAAATTATGGTTTGACGGAATTTTGGGATGGTTCATACTATAAAAAAAACTTCTGCTATAATTTTTGTACAATCCTTTCCGTGAGAATTAGATGAAAGTTGGCTTACATTTTAAAAAAATTACATTGTAAAGACATATGTCAGTTTCGTAACTTTTTTGTTGGAGATTACACAAAAATTTATACTTTTTGCGATTGCGGTGTCGAAACATAAGCTCAAATACCAGTGCGGTAATCAATACCAACAAAAAAAACTGAAGGAACAACAAAATTATTGAGAAAAAAACGCTAAACCGCTCAGTTAATGATTTGCGGCTAATCCAGACCCAATATTTTCTAGGCAAATCCTAAGGGAACTTTTTTATAAATCACACGCAAGATTTTTGGTCCCAGTTTTCGAAATGCTAAAAAACTCAAAGAGTGCTAACCATTAACTGCTGGATTTGTTACTTCACGTTTGTCACGCTCATGTTGCAATCCAGAAAATACATATACCATGCCTTTACTCACGGAAGCACGTAAACAAACTTGCTTGCATCAGCCAAAAAATACGACTGGGGAAGTGAAGTTTGTTTTGAACATACTTGTAATCTCTAAAAATAGAAAAAAATTAACAAAAGACGGTCTAGGGTTTATTTCTTTGGAACTCTAGTCCAGCTGGGATTCAAGAGGACTGGTGGACTTTAGAGTCCACACATTAAAAGGTTTTAAAAATGCACATAAATTAAGTAACTCCAAGTTAAAGTACAATGCATTTTCACTGGGTAAGGCTTTAAATGGAATATGATTTAAAATTACTTATCATAGTATGTCAAGGTAGGAGGACGCTTAGAAAACATGAAACTAAATTTGTGACATTTTTCATTAAAATATGACTTTGCGCACTTCCCCTGTCAATAAGGCTAAGTCTGACCGAATTCTATTGGTTGCAGCGCGAGAAGTTTACTTGCTTACTTTCCTTTAACAAACACTGAGTCCAGTCAAAGTTTACTTAGATAATGCATGCTTGAATTCTTAAAAACACTCAACTCGAAAGTGCGGCTCTATTATATTATCACAGATGCCCTACTCCCCCGAACTCATTGAACTTTGACAAAAAAATATCTTCAAAACATTCGATTTGTCGTTTTGGTTGGCCCCGCAAAACTGAGTAATTCGCCCTTTTTGTGCAAAGAAATTAAAACAGAGCCTTAGTCTGAATTTCTGCAGCCTATGCTTATTGAAATAGGAATTTCCTGAGGGCGCTAATTGGCGTCTGGAATTAACGTAAACTTAAAGACGTTAGCAGCATTAAAAAGGTTTTCAAACAGACCTTTGCATTCATTAAAGGGATTCTTTAGACAATAAATGTAACAAAGAAGATCTTGAGAAACCGGAAAACTTTTCACAATTTTAAGGCAGTTCTAAAGAATCTGAATAATAGATACTTCAAGTCTCACAACCAGTATAAAAAACAAAAAAAAAGAAGTACAAAAAAAGTTTTTAATTATTTACTGATTTAAAAAAGGGGTGTCATCAAAACAATATTGTTTGAATAAGGCCACCCACACATGTGGAAATTTCCACAAGAAACTGAAATTTACTTCAACTTGGAGGGCATGTTCGAAATGGGCAGGGAAATCTTTTTATCTTTCAGGGAAAAAGTTGTCGAAGATTGGCTCATTTCTGCCTTCAAAACTTGGTGATTTCTGCAAATTGAGAGCAATCAAATATGTCTTTGGAAAGTTAAATCTTAATTTGTGCCAAGGTTCTATCGAAGTCTAGGTACCAATGTTCTTTTTGTAGTTATTTGCCATTGGAACATGGCCTTTTTTATAGAGGGAAGGAGAAATTTAACAATAAGTAATTGTTGTTTGAAAAACCATCTTTAAAAGCACTACGATTAAAAAATCAAAATATGTATTTTACCCAAACTCCCAAACCCTTGGCTTTCAAAGCTCCGCTACAACTCTTTTATCGTAAATCGTAAAGATTGTAAAGTAAAGAGCGGGGGCACAGTATTGCACTGTTTCTTATTCAATTATACCCAATTTTCACAATCAATCTTTCCTTCGCAACATTTTTCTCCTTTGCAAAGGGGCAAAAAACAATAATCCTCGTTCTTTTTATTTTTTTCTGTTAGATAGTCAATGAACGGTCAAAGTTCAACCAAATTATTGACTAGAAACTCGTCGAAACGTCGATTAATCCCTTGGAGTTCTACCATCCGAAAAAAGACTGTGTAAAATTTAAGTCCGCAGAAAACGAGTTCGTACCCAGTTGAACTCGGGAAGGATGAAATTGCATTAACACTTGGGAAAGAAAGGCTCACAAATCAGAAAAAACATAGAGAAGAAAGTGAGTTTGAAAACAACCACAGAGAATTCTGTGTCTACCGTATGTTGAGCAATGTAAATCTCAGTTTGGAATTTGTAGGGAGAGTAGTGATTTTCAACGATTTTGGCAGATAAGACTCAAAAGAATTAAGAGAGACGGTTAGAGAAAGGGGTTTCATTCGTGTCGTTGCTTTATTTTTTTTGAAAACAAAGAAAATCGGATATGTTTCAGTATAATAAAAATTGTGAAATTAGAAACCTTGAAGATGCTCTATAATTTTTTATATTATTTTATCAATGTATAACGTAAACGTTGACAGCTACCACGACTTTTCTATGTCATCGTTTAAAAATTTGGCACCATTCCATATAAAAAAGTTTCGGCATAGTATATACATAAACCTCAATAAATTATAACATTATCAAATTCCAACAACCATTACATACATGATAATGTACGGCTAACAAGCAGTCCCAGAGCCACAATTTTCATTCATTTAGCCGCTTGTTACCGCTTCCGATCCCCTAAGGGCAGGCACTTAAGAATTAACTGAAACATTTATTACAAGTACAATTAAATCTTGTCTACCGGGAAATGACTAGTCAAAAAAATTAACGGCCAAAAATGAAGAAAGAAAAACATAAAAAAAACAGAGGTTAGTCTTCACATGTATGTATAACGTATACGAGTAAAAGAAATTATGAAATTTCTTGAATTTTTAAAGAAATGAGCTCAGAAATTGTAATTCATTTTGAAATGGAGAGTTAGATAATTGATTGACAAGTTTATGGTAGCTTTCTTTATTACTACAGGTAACTTAGCGGGATACTCTCGGTTGGAAAAAGTTTTTGTAAGGTAAAAATTGTTGGCATGTGATCTAAAACCACATTTTTTGCGCTCAGACGTAAAAAACCCGTTATTAAAATTTTTAAACCTTTTTAATTTGAAGTTGTAACCTTGCCATAGTTCTGTTAAATGTGATTAGTAAATTACGGGGTTGCAGCAAAATGTTAACATTTAGACAATTCTAATTCTTGGTAGGTCCAAAGCTTACAAAGACCTTCAATTTTTCAGTTTCCGGGAGAGAATTTTCCGTGTTATTTTATGTGAGTAAAAAAATCAGCTCTTCTGCAGAAAATCGGCAGAAATAAAAAAAATCTTTTTTCGCTACATCAGTCACATTAAAGATCGCACTTTAAAAATAAAATTTTTGGGAAAAGTTGCGCTTACATGGACTATATAATAGCCCTGAATTTCCTGAGACCAAAGTCCACCAAGACCGACAACCTCCCTATCCCCGTCTATCTCATCAATGCATCTCCCGGTAAACAACCCAACCTAAATCCATTCCCAACCAAACCCCCCATGACTATAGCCGTCGTCGGCACGGAGTAGTCCATCGTACATTCCTGATGTTTCAATTCAGCGAATGTCGCCCGGGGCTCGTTCTTTTCATTCCTTTAATTTCATTTCCCACGTGCCTGTTTTCCGCCATAGCGCTTTTACCCATCCGGACACGTTATATGCGTACATGTTAAATGTGAGGAGAATTACAGGCGAAAAATTACGGCAAATTCAATTTCGGCGGGGGGAGAACATGAAGTACAGGGAAAAATTGCGAAAAATGAGGGAAGCAAAGTACTAAAACACGAATTCTCTTTTCGGTGGTATTTTTTATTATTTTTTTGGCACGGAATAATAATCAAGATGTAAACATCTTAGAAATCCAAACATTCCCTTTCATTTCAAAAAAGAAAATAGCGAAGGAAAAACAGGCACAAAAAAATCAATGTTATTACAGGTAAATGGATGGATTAGGTCTGAGGAAAAGAACAAAAAAAATCGATGTAATATCCATGTTGCAAATCGTAGTGGAGCAAAGATTTTAACTTTTTATCGTAGTGATACGTATAATATACATATAAGATCAAAAAATTCAGAAATTGATTTGTAAATTTGGCATAGATGATTTCTTTCGGTAATTTATGACTTCTTCAACTTTCGCTTTGCAGGCGCAGCCGAGATATTCAACAGTTTTCCAGTCGAGCGACTATGGAAAATGAGATGGTGCTCAGAGAGAAAAGGCTTTTGGATCTGAGCAAATATTTTTTTGTATGCTAGACAAGAACTGAGCTCCCCGCCGCAAATCCTTTACAAATTTCTCGTTTTGAAGTATAAAAATAACTCCAAAAATTTACAGTAATCCGCTAAAAGCTAAACGCACTTCCTCTGAAAACGAAAAAACATCAGAAGAACTTCATAAATCCATGGGAAAGTGCAGAGAGATGATAATAACTTGGGACGAAAAACAACCCACAGAGAGGTTGTCAGTACAACAAACTTAATTAGCCTCCAGGCATCGGTAAACAGAGCGCCGGCTGATTACAAACTTCTTTATCCGGGATTTCAGGAAAAGCAACTTTTATAAAAATAAAATTTGAGGTTATGAAAGCAATTAAAATATTTACAAAAAAGCAAGTCAGCAAGGAGTTTTTAATTTAGCGTATTCAAAAATTCAGAATCTCTTTAAATGAAAAAATTTCAAAAAGTCAAAATATTTTCAAAATCAAACCCTGAAAAATCGTATTTAAACCTTCCGGCTAAATACGATAATCCACCGTTTAGCGACGCAGAAACATGGGCAATTCGGATGGATTAGTAATGAGAGTAAAAAACAAACTTGGGAACATATTTCTTTCCCACATTCCCAATGTCTCTCGCCGTTTTACACAGTGATTACATTTCCGGTGAAATAAATAAATGGAATCTCTAATAACTTTCCTTCAGCTTAATATTCGAGTAGCACTTTCATAGGGCAGTAGCGGGTTGTGGAGAGGTCATTGGGGTGCGAAAATAAATTTACCGCGAGAGTGAGAGTAACAACGTCAAGAGTGCAAAGTGGAGGAGTGTAAAAGTTACGGAAGTCTCGTTAACGGGGGATTGTGAATAGAGGAAATGTAGGGTTCGAGGATTCAAGGATCGTTCTTTGGAATCTGAATAACGTCAAGAACTTTGACTTGCAGGAATCGTACGTTAATTTCGACAGTTCAATGTTTCTATAAAAAATCAATTTTTAAAAATTAAAAATTGTTTTCTCTGCGAATATTCTCCGCATTTCGCGTATTCTCTGGACTGAAAAGATCGCTTGGTACCTCGAACGCCTCTGAAAACCGAGAGTGAAAAATTGCTGTCATTGATATGCGACATAATCCCGACGTGTGCGCAAATTTAAATAACTTAGAACACTTTCCTTGCAAATATATATTATTTATCATTTTTACAATAAAATTAGTTTCAAACTCACCCTTAAAAATTTAAAACTTTGAATTTACAAAACCATATAAATCCCGTTATTCAAAACCGTCATACCAAAGGCAATTTTTTCGCTGCCCACAGACTACATAGTCATTGAGTCTGTTGTAAAAAGCCGATTACGCATAATAAGCTAGCACACGATTAAACATTCAAACTTATGGTTTCGTGTTTTTTAGGCACTACTGAACTTTGCCATAAGTTCTCCAGTAAAAAATAATACCGCCGTTAAGAAATATTATTAAAATCTACAGAAATTTCAAAACCCTCCTTCCCAGAAGTAAATATTTTCTCCTCGAAGATCCACCGCTTTTCAACCAAATACTCAATAACCGAATCCGTACTAGTAAATTGGAAACGACAGAGAAGCGAGAAATCTATTAACCGAGCCAGCAGCCAATGATTTGTTATGATGGATGTGGGGTAATGAGTGATTTCGACGTAGTACCGCCAAAATAAGCTCTGACAATGACCTATGGCCAAGAGGACAATGGCCAAAAGGGGCTTTCAGAGATAGACTAATGCTAAGGGGACTGATTGTGAGTGGAAATGGATGACGTCAGAAACAGGCAGAGACTAAAATACAACTGCTGAAAAAAGCCTGCGGAGTTACAGGCACTTATTTGCACAGTTCACGTCTAGAATTTGCTTTGACCACATATCAAAACTTTCAACAACTTTTTCATCTTCTCCTGAGATTTTTGACGATATTCTCAGCACCAAGCACTGTGGCAATGTGGACATTCAGTAGTGAAAAATATTATCTGGCCTAACATCGGCCACTTTTGACCGCATAATTTTTCTTTTATGAACGATCTCAGCGTAACGCATGAGATTTATCAAATGAAAAGGTGTACCAAAATAAATAAAAATTTTCATAAAGAACCTAACACAGACAGACTGAGCTATAGAATTTTTAGTAAAAATATTAAAGAGGATTCTGTAGCCTCATACAAACAAATTACACGAATGCGGCTCAAGAGTAAATGCCAGATGAAAGAAGAAGCCCACAGCCAAAAATTTGAGGCATTTTTAGAGAATCAATTTACTCAAAATTTAAGTGCCGTCGTCAAATCTTATTTCATGCAAAATAATCGTACTTTACATTAGTGTTCGTATTCAAAATCTAAACCTTTAATTCTAATTTCTACGACAACAAGGAATGAACTAAAAACAATCCCAAAACCAAAATTTTTTGTCTAATTGCCTGTGGCGGGTTCCGAAAACACTAATCAAGTTTCACGGCCAGATTTTAATCTGGAATGCAAACAAAGCCCGGGCTAATTTCCGGATTAAACTATTTCTTATAGACAATCATATTTATTTTTATTGTTGGATGAAAAGTGATATTGAATAGTCTCAAAAGAAGTTTGTAATATAATATAATTAGACTATGCTGCTTTTGTGGCTTTTTTGTAATGTTGACAAAAACCCGGCAAAATGAATTTAATTTTCAATTATAATCAATAAAACTAAAAGGAGTGCTTTCGTTTTTTCAAGAAATTTCAATTAGCGTTTACAAAAACAATTCAACACTACAAAGTTGTCGCCCAAGAAAATGCATCTTTCTTTCTGTCATAGCGAACAAAGATTACATACTGATTTCTCATACCAATCGCCTTAAAAATTGGGAAACTCTGATTTCGCCGTTCAAATCACCGTAAAAACACCGAATAACTAAACGTTCAAAAAACATTTTTTGAAAGCGAAAAGAAAACAAAAACATCGAAAGGGAAAATAGACAAAAACAATACTGCTATAAAAGGAGCGACTATAGGAAATCAAAAATCAAAGAGAAAATTGCAAAATTTATTTCAAAGAAGTCTACAGTATACATATTAGAAAAGATGACTGCGGATAAGTGTCCAGTGGAAGGTTTCAAAGTTCAATGTAATTTGAAGGAAGGGCTATATTTCTTTGACGGAGAGCGGCAGAAGATTGGCACAGAAGATTCTTCCGGGGAATTTGATGTGTTCAAGCCTTCAACTGGTAGGTTGCATAGTTTCTTTATGATAAATTACTGAGGATTTTAAAGGTTACACTTGCTCTCAATATAACCTTTACCTTTTACAGGGGAAGTTGTGTGCAAGTGTCCTTCTGCTAGCAAGAATTTGGTTGACAAAATCATCAAGAAAGCTGATTGTGCGCAAAAGAAATGGGGCAGTCTGACACCATTGGAGAGAGGAAAGGTTCTTCAAAGAGCCTCGGAGATCATTAATGCAAGTTTGTAACTTCTGTATTCTTATCACATTTTTTTAGGACCACGTTGAAGAAATCGCTAAGGCCGAGAGCTGCGGGAACGGTAAAACTTTGAAGGAGTCGATGACTGATGTATCCGGTAGTGCTACAACTTTTCAGTTCTATGGCGGAATTGCACCGGCCGCTTTGAAAGGTAAACAATGGCGTCTAAAAGTTGTAAAAACGTATTCGTTGGCCAAAAACAGTTGTTCTCTTTCTAGGAGACTATTTTGACATCTCTGGAGGACATATTTCGTACACAAGATACGAACCATACGGGGTTATCGGGTGCATTGGCGCCTGGAATTACCCGTTTGACATCGCTAGCCGAAAGACAGCTCCAGCTTTAGCCGCAGGGAACGCTGTGGTCTACAAACCCTCACCATGGGCAACAAACACGGCCGTCATATTAGGAGAAATCCTGAAAGCTGCTGGGCTACCTGATGGTGTTTATAATGTTGTACAAGGCGGCACAGAAACTGGAGAAGCGTTATGTACGCATCCATTTATTCGGATGGTCTCGTTTACTGGTTCCTTAGCTGGCGGACGTGCTGTTCAAAAATCTTGTGCTTATAATGGAATAAAGCCCGTCACTTTGGAACTTGGAGGAAAATCGCCGTATATTGTGTTTGAAGACGCCTGTCCAGCTCAAGCCGTTGACGCTGCGATTAGGGCCAATTTTTTGACCCAAGGAGAATGCTGTACGAATGGAACAAGAGTCTTTGTTCATGAGAGAATAATGGAGAAATTCCAAGAAAATTTGTTAAAGAAATTGGAGCCATTGAAAGTTGGAGATCCCTTTGATAAGGAGACTAATGTTGGCGCTGTAATTTCAGAGGATCACTTGAAAAAAGTTGAAGGATTTGTGGAACGGGCTGTCAAGGATGTAAGCCTTAACCTCAATCTCAATTAAAAGCAATATATTCATACGTTTTATTGAATTTTGATTACTAAAGATTTTTTTTCCAGGGAGGCAAACTTCTTCGTGGAGGTAAACGGTTACGTCCCAAAGGATTTGAAAATGGATATTACTTTGATCCGGCTGTCATGACCAACATCCGCGATGACATGGAGATTGCCATAGACGAAGTTTTTGGTCCTGTCATGTTGTTGCTCCCTTTTAGATCCGAGGAGGAGGTTATTAAACGAGCAAATGGCACAGCGTATGGACTTGCTGCTGGTTTACATACTAATTCACTTCAACGAGCTCACCGAGTGTCTCGCCAACTGGCCGCGGGCAATGTGTTCATCAACACCTACAACATGCAGCAGCCGTTTATTCCGTTCGGTGGATATAAGAACTCAGGGCATGGAAGAGAAAACTCCGAGGAATGTCTTAAAGAACATGCTCAAATCAAGGCGGTTTATTTAAATGTAGAGGGAGATATTCCACATGTCATGAATTAATTAACGATTTGATAATTTGCGGCATTTTCAACAGTTTTTTACAATTTTTTTGTTATCCATGATGCCTGGATGTCCATCTATTTTTATGTGCTGATTCATGCACTTTTGAAACATTAAAAGTCGCTTTGACTACGAAATTGGCATCAAGATGTTACTCATAAAGAAGTATACATAGTCTAAAAGATTTGTAAAAGATTATCTTATGATGGTGGGTTTACGGGTGGTCCGAGGAAGATGGGTAAGATTACCCGAAATTGAGAAATGTTAAAAGTCGAGACTTATAGTGTTGTGCCGCAAACTATAATAAAAACAAAATATGGTATTTGTAGTTTACAGAGTCTGGCCAACGGAAACACAGTTCGAAGAACGCTATCTCTCTGTCTATCAGTCTTAAACTTTTCGTTTATCGATGTTTTGTTTTTTCTGCAGAACTCGCCCTAAAGTATGTGGTCTCTCCAGCTGAAACAACAGCTGTTTTCATAAACTCTATTTCTACCTAACTTGTAATTAATTTCTATTCATAAGTTTGTCAATGGTATTTTAATCTTTGTTCTTCAAAATAGTACGTCAACTCCCACATTTACTGGTTTCTGCAAAAAACAGATATTTTTGATTTATAACTTATGTCAGCATGCTGTTGCTATCTGGTGGTCACAATGTCAAGCATAGTTGCAACTTCCACTGTTTATCTTTTTTGTCACAATAAGCGCCACCTGCACTAACCGTTTTATTTCCAGGAACAGCGAAAACAACACGTACTTATCATATTGTTTATTAAAACGTTGCGTTTTGCGTTGGAAAGAGAACAACTTGAGTCATAAATAGTTATAGTAGTAGTTTGGGGACTGGTTTTCTGACGGGCACCACTCTGTTGTTGCTTGGCCTCACTTCTGGGGCCGCATGTAGACGAGATTCGGCATATGCATACCTGCAAGAAAACTGTAATTAGTTTTGTCAATAAGGGATGTAACTTGTATACTTTGGTATTTTCCTAAAGGCCACTTAATGGTAATGTAAATGATCAATGATTAGGCTAATTGAAGAAACGCTGAAGCGATATATTTAATGCATGTTTGCAGCGTGACATCAGAAATGACATCTTAGCATTCTTGGGAAGTAATTGTTCACAAGTGATTCCGCGAAAGGAGGATTTTAATAGAAGAGTGAAGGTGGTGTAATTAGACCGTGAAGACCGTATTTTGGTAAACCGCTCACATGATTTGCAAAACAAAGGTTAGAATTACAGATTGTCCTTAGCAAATAAGGAGTACTGTTAAAAACGAAGATGGTAAGTGAAAAAGGTTACTGTAGCAACAAAAGGCTGTAAAAAGAACAAACGTGATAATAAGGTTGTTAATTTTGAAGTCTTTTTTCCGCCTGTGTGGAAAAAATTTCCCTACTATAGTATCTCAGAGAATTTTTTACTTTAAAATTCCACAAATTTAAAATTTGCACTTCCAAGATTCCCAGCCTTATACTGTATTCGTGGACTTCCCAAATCCCAAATCACATCATCAGATGTTACACTGGTGATGTTCTCTTATTCGTTGCAATCCGATCCCTTGCCTTAACAGCACGATGATATCATCATCGCAAAAACTTTTCGAATGCATATTAATTTTCTGTGGAAAATTATTTTGGAGTCCGCAATTGATAAATATTCATCTTGGGGTTTGCGACGCCACAAAAACGCCGCCGTGAACATGGAGCATTCCGGGAAATGGCGCCGGGGAATACGCCGAAATAACCGCGCATTCAAAGTTCAAGAAATTCTGCGTAAAATTCATTAAAGCGGTATTCGCAAGACGAAAGGAGAGTTGAGAAGAGCGATGGAAACAGTCTAGACAAAGAGTGGGGCTTGAGGTTTAAGTAATATTATATACATATAAAGTAAAATAATCTGCTGAAAAGCCAGCAGAATGAGATACCTATCCTAGAAAGTCTTATGTTTGCGGCATATTCGGTAATCTTGCACAAATAAGGGACATAAACAAATGTGGGATAAAACGAATAAATTATCTTTTTGTAGAATCCATTGGGCAAGGCAAACAAAACAGAGGTAAATTTGATATTTTGAGACCTGTTGTCACCGTTCAATAAAAGTGATATGATCGTTCGAAGAAAACAACGTTTTGTATGAAATTTGAGCCCAGTTTCCCTTCACGTATCTTCCTTTGGGTTCAAAGACTTCAGAACGATGCTTAAACTTGTTTAAACTTACTTATCCGGCGTTTGTTCATGACCACCTCACGTTGCGCGTTTCTCTCTACCATTCGTTTCACCATTCTCTTGTTCCCCATGTGCAAGATGTTGGGCATTCCCATGACGAGCCTTCGTTTCTGTAGTCGTTCCCCTGACTCCACATTGAGTGGTCTTATCTGCTCGTCAGGCATCAAGTCTCCGTCCAACGCTCTCAAGTCCACCAACAACAACCGTCGGAGAGCCTGAATCTTGTCGTCGTCGAACTCACTGGAGGCGGGTTTGGCTGTGCCGAGAACGGCCAAAACGGCCGAGATTAAGAGGATTTGCAGGTATTGGCTCATGACTTCTGATCAATGTGTGTGCCCCCGTTCGGCCGTGCTACAAAAATTTTGATTATTAAACGGGAAATTTAGGTATTAATGGGTAAGGTATCTCAAAAGAGTCGCGAAAAAACGGTGAAATGCATCGATGAAATAAAATCGTATTTTTCGATGCGAATGGACATTCATAATACTGTTATAATTGCAATTTAAAGGAGACGTAAGTCGACCTTTTTGAATCTTTGGTTGTTGAAGAGGAGGAATCTGCAAAGCAATATGTTGTAGTATATTCAGTAGCAATAAATCGACGAAAATTAAAAAATTAGAATATCTGGGGTAGCTTATGGCAAACTCTACATATATATACTGCAATTTATCAATCGACAAAAAAAAATAAATGACTTTACATAGAAGCGCTAGAATAATTTTTTAATCACATGGGTCTTCAAATAAGGGAGATTCCCTTTGAAAGATGTGGAGGACCACTTGAAACTGCCTTAACTTGATCTGCCTCACGTCAGCGTTATCTCATAACGAACACATTAATTCAGCCAGAAGCTTACCTGAAATTGAAATAAAAACCTTTTCCCAAAATTTACAACCATTTCTTCCTATTTTTAATCTCAAATCTTCCCTCTATTGGAATGTCACCATCCCGCTGCCAAGCTTCAACTCATTACAAATAAGCGCTCTTCTCATATCCAAAAATGTTCCCACCACAAACTTTGTATGTATCCAACAGGATGAGACCGAGACTGAAATGTAAATTACCATAAATTATTCACGGTGATTTACGTAATCAAAAATTCTTACATCGCAGCGCTCTTATTGCCTCAAGGACATTTTGAGGACTGAGAAATTAATGCAACATGGGTTGAGGTCTCAATTACAAGGCTTCAAAGGCAAAGTACATGGAGTATGTAGAATATGAGAGATTACTAGCAATGTGTATAAACTGAAGATGAAAAGTAATTGAGTGCTGTAAAAGATGAAAGCAATTTGAGGCGATTATGTCACAAGAACTGTCGGAAATTTATGTACAACGACCAAAACAAAAAAATAAAAAAAATCGGAAATTTCAAAATATATAATTTAAAGAAAACATTTTAATTAAAAAATTCAAAAAAATCGTAAAACTTGGATGTTCATCATATAAATAAATTAGGAACCAGGTCCGGCCAAATGCTTAAAATATTAGTCAACCAAAGAAATGGTAGACAAAACAATGATTATCCATTACTTCTCCAAACATTGATTCTTTATATATACCAACACATATACCCAGTAACCATAAAGGTGTCACATTCACTCTAAAGGTCCTCCTTAAAAATGTCTGGGAGGACTATGTAACTGTGGGCAAACATCATCTACCTTCCCATCAAAAGACCTCCCCCCTACCCGTAATTATAGGATATCTGGGCTGATACTTACGTCCCGGCACACGTAACACACGCAACGGCTTCGGCTTTATCTTTGGTTCTCGAGCAAAATTCATATCCAAACATTCAGCGACTCGAAGATTACGGGCTTCCAACGTTTAGGAGACAAGAAAATAAAGACGTTTTGGGGTTACGGTGTTGACGGGATAACCGACGAGATAAGGCAAAAGTCAAGGACAATGGATGAAAGAGAATTCTGTCTGTTAGCCGTCTATCCGACGGTGATTCACACCTTTTTTCGGATACAGGTACGTATACGGAAGCGCGTGCGGATATTTTTGGCTTAAAAAATCCGTAACCGATGAGAAATACGGAAACGTGAATCACTCCTTTTAAGCAAATATTCCCTCCCTTATCTGCACATTACCTAATACTCTCCACTTTTGACGAGAATTACCTTAAACCGCTGATCTTTGAATATATGACAAAAAAACGTAAAGTAATGTCTCCGCCTTTTGCGGAAACGTTTGAAGTACAATTAATTTTCGAGTAGTTAAGCCAAAGTACAGCTGGCAACACGCCTAAACAGGAACCCGATCCCTTTGTTGCATGAATAAGTAAAAAGGTTTAATTAAAATGCAAATTCATTAAAGTTGAGAACGATAACTACCGATTTGTGGACTTGTGAAAGTGTAGGAGAAGAATACAAGAAAAGTTAGCACACATAATGTATTATCAACTGTCGGAAAATACGAAATAATTGATGGCCAAGAAATGGGGTTTAAAATTGCTTTCAGATTCGATGTTGTTTGTCT
The DNA here is from genome assembly GCA_025436335.1 of Bursaphelenchus mucronatus. NCBI lineage: Eukaryota > Metazoa > Nematoda > Chromadorea > Rhabditida > Aphelenchoididae > Bursaphelenchus > Bursaphelenchus mucronatus. The sequence goes on from CM046358.1 coordinate 3,761,712, forward strand.
ACGTATTAACAGTCCCACATATATGTATGTATATAGTAAGGAACGCCGGACGTCCTTCTCTTTGAGAGAACGCGCAAACGAGAAGGAAGGAGGGTTCTTTAAAGACTTTACCGTTTCTGCGTGAAAAAACAGATAATTTGCAAAAAGTTCGGTTCCATTTTCCCAAGGACTCTTTCTGCACAAAGCAAGAAATTCAAAAACTAAATTCTCAGCACCCACCTTCCTTTGGCAATTGTCATCTCAAAAAAACTTACAATGAATATATTGATATTAGATATCCAAAATAGAGGTTCTCGTGTCCTCAGAGTTTTATTTTTATATTTTTTAAATCATGCAATTTTTAGATCATTTATTATCCGATGTTTTTTTTCACTTGATGTTCCGCTTGATTCTTAAATCATCTAAAATTGCAGGGAGTCAGTAAAAATCTCATAGCATACTTCCAGGGCATGTCAATAGAAAGTTGTGCCGAAAATGTGTTTTTAGTTGCTAAAAAGATCTTCGCGAAGTATAAAATAGTTGACTCCGTAATTCCTAATTACGTACGAGTTTACAGAAGAGAACTATATCTGTGTTCCACTGACCAATAGATTAAAACCCCCGTAGAAAACTTGGAAAATGGTCACTGAAGAAGTATCTCGAGCTATTAAAATTATGCCTACATATTTTGGGTAATTAAGCGTGAAGGGGGATTAAAAATTCATAAGGCTTTTGCAAAACTCATTGACCTCTGCAGACGAAATATTTAAAAAATGTCCTTTAATGCTTTAGAAAGCAAACGAAAATGTAATAAATAAAAATATTTGTCGGCAGTAAATTTGTACGGACACCATCATTTCAGACCTTACACGTCCTTAAAACCAAAATGGTTTCAATTTCTCTCCGCCTCCAATTCGAATCCTTACGTTGTCTAATCCCATCCAAACAAAGAATCCCAAAAACCTGTCAGCTAACACAAATGTCGCCACAGAATGAAGCCATGTTATTTATCCTTGTTTTTTGCAATGAAAACGGGATTAGTTTTGGAGAGGATTGCAATTTCAAAACTCCCTAAAAGTCCTATTAACTAAATATATTAGTTAGTGGCCTTAAAAGTGTATTGATGTCATTTACAGGCTACAACTTGAAACAAACAAAGGCCATACGCGGAAATCACTCGGGATTATGGTTAGTCGATGTAATTCGTATGTTTTTCGGAAGTATGATATAAACAAAAGAGTGTGGAAGAGACGGAAAAAATAATGACGGACTTTTATGGAAATGGCGAGCATAATGATTGTCAGTGATTGGGCTAAAATGGGGGATGGGGTGGTATTTACAAAGGAAACAGTGCGCAAAATGCGCGTCAAATTCGCGTGGAAAAATTTTTATTTTATTTCGAAATGGAAATAAAAATTATATTAAATAAATTGTTCATGCGTAAGTCGCCCAAAGTGTCGAATTTTCCCGTGTTTCAACACTCAAAAAATCTCGGTTATTTCTGCAAAACGCGAGGGATCTTGGAATCTAAATTTGTCATTACAATCCAAACGTTACACTTTGAGCACTTATCCTATAAACCCATCAACGAGTAGTAGACAACCAGCAACAAGGCATTGACGGAACGGAAACCCATCGTTACAGTGAACCAAGACTTGTCACGCGACCCCACCCGCTTTATTACACCGATTTTAACAAAATTGCATTTTTTGATGACATATAAACGCCGATAAATTTGAAAATAATGTCGCAAGACGAAAGAAAAAGTTTAAAAATTGTATTCATGACTTTAATTGTACTGCCTGAACTATAAAGTGTCGCGTTTGACAGTAAAAAAGTTGTCGGTTTGCAAAACTTTTGGTGTATTTTCTGACGCTTTACACTTACAAGCAAAGTCTTTGACGTGGGGAAAACTGAATTGGATTAAAGTCAGCACAAATTTAAAGAATAATTTTTGAGAAACATGCGAAACACTCCCACTTGTATATCTTCTTGGACAAATTTGAAAATATTTGGCAAATAATTTCTTGACCATTTTCCTTAAAAAACTTATAATAAATACTACGTCTTTTCGCAACAAAAAATTGTTTATATTATTAATTACAATAACCCCTATGACCAAATCTCACACCCCAATTATCCCGTAACGATAATGACACGTCTTATTTTACTGTAAACACTTCATTACACACACCTACGATTTACAATACCCAAAAAATTTTTGAAAAAATTTTTTTTGCTATTATAGATTGCTGTGCCAATATATTACCATATCCTGTTCTCAACTCTCGAATTTACTAAAAGCAAAACATGCGTAATTCCGTTTCCCGAGCGTGCAATTATTAAGGACGTTTTCATAGCCAACACATTTACAAACTGGTATACGACGACATCTAAAAATTTCGGAAAAATATTTTTACTTCAAAAGAATACGTACAATAAATTCCGCTGGTAGTAACTCTGTTTGGTCGTTATTCCTTTGAATCGAAACAAACAAGGAAACAAAAAAATATTACTTAGGTAAAACATCATTAACATGCCCTAAATTTAGAATAAGTTCACCTCAAAATAGGGGTAAATGATACGAAATCCGCGCGTATTCACAAGATTAGATGCCATTATTGATAGCGAAATCCTTTGTTCCTTTAAGCCAATGGAAATGTATTATATGTATATAGTTGTAATTATGCCAAGATTTTGTAGGATTATTGGATGATTAATGAGACATTCAAAAAAGATACGAAGGGATATGTGTGGACAAAGAAATCATTTAAAATTTTACTAAAAATCTGGAAGGTCTTTGATGCTTATCAAAGGGATGCAACGCAACGCCAAGTGTTTGTTGAAACATTTCTAAAGTTTACAATTGATATACATACATCCTTTGCAGTGTGCAGAAAAGACCAAATTTTGCCCTCGTTCAAACAGCAATTTCTTGTTGGACAAAACATATTCGATTTTGAATACGGAAAAAATTGTAAATGTGGAGGCGTGGTCGACATAAAATGCGGGAGACTTTTAATACAACTATACAATCGCCCACAGAAAAATATTGTATCGGGGAACCGGAGACGATATAGTAATGTAATCGTATATGTTTTATATTGAAAGCGGCAAAATATTTTTTTGCAAATGACCACATGCAATCTACTATATATCTTTATGTAAAGATTTTTTATCTAAGAACATAACAAAATCACAAAATGAGGAAAGATTGAGGACATCTCCATTTACAAGATAAGATAATAATACTATTCGTTTGACTAAATAAACTCATTTAAGGTAAGATGCAATGATTATGGGCTTATGAATGAGTTCTCTGTACTTTTGGAAAACGCACTCCTCTTTAGAATTTTTTCATGGAAGATCTTGTAAATATTTATGTCACAAAGTTGAAAAAGTCAATTGGTGGGAAGGGACGCCAAAGCAGTGCTAAACTGTTTGGTAACCAAAGTAATAAATACATTCAAACAGAAGGTTTCTGGTAATTAATGGCCTTATATATATGAACAAGGCCGAGTTTGGACTTTTAAAGGCTCAAATATTGCTCTTGAATAAGCCAACATAGGTTGTCAATTATGATGAAACTTCCATTGAGGATTCAGAGATTAGTGATAAGTTTTACTCTGAAAGACAGTGAGCTACTGGGAGGATCTGAAGACAAGCAGTAAAATATAAACGGCGATAAAGCGTGTTTATCCAACCTCACTCCAATTTTATTGTAATTTCTGGTCGGCAATGATCGCTGAACATCCCGGCAAGCACAAGCCAATATTTTTATGTGTTGATGGCTGAGATGTAAATTGAACCAAAACCCCCCTATAAAATACAGCGGCCCATTGCTAAATTTTCGAGACAGACAATTCTAAAATTGGTCCTTATATTTACAATCTATAATCCACAAGCCATTGGAGACATATTGTTTTTCTCTACTGTATCTGACATTTCCTTGAATCTGCTTCCCGTTCTCTTTACAGTACACTATATTAATTCAACCACGCAAGCAGTGCGTCATCAGTCTAATAGGTATTATACCTTCGGTCAATCACAACATTGTTCCGCGTGTTTTCTGCAAAGATTCCCTGCAACATGACCCTTTAATTAGCACATGCACCATTATTACCTACCCCAGAAAGTGGCACGAAAGTCATTGTAAAGTGTTTTGTAAACACCTTCTCTTACAACCGAGTGTAAGTGAGTGCTATGTATACGAAAATGTCATAACCGCTCTTACTGTAGTATCATTTTTTTAGATACGTTTAAGTGTGGATTCACTGTGAGTGAATCGAGGGATGTAGAATTTAAAACATGTAAACTGAACCATAAACAAACCCATCCCCGTTTTGCCGCATAATCAAATATTCCGTTTGTGGATATTACACTACCCGGAAACATGGCTTGTTTTTGTGTGAAAATCAAAAGAAGAAGCGAGACTCCTTAAAAATTGACGACGTTTTCTCGAGAATCGTAAGAAACGGTCGTCCGGGAACTGAACGGCACTCCACATCATATTATGTATACGTTTGCTTGGTTTGGGTTAATGATGCGCTGCAAGTAGTATAAGATGACTGAAAGCCAAAAGTAAAGCAAAACAAGGTAAAGCAAAGAATGAAAATAGAAAAATGAGTAAGCCATTTCCAAATAGAGTTATAATGAATAATAAATTAGCAAAAATTGCATTCAAAGATTGGTCAGAACGAAGATACGAAGATGTATAATGAGCTCCTTTCTTGGAAAACACTAACAAGTTCAAGTATTCGGTCGATGGTTCAACGGGTTGGCTTTCAAATTTCAAGGTTATTTTCACAAAGTCCCCCACATATGATATATACGATTCCTTTAGTAATTGCTTTACAGAAAACATTTTAGATTTTAACGCAAAAATTTTTGACATCTTTGCTGATTGTATAAATTTGGCATTCATTTGGAATGGTATACTTGTACAGAATTATATTTATCCGAGGCCGCGTTGCATCAAAAAGCTATTGCCAATTTTTTATGGCCGCCCCCTCATTTTCATTAGATCTGTTGAATGCGGTGATTATGGAAAATATATATAATAAATACATATTGGACTACAAAATTTTAACTAAAATCTAAGGAGCTAATATTCTGCCGTGGTAAAACTGCACGCCAAATTGCAAGAAAATCGCTCTTCGTTTGCCTTGAAATATTTTGCATGATAATCAATTTATTTATTGACTCAGGCAATTCTTTCAAAGTCCAACAGTCCCAACAAAGATGTCTTGACAGGAAAAAATACCCATCACAACAAGCGTCTGCATAATAATTGTCTCGGGAAAATAAGTGTGAAACCGACAAAGGGCGAGGAAAACAATTCCTAAAATGTTTTTAGTTCTCGCGGACTTTATCCGCCATTTTTTGTCAAAAATTTTGCGCAATCAAGTCTCAAAATCATTAGCAGTTTTTTTGCAATACCTTCAAAAACTAACATAGTAAACGCTAATTATAAAAACGTTACATTTCCGGTCGACAAATCAAAGGTCAGGCTAAACTACAACTTCGTAATGCCACTGCATTTTTAAAAGATTTCGTATGTGTTTACCCATATGTCATGATAAATACTCGGCAAATTGGCCCTATGATACATATGTGACGCAAACGTAAAATCTGAAGATATCAGAGTTCACTGATGATGATGTTCTGCAGAACAAACAAAACTGTCTGTACATGACTCTATTCCCGGAAAGTGTATTTAGACAGTCATTGTCTAAGGAAGAAAATCAGTGGAGTTCAGCGAGAAAGAATTACTGGGGAACTTCGGGTTAAAGGAATTGTGGAACGTCGTCCAATTTGAAACATAGAATTTGAACCCTCCGATTAATAGAATCAAACTTCTTGGAAACGAAGCGACCTTACACAGAAATCAGAGAACCAAAAGTTGCAATGTTCTTTCCAGCTTTTCTTTGAAACATTTCGGGAAAAGCAATAAGATAAACTTCGGAAACAAGATCTCTGCTACACAAGAAACAAGTATTATAGATGACAGGCTCAGACTTGCCCATACACCGTTGGAAAATAAGTTTTCATTTCAAAAAACCTATTGTTAAACAAACAACGGATTTAGAAAACGTTTGAGTAATCAGAGTTCTGTGATGTTTGGAGCTCATGTATCATTGTATACGCAGATTACTCCTACGTGACAGCAGAAACCAGCAGAGTTCTCACGGATTTTTGGAAAGCAAGGAAGTAAAGCAATTACAATTAAAGTATATCGTCAGATTATCCTTCAGGAAGTTTTAATGTATATGTACGGTAATAGCTAAACATGAATATCTCCACTGTTACGATCCACTGTCTATCCCAAAACAATTAAAGATAGTTGCAACACGTATGCGCAAGAGTAAAAACAAAAGCAAATCTTATCTTATTATTTATAATAACATACCAAAACCACAAAACGGGAGCAGTTCACATTTGAAAACCTACCGTAATTCCGCCCTTCGCTCGTCATGTCGCCAATTAAACTGCCACAAATATCGAACGATTATCTTTGTTCCGTTCGACCGACTTAGCGCCCAATATGCCATTGTTAAAAGATACCATAGGCCGAGTTCTATGATTACGCCGCGAATACGTCGTTTCCATTATATACACGCGAGACAAAGAGGGATAATCCCGCTGACATTGGAAGTCAAAATTCTAGCTGGAAAAGATTAAACCAGCCTCAGCACCAGGGACTAGATTAGCTAGCGAGGGGGGTGGTGGACTGGATTCGGCAAATTGTTTATAGGTAAATAACTCGGTATTTTAGGAATTGAAGACCGCAGACGCCTACGTTCTGCAAAAAATATAATAAAAAATACAAACATTATGTACATAGTATTATATATATACTATGAAGTTGGGGAAAGATCAGATTAAAATACAAAAATAGTTACTGTAAGCAGAGTTTTCAGAAAAGTTGCAGGTTTCTTCTTAGAATTATTACACTGACGACGGCTACCTTTCTAGAACGTCAGCACTTCAAAGTCTTCAAATTACGCCGCAGGGCCTTACTGTGTTCGGAGAACGCAATAGACCTGATACAAGACGCAAAAAGGGCAGTAGAAGCCTATCGAAAAACGTTTATGGAATATTTTTGGCTCAAATATGACCTAAGTTCTCTCTCAAATAGATATAAATATCACTTGAAAAAACACATGATATTTATAACCATTAAAAAAAACTAAAGAAGCAATAGATTGCGTTATTAATACAAATTTTAGTTACCGTAATGTTCTTTTATGGCCCGAATGTGCAAAATGAAACTCTGTTCTGAGAATGCCTCAGGCAACAAAACAGTGGATAAAGAAAACCTGGAGAAGAGAATACAATCTGCGGAAGTTCCGGTGTAGATGATCGTGCAAACAATTAAACCGCGGTTCAAGGAACGAAAAATATGGGCATTGGCCATGCGAATATGTGAAACAAAAAAGAATCCAATCTTGTCTTACCGGAAGTATTGTCTAATTTCGGCAAAATTAAGTGCGCACTCTGAGCATCGCAACTTGGGTAGACATATTTTGTATTCCGGAGTGTTTTTTACAGAACAAATAACATGTGATGGCGCAATTAAATTGTTCTTTTCTCGCTGATATCTTAGCTATTAATATTTAAATTTCATCATAGGCATGACAAGCCCATAAAAGGATGAAATAATCCGTTTTTGTAAGTCCGAATGCCATCATAGTCCATGCGGGCATCCCTAGTCAACATAAAGTGCCCGTTCAAGGAAATTCTGTTTTCTTGCAACGCCCGCGGATACGTTTTCTCGGACACGTAGCAGAATTTTGCACATAAACAAGAGCAATATCCGCGCAAAAGAAAAAAAAAGTAATCTAAGCAATTGCGCGAGAATATTTTGGCCAAAAATAATTCCAAATATTTATGACAACAAGTTGACGCTGTATTTGAATGAAAGATGAAAAAAAGAAAATATGCGGTCACCAGGAAAGTTTTTGATTTTGTGCACTTAAATGGTAAAATTTGACAATTGACAATACAGGGTGATCCACGAATTCTTCCTTGGTTTTTCTGTGGAATAATTGCAAAACTGTTCCACCGAAATTTATAAAAAATATATTTTTGGAATCCTTTCCCACAGTTTTCAGTCAAATTTATTTCACATTTTGAGGAAAACTTCGTAAATTTGAATAAAACCCGTGGGACCATGAGTTCGGTGCAGTTCAAAAATTGAACCAAGGGTACCACAAAAAATTTAGATTTTTTTGAACTTCTACCCGGAAAAAGTGGGGGCCTGAGGATTTCAACAATATATTTTTTATCAAATTCTGTAGAACAGTTTTACGTTTATTCCAAAGGCAAACTAGGGGGGTGACTTCGTGGACCGCCCTGTAGTTGAAGACTATATTTTCCAAAAATTCTGCGACATTTTAGTCTCTCACTTTTCAGTAACCACCAAAATTTTTTGATCGAAAGTTTAACCAAAATGTATATTTAACTTTTATGCGTTGTTTGCCTTAAAAAAATTAGAATTGATTACATGTTTCACTATATACAATACTGAGCATATATTGAAACAGGTAACGTTTGCTCAAAAATTATATTTTTTTTTGAAATTGAGGAAAAAAGGACATTAAAAATTAACCTCAAACTGCGGAAGCGGCCGATCGGGCCGCGAACTAATTCATGCATGAACTACGCGATGTTAGACAAATAATCCATGATATTTGCACTTTCACTTTTTTATATCTGAGTGAGACAAAGTTCATTACTATTATATAACAGAAAAGGCTTTTTTCCAAGTACGATAACGACGACATCTCTTTGGCTGTCTGTCTTTCAGGACTCTAGAAAAACTTGGGCTTAACGAGGTACGTCATACTAATTGCAAATGAGATGAGCTACGAGACCGGTATTCTTCAGGTCCAAAAACGGTAAGTGGCTATTCGGGCGAATAGTCTTCAGTTTTCAGAAAGATTGGCCCATAAGGTCGACCGAAAAATATTTCGAAAGTTTTAAAGAACAATTACCTATGCACTCCCTAAGCGGTATTGAAAAGGTTCTGTTCCATTCGACTGAATCCAACGTACGCAAGATATCACACATCTCAGGAGCACTCTGCAAAACATCAGAGAATGGGACTTCTACAATTCAAAACTTTGCAACCAAAAAAATGAAGAACACTGGTGTCCAATTAAAGGATATTTCTGAGGAGAAAATGTCTTTTTGAAGAGAATTGCCAGAGGCACTGCATTTGACAGCGACTTCCACGAACAGACATTTGGACACTCTGCCAAAAAAGACGTAATAGTGCAACGAAAAAAGAAAACTTTAAAAATTGTACAGTAGTTTTAAAGTTGTTTGAGTTTGAACCGATCGCATTTTTATCGACCAAAAGAATCCTCAAAAGCCTGTATGCTCTGATGGTCTTCACAAAACCTCAACAACCCGACTTTACGTAAGGCCACGTGAAAAGGTTTTCGATTGTACACCACATGACATTAAATAAGGAATTAAAATAAAATTGGCCGAGCGAAACTCATCTCACAATGTCGCTATATGTTTTCACCTATACAAAAAGTTAAAAAAAATTTGCCCAGCTGTTACTACTAATTAAAGTCAGCACTTTTTTGATATACAAAATTATTAAAATGTTTCTTGTTTTCAATTTTTGCACGTTTCAAATTGTTTTGTATTTTTGAAAATACAAATTTCCAAATTTTATTTTTTGAATATGCAAATGTTCCCCAATTTCTTCATTTCACCTAGATTCATTCCCCTCAACCCTTCCCGACCCGCACTCGTTGATCGGTTGTTAACTTTTCACCTCTTCGTTGTCCCAATTCTACAGTGTACTGTCAAAATATTTATTTTAGAAAAATGCGCTCAAAGTGTCTAAACTTATCGACTTGTCGGTGGAGATTCGCAACATTCGAACAAAACGTTTTTCGGCAAAATTCACAAAAAAAGATTTTTATTTTTATGAAATCAATGCTTGGTATACTAAGGCATTGATTGTTGCGTAGTGCCCAACACAAAATCATTTAATTTTTGACACTTCGAAATTTCTCAATTATTTTTTGATATATTTTGACGTGCATATTCCAGGTTGCTGTAATGGAAAAAGAGAAAGACAAAAAAGGCCATGGAGGAAATCAGGTGGGCGGATTCTTGCAGCGTCTCAAGAAGAAGGCGCACAACAGATTACGTGGGAACGACGATGCCACCGGTGCTACAACAGCAGAAGAGAAATCCGTCAAGGTAAGTTTAGAAACAAAAAACCGCGATTTTATGGGGCTTCTGAATTTTTTTTATGAAAAATCTCAAGATTTCGTGTCGGAACCAAAAAATTTTTGAAAACTTGATCAAGCTTGGAAAAAATGAAAATTACAATTTTTTAAGAAAATTTTGACATTTGTTGTCAGCACTCTGCACTAACCACCGACCTTCTGGTCGAAAAATTGCAGAAAATTACTTTTTTTCGTTTGTTTCCGTCGAAAAAATTTGAAAAGAATTAAAATTTCAAAATTTTTTTCAGAGAAAAGATACGAATCAAAGAGCCGCCCATGCTCGTCGAAAGAAGGCAACAGCTTCGAATCCCAAGGAGAATGCAAAGTCCGATAATCCCGAATCCTGTGTGGTCCTGAAGAAGAAAGACCGAGAAAAAGAAAAAGATGGCTGGATGGATGTCTCCAGAAGTGTCAGAAAGAAGAAGTAACTCAAATTACATCAAACCTTTTTAACATTTTTAAACCATTTATATGGCTTCTAAAACTAATGGATCATTCATTGCTTCTTGACACAGAATGCCAAATTTGGCTGAAATTTAAAATATCGATTTTTAGTCCCAAAAAGAGAGCAGCCAACATCACTGTGATGAAGGTGGTTGAAACGGAGACTCAACTGAAGGAGATCCCAGAAACCGTCACCGATAAATTCAACTTTGTTCCGGCCATGTTGGACAAGGAGATGAATGGGATTCGAAAAGAATTCAACGACTTCAAAGCCGAAGACAAAACAAAACCCATTGTTGCTACGACTTGTCAAGATCCCGCAAATGCGGACAAAAATCGGTATAAGGTGAGAAATTATTATGCTTTTGTTCTTGGAATCTTGAGGTTTTCGTGGCGGGACTCAAAAAATTTTTTGAAAGTTGAGGGATCGTGGGACTTGGGGGAAATTGAAAATTGCATTTTCTGAGACGCGCTACATGTTTTTAGCTCTCGGTTTGCAGGAATACTGTAATTTGTACTTGTTTAGAACGTTCTCTGTCTGGAGTCTTCGCGCGTCAAGCTGTCGGATGGTGGATATTACCATGCAAACTTGGTGGATTCTCGTTTTATTCTGGCCCAGTCGCCCATACTCAACACCATTGCACAATTTTGGGATTTGATTCAGACCGAAGGAGTCGAAATGGTCGGTTTATATTGTTTTAGTCATCAATTTTGCGGTTCTTTTGAAAAAAAATGTGTTTTTATATTCTTGCTAATTTCTCTTGATTCTAAGATTGTCCAATTGCATCCATGTGACGAAGGGAGAAAGTGCGCTAAATACTATCCGGGGAAAGTTGGAGAAACTAACGAATTTGGAGCTTACAAGGTCTCAAATTATAGAGTAAGTTAAAATTATTAAGGTTTTTGTTTGAAAATGGCAAAATTATAATAGATTGATAATTGCCATTAATCCTTATTTGTCAGATCGACCCGCCTCATGTTGAAGAGCCGACACTCCAATTTAGCCGTCTCAAACTAAACGGCCCTAAGGGCGAGCAAAAGATCAAACATGTTTTCTGGTCCAATTTCCCTCCAATTGGATTCCCCGAGCCTTCGAATACGATTCCTTTCATTTGGAAACAAATCAAAGGCCTCAAAAAAGTCTTGGTCCATTGCAGCTCGGGCGCAGGTCGCAGCGCCGTGGTGGTTTTGACCTGCCAAATGCTGGAAAGAATCCAACTCGCTGAAGAAGTGGATGCACTCAAGATGCTGAGGAGCCTTAGAGAGAAGCGACATTGTGCTATCCGCAATGAAATGGTGGGTTTGGAGGAGAAGAATGATGTATGTATATTATTAACCGATAGGACCCTTTTTTATATATTATACTTTAGTTATCAACTGAAAGAAAAAGTGGAATATTGAAAAATAAGGTTACAAATTGATTTTCAGCAGTACTTGTACGTGATGCGCATCATACTTTTCTACTTTATGAAGTACAATGCCGTGGAGATGTCGCAGAATTTGCTCATTTTCGTCGATGATTTTGATGCCTTTGCCAAGAAATACGATAAGGAAGAGAAGGAAAGAAGAGAAAAAGGTGTCAATCCAGAGGCTACGGAACCCACCGATGAATTTCAGAATTTAATTTGAAAAATGAATTTTTGATTATCTTGGAAATTTGAGATTTTTTGTGCGTGCAGTCCCGTGTATGCCGACTCGTACGGAAAGTGTTTATATTTAATTTCTTTTCCTTGAAATTATAAATTTTGCATATTGTATATACTCAAAATTTATTTTAAAAATATTACAGGAGCAGTGGGACAAAATAGAATTTACAATAATCATTTTTGGTTTATTAGTAACAGGGAAAGGTATTTTGTAAGTAGAGCGTTACATAGAGATGTAGAGATGCTATTTAGGGTTGACTCGACTCGACTTTTGACACTGAGATCTTGTTTTTGGGTGTAACAGCGGTGGATGGATGGATGCATGGTTTTCTTTTCTCTTTTCGATTCAAATAAAACGGCGGGTACTGTAACAAGTGTTGCTGGATGGTGGGGCTGCTCAGTACTGGTAGTACAAGTCCGATGGAAACGCGGTCTCGGGTCCATAAGCACCCTAAAAAAATAAAAATATTATTTTTAAAGGAATTTTTAATTAAATAAAAAATAAAAATTTATTTGGATTACTAAATCTTCAAACTCCACAAAAAAAATACAACGCCAATTTTGGCGGGAATGCGAATTTTCCAATTTCGAAACCCTGCGGACCCTCGAAATCCACTCATAAATCTTTGGTTTCCCTATTTTACGTCCCCCTACTCATAACCTTGCGATAAAAGTTAATTTCTTTTTTATGGCCACCGATTTCTTTATGACTTTGTTAAACGTCATGCAATTACCGTAACCCTTATTGTTATATGCCGTTTTTTGCGTCGTGCCAAGGGCCATTTCACCAGAAGTTTGGAATAGCACATAAAAAAGTTTTAATCACCCTAATGCATCAAAAGAAAAGAAAGTCTAAAAAAGTTTGCAAAGGAATTGTTGTCTAAAATAAGGTCAAAGTTGAACCTTTTCAAAATCTGAACCAAAAAGAAATCTTTGATACTCAAAATGAACGTCGTTCATTCCTTGATTACGACTGAAATTTATGACATCAAAATTTATTTGAAGAAATCCCACGCAAGTTTGCTTAAAATAATGTAAAACTTCTGATTAAACCCATTCAAGACCGAATTTTTTGGCGTCATTGGATAAATAATCTATTCAGCATCGTAAAACCACGTGTTACTATATCTCATTCCCTAATACCACCTTAAAACTACGTTTTTATCTTTTTCTGATTTTTTTTAGATCTTAACAAAACATTTCGAAGAACATTTTAATAAATTATCACTTGGCTAATGCATTAGATTCCGTCTAATAGACTGTATCTGGGTCTTTGTTTTTCGAATTTTCTCATCAAAAATATTATATAAATTACATACTAAATTTGGACAAATTTGAATGGAAAAATGGGTTGGAGAACATGAATTTTGATGAGTGATGCGAAAGGATTGGTTAATTAATCTGGATTTATATTTTATTTTGCCTACAAACCTTTTTGAAAACGCTCTTGACAAAAAAAAAATATATTATACTAGGTCTTCGCTACATAATGGAAAATTTTGATGTTACTATCTGAATTTTTATATTTTTGGATAAGATATAACGTCATAAAAAGTAGTGTAAACTTACTCCTCGTCCAAAACGAATGAATTTCTGGCCAGCACGTCCAAATCTTATAAATTTGGCCTTGGGTGCCCGCGCCTCTCGGAGATATCTGTAATCAAGATAAATTAATGCCAATTACTGTACGAAAAACACTGACATTGCACTCTAACCACTATTTTTACTTTTTTTAGCGAAAACAATACTAAAATCAGATTAGGCGGTATTAGTGCTTAATGGACGAATTAAGTCCATTGGGATTTGAGTTAAAAGAATGGGCCAGAGCTTTGCCATTAGTCTCATGTCTGATTTATTTAGATTCCAAAAAAGGAGATAATGTGATAAAAGACAGACGGATCGGATAACGGAACTATATTTTCAGACTATAGACAGGAAATAAAGGCAACATTGACGGGAGTGTGAAAGTTGTAGTTTTGAAGCAAAAAATTACTGTAATTTATTTGAAAATCTTTCCAAAAGATGAAGTTTGTTTCATGAGTTAACAAAAAGCCTAAAGTTTCCAAAAATTATAATTTTTTTTGCAAATATTATAGTTTTTTCAAATTCCCGCCATCTTTTGGCATTTTTTCAAGAACAGGAAATTTTTGAAAAAGTTCAATAATAGTATTAAAAGCTCAGTCAACTTGAAAAATATTATTTTAATTGCACTATCAGTAAAATACCTCAACTTTTATAATTTTTTGTATGATTTTTTAATATTTTTCATGGATAATACCATCAGTGATCCAATTTTTTTATCGTTTGTAATTGTTGAGCTCTCCGCTCCCTCTATTTTTACACGGTTCATGTCTAACAAGAATCTTGGTGGTCCTTATCGTCGCATCTTCATTAATTCCGTTCCAAATATCATGCAAGACTCAAATTTCCGGTCTTTCTTTTTCGTCAAGAGTTTCCCATTCCCACATTTCGAAGCCTTGGTTGGCTTTGTTATCCATTCAAATTGAGGAAATCAGAATGCCCTGTATTTCGTGAAGAGATATAACGTCAGATTCCAGAAAATGTTTTGCGAGTAATTGATGAGTTCGTGATAAAAGTTACTGGTAAATTTTTCTTGGCATCCGGATTTAGATGAAACTTGGAATAAACAAAAATCGGAATTTTCTAGAAAATGTAAGTAATTTTTAGATCGAAAAATTCATTGGCCGTTACGATATCAAATTCTGAAAATCAAAAAATTGAAAAAATCAATCTTCGTTTGTTTTAATTTTTTATATTTAAATTTTTTTAAAAAATCTGGCATTTGCACCTGTTAAAAAAACTATTTTATTTTTGTTGTTGTGAAGGATTGTTTTGTTTACCCTATAAACTTTGCACCAGGCCAGGGATGATGTTGGCCGACCAGACCTATTGGCCCAATTTCCGTGTCCCATTTGCGCCCTCCAATTTCAATCAAGCCCTTTTTTGACGTCTCTCCGCTCTGCAGCTGCCTTTGATTCCCCCAGAGACTGGTCGGTGTTAACAGTGAGGACAAAAGACGTGCCCTCAGGGCGACAATTCGTCCGATGAGAAATGGAACGGCGAGAAGATGTCATTGGAAAAAGTTGAAAGTCAAGTTGGAGTTATGAGAATCCATCGGAGACAGACATTCGTGCGACAAAGATTGAGGACAAAAACCAGGATTCTTCAAAAAAGTTTGTTTTGAAAAATCTTTCTTTGGCCAAAAAAGTAGGCCAAGATAACTGTGATGCCATCCACATGTCATCTTTTTTTCTCTCAAACAAGAACTCGGCATAGTAATTGACTTTTCTCAAAAAAAATTGACCATTTGACCTACTACAACATGAAAGCCTTCAAAAAGATCAACTTTCAGCAACAATTCGAACAATTATGATACGAAAAGATCATATATCGTTATGTCATAGCACGAAAAAAGTCATTTAATATTTGAATATGCGTGTAGAGTTAAATTTAATATCAAAAAAGATCAAATTTCAATGAGTTGAATCAACAAACAGAAGAAAAATATAAATGGAAAAAGCGGAGTTTAAGATTTGAATTTTGAACCGAAATAGTGTTGTTTTGGTCAAAGTGGACTTAAATAAAGATTTCTAGAAAATTTTTGAAGAAAGGTATATAAGACTTAGCAGGGTTTTCATGTAGATGACAGAATATGGTGGGCAAGAAGACGGTCACAGAAAAAACTTTTTTGATTATGTTTGTAAGAAATGACAACTGTCTATCTTGTAGTCTTTTGGACCCGATTTTAAATTACTGCATGTTTGACTCACCCTTCTGATTCATCAACTGGCGCTGCGCTGACCATTAGAACCACCAGACAGAGAACGGCGAAGAGTCGAAGGCAAAGCGAACGCAATGAGGCGACCATGTTGAGCTGGGGGACTGTAAATTGTCATTAAATAATCGTTTAATAGGCATTAAAATGCAAAATAATTGCAATATTTTGAATTTCCGCGAAAAATAGAAGCGAAGGTAAATAAAAAATGCTGAGAAAATAATTATTTACCATGCGGCTCATCATAATATGAGTGGTAAATAACAAAAATTTATCTTCCTCCGTATTTAAAAATTACATTATAAAATTTTGTAAAATTTTAATACGGTAAAATACAGTAAAAGTCAAGGTCAGGAGTCCAATGAATCTTTTGAGTTTTGAAGGCACCATTCCCTATAACGGTTTAAAAATTATCTTTCAGACCAAATGATGTATACTTCCTTTACGAATTACGTGGGAAACATCATTTGTAATCTTCTTTTTTTGCGACAGTGACATGCATAAACGTATTATCTGAAGGGTTGTTCGGTGTGAAGAGTAGATCGGTTTCAAGTGGCGAAAAAACTTTCGGTACAAAAATATGAAATTGAGAAAATGTGGGGGGTAAAGGAAATAAAAAAGGCGCGGCAATTTAAACAGAACATTGACAGGGCATTTATATCACACATACGACATTATAAGCTCGCAAATTCAAAAATATTTATATTACGACTACTGCTTTTTTTGACATTTCTTTTCCAAAAAGCACAATTCAAACATAGCGCGACAGGTACTTCTTAAAGGCTTTCGGTTGAGACTTTCTGGCCGAAAGTTTATATTTTCTATAATATCATAAAACATGTGTGTAATTCATTGATTTTCTGCTTTTTCCAATCATAGAAATTGTTTTAAATAACTCTTAAAGTTGTCATAACAAAGGAATAATCTATTTCTAGTCTTTTAGGGAACAAACAATAAAAATATTTTCTAAATAACACCTTAAACAAGCGTTGTGATCACTCATCAACCCTCATCATCCTTCAAAACCCTTCCTAACATTTCCTCCAAACTTCCAATCACATCTCCCCTCCCTCCAAACACCCCCTTCTACACCTCAACCAATCTGCACGGTGCAATAAATACGAAGCCATCCAAATGCCCCCAGGCGTTTCATTCGTTCCGCCGAGCCCTCGGCCAAATTGAAATCCAAAAAGAAATAGGGGCGGGGCCTGAGAAATAATTCGCGTCTCCATTCTTACTGTTTTTCCATTAGATGGGGCGGGAGTTCGAAGTTGGAGATCGATTACAATGTGGTGATGATGTCATGGAGGGCATTGTTCATCATGTGTCTAATGGAAGGTTTTTGCAATGAAAAAAGTACGCAATACGAGGCCATGAGTCGAGTGCAATAGAGACGTGTTCCGTGTTACAGTAGAAGGAAGTTTTTAAAAACAACTAAAAACATGTTGAAAACAAGTAATTGAATAGCCCGAGGAAATGGAATGGCCACTGAATTAGCCAAATGTTCGATGAAGTAGGGACAATGGAAAAGGCGAGTTATTAATAAATTATAAAGCCTAGATTATAAGAAACTAGTTATGTCGAGTATAATATGTATTATATTGCAAGTGCAGGCAAAACATTTCGACGAAAAATCAAAGAAAATTCCAACGGCAAAAAACAAATTTTAATTTAAAGAATGGAATACTGCACGTTCCAAGATATGACAGCAGTTTCATAAAAAAATTCCACGACTACAGAGTTGTTTTTTAATATGTGGGATACTTGCACTGTAAAAGTTTGTTATAGTCTGGTCTAACAGCCTTTCCAAATATATAGTATGCGTGATTTAAACGTAAATACGTAGCATCATTCTTATCATAAACCACAAAAAACCTTCTAGACAAACGATTAGTGTTTGTTTCAGAACACGTTTTTTTAGTTTAAATATCACATCACAAACTACTCTGGCAAGGTCAGTATTGGGGCATACAAAATCGGATCAAAATGGATCAAATTTAGAGCGTAGTTTTTTAAGAATTAGCTCGCGCTTTCCAAAAACCGCCGACATTTTTTTTGATTGGATATGAAAAGGAATATATTCTTTTTTGGCGCCTTTATGCCACATATGTCACTTAGTGGTTGGGCGTATTCTGCATAAAACTTGAGCACTCCACCTCAGAGGTTTATCATGTTTGATTTTTAGACTCCACAATTTTGTATTCCTTATGCGTACAAAAGACGCCTATCGTAGTACTTGTAAAGTCATTTGTATTTATTTAGAACGCATTATATATGTATTCAACTCAAGTTTGTAGCAAAAACAAGCAAAATCTAATTTATATCATATTTGTATTGTAGTGGAGGCGTTTGAAAACAAAATGCTATATTTTAATAAAATAATCACAATTAGATTATATATAACATGCAAGTGCGTTCTAAATGTATATAACGGTGAGATCTTTAAGAGGCTTAGATATTCCTTGACATACCACGTATCACCAAAGAGAGTTTAATCTCTTCGTTTTATCGTAGTAAGATACGGCTGTAGATTATGAAAGATTACTCATCGGGTTACGATAGTTTTAAAGTTACCAGAGCATGCAGAATGCCATCGATTTTGTAGATATTATGACGTGCTCTATGCATTTTACAGCGGATACGATGACAATAAAAACGAGGGAAGGGAACGATGTTTGACGGTAATAAACATGGAAATATGGCTTTAAATCACGTTAAATTACGCTCTAAATTTTTCTAAGGACTTCAGAGATTTCCGCAATGACATAACAGCGTTAGGTATTGGAACACGTTGTCATACGTTAGGTAAGAATCAAATTATTTGAAGCCTAGCTATTTGAAGCCTAGCCAACCGCATAATTTTGGAGCGCCAAGGGAAAAATAATTTCAGAAAAAAGGAAAGAATCATTTGGTGAATATGAAATGGAGAGAGAGAGAGTTGAATGAAACAGCTTCGAAAACAATTTTAACAGACTTCATGTGCAAGCGGGTTGCTGTGCCGTATAAACATTTTGATGATAATAGGCACAAGTTTTGAACAAAATTTGGGAGTGCTTAATGCCTGGAGAACTGCCCTTTTTAGTCCCTGTATTAAGTTTGTCGCCTGAGATGCTTTCTTAAAAAGTATTTAAAAAGTTTTTTTTTTCGCTTTTAATTGATTTTACCCACAAAAACGTTTCTTTTACAGTGTCATCCCCATCGCTCAACTTTTGTCAGTCTTTATATCTATGATTTATACAAAAAATTGTAAAATCTTATTACTTCTGACAAATCCGAAACTTCCATCAATCATATCCAAAGAATTTCGACACCAACTCGCACGTAGATGTTTACGAATAAAAACGGATCCCTAGACCAAGTTTTATATCCCGCCGAGAATACTTTATACAAGTTTTATTCAAAAACATTATGACAAAGAATTATGACATCTCGGGACAGGGGCGTAAAAAATGTTTTATTTTGGGAGCCCTCAATTATGCAGTATTTTAAAATTAGAAAACAAAAAAAGGAACGGCAAGAAGAACACCTGTAGACAAGTGGAGGAGGTCAATGACGAGGGTTGTATAATATTTTGGAGACATTTTTTCGAGGTTTTTGTGATTTTCAATAGTTTTAAAATGTGGAATTCGTGTAAAAAGTATAAAAATTTGACGGCTGATGTTGATAAAACAGTACGAATTAATATCGAGCAATTGCCGAGAGTTTTGCTCAAAAAAATTTTGGGAAAGATATAAAATATACTCACAAATATACGACAGAATTTTTTTTTTAATTTTTAAACCCCCTCGCCTCGAGCAGTTTTGTTCTAGTATTGTAGTAATGACACCAAAGTTGTACATAATTTAAAACTTTTGTGTGTCTTTGTCTTTTGAGACCTAAATCATCTTTAATTCAATTGTCTCAAGATCAAATCCGTGCCTTATTGACGGTTCATGCTTCAGAAATCTCTATCCACTGACGGGTTTTCATTTACCGTTACAACAATACCCTGAAAATGGTTCTATTCATCCAGATATAATACATGGATATTTCTTATTCTTGCGCGTTTTTTGTCTCTCCAAAAACGTCATTTTATTCTCGGTTTTTTAGTTAAGATCAACGTGTACCATAAACACCAGAGTTAGATAAATAGATGAGGGAGGCCGGTCAGACGCACCAGGCAAGTTGACCGCCATTTTTATAGAAGGGATTCATGGAAGAGCAACCTAACTGACAAGACAAAGAGTTGATTTTATTGTTTGGCCAGCCTGAAGACTGATAAATACACGTAACTAGGTTACTACAGTATCCTTATATCGCTTTACCTTACTGGCTAGAGGGATATCCTCTGGCTAATTCGCCTTTTTCGATTAACTCGCCCATTAATATAAATACGTAACTCTTGCCCAAATATAATGTAATATCTCATGTCAAATATTTCTCCCAATAATGTAACGATGACGACGCACGTCTGTGTCGGAGCGATCGACCAATCCCTCGTTCTCTTGGCTTTTATACCAGCTCCAGAAATCCCTTTTCCCACGCATTATTCGGCCGAACGCTTCCTTATCCAGATAGAGCCCACGTCACCCATTCGAGAATCCGTTTTTATCTTTTATCCATCGTTTGTTTATAAATACCTTGACCAACTGATCACCGCAGCCATTTTTTCCCTAGACATATTTAGCCATCTGACTTTAGCATGAACAAAGACCGCGTAGTTCCTGTAGTGCATTATTTTCAATAAATTCCGCAAAAAACAAAGAAATCTCTTAGCGACCTACGAAGTTTTATTATAATAGACACCAGATCCATTGAATATTCAAAAATTTAACGAAATTTATTTCGGATTCTGTTTATAGCTCTGCCCTTTTGAAAACTTGTTTTTACGTCCTCCATTATCGTTATAAACAGAATAAAAATAGAATTTTTGGAGCAATGGAAAATTTTTGATGTAATTTCAAAAAAAATTAAAATTTTTCCGGTAATTTTTATTTACCCTTAATCAAGTCCTATAACAAAATTAATTTTACAATTACCTGCACTAAATACTCCAATAAAAAAGTACAATGGCAATCACAACCCACTTAAATTTACATAACTCCCTTTTTCGTCAAATGCGGTGGCGGGGATTAAATTGATCCGGAAAAACTGGCAAATCCGATGCTCTTCTTTCGAAATAAGACCAAAAACATACGATATAAATACCTCAAGGTAGATTAATTAAAATGTTAAGACAGGTAAGAGCGGATGTTAATCGGATATCCTGTTTGCAATCAGACGGAACAACGAGGGCTTTTCTGAGGTGTTTATTTGATACAATGGGGAACAAAAGTATGTAAGTAATAGCGATTAAGAAGTTCAGTGCACACTAACAATAAGAGTAATGTTGGGGGTGTACGAGTTAACGTATTTCAATTTTCCCACACATTTTTTTATGTAAACACAATGCAAGATGGCCTAAACCGCTGTTTTGCTTTGACCGTATCTCTTCATTTTCCATAGTCTATCGCCTGCAGGCGATTTTTTGATCTCTCGGCCAGCTATATAATACCAAAATCTGTTGTTAAAGGCGGTGCATAAAATTTTACATTTTCAAAAATTTTGTCATTACTTATCCTGTAATCACACATTGTTTACACCTTCAAAATCCTCCCCGATATGTCGCGCAATTCCAACCTGATTCCATATTTGAATGTTTTGCAAACACCCAATAAAGGTCAACATCCTTTCAGAATTGCGTCTAAGATTACCCCTTAGAACTGCACAAAAGAAATCGTAGGTGGCGAGGGCCATTATATCATAAAACCGTGTCATTTTCGTAAAACTTCCCTTCTGGCACGGAAAGGATCGAATTTCCAAATTGAAACACGAAATTAAAAGGAATGACTTTGGCCCCGAGACATTCAACCCGATAAAACATTTATGCACAATCATAAAAATGTCCCCGAATTTAGGGCCGAGAAAAGTTCGCCGGAGCTGAGGGTTGGGAACTTTGATGTAAATGCATGGATATGCATGCAGTTTGAGCTGCAAAAAACAAAGGAATTAAGAGCAGAACACACCAAAAATATGAATGAAAATTTTTGTTAAACTTTTGGACTTTCCTCAACTTTCATAAATCAGCTTCTAGATTCGGAAAATTGCAACGAATAAGTCTAAAAAGGTTGCAATGACTTGGTAAGTTCTCACGACAAGGTTTGTAATTTCCATTTAATTTTGAGTGCTCTAGGATTACTGATTACTGAAAATATAAACTGATGCATTGTAAGTAGAGCCAATATGTTGAAGATATTATTTTGTATTCTTTCTAGAGGAAATAGTATGGAAAATGAAGACAGGCGGTCAGAGGAAAAAACCTTTCTTTGGAGCCGCGGGTTGATAAAATAGATTTAAAGCGTTGTTTTTTCTAAATATCGAGTCTGTTTTTGCAGAAAACACATAAATTGTGCCCTAACTATAATATTATACCTCCTTTGCAAGTGTTATAAGCAGTCAAAATCTTCCAACCCCAAATTTTTACCTAAAAAGGAGTCGGTTGTTTATCCAAAGCGAACTAAAAATCTAAAAATCGCAAAAACACAGAGGCCCTAATTCTTGGTCCAAAATCCCAAATTATAAATTTGCTTGCAGGCATGAACTTCTACTGCCTGGTAAACAACCTTTTACGTATACCGTCATGTCTTCTTAGAATTTGGTGATGTCTCTTTTAAAAACATTCAAAGCTGTTCTAAACCACAAAGAATGTCTTATTGTTTTGGTTCAAAAGAATGTTTAGAGTTTAAACATATCCATTTAAGGGTATGTAATAGCCCTTTAATAATATTTCCAATCAATGTGACAAATTTGCAAAAAAATACTGTAAAAAATTAAATTCTGCAACTTTTATCAGGAATGCAAGGAAAATAAGGATAAGTTAACCGGATAAAACCTTAAGAACAACTTTTTCCTTGCGGGCATGCCATCCAGGCCTACGAAATTGAATTTGTGGCCGCTCACAAATCAACCATTCATTCGCAAACATTCCTTTTGATTTCAATGTCAAAAAAGGTGACAATCAAATTTGCGAAAGGAAACATTATAAAAAGGGACAGGAAAAACGTGGGAGGTCATTGTACAGACATGATGTCAAAAAAGAGAGCTTGAAGTATTGAATAATAGCTGTCAGGAGTCGACAATGTTTCTACAGTCGTTTAAGAAAAAGTTTGATGCAAATATTTCGATTATACTTCATAAAAGTTGTGTTTAAGACCGCATTTAAATGGCTGAGGTGAGCACGTAAAGTAGGGAGAGTTGGGCAGAAGAAAAACAGGTTCATGACTTTTTTTCTTATGCCTCTCTAAAATATCAAAGCAAAAAATTACTGTACTTGCTTCGCTCTAGGTGACCAGAAACTTTGACTCTTCTTGAGCAGTCTACTTACTGTATTCCAACTTTTTTTGTGGGCCTGGATTATCCAAGCCGGTTAATCTCATCGTCTGGATCTTCATTCTTTCTGTTGAATCAGTGCTTGAGTTTGAATAAACATTTTTTGATTATAAGACTATAAAAATGCCGATCATTTTTTGCAACATCCACGTCGTCTTCATAAGATCTTGTTCTGATAATAAATTTTAACATTCAATTAAAGAAAAATTTTTGTCCTCCGCCGTTCCGAAAGAATTAAATAATTTCCAGGAAGTCATCCCAAAAAGGAAAACATTACATACATGGTAATAATAGTTTTTGTTACAGAGTAATCCAATATTCATACAAATCCATTCAAAAAGTTTGTAATCAAATTGTTTTGAGAGTCGAAACAAGTAACCAAATTTGAGTTTGGAGTTATTTGGATGCTAGAACAAAGACAACAAAAGTTTGGAATTACGGAGGTCAGTGGCATAAACAATAAAATAGCTGTTAAAAATAATGCGTATTTTAGGTTAAAAAAGCATGAAATTTGAAATTTATTAATTTCAATTTATTTTACGACAATGTTTCGCCCCGATGACTGTGTAGATCAACGAATCCAGTGGCCGAGATCACTTTCCTTTTCTCTCGCCCCATTCGAATTATTCCCAAGAATTTTCTCCGAACCAATTTCGAAGTGCAATACAAAATCACAGGAATAACAAGATTTGAGAAAATCTCCGATCCTCGCAATGCCAACAAAGCCCAGAGACTGTAATTGGTGGCATGATATTGTGTGAGGAGGGCGTGCGAAAGAGTGGGGACAAAGATGAGAAATCCACAGAAAAAAAGACGTCTGTACACATTACTGTACGCTGAAAATAGAACCAAAATCATTTTCGTTACAGTCTTGAGACAAAGAAAAAATTTTTAAAATGAAAGTGCCTCATTTATCTCCGTAAATCGTGATTGAAATTTTGTGCAAAAGTTCATCATCATCTGGGTATTTCACCTTCCGGTCGAAAGTAAATCTCTTTCTACGCAAGGCTTTGTTTTTAAAATTCTTAAATTTAGTCATCTGAATATGTATGTATAAGTCGTTCTTTGCCCCTCGCGTACTCATAACTACACAACTGACCTTTCACAACATTTACATGTTATTTTTTATTTCTCCTTAACGGTATATGTACTTGTACTTTAGCTTTTTTCTCATTTTGTATCCGATTTTCGTGAAAAACTCAACTTTACATGAAAACTTCTAAATAACGCTTCCCTAGTGACAATGATCATTTTAGCTACAATTTTTTACTGTGCCCGACTCCAAATACCGTTCGATTTTTATAACTAAATAATATGTTTATATTTGAACTTACCACATCTCTCCTTTTTGTATTTTTTGTATAAAAATGTCATTCCTGACGTCAAATAACAAAGGCCTGCGATAAAAGTCGTAAGATAAAGCGTCGCGATCAACAAATTCTGTTGCCAATAACCCAAGGTTTTGTCGTATGACATGAAGAATGTTTCCAGAGAGCCTTGATGTTCATTTTGTATTGGAAAAATTGTAATTGCCGGTAGAATAAAAAGCCCGGATATCCAGGTCATCATGATTAATGTAATGTTTTTTGCCTTATTCCAAACTCTCGTGTAATGTCGCGGCAAAATGATCGAATGGAAACGATGCTGAGCGATGATGGAGATGTGAATGCTATGGGTATAAATACTGGCGCACAAAAGGTAAAATCGAAGCTGGTGATTTAAAAAGAAGCCAATTAAACTCTCGAAATTGATCAAAAACCTGACGGAAAGGCCGAAGCAAACGGAAGCGTTCTGAAAATTAAAAAGGAATTAATTGTAGTCGACAAAATATACAATGGAACAAAGTAGAGACCAAAAGTGTGAAATAACTACACCTTAAGGGTCCAATCTATCTGCAAGTGTATCTGTTGTAATAGTCATAACTAGTGACTTCTGAGAGTTTACGCATCAAAAATTATAACCTTGATTACACTGCAGAGGACAGAGTTTCTGCTTAAATTTTATTCTCTCCGCGCGAAATTAGCAGAGATATGGCCAAAAGACGTTTTTCCCTCGGACCGCTCTCCGCATATAAGGATGGTTACAGAAGACTCAGCCTCGAATTTCTTCCGATGAGCCGAAAATCAGTGCGAAAATTCGTCTCTACCGATTTTTGAAATTCATTGCTGAGTTAAGAGCTCGAGGTTTGGCAACTTTTAGTTTCGCAATAAATTCTTTCGCAGGAATTGACGGGTTTCGCAAAAAGTCCAGCCGAAGCAACGAATTCCAAAAATCAGTGCTAATAAGTCGGGAATGAATTCCAAAAATCGGCGCAAAACAAAAATAAAGTCAGTACTAAATTTCAAAAATCGGTGATTCTAAAAATTACGCTGATTTTCGGCTCATGGGAAGTAATCCGAGGCTGAGTCCTCTGTAACCGTCCTTATATCTCCACTCCTTCGGCGCGGCAAAAATCGTTGAAGATCTCGGCTACCCTGTAAGATTAGTGCCAAAATACAAGTGGAACATCTTGTGCAAGCCATGGAAAAACGTTACCTTGCTCTAAACAATTTTTCAAAAGCATCACATGTTAAAGAAATAGTCATCATTTTTCAAATACCTTTTTTGTACAGCGATTAAACACTGTCAAATTATGTAGAACTTGAACAAAGCCTGAACAAAATCTTCTGAACTCACCTGACTGCAGAACAAATAAAACGTGGCGTGTTTTTCGGACAACTTCCAGGCGCATAATGAGATAATGGCAGCGTAAACAGCAAAACCCAAGGAAATTATTGCGTAAAAATGAATAATAACATCGCAAATGTCATCGTACATCTGGAAAATTTAAATACAGCGAAAGTAAAATCAACAAAAAATCATTTCATGGACATGCACTCATGTATTTACACGTGTTCCCCCAAACCCGGTGTATTATTATCAGCTCCTCAGACGGCCCGCAATTTGCCTACGGCAATTCGAGAAAATGAAAGAGAGACGCCACTTGAAAAACAACTACATTCGAGTTCATAAAACTCAATTTTTTACAAACAAAACTGTACCTTATACACGTTCCATATATATACACATAAATTGTAACTTTATACAGAAACCCTTACAAAATCAAGATGTCAAGCGCTTTAAAAGAACATTTATATAGGTATTAATTGAGATTGGAAAGGATAAAATTGGAGGAATGGACTCTCGGCGTTCTTGTAAATATTTCACGGATGGATCAATTGTCCAGGTACACCTCTTGTAATATTCCTGAATATCTCCTTTGACATTGTATTTATTTCTTGTCGGAAATCGGTTCACGAGTCATGCGCTTAATTCGAAAAGATTGTAATCGTTGTGTTAGTCTCTAAGTTATAGTGTGAATTTTTAAAGGCCTATCTGCTTGAGTTCTAATCCCACTTGTAGTGTAGAACAAAGCAAGTTTAATACGAATATTTGCACTTTGTTTTCTGTCTTATGGTCGGAAACATTTGGCAACTTCAAAAACTTTCATCGTATAAATTGTCGCTTTCGACGCGAAGGCCTTCGTATGAAATTTTCCAGAATTCACGTTCGGTCCAAATAGAAGAAAAACCACGGTTAAGATGAACTCCCGAGCTGCGCCCAGAGTTTGGAATTTGCGGGTGACATCTTATACGACCGAAGACCAAATTTCGCAACTGTTGTCTCACGGTTCTAAAAATGATTATAATAATTTTGTCCCCATTGTTTTTCAGCCATGTTTTATCGAGTGGATTCCGCAGAATTACAATACGAAACGGTTGATGCTCTTAATGGTTGAACTCGGCGCTGTTAGGAGCTTAGAACAAGCTGTTTGTCACATTTCCACCTTCTCCATGGCCAATTTTGCTTCTTTCGAAGAAATTTTGAGGTGATATTGGGAATCTTTAGCTTCCGCCTCATATTCTTCTGTTTTCTTGCTGGCCGTACTGACTTCGGATTGTAGTTTATCAAATTGAATAAATATTTATAATGGTTTTTCATCTCTGTTAATTGTTTTGTTTTTAATTTCTCTTCAAAATTAGGTCATTCCTTAGTTTTTCCCTCAAAGCAAGAGTGAAAGCCCGGAAACGGAGGTGAGAGTGGAGATAAAATCAGGAAAACGGATGTCGATCTCGGATAAAAGCCCCGCTCACCTCAATTGCGGTTAGTCGACCGAATTTTGAATTCTTTTTTTGACTGACTTCCGAGCTCCGACGTTCACCATGGACTCGGCCAAACAATGTTTTGTGGCCGCCACCATCCTCAGCTCGATGTCCGTTTTCATTGCAGTCACTGTGCTGCCGGTCATGATCGCTCGATTGGACATTGTGATGGACCAATTGGTGGATGAAACGATCGCTTTCAAGGTCGCTGCTGATGCTTTGGCAATGGAGTTGCAGTTGCGACAGAAACCGCATTTTCGTCAGGTTGTGAAGAGCAGAATTGCAAGACAATCGAGTTTCTTGGATATTCTGGAGAGACGTAAGGGAATGTTTAGGGGTTTAGACGGGATTATGAGAGATTGAAGGACCTTTCTTTTGCTGGGGTGATTGGCTATGTCATCAAAAATTTTTGCAAGGATTTAAGACCTAAAATTTGTATTATTTTAGGTTCATTCAAAGGTCGAATGCGATTAATGGAGCGTCAGAAAGCCCGAGAACAATCCAAAGGCTTCATTGAGAAAACCCAAAAATTCTATGAAAAATACGACGATTGTAAGTTATGTTTACTCTGTAATTTTGCCATAAATCATCATTATTTTACATAAATTTTAGTAAAAGTCTTCAACAATCCGCATGTCCCAAAACACACAAAAGAGATGAAAGAACAGCTTCATGAAGAGTTCTCTCGAGTCAAACAGCTTCCAATTCAACCAATTCCAGTTGACATCGAGGCTGAACATCGCGAAAGATTACATCAAAGAAGACGGCCATACGAAATCAGACGTCATCCACAGAGATTCCATGTGGAAGAAAATAGTGTGAAAGAAGAGGAGAGCAAAAAGAAACAAGAGTTTAGAGAAGGATCCAAGTGTCCGAGGGGTCCAACTGGAGCTCCCGGAGAAAACGGACTACCTGGATGTGAGTTTTGTTGGTTTAGACGGCAGGATATGATTTTTGATGACTAAGGATGCCCTAAAAACATTCTTAGTTACGTATATCATCCTTTAATTTGCAGTACCCGGAACGCCCGGAGAGCCTGGTCGTCCCGGCCGCAGTTACAGCAAGATCCCTCCCGTCTGTTTCATGTGTCCCGAAGGCCCCCCTGGCATTACTGGACCACCTGGAACCCCCGGAATTCCCGGAAAACAGGGTCCCGATGGATTCCCCGGATTCTTTGGCCCTCCTGGACCACCAGGACCAGCTGGGGATCAAGGCGAACAAGGTGATGACGGATTCCCAGGACTCCCCGGCAATCCTGGTTTCATCTTTAAAGCTGGTCCACCTGGTCCACCTGGAGATCCGGGAACTCCTGGAAATGCGGGAGATTCTGGAAAGGATGGAGAGGTTGGATTACCTGGATTGATGGGAGAAGAAGGAATTGAAGGATGGGAGGGAATGCCCGGAGAAGACGGAGAACCAGGCCCTCAGGGGAAACCGGGAGAAATTGGGGATAATGGACAAGATTTACCTTATTGTGAATGTCCGGGAAGATCGCCAAATGCTTCGGAAAAGGATAAAATGAAGAAAGTTGTACCATATTACCCGGTATTTATGAGAGTTTTATAGAGAATAAATGATTGATTGATACACATGTATTTTTGTTGACTGTAAAATAATTTTAAGGCATATTTTAGCTCAAAAATGAAAAAATTTTTATTTTTTTGAACTGCATTTTATTATACATATCTGATCGTGAGCTCAGTTTTCATTTCTTTTTCAATCCTTTTCGCCGAATTTATTCCCCGCCGACCGGTCGATTTTACCCTCAAAAATGGCCGAATCAGCTCAGACTTCTCCTCCGTGTAAGTCAATTCCAAACATTTTTGTATTACTGCCATTCCTATTCTAATACAAAGCAAATTTCCAGCTCTGATATCCAATTTGATTGGTATTATTGTCGCCATTTTTGAGTTCATCGCCAATATTATTCGACCCTTCATCGGAGCCCAATCCCCCACTCCACCGCCCGATCAAAATCAATTTGCCAAACCCAAAGATCCCAATTATCAGACGTTGGCCTTTATGTCCGATCAAGAGCCCTTTGGAAAGGACAAAAAGGTTAAATAATCTGGCAATTGGATTTGACTTTTATATTGATATTGTACTAGGGGATTTACTATAAAACTTTTTTTAAATTTGGGTGAAATCTTTATTTCGTGAAAATCAGTTTCAAGAGTCAGCCGAGATATTGAACGATGTTTGCAAGCAAAAACAAGGAGAGACGGTCTTGAAAAAAATACAGACCTTTAAAAACTTTGCCTTCCCAAGTTGCATTCCACAAAAATTCGCCAATTACCAATGTTTTAATAAAAAGTCGTGACTGGTATGGGGATTCTCATCCGATTCGCAACAACAATACCCTTCGATCTATTACAAAACGATGTATTCAAATTGAAAAAAAAATCACAAAACGATCCTCAAAAGGAAGGTGCAGCTGTGAGGAGTGTCTTCAGCTAACAACTCTAAATTTCTTATCTCTAAAAATTTATTTTTTGCGAAACGAAACAAATTCGGAAACAAAGATAATCCCCAGTGAGAGAGACCCTGCCTATTCTTCCTCTTATACAGGTTCAATTTGGAGCTTTTCTGTGGTAAAACTTGCAACAAAGTATTGGAAAATCTGTAATAACATTGGATTGAATAAGACCAATGGAGTTGCGGTACAAAAGAAAATGGTAAGTTTTTCTGACTTTTGAGTCATACATACCTCGGCGCAAAAAATCCTGAGAATTTATCGAACCCCAAATAGAATGATTTGTCGCTGAGAAAAATGGGAGGAACGCGACGTATTAAGGCAAAAAAATGCAAAATGCACCGTGCAAAATAATTTTTTTCAGTCAAAATGCACTGTGCGAACCACTTTTTTCGCGATTTTCGTTGCGACGCCCAAAAGCCGCACAGTACAAATTCTGAGGACTTTTTGCGCCCAGTAGTGCATATATCCGTAAAGTTTACGTTCTTTTCAAAAGTCATAATCGTATTAATAAAGATTCTTCTCGCGAATGCAAGCTTTATAATAATATCTCGGGGTAAATGTAGCAATTCCTGCGTAATCACCTACTTCTTGATTGCGTTATATCCCCCAATTCAGGTCATTCAGCTCTTTTCTTTTAGCCGGTTTGCGCAACGGATGTCTGAAACTTTCACTTGTTCTAGAATGCTTTGGGATCTCTTCCTTGACATTTTATATAAATTTAACATAACATTAAATGCTCTATTTTAATTTCAGGCTGAGCCTAATGAACCGGGCGTCATGTTCGTGTGCGTTGAAGATGGTGAGTAGTTTATAGCATATCTAACCCTTTTCTGAAAGAGCTTTGCTCAAATTGAGCGTCAGTTTTCTGTTAACTTAGAAATAGCAAAAAAAACAGGTCCCAAGATCTGTGGTGCAAGAAAGTGAGAAGTTTCTATAAAAAGTCGTCATTTGTTATCTTTATAATTTACTTTTCAGGCAGTGCTGATGCTAACTCTCCTTGCCCTTTACTCTCTAATCGCTGGCTTTTCCTATTATGGCTCTCAAAACCAAGAATATCAATCTCAACTTAATGTAGATGGGCCTTTCCAAAATGATGGCAAACAGGCCCAAGGACCCAAAAGAGTCCGAACAGTCCTAAATGAGAGACCCAAATATAATATTCACGAAGCACAAGTCCCTAAGGCCAAGCCTTTGAGTAAAGAAGATGTCCAAACAGTCGATGAAGCGACCAATATTGTCCGTTATAATCGTTCTTATGGCAGTGGAAAACGTGTTGATATGGGGGCGTGTAAGCCGATTTACGGGAAGGTCTCTGTTTTTGTGGCCTATCGAAAAGAAGAGTACGATAAGAAGTATAAGATTGCGCAAGCCACGTTGCAATGTTACTTGAAATCGACCAATTACACACTTCATTTGGTCGATTTGTACAATGATCCGGAGGTGAAAATGCACTGTAGACACAACGAAATCTTCTTTTTGAAACATTGCGCGGCCGCGGTGTATCTGCGAAAGAGTGATTGGATGCTGGTTTTGGATGCCGATACTGCCGTCGTAAATCCAAATCATTGTATTGAGGAGTATATTGATGATAGAGTCGATTTGGTTTTCTATGAAAGGTTCTTCAACTGGGAAATTATGAGCGGAAATTATTTGGTAAGCGTTGTGGTTAGTATATGTTGGAGACGTTAGCATGCAAATCTCTCGAAGGGCCAACATTTTTTGTGTGCTTTAATTTTTACAAGCTAAAGTCCTCAACTTTGCTTCTCCATTTAATTATTTATTTATGTCGTTGATAATACATAGTATCTTCAGGTCAAAAACACTGCATTTGGTCGGGATTTCCTCATGAAATGGGCCAATTACGAATTCACAAAGCCCGACAGTTGGAATGGCGCTGACAATGGGGTCCTTCAAGTAAATCTTAAAAGAAACTTAATGATCCCTTCAAAATTTAGATTCACATCTTAAACACAGTTTTGCCTGAGGCAATCAGCGAAAGGAACACTTGTTATACAATCTGGAAGAATGCGACAAGTTACGACAATTACATGGCCTATGTAATGTGTGTGAAACTAATGTTGGGAGCCCAGAGATTATATCCGGAACAGTTGAGGATATTGA
This sequence comes from Bursaphelenchus mucronatus, assembly GCA_025436335.1. Classification (NCBI taxonomy): domain Eukaryota; kingdom Metazoa; phylum Nematoda; class Chromadorea; order Rhabditida; family Aphelenchoididae; genus Bursaphelenchus; species Bursaphelenchus mucronatus. Next base: position 3,793,979 of record CM046358.1, read on the forward strand.
GAAGAGGCCATGGAATGGCCAGGGATGGGTTCCTCGTCTACGATTCGTATTGCGATGTAGACTTTATGTTCCATGGATATAAACAAAATGAGATCGGGGAGGATAAATGGGAAAGTCCGTGGAAGGTAGGCGACTTATAAGATTATTCTTTTGCAGCGATGAGATTTCGATGAAACTTGGCTCTATATACCAAATGTTGTTTTTGAGCCATAGCTGAAATTGTTTATTCACCATCTCTTCTGTTAAAATGAATATAAAAATTAATCTAATTGCAGAAGCCAGTAGTTCTCGAAGAATGTGGGACCGGTTACAATGGCTGGTATTGGCGCAAGAAGAAGCAGATGCCCTGTTCTGAGATTCGGTATCATTTAGCGAACTTCGAAAGACAGACAGCTCACAGTTTCCCGAAAGAAGGCCGAGTATTTCCACATCTGGAACTACCCGATGTTGGAGAGTGTTGGCCGAATTGTGAACATTACTAGTGTTGTTCCTAAGGAACACATGCCATTTGTTGTTGGGTCTGGTTATTGTTACGGGTACTACATTTTCATACTTAAAAAATATGATAAACGTCGAAATTGAAATTGACAAATACATGTTGAATTGAATTGTATTGAAAATACAGAACAAAAATGCAGTGTTTAACACTTTCCCGTGCGTGTAACTACTACATATATGTATACCTTTTGACTTTAGCTATCTTTCAGCCTCAACAGACAAAGTCGACCTGAATGGCAAAAAATACAAGGACAAGAGGAGGACTATCTAGTTTTGTATACGACCTAATATTCATTTTTCAGGAGTTTGCGGCTATGAAGATAGTTGGATATTTCGATTGTGCTAGTTAAACTCAAGGTAAAATTTCTGGTAAGTCAACTGGGACTCCAGTAGCGCAAATATACAAAATTTAAAATTATATTATTAAACTTGAGATTATGATTTTGTTAGCATCCAAAGCTAAACATTTACACTTGCTTTTTCGCTCTCCAATGAGTTCCTTCTAAAATTCCCCGAGGCGTTTTCTCTCCCCAAAAGAAGAATCCTTTCGCCTCCGTTGTCCTTGGCAATTTCAAAAATTGCTGACCAGGAGTTTTATAATAATAGGGCAAATGGCTACTTTTTGTCTGGAAACTCCAGTCATTAGGGGTTCGAAAAGTTATTTTTGAGTACAATGGTTAAGATAAAAGTGAAATAAAATTTATTTTTGGCAGAAAACATTGATTGCTACGGCAAGTCTGAAAAGGTTTCACAATCTTTATGCATGGTGTAAATAAATAATATTTCATGTTTCAAAACCCAAACATTACTTGTATAAAGTGTAGTTTGTGAGATATCAAAGTATTTTTACGTTAAAAATTGTTTAAATGGCATCGCTAATTTCCAATTTTTTTGAATTTTACAGGTGTCACTATAATTTTCTTAAACTTTGTTCCAATTTTTATTTAGGCAAAATATCAATTTCAGAAGGTTACAACTGGCTTAGAAACTCGTTAGAGCCCAGGTCCTTGCAAACAAGAGAGAGAGAGAGAGAAAATGAGAGAGACGGTCAGAGAAAAAGTTATTGTTTGACCAAACTAGTGACAATTCTAATTATGATTAATCGACCTTAAAAATCTGTCATATGCCTTATAAAATTTTTGTCTTACGTTAAATCTCCAAATTTTATTGAAGCCTCACACAATTAATAGCATTTAAGTCACGTTTCTTGAGCGTATGACGTATAATATTATTTTGATCGTCTTTGACTATCCATTCTGACTGCCCTTAACAAACTTTTCTCCTCCGCCCTAGACATTTCTTTTTCCCACTTTGTACCTCACAAATATTTTTGTTTTTCACCTCATACTCGAACTTTATAAACCCATCTCCATCAAGAAGGAATCTGTTTTCTCCTTTTCTCCAACCTTATATTATGGCATTTTGAATGTATTTTCCTCCCCCTTCCAAAGATGGCCATTCAAAAACGGCTGTATTCCCGGAGGCAATTATCGAAAATGTATAGACGCCGTTTCCATTGTACATCGTATATAGGAGAGTGGACATCGGCCGAGCTTTGTATAGTTCGTAATTGTTGGTCTTGGCCAACTTTTTTCTTTATTTCTTCCATTTTTTTGCATTTCAAAATTGAATTTTCCATAAATTAGCGTACCTTTCCCAACGTCGAAAGAAACCCTTCAGGGTGGGGTCTTAATTCCCTCGTATAGTGTGAGAAACTGCTGTAAATATTGTTCTTTCCCATTTGTCAGGAAGCCGTATGCATTTTATTCAAGGTTTCCTTATTCTGATTACCCGAAAATTGTGATAAAATATATTTAAAGCGGGACTAACGAGTGGAAAGAAAGATGCCAACAAAGAAAATCGAAGGTTCGTTTGGGAAAGTTTCGAATGGATATTGTAGGAGGTCTCATCTAGTAGGTGATTTCATGATGAAAACTGCAGCACAAAGGGTTGACAGCAGGGTATAACACCTTGTACCTTTAGTATGACCTTGTTAAACGACCAGTAAATTATCGTCGGTCAGAAATAGAAAATGTGGGGATTACTGTAGAAAATGTTAGAGCTCGCATTAGAGACGCTACAAGTGCGACTCTTGATGAAACTTGGAATATATCTTGGGTAAATTAGCAAAAAGCAGCCCCTGCAAAGCAAGAGCGAAAATTTTCGGAAATTGACAAGAAAAGTAGACAAAGTAAGTGAAACGGCAAAATTAAAGAGAAAACCGAGCGTCGCACCTCGAGCCCTTCCCAACGAAGATGTCCCAATTTTAACTTGTTACACTTGTTTCACATTACCTTTAACTTTCTTGTTTTTCACCGCTCTCCTCATATGAGATCCTTAATGTTTTTTACAAATTTCCTAATTTTTCGAAGTGTAAAAGTGGATTTCCAAAACAATTTAAATTTCTGACTTTCTTTCACCTGACTTTTTCCCCCTTCCTGCCCTCAAGTTTGCCGTGAAATTCCTGTGTAAGGCATTTTGGGAACCTCTCCTTGTCCCCCTCCAAATTGTGGCTTAGCAACGGTGCCGATGCGTCTCTCACCGGGCGTTTTGTTGGTCTGAGGTTGAAATTGGTGCTTCTATTACCTTTTGACTTGTAATTGCACGCTATTCTCTTCGATTTGGCTGAAATTCATCTTCTCTCTTCGCTGAGAATCGTCTCAAAATCTTTGGAGAATCTGCCGTTTACCGTATTCCCAGCCGCTGTTTTTCGACGTTTCGGACGTGTTTTTCCACTTGAAAGTCATCGTTTTTTTGTTTTGTAGGGTCCAAAACGGAGGGCACTTTTTTGAAAAAGTAAACCTATAGGATGACGTCCTCAAAATTACCGCCCAATCCGCATGATAATATTGCGGCGGTGGCGGGGAAAAACGGTACGTTTCAAGGTAATGTCAGCGATCCGGATTCGTTATTTACTCGAGTTATTTCATTGTTTTAGATAACCGAGATCCCAAAGAAAAGACGTATCCTTGTAAGGTCTGTGGCCGACATTTCATCAAAAGCTCACTTGTAAGTTGGAATTTTGTTTTTGAAATTTGAAATGATTATTACTTTTTGAGATGAATAATATGCTTATTTTCAGGAAAAGCATGAACCGGCTTGCAAGAAACTCACAAAAATGCAGAGAAAAGTGTTCGATTCGGGGAAACAGAGGGCCCAAGGATCAGATATCCCCTTGACTGCAGTCATAAAGGCCCGGAAAGAAAAAGAACATGTAAGGGAAAGAATTTCAAAATACCTAAAGATTGGTACTTTCAAAATGTTCCCCAAAGTTTGACTTGGGTTTTCAAAATTTTCCATGATGACTTTAAATATTCCGTAAACAAGCTGCCAAAAAATTTTGCGATTGCATTCAAAATGCAGCCAAAGCAACACTTTACAACTTTTTTCGAGAGACTGTTGAAAATGAGGAGTTACGGTTAGAGAAAAACTTTTTTCGTTCATAACTTTCTGACTTATTTGTTGACTGAGACTTTTTTAAAAAAATGCCTTGTGAGTTTTGGATATATAAAATCGCTTGTTTTAGGTGGGTGGAATATTTCCTCGGCCAAAAACCCATTGGCGCGAACGGCATCAGGAGTTTATTGGAGCTGTGAGCGCTTCACGCCAGGTTGAGCATGCCCTAAAGACCGGAGGGCCTTTGCCGCCGCCTCCGAAGACCAGTATTAATCCGAGTAAGAGGCTAAAATCAACATTTTTTTAATGAGATAATTGCAATTTTAACTCATAATCTTGTGGTCTTTAGATTATGTCAGATGTGATTACTGCGGCCGATCATTCAATCCAAACGCGGCGGAAAGGCACATTCCTCACTGTCGCGAAAAGAATGGGCGACAAAAGACAATGGCCAGTCGAAGTCAATCAGTTGGACGGACACAGACTGCGAAAAGCACCGCAAGTTTTGTCACCTTTTTTAAGAAAAATTTGATTTTTGTCAACGTAACGATTTGATCACAAAGAATTCTGAAGTGAGGCAAACGCAAGATTCTTAGGTTTTCAATTTAATACATATTTTATGTACAAAAAATTCTTTTCAAAAACTTGAAAGTTACCTGTTTACATCCAAAACTAAGACAAAATTGCATACGTAAAAAAAATTGTTTTCCTTTAGCTGTCTCTCCTCATTTGACACAGTCTTTCGTCCGCAAGTATCTAATATCTCTGCTGCACTTGTAAAACAAAATCTGAAATTTTCAGAAACCGATATAGCATGCTATTTCCCCGAAAACTTGAAGAACATCTGAATCTTACATTTCTAGCAATTCCTTTAGTAATGAGTCTAACTTCCAGGATAACAGATCCAATTTGCGCCGTCAATCTCGTGAGCATTCGCCAATTCGAACTCCAGCCGCTCCTTTGCAATCAAGACAACGACAAAGGACTGGTTCTGGGAAATCTCCTGGTCCATTGAATGGAAGGATACCAACTGGAATCCCCAAATCAAGGGCAGGACAACAAGTTAGCAGTGCCAGTCATACGAGAACTTCGGCTTTGCCAACACCCGTCAAGTAAGGGAATTAACGGTTTAATTACAAGTAAAGAACAAAGCTCTGACTCTCAGTTTTTTTTTAATTCGACAAAAATCTTGATAAAAACCTTCTGAGAAAAATTGCTCAAGAACATCTCTGCTTTAAGTACTCCATGTTTTCCAGTGATTTCTTTCTGGTATTATATGTATTACTTTTAATTGATCTTCAGACGTTCCCGATCGGCCCCACGAACAATTTCGGCCACATCTCGAGCCAGTACGGCCAAGTCTGGAAAAAGGTTATAACTTGTTTGCTGTTTGATATATGTGTTTGGCCTGAGGCACTTCACTTTTTATTCAATTTGCGGTTTCCACGAACTATAAACATTTAAAATTCGTAACATTAATTGTTTGTAAATAAAAAAACGTTTGCTTTGAGTGTGCTGCTTGATGTGAAATGAAATGTTCGTTTGGGGATAATGAAATTAATTTATAATTATATCTAATTGGGAAGTTTGTAGTCTAAATAAATCAGCTTCATTATTTTTACAAGTGGTGATTTTTCATAAAACTTGGCTTCAATTTATAGAGTTGAGATAGCACTCGTTGTGTCATTTAGCACGAACAGAAATAAGGAATTGACGGCATTTCTATCAACTTACATACAACATGTTTTTGTGCCATTTGAATGCTTAAGATTTGAATAATGTTTGTGACTGTTCCTGCTTGTTGCTTCTTAATGCTTTAGAAATATTTGATGACACTAAAAACAGTCTCTTTAGTCCAATCTCAACTCCTCGCACCCCCAAAACTCCCAAGACTCAAGAAGCCAAACCCAAGACTCCAAAGACCCCAATGAAGCCAAAGACTCCAAAAACTCCCATTATAAATGGCACCATCATCAAGAATGGCGCTCCAAAAACACCATCAAAATCACTGAAACCCAAAACTCCAAAAAATCGGTCCAAATCACCGAAACCCGAACTCCGAGAACTGAATGGATTTGCTGTGGCGGCGCCTTTGTCCAGAAATCGAAGCCGAAGCAAAAGTAATTTGAAGAAAAGTGGGAGTGCAAAGAATATCATGGATTTGGAGAGAATACCAACCAGAAGTGGATCGAAGAAGGGGAAGAAATAATTTTAAATAGAGATATTTTGATGGTATAATAATATGTTATAAATACATTGTGCTTGCAAATAAAAGGCAGTCCTGGGTAATTCATATGCATCAGTTTAAAATACATTTGCCTTGAGGTAATAAAGATTGCCATGTAACATTATGTGTTTTTTAAAAGCCCCTAAATGTCTCCACCGAGAACCGCACTTTGGCGACAAAAAAAATTTTTTTAAAGCTTTGCAAAACGCACGACATCAATTTTTAAAATCCAAAGGTCTTAAAGATATTCGAAGACTTTGTGTAACATTTCTTGAAACAACCTGTTTAGTATTATACAAGCATCTCAGGGTCTTCGATGTCTCTGAGCAACTTGGTTTGGAAAACCACTTTGACTTGACCGAAATTGTGTGTTGTCGATGATATGTGGAACCTAAGAAACTATGTGCGCATAGTGGCTCTATTCCGCTTCAAAAGGTCTTTGATTTTCGATTAAGTTTTGTCATTCCAGTTGATGATTGTAGCCAGCGATTCACGATTTTTTATTTTTAAGTAAGTTATAATACATAGATTTGATGTTTTTTAACTTCTTTTGCCAAATTTATTGCAAAATTAGAGAATTTATTTATTATAATCATTTAAATTTCATTTTTATTCATTTTCGTTATAAATACAGTTGTGACGTTGAGATCCAAGAGATTCATAAGTATATTCACTTTGATTCAATTCGCTAAACAGTGTTAATTGCCGATTCTGCACACGGCCGGCTTTACCATGGACGTAGACTTTTCTATCTTTGATTTGCCATCAAGTTTGGTCAATCCAGTTGATGATTGTAGTGTTAGCAAACTCTTAGTTCGGAAGGATTTGAGGCATGGCAATAACGAGGTAAACGCAGTTCGGTATTCGGAACTAAAGCAATTAAGAAATTCTATATATAGTATTTACCTGAAGCTAAATAAGATGAAAAAGTTCAACGTGCTGGCAATATTGACAAGTAATCCACCATAAGAGGCCCAAAAGAACCATTGACTGACGGGAATCTGACCAAATGGAATGATCACAGATCTCACAAATGCATTGACAAGCCAACCAAAGACAACAACGATCATCATCACCAACAATGATTTGAAAACTCTTCTCATTGAGTCATTGTTTGAAGTTTTATTTCTCAATTGAATCCAAACAATTGAGTAGATAAGTAAGTCAATTAGGTTGATAAGAAGACATACGTCAAACCAAGGCAAAGAGCCGGCTCCCATGCTGTCTATGATGCTACACATAACTGGTCTGAAATTTGAATATTCCAAATTCATTTGCCTATTTATATGTAGGAGAAGTGAGCAAAGATTGTAACAAGTACAACCTAGCATAGGTGCATAGTAAGTACATATAATATTTTGTTTGCAATTTTTCCATAATTATTATGAAGTTTTAGGAACCGAAATACAGGATGTTCAGAGACATGGGTCGAAAGGTCTTTGCCCATTTTTTGGCGCTCAATCCAGCTATCCAAAAATGGTAGAGAAAAGGGAAGATCGGCAATTGTTTGTCAGAAAAAATTATTTTCTCCATCAGCGCAGAAATATGTGTATTCAGATACTTTTGTGCACTCGGTTTGAGCCATGTAGCTTTATCAGAAGTTGAGATATAGCCTTTGCCAATTTGACAAACTTCCGTCAGACCTTCGCCAAATGTTTGACCCTCTTTACAATCATCAAATAAAGTGCTTGAGATTAGTGTCTCCGCTGTATACACCCTTTTCCGTGTTGGCGGAGCAAAGGATATATAGTTTTCGGCAAAAAATCGCGCATCTTTTTCTTTTTTCTGCAAAAATTATTTTTTGGACATCTTAACATAACGAAGAAATCGAAAAAACCTTTCGTCACATTTTGTCTGAACCTTCGATTAAAAAAATGTCGTAAAAAAGGTGACAATAATAGAAACAGACGCCAGAAATATAGGCCTACTCTGTGCCGAATTCACTCTTCGTTTGGCCATATCCCAACCACGAAACGTAACTGGCGAAGCTGATCGAGGCCGCCAAACAAACTCCGATATATGGTACCTTGCTGATGCTGGTGTAAATAATAGGAAACGTAACTCCAATCAGTCGATCAACACCCACAAAAAGGGTCATAAATATGGATAATGTAATTCCTTGAACCATGAGAATATTCGTGTAATAACAGAGGTAAAATGGGATAAAATTATTGCCAGAAAGCATGTTTACCAAGTAAAACCAATGACTATTTTGATGGAGAATATCCCCGAAGCTGGCAAGGCTGACAAAAATATTATAAGAACCGTGGAGCTTTCTGAAGATAACAAATCGTTTGTTATCGTTAGTCATCACATTGTATAGGAAATGTTATACATTTCCTATATGATATATTGGTTATTGTGGGCTCACTTTTTCTTGAGTGTCGCCAAAATTACCATCGAATTCCCAAAATAACTGACTAAAGAACAGGAAAAGAATAAAATTGGAGGCATAATTATACCGATTTGACGTCCAGCTCCATTGTATGTGTGATATAACTGAAAGAGGTAAGAGCTCATAAAATAATTCCTTACCCATTCCGCCATTGGATTTGAAAAGTCCCCTTCGTAATTTTTGGCCCGATTTATTTCTTGGTGCAACTGTTCGAACATGTCTAAAAAATAATCTATTAAGAATTATTGTAATAATCAGAATAAACGGAAATAATGTCGGACAATAACACGCACATATTTCATCATAACAAACTCTTGGAATCGGTGCAAAAGGGACAACTAAATCATGTGCAACAAACGATCATATGTGACATTGGAATGTCTTGCGTGCTGGAATATTGCGTAAAGGATATATTAAATCAAATAATCCACATTTCAAAAAATAGTGTGTCTTATCAATGCCCAAAACATGCATTAAAGGGCCAGAACAACTACTTTTGAATCGCTCTTTTTACGGCGGGAAAACGAAATGTCCAAAAAGTTTCTTCGTCTACTGTACCAATAACAACAGAAAAAAATCATGGTGACATTCTACATGTCCACCAGTAATAATTTTACTGTTTGCAACTCTGCCGCTTTTGTTTTCGCTGCAGGTCATAAAAAAACTTTTTTTTTTAAATCAGTCAAAAACGGAATTTCTAAAGATACGCAACTTGGATTATCTTTAAATTTTATAATACATTATTCCTGTAGAAAGGCCAGGCCGCTTATCAGCGCCGGAAAGTTTTAAATAATCTTAGCTTTCGAAAGGCCGCTGAATTACATATAATTACATATCAAACTACATGTAACTTAAGCTAAAAACGGGGTAGAAAACCTGGATTCTCTGTAAATTTTGCATTGCTACTGCGTAAAAGTTATTAACGCCGTAGATTTTAATTTCATTTTCGAAAAGGCTTTTGTTTTTGATGTAGTGAGTGATTTGCAGACTTTAAGAACTTGAAAGAAAGCCCTATTTTTATTGAAAGAAAATAAAAGGCGTCATGTTCTATAGTCATAAAAGTTTCCCCAGTTTCTACAAAGCTCGGGCAAAATTTTACCTTTTTTAACAACGTTATCTTCGCATTTTATATATAATTCCGTCAACGACATGGCTACAACTTATGTTTGGCCATTATAACAACTTTAGTTACATTACTGTTTGTTTATTAGCCTCCGGATATTCACGTAAAAGGATCCTCCCATCAGAGACCGTTTTGTGAACAGTGTCTCCAAGGGGTGATTAGTATAGATAATAGAAAATGAGCAAATCCTAGGAAGGCATGTTTATATTATGAATTGTAATTGAAAGAAACAATCGATTGGAGGGTTCAAAAAACATACCTCGTATCGTAAAAGGGAAGGCTATTTATTTAAAGCATTTTGTGTCAAAAATAATGAGAATGTTGTTTTCAGAATATTTAAGATTCAAATATTTGAATGTTGGATGGTAAACTCAATCCTTATGGGATTGCTTTGTTTTATGTAGCGATCCAACATACATAAAGCAAAGTTTACAACGCAAATTTGATTAAAAGACTCTTGTTTGAAACCAATAAAGTCATAATCGACCCAAAATACAAATCATTTCTTTTATATGTAGATATGACAAAGCTTTTAAAAAATTGCATCCCATATACCTCTGGCTTTAAGTTACGGTATAAAAATTGCGGATTTCACTCTGAAATGGTGGAATTTCAGACAAAGCGTTAATTAACACAAAAATAATGTGGACTTTTGGAACCTTTTTGGGACGGGCAGAAGGTCCGGTTTCTATTTTCTCGAAAAGATGTACATACATAAACCCATCTTTACGTGCTTTCCCAAATATGTATATATATATCGCTACATCAAAAATCATAGAGGAAAAAATTGGATTAGCCAAAGAAAGTATAAATAATAATTAAGTTTTGTTACTTGGAGATTAATAAAAAAATAGTCATGCTCGAACACTTGATAATCGTATTTTAACAAAACTTAATGGTAGAAAAGCAAAAATTCAAAGTTGCAAAATCTTTTTGGTTGCACAATGCCAAAACGACCAAGACTTTTTGGCTAATTAATCAAAAGAGAAAGAGCTCAAAATCATTGCCCCTCTGACTGTTACTCCTCATCTTCCATTGCCTTTAATCCGTTATTTTTGGTCAAAGTATTTATCATAGAACAGTCGCACAAAATTTGAAAAAATCGGAGCATCCTGTAAAGAGTGAGCTAAATGAATAAATAAAGTACGCAATATTTGAAGAAAATCGAATTTTTCATTTAAAACGCATGCCAAGCGTATTCCGTTAGATGTTCATCAACATACTTACTTAGGTTGTAAACTACCAGTTAAACGTTATGTTACACAAAATCGTTTTTCTCGTCTGCCAATGACCTTAATTTTCAAATAAAAAACCTCAACAGACGCTCTAAATCCTAGTGCAAACTCAATGTTTATTTCTGTGCCTCATACAAATACGGTCCAAGGATAATATTATTACTCTTAACAAAATCCCTCTCGTTTGATCCCTACTCCTAATCAAATTACTTTTCTATAGTAATTTCTAAAAGTTTTCTGCACCAAAATTTCAGTCTAATATATATATAATATACCGTTCACCTGGAACTCGGGCTATCATTCTTTGCACTCAAATTCAATTATTTCAAGTTTCTTTTAACTTGGGAAATACTGGTTTTATTTACTTATGATATCAGATATGGAGTTTTAAAATTCCTTTAATTGCGTACTTTATACGGTAATCTAAATATTTAAAAAGGATGATTAATTGACGCCGTAATAGAATGAATGATTGCTTTTTACATGTGGTTTCAAAACCCTTAGGGAATAATTATTGAAGTTAAAACTACAGAATCAAACACAAAGAAATAAAAAGTTTTCGATTACCTTTTTCCGGAAATTTCAAAAGATTTAAAATTTGAAATTTTTTCAAAATTTTGGGATAATGCTCCGTATTGGCTGTAGATCAAATCGTAAAAGTTTTAGCTCATGCATGGAAAATAGAACCGAGATGTACGGCAATCCTTGCGGATCAAATGAGAAAAAGAAATCATTTTTTCGCAGTATCTTTAGACGTCAAACATTATTATGCTGCAGACAGGTTTTCATTTAAAAATTTAAAGCGTAATCACAAAATTTTCCCCTTAACACAACACTTTGAAACCTCCGACAGTAATCACTCCTCCAAAAAATATTAAAATCTTTATTCGTACCCGTAATATAAAGTTAGAGGATTTAGTTTAAACTCTTTCATTTAAAAATTCCTTTTTTGATTACATTTGCAATCTACCGGCTCCATTCTGAGTTTCATGATTTTCTTTGGAGACGTTGGAAGAACTCTTTCGAATCGACTTCAAAAAATGATCCACCTCCGCGATGAACTGGTATTCGTACCAAAAAAGGAGCGCACTGTACGCGAGAAAGGCAAAGAAGACGGCCAACGCGGCCAAGAGGATCCAACACCCTGAAATTGGAGAAAATATTTTTGAGTAAAAAATACAAAAAAAATATTTTTTATAAGAAAAGCGATCTTTTTGTCAAAAGATGCAAAAAAATATAAAAATTACATAAAAATGTTGAAAACTCACATAATTGTGTGCAAATTCCCATCCAATTATCGAAAGTCTGATGCATTTCCTTGAAAACATACGAATCTCCCGGACTTAAGGCCGCATACACCACAAAAACCATCCAAACCATCGTGTACATCATCAATATCAACTGAAAAAACAATTTTAATTACGTTGACGTTGGGCCGTACTTTACCCAGTGCAATATATGCCTACCTGAAGCAGAAAGAAGGGCATTAGGCACAGTTTGGACCATTGAAAAACGGCATAAACCAAGCAACAACCAACCGAGATGGCGACCAAAAAAGAGATAAGAAAAGCCGCCGCGTGATTGGGATCGTAGCTGAGATAACACAAAAACCCATAAAAGATGACGTAGAGCAAGCAAAGGACCTTCGATATGGCCTGAAAATGGGGGAATTGGAGGGATTCTGGGTAAGGAAAAGTTTTTTGTTTATTATGTAATGGCAATGATGCTCCAGAAATGCTCCAAGTTTCATGAAACCTGACACACATAATAAACAAGATCTTTATAAAAATTTTTAGATCCAAAGACGTCAAAAATGGATTTTTTGTTGATTTTTGCAATCACTGACAACAAAAACAAAGTTTTTGAATGATAATGTATTATGTCCAAAAAGTTAGTCCAAACATTATATATAGTTCAAAAATTATATTTTCTCTGCCCTTCTTGCCTGATTTTCAAGAATCTTTAAAAGTTGAATATCTCAGAAAAGCGCAAGCCAAAATTTGCAGAATTGAATATTTGACCTTTGCCAATTCTTATTTAAAAATTTACAGAAAATCTGAGGATCAAAAAATCCAAAAAACGTTGAATTTTTACAACTTCCAAAAAAAGATTCGCGAAATTCATTCTGCAAAGCAAAAGCCAAAATTCTCAAAAATTGCATAGAAAATTTAAATCTAAATTTGCGTCAATATTCGTCAAAATCTAAAAACTTGATCTCAACTTTTAAATATCCAACTCACCGTAATATGAAACCGATCAAAACAACAGAAGAAATGAGGATTCGGTGGTAGCACTGGGTATTGCAGCGCCTGTTCCAGCTCATAATAGGCCCGATCTTCGGCCGAAAATGGAGAGTTATCACATTGGAAAGAGGAGGCCTCGGAAACGGCTGTAAATGCACTGCTGGATTGGCGTTTATGGGGATCGTTCGTGAATGAGGTAGATTGCGCGAGCTCCGAATTTAACGAATTCCGAGGCTGCTGAGGGAGAGTGCTGAAACAGAAAAATATATGTGACATTAGGGCCAGAAAATTTAATTTTAGACACTCTAAACGGTTGTTTACCCTTTCAACGCTGAAGATACAGGCAAGAGAGCATAATTTAAAACAAGATTCTACTGTAATGAAGTTTAGTAAATTACTTTTTTACAAAGAATCGGCCCTAATCCAAAAAATCCAAAATGCCTCAAATAATATAAATTAAACACCAATCTCTTTTTAAACCTAAATATAAAATCATTTTCACCCTGTTATCGACCATTAACTTACATCACCAAACTTTCTACTTCCAATTCACACATTTTTTGTCATCCTTTTTGGGAAAAAGCGGCCCAAAGTCCCCGAAAAGACCAAAAAACGGAATATTCAAATTACCTGAGCAACGTTATTCTTTCGTACTGAACACTCTTGCCCCGGATGTTCATCCGAATATATTATGCGCTCCAGAAAACTTTTTTCTCCCGCAAAATGTCGGAAAATGTCTTTTTTCGCATATCAAGAAAGGGAGGCGGAAATTAGATTTCTTCAACGTGTTCCTCGCCAAAATAAGCATAGACACTTTCAGTGAGCAAATTGACCGCGCTGTGAGGAAGGCGGAGGGAAATGGAAGGGGTCTGATGACAAATGACAGTGTTTGGAAATAATAAATTAGTAAAAAGTAATGGGATTTGGTGTGCTAAGCCGAGCAAGGGGTCAAGTGTAAGATAAAATTGTACCTCTAAATTGATATTCTCAAATTTCGATCAAACTCTGCCAAAAAATTTAGATTCTATAAGAGATTTCTTAGTTTCGTTTTGCAAAAACATTTGAATCAAAAAATGGCAAATTTACAAATTTTTGTGACTTAATTTACCACCTCAAAGAATCAAGCACTAAACTACATATACATATACATACGTCCAAGGTCCATTTAAAATGTGCCAAAATTTTTGATTAATTTCTTTGACATCTCGAGCAAATATCAAGATGACAAGGTCAAATGACGGAGTAAATTCTTTGAAAAATTTGGTATTACAATGTGCGAAAAGGAACTCAAATTTATCTAGAGGCAATCAACCAAACATTAAATGCGATGAAGAGTTCAATTTCCAACCATGTTTTGTGGACCCTGAGAGTCACGTCTTCAAAGGACTTCACTTGAGAACTATACGAGCGACGCTCAAATTTTCTTAAAATTTTGTACAAAAGGTTGTGTCGCATTCGCCCGTTTTTTGATCCCATCGACTTACCCATCATTATGACCGAAGCTAATATTGGAATCGGCCCCCAAACTAGGTAACCTGACTTTCTTCGGCCGATGCACCGTCTGAACGCCCTCCCATTCAGGTGGACTGTTGCCGCTCTTCTCCTCTTCCTCAGTGATAATCGCCGTCACAGTGGTATGACGGTAGCCATTCTCTGGGGCCGTACTTCGTGTCCCGTTCGAAGAATTGGCGTTGGAGGCCGAACTGGTGGAGGTGGTGGACGAGCACGCCGGACTGGCGCGCCACTGCTCGCCCAGCTCGATGGAGTCGTTGCGCGCCGCGATTTTAAGATTTTTGGGGAAACGGAGCAATTGTGGACCTTAAAAATAATCTTATATTACCCATCAGTCTTTTGTATGGCAAATTTAAAGTTTGGGATAATCGCGGTGAATTAAAGCGAAATCAAAATATTTCTTAAAAAACGTCTGAAAACGTATCGTGACCCGTTTAAGGGAACACAAAACGAGAAAGGTACTTATGAAGTATATTCAAATGTAAAAATAAATGACACAAAAATTGTAAAGGCAGTAATCTCGTGAGCCGGATACAAAGGCTTTACAAGGGTTCACTTTTTGGAGAGAAATGGAACAGAAACGGAGATATTTATAAATTTAGATATATTTTTGGAGTAATTGGGATGCAGAAAGGAGTAAGTAGTACACTCAGAAAAATGGTTTGTCACGGTAAAGAAAAACGAGTAAAAAATTGAAGAATTGTTAATGGTCACCATTCTTGATGAAATCTGGCGGGAAATATCGACAAACCCCTTCTAATTATTTCACAATATTTTAACTTGCGCATTACTGAAACAGCCCGAATATTCAACAGTCCTCCCCAATGAGCGCGTACGCAAAATTTGGAGAGTGGACAGAGAAGAACGCTTTTTGAACAAATAAATGTCATAGCGCGGAAAAATTAATTTTTTGTTCAAATAACGTCTTCTCCAGTAGAAGCCATGGCCAAGGTCGCAAAAAGGAGTAGAGTTTTGGCCAAATCTCGGCGCTTTCTGCAGAGTACGGCGCTGGAATCTCGCATGTATTACTTCTGAGCGTCGCACTTCAAATAAATACTTCCGCTTTTAAAAAGAATTAATCCAAAGTCGTGCCAGCTTTTATTGGAATCTCTGAGCCCATATCGTATTATCAGTCTGTCGGGAAAATAATGTGGATTTGTCGCACCTTTAAATCGCGCGCCATTGCTTCGCGACGTTTGGGAATTTGATGCGCGACAACGGCGAAGAGCAAAACTTTGCTGCGACAAATCCACATTATTTTCCCGACAGACTGATATTTCGGATACGAATAGATAAGAAAATAAAAAGAATAAAAAAGTTACCATTTTGGGTTAAAAAGTGTCGTTACTCCCACAAGACCCAAAGAAGTCTTGTTATTCCCCTTTCTCCACCACATTTTAGACAATATGACCATTGATCAAAGATGCCGTGAGAACTCCCGCCTCCTTATCCCCCATCTAGTCAGAATTAATTCCGAAACAGTCTAGCCATCTTTTCTTTTTTATTTTTTCTCTTTAAAATGAAACATAAAAAGTCCCAAAAAAGGAGTCAATGAATATCTATATACGTATATACTACGCTTTTTCAAAAGTCCGCAGACTTATTGTCTCATGCTTTTTTCATCTGCGTCGCAGCAAATTTTGCGTGCGCGACAGACGTTTGCACCGTGCAAAATTCTTCAAAATGGCCCGCGCACCGTGCAAAAACAAAAGGCGGAACAAAGTCTACGCACTTTTCAAAAAGCGCAGTACAATTAAAATGTAGTCTCGCATAATGGCAATCGAAATGTCTGGTTAATTCTGTTTTCTCGTCAAGGTATACGGGATTAAACCCACCCTCAACTTGGAAAAAACAAGACTTAAAAAAGAGATGAAATGATGATAAAAAACGACTAATCACTCATGGTTCTTTGTGAGGAATCGATGACATTTTAACGGATTAGACGGATATTTGTGTTTGTTGTTATGGATTAAGGAATGGCGCGAGTTTTGGAAAGTGGATTTGGAGGACAAGAAAATCATTTTTGTAGCATTTTTTGGGATTTTTAAGGAAAAAAGACAAAACTTGATTTAAATTCATTAAAAATGTATTGTTCGCAACTTGGGCATAATTTTTTGGCTGTGTATGGAAGAAATTTCGTATTCCAAAGCTTTATAAAACCTTTTAAGGCAGCCAAACTTTTAATAAAATAAAGTTTTGTCATGATGACTGCAAAAAATATCAAAGAACCACCTGAAACCTTCTAAATCAACAATTTCCTTCTCGGTTTTGCAATGTTTATCCCGTTCTCACTTTATTATAAACCACACCTTCACCCAAACTCTTGTTCTAAAAATATTTTTGTCAAGTTTTCCCTCTACTTTGATCCCGAAACTAATTTTTTTCCCTGTCCTTTAACTTCCCCACCCTTAACCTTCTAATCCCAAATCCCCTGAAGGCCTAGACTCTCCAATTTCACGCGTCACTAATTTAAAATTGGAATCCGCGTGTCATTCCGGATGGGTTTTATACAAATTTAATTGAATTTTCTCAATTTATTCACCCAAATTCGGATAAAAAAGGGCCAAAAATTGTGTAAATAAACAGTGTAGATAATATCAAAAAGGTCTGTGACAATTGGTTAAGGAGTATTCAGAAGCTGGAGAGATAATTAGACATAATTGAAAAAAAGAAATAATAAATTCGGCCAAAGGAAATTTGGAAAATAGAATTTGGGCACAGATCCCAAGAAAACAACTCCCATTTCTCGGAAATACGCTTTCTAATAACATGGTAGATGAAGCCAGAAAAAACTAAATGCCATTAAATTTGTATTTGTAAGATACGACAGCAAGATACAAAAAAAATAATAATACAAATTTAATATCATTATATTGTACATGACAGAAACTACAAAAAATCTAAATTTAACACCAAAAATTGTAGAAAATATAAATAAACCATGCCCCGTGAAACGTCTACTACCTGGAAATGCTCGCAGAAGCCCGTAATTTACAATTTACGAAACAAAAATAGAATGAAATGGATTTGAGGCGTGACGACGAAGTAAATTGCGTTTATTACACTCAGAAAATGCATGAAATGACATGCAAATGAGAAATTAAAATGCAATTCTTGTAAGTGCAGTGGTCTTTCAAGTCAAGGTGGAAATTTAGGTCAATGGGTTCGCAAAAAACCAAATTTTGGATAAATAATATAATAAAATGACCAAAAAAAAGGTAAGAAAAGCGAATGCGGTATCTTAGCTTTTATTTTATTACAAATAATACTATTTCCACTGGTGTGAAGGGTTTTGGATGTTTGCAACGCAATGCCAAATTTTGGCGGGAGGTTTAATATTTGAACTTTTTTCGCTCTAGGATAGTATTTTTGGACAGAAAGTGTTCTAATAGATGAATAAATTAATATTAAAGAGAAAAATATCAAAAATGGTCCTTCAAACTTGAGTAAAAGCCCTTACAAAGTAATATTAAAGCAGATGGCATCATCAAAAACTTTGCTGAAAAGACCCACGAGCATTTCATCTCGTCATTCCAGTCGCTTTTTACTTTCAGCGGTAAGAACATCAAGTATTCAAGGTTTCCGGAAAATGCCCGCAAGCGATAAAAACGATAACGATTCGTTTCCAAAATTACAAAATAAATTATTTAAAACGATAAAGTTTTTGCTGAGCATTTAAGTATTTCTATTAGCAACAGTGGAAATCTTCCAACAGAGAAGATTCTGGAAAATTGGAACATATTGGAAATATAAAGAAAAGCGGAGGTCCGGAATTCAAAAGAAAGTACTGTAAATCGCATGCTGAGATCTTAAGTGTCTGAGTTTATAGAAATAGAAAATAAAAAAAGATGTTAAATTTGATAGAAGTGCACGCGGAAACAAAGATTAAAAAAATTGGGGCTTTAAATGGAAAACTGAAAAAGATGAGATAAGATGTCATGAATAATATAAAAAGGTCTGTAAAGGTGCAGCTAAAAGTAAACATTTTATTACTCTTTTAGGCCTATTACAGTACGTGTTTTGATTTTGACACATTAAACAGGTTAAAGTCATATTTTAACATAATGCCAATATTTGACGGAAAATTTGAATTTTTGAAATTTGCTATCATTGAAATAATTCCAAATGATGGCATAAGGTGAAAATTGATTTCCAATAAAATTTACACTAATTTTCACCGCTATTTTCGTGAGTCCAAGAGCGTTTTTTACTCTCAGACATCTCCAAATCTCATATAAGTTAATATTCTGTTGTCCTCAGTAAAAAGAAGACTCACGTTAACAAGATTCACCTCAAATAAAATCAAGAATTACCACATCATCGCGCATTTTTTCTCAAATGCCCTGAGGTCATTTGCTCTTCACAACTTATAAAAAACTTTTCTGGGACTCCTCAATTTTCGGGCCATTCAAAACGAGATTTTATAGACGTCAGCGAGTCGAGATACACTCAAGTTATGAATATTCAATTACTGTGAACATCCGAAAGCAATTTTTTTGACTTTTTCAACAAAAAAATTTTGAGAATTAAAAAATTTTATTTTTGAAAAACTGCATTGTCTAGGTGAAAATTGGAAAAATTGAATATTATTAACCCGTGAGTTGTTTTCGGCCTTTTTCCGAACCAAAATTTTATTTTTAAATTTTAAATGCAGCCAGAATTTGGACGAAATTAATAAATTGAATTGCCCGCGGCTGAATGGCTCTGTTCTGTCCCAATGTTCCTTTTTTTGCCTGAGGCGAATAATTAGAGACCCAAATGCGCTTAATGAATTTAAATAAATTTAGATTTGGCCGCATGAGAAAAGAAAAAGGACCAATTTCAGTGGATAATTAAGATAAAATGCGATTTTTAGGGAGATAGACCATAAATAAGATATAAAAAGTTTATGGAATGCAATTTAGAAACTGCCAGACAGTATTCAACCATTCGAAACTAATTTCAAATTCAAAATAAAACTTCAAAGTTTCAAGTGCCCGCAAAATTTTGGCGTTTTATTTCAAGTCTTCTAGGAGCTATAAAAACTGCAAAAGTAATTTTTTAATCATAACTGAGACAAAATACGAATCTCAAGCCACTAGATGACTTAAATCTAGACAGCTTTGGCCATTATGGTCAAGATATTCCTCCCCTAAAAAACATGAAGCCATCTGAAGCAATTCTTATAATGTTATTACAATAAAAAAAAGATTCCCGGAAATCTCTTCCTCTTCCCTAATGGAAATAAATCCCGGCTTCATTTACATAAAACCCTGAAGGCAAATAGAGCGATGAATTGAAATTGGGCCACACTTTCTCCAATTTCATCGCTAAAATGTCAAAAATGAACAGAAAGGTGAAAAATATCCTGCGGCTACACAGATTCTTGGCCATATTTCCCCTCTGGGAGATATGAATATGCTCTAAGCGGAGGGAAACACGAAAATATTAATCTTAATTTATTTTTTGTGACAAAACATTTAAAAAAAAATAAAGAAGGGAAAATATGGGTACAAGTATAAAGACCGGCTTCAAAGTGCAATTTACTTTTGTGTTTGTTGCAACAAGAGTTTTTTTTATGTTAGAAAACAGAATTTGGAGAACTTTATTGTCTTTGTGCAGGAAAACAATATCAGATATTCAATTTGCATATTGAATACGGCCAAAAAAGATATTATTATAAAGGCCTGAGGCAATAGGAGTGACATCGCTTTGTTGAAGTATTTTTCATTTGAATGGTAAACATACAAATTAAAACTTAAAAAGGGCCGAGAGCAGGCTTTTCAACAAAAAAATGTTTAAAAATTGAATTTACCGCTCAGGTGACTGATATTCTTTTCAGATGAATAATTAACGCAGTGGTCTGTCTGTAGTGACTATTACAATACGCATTACGCCTCCTTTTTATAAGAAGTGAAGATTTGGAAAATATCGGAAAAAGGTGACTAAAACAATAAAAAAGATAAACTCAAGAAGAAAATGAATTAAATTTTTACAATTTGGGTATATTTCTGTCAAAAGAAGTTCATATCTCTTTACAACTACAATATTCTAGTCAAAACAACCCTTAAAATGCAAAGATCTGGCCGTCGAAGCCATTTTTTAAGTGCCAAAAAGTTCAAAAACATCCCCCTCCACCAAAAAAAGCAAAGTCTCGAAGCCTTGAAGTAGCCGAAATCACGGAAACCCTCCAAATATGCACTTGAATTCAATCTGGGGCATGAACATCATACCCAGAAAATTTCATGTTTTTGACAATGAAATTACAGGAAATAGCGGCCAAAAAGCGGCCGAATCCGGAGACTGGTGGGAAACTCTTTGCGCAAACAACAACACACATTTGTAAGTGCAATGGCAATGTAAGCACGCATGTTTCTATTTTCGTATGGGAATACATTAAATTTGATTTTTTGCCGAATTATGCATGTTAGTATAGGGGGAAAACGTCAAACAAAAATTTTATGGAAATGGCACGTAATCGCCAGGTACGGACGGGGTTGTGGTCTGGCTATCTTGCTATAATAATTTATAACACAAAATGATTTAAATCACCTAAAAGCCACATTTTCTTAAAAATTTATGTCTAAAGTCATGGATAATATAATTCTCTCAATTCAAAGAAAATCTGAAGAAATGGTCGTGTTCTAGTTTTAGTTCCAGATCGAAAATTGTCTTCAGATTATTTTAGAAGACAAATTGGTGACTTACTTCACTTCGAATACAAACTATAATATATTCTTTTTGACCCTCACGTACAATATAATTTGCCAAATTTAGAACTATAAAATAAAAATTGAGGCAATTAATTTTTACAATGTCATCTAACTGTTTTATTAATACTACAAAGCAGTAAATACCAAATAACTTTTTACCTATTCATCAAAAATTCAGGTATAATATACCCAATGATCTCTAGTGTAATATAGTCATGTTTACCACTTTAAAAATCTCTGAAGACAAGCCCAAGAGTACACGAATAAGGTTTCCATTCATCTCCATAAATCCGAACGCCCTCAGGGCTCATCTGTATCCAACGTTTCTTCGCAAAGAAAAAGCAATTGAAAGGAAAACAATAATTGCCCAGAGGCAATCAGGAGAGAAATTTGTGGCTCATTTAGAGTTTCTCAATTTTTCAAATTGAGACGAGTGCCCTTAGGGTCTCATCCGGATGCAAGACCGAAAATGACACTTGAAATAAAAAGAAAAAAGTGGAAATAAGAGAAGAAAAGGGAGAAAAAACGTAAAGAAAAAAGGTCGAATTACTGGTCAAAGCACAAATTGGAGTAATGAATTACTCGCATACTGGATTACAATATAAGAAAGAACGTTCAGAGGGACCATTGAACTGAGATGAGGGTCTAATGCCTGAGGGGGGATGCCCTTAAACAAGAGAGTTGAGGGATTCAGTTGAATGGATCCGCGTCATTACCCAAAGAACAAGTAATTTTATATCATTTGATCTCTAAAGTCCCAAAATAGAGAGGAAATAAAACAGTAGATTAAAATTGTAAGCTCTGAAAGGGCGACATATTTGTAATCTCCTGTCAAAAAATTGAGTACTCGCTGAAAAAAGAGTGTAAATACTCAAAATATGTAGGAAGTGCCCGACTCAAGTGGTTTTCGGGCCGAGTGTTTAATTATCTCACGTTCAGAAGGATTAAAATTTCGAAAATTTCAAATTATTTTTGGCATTCTGCACCACTACAGCACCTAAATATCCCGTATTTTATCTTCTTTTTCTAACAGAATCTCCGGTTTGACGTCGACTTTCCTCCGTATATTTATGTATATATAGCACTTCTCCCACTCTCACCATTCGACATTCCTGACTCAAAACATGGCCTTTGCTTGTGACATTACTTATTCCCCCGAACTCTGCAGTTTCCACGAATTTCTGAAATATTTGACCAAAAACATAAACAAAGACTTGGTAGGAGGCGGGCCAGACACATTTGCATAATCTGCAAATCCCCGGGGTTCCTTGGAAAAAGGATAAAAGTTTTGATTATACTGAGGGGAACAAGGGAATGCTCGAAGTTCAACACTTAGATTTATTTCAAACCTTGAGTGGATGAGCTAAATAGGGCACGGCAAAATTACTGAAAACCTCAGCTCTTGATTTGCAAAATAAAAGGAGATTTTCAGCAATTTTTGCGGACGAGAGACTGCGGAAAATGATGAGAGACCGTCAGAAAATACTTTTCGATTATCATTTATCGAATTTAGGAAAAAGAGGATTGATTTCATGAATGAAAGTTTTACCCCACACTCCCAAAAAAAACAATTTCTTAATTTTGAAGATTGCAGATAAATATATATAGAATTTTTTATTAAAAAATCTCAATGGACTTTGTAAAGCGGAAGTTTTTAATCTCTCGTATCTCTTATAAAATATTATTCCGAATTCGTGTCATGTTCCACACAAACTCTAAAAACATTTTTCGCATAAAACAAGTACTTGTTGATTATAATATAGAATTTTGAAACAAGACAAAACAACCTTCATAATCCCCTTTATTCCACATCAAACTCAACGAAATTTCTTTTGAAAAGAGTCAACTTTCAACGAGTCTTATATGTATTCGAAGGCCCAAAATAACCGCAAAAAGGAATTTGTATATTAACCAAAGGGGAGGATAAAGGGGAATGCCGGAGGGCATGAATGGCATGGGTAACGTGAGGTTACTTTTTACAGCATTTTAAAGCAGTCTCTAATGAAGTGGATCGATTCAGAAGTTTATTTCGTAACGGTGACGTCATCGAAAAAGTGGAAACTGTAATTTTGAGCCAAACTCTGAACGAAAAAAATTACAGTAATGAGATGCAAAATTTAATATTACTTTGGCAGAAATTTTTTCCGCTCAAAATTCGCAAAGAACGCTCTTTTTCTGCCCGTCTCTCCTCATTCTGCAGTCTCTGACCTGCAATGATTGTTTATTTTTCCGACAATGTTGGCAAAGCTTGAGCTAAACTTTTTTGGAATTGCTCGGTGCCCTAGATAAAGAAAGCATTGTCCAAAACATTTGTAGTAAATCGAAAAAATTTTTGAGACAGAAATGGGAACAGTAAAGAAGCACTGTATTATGATAAACACTGTGACCGGAAATTTGCCAACTTTTTTTTACTTCGGGTACATATGACAGATAATAATGTTTGCCTAAATTAAAAAGTACAATTTGTTACAAGCGTAGGATGCAAAAGCCATTGCAATAATAATAAAAATAAAATAAATGAGCTTCCGTATAAAAGCGACCCTAATTTATATCAGATAATCCATATTATATAATAGTAGGTAAAATCACTCAAAAAATATAAATAGTAACTATTACTCCCCCCTATTGTGTGGTAAAAAGGATGAGAGTGGAAAATAGACTGCCGCTCTCTGCTAAATCACGGCATTTGAGGGTGAAAATGGGGACAAAAAAACATAAAAATGGGTCTTTAAGACGGGAGAAAAACGCCGGAAGGAAGTCAACTTCTTTTCCACATTAAACAGCCCGAAAGACAAAAAGCGGCACACTCCCAAAGTTCTGTTCATAATTAACGAACAAATTCCACGAAAATTACGTAATCTGAATAACAAATGGGCGAATTAAGTGGGAGGAACTGTCGAATTTGAAACTTTTTGTCAAAAACCCTTTAGGCTATTAGATTCAAAAAAACAGTGCATATTCTATAAGAAGGTTTGAACATAAAGAAGTCACAGCAAAGTCGATTTTCATCATTAAATTTCATGGGTAATATAATCTAATGCAAAAATTGACCAAAAAGTCTTAAAAATGTTATTGGGCTCCCTCAAAATCACTGCTAAAATACTTTTAATGGTTCAGTTGTTCTATTTCGAGCCCGTTTTAGATATCAAGAAACTTGAACTGGCAAACTACAAAAATTTTCAAATTTAAAAAAATTGTCTTCAAGTGTTTCCCAATGAATTTTCAAAAACGCAAGCAAATTACTTTTGCAAGAAAATCCTGGAAAAATTATTGATTGCTGAGTAGTGCATGTGGAGCTAAGGCACGCTACTTTTGAAAAAATTTTCCGGTACAAAGAGCCAAAATTTCAATATGGAAATTGTTCACTTTGGGGAAAGAGTCGTATTTAACAGCTAATTACTACTTTATAAAGTCTTGCGGTACTTCAAAATTTGTGAATATGTTCTTTAGTCGACTCAAAAAAATTTTTTGTTTTCTCATTTACTTCCAAGACGGTAAAATTCATCATGTTTCCTAATATATGGCCCAAGACCCACCAAATCAGACAAATAACCAATCAGTGCCCGAATATGGTCACTATTTTTAGCCTGTTTTTTGCAAAATAACCCCACCGCTTGAATGCACGGTGCGGAAAAAGTTGGCTTTCTCCCCTCAGGGCATCAAAAAACAGGTTTCGTTTGGAATTCAAAAAATTTTTCAGGCTTTTTAATGTCGGTAATGCGTTATAAATACAACTTATTAGGCAAATAGCATTTGGGTTTGGGTTCCGCGAAAAACTACGGAGTAATGAGGGTGGGAAAAAGTTCATATTCTGACATGGATTGGTGTCATTTAATTGGGAAATAATTCAGGTAATGACTTTAGATGGTCTCCAATTAGGGACGCCAAGAATAAAGGGAGTTGGAGTCTATGTTGAGGATTTTTATGCAAAAAAGGGAATTCATCATGGATAATAATAGTAATGTCCCTAGCATAAAAAAATTTTTTCAACCGCCACTTTTCGATGGATTATAGTATATTACGCGTTACAAAGTCTACCAGTGATCCTGATATTTGATTTAAGATCCTGTTTCAGCAATTTCTAATTTTTTCAAAAATTGCAAAAAGATCTCCCGGGAATCAATCCCCAAACCCATCCCCAGAATGGATCGCAGTCGCCCTCCATATAAAGCCATAATATGTTCAAGAAACGGTCTATCGTCGCCCAAAATAACTCCTCGTAAACAACGCCTCCGGCGCCACAATTTGGTTTGCATCGAACGGCCGATAATCTTATCAATCGGGCGCCAAAAATGGATTATTCGCTTCGAGAAAACGGATGGTCTTTGGTGTAAGGAAAAGAGAATAAATGCAGAAGACCACAGTATTTTCTTGAAGGCATTGTTTATTTTTTCGCATGGAGTCAAAGAGGAAATAAAAAAAATTTTAACGTTCGAGATTTAAAAAAATTTTGCCTAAAGAACATCTTTGCCATGGCTTATAACAAGATTACAGTAAAACTAATTGCATACAAACAAGATTATCGCCCACGGGCAACACAATTAGCCCTGCTTATTTACGTGATCGCAGACGAGAGAAAAGGCGAGAGAATATGAAAAACAGCGGTTGAAAGAAGAAAGGATAGTAAGAGAGCTGTCAAAGATGATAACACGTCAGTCTGGGCACCTGTTTGTAACGTTCCCCGACGACATAAGCGGTTTTAATATATCCCATAATTTATTAAATCGTACGTTCGGAAGTCGCAAAAACATTAAAAAATAATGTCTACATAAACCGATGACACTATTCTTACGGGAAATACTCCCAGACTGATGCTGAGAGCTTCTTGAAACTTTGAATTCATAATCCGTATTGGTCACAGATTAATTTCTGAAAAGTTTAGCTTATGCTTTCGAATAGCTCAAATTTTGCTTCACATTTGTGGAAGTTCCTCTGTTAAAACATTTGTGTTTACCACCAAAAATATAATAAATTAATTGAGCAAAATAAAATTTAAATTTCCCGCAATATCTCCAAAAAAATTTCAATTAGCTCGTCAAGAAGAGAGAGGCGCAAAATAATGCATAGAAAAGCTAATTTTAGATTACGGGGGTCCCAACCGTATTGAAAATTGAGTAAATTGAGTGTCTTACGAAAATTGCGGAAAAAAGATATTGTAGTGGACTCAATGATACTTTCAGAATATCGTCATATTGGATAAAAAAGGGCTCAGATTTTGAGTGAAGGGGGAGGATGTTATTATTTTTAGTTACCCCAATAAAAAATTGTCTTTAAATAAATCTGAAAATGATCCCAATTTCTTTTATCATTCCGTATATCAAATACCTTGCTAATGTAATCAGAACTCAGTTTGTCTACCAACAAAGGGCATCGGATGATCGGAAACCCATGCGAAGAAGGCGATATGTAAATAGAGTCCTAAAAAAAGAAAACGGATGTTTTTCGGTCCCAAATTCCCTTGACGGCCGCGAATGACAGGTCGCCTTTTAACCCTCGGGGCAGGAAATCATTCAACTTTCACGGAGATTTCTGAACAGAACATGATTTATCACAAGTGAAAAGATCAAAAATTATTAAAAGTTTTAGAGATTTTGGAACTTTTTAGTCTAGTTCCTTGACTTAATTACGAATAAAAAGATCAAAGAGCACAGTTTATTGAAGACGGTAAACAAATTTCTGAATAACGGTGAAAATGAAGTCTAAGAAATCTCAAAATTTTTGTTTATCGACTCTTTTGGAGCAAAAGCAAAAAAACAAGAATGGAGAAAAAATAGAAGACACATATTCCATGACGACCTTTCGAAACAAGGAAAGAAAATGCACATCCAGCGAAAGCATAGCAACATCGCACTAAATTTAGTACACCGAAAACAAAATGTACAACAGTATTAATGGTTTTGTTGTAGGGTTTGTTAAGGTCAGAAAATGATTTTAGTAAATTTTTTAATTTTTTTATTTTTTTCTGCCACCAGATGTTGATAAAACTTGGTATAAAGTGAGATTTGAATTTCCCCACAATTTGAGATATTTTTAGTCGCATTCGAAAATTGCCAATTCACATCTCAGAATTTATTTAACTTTTTATTTAATTTTTTTTAGGATCTTTTCCAAGCAACAATATTTTGAGCAGACATTTTTAATTCTCGTTAAAGTCCCGTATTTATAAGTCAAATGCCCTATGAACTTGTAAAGTTTTAACAACTTCCGGCCAACATTTTTGGGATTTATTGGGGGAGGGAACTAAAAAACCGTAAAGTCTTTGGGAAATTCGTTTCTTTCGTCGTTTTAAATACCAAAAATAATGCGAATTTACATTTGTCCGATCTAAAATCTGTTTTAATTATATTGTACTAGACACTTTTCTCTTTCATTTTTACTTTTTTAGAAAGTAAAAAGTAACAATGAACAAGTCATTGAACGATGAGACCAAGGAGAGCCTCTTTGCCAGCGATTTAATGGTCCATATTGGCACTTCGGAGGTGGAATCTGTACTCCCAACGGCCTCGGAATACACAAAAAGTCTCTACGATCAGGTATGTTGGCGCTTTATTGTTATGTTGTAAGCTTTTTTTAATTTAAATTTTGTATAAAATATTTAATTTTTAAAAAATCATTTTTTTTCAGATCCGAGATAAAGAGCAGACCCTGGCCAAAACAAAAGAGAAATTGGAATTCTTTCAAAATGATAACAATAAAAGAAAGCAAATAATTGAAAGTCTGACAAATGAAAGGGATTCATTGAGAGTGAGTTGAATAAAACAAATAAAAAACACAAAAAATTAATATTTTAGAGTCTTCTCGAAAACCAAAACAAAGAGCTCGAAGAAGAAAAACATAATGTGGCCATTGGACATCGAGAAACCAGTCGGATGCACAAGGAAATCGAAGCCGTAAAACATCGACTAGACCAGGTGCGAGCTCGCCGCGAAGAGATGTCCAATCATCTGCAAAAACAACAAATCTTTTATCAAGAATTACAGGAGAAAAGTAATCAAAACCTAAATTTAATTTAAACAAATTTGTAATTGTTTTCAGTGCACCAAAGGACCATGCAAAAACGAGCCGTGGACACTAAATTATTTGTTGCTGAGAGCAATGCCAACGATCTGCAGGAGGAAATAAATCGAGATACTAAAACTATTAGGGTAAAAAATGTTTTTTTACAAATAGAAATTGAAAATAATATAATATGAAATGTCTTTATTTTAGGAATTGGAAGTGCACTTGTCCAAAATTACTAAGCAAATTTATGAAAGACAGCGAGCCATCGATGATATGAAGTTAGGGCAATTGGATCGGAAGGTGAGAAATACACGCAAACCACCACAAAAGGGACCAAAAAATATTTGTTATTTGAAGGCTCCGTCATACCAACGTTTTTATTTTTACACACGTCCCCGAAACTCTGTTTTCTTTAAAAGCCCAAAGAGTCAACAAAGCCTTGAAAAAGCATTAGAAAGTGTAACAACATCAGCGCGGCTATTCCGCCAGGCATTCCAAAATTTGCCTCCAAGCCACATTTTCATGAGCTGGATGTGTCCACAAACCTTTCGTTTGGAACTTTTGTTCGGCGAGGCTTCTAATCATTCCGAAGCCGATTAAAACTTTCCCCATTTTTCAGCTGGGTTCCTCTTCAAAAAAATTCTCCGCCTTTTCTCTCGTTTCTCTGACGCTCTTTACTTTTTTCGTAATCTTTCGCAAGTTCAGTGGAAAGAAAAGGGTTTCTGTAATAGAATGCAAGTAACCAAAAATTGTTGAATTTAAATATCAAAAAAATATTATTTTTATTTTTAGGCCGAAACCGAAGGTCTCCGGAAGATGATAAAGAATATTGAAGGAAAACAAAAGCAAATACAAGACAGATACATGAAAAACATGGCCGTGAGAGATCGATTGAAGATGAATGTGCAACAATCTGTAAGTAAAAGGCCTGTAGCATCAAAGAAATATTATCTTAGGCCAATCACGCGACCAATGTTGACATTGAAGTGGAAAAACTGAAGAGACGGCAAGCCGAGGAAGAACAGTTTATTCAGAGTAATGATATCAAAATAAAACAGCTCGAAGAAGAGGGAAAACGATGGGAAAAGGAGTGGTTAAGTCATAATAACAAGGTAAAATTTGAAAATTAATGACTTTAATAATTCGATTTATTTCAGCAAATTGAGATGAATTTGGACTTGGCCGAGATTAACGCCGAGAATAATGTGTTGAGAAATCGGATTGAGCGATTTAGAGCATTGACTCAAGCGTTGATTTCGGAGGAGTAAGGTTTTCATATTGTATTATACGATTTATTTGATTAAAATTGGAAGCGCTCGGAGTGAAGCACTTACATTAGACTTTTCTAAAGTTTAGCACACAACTCTCGTTTTCAGCTCCCTCGCCATGTACAAAGCATATGTGATTGGTGCTCCGGAGATGGATATAGACCCTCAGGATATCACGACCGATGCTTTAGACAATTTAATCCAAAATCGAGATGCCAAATTGAAGGAAGTTACGAAGAAATTGGAGTCTGTGAAAGAAGAAGTTCACAGAAAACGCGATTTGTTGGAGGTGAACATAGGTTTTTCCTCTTAAAATATGATTTTAGAGTTCCGATAGATATCTGGCTGATCCTTTTGAGACTAAATCAGCTCGAGCTGGGACTTCTGGCTCGCTGAAGAGTGCACGAAGTGAGCCGGACCTATCCAAAGACACCAAAGCTCCCAGAATTCAATTGGCTAGACTGGATCGGAAACGGAAAGATGTGAGATTTATGTGTTTCAAGGATAAACTGTAATATTTTTAGATCATAGAAGAGCAAGAGAAAATGGCTTTGAGTGATATGAATGAGCGCAAAAAGAAACTTCAGGATGAATGCTCGTTGTTGACTGCACAGTGCAATCGACTCATTCAGGAGCACGAAACGTTGGCCAAGGAGATTGAGGTGGGTTACTGTAGTGCTGCCCTAGTTTATCTAATTTTTCTTTAACTGAAAATTCCTTTTTTATAAAAATTATTAATTTTCAGCGGGAGAAAGAGCACTCAGAAGTTGTGAAACGTCAAATTCAAGACTCCATTGTGGTATTCGAACAAGAAGAAAAGGAAGAAAACGATCGAATGGAAGCTCTGAGAAAGGCCAAGGAAGAAAGAGTAAGTATAAAAAAGAGGATGATTAATGTCCGTTCTTTCAGATGCAATCCCTTTACAATCGTTTGGCCGATCTTGAGGCAAAGATGGTGCTGAAAGAACAGCATCATCACAAGCTTAGCAATGAAATCAGACAAGCTCAGGTGGATGAGGACAATCTGAGGAACCGATTTAGTGTGGCCAAAGGGTTGAGGATCTCTCAGAAACTTCAGAGCAAGGTGAGCTGCAATTTATTTTGCTTTTTATACTTTTTTATCATGTGTAGTATTGCCGGAAGCACGGTAAGCGTACCCTTAGATCTTTTTCAACGCAATCCTCAACAATTCCTTGTGTAATTATCTGTTTTCATCATGTATAAGAAATTTTTAGCAAATCGAAAATGCGACTCAGAACTTGGAAGAATGGCAAAATCGTGTAGAACAGAGTGAAAGAGAACTGGCCGAGATTCAGAATTTAATCGCCATTTCAGACCAAAGAAATCAGCCGGCCAAGAAACAACTGGCCACACTCAAACCTTACGGTAGGAATACTGTAATTTGCAATTTTTTAAAATATTTTTAGATGAAGAAACAGTGGAATATGAAAAGTTAAATGAAAGAAAAAAGAATCTAGAACAGCAATTGAACTTGGCCAAACGACATCAACGAGTTCGAGAGGCCGAATTGAGCGGGGATATTACTATTGTGGACGAGAAAAACTTCACAATTTGAGCCGATATCTACATCGATGGTTACTTTTTTAATTTTTTTAATGATAAACCGGTCAATAGTAAAGTTTTCATTGAAATTTTGGGTTAAAAAAATTTTATTTTTTTTTTAAATTCTTCAAAAAAATTTGTAAAATTTTGAAGTTCAGTTTTACTTCAAAGTTTGCATATATTTACATATGTTCTATAAATATATACCGCGTATTGTCTTGTAACAAGAGTCGAGATGTTGAATGAAAATGTGAAAAAAGAAGAATAGAAAAAAAAATCTTTTTTTGCTATACCTTTGCGGGTTTTCCCTCAAAAAATTGTTTGTCGGAAAATAATAAAATAAAAATCTTTTAATTCGAACATTGGCCACATGGGAACTTTTTTATTATATGCAATATAGCCATTATTTATACCACACAACCAGTAATTACCGCACCAATTTATTTCGTATTTCTTTCGGAGATGGTTTTACAGCCCAAATCATCGTATTTTAATTCTTGTTTCAGATATCGCGTAAGTCATGAGGCCAAACATTAATCCAAACATTTGGGTTTGTTGCAATGTATAGGCCGAACGGAACAAATAAAAATGGATTTATGGGATTTTTTGAAAAATTATTATTTTTTCGCCAAAAAAATAAATTTGTTGGGTAAGAAAAGTGAAAGATTACTGTAAAATGGCTGTTTCTGGATTGTCAGGACTAATTCTTCTGCTTTATTGTGACGTTTACAACTTTTGCGACTTGGATTCTGACTGTTTAAAAAATTTTTACAAGTCGATTGAGACTGCACAGTGCAGATCAATGTTTAGCGTAAGGAAACATTGCACAGTGCAGTCAATTTCACGAATATAATGAAATTTAGTACTAATTTAGATCAAAATGCTCCAAGATGTACGTAACAAGAGATTGCGCTTTGCAAAAGTAACCAAAATTTTTTGTCGACTCCCATATTTCTGCAAAAAAAAGAATTTTTTTCACAAAAATTGAGGAATTTTTCACCTTCACATTAAAAATTGAATTGAAAAAGTTAATTTTTAGGGTTTTTCAACCTCGCAATATATTTCAGGTGACAGTAATGGGCTTTAACGACGCATTATTGGCCCAGAATATTGACCATGATTACCAACCAGTCGACTGCATGGAGCTGGATATTGCGTTAATCTTCTTTTTGGCAGTGGTGGTTTCTTCAATCATCGCTGTCATTATGGTATTTTTCACTTGTTGGTAAGCACTCCTTTTTCAGGATTATTTAAATATTTGCCGTTTAAATTAATTTTTTCTTACAGTAATTTCTTTCAGGGATTATCGGCGTATTTGGACCCAGGGGCAAGTTTTTTACTTTTTACTATTTTAGTATATGTTACAATTTATTTGTAGACAATATTCTTTAACAACCTCCAGAGACCGCATCAACTCATTTTCCGACACTTCCTATCAGCAGTTGACGGATGAAGTATAGATCTCGCCTTACTTTACATTATTAATTTTCTTTGTTATGTGTGTTATGTGTACAATCTTCGTTGCTGTTTGGATAAAAAATGTTTTTGCAGTAGGTCCCTTCGGTCTAATATAATAGGAAGTAATACCCATGTATTGCCAGTGTACTTTGACTATCAATCAAAGCAAAGTTTCCATGGAAACGTTGACTCTTCTGCCCGTCTGACAGCCATAACTAGGCGCTGGGTAAATGAGTAAAAGTAATAAGTGAGCAAAGATGGTCTAAGAGAGCAACAGAGTTCCTGAATAATATATTATAATCTTTTGACCGCTGCGTTCTGAGATTTGCTTAAATTTGAATAAGTCATCAAAAAATTTAATAATTTCAATAAAAAAAGAGAATTGAAGTGATTGGATCAAAATGTCTTAGTTACCTTAATTGTTCATACAAGTCAAATGTAAGTCATAAAATTTGCATAGACTCTATGATAATGACTAAAAACCATGATCAAAATAATTTTATGTTAATCATAGCCGCTCCGATATTCCCCTACCTATTACTAACCCCTCTTCCCCTCCAAGAATGACAATTATGGGAGATTTGGCGGCCAGACCCTCTCCATTGTTTATGTCTGATGATTACCTTTAATATAAAATTCATTTCACTCATCGCCGAAAAATATGTGGCTTCTGAAGTGAGAGACGTGAGGGTGTATATTGAATGCCATTAAATGGGCTGCTGTTAAACTGAATTGCAAGTAATTACCTGGCCCCAAAATCTTCTCAGTGTTACCCACGTTCGTATCAGTCCAGTCCCATTAGCGGATTAGTTTCGTTTTCCCTTTTTTATACTCGAATTTATGGCTGATGTTGAGCCCCTCGAGGTGGGCTGAATGGGTGTTGTAATGGACTTTGTTTGACTTTATTGTTAAGTGATTGCAAAAGTAGGAAATAGAGAGTATCAACGATATTATACTTGATATAGATGTTCAAATTAAACCTTTAAAACCTAACTTAATAATTTTGTAAGCCTTTTTCTCTCATATTTCTATAGCAAAAAGTCCAATTAAGACTTTAGACTTCAAAACCTCCCACTTTTTTGTTAAATAATATCCTGAATTCAATTTTTTTAAGTATGAATTGTCATCGTTGTTAGAAAACAGAAAAGGTCTTCAAAAATCCAACATGTCTCAAATTTTTTTTTAAACCTCCCAAGCTCTGCTAAATACCGAAAGATGCAAAAAAGCGCGTAAACGCTCTGAGATTGTAGTCATACTTTTCAAATGTAGCCTTCCCTTCGAGCAACCCCTCTGCCGAACCCACTCATAATTTCATTTGGCTTGTAATGTCTTTGTCGTTCTCTTAAAGGGTAAAGTCTTACAGCTTACTTCTTGTATCGCTTATCGATTTTTTAAATCGTTTAGTTCTTCCAGTCATAGTTACTGAACAAATAAATTATCTTCTCCTTGCTTCCAGATAGGCCTCCAAAAACAAAAATTGCCGTCGCACTGACGCCTCTCCGAGCCTGGCCTTTGTGGCCATGGTTGGTCCTGCTCTTCGCCCTGAGGGTGCAGTCCCAGATCCAGATGAATAGCGCTTTTTATCTGAACTCTTCGGTCTTCTCTTCGGCCTCAGGATTCTTTGATTTTTGCATATCAAGACTTCAACAGAATAGAGTCCTCCAAAACGTTGCTTTACAGTAAGTGTTACTCTTACTATTTAGTACTTTAGGAAAAATATTGTGGAAGAGGAGACGTGCACACAAACCCAAGGGACTGCGCCGTTGGCCGCTCAGATTTTGAGCGATTTCTACACTTCCGGCAAAAAATATGACGTCATCTTTGGGCCCATGTGTGACACTGGTAATATATATAATGTTTAAATAATGTTTGCGATTTAGAAGCGGATATAATATCGAGAGCGACAAGAGGAATGGACACAATCCAGATAAATTTCTGGCACGATGTGAGGGCAACTTCAGATGATGGGGATGCAATCCAGGTATCGACAGAATCAGCGACCAATACTGCACTCAATGTCGTCGCCATGATGCAAATTTTGGATTGGTTTAAGGTAAAAAAATTCATAAAATCTCTCCTCTCCAAATTTTGAATGCGTTCTCTACATAGATCACATATAAATCTCTGAAAATCTTAGCTTCCTTTTTGACAAGCTGTGGAGATTTTTAATAATCTTTCTGTGAGAGTAAATAAATGAAGAAGCGCCATCAGAAAAGACTCCTTTGGCTGCAACTTTTTGAATGTAGCTAGGGGAAAACGAAACTTTTTGACTTTATTCTTCTTTTCCAGATGGGAATAGTCTCCTGTTCCTTATGTTACGGCGCTTATACTCCAAAATTTGGACAATATGAAGAGTTACATCCATTTGTCGCGGAATTTAAAAAGACTTTGGTGGAATCCTCTGCTGACGTTCAGTTTGAATATGATATTACACCAGACCAATTACAAGGGCCAACATTACAAGCAGTTGTCGACCAACTAACTGCGGCTTCAAGAAGTAAGATGTATTTTCTTGATGCTAAAATATTTATATTATGTGGCAGCAATAGAAATCGTATTTTAAAAAATGTTTTTAGTCATGCTCCCAATCTTTGGCAATGAACTAAGTAATTATATGGAATTTATGCGGTTATATACTCAAAAAGACATTCCAAAGGAAGAATATGCTGTGATCATTGTCTTACAACGCATGCCAACATCTTTTCCATGGGTTGAAGGGGGAAAAATCAACATGGATATATTGGGGTACTTTCAGCAAACCATCGTTGTAAGTGGTGTTCTTCTTATGTAAAGATTATTTTAAAAAAAATTTAATGCCGTTTAAACAAACGTATTTTTAATTTAAGATTGTAAATGACATCAACAATTATTCTGCAGCTCAACAATCATTTATCAGTGATTCTGGAGTCTCGGGGAGTGACGTACGTCTATTTCTTTTTTGTTCTTGGTTTTAGACGACGAGTATAAGAAAGAACCACATGACTTTTAGGACGTAGTAAACACACATCTACGGCTCTACGAAGCCATCTACGCATATGTTACCGTACTTGAAAAAGGCTTGAAAGAGAAAGGGAAAGGAGCATCGCTCGGCAATTCAACGGTGATGAGACACGCTTTTGCGGATTATAATATTAGTGGCAAGTTTTTGGGAGATAGTTTTTACCACAAAGGAAAGTTTTGAAATCATTCAGAACTTTGGGAAACAGAATGACATTTACGGAATTCAAACAATTTCAACAAGCTTTCTTTACAGGTCCATTCGGTCAGATGATCTTTAACAAAATGGGGATCCGTATTCAACCCTTCCGAGTGTTTATGATCTCTAATCAGACTGATGATCCAGCCAGGCCAAATATGGCCGAGATTATGAAAATAAATGTGAAACATGAATGTTCTCAAGACTACGAATACGAAGACGATTCTAACATTGGAAGGACTATCTATGATCATTCGGACTGTTATAGATTGGTGAGAAATCTGATAAAAAGCCCAATAATACTACACTTTCCACTATTTTGAAATTGTTTAAGAGAAAAAATGAGAATTGTCGTATCTTTCAATTCTTGTATTTTTGATGACTATAATTATAATTACCAGTTCTTTAATTTTAGGACGTTGATTTAGTGGAAGACCGCCGTTTCCTCCTGAATCTGCTGCCTCCAGACATGCCTTCTTGTGGATTTGATGGAAAAGATTGTGATCAGAGAGGTACCATATTGATTTTAATCGCAATTATGACTGCAATTTGCTGCGCTTTTATGGGATTTTTGTGTGTGAGAAGGATGTAAGTGATCCTTTGATAAATTTAAAGTGCTATCTAATTTTAGGAAAACAGGAGAAACGGCCAGAATGCCCTGGGCAATCCAATCACCAACCATCAATTTTTTAGATATTCCCTATACTCGGCAGTCAGTTTCGGTAAGATTTTTGAGATTATCTTTTGCCTGTAAGGCAGCTTTTGGGTCATCAAAACCATTTTTTCAGAAATTCGAAGACCTTGAAATCCACAGCGTCAGCTCTCCTCGACTCGATGCGAATCCCTTCGAAGACGAGCAGACAATCTATGCAGGACGTTATCGACATGTTGGGACAATTGGCCAGGGATTTGTAATAGTCGAGGCATACAAACTCAAGGAGAAAATAATGTTCGACAAAAGAGACATGCACATGCTTTTTCAGGTAAACAACTTAAATTAATTCTAAAATACGATTTTTAGATGAAGCAATTAATCCATGACAATGTAAACACATTTATCGGGCTGAGTATGGATCGGGCTTCCGACTTCTATGTCATCTGGAAACACTGTCTGCGAGGAACTTTGACCGATATTATTGCGAACAGTAATGCTGGGCATCTGCCAAAATTTGATCGGGATTTTCAGAGTGCTTTTGTTCGAGATATCATCAGAGTAAGTTAAATTGATTTAAAAAAATATCAAAATTTTCCGAAAAAAAAGTCCCTACATAGTCTACTACAATATAATTTTCGCCAAATTTTAGGGTCTAGACTACATCCACAGTTCAGCCGTTGGCTACCATGGCGGTCTAACGGCCGAACAATGTCTAATCGACTCCCATTGGATCCTCAAAATCTCCGGCTTCGGTCTTCCCAGAATGCTCCATCGATGGCGGAACACTGGAATGTTGGCAGGGCGAGGAGGAGCTCCGATGATTCCCAATTCTGAACTTCATTATTACGCCCCAGAAGCGCGACGAGCAATAAAATTGGCCGTACAAAAAAACAAACCGGAAGATTTGGAGTTTCCCATGAAAGAAGGACAGGCCCATGATATGTATGCATTCGGATGTATTCTATTCGAGATCCTGTACAATCGAAAAGTTGTGGACCTGGAAGACGCCTTGGATACGAATACCGATGCCGATGAGGATTTGGGAATATTCAGTGAAGCGGCCGAAGAAATGTTGCCATTGTATCCAACGTTCCCAGAAGAAGTTGACATGCATCCGGATCTGGTGTCGCTGATGCATCGATGCTTCAATGGGAAGCCGGATCAGAGACCAGACGCCAACATGTGCAGGAAAATCACGGATGCAACTTTGAAAACGTAAATTTTACTTCGTATTTACAAATAAGGTAAAAAAACCAAGAAATTGCCAACCGGCTAGCAGCCAGGCATACCAAAATTTACATCCGAGCCACATTTCCATGAGCTGTATGCGCCACAAAAATTTCCTTTAGAACTTTTGTTCGGGAATTGCGCAATTTTTCTGGAGCCTACAAAAATGTCCATCGCTTTTTGATTGGGTTCCTTTCGGAAATAATTTCTCTTTTCTTTCGTTTCTTTGGCCCTCTACGTTTTCTCACACCCTTTCGCAGGTTTTCATTTATTTTTCTGATTCGTCTCGTTTTTTACAAAAAAATCCTCTGTAAATTTTGCTTTTGCAATGCTTCCTTCCTCAATGTCAGGTAAAAATTGACAGTAAATTAGGTTTCATATTAATTTATATTATTCTTGTTCTTTCAGACCTGGCTCTTTGGTGGATCAGATGATGAAGAATACCGAAAACTACACAAACAACCTCGAGAATCTGGTCAGTGAGAGGACTGGACAGCTTCAGATTGAACAGAAAAGATCCGATGAGATCCTTCAAGAGCTTTTACCTCGATCCGTGATCACCGAACTCAAACTTGGGAAGACCGTAGCTCCAAAACTATACAAGTCAGCGACTATAATGTACTCGGATATTGTCGGATTTACTTCGCTTTGTTCGGAGAGTCAGCCCATGGAAGTTGTCAATCTTTTGAATGGAATGTTTACGGCTTTTGACAATGTAATTGGACAACAAAAATGTTATAAAGTAGAGACAATTGGAGATGCTTATATGGTTGCATCTGGAGTACCGGAGAAGCTAAGGAACGAACATGTCAGGGAGATTGCCTACACCGCCCTCAAGCAGAGACAGGTAAGGTTTTCAAATTTTTTATCGAGTTTTAGGTAACACTATCCAGTATAATATTCCACTTTTAGTTCCTTTTCGGTTACGAAATTCCTCATAGACCTGGCCAGCGCCTGCACTGTCGTTGGGGCTTCAATTCCGGGAGTGTTTTTACAGGCGTTGTTGGTGTTACAGCCCCACGATATTGTGTTTTTGGAGGAACGGTAAGAATCTTTGATCTTTTAATAGTTTCTGATTTTAGGTAACATTGGCGGCAAAAATGGAGAACTCCGGGCAACCGGATAAGATCCAAATGACGTTGAAGAGCCAACAGTTGCTAACAGAGCGGTATCCAGAATTTAGGACGACTTCAAGAGGTGGCGTTAAACTTGAGGTAGGTTATTACCTAAAATTTGAATTTTTCTTTTAAATTTGAATATTTTGGAAGGATAAAGAGCTAAATTTTCATTTATTGCCGGCAATAGCTGGTGAAAATCTTTTGAGGCCATATTTCTCCATATATTGTTCATGTCTAAACCAATTTCTTTTCAGGGAATCGGAACCCTTCTAACTTACTGGCTTGATGGAATAGATGAAGATCTGGCTAGTGGTCGAGTTGAAGCCGATGCGAGTGCGGCAGAAGACGATGATATGGAAGCAATACCAGAAGACGCGAGGGCAACCGACATCGAACATTAGACTTAATCATCCGGTGATTGGCTTTAAAATTATAAAGCAACTAGGGTTACACTACTTTCTTCAAGGTCTAAAAGTACAATATTTGTTGTTTATACAAAATTTTCTCATCAATTCTTTCTATATTCCTCCTTTTTCTACAAAAGCAATACTTTTTTTAGTTAATGGAGATGGGTTTTGATGTGCGATCACCTTTTTTAGAAAATTTTTTTCAATATTACTCTGTTTCAGTCAAAAATCCAGTAAATCAAAACTCAATTCCCATTTCTTTATGGTTTTTTAGCAGCGTTACATAGATTTACAATGGTTTTTAGGTAATTTTTCATCAGATTCGAAGCAATTCTTACGCAATAAAGTTTTATTTCCCCAAATAAACTACTTTCTGATAGATGGTTGAAGTAGGACAATATCAGTTACAAATATCCATATGCTTCATATTTTTCATTCACATTCACTGCTTTGGGACGTATCTAGCGACCATTTGCCCTTGAACCAGACGATATTCGATCTTATAGGATGGCTGAAAAGTAAATTATTTTTTTGATGCCTAAGGGGCTCTTTACGCACAGATTTTGCCTGGATGTTCTGATTGGGTGTGATCCAACTTCTTCTAACTCCATCTTCTTGTGGTGGTGGCAGTGCTAGTGCTTTGGAGGCCTCTTTTTTGACAATTTTGGAGCCATCTTTGGATCCAGAACTGACTTTGGACAGTTTGGATTTTCCAGATTCCTTACATTCAATGGACCCTTTAGAGTCATTGGAATGCGTTTCCAATGACTCTGGAAAGATTTTTCTGTCAACTTCATCAAAAATTTGATTTTTCAAAGGAATTCAGAATTTTTGGATTCTGTTTGACCATTCAAATATTTCCGCAAAAAAACATTTTGGGAGCTCAAATTGAAAAGATACGGCCAAAAATATTTTTTCTGTTATTGCTTTCTGAACTTACTGTTGGCTTTCCTTTCTCTGATTGATTTTTCCCTCAATCTCTTCTCATTTCTGGCCGCTTCCTCGGTTTGTCTCACAAATTCCTCTTCAATGATCTTCCTTCCCATCAAGATACATCTTTCCATGTCCTCTTCTCTCAACACATTTTTTAATTTTTCGTCTCTGACAACTTCCTCAATATCACAGTCGTCCTTGTCTCTTTCCTTTGGAAGAGCAAAATAATCACGATTGGGACTAAAAAAGAAAGTGAACTGGTCTTGTTCTAGGTTACTTTACGTCTTTGATCTCTTGCTACCCGTCGTTTTGTTGGCGCTCTTCGGTCTTTTGGAATTCTCGGCTGGTCTAAAAATAAAGTTTATTTTACAAATTACAGTAACCCACTCCGAAGTTTTCATCTGAAAATCGTCATTGCCACAGGGAGGAGTATTAACTGGAGTCTTAGCAGTGCTGAAATTGTATTTTTTTAGATCTTGAAGCCACTTTTTGACGTTGTTTTAGATAAAAAGTCATCAAAACTATTCAAAATTCTCTAAAATTCTCAAATAAAAACGTTCAAACTAACCTGGCTTTCTTTTTATGAAAGATTCCGAACAGATTG
This sequence comes from Bursaphelenchus mucronatus, assembly GCA_025436335.1. Taxonomy (NCBI): domain Eukaryota; kingdom Metazoa; phylum Nematoda; class Chromadorea; order Rhabditida; family Aphelenchoididae; genus Bursaphelenchus; species Bursaphelenchus mucronatus. The sequence goes on from CM046358.1 coordinate 3,834,730, forward strand.
CTTAGGCTTTTACTGTTCTTTCGCTTTGAGCGGTCCGAATTATCGTCTGGCATAATTTTTGGGCCAACCCGTTTCCACCGGAGTTACGACTGCGCAGTGATTGAAATTCGGACCAAAATGACGGCTCGAAATTTCAAATTCAATTCTTGGGAAACCGATCCATTTTCTCAAACATTTTCTTTTCATTTGCCCATCGACCAATTGCACGGTCCGGGTGAGATTGGTATGCGTCGCTGGTCGAGGAGAACGCATGGCGATGCTGTGGACGGCTCGAGCGTCGCGGAGAAAAAATCCAGCTTCTTCAGGCGTCTCATGAAGAAGAAGGGGTCGCCCGATGTGGATATGAAGTAAGTGGGATGGATAAGATAACTGTGACTTTAAAAGTGGCACAAATATAAAGAAAATTGTTTTTAGGACCGCCAAAAGTCCTAAAACGCCCTCAACGCCCTCTCGGAAGAAGAAAGGAAAGAAAGAAAAAACTGTCACCGAGGACGATCCGATTTCCAGTGGAGTCGTCACTCCACACAACGTCAGCCTCCAAACCGAGTAAGAATATTTTTATTCGTCAATATAGCTACAGCCAGTCCCATTAGTACCTGACCCATAAATAATCTTTCTGTCAATACAAAAAATCATTTTGTTATATTATCCATGACAACTTTTTGATCAAACCTCTATAAAAAGGCATTTAATCTTGGAAAATTGTTCAATTTCAGTCCAGAAAATGGTCCCACGGTCTTTGTCCCCGTCAACACCACCATGCGTCCCTTTGTTGAGCCCTTGAATCGTTCCAAAAGGGCCCAGAAGGAAAAGGCCAAACAAGAAAGTGCGGGAGCCAGCAATACCAAAGCCGCCACTACTACTGGTAGTAATTCCAATCCCAAGAGCACCGACTCCAGCAATCCACACTCTCCGGCAACCAGTAATCCGAAGACCAGTAATACCAAGACTCCGAGTAGTAATACAAGAAGTATTACTAGTAATGCTACCAGCAATGGCAAGAGCTCAAAAAGTGTGAGAAGTGCCAAGGAGATGAGTGCCAACGTGGGAAAGAATAGAGAAGGTTTGAAGGGAAGAAAGAATTAAAACAAGAACGAGAAGGAGAAATACGACCGGATAAAGCTTTAGTACACTGTTTTATTGGAATTTTATATCGATTACTTGACATAACTTCTAATTTTGCACCAATTCTGACCAATTTTTTGACGATTATTGTGTTTTTGATAATTTATTTTCAAACTTTATTTCCCGCTGTTTGTGGCATTCCGTTTTCGAAAATTGCATAAAATTACTCAAAAGGCCCGTAACTTTATTTCAATCAAACTGCTTATCAATTCAATTACTTGTCAAAATTTCCAATTCCTCCGATCGTTCCCATTCCCTTCGGACTTCTTCCATCAGGTTTTTTGTCGTTTGTTTTGGTCGGTACTCTTGCCATAAAGATGGGATTGAATGGATCTGCGCCAATACTGAGCTGGGAGGACTTGTCTTTGACTTGCACATGCTGTTTGTTACTATAATTTTTCAAATAAATAATATTTTAGGTCCTAAAATCTCATAATTTATATTCTCCTTACCTTTTTGACGAGGAACTTTTCGATCTCTTGTCTGCTTTTCGATAAATGGGCTTGGGCTTAATCAATTTCCCGGCTTTGATCCTCTCGCTCTCCTTTTTTCCAATGTCCACCGCATCTTTTGCAAGAGCATTATCTACCATTGTTTGTTTTTGTGCCCTTAGGGCGCATTTCACCATCTCCACGGCTTGAATTGCTTCTGGCCGTTCGAGAGTCAAAATTACGGCCTTATCCTTCTTCATGGCTTCGTTCATTCGTTCCAGACAATGCTTGACGGAGGTGCAGCCAACATCATCTACACCAAGAATACAATCGCCAATTCGAATACTTCTTGAAGCCAGGGAATTCGGTTCAACTCGGGAGACATAGACCTAAAAATTGAAGGGGAATATGTTTTAAACCACTTACCTTCATATTATAAGCTCTGATATTCATGCCTAGGACAGATCCGGGCAATAAGATCATCAGGCTAGTATGATAAGAAAACCCTCCTAATTCTTGCTCGAATTGGTTCTTTTCGGCCTGGCGAATCCATTTTGGACGTCGAATCTTCAGAGAAAATGGCTGAACAGACATTAAATCATATTAATTCGACAAATACTTAGTCAAGTATAATATAAAAATTTTCCGCTAACCTGAGGTTCTTCTCCCTTCACCAGAACTGTTTTGATCTCCATATAAAATTGCTCCTTCGATTTTAGGGAAACTCCATTAACTTCAACAACAAAATCACCAATATCCAGAACATTTCCGAAATTTGATTTTGCATCAACTCGAATTACAAGCAATGCCGTCGAAAGCAGAGCTGCTCGCTTAAAGATGAAGTCGTTAGAAGGTCCTCCAGTAAGTTCCAAAAACTTTTTACATAAAAAATCGACTTACTTTATCAGTTTTTGTAATCTTGGTGGAAACAACTTTGGTATCCAGGAAGTCATCGGTGACCTTTTTGTTGAATCCCAAAGGTTTTTGAGGTTTGGCCTTGCCAGAGGGAACCTCTTTCTCCGCGGACATCGCCGCCGATTTCTGCACAAGATAGAAAAGAAAATGAATCAAATTTCCAGTTGAAAATGGGTATCAAAGACAAAAAATTGGTCCTTGAAAATGGCTATAAATTCTGGATATCGCCTTTTCTGTAACTGTTGGACTTTAAATGACGTTTGGATTGGATCAGACAGTTGAAACTTTCAAATTTTGCCCAATGTTACCTAAAATTATGTAAACCACAAAAGTCAATATGTCTTGCCGTTAGCATTCAATATCAAGAAAGCGAAACGAGCAACACATTGGTGATAACACTTCCACAGTTTATGACCGATCAAAATCGACCGATCTGAAGGAGTTTGTGTAGACAGAGATAATATAAAAGTGGCCAGAAAATAAGAGCAATATCGCTCCGACTAATTCAATAAGCTTCCACTAGCAATAATGCGCAATTTATAACCTAACTAAGTCGCTTACCTAAGCCACTTAACTTTCGAAAAAAAAATTAAATTTTTAGGTAACAACCTACCTCAAGCTTAACACTCCCACTACACAATGTCCTACACTGTCTACATCTCTCTGCCAGCAATTTAGAGCTGTTCAACGCCGTTTGGACCTTGTTTGGCTGATCAGAGTTCTCCATTTTCTCTACTAATAATCTCTAAAATCAGAAATTCCAAGAAGGATCAAAAATTCTTACTGTTTCTCCAAAAACACAAATGGCAGACGTGAAAACACCTCCAGAATTTATTCATCTACCCAACGGAAACATTGGACCTAGATCGGTAAGGGTTGCAGCTGAAAATCGGATATTATACTGATAATTTTAGAGTAAAATGAGAGTCAAATGTAAGGAAAGTACAATATAAATTAATATAAAGTCTAGCTTTCTATCAACTCTCTTACCTGACATTGGGGAAGCATCAAAAAATTTACAGAATTTTTTTTGCAAGAAAACAAAGCCAATTTTTTAGGAAAAACAAAAAACTCGCGAAAGACTGTGGAAACACGGAGAGAGCCAGAGAAACGAAAGAAGAGAAACACAAAGAAGTTATTCCTCCAAGGAACCCAATCTAAAACCCAGTGATATTTTTATTTGCTCTTAAACGATTGAGAATTCTCTGAACGGAAGTTCCAAACGAAAGGTTTGACGACAAATCCAGCTCATATTAATGTGGCTTGGAATCAAATTTTGGAATGTCCGGCGAATAGCCAGGCTGTTGTGTCGTCAAGTATTTTCAGCCAAACTTGTTCTGTTTTTTAAATCCATATAGCCAAATTATCTCATTTGAACGTTAAAATAAAATTTACCTCAAATCGTTCAAGTCCAGCTCTTCTGCAGCCGTTCGAAGTATAATGCAGTTTCTTTGGCCTGTCTACAATCTCCAATATGCGTTAATTCGCTTGATAAAACTTCGGGAGACCATTTGTGGACGCGGCAAATCGGGAAGTCCCGAAGGAAGGCTTGTCGAATAGCTGGATGTGTAAAGGCGCTCAAAAGGGCCGAGGAATTTGCACAGGACATCACAAACTCGGTCACCTGAAATTTGTATATAATATATTGGACCATACAATTTTTTTTAATTAGTAGTTGTAATTTCAATGCTGTAGTTAGAAATTACATAACTTCATCACCCTGCAAAAGTTTTGCAAACTAAAAATTTAGAGAACCGCTTTCTTTTGACTTCACAACATCCAAAATGCCCTCTGCACTGTGCATTAAAAAATGATAAAAGTTTCCCGCACCGTGCAGTAACTCTTTGTAAACTGCACTGTGCAAATTTTCCCATTTGATGGAAAAAAATAAATTCCAAAAAAAAATTCTGTGCAACTGTTTGCACTGTGCTCCATTTGCCAACAAGCAACATGCGATCAAAACCTTTCGACAAGGTCCTCGTCGTGAATTTGCGAAAGAAAAAGCGGACATGCGACGGCAATGCGAATCCCGAACATCGCGGCGACTTGAGCTTCATCGCGAGGCCGCAGCTTTTCGTGACAAAAAATGTGTCGCTATGTTTTCGGCGATGAATTTGCAAAGTGCAAATACTCGTCGTTTATCGAAACGGCGTTTGTCGCTACTGTCAGTTTCTCGCTTTGCACAGTGCAGTGAAAAGGAAGGTCTTTCCGCACCGTGCGTTTCATCGCCCTCGTCTTGTCACATTGCGAATCTGTTTTGAAAATTGACGAGGAATTTGTCGCGGGAGTCAATGTTCGCACAGTGCAGAGGAGAAAAGAAATTTGTTGCACGGTGCAGACAAACCGTTTCTGTTCGCACCGTGCAAAGCCGTTTTTTGTGACTAAACAACAAAATGTGCCGTTTTTGACTTCCGCACGGTACACAAAGCGAATTTGCTTTGTTTCCTGCACCGTGCAGTCGTCTAATTGGGGTTTTCGTTAATTTTAGAGTTTTAAAAGTGAAATTAACTTACTTTTGTGAGTGCTCTGAGTTTGATGACATCACAGTTTTCTTTTGTCATCTCCAAGAACATTAAAATCGCCGCCATTAACCCGACAATGCAGCATATTACAATTCCCGTATACATGTTCAAAATCACCCTCAGACTATTAAAGTTTTCATAGTATTGATATCGCGTTGACAAGGTTCCATTTCCCTTCTGTTGGATCTTTTTTCGATTATAATTGGCCATGGGAATTACAGCTAAGGAGGTTGGAGCAGAAATAACGCCAAAGGCGAACCAAAAATAACATATCCTCAGGGGCTGACTGTACAAAATGAACTTTTCCTCAGGCAATGTAAGCATTTTTGTCGGATTTACGGTCCTTGTATAAATCGATGAAGTGCTAAGTAAAGCGGCATAAAGAGATGTCGTTAAAATACAAATGGTCCCACAACGATGCCCTGAACAGACTCGATCGTAATTCTCCGGCCGTAAAGTTGCGTAAAGACGCTCAAGGAGGAGCTCAATGCAAACCAAGCCCAGGCCAGAATGGAAAAATAAATTTACATACGAAAAAAAGGGAATTGTGTAATCGATGAGGGATTGAGGGAGAAAGAGGAGATGAAGGTAGATGGGGAGGTTACGAGCGACGCTCCCGATCGAGTTTATACAAGGATTCAGCGCCTGGAAGTTATATTTTAAAGCAAAAAGTTGAAAAAATTTAAAAATAATAAAAAATTAAAAAAATGCATTTATCGTGTTGCGACGGCAGGATTTGGTTAAAGTTTGGCAAAAATATTCTAAATCGGGCATAAATTAATGACTGAAAATATAAGCTCATGTTTAGTAGCCTGTCTTAAGATATTCAGAAAGCTTTTCTGCTACCATTTCCTCATTTTTCTTCGTCTGCAAAAAAAGATTGTCGTAAAGCACGACCGAATATCTTCAGCGATTTGTTTATGCCCAATCTAACACAAGAATATCTAGTTTGAAGAAAATCCGTCTTTCACTGTTCGAGTTATGAACCGATCAAATCAACGTACCATAACAATTTTCAAGTTGGGATGGACCAATTTGGTGTTGCACAAGCACCGAACGAAATAAATATTGAGGAAAACGTTTGCGAAAACTAAAACTGCATCCATTCCCCTCATCATGAGTAGAATTGACTCCCATTCCATCTGAAAATAAATCGGGTTTAAACACTTATTTTACATAATTTGTAGATCCTCGAGACAAGTCTAACTCCAAATTTGTAGTCCAACCCGACAATTTTGAAGTTATTGTGCAAAATGGCACTCATTTGAATTTGAAAATATGTCCCACGCTTAAGACAACAGGCAAGAATAATCAATTTGGTTTACAAATTTGATTTAGCCGCCTGTTTTTCGTGGTAATTGATGTACTTTTGCAAAAAATTAAGGTTTTGTTTTGCATTGGCAAAAAATTGTGACTTTTGATTTGCAAAAGGGCTAAAAAATTCTAATGCAAACTTATAAAACAAAACTTTGATAAAAGAAAAATTCAAAAATCAAAATACCCGCCATTTTTGGCATTATGTTCCTAATGTCGATAATGACAAAGGGGTTGCAGAGTAAAAATGTCGGGTTTTTCGACCTTAAAATGATTTAAAAAATTGCATTATCTTAACCACGGAACGTAATTTTACCAAAAAAAAGACAAAAATATATCAAAATTGAAAAATTTTAATTAATTATGACATAAGTCTCCAAACGATTTTTTCTTTTCGAAAAGTTTTTGGAATATCCAGGTCTTATCTTTCTTGCATTCAGAAAGTCTCATTCCTTCCCTCTGCCGTTTTCTGACCCATTTTTTAGATACTATCCATGACTATTTCCTCAGACAAATGTTTTTCTTGAACTTTTCAACGAAAACAATAAAAAACTGAAAATAACAATCATTATCCAATTAAAATGTAAGACTTTAATCTTTTATTTTCCGACAAAATTGTACTAAAAATATGAGACCAAAAAAGTTGTGGTAAATAATTAAAAATTAACGTAAAATTATTTGAAATGGGGCCTCTGGGTATGAAGAAAATGAAATATTTTGCATAAACGTGATGTAACACACTTGAGACACAAATAAATAAAATCTTTTAATTGCAACACTAGTCCGACGAATCAGAAAAGTGTAATAAGAAAAGTAAAAACTTTTTTTAAATTGTATTTTGCGTTCGTTAGCTACAAATTCAATTTTGCACCCCCGCTCTAAGCTTGCTATTTAACACTTTAGAGTAGGGTTGTGCCGTCGTCAACTTGACGCTTCGGTCACGTTATCAAATGGCCGTCATTTTCGTCAAGTCGAGTTGCTGTGTCATTTGTCAGATTAGAGCGACATCTTCTCAGACATGCGTAAGATGTTTTAGATTGCTACCGGAATATTTATTGGCTGCAGCTGGAAAGCACGTTTTGCCAAATTTGGCCACTTCTCTTTTAGTCCAAATTTTCTGATTTTTTTTGAGTCTTGTCACAAAATAAAGACCAAGAAAAGTAATAAAATTAAAAAGTAACTGCATTTTTGTAACATGTGAATTCACCTTTTTCTTCTCCGCATTTATGGATTAAATTACCAAATTTTGTTCCCAAAAACAAAGAAAAAACTTTTTAGTAATCTTTTACTTTCTGCAAGCAATAACAACTAATTATCAGACTTTTTTGTATTTACACCTATTTACACCTTGGAACGTGGGATTAGCATAATTATGAAAGGCCAAGTGGATCATTAATGAGATTTATTCGAAAAAATATTTAAAAAAAAACAAAAATTAAATTAAAAATGCACTCCAGGCGATCAGAATTAGGCCGCCGACCACAGTAAGAAGGCCGAAGAAAAAGGGCATTCCTAAAATGGAACCAGTTTGAGAGTGAACATCATGTTTTAGGTCATCTTTAAGGGATGTGTCAATGAGATATATGTATTAAATATACTTTTGCAAAGTGAAAAATACTCGACCACATTTTGGGTCGAAACAATCTCCGTGTATCGCTTGTAATTGGAATTTGAGTCGATTCTCTTCGATCACTCTGTTAATTAGAGGCGTTATTTTTTGGCGAAATCAAGTGTAGTACTTCTGAAAAAAAACTAAAAATCATTGTGAACCAAAAATCGCAAATAGTTGGAATTGACTCACGCGCCGGACTTTGTAAATTTCTTTATTTCAACGCTAACTTGTCAACGTACATATAAGTTTCCATTAACGCTATACTAAATAAACCATTTAGTCGCCTCAATGGCCGAATTATAGAAATTCCAAGCCAATCATACCTCATACAACAATTCAAGAAACGGGCATCCCCAAACTGTTGTATTACTGGATCCTCGAAGACAACCCAGACTCATATATGGGAAGAAATTGAGGAAAAGAACGGTAAATGGAGGACGAGTGTCGCCTTTCCAATCACCAGAACAATCGAGAAAGTCTTCAATTGTAGAATTTTGAGTGCAATTAGCTATAATTCAACAGGTAATAAGAATTTTTGGAGAAGGTAACATAAAGTATCAAATGACAAACGAAAAATTTTCCGGGGTTCTTGTTTCTAACAAGACACACGAAGCATACAACTCTACATCGCCGAGACTGAATTGTACAATAATATCCGCCCAGCTTTCAACGCTCGGCATTCCAAAATTTACTTTCAAGCCACATTTTCATGAGCTTCACGTGAGTGCCACTAACCTCAGTTAGGAACTATTGTTCGAAGGTCGGCCCAATTCTTCAAATATACCATAAAACCCTCCCTCGTTTTTCGATTGGGTTCCCTTCTGTTTGCAACCAAACCCAATTTTCTTTCGCTTCTCTGCAAAGGACACCGCTCTCTCCATTTTCTACACTCTCTCGTCTCTTTTTTATCAGTCTGTCGGGAAGATAATGTGGGTTTGTCGCAACAAAATTTCACGCTTAGTGGCGCATCGCGAAGCGATGATGGGCGATTCCAATGTGCGACGAGTGCTCGTTCTTTTCCCGGCATATTGATATCTTTCCTCTCCAAATCAAAATTTTCCAATACATAAATATAATAAAATGTATTCCTCTTTGCCCATCAAATCCCCTTTTATTTCAACAATTAACATTTATTTTGGCCAGTTGAGAGATAACAACAATAAATTGATTAGAACAAGGTGCTGATCCAACAATAACAAGAACAATGATGAATAATAATCTGTATTTTGAGGAGGAATCCATGCAATTCCCATCCGATTTGTCTCCATTATCTTCAATTCTTTCCTTTAGAGGATTTTCCTCCTCTTTTGTTGCCAAATTTGCCTGAGGGTTTGCCCGGTTTCCCTCCAGGGCCTCCTTTTCCTCCCTTCGTTGGTTTGAAGCCGGATTTTCTTCCCGTGCCCTTCACTTTCTTCGGAGTTTTGTTCTTTTTCCTTGAACCTTCATCATCTTCATCATCGCCACCACCACGACGTTCCATGGCTTCAGCGGCCGCATTTATTCGAGAGGTATCAATTTTCGGTTTCTTTGAGTTCAATTTCTCGAGGATCTGGAGTTGTTTTGAGACTTCCGACTTGGAATCTTGCTCATTGGGTTCAAACTAAAAAAAAAAGATAATCAAAAATAAAATTTTTTATCGATTACAACATAAATTTTTGCATACCTTTCTCTTGATTCCCAATTTTGGAGTCTTTTCTCCCTTCAGGGTCTTCTGGAATTTACCAGCCGATGCTGTAGCTTCTTTGGCATGATGTATTTTGTATCCGAGCTGAAAAATCATACGACAATTATAATCAATATCTATGAAAAATTATCCAAATCAAATATCCCACCTCCTGTCGAGTCCTTTCTTTTGGATTTTGGCCCACTCCCAGTGGTATCGCATTAGCTCCCTTTCCAAAGTCAGTATAAGTCCTTGGCTCCCTTCCCTTTCCCATATCCTTTAACTGTCTCTTCACATTCTTCATATGTTGGAGTTGATTCTTAGCGACCTTCTCTTTCTTTGCATCATCTCTTTTGGCAAAATAGTCAGCATTAGGATCTTGGTTCTGAGGAATTTCAATAAGCCAGTCCTTTCCTTCTCCATGTTTGGCGTGTTGATATCCATATCGTGGTACCCATGTCTAAATTGATAATAAATTTAATACGAAAAGATCTTCTTACCTGTGATTCTTCATCCCAGACCTTCTTAGACTTGTCCTTATCGTTGGTGATGCCTTTTCTTTGAGCAAACTCTTGCCAACGGGTCATTGGAGGCTTGGATGGCAGCTAAAACGATATATAATATTATTCGATATCCAACAAACTTTAATAATCAAAAATTCAGATAGTCGACTTACTGATTTCTCTCTGGGTATCACAAACTTTCTTTCCGGGAGAATGGCACATGTTGCATCAGCGACAATTTTCCTTGGGAGTTTCCAAATTTCATTGAAAAGAAATTGGATGTTATCCCTAGTCATTTCTTTGAGTTCCTGTTCCGATGGATGGCTGAAAGGACGTAAATTACATTACAGATCCGAGAAGGATGTTAACCTAAAACACAAAAAATACTAAAAATCTCTTACTTTCCCCTCTTTTCGACCGAATCATGGGCATCTCTGTCGATGATCAGTAAGTTCCCTGGATCTAAAAAAGGCTCCACTGTCTTGCTGACTTCATTTGTAGGAAGTTGAGTGGTCATCTTTCTAAAAAGTATACGAGTTTAGATACTATAATATAAGAAAGATTTAAAAATTTTGTGAAGTAAAAATACCAAGTATTAAACTGTTAAAAAAACAGAGCAAATGCTTTCAAATACCACAATAAATTAGTAAACTTTATTGAAAAGTACTGGTGTGAAAATTTATTATACATGAGATCCTATCGGAATCTAAGCGGAATATTCGGCCATAAAAATGCATCCAACTCCTTGACTTTGCTCTCAAATTCAAAATTCATCTTGCTCTCAATCTTGTTGATGTCTTCCCATTTGTCTCCATACTTTTCTTTCATCTCCTTGATCCTTTCTTCTTCTTCGGCAACTCGATTTGGAGCTTGAGTAGATTTGCGGATTGGCCCGTGAATTCCTATCTGATCGGCTTCGATATATTCATCTTCGTCTTCTTCCAGCCAATTCTCTTGCTTTCTGAGCCTTTCCTCCAGTTTTTCTCGAGCTCCTAAAAAAATTATATTATCCATGGAAGAAATCAATAATTAGATCCAAAGAGGGGCCAAACCGTATCGAGATTCCTAAAAATAGCAACACAAAACAAAAAACTTACTTTTCTCCCGGTGAGCCAGGGTGACCTTGTAGTACTCCAACATTTCTGGACTCAATTCGTCTTCGTCCGGAATATCAATCTCTTGGCTGGTATTTGCAGACAAATCAGCATCTTCAAAGCTGTGAGAAATCTCATCAACTGCGCCTGACTCCAACAACCCTACAAATTCTTCTGGTCTCACACCAACGCCAACTTCTTGCTCTTCTAGACTCAAATATTCATCCACTGGGTAATCGTCAGAATGTTGATTATAATATTGTTGTGCGGTGTCAAACGCACTGGCAAAGACATCCTGCCACTTGTGAAGAGCGGCCTCGTGCTGCCAAAAAGACTGAAGATCTTCGTGAGACCACTGAAAACAAGTAAAAAAATTTTTTTGGATATTTAGCATCAAGGATAATATAAACATCTAAAAAATCAGTCTGTATTGAGTACCCCGCATATAAAACAACAATACTTACCATTAGCTACACCGAAGACCTTACTTTACCACCTAATTCTCCAAAAAGCGAGAAAAACCAGAATGCCAAAACGTTTGTTTGCACTGCGGAACCTAACAACACGTGATGAATAAGCAGTCAAAAGAGCTCGAAACAAACAAGAATAAATAAAAAAGGAGAGAATACAAATTCGAAGATGGTTCCAGGGTCTGATTGAACATTGCGCGTCTAATTTTATAAATTTTTTGGAAACAACATGGATGACATGTGTTCTTGATTTATAGGTGGGTTTCGGGCAGATAAAGATTATAAAGTGGCTTTTAAGGGCATTGTATTTGTCATAGAGGCCTTTGAGTAATAAATGCGAGTGCATTTTACATGAATAAAAGTGGTTTGAATAGTTTTTTGAGAGCTCGATTTTCGCGCATGTGCTAATAAATCAGGGGCTAATTAAAGGTCAAAAACCGTTTTAAAGGGTGTCGCAAAGGATTGAAATTAAATATAGGGCTTTTAAACATTTTTTGAATAAGATTTTGGCAAAAACTTGTGGATTATTTAGAAAAAGACTCGAGCCGGGTGGCCATGAATTATATCTGGAGAGTGTGTGATAAGAGGGAAAGATACCAGAAAGTCATAAATTGAATTATGCAATGTGATCAAGAAGTCGTTTTTTAGGCAATTTCACAAGCTAAGACTGCCTGGTTTCTTCACAAAATGGGTTATTACACATTTTTGTACTGGTTCTCCTGGCGCCTTTTTATGGCTCTTCTGGCCCATGCGAACTGGTCGGCGGCCGTCTACGTGAAGTGTGTCTACTTTGTGCTATGGAAGTCCTATGATCTCCTCTGGTTTTGGATGCATCTTATCCTCTGTATTTGCTTCGAACCTCTCAGATCCGAGAATTATTTACTGGTTTGGTGTGTGATCATGTACAAGAAGTGCACAACGGACAAGAACAAGAGCTTTAGAGTAAGTTGAAGTGACTAGTAGAGTAAACACAACAAAATTTTAGCAAATTTATCAAGCCACCTACAGTAAGAGATTTACGAAATCCGAAAGAGAGCTGAAAAAGATCGAAACAATCGAGTTGGCTGAAGATTCAGATGACGAAGACGATCGTTCTGACCCCGGAAGTATTTATCCGAGAATTTCGACTGACAGTGATCAACCAAGATCGTCGAAGGTCAACTTTACAGAGCGATTGGAAAGCGAGGGATTGATGGAAAATGAGAAAAAGTCAGAGAAAAAAGGGATTTTGAAGAAAATCAAGATCCCGGATGTGGTCAAAAACAGATTCAGCAACATGTCTAATGGCTCAAGCACTCCGGAAAATGATGGGAAAGACAAGAAATTCCAATTACAAAAGTTATTGCCTCAGGCATTACAGAAGAGTGACGAAGGTGAGGATTGTCGACTTCTTATTGTCAAAGCAGGGTTTCTTTGTATCTTTTACAAATTTTTTATATTTTCTATCCAAAAATTTAATGTTCCAAAGAATTTTTTATCGAAGTTTCTAATGTAAAGCCAATTTTTAGAAGCTGAGTCAGAACGGGAAGAAAAACGACGGAAAAAAGAAGAAAAACAAAAACTCAGAGAGATCAGACAGCGAAGAAAAGTATACCTCAAGGAGCAGGCGAAGATTGAACGAAGGTAAAATACGAAAACATGTTTAATTTAGACTGTTGTTATCGATCTGCAAACAAATTTTAGCTCAAAATTTTTTTTATTAAAAAGTTTGGCCTTAATCTTTTAAAATTTTTTCTTAAAATACGAATTTATATTTTCAGACGACGCCTCATTTCCGATTCGATTGATCTCCTACTCCAATGTCTCCGATTATTTACTTCTTTCGCCATTTTGGTGGGAAATGTCCATCGAAACTTTGTCCCCAAATATCTCCGAGATGAGAGTGAGCATCTGAATAATCCAGAAGTTATGATGGCCTTTACGTAAGTTGTTTTGACATAACATTTTGGTTATTTTTCAGTCTAACCATGACCCTCGACATCCTGTTGTTCTGGATTTCGACAGCCATGACCTATTTCAAGCAATGTCGTCTCTGTTGTCGCCTCGGATTATTTAAATTTTGGCTATGGCTGGCGGCTCTGTTCTTCTTGGGAGGCATCTGTATGTATTATCCAATGCATTTGGCCCATCCTCAGATGTCGCTCAACTGGTGCCAATTTGAACCGGGAACTCCGATTGGTGATTTTTTGAATGATGGAAAGATTTTTGATGATGATTAGACTTTTTGATATTAATTTAACCAAAAAAGTCGGAAAAATTGGACTTCAAGCACGTTAAGTCAATGTTATCGGTGCAAAATGTACTTTTCAATGGTTTGTTAAGTGTCTTTACCTGAAAAAGTTTTTTATTACCAAATTTTTATTGTTATTTACTCCTTTTTTCACCAAAATTCATAATTTCATTCGCTTGAAATCGCCTTTTTTATTGTAAAATACGTTTTTCTTTTTTTGTCTTGAATTTTCACTGACTATATTGCCTTTTCTATCGATATTCAGATCTAATCATCATAAATTTGCTTAATTTTTCAAGTATAATATTCTATTCGAGTCTCCTGCCATACGTAAAATTGATGCTAGTATCACAAACTGGTGTTTTATTTTTTTTTCAGAGCGTTTCCAGAGTTTTATATTGCTATCAGTCATGGTTACAAACCAAATTTTTATTGTGCTACAGTAATAAATCAACAAATTTGATGATTTTAATTTTTTTTGGTCAGAGCCTGTGACCAAACGTTTTTCCGCACAATGAAAAGAAACTAAAATTTCAAATTTCCTAATGTAAGGTGCAATGATCGGAAAGTACAAATAGTATCTTCTATTTTACTTATATATCAAGCCTTTTTACCGCACCGTGCAAAAATTCCTCAATTAACCAGAATATTCGGTTATCCTACCAGCTTCAAGTCCACCCCCCCCCCTTTTTTTATTCCAAGTTTTCCATTACAGCCTTAGGGTCTTTGAAGCGGCGGAAATAATGAAATTCCATTTTTCCCGCATTTTTCATCCAATTTGGAGGGAAATCCCGTTCGTCCGAATTTAATTTCCATCTCTGAAACTGCGAATTTGCATAAACCTTTTTGTCGTGACATGTTTTATGAAGTGGACTTGTACGAATGCCTAAAAAGGATATCTTTTTATTTCTGTTTTGGAAAATTTTTATAAATAAGTGCTTTTTCAACATTATTTTTGACGACTTTTGAGTTTCCAATAAAAAATTGATTAAAATTAATTTTTCTGTATGCCTTGAGGGCATTTTCTATCCTAAAATTTCAAATTTCGTCAAAAATTTAATTTTTTATCTAAAACTTGTAATATTATAGTATATTTTTAATCCAAAAACATTAAAAAGTCCTCTCAAATGTCACTCCTCATTCCGAACATTGTCATATAATCTGTTTCGGAGTCCTGGCTACTCTCGAGAACCCAAAGGGAACTCTCGAGAGCGGTCATTTGAGAGTTTTTTTAATGCGCAACTTTTAAATCCGCTGATTTTTTTTATCCAAAAAATGTAATCGAATAGCCGCGGGAGTGGATAAATGAGATCAAGGGGAAATTTAAATAATTTAGGGAGATTTTAGAGGGATTTTGAGTCGATTAACGGATAAATTTCGGGGAAAGGAAGTTTGATTAATTAAAAAGGCGGCGAAAATGGACAAGGGCGATCTTTGTGGGGATATTCAGCGAAAAATGTCGGTTTTGATATAAATAAAAAATCATTTCCCTTCCCCAAAACTTTTTCTCTGAAAGTAAATTTTTCAAAATTTCAAAGTGATTTTTTTAAATATTGCAAAATATCTTTTTTTTGAAACACTCAGAATCACTTTCCAATCCACATTTCCATTGCCCATAGCTATAACACTTCTGAACTGAATATTGTTTATTTTACGACTTCTTTTTTATCTCTTCCTTATGTCATCCTCAATATTTTTGACCTTACAAATGATTCCTAGATCCCGGAGAATTCCACCTACTTTGCGAGTAATTACTAACCGTTTAAGAGCCGTTTTTCGGATTTCGCAGTAATTTTAAATCGTCGGCGATTTATTTTCTTTGTTTTGTAAACATTTTTCGGACGAAATTTCAAAAACAAACAAAAGAAATGGTGGGAAATCGCAAAATTTTGTGTAATTCCCAGGATTTTAGGGCTCTTTGGAGAGCATGGAATAAATTTTTTTTGTTTTATATCTTTGGATAGCTTTTGATACCTTTTAAAAAAATTTACATCGACTTTTCGATAAAAAATCTCTTTCATTCCTCTAAACCCCCAAAAACTTTTCTCCCTTCCCCCAAAATCACCTCATGGTACATTAATTTTGTCCTTGTCGCCTCTTAAAATATGCAAATTTTATTTTGGTTTCTAAATTTCACACCTGCTCGCGTCGGATGCCTGGAGGCGGAAAATTCGAAAGCCCAAAAAAGGTCATAACTTTTGAAAAGGGCTCTCAGAAAGGGGATATTTTGACAAATGCATGCCTTTTTGGAGGTTATTTTCAAGGGAAGTACCAAAGTTTTATTTTGGGGTTATTGCTTACAGTTATGGAAATCGACTCTTTTGGGGGGGGAATGAAGAATGTTTCAGTGATTTTTCGAATGAACTGTACTTTTAATAGGAACACGGAATTTTTGCCTCAAAATCCTTGTTAATCCAACTTTTTTTGGCTTTATTTTTTGACTGTAAAATGTATTCACTCCTTAAGAACTGCAAATAAAACCCTTCAAACCCAATTTCATCTAACAAAAAATTCAAAAATTCCCGCTAATTTTTGCCTGCCGCAGAATCAACAACATTTAATTAATGTTTTTCGGTTCTTTTCTTTCCTTTTTTGGAGATCTCTTCGGCCTTGAAAGATTTGGTTTATCCGCCGGAAGCCTCGAGGCTCTTTTTTTGATCATTCTGGGCGCCGCGTCCTTCCCTTTTATTGGCTCAATTCAGATGCCGATTCCGTCTCTTTAAACGCGTCTTTAATTAGCTTTTTAATTCTGTTGCCGGAGGGCACGAAGCCTCCTTTTTTGGTATATTTTGGATCTTTACAGAGTAAATTTTATTTTTTTACATTGAATTTTTTTTGATGTTCCAAAGTTTATATTTTTTGTTGTTTTTGTGGTCAAATTAAAGGCCAATTAAAATAAAATGGCGATTCCTTTGTTTCTTCGAGGCATTTGGCCTCTTTAATTCTAATTTTCTTTTCTCTAGAGGCATGAAATCGGGGTTTGAGTTGAATTTGAGGACAAAATGGGGATTCGGGAAGGGGAAATGGGATTTTATTTTGGAAAAAATATTGGAAAAGAAATTATTTTTCCAAAAATAAGTTGAAATTTCGTCATTTTTTTGAGCCGCAATTTAGGACATTTTGCTTTAACTTTTTCCAGGTTTCATCAAGGTCTGAGATTTGAAAATTTTAAAATTTCTTATAATAAATATGGCTATTTGTTGTCATTTGGGACCTTAAAATAGCCCATATTATTTTTCAGAATGTTCCATTTTCTACGAAAATATTTATTTCCCTTTTGAATGTCAGTAATTTAAATTTTTTACATTTATTATATTGCACTAAAATTTTGAATTAAATTTTACACGCAATCCCCTCGAAATGTAACATATCATGTTATGTACATAATCCATAACATTTACAACGCGATATTCCCACGAGAAAAGCCCTGCGGACTTCAATTTTTTTCTTGTGACATGGATAATGTCATATTTTTGGGGACTCCAAAATCGTGTATATGTGTCAAAATGTGTTGTAAATGAGTAAATTAATATTTATTTTATTGATTTGCAGCCTTTATGAGCAGAACTGGCCTGACTCCGGTCGGTTATTGGTGGGTAACTTTGTCCGCTATCTCGTCCTTATGCCTTTTTTCGGGATTTTATGTTCCGCATTGGGTGATTGGGCAAGTTTCGCTGAATGGAAGGACAACTCCCGTGTATTTAAGTGCTTTTCGAAGATGTAATTTCCCGGTTTATGACTTGGTAGGTTCATTTTTTGATTTTTAATTAAATGCCCTGACGGAAAAATTTTGATTTTTTTGAAATTTGGCAAAATATTATATCTTTTATTTTCCGATTATCTTTGGAAATTTTTAGACCGCGTTGTGCAAGAACAATTTTACCCTAATTTTCAGCGATTAGAACAATTCCGAATCATCCACGAATGTGGGACATACGAAGATTTGGCCCATATTCCCTCAATTTATTGGCAATTCAGCACATTGACCATAGCCTGTGCAGCATTTCTATCACTATTACTTGTATTTATTTTACTTCCGGCATGTTGTTTCGACAATATTTTGAACAAACAGACTGCAGTTCTAGTCGGATTATTCCAAGTTTTGTCGGGTAAGTGACGTAATCGTATTTGTAACTTACATTTTTTACAAAATTTATCCTTTTCTCCAAGTTGCTAGTCTAATATTATTGATTTTAGCTGTCGCAATTAGTGTTGGATGTATATTATTTCCGATGGGATGGGATAATCAGGAGATCAAGGACTCGTGTGGTGCCCATGCCAACAAATTTTTACTCGGTAAGTATTATTTTGGCACTTTTTTTATTTTTGTGCACAATGCAAAAAAGTCTTCTTTGGCACCGTGCGATTCTTGAACAAAAATTGACACAGTGCAGAAAAATCGAAAAAAAAGTTTCGCACCGTGCGAGGAAATTTTTCCAACGCACTGCGCAAAAATTTTAAAACTCTTTGCACGGTGCAGTGGTTTTTGCTTATTTTCGCACAGTCCTTTTTCGACAAAACTTTTCTATTGCACTGTGCGCTTGCTGTCGCGAACGCACCGTGCAAAATTGATTTCTTTTTACACAGTGCAATAATTTTAATTTTTCTTCGCACAGTGCGATCTTCAATTGCAAAACACAGATTTTATATTTTTCAGGCGACTGCGAGCTTGGTTGGGCCTACATAATCTTACTAATCGGTGCGGGTCTGATGCTTGTTTGTGGTACCCTTTCGGTATGTGGAGCCAAGTCTTTCCGTCGAAAACGTTGGACCGAAGAAAATGATCCCATTCTAAAGCCCTCAAGGCCTGTAAAAAGAAGTACTTTTGATGCGCAAGCCTTGATCAATAACAATTTATTTATCGAGGATCGTCCGTTCGGCTCAACTCACTCCCATTTGGTTAGACATTCCAGACCGAGTGATCTTATTTAGATTTTTTTGTTTTAGCTTATTTTAGAATTTTACTGTCTAAATTTTTTACTACGTCCAATCTCAAGTCTTTCCACCATCTACTTCTAATTCTTCATATTTACGGGTGCTTTTTTCACGGGTTTTTATATAAAATACGAATAAATTTTTCAAAATATTTTTTTTACTTTTCCGGAATTCCATAAGAGTCAAGAAGATTACTGTATTTTGCTGTAAAAACACTGGCTTTCAGATTAATCGGAGCATTTAGCCATCAGATCTTTTGATTGGAACCATCAGATGTCATGGTTAATATAATTTTCCCATGTTTAATATAATCGGTTGGCCACTTTGGAGTAATAGGTTGGTCGAGTGGCGAATCGAGAGGAGTATGAGCCATAGCCACTGGTTGAGATGGACGATCCCACATTCAAATCGCGATCTCTTCTCGAAGATGCTGTGGTGGGGGAAAGCCAGTATTTGGAGAGGGTTCCGACTGTCATGTACTTGTTTTTGTACATGTTTACGGCGTCATCTTGCCCCATATATCTGAAAAATCCTCAAATTTTAATTTTGGAATATATGTATGCAAATTTTTTTCAAATTTCATTGTTATAAAAAAATATGGATCACGTATATATTTTACCCAAATCATTTACCTAACATAACTCCTGACAGGTGCCAATGGCCGTTCAACACGAGTTGGAGGCGCCCGTTGGAACAGTCCAGTGTTATAAGCATTTAATTTCCCCTCCAGCCATCTCTTTGTTCCAGTATCTTTAATCCCATAAATTGGCGGATTCTTCTGTAAATCACAAGATAATTGAACAATCTGCTTAAAAATGCTATAAAAATCAAAAATTCTTACCAATTCAGTCTGTGTAAGAACGGAGAGGGCAGTATCAGTGTTTCCATAGGAGTAACGGACATATGGGAATTTGTCCGAGTAATGGGGAGTGGCTCTCTGGACTCCAACATTCGAGAAGGGAGGGGTACGATCAAGGGCCGAGGCACTTAATGAACGGCCGAAGAGATTGGAACCTAAAACCATGGCTTTTGTTTTGTAAAAATAACTTTTCACAAAAAAAAGGGTCTTTTACAAAAGCAAAACTCCAAACTGTCCAGATTTTTTCAAAAATACTCAAAATTCCATTTAAAACAAAAATGACAAAATGTGCTCACAAGTAAAGATTCCTCAATATTTTTCGGCATTACGTCCTTGCATTTTATCATCACTGCACCCGACCGAAATCGAACCCGCGACCTTTCGAACGCAAGATTCCGCTTTTCCCGGTTAGACTAAAACTGCACGCGGCCCGCTACCCCTTCTTTTCGTTTCGAAAGAAAAGGCGAAATGAAGAGAGTTTTTTTGCGATTTTTGAATGTTTTCTTGGCAAAGACAGCAGTTTTTGTTGAGTTTATAAAAATAAAAAGATGGAAAGAGCATAAAAAAGATAATTAAAGGTCTGGAGAGTCTAAAGTAGCCATTTGGTGACCCAGAGGACAGAAAATGTCTAGTTTTTACGAAAAAACTGAATTTTTCAGATAAAAATTAAAAATTTTTGATAAAATCGAAAAAATACGAATTGCAATTGCAATGATTTTGAGCTTACCTGATCGAGTCATAGACCTAGACATGAATCCGCCACCATATCCATAGCTTGGCCGAGTAAATCCACCAGAACTGGCGGCTGTGTAAGATTGGGCTCTAAAGTAATATAATTTTTGACCTTAATCAGCAAAATATGATTAGATTCTTACCTGACCAAACTCCGATTGTCCCGACTGTAGTATCCGCACTCATATCCACTGCCTCTGCGAGCACTTGAGGACCGAGAACGGACCATGGGAGAAATCTGATGGTAACTGGGTGTCATATAGAGGGACGACATCTTGCCGTCGACCTCTGATAACTGTTTTTAACCTGGAATAAGATCAAAGCTTCTATTTGGAATCATTTGAAATGAAAAATTTTAAAAATAGTCATCAAGTATAATATAAAAACTCAAAAATTAAAAAAATATTATTAATAAGTAGACCGAAATGATGTGTCCATTGAATATATGGACACATTGAACTATTAATAACCTGAGAATTCTCAGAAAGTCGTAATTCGAACAAAAAATCAAACTTTTTTATCTGTCATTAAAGAAGGCTCCCAAAACCAATTTTTTTATTAAAATCCCCACGAAAATCTGCAAATGTCGTGCGTAAACAAGTAAATAAAGATCGGATTTACTGGTTCATGACCACCGCTCCCCGCTTTTCGCAATCCTTGGCCACTTTTTCGAATTATTTCCGACTTTTGGGGGGAAGGAAGAGCACCAGTTGCTCTGGACCGGCCCCGACGCCCGAGGCAAAAGCGATTTTGTGGAGGCGGGCGCCCCGAAAAGTTCAGAACATTGCCGTTTAGTAAATGAGTAGAGACGGACGAACAATTGGGGTGTTCTGGGTTGCGGACCCTGTTTTATATTATACATGACAACCTGATCAGCGAAAAAGATGGGAGATGATATGAAAAGCAAATATTGAAATGAATAGAAATGAGCAAGAGACATAATGAACACGCACTTGGTTTTTGTTTTCATTTTGAATCATCTTTTTCGCGGATAACTTTGGATGTCAAGGATAATATCAAAATATCCAACCACTCGCCAAATTTACAAAAAATCTTTTTTCGCATCCAAAGACAGCATTCAACCTTAGTTTATAGTACAGAATTATAACTTATGAAACGTGAAATTCAACAAAAAATCCTCAAAACAATTGAGATCAACTCCAATGTCCTCAAATATTTATTCAAAAAGATTTCTCCTAGCTGGCGGAGAGTCTCCATCTATGAATCTTCTCCTTTTCCTCGTCCCATAATCCATGATATTCTCGCTTGTTGGGACTGGAAGTTGTTCATCATCACAGGCAAACGGTTCTTCACGGAAATATGCCGAGGTGAGGGCTTCTGTTGCGGTTAATCTCTTCAAAGGGTCAAATCGAAGACATCCTCTCATCAATTCGAGTAGATTGTCCGAGGCCGCAGTGAAGAGGGAGCGGAGATCAACGGGGATTGGATTGGCCGGTTTTATTTCAATGTAATCGGGGAGAGATATTCGTTTCTAAAAAGAGTCAAGTCACCATAAATAATATAAAAAAAGTTTCATATCTTATTCCAAAAGATTCGAAACCTGTCTAGGATTAGACATGGCTGTGGGCCGGGCCAAAGAAAATTTGAAACGGCCCAGGGCCGGGCCGAACTTTTTCAGCCCGGCCCGCGGGCCGACGAGGCGGCCCAGATCGGAAACGGCCCGTAATAACAAAAATTTTGAGTCTGAAAGCGAAAATTGGGGTAGCAAACAAAAATAGAGTGTCAAAACCCTATCAGACAGGCAGAGAAAGCACACAAAACTATATACGATCATTTTAAAAAGGTTTACAACACTCTTCTAACAATTTTTTTAATCCTATCTTAGTAATCTTGTGTGAAATTTGAAACGGGCCGGGCCGACATTTTTCGGCCCGGCCCGGAGCCATGTCTATCTGGGATTAAACCATGCATGTTTTAGGCCGCATCTGACCAGAAAAAAGCATCAAAATGAATATAAAAATTCGACTTACACCCCAATCATTATCGGTAGGTACTCCCATTACGGTAAAAATCTTGACCAATTGATCCAAATCACTGTCCCCTTGAAACAACGGAACTCTCAGCAACAACTCAGCGATGATACATCCCACAGCCCACATATCCACACCAACTCCATAAGCTCTGGCTCCGAACAACAACTCGGGACAACGATACCATCTTGTCACCACTTGATGAGTATATTCCCGAGTTGGGGAACCGAAAAATCTGGCCAAACCAAAATCAGTAATCTTCATCCGACCGGCGGAATTAATCAACAAGTTATTTGGCTTCAAATCTCTGTGCAAAATGAAGTGCATGTGCAGAAATTCGACACCCAAAAGCATCTGCATCACCATATTCTTGACGTGGGAGCCCATTAAAATGACTGATCCGTTCTTCAAAAGTTGCTCGAGATCAGTTTCCATAAAATCAAAGACCAATTGGATGTTATTCTTGCGGCTGAAGACGTTTCGGAGCTAAAAAAATACGATTTAATGAAGAAATATGTAAAAACATTGCCTTAGATCATCAAAAATCTTACTGTAATGATATTATCATGTCTCAATTCCTGGAGTAATTTAATTTCCCTGAGGGCGGTACGATTTACTCCATCTCGAGCTTCATCTCTACCTCCAAGTTTGATCTAAAAGTAGTAAATTAAGGAAAATATTGACGTTACCTTCTTGATGGCCACATATTCTCCGGTTTCCAGGTCTTTGGCCAAGTAAACATTAGCAAATTGACCTTCTCCCAGATGTTTTACACTCTCATATCGATCTTTTCCGCTGAGTTTTGAGGAAGAACTGGTGGTCATCCTAAAAATTTGCTCCAAATATTATTCATTTATGTTCAGTAGTCATGTGTAATATTCTCCACACAAAGTTCATCACAAATCTAAATAAAAAATGTAAAATCTTTTATTTTGGGATGATTAACAGGCAACAATAACAACAAAATAAAAATGAAAACGTGATTTAACAACCAACTGATACTACTTTAGTCATCAATTTTAAATTTTGAAGCTTTTTAGAGGATCCTTTGCCCGTTTTTGGAAGTTCTTGGCATGTTTTCCCTGCGGCATCTTTCTCTTTCGCCTCGCTGGTCGTTCAAAGTCTGGTTCTGAGAAATCACGGCCTTTTAGAGCTTTGGGGACCATGTAATCAGCAACATCAGCAATTCCAGTTGAATGTAAATTTAAGACAAACATTTTCCGATCATTTTCCAGGACCGATTTCTCCCTTGGATTCTTCGAAAAGTAAGCTTCAAGACGTTTTGAGGCAAGCAGTTCCTTCTTAATTTCATCCAGACGGACCTCTCTTATCACAGTCTTCGTAATTGCACTTAGAACCTCCTAGACACAAAAAAATTATATTACACTTGAGAAAAACTTACTCTAGATCTGATCAGGAAACTGTCAAAGTCTTCCATTCTTACTTCGTATGGCTGGATCACCTCTTCTCCAACTAAAAATGGAATGAATGATATTAAAATAAAAAGTACCTTGTTCATTGATCTCTTCTTTGACTTCATCAAATATTTTTCGCTCATTTTCTGCGACAAACGAAATAGCAGTTCCTTTGTTGAAGCCTCTAGCCGTCCTAAAATACAAAATTAACAATATTTTTAAGCCCTTACCTTCCAACACGATGAATATAATGATCTAAAGTTGGTGGGAAATCAAAATTGATCACATTTGAGACGAAATGGAAGTCAATTCCTCTGGAGACTCCCGACTCTTTGTCGTGCTTGATGCGCTGTTTCTTTTTCTTCTTCTGTTCTCCTTGATCTTCTCCAACATCCTTGATTTCGGATGCAATAATATATTGAAATTTGCCTTCATTGAATTCATGTATAACATGGGACCTCGAGTTCGCTGGCATTTGAGAGTTCAGCACGCACGATCTGATCTTGAAACCTTGCAGGAACAAATGCAATCTAAAAATCTACAGAAAAATTATATTAACTTACTTATAACACCGATCAATCGAAGAGACAAAGAAAATCGCTTTCCCTGCCAATAATTTCAATTTTATCAACGATACCAAGATCGTAAATCGTTGTTCGTCATTATGACAGAAGATAGAATATTGTGTAAGCTGATCAGTTCCAGGGAGATTTCCTTCCTTCAGCATAACCGAGGCTAAAGTCCCAGTTACAAATAACTTTTTGATGTCAGTCATGTCTTCTTCTAATGTGGCTGAAGTCATAATCACTTGGAATTTCTTAGGAAGAAACTTTTTGATCTCGCTGAAAGAGATTTACAAAGATATGTATTATCCACGACGAGACTTACACCAACTCGTCTTTATATCCATAACTGAACAACAAATCCGCTTCGTCCAAAACTACAGTCCGAATCTTCTTCAACAAGTCATCCTTCTTCTTCAGCACATCCAAAATCCGTCCAGGAGTTCCAAATAAGAAGTCCACATTTGATTGAAGGAGAACGTCCTCTCCAGCACTCTCATTCTCGGATAAATTGACGGATTCAAGGAAAGGAAATCGCGATGTTAAAGTGGCATGAAGTTTATACAGTTGAGTAGACAGTTCTTTAGTCGGAGCAATGATCACCGCGGTCAATTCGCCTTCATCACCCTAAAAAGCAATAAAAAAATTTCAACAGGTCCTACATTTTTGTCGGATGAAGCTAAAACTCTCTGAATAATTGGCAACAAGAAAGCCGCTGATTTTCCACTTCCAGTTCGAGCTCTAGCCATGATGTTCTTCCCTTCCAATGCCATTGGAATCAACGTTTCTTGAATTTGAGTGGGATTCTTCCATTGTTGATCTCGGATCGCCTAGAATAACAATAAAATAAAGAATATAGATTCTTACCTGCAATAGACGATCGTCAAATTCAAAATCATCGAATTTCGCATTTGCTTTCTCCTCTTTAGACATCTCTGCTACCAAAATTCCAAAAAATTTAGCGAGAAAATATTTATTGTCAAAAAATTCATTTTGCACAACTTGAAGAGAATAACTGTAATGCCAAAAATTTGTGGCATTCTGCCCTAATTATATAATTTTGCAAAATAATTTTTAAAACTGAAAATGGTTGATATTTCATGTCGTGTAGGGTTACTTTATGTCCTAAAACATGCAAGACACCTTTCTACTGCTGGCCTAATGGCTCTTTCGACTTTTCGGAGTGATTTCGCCCCAGGAACCGAGTTTTATGGTCCAGAAAGTGCAAAGAAACACGAAAATCTGGCTGATCATTTGAGGAAAGAATACCGTCGACATGGTTATCGTGAGATTATGACTCCAAGCTTATTACGAACTGATTTTTTGAACAGATTTGGGATAGAAAGGCTTGAAGAAAATATTATGTAAGTGTGGATATTATTTATGAGGTAATAAATCTAGAGTTGGGTCAGAAAAAGAGAAATTTGCATTAAAATCAAGTGGAAGGATACCAGCATGCATAGTGTTTGGCTCTCGTCCCATTTCACATCGATTCCTGCCCGTTAGATACGTTGATTTTGGAGTTTTACATAAGTAAGTGAGGGATAATATAATTTTGTTAATTTTGTTGTTATATTTTTGATTATAGATATCCAAAATTAAATGATGTCTTTTTTAGACGGTCTAATGGCTCCAGTAAGAGTTTTATTCGATGGAACCAAGATGAAGCCTTTGTTTTTTGCAAGCCAATTCAGATCGAGGATGAACTGATAAGGATTTTAAACACGACCATTCAAATCCTAAGCTCCTTACGCTTGGAAGTCGTATTTCAACTTTCAAAAGGACGCTTTCAATCTCATTTAAAACAGGGTCTCAAAGACAATGGCCTAAAATACGAAACCATTTCTGCTGCTGATACGATTGTAAAAGGTGTTATTCAAGCTGAGAATGGCGATTATTGGAGTGGAACGTCAATACAGATCGACGAGGAGACACCCAGCGTTATGGATTTGCATTACTACGAGTAAGACCTCTTTGTTTTCTTGAGAGAATATAATAGAGTCTGACATATCGAAATCAGATTTTATGGTAGACTAAGCGGTTTAAAAATGGGTGGTGCCCACGTAATATCAGATTAGGATGTCGCAATGAAGTATTTCGATTATGCGCATAATCTTTTGTGCATTTGACTTTCGAGAAGAGGTTTGAGCGGAGATCTCCTTGTTTTCGCCAATTCTCGTGATTTACTTCCCAAAATTGTATTTCCAAAGACGATTACAGTGTAGTAAATTGCGTATAAGCATCTAAATGTGACTAGTCCTTGATCTAGATTTTCTGGGAAGAGATTAACTGATTTATCTGATGCTATTTGTTACAGTGTAAGATAATTAATATAAAACATATCGATTTTCAGTGAAAACAGTGTCAAGACTACTCCAATCATCGTATCTCATACTGTACTTGGCCAATTTAATGAATTTCTTCGGTTTCAAGAGCAGAATCTCAAACATCAAGGATAATATCAAAAAAGTTGCCTTTAGAAGTGTATTTACTCTTGTTGAATCTCTTTCACTATTAAATGGAACATAACAGCTTCTTATTGTCAAGTATTCAGTGAATACCATGTTCAGCAGATAATTTATTGTGGGTGTTTTATAAACAATAGAGAGCGTGATATAAAAAAG
The DNA here is from genome assembly GCA_025436335.1 of Bursaphelenchus mucronatus. NCBI lineage: Eukaryota > Metazoa > Nematoda > Chromadorea > Rhabditida > Aphelenchoididae > Bursaphelenchus > Bursaphelenchus mucronatus. The sequence continues at coordinate 3,861,728 of CM046358.1, forward strand.
ATCCGGGAGTACTCATGAGCGAGCCGCAATATTCAAGTACCACGGTTTTGAGCGACGGAGTAGCCTTTCCACGCGCAAAGGGTAACGCAACATCTGAAAATACGAAAATTTGACATAAAATTTATATTATTTTAGGTTGAAATGGAGAAAAAAGAATTGTATTCAGAGAGCATTGTAGTGGGATGATGTGGAAGAGATCCTGTTGAAAAGAAATATGATGAAACAAAGTTTAAGTGGTCTCTGTTTTCTAAAAATTCCACAGTAACCCATAAGATTGTATCCCAAAAGCTCATGACTATAATAAGTTTGTAAATTCAAATTTAAAATACCGAATACCTGCACGTGATGGATTCCGGGAATGAATAGGCATCTCTTCCACACGCGACTCCACTCCCTCTCTTTTTCCCGGAATCTTATTTTTGCGTGTTACAGTAATCCGGGCCATTATTCGGGCCCCTTCTTTAATGTCAAGTCTAATGTCGAAGGTAAACATTCATTTCCGGAACCATTCGCAGACAATCTTATGACCGTATAAGAGCGGGAGTACTATTAATATTCGAATACGTTGGCATTTGTTGACCAAAAATGTAAAAATTTAATCCCTACGCAATTTTTGGGTCATTTTTTGGGCACACAAAACGCATGTACATAACGGATTACGAAGTAGATAAAAAAGATCGAGAGTTGCGTGAAAAGTAGAGTGAACTGGAAAAAATTACAATAAATATTACAGTCTGAATGTTAAATGTAATGTCGAAAACGATGACGATAACCAGAACAAATGATTTCGATGTAATTTTGCAAGTCCCTATTCAACTCTGCTGCAGTAAGCCAAATAAAAAAGGTTTTGTTGTGTCATTTCAAATTGTGCGGTTTTTAGAAGACCGCACAGTTCGTAGTAAAATAGACGGAAAATTTTGCACAGTGCAAAAGCAACCTCTTTTCGCCGCACAGTGCGAAAGCAGCGACAAAAGATGAAACTGCACTGTGCGAGCGTCAATTTGAAAAATTTTTTCTGTGCAAAAAAAATTTGGCTGGAGATTTCGCACTGTGCAAAGAGAGAAGTTTTCCTCGCAAAATTCAAAATCAGCGACAAATGTGAACAATGCACGGTGCAAAAACTCAAGCTGCTTTTTCGCACCGTGCGAGAAAGAGTATGGGAAGTTTTGCACAGTGCAAAATGTAGAAATGTTGCACTGTGCGCAAGCAAAAGTCCCTTGAACTTGGAAACTGTAAAAGTGTACTTCCGAAAAGTGATGACTATGATGTGACTTGTGTCCACAAAAGTTTTTTATGAAGAGAAAGCATGATATCAGTGTCCATTCTATCTTTTATTATATTCTCCTTGCCCATCCTTCCTTATTGTTTTTAAAGCCCTACAACGTCTATTTTGACTATAAAAATATTTCGAATTCCACTATTAAAGTCGGATTTGCACACTCAATGAGCGGATATACGATATCCTTTTATCTTTTTCCGGGAACTCCCAAATAATCACATTGTTCGATACAAAATGAAGAGTAAAATGTGCGTAACTGGAGGGAATTGCACTTGAAATCAGAGAGATACGATTGTGAAGAACATTAGACATCATGTTACCTTGAATCAACATACCTCTGGTTCGTAGAAGTTGGATTGATCGTAATTGGCTTCGAATTCGGGCGGAAAAGCCGCTGAAACCATGGATAATATCGACAGAAGAAGGGCAAAATATATGATATATAACAACGAAAGCCTGAACAATGACATTTTGATACCTGAAAGCAAAAACATAAAACAATATAAAAAATACATTAGGCCAAAAAAGGACTTTAAAATACAATTTCGTATAGAAAAATTAGCTTCAAATGCAAAAACAAGCTCAAATTCCGATGACTCGAATCAAAACGAGTCCGATGAATGGCATATTACAGTAAATGGAACAAAAATATTTTTTGTTCTTTGAAATTTTTCGAAAAATGGCACAAAACTCTTTCAACGACGCAATAAAACTAGAAGAACGGGTTGATATCGTTTTACAATAAAACAATACCGTATTCACTTTGAGAATTAGACCAAGTTAAGTTGTGTTAGCAGTTAAACATGTGGGGGTTCCAACAAATCTCGGAATTTGTCATGTATAATACAATTTAATGTCTCCAAATGCCAAAATAACCTAATCAAAGAGAAATTTGGACTCTAAATTAATTTTATTTTAAGTTTTTACATTAAAATTGCCAAACGGCGGCTAAATTAGGCTTTGAAACAGAATGCCAAAAGTAGCGGGAATTCGAAAATTGAAAATTTTTTTTATGAGCCATAAGTTGGAATTTTAACTGTTTTATACGCCAAAACAGATCATCCAGAAGTTGAATGACCAGAAATTTATATTAAATATTACTCTATTATCTAATAAAAGAGTAAAGAAATAAAAAATTGGCTGCAGTCATTACTGAATAAAACATAAACTATATAAAGAGGAACATAAAAACAGCCAAGACACGTAATAAATGTCGGTGGCGGTAATACATGTCAACGAGCATCAGACCCCGTTCCAAAACGCCTTTCATAAATTTGAGCGATGGTTTCGTGCTCCAAGATTAATGCCCAACGTCATGTCATGTTGGGCCCAAAACTGACCCGATTCATGTTCATAAAGGAGTTGATCATGTTATTCTAGGCCCGAGGGTGTTTGTTTGTTATAGTTTAGTTGTAATCGGACACTTTGCACTTGAGGCTAAATAAGGGAATGAGGGGAAAGAGATGCAATTCTTTATGACCAAAATACTATTCAAATAAAGGATGAGGACAAGATTTGAATGTTGTATTAGTTGAATATGAAAAATTGATGGGGAAAATACATTTCAGGGACAATAGAAAAAATGGCAAATGTCCTCCAAATCTGCGTAAATTTATCAGCCAAAAACCCTTATCCAAACTTGAGATCCGTCCGCAAATTCCCCCACCGTTCTACTCTATGCACACGTTCCAAATCTCGCAAACAGGGATGATCTCAACAAATGGCAACAAGAATACCTTTGGTTGTTAATTTCCGGCATTCGGACGATATTTTTGGTCGGCTTCGAAGTTGAATTCATAAAATTTCACGACTTTTTTGGAAAAACAAATCGACGGATATTTAAAGGGCTACGTGCTATTGCATTTGTGACGTAATATCCGGGAAAATAAAGCTTACGATATACAAATTAAAAGGGTCTAGCTGTCATCGGGGATTCCGCGAAGAAAGGGGGACGTCTTTTTTGGGTAAAACTCTCGCAACTATACTATAAGGAAGTCTGCTGATGGTGCCAGATGTCAGTTGGAGGGGTTCCGGTAATTCAGATTTAAAACAGATGGGGGAGAGACTTTTTATCTCATTCATCCTTAAATTAAGTATTATTTTTGTAAAATACAGCAACCAAGAAAACTTTTTGGGTAAAAGAAAATTGATGACTAAAAGAACATTTGAGCTACCGTAATCCATTTTTTGTTTGGGCTTTGATCAATATGTAAATGTGTTACAGTAATAACTCTAACGATCAGATGTCATTTTTTGGTAAGCTGTTTGTTTGACTACAGTACGACCAAATATATATATCTCTAATATTTGCCCAAATATTTCTTATTACTTTTCCCAAAAAATACAGTAACCCTGCCCTTACTGCCCTCGGTAGACCACCAAGTAAATAATGACCCTAAAAATGGCCAACCGACCATTCCGTGAGAGGTTTCTCCGACTGTATATAATTAATTCATGTGGGCATTTTCTGTTCCAAAGATGGTGTCCCCAGACTCCGCCCTCTTTCAGCGGCCAAGAAACGAAATTCCAAAAGAACCCTCGAGAGATGTAATCTTTAGATTTACATCCACATTTACATCAAGGTATGTTTGAGGAATTTTGATGACAAGCAATGGAAGGTTGTCGAAATGCCCTAAGGTGATTGAATTTGTAGTTGTCACAACGTACATTTCATTGTATTGAAGAAAAAATTATTAGACGATAAATTAGGCGTTTTAATAAAGGAGATATAATGTGAGAATATGGTATTGTGCTCCGAATTATATTACACTATAAATAAGAGAGACCAAGAATTCGGATGCTGTTTATTTCAGCTATTGGACCACACACTTGAGAGGATTGACATTTAAAATTACGATGATCGAGTGAGTAATGCTATGCATATCACATGGATTTGTGTCATGTTTTGGAGAGATAAGTGGATGTAGCGATCATAGATGGCAATTACATAGTAGACAAAGGGAATAAATTTGCCAAAAGTTGTTGTTATAAAACCGATTGATAAAAGGCGTAGAAACAAGACTCGAAGTGCGATGCTCATCGTCAGATGAGCATAAAAAAATCGAAGAGATCTGACTCAGAAGAATTTTTTTCAGAAATTGAAAGACAGTAAAATTTAGAGAACATCTGACCGTTGTATTATTATATACTTAATAATTTCAGATATTGGCGCAAACTTAAAAAATTGTCCGAAATTGCCCCAAAAACCGGGGAATGAATTTCAAAAATCGGTACAGATAATTTTTGCACTGATTTGTGCCTTGTCGGAAGAAATTTGAGGCAAATTCATCTGCGACTACCCTAATATCGAGAAGGCAATTGTTCGAAGAACAAACTCAAATTTTCACCTTCACTTAAAAATTTTAATTTTAACAAAAAATTCCCATTAACCACAATTCCTAAAAACGTTCAAAACTGCAGAGGCATTCATACGGAACCGAACGTATCCTACCTTATTGTTAGAAATTATGCTTTGCCATCCCAAAAGAGATTGTAGCCAACTTCAAAACAGTTTTTCTTTGGCTCACGGATAAAAAACTACAAAGAAATAAATGAAATTGCAGCAGCAAGTACGTTGTAGGCATGAAACAATTGATAAACATACTGTAGATGTTAAAGAAATCTTCTTGGAACTACAATGGATTTAATTGTGGTTTATATATATATTATAAACACAGATAAAAACGCTCTTTTGTTATGTTTTATAAAACTCGTTGATTAATTTTAAGATATCCGCTTTCGGTTATGCCCAAGACAAGTGAATTGCAAGTTTTTCATAAACTTTGTCTTTCAAAGATTATATTAAAAACAAAATATAATATTTACATAAAGTTTATTAGATAAGTGATACAACGTTTGTTGTCGGCATCTTCAAAAGTGCTGAAACAAATAAAGTTTCAGATTATGTGAGCAGACATGGCTACCAGGCCTAGGACCGAACCTCCTTGGGAACAATGCAAAAATATCTTCTTTTGAAAAATTTTATGTTCCCAGAAAGAAAGCAATCATATATACCGAACGAAAGCAAGACGATGATACACTTCATGATAGCCGTAGAACTCAAAAGAAAAATGGACATTGATCCGATCATAGAATATACTTTGCCTCACAGAAATCCCTTTTTCACTATCCTTGAAATTGACTTGAAACAGGAAGATCTCCAACGCTAATCGTAAGAAATAATAAATCCCGCAGAGATCCACTGTATCTCTTAAAGTTCGAACATAAAAACCCGGAAATTCAAGTAGACCGTACACCAAAAGATTCCAGAGTTTTAATTTCCTGTTTGCCCGTGACGTCCCTTTATCCTACATGGTCTTCCAAACATCTGAACGCTTTCATAACCATTCAAAGCTCAAATTTTATGCTCAAACTTGGGGATTATAGCAAAACGTAAAAGGCGGTAAGCAGCTTACATCCAGACCTAACGGTGAATACGGTACCCACATCTAAATCCCTGGTCCTTTTTGTCCGCTTTTAGGACATTCTACAGTAATGAATTTGGGAAAATGTTTTTGGATTAGCACGGATAAACGGGCTGTAACAGAAAGTGTAGATTTGAGGTGTCAAAAGGGTTAATGCCACATTTTTTGCATGCCCTGGAGGTAAATATCTAATTTTCTTCAAAAGTCACTACGTTCATTGATAATTGTTCCAATTAAAATGTTACTAAAAGTTTAGTGATAAAATTAATTTTCGATGAATTGTTTGTTCGAAAATTACTGGATGTAATGGAGAGCGATGCAAAGGGTAAATATATATGTACAGTTAAGCTGCTTAATGATCCACGGGAAATTTCCTAATTTTGAGTTTTTGGAATTGCTTGTTAAAAAACAACCCCTTCCTTGCCATTAATTGTTCTGCTAATTAACTCATTACCAATAACGGCTTTGTTCTTCACAAATATACATAATTGAAGGAGATGAATACGAACTAAACACGTTGTTATTTATAACTCCTGTCCTCTCTCTATAAGTTATCTTTTCTATTTTCTAGATTACTGCCTTAGGTGAGGGAGTAAGTCGAACTCCTCTAATCTGACCTTAGGTATTCATAGACATGCTTTTTGTGACGCATTTACTTGTTGTTTGAAAGTTGCAACAAAAAGATTAGAATAAGCGGCTCATCTCCCGCATTTTATGATTTTTATTCGGCATTTTTTAAATCTAGAATAACACTTTATGCTCAAAAAATCAGTCATTGTTTCGAAAAAACATTTGAGGCAGTAATCTTAAGACTTTCGTACCGTAAAGCACCCTCTAAAAACGGATCAAACCACCTTCTTAGTGTAAAATATCTGGAGAATTACGGGTGCCATTACAATACAAGATGACTGCTGTTTGTTGTGAAGCCGAGGGTATCTTGGCTGGGGGTATAAGCGGATTTTTCTACGAGAACAATTACGGTGATTTATTCAAATAAGATGTATGGTCAGCAAAGATGGTGACAGTCTGAATTTAGCGAATTTATGTGAGAAAAGAAAAGGAAAAGGATTTGAGCAATGGAACAGGAAATCAAAAGATATGAGTGATGACAGTCGGGACTATTTTTATATTCAGAAAGAGGATTGAAAATACATATCTGAGATTTAAAGATGTCAGAAAAGCAAAAATTAAGGCTAAATTAGAAGGGAGAGTAATTCTGGATTGTTCCAAAAACGCAGTACATTTTTCAAACCTAACAGTCCTCGATCTTCCTTCTGATGCCGTTAGATACCACGTTCGGTCTCTTTTACCGCTTATTTTTTCCCATTTAAAGCTACAACAGTGGTCTTCACAAACTTTCTATCAACCTTTGCCGTTGTTTCTACAAGGCGGACTCTTTCCACTTCTAATCTTTGTATATGTCAAGTTTCATCACAGTCCTTAGCTTCACATTTCAAACTTTTTCCGAACTTTGACTTCAGAATTAAGAAAAAAAATCTTAAAACGATCTTTCAAAATCTTAATCTCCGCCTCCGGCAAGAAAATCATGCGCGGTTAAAGGGACAGTAAAGCTACTTTTGAATCGCGCTTTTAAAGACGTGGAAACAAAATGTCCAAAAAATTTCTTTGTCTACTGTACCAATAAGAACGGAAAAAATAATGGTGACATTATACATGCTTACTAATAAATATTTTACTGTTTGCAACTCTGCCGCCTTTGTTTTTGCTGCAGGACATAAAAAAAACTTTTTTGACATTTCGTTTCCACGCCGTAAAAAACGAAATTCAAAAGTAACTGTTCTGTCCCTTTAAGTGGGGAATTTGTAATGTCAAGAAACTCTCAGCGAATGGCACACTTTGGACCCATCTTATACGCATTCAAGATGCAGATGGTAGTCGTAATTTGGGAGTCTGGTTTGATATATTTGTGGCAACATTTCGACCAAACTGCTTATCAAGTTCCGAAGGTTTATTCCAAAGGTATAAGTCAGCCCGTTCTCCCGGCTTTTTGAGATTTGCTAAGAATACCTCTACCAACAATAGTAAATTCCTAATTCCCGAAGTTGTCCTGGGTGGCAACCAAGAATATTTTTGCCCCTTAGAAGCACTCCAGATCAAGCCCTCAACTCTATGTATTATTTATTTTTCCACACGTTCCCCAATTATGTTGAAATTTGTTTTTCCCAAACTTCTTCGACTCTGTAATCCTTGGCTTCCTGGAGTTTACAATGACTACAAATAAGTGAGTGATTAGGAAAAGACGGTCTATATAGCATTTCAATGGAATCTTGCGTAATCCGGTTTTAATTTATCTCTCAGCTTTACACAAGACGAGGTCCTCAACCTAGCCAAGAGTATTTCAATCCTCAACATTTCATCATTAAAGAGGGTTTCAAACTTTTTATTTTTGGAGATCGAACAGATTATATCAAGTATAATATAATATAAATGTCTGTTGATTAGAGTGCATATCACAACCTTGTAACCCGACAATCTCCAGTAATTTAATTCTACCGTTTTTCGGTCAGACCTTTTTTTAAATCTTTGTCACCATAAACCTCCGTTGACGTCTTTGCAGAAATTAATTTTAACTAAGCCACAAAACGACCACATCGGTAAAACCTTTGGCCTAAAATACGTATAAAGAGATTTGGAAAAGCAGGAAACCGGAAGACATTCAGAGGCGACAAAGGAAACAAACGTTCCAGGATAACGACCGTTAATTTTGTTGTGGGTGGCTGCAAAGTCACGGCTTAGACATTGAGGTCGGGGACTCATCACAGACGGGTTTAGAGGGAGAACAAAGAATTTACAAATCCGGTACAACAGAAATCTTTGTTTGGAACAAACCGAAATCAAGTGTAATGTTGATAAAAAAGGAAGCGATCTATACATATAATGGGACCAAAGATTTGGCACCTTTTTCAAAACAAAATGTCCAAATTTGGAGTAAAATATACAACGAATGAAAGATTTTAGTACGATGATTTAAAAAATCTGATTCACAAGAAGGGCAATTAATAGTATGTAAATTTGCAAAAAATAAAAAAAGCTCGAGAGATTACGGTCACACTACATATGTAGTTAAAATTGGAGAATATCTGAGCGCTTTTTATAAAATTTACAACAGAATCGTCGCAGGCAAAATCAAGTGTAATGCCAATAAAAAGGAAAATGATTCATTTGACTTGTCAAAAATCTAATCCACGTATGAGATTCCTCGTTAGCGCAGATACCGCCAAGGTTTTATGACCGGAATGTGTCATAAAAATTAAACTGTCTTGCGATTTTCAGTTTATTTAAAGATCAATTACTCGTGTTCCGTATATTATTTATGAAAATTTTTTATTTCTCCCACACTTGCATAAAAGCTATAAGAAACCCCGAATCTCCTCATTTCGGGTTCTCTCTCGAAGGAAGAATATCTCGAACGATTTGCAAAAGATCAAGCGAAAATTTTTAAGGATTTGTATATGACCGATTAAACATATGTTTGAAAATTTTTAAGAAAATTTGAATACATACAGACTTCCGTTTTGAGTTGTGAAACAAGCTGAACATAAAATTTCAATATTTATTGCAACAACTGTACAACTATATCTTGAAATCAGCTTAAAACGCCTTGTTCGAAGAATGTTGTAAAACTTTTACAAAAAAAAAACTCAATTCTTCGGCAACAATAACAACTTTGGAAGCTATCATTGCATGTGCATACCCTGCAAAAATAACTGGTCTTAACTACAGGGTGCGCCACAAAAATGGTCAAGATATCTGGCAGGGGATTTATTGGAGTAAAACTTGTGCAAGAAGCAATGCCCTGAATTCTTTTAGGAGAATTTACTTAACTAATACGGTGACTATCTCGCATACGAACTGCTCCTCGGTCACATTTTAAGCTCCAACAATTTTTACAAGTAACCGTGATATTAATTATCTTTGCCAACGAGAGAGCACGCGAATGTGGAGAGCGGTCAGAGAGAAAAATGCCCTTTAGCCATATAATATATTTGCCAATTTCGTGCGGAAAAACTTGATCTTTTGGAAAACGTTACCCTCTCTAGTAGATTATTCAAGCTCCATCTTTTTTTGTGCCAGTTCCCGGAACTACTGGTCTGAGTGGGAGGGAATCAATGGCACGGAAGCGTTCATTCATAAGGAAATATCCTGCTTTTTATTCACTTCTTGACCTTTCTCTTCATTCATATAACTTAAGTGTTCCATTTTTCCCGTCTCCAGGCATCAGAGTACGTGATTTACATGGTTGCGAAAGAAAATTAATCTTTTGCGGATACGTATAATTGGAAGATTACGACTTTAGTCACAATTTTTATCGTCTCAAAACCGTTTTCCATTCAAAAATCGGGATTTTGATGACTTTATAAACAACGTAAGATTATATGAAGCCAAAACAATAAAACCTACCATAAAAGACTTAGACAAAACATATCATACTAAAAATAGTTACACTATGTGGAATATTCTTGGCAAGGACTCGAAAATATCGACCTCAATCCTCCATTCTTCCCACAGTAAATAACAAAAAAACTATTATCTATGGCTTCAAAGCAACCCTTTGACCTCACACACACTTTCCTGGAACCATAAATTATTTTGTTTGCAACGGACCAGTAGTTAAATTGTAATCACGAATCAACCCCGCAAGTATTCTTTTACAAACCATGATATGAATTGTAATTAGTGTATAAATGGAAATTTGACTACTTTGAATATTGTAAGAACTCAAAAAGGTTTCAATAAAATAAATGAAAAATTACTTTTTGCAAACCTGAACTAAACATTCCTCATTAAATATTATAAAAAAGGTCAAAAACTGTCAAATCAATGATGGCGTCAGAATAGCATATATTTTGCATTAGCTATTAACCCAATTATTCTGCAAATGATGTGCATATTTTAATAAGTATGCCTTAAAACAGCTATCAATCGTTTCCAGGAACTGTCAAATTCAAAAAAAATTTTTGAACTAAACCGAAAATAATACGAAAAGTAGGTCAGACGTCATGCATTGTAAACAAATAACTACTTAGTAATAGTCTAATGTGGTAATCTAATATACTCGGAACGATTACAACATCAAAAATGGGATTAATTCCATCGAACGAGACATAACTCGTTTCTTGATCGAATATGGAGTCTGTCGGCAATGTGCAATGTCTGTATCAGTACGAATTGTTGATCCTCTTTCAATAAAACAAAACGATGTTATAACAAAACAAATTCAAATCACCGTAATTCGATCATACCGTAAAAAACCATACATTTCTACGTATATTAGAATTTAATTAAAGTTCAGATGGAGTAGGAACACCTGTAGCACAGAATCAGAGAGTCAAGAAACTTCCCGGCAAGCTCGAACATCAGATGTCTTATGGGCAACATAATCAAATTTTAAATTAAACAGTTGATTGTTGATACAATCCGCAGTCAAAATGGTAACACAATTTACCGTCGTTTTTGAAAAAACTCGGCTCTTCGCAATTCGGCGAAACGCCACAAAAAGTATTTATCAAAAAATCAATAATGGCTTTTCGTCGAAAACGCGAGGATTGGAAGATTTTGAACCGATTTTTGCATTTTTTTCGCTATTTGAAAAATGCGGATCGGATAGTAAAATCTGCGTTTTCGGCAAACATTCGTGTCGTATTGGACTTATTTCAGCGAACATTGCTGTCTCAAAATTCTTTTCGTAGTCTTCAATTCACTGTTCTTCATTTCAGCCGCTATGAAGCCGGATTCGGCTGGCTCCGGCTTTTCGAGTCGTCTAGATCTAAACAAATTTATGGAAGAAGCAGCTCGGAGAAGGAAAGCGCAACGGGAGAAGTACGAGAAGGAACTCGAAGAAATCGCTAGCATGGGTGGAGTTAGTAAACAAGGTATACTATTTTATTATTTTTTTAGTTTTTAGGGATTCATTTTTAATAAATGTTTGAGGGTAGACCTAAATTTCTTTGGTGTCACACCGGAATCTGTTTGTAATACGGTATACTCATTTTGTTTATTCAATTTGTGGTCGTTCTGACGCAGAAATCCAGTTGCTAAGAGATTCTGAATAGAAGATTCTACCAGATTTAGCAAGTGCAAGGTGGCACTGGACACTGTTATATTATTTATGAAGAATTCTTAGTCAAAATTTTGAAATTGGGGCTTGGAACGGACGTTCACGAGTAAATTGTTGTCCACCGACTTCATTGTGCAAGGTCCTTTCTCTTCGGATCGGAATGAGTCTTATTTAGTTATTACATTTCAGTAAGTTCTTTCCTTTCAGATCTTCTAAACTCGATAAGCAAAAGTCTCAACGGTTCCGAATTGGTTGTATCGTTCTCCAACTCTTATTCTGACGGGAACCAGCCCAATTATTCGGCTCACGGATCTTCTTCCGGATCTTCTAAATCAAATTTTTCGAAGCCATCAGAAGTAAGAAGTAGATCAGGTCGAGATCCTCCATTCATGGCTCCGACGATAGATGAGGGTCCGGTGAGGCCGTCTGTGCCAATGGAAATATCCCCCATCAATGCAGTCCCTCCGGTGAAAAGAAGTGCGCTGAGGGATGTGACCTCCGAAAAGAAGGCACCTAAAGGTAAGATGATAGAAAATTTAGTATTTTAGAACTGTTTGGTCTTTTGGATGGGTTGAAACTAATGTTTGATCTACACTTTATCTATGTATGATTAAAATAAATTTTTTTTAAATTGTGCATGGCAAAATAAATAAACCTTAAATTTTTAGGTACAGAGCCGGTCAAAAAGCCTTTTTTAATGGGCACTCCGCTCACTCGTAAGACCCCGTCTCCAAAATCAGCATCTCCCTCTAAGTCTCCATCTAAAACAACAAAATGTTTGATCAGAATAAAAGATCGGACATATATGTTGCAAAAAGTTGTTGGAAGTGGAGGAAGTTGTAAAGTCTATCAAGCAGTAGATGCGTCAAACGAAGATATTAAAGTGGCTGTGAAGATTGTGGACTTGAGTAATTGCAATGACCGAATGAAAAGAATTTATATGAATGAAACGAAGATCCTGGAAGAGCTACAAGGAAACGATTACGTCATCAAATTGATCGCTTGGTAAGTTATTTATATTTTTTGTTATGTCTTGAGCAGCATGAGGAAACTTCAACTTGATTTTTTTCAGTGAATTCAAGAATTCCAAATTATACGTGGTAATGGAGCTAGGCGAACGGAGTTTGGCCGCATTCATCGAAGAAGTGAAGAATCACAAAAGAGAGATTGATCAACACTTCCTCAGATATCATTGGGCCGAAATGTTGAGATGTGTAAATACAATTCATCAGAAAAGTAGGTATTGAGTATCTAAAATAAATTCCGTTAGACATTATTCACTCGGATTTGAAGCCAGCCAATTTTCTACTGGTCAATGGACGTCTAAAATTGATTGATTTTGGAATCGCAGCCAAGATCAACGACCGGGAAGAGAGTATTATTCAGGAAGGAGGAATGGGTACCCCCAATTTTATGAGCCCCGAGGCGGTTGGATTCCGATTTGATAATCGAGCGGCATTCGAGGTGGGTTACTGTATTTTTAAAATATTATTCTGGGTTTAGATCACTCTCAAAACAGATGTTTGGTCGCTAGGATGCATGCTATATGCGTTGATTTATGGAACAACCCCTTTCAATCATCTAAAAGGAAACTCGATGAAGATCCATGCAATTAAAAGCATGGTCATCAAGTTCGATAAAGTTGATGACCCGCAGTTATTGGATACGTTGAAGGTGAGAGGGATGATTTTCAATAATTTTTGGACCTATAGTTGGAGAAATCAGACATTTTTGTCATTTTTTCGACTTTTTGTCGTAAATTTTTTATTGTAACACTTTCAGAAGTGCTTCGAAAGAGACCCGGCTAAGCGCCCGACAGTCCAAGAGCTCCTTCAACACCCATATCTCACTTCAAGACCGTCAAAAGAGAATCAAATGGATGTTACATTAGCTGATACGGATTTCCTCACAATCGCTGAGCAAATCCAAAATTCCACACCCAAAACCGCTGCCAGAACAATGAAAGCGATTTACAAAGACTTGAAGCATAAGAATAATCAGTAAAATGGAATATTATTCTTTGTATCAGTCGTGTTTTCGTTATGTACTCTTAATGTTTGCTGTAAATACTAACGGTTTTTGAATTGTTTTTTTAATTAGGGACAGTTTAAGTATTGGTTGAAACCCATTTTTAATGATTTTAGTATTTTGTATTACGTATTTGGAAATACTAAAATACCATTTCTTATATTTTTTAGATTATACTTCTTGATTTCATAGAAAAAAGAAGTTTGAACCGATTCGAGTTTATAGCGCAATAAATTGAGCCCAAATTCGGTCTTGAAACATCTCTCCTCTCCCGTCTTTAAGTGACAAATAAAGCGGAAAACAAAATTAGTTAACCGAAGATTCCTATTTTATTTCGAGATCTGGGGCTCTCACTTGTTTTTAGAAGCAAGCTTTCACTCTTCTACAGTATTCTCCATTGCTTTTATCCAAGGTTTATGTTGACAATTAATATTATCTTAGTTTTTGATGGTAAATTTTTGAAACATCGGCCTCGCTCAGCTGATGTTTTGGCCCAAGTCAGGCGCTGGGGAAAACACAGATGAGACTTTTTTTGTTGTTTTGGGATAAAAAGAAAACACAAACTTAAAAACAAGTTTGATTTCAAGTAAGAATTTTTAGTGGAGTAGTGGTGACAAATGATTTGGTCGCCCTTTTTATGATGATATAAGATTCAGTGGCCCCAATAGACATCAATATGCCCACTTTCCTCAACCTGACCCGACCGTTCCGACAGCCGACTTTTCGTTTCTCGACCAGGCATTATGAATTGGAGGAGGGAGCGGAGAAATGTGCGCTCATCAGCTCCCATTCGCCGGTTGCTCGCCTCTCTCCTCTTTGTCCACACTCTTTGCGACTTCCTCTCACTGAAAGAGCGACAAAGAGAGCGGAGGAAGAGGTCTAGACACACCGCCCAACGCTCTCTCCATCCGAAAATCTTCCATCGGAAAATGCGTTATTTTGCCCGTAATTACCTTGATTTTCCCATATGACCGGAGGGTTTGGGAGAGTCGGAAGGCTTTGCAGTAATTTACAAGTGTTTACTTTTGTTTTGCAGAAGCATCTCGATTCCAAAGGCTTTTACTCTTTATATTTTAACATTTTTTCCATCTGATGTTTGAAGAATGAGATAATTTGAAATGAAGCGGCTTATATACCAAATCTCGGGATACTGTGATCACATACCCCTCGGAGTTGAATATGCCTTGTGTTGCCCATTTATCTTCCTTTTCGAATTGATATTACACATCTACTGCGCACTATTTTGTTTTTGAATATTACGTGCAATATTATCGATGCGTTTTTCGGCTCGTCTCGAAGCTCGGGGAGCTCTTCCTCGGGAGGGGAAAGGTCACTGGATCGGGACAAATGGAATATACAACCCTCAGGCACATTATGTTCGGGGGATTCTTTAATAACCGCGGCATTTGTGGTTTGACTTATCAAAGGTATCATAGGTGATAAGGGTATTGATTATCAGTTTTGATGTTTCCGATTTATAATCGCAATCCTGTTCGCTAGGTACTGTAGAATCGATGGAGGCCAATACCACCAATTGATCTTATCGTATGTCTTTGGAACCACCGACTTTTCGGATATTATCTTTCTTTCATTAAACAACCTTAAAAATCTGGAAGAACGTATTGTTTTAATGCTCTCCATCCCTTTCGTTGTTTTCGATGAGACTAAAATTTCACGTTATTACGTAACACTTGACCCAAAATTTCTGAAAATTGCCAGAGTTGTCCGATTTTTGGCCGAGAATTTTTTTCCTCATAAAATTGATAGTTTTTCTTGCGATCTGAAGATGTCTGCCGGTTCCGCTTTCATATTTCCAGCTTAAGGTCAATCACTCTTCGAATGTTTCGGCTCTTTGATATCAAAAAAAAAACTTTCAGATCAACTGATTTCCGGGCTTTTTATGGCGCGGCTAATAGCTGCTTTATTTTTCGAAGTCTTCTTGTATTCTTTACGTTTTGCTCTACCTTTAAGCCTTCTTTTATCGTTCAACTGCACGTTTTTCAAATATTTAAAAAAGTTTGTTACTTTTGTCCATTGCAATATCAAATACTGAAGTGTTTTCTTTCAGAAACTAGATCAATATTACGTTCATTTAGCGGTTAGCTCTTCTAAAAACGGTGGCATTATGTCAGATGACGGTTCGGATGTACTGAACCGCTCAGATCTGGATGCCTTGGTAGATGAACATGTTCAGAATGGAGAGTACAAAACGGCGGTCTTCTGGGCGGAGAAACGCTTAGCCCTATGCAGTGGATGGCCAGCTTATAAGAGGTATCCAGAAATCGCAAAATATCTTAATGTAAGCCCAGTCTTTTCTTTTTTTTTCTTTTAGGTAATGGATAATATAAATTAATATTGTTTATGTGAAATTTCATATATAATGGACCTTATTTTAGGTCCTGACGATAGCCCAGTGCTGGCAGCCGGTCGTCTCATACTGCAGTCGCTATGATCTTCACCTCAAACATGTTGTGTTCAAATACTTTTATGTAAACGCACTTTTCCAGCTCAAAAATTTTATTCAAGTCGCTCAGCTCGGTTCAACAGTAAGTTTCGCAACTGTTTTGCATTAGAAACTTTTCTTTGGCCATTTACCAACTTTTGCTGACATACTATTGTTTTTAGATCTTAAATGTGGATGTGGAAGCCAATTCCATAACGGCGCCGTATTTCCAACAACTGGAAACGATGGCCAAGGAGAGGAAACTCGAATCTCGACTCATGCTTGTCCTATCAAAATCCTATTTGGCCATGAATAATCGTCCCGCGGCCAAGAATTGCATCAAAGAATCGCTTCAGAGGAATCCCAATTCTTCGGACGCCCTCCAAACGGCCATTGACTTCAAATTACTGTCAGATAAAGAGCTCAAGAAACTGATCGCATCTATCCACCAGAAGGGGAAGAAGAGCACCGGGGGGAAAGTTATGAGTTTGATCTACGAACTCAGATGTTCGAAGGTAAGACCTGGTCAGAAAATGTCTGCGAAAGCTAATTTTCTTCGAGATTCAAGTTTTTACCGAAAGATGAAGGGATATTGAAGCTGATTGGACATTAGACAGTAATATTTTTTTTTTCAGAGTGACCCCACGGACCCCAGTGTCTACAATACCTTGGCTAATGATGTCTCAGTCCAATCAGCCATGGCTGTTAAACTTTATAATCGAGGAAATATCTCGGATGCTTTTCAAATCACTTCGGGTATTCTCAGCGAGCTCGGGTATTATGATGTGAGTTTTTCATTTTTTTTCTGATTTTAGGTCAAGTTTGTCTTTACTGACTGTTAATGCTTTCAGAATTGTATATTAGTCCATATTGCCTCATTAGTAGCCCTGAAGAAGAAGAATGCTCTGTTTGCCCTCAGCCATCAATTAGTCGATTCTCAGCCCGAAAGTCATGTCACTTGGTATGCCGTTGGATGCTATTATTACACTGTTCATCAGTATTCTAACGCCAAGAAGTTCCTTGGTAAGTCTTAAGATTTGGTTTCCCCTTTTTTAGGTAATGAAATTACCTTCAATATTATTGTATACAAAAAAATCTCTTCAGAAAAGTCGACCACGATGAATAATGGCTTCGGAGAGGGGTGGATGGCATACGGTCATGTCCTTTTTTACTCGGAAGAGCACGAACAAGCCATGAATTGTTTCCTTCGAGCATCCAGAGTCTTGGAAGGAAACTTCGAACCTCTTCTTTATATTGCATTGGAACATTCATTCGCCAATAATTATAAATTGGCTGGAGAATTCATGAGGGATGCGGATATGATCGAACCCAACAATCCCATGGTAGCTCATGAGGAGGCTACTATCGCATATTTACAGCAAAATTATCCCAGTAAGTAGTGTAATATAAAATATTTTAATCAAATTAATTTTTTGTGGATGTTAGATCAAAATAATGTTTTTCAGAAGCCGAAATGACCTACCGCAAAGCCATCCGTCAGGTGTGCAAAGCCGCTCCGCGCGAAAACTTCTCCACAACCCTCAACCGACCTTGTTCCGATTTCTGGGAGCCCATGTTCCAGAATATGGGACATTGTCTTCGACGTCTCGGCCGTTACGACGAAGCCATTGAGGTCTTCCGCAAGGCCCTTGCCCTCGGCAAAAACAAGGCTCAGGCATGGGCTAACATTGGAGTTTGTTATGGATGTTTGGGCCGATTAAATGATGGAATCGAAGCCTTAAATGAAGCCATTCTCATGAATCCGGGTGATGAAAACGTTGAAAGAGCCTTGTGCATGCTCATTGAACAGTCCGCGCGCTTGCCGATCGACGATATTGTGGAGCCAGTGTCGGTGGCCGAGGAAAATGAAGAAAATATGGATTTCCTGGGATGCGATGATCAAATTACTCGAGCTCTGGAAGTCGATACAGACATGATGGATGTCTCTGATGATAGGACCGCCCAGAAACATTTGATCCATTCAACAACTCCCATGAGGACACGATCCCAGACCAATCGGTAGTCAAAAAAGGACTTTTTTGGCTTTAGAGTGATCAAAATGAACGCTGTATCCATGCTTAACGTTGTTCAAACCCGAGAATGTCATTGCAGATATTTCTGAACCCATTTCTCTATTTTTTATTCTTTTTTTGTTACTCTCAAACTTTTTTTCCAGTTAAAGTCCTATTTTGTGATGTTATCCATCTCGAAATAGCATCCAAATCCAGTCATTTTGTTGTACTTTTGTCAGTTCATCGTAAAAACTCTTAAGATTGTCTCAAAATTAACAGAAATGTCTTCGTTTTTCTGTTCTCGGATCCGGGTACTGTAGAAAACCCTCTCTTTTGTGAATCATTTTTCCCATTTTTTGAGTTCTTTCCGCGTTTATTTTACTGTACAATAATCAGTTTCTTACTGTACAATAATGAGTTGTTGTCCTCTTCCCAAGTCTCTCCTCCATCCACCGAGTTGAATCGAACAGAAAACTAAAGATTTGAATATTTTTTTTGCAAGAATTGTAATAAATTCAAAAAAAGTTATATTATACTAGAGGTCAAATCTTATAAAAATTTACTTCGGCTAATAAAAGCATGGGTCCGTTTTTTGTCCTCTTCTATTTACGGGGTTCTCGTCCTCTTCGGGGAAATTGATTGGTGTAGTGATGCTTCTTCTAAACAAGATTGTAAGTGTTTATTTATAAGGTGAACTTCGTAGCCCCCAAAAACACAGGAAACGAAAATCAATGAACTTACACTGGGCTCGTCTTCGTCCTGGTCACTCGGATCGGGTTCCAATGGAGTGACTAAAACAACAAAAATAGTGTAAGGAAACGTGAGGTATTTAATTCTACTCTCATTAACTCACTTTTTTCATGCCCAGGGTCCTCATCGATGGTCTCTTTGCTATTCGCCTTTTCATCGAGCATGTACTGCGCTGGTCGTGTACTACAATATAAATAGTAACAAAAATCATGCTACATCCCCAAATTATATTATTATATTTTGTAATCTTAACTAGAGATATCACATTGAACCTAGTGAAATTACAGTAACCTTACTACCGTAATACAACGATGTTACCGAAAAAAGCACATTAACCCTACCTCTTTCCCAACTTCCTCTCTTTGAACGGGATTTTCTTTTTCTCGAATACAGTACCCTCCTCTCTGTATTTGTCATCGAATACTTTTGGAGCTCCTGTTTTTGAAGGCTGTTCCCATTTGAATTGAGAAGCACTTGTAGCCTCCACAATCGACGGCTCGGTCTTGCTGCAATTCTTTTTTCGATTCTTCCTTCTCTCCAGACTTTCTTCTTGTGACTTTTTTTCATTATTATCCTTATCCTCAAAGTCAGTTGATGCCTTCAGAAAGTCCAAATCCACTCGATTCACATGACCAAATACGGTCATTTTGGGGATGGGACGGAGGAGGATTGAAAAGGTCTTCTGAAAGTCGCATAGAAAAAATGACCTTTTTACTTATCTTAACATAACATTAATTTTAATTTATCTATTTACGTTCTTAATCTCGGTGATATTCTGAACCAAAAAGATGCCGCACAAAGGAGGGAAGAAATCCTTCATTCGATACTTCAATTGGTGGTCTGACACCTTGTCCGAAGGCTTGTTCTTGGCCGCTTTGACAAGGGCGTCCATCACAGATGGAGGGACCACCAAAAGAACTCTGACGTCATTCTTTGTACTTCTAAAAAATATGATTTCTCCCAATTTCAGTATTTTTTTGATGAGGTTAGCTTACGCCCTGATATGATCAAAAGCCTTGGCAATCCGCTGATAGAAGGCTTCTTTCTTCTCGGTCTTGATGAACTGGATATTCTCCAATTCTATTATTGGTTCGTAACTGTTTGCGACATTATATTGACAGCCCCGCAAGGTGTTAACGTCCAAAAACCTAAAAAAGCCATTTTGTAAGACGGCTGCTGAACAGTAGAGCAACAAAAACAAATTTTACAAATGCATTTACAATCGCTAAATCAATAAAAATTATCAAAAGATGAGGTTGCCCAAGACAGGAATCGAACCTGTGTCGCCACGGCCACAACGTGGAGTACTAACCACTATACTACTTGGGCCGGCAGCTCTTTTCGTTATTTTCCCACTCGACCCAGCGCTCGCTTTTTGTGATAGAAAAAGGAGACGGGAAAAGTTTCTTCTTGTCATCCGTTTTTTAAAGGTTTTTCGCAAAAAATTGTTTTATTTACCTGGCAACCGGATTCTCGTTGTGTCCTATAAACTCTGCAAGTGCGGGCTCTACTCTGATCGGCGCTTTTACTCCACGTTTCTCGAATCTGGAGGCAATTCCTTGAGCAGTTTGAACACATTTGAAGGAAGGACTCGAATAAATACAAGAAGTGTGCATCGACGAGATTATCAACGACTCTGTGATGCTACTGGCTTGGGTCCAACCTACAAATAGGAGTCAAGATTATGCAATGTATTATACATGCCCATCTGAGTGATCGGCGGATCATGAATATATTCGTGGACATCGTGGCGTTTAATAAGGAATCTCGGAAAGTTGAGGTTGATCTGAGTGTATTTCTCTTGACTGTCGAAGCACAAGTCGACCCACTCCGGACACACATCAGCACAAGTTTCAGCGTGACGGATCAGGATGAAACATTTGCGCTAAACCAAATAAAAGTAGTCGGAACTCGACAGATGGTCATAGCAATGGACAATAGATAAGCTTACGTATGTAGCATACTTATGCGGCAACAACGTTGCCTTTTCTTCATTTTCACCAGTCAGAACAGTCGTTTCATTCCGAACCGAAGTCTTTGACTTCCTCGCACGTTCTTTGCTGTGAGGACTCATTACGGCCGTTCTGCGGAGTTGTGAGTTCCAAAATGAGGGAAACGTCAAACACTCTTCATATGTATAAATTTACGCAAATTTTTTAACCCCAAAAATTTAATTAAACGAGCACAAATATAGCCCCGACAATTAAAAGTGAAGTCTCAATTCTGAGTCCATTATTGCCCTGCGGCAAAAATTTTTGACACGACTCTCTTCTGTACCTAATGTTGATGCATAGTGCCAATTGTCATAGCTGTGCACTTTCAATACACTGTGCAATGGGCATATCAAAAATTTTTGGGCGACAATTAAAAGTGAAGTCTGTAATCTTTCAATTTACTTGGTCTTTTGAGATATCTGTTGAGAGCGGAAACCATCAAATAACATAGTCGAGGTCTCAACAGAGCGGGTTAAACAACATTTATTAAAAGGGGAGGGTTCTATGCGTTTTTATTGGGGACGGAACTTTTCAAGGAGAATATTCCGACAATTTCAAAATCTATTATGCATAATTCAACATGTAGTTTACTGTCACCATCTTTGTAACTAAAAATAGTGTTACCAAGTTGGGGGTGCTTACACACTCATTTTTATCAACACATTGCGCTTGATCTGCTATATGGGCATTTTTCGCGCAATTCAATGCAGGAAAATCTGAAGCTGCGATAAGGTATTCTGTTAATTTATGTTCTGAACAGTCATTTGAAAGCTGTCTAGGTCATAAACCCAAAACGTAGCGTTGAACTTCCGTTAAGCACAGTTACTTCAAGCAACCTTAAGATACCATTACGATATACATATGTACGGTATCTTGATCCCAAAAAGAGGCAATAACATAAAATGTAACCTTTGTAGGAGACCAGGATATGTAGCCCGAACTTTCCTACTATCAAACCGTTACGTAAGTCGGTCTGTGTTACGGTATAAGTCAAAACAGGCACTTGGGCATTATTCTTATCAACATTAAAATAGTTCATTCCCTCATAAAAGTTAATAAACTCTTAGTGTTATTTAGACCAGCATTGTCAGAGAATGTGTACGACACCTTAAAATTACCAATCCAATGCCAAATGGCCCCCTTTTCTGGCACCAAATCGCCGCATTTATAAGCCGGCTAATGGTATCCTAAAAGTCGGAACTTTTAATAATATTTGTCTAGCCCGCTTTGTTGAGACCTCGACTATGTTATTTGATGGTTTCCGCCCTCAACAGATATCTCAAAAGACCAAGTAAATTGAAAGATTACAGACTTCACTTTTAATTGTCGCCCAAAAATTTTTGAAACGCCCAATGCACAGTGCATTGAAAGTGCACAGCTATGACAATTGGCACTTTGCATCAACATTAGGTACAAAAGAGAGCCGTGTCAAAATTTTTTGCCGCAGGGCAATAGTGGAGTCCGAATTGAGACTTCACTTTTAATTGTCGGGGGCTATACTTTAATAAAAAATCAAAAAAGTTGCGATATAAAATTTATTCAACGGGTATTATAACTATTACATGTTCGATTAGACCAGATGATTCTTCAAAAAGAGGTAGATAGGAAATAAAACTCGTATATTAATACATATTAAACTCTCTGTCGGTGAGGTAATAGGCCGTTAAACACAAGGCAAATAGCTATTAAAGTAAGAAAAGACATCTACTTTAATAAAAGATCTTGGTGATATTCGACAAGGCAATAATAATGAGGTGATATTCTACAATAAGACAATATAGATAGAGACAATAAACAATGTATTCTATTGAGATCGGGATTAGTAGGAGTCAAAAGGATGATACATTGAGTTCCAAAAGTATTCATTACATTCTATGGGAGGGGGCGAGGTCGAGCGGAACTCTGACTGGGGTGAAAAAGATGGATGGAAAATGGTCGGGTCGTTCGGGATGTAATGGTCGTCAATTTGAATGGAATGCGGTGAATATGGAACGTATGGGAGGGAAACTTCTCCTGATTGGAGCTAAAATATCATCAAATCAGCGATAATACTACGCATAAGACAATAAGTTGGCAAAATATTTTAGATCATTATATTATCCATGATGTCAATATGACCTAACTTGCGCAAAAAAATCTTACATTTTCCTTCTTTGCTGGCAGTAGCTCTGCAAACTTGGTCGCATTATCTGACAATTCGTTCATTTCATTCTGATCATTTTTGGTGACACTTCCATGAAATCCATCGAACAAATCATCATCCAATCCATTAATAAGCCGTTTCTTCCGAGTCTGTCGTCTATTGGCAAACCACACTCTAACCACCTGAATCGACAGTAACAATCAAATTTAAGAATCCTTACAAATTGATCCAAATCCAATTCATTTGCAATTTGCGCAATGGCCGAAGACGATGGATTCGCGCTTCGATGGAATTTATCGATCAGATAGTTGCGTTGTTCATCCGTCAAGACCGTTCTCTTTCTTCGCTTTCGCCCCACATAAATCGGATCTCCTGGCACGAAGACAATCGGGACGGAAGTCGGAGGAATCGAAAATTGCTCCAGAGCCAGTCTCCTCTTCTCCGATGCATTTCGCCGACGTCTCGTGCTTCTATCTTCGACTTCAGTAAGATTTGGATCATGGATAGGCGGGACATTGTCTGGAATGGGCTCGTGGAGTGGAGCCGGTTCAGTGCTTTCAAGCGAGTTTTTGTAATTGATCAGCTGAGTCACATTTCCGGGATAACTCATAAATTCACTGACGATATCTGCCTGATTCTGAGACATGAAAAAAGAAGACGTCACCTGAGGAGAAACATCTGGCGGAGGAGAGGGATAGCAATTATAAGGAACATTGATATCAAATTCCGGAAAAGGAGGGACCTCTTGACAAATCGCAGGCTCCGTTTTGACAACTGCATCATCTGGAGAAAGGGGAATGTCCAATGGAGTGTCAAAGTAATTTTGAAATTGATCGAAATCTGATTGAGTTGGACACTCACAATTCTGAAAATCAAACGTTAAGCCAAACAAGCCAATGATATTACATCAATCTTCAAGTGTAATATTCGGAAGTATAATATAAAAGAAGATCTGAACTTACGATTGATTTGTCCGGCAAAATCATGTTCACATCCATTCCGGCGGCTTTGGCTCTTGCCTGAGCGGCTACAATATCCGATTGAATGAAGTCCCGAGCACAAATTCCCCTTTTAAAAGACTCCGAAGCTTGCGCAATCCAACTCTCAAAGATTGGCTTCAGTTTACTCATATTCTTTTGAGATAAATTGCATGCCTCGAAGCGAGAGATTGTAGTCTGGGAGAAAGCCGTGCCGAATCGACGACTTATCGAGAGAGCAACATCAGCCTGGGAGTACCCTAGAAAAAATATTATTGATAAAAAAATAATATGGTTTATGATACAAGTAATTCGAATGACGTGGAAACCGCTCAAAATTCGACTAGAACTCTTGCCGGCTTACCATATTCCAGTCGTCGCAGCTTAAAATCATCGCAGAACTTGTCCATTAGACTGAAAAGGACAATTAATACACAATAATACATGAACAATATTAAAAGATCATAAACAATATCACTCCAACAGGTTGTTACATCAAAAAAATTACAAAACAAAACTCACAGTAACTTTCGATGGGAAAATGATCCGACTGATTTTCCCACGACTTTTCTCACACACTCCGCCCCTTGATGCGGAATGCCAAAGGGCCAAGGTGCAATGCCAAATTTCAAACCTGAAGTTTTAAATTTTGATCGGGATTGTGCCCGAAGGCCGGATTGAGATGAAGAAGGGCGTAGATTATGTTCTTGGAGTTCCTAAAGTCTAAAGTTATATTAGACTTGACATTATTCCGATGATGAAAGTGATTATAGTGGTGTTAGTGTTTATAACACTGCTAGATGAAATAAAGACCATGGGCGTACCAATATAGATTCCGATTTGAGTTATTCAAATGCAATCAAACGTTCTCACAACCGCTTCAAGAAACCGAAGAGGCAATCACTTTCGAAGGGCAGAATAATTTTTGATTTTTAAATATTAGCAATTTGCGGATTTTCCCTTTACCTTTTTCCGTATTTATTTACAAAATGACCATCCATCGTCGGTTATATTATCATTGAATTTTATTTGTGTTCTAAATAAACAAAAAACTGTCCATTTCCTTTCCTCCAACCAGCTGCCTCCCTTTCAAAACAGAAGGAAGAGGACAAGCGCACAGAGCCTCCTTAGCTCAGCGGTAGAGCGTTGGACTTTTAATCCAACGGTCAGGGGTTCGATCCCCCTAGGTGGCTTGGTAAAGTTTTTATCTTTTTCAAGAATTTGTTTTACTGCAATTGTAATTACTTCGTATTTTTCCTGTATAACATCAGTTTTTCACATTGCTCTTGCTGTTTTAAATATAAACAGTTCCCGTGTTTTCGGAGGCGAAGGAAGACTTGACCATTAAGTCAAGTGTTTTTCTTTTTTTAAAACTTTTTGCTCTGCAGGATTGGTCCGTTTCATGAACTGGCCTAGTCCAAATTCCATCAGTTGAAGTTTTCATAGTAGGTTTTTTGTTTTTGCATTTTTACGCGAAAATTGCTAGTTTTTTTCCTTATGTTATTTCCTATTTCAGCCTTAATTTACAAAAGATGTCTAAATTCTTCGAAAAGGTCAAGTACTACACTGTTGCCAATTTCCGACCGATTATTATCCTCGGTGTGATCACTGGCGTTCTCGTGGCGACCTTCGAGGCTGCAACAATGCTCAGGACGTTAAGGCCAACAGAACGTCTACAACATCAAGAAATGGAAGATTTCTTGACATTTAAGCGATTGAAGGGACAAGAACAGACCTCCAGACCAGCATAAAAGTTCATTTTACTGTTTTTTTGATTTTTTGTTTCATTTAGGTGTTTGTTATTTGTTTGACAATTTGTACATTTCATGTTGTGATACCGGATAAATGTTAAAGATTTTTTCGAAATTAACATGAAAAATAATGGAACGTCCTTATAAATTAAACAAAGTCAAGGGTCTTTATGATATTATTCGAAATAGTACAGTAGATCTGCAGTAGATTTTCCATAGGCTTTTCGTCGGTACTGTTGATATTGTACGCACTACCACGAAAACAAACGGTCTTTATGAAATCTTGGCATTTCGTTTTAAATGAAGGCGCGCATTTTTTAGTATGTTTCTTCGTAATTTCATGCACATTACCGCGACATTCGAGTGTATTATTTCAATATTCACCCAAAAATCCACTTTATCTTATCCTTTCCAGGTCGGAATATGACTGCCATCGGAGTTCCAATCAAGATTCTGCATGAAGCTGAGGGTCACATTATTACCCTAGAAACTGCAACCGGTAAGTTTGCTCTTTGAAACGTTGATACGCTAGTGGGCTTATAAATTATATTACATTGTTTTAGGTGAGGTATATCGAGGAAAGCTGGTTGAGGCCGAAGACAACATGAACTGTCAAATGACTGATATTACCGTTACCCTCAGGGACGGAAGGTCTCAAACGTTGGATAACGCCATGATTCGTGGATCTCAAGTAAGTGCTTTATTATTTTTTGTCATTTTAGACTTTGTATATCTCTAACAGGTCTTTTGTAACACTTAAGTGATGGAAACAAAATTTCTTCTAAAATACAATCACTTTATCCTTCAATGCTTCAGATTCGCTTTGTTATTCTCCCGGACATGTTGAAGAACGCCCCGATGTTCAAGAATATTGGTCGAGCACAAAAGGGAGCTATTGGAATGGGTCAAGGAGGTATGCAACCACCAACTCGAGGTCGTGGCGGTGCCTTTAGAGCTCGAGGAGGACGAGGAGGGGGCGGTCCCCCACGTGGAGGTCCAATGAGAGGTGGCTTCCGGGCCTAGATGAAAGCATTCTCAATCTCTCAACGTTATTGTTGATCTTTTCTCTTCCATATTTATTCCGAGGATCTTGATTTATCTATTTCGAATTGTTTTCTTTCTATCAGTAAACGTATTGATAAGTTGTTATGTGGTTAATAAACGAACGACGTGACGTGTGAAATGTGGGAAACGTTAATAGACGTCGTTGCTACCGAATGTAGCTGCATCACATTATATTACACATGGGGGAAACAGAAAAAAAGGAAAATCTGTTTTTGATCGCTAAAACAGTATCTGCGATCGTTTTCAGAGACCATGGGGGTTTCTGGACTGTGGCCGTTACTAGATTCGACCGGAAAACCAGTGGATTTGTCTAAATTGGAAGGAAAACGGCTGGCTGTCGGTAAGGATTACGGTAGCTGCTTATTGTCTACTTTTTTTAACCAATCTTACTCAAGTTTGATTTCAGACATCTCCTTGTGGCTTTGTCAAGCAGAATCTGGCTATGCCGCACATGGAGTTGCATCGAAGTCTCCTCATTTGAGTCTTTTACTTCATCGGATTTCAAAGCTACTCTATTATAAAGTTCGTCCAATCTTCGTGTTTGATGGAGAAATTCCGCCATTCAAACGACAACTTGTTGTGAGTGTCTCAGATATAATAAAGTAAAAGAATGACAAATAATGTTGATATTTCAGCGAGAACGAGCCTTAAAACGTCATCTAGATGAACTTCAATTGAATAAACGCCAAAAACTATTGTTAACAAAACTCGCCCAATCAAATCTGGACAAAAGTCAATCGTCGGAGAAGAAAAGAATCCTCGAATCTGAGATTACCAACAAATTTAGCAAATCGAATAATTCTGAGGACCTTTTCGAACTCCCCAAACCTTCTTCTAGCATTGAATCTAAAGTTATTGATGATGACATGAAAGTTGAAGAAGAAGACTCTCAGGATTATCTGTCTGGATACGAGAAGTTAGTGACAGAGGATGAAAGGATCAGCTTTTTACTAGAAGCAAAAGAAAAGGCACGAACAGATAGATTAAGAATTGATCAGATACCAACGGATTTTGATGAATTCTCCAAGTTTCAGTTGGAAAGATTGGTCAAAAGAAACGCTGTGACTGTGGAATTGGACAGGGTAGGTCCAATGGAGATTTGAATAATAAATATAGCTGTCTTGGCAAAAAATTGGCTGAGTTTGCCATCAATGTTTAGTGTATTATTAAAAGGTTTAAATTTTACGGTTATGATATCATCAGAAGAAATGTGAAGCGTAACGAAAAGGGTATTCAGGTAAAATCTGAAAAGGCCAAGCAATTTACTCGAATCGAATCTACTGGCAACGAGACCGTCATCGTCGATCCGTACTTTGAAGGCCATGTTCTCAGAAAAGTGGATCCTGAAATGCCAATTGTCAAGAAATCGAATCCAGATGAAAAGAAAAGGAATTGGGACAAGTTTCTGAAGAAGATGGAAGAGGAATACGATGAAGATGAGAGCGATTGTGGCACTGGAGGCTTCAATTATATGAAATTGTTGAGAAGATTTGCGAAAAAGGAGCAGGTAAAGAAGTTTGATGATAAACAAGAGGATGGAAGTAGTAGAGAAGGCAAGGATGAAGTGAATGAAGATCAGGAAAAGAACGGTAAGAGTAGAAATGGAGATAATGACATCACTTTTTGTCTAGTACAAGATCCGTCTAAACATCCGTACGAAGAAATGGGGATGGAAGCCATAGATCCAGGGGAATTCACGCCAGAAGAAGAGATGGATCCGGAAGAATTACAATACGAGGCCGAATCTTCATCTGACTCTTCGGATGATGATTTTGTTGATGTTACAGATGGACTAAATCGAGAAGAAAATGAAGTTGATACAAGTCTCGGAGGTGTTATAAATCGTGTCAGAGAAGCTAATCCGACTCAGAATTTGGTTGTTGCCCCAAAGAAAGTTGTAAATGGTGATCTGAAGAGAATTGGAGAAGATTTGATGACTTTGGAGAATAGAATTGAAAAAAGATTTGAAAAAGAAGACTCCCCAATGTTTTTGGAAAGAGATGTGCTGAAAAGAAAGGTCGAGGATGAAGACGACTGGATCCCGGAAGATGTCCTCAACAGTGAACTTGGAATCGAACGCTCAAATTTATCCGAAATGGCCGAAACTGAATCCAGAATAGATGATGGAGTTTTCAAAGATTGTCAGGTATGAGGAAAATGGTTGGTAATGTTCGTTAAAGATGTTATTGACATATCTTGGCCTTCCCTTCATTGTGGCGCCATCAGAAGCTGAAGCCCAATGTGTTTGTTTGGAAAGATTGGGACTTTGTGATGGGATTGTTACTGAAGACTCGGATGTCTGGTTGTTTGGAGGTGAAACAGTCTATCGGAATATGTTTGGAAGGAAGAAAGATGTCATGGAGTTCAGTGCGAGAAAAATTTTTGATGAGTTCGGTAAGATTTTTAGTTTTGGACCTTTCGCATATTATTTTAGGTATCAGTAGAGCTGAATTCATTTCAATTGGAATGCTTGCGGGCGGAGATTACACCAAAGGATTTGATGGAGTTGGTGCAGTCACTGCCTTGGAATTATGCGCTGAATTTGAGCCGGATCAGAAGAAAGAACAGTTCTTTGAACAAGTAGGGCCATATTTTAGATGAACCATTCGTCTTTCAGGGTCTAGATCGCCTCGAGAAGATTGCAACTTGGTTAAAATCTAAAAAGAGATTCGAAAAAGCGAATCCTGACAAAGTATTCAAAGAAACAGCCACTAAAATACGCCTTCGACGGGTAATCGAGAGCAAAAATGAAGAGGATCGGATAAATGAGGTAAAGCTCATGGATAATATAAAAATTGGTTTTTATTGCAGTTCCCTAATCTTCATATCTATGCAGCGTATGCCCGTCCTGATGTAGACTCAAATCCGGCCAGTTTTAAATGGATTCCAATAGATTTTGATTCTCTTTATTCATTGACTTGGACTAAAATGGGATGGAGTGAAAACGAATTGAAAAAGCGAACTCATTCAGCTCTAGAAATATGGCAGAAATTCGTATCACAAAGGATCCAGCATTATCAACTCAGAATGGATTCGTTTTTGAGGAAATCAACGGATAATCTTCTCTTCAATGATCGACCTCTGGCTAATACGAAAAGGGTTCAGAAAGCGTTGGATAGATTGAGAGGACGAAAGGGGAAGAGAAAGAGTAATAATGGAGATGGTAAGGACGTTTATAAGGTCTAAGTATGAGATTTAAGAGGATAAAAGGCCATCTTGTACCTGAAAATTCGATGGATAAAAAGTGTAAAATTTATACCGATCTCATTCTGTTTGTGTAAAAGGTTACTCGGCCAAATGATACGACAGTGACTACCTACGCAGCCAGAAAACGATGGTATCAAATAAAAATCGAGATTTGGGTAACAACAGTAAGAAAAATGGGTTAGATAGTCGTAGGAAGTTTGTAAATAAAGATACAAACCAATCAGATGGTAGAGGTACCCGTCCAGTAGAGTTTACAGCTAAACTAACAGTAAAACTCTACATGGTCACGGGTTAATCCACCATGAGTGGTCTAGTATAATATCGGGACAAAAGTAATGAAAAAATATTGGAAATACTAGTAGAAAGTAAGTGTAGTAGCTAGTACAATCACAGTAAAATCGCTGTTTGCTTGTTATATCTCCCGGTGATTTGCCCCCAACTACAAACACTAGGAGTATAACAAGCAACAGAAAAATTACGGAAAAATAGAAGTTAGCTGAATAAAATAGCCAGAACAACTCTGGAGGACTGAAAACGGATGAAATGAGCTCCTCTGCCAACTCTGCGACCTTTGTGCCTGTGAAAACGGCAAAAATTTCCTCGCGGCAACAAGAAAATCATCGGAAATTGGCCGAAAAAGAGATCGTTGAAGAAATTCTCAGGGATCTGGGAAAAGTGAAAGGTTATGAAGTTTGGAGAGTAATCCGGGAAGAGATTGAGATTTCGAAAAGAAACATGGTACTGTAAGAGGAAGAGGGATACTTCAATTTGGGATGAGACGGAATTTAAGAAAACAAGACTAGAAATGAAACGTTGTGATGGATGGCGTTCCTTCGCGACTGATCATATTTTTTATATTTTCATTCATCGAGAGGGTTAGCCATGAAGTTGGGTTGGTATTGAAATCAAATAAACATTGATCCAATGAGGTGGATTGCTAGCCAAGTAATCTCGTTGAGGTTATTTGGCGACTCAAACTGCCACTATTGAAATGACTTATCAACCAGTTCAGCTGTTTGAGTAGCCATCTATGGGACCTTGTTGGTGAGCCGTTTGGACGGTTGGATAAGTAGATTAGAAGTCGTAGATGGATTGAATGAGATGTCACGCAAAATGGTGATAACCAAAAGAATTCTTTCAGAATCCAGTGATTCCGATGACCCAAATCGTCTTCAAATCCTCATCGATAGAGCCAAGAAGTCCAAGAGCAGTAAGAAACAACCCCATTTCACATCTACCATAATGAAAAGTCTGGAATCGATGAAGAAACCAGAAGTGGTCGACGATTTCTACGATGACTCCATTTTGGATGGATTTGAATTCCCGAAGGTTACAGATGTCCCAGGCACTTCGAAGGGATCGAAATCATCGAGTAAAGGGGAAAAGAAAGACGTCAGAAGATCAGGGAGAAAGAAGGCACTTCCCTTCTATGAAGGGCCAAATCTGAGCGAAGAAAGTGAAAGCGAATGAAATCAAGTGTAATATCGATTATTTATGGATGATCTAATAGATCGCTGGTGTTCTACGGGTTTGCGGGATTCAGTATGTTTGTCAGCAATATTATTGACCGATTTTTTGTTTAATTGTTATAGTGTATGCTAATTATTGTTACTTTCTTGAGAATAAAGATCAAATCTAATGTCCGAAGTAATTTTATTTTTGGTTTGTTTTCTATTTTCCTTATCTTTACCCTCTAAGCCGGCCGCGTTTCTGCCACTTCCGACGATCTGTCTATATTAGTCATTCTTCGCGCTAACCGTTAGCTGAAAGACGATGAAAAAAGCAAAATCAGCAGAGGAAGAGGTAAAATTAAGTGTGGAAGAGGTGATCAAAGACAACCAAACAGCCAAAACAAAGACCAAAGCGGATGAAGATGACATTGCCAAACTTGGTAAACAATTTTGTTGTTTCTGGACATGTGGATGACATAATATGACCAAATTATGACTTTCAGCCACCGCCTATTCTCTAGTCAGCTTCCCCATAAGTTCTTCCGCCGGGAATCTTCACGATCTCCCCACTAGAATACGCAAAATATTTGCTTTCCCCATTGATCCAAGTCTTTATACCGTAATCGAAGAGAACTTGCCATTGGAAAAGGTGAGCTTATCGTATATAAGATATTTTTTTCTAAATCTTTTAATGATTTTGATAAGTTTAGTTGAGCCTTCGGATGACAACGAATTGTTTGGTCCTCTCCACTCAACATTCCAATCTCAAATTTGCTGATATTATCCTTTCTGTTGATGGGGAAGAAGTGGATTGTCGACAAAATTTTGCAAGATTATACAAAACGATGAGAAATCATAAAAGTTTTGTAAGTTTTAGGGGCATACAGTAGCTTTGGAGAGTTTTTAGTGCAATGATAACTCTTTATGTTGCACTTGCTATTAGGCATCGTATATTTTACGTGATTTTCAGATGAAAGTTCGAGTCCTAAGACTTAAGTACCACCTCCCATTTGATCCGAAACGCATCCCCTTGGGCTATGAACAACTTCTTGGCTACACGTATTTGATCGTGGTTTTGTTTCGAATGCCATATCTTAAGATGTCTTTGTCCATAAAGTCTTATATGAGTAAGATATTTGTGGCCGAAGCACCGTTGGGAACGTCGTCTGGACTAAGTTTACAACAAGGGGATGCCATTATAGATGTGGAGAGGACGACGGTGTGTAATGTGGAGGATACGAAAAGGCTGATTATGGAAAGTTTCCAAACGAAAGGAATCGGTAAGGATAATATTCGAAGTTTATAAAATATTTTCATTTTTTTGTCATTGAAATACGGAGAATTTGGAACGATCATAGTGTAAACTGATATTTAAAGCTGATTTCAGCGACTCTGATGGTGGAGAGGCCCAACGACGACTCGACTTTTCAATTCTGCCGGATGGTTTTAAACTTTAAAAAGAAAACACCAATTGATTGTGGCCTAACACGAGATGTCCGAGATATTTGTAGAAAGGAGCGGAGACGCATAAAACTTTGTCCAAGGCCACCGTTGACATCAATTTTGAAAAAGAATTTGGCTGAAAGTGCCGCGAAAAGAGTGGAGATCTGCACGATAGCGCAGGAGACCCATATCTCGGCTCAATCCAATCCAAAGCTACTGGTGAGACATTTAGACACATCTTCTTGTATGTTCTTACTTATAATAGCATCAAAAAAATTGTGAATCGTAATCAAGAAAATTTTTAAGCACCTTGATGAACAAGTGTCAGTCTGTAGCCAAAATAATGAGCACTCGTCGCGCCTTGGAATTGCGCATCTTCTGGTGCGCGACTGCACAAATTTTCCGACATTTTGCTGCGACGTGTGCTCATTATTTTCGGTACAGACTGATATAATGTAATTTCAGGACCGTGTTCCCCACCATCAGACCGAACTTATTTTGTCGAGGGTCAATAATAAGAATAGTGAGACGTCCAGTGATTCTATGCCAATCAGATCCCCATCCGGAAGCATCGAAGAGATCAAAAAATCGAAGAAAAGGAGATAAAAATTGAATAAACCTTACCTTCCAAAAACTTTTTTTAATTAGTTGCAAAAAATTAATCCTAAAACCTGACTTATTACAAATTTACTTACTGATTACAACGGGGTAAAAGATAACAGTATCAATTGTTTTCACAAAAAAGCTTATATAACACATATTGAGGCTCATAAATTAGATCGAAGGCTCTATTCGGCGGTGAGGAGGGCTTCGTCGGCGACTTTTCCTTCATTGTCACCGGCTTCATTGTGATCTTCATCGCTCTTTTCGTCATCAGATCCATCCAAAAGTCGATGAACAGCTTCTTCATCAAGTTCTTTCTTTTCTTTTTGCTCTTCTTCTGGTTCTTCTTTTGGTTTCTGTTCGCCTTTTTTGTGCTTTTCGGCAAGTTCGGTGAGTTGTTTATGGATGTCCTCAATCTCTTTCTTGGTCGAATTCATGAGATCCTCGATCTGCTTGGCCAATTTTATAAGCTCAGTCTTAATTCTGGGCTCTTTTTCTTCGGTCAACTTCTGGTAGACCTTCTTCAGTTCACCCACATACTTGTCATAAATCTTGCCTTTCATGACCAACAACTAAAATACAAAATAATCGCACATAAGCCAATAATATTCAAAACATTATATTATCCATAGCAAAAAATCTCTTACCTCCTGTAATTTGGCCTGTGTTTCCCTCTCTTTTCTTATCTGAAGCATCTTTTCCTGAGCCTTTTCTCTTGCCGCTTGGGCAGCTTGAAGCTGAGGAACTTGATTTGGCCAGGGGTTTTGAGCAGGGAATGGGATTACTGGTCTCACATCCGATGCCTTCTAAAAATCATCATCTTATGCATGTCTAATCTTACAAACCATCTTAAACTCAATTTTCAACTTACATTCTCATTCGCCGGAATCTCTGGAGCTGGTGGTGCTGGCTTATGCCAAGTGACCTGGATAAATCTGTTATCCATGACCGCCTTCTCCGACTTGATGGCTGCCTGAGCATCCGGGAGTTTGGCAAAAGTGACCAATGCGGTGTCTGGCTCTCCATTCCAGCTGATCTGAATATTGGTAATGGTCCCGAATTCTCCAAAATGATCGTTAATTGGACCAAGTTTATTCAATTCCACGGGTATTTTCCTCAACTAAAAATCCATTTTTAATTTTAATTCAAGTCTAAACAACAAATTCAAATATAAAAACAAACTTGCTTACCTCTAACGTGGTGCTCTTGTTGACTGGCATCCTCTCCTGACTGTATGGGTTAAACCTCTTCCGCCCTCTTCCACCAATGAAAGCGCCTCTTCGTTGAGGTCCTCCGGGCATTCCACCTCTCATAAATGCTAATCGCTGTTGTTGGGCGACGGCGGACATCGGATTCTCGAAAGGCGAGGGGATCGGTGCACCCAGCGCAGCCAAATTGATGGGTGGAGGGGGGACCGAAAAGTCGTTGAACACCTTGGGCGCGAGCTGCGGTTGTTCTGGGTTGTATTCGGAGGTCTGGGCAGTGGAGGAGGCATCGTTGGCCGAAGCCGGGGCACCTCTGAATTCGGGTTGGTATGCTTCAATGGATCCATCATCAAGGACAATCGGGTCCGGACCATGGTCGAACATACAAGTGTCTCCACGACGACAAAGGCCCTGTTCTGCAATAGATTCTCATAGAATGGGATCAAGAGGAAGACAGGCGTTGGGAAGGGAGTGGTGGGGAATGATATACAATACTTTACAATCATATGAGTATAAACAGAGGCCTATATCATATTATACATGAGGATTTTCCTCACATAATTTTTTCTTTTCTATCTTATTCTCGCATTACTACATTCATTTTCATGTAATTTTCTTGTCTATGATGGTCTTCTCGACTCTTTTTTCTTTTCGGGCTCTTGGATTGTCTTTTAAAATATCTCTTTTTCTGGCCCTTTTCGCGCTTTTCATACTAAATATGATATAAGGTCAAGTCATAACGCTCGCTCTCTCCAAAATCCAACCTTCAAAGTCTCGGCATCGTCGACGAACTCGTTGTTGGGGCGCTGTGGCTTGTCCATTTCGAGAGGCTCCTTCTTTTCGATCACGTCGTTGACGGTCTTCCCGGTGGTCACGTCTAAAAACATTTGTGATTACCCTTGTCATCCATCATTAATACCATATTCCTCTTTCAAACCATAATCAAAAATTCAAACACCTTACCGATAAGGGCTTCGGGATCTGCTCCTTGACCTCCTGTGACGGTCATTTCTCCGCCTTCTCGAGTCTGGAGATCTTGACCGTCTTCTCCTGAGTTCTCTATCATCTTTCTCATCTCTTGGTGGTGGAGAGATTCTCCTTCTTGACGAACGATCTTTCTTTTCATCGTTTTCTCGGTTCTCCGAATTATCATCCGACTTTATGTCGGCCCTTGCCTCGGTCTTAATGTATGTTTTGTTCTGGATTGCATCGAACAGGGAGTCGACAAATTCATCAGTAGCTAAAATAAGGAAACGAAGAGTAAGGCCTGAACATGAAACGAGAACACATAAATTGGCACTTACAGTTTCCAAGAAACACATTCAGCTTGTCTGAGCATATCTTTCGAAGGTTCTCGACATTAGCATCCTTTCGCAGCAACGTGAACACGTATTTGGCAAAGGCCGTGGGTTCGGCGTCACTTCTGCAAAACAGGTGGATACACAATCAAAATAAAGAGAAAACTACGCATACTCTATGAAATGCATAAACAATCCATAAATAGACCTATTTCGAAGCTTGGGGGCTGCATATTAACAATTGTGAGAATACTATTACATTATTCATAAGATTAAAACTTACAAAGATTCGATCCGCTTCTGAATCCACTCGTTTAGAAGATCATCCTTTTCGATCAACATTTCCTAAGTGAGTTAACAACCAACAAGTAACAAAAATCTAAAACCAATCGATAAAGACTAGAAAGTAATATATAAAAGAGGAGTGTAATATAATTATCAATAAGAAAATGCCTGATAAAAATAAACCATCACACGCCACGTCAAAAAACACACAATTATCAAGACGGTAAAATGAGAGAACGCTGTCGAAAAAGTGACAAACAAAGAAATTCAACTTGACACATTATGCCAAAATCGTTTTTTCGTGGTGGGAAAGGGATAGGAGTTATGAAACCAAAGAAAATTTTGCGTATCTGCGCTTTAAGGTTGTACTATGCCCTAGTTCTACGTTTTGTGCATTTGCTCTAAGTTCCGACATTTGGGAGATTAGATTGAGTTATTTACCTTAATTCTCCTCCAAAAAAGTACTAAAATTATCTTAAAAGTAGGTAAAAAGAATACGCTTTGTGTTGTTATACCCAAAGGACACCTCACGTAGAAACGGCTGTCGGAAAAACAAAGAAAAATAATAAAAAAGTGGGGGATAAAAACTCCCTCCTCGCCAGTCGCAAAAAATGGAGAAAGTCAAAAAAATACGTCGTTCTCTACTCTCCCGGGCGATTTAACGTGGACGCACATCTGCGGTAGTGTGTGCATAATCAATTCCAAGGTGTTTGAAACAGCGAAAACATAAAAAAGTCGGGATTTATATTATACTGGGCAACAGGTGATAAATTGACAAAAACGGTTTTGCTGTTGAAATTCCATAAAATAAAAATTTGGTAGAGTAGGTGATACCAACTCTGTTGTGATTGGTAGGTGATTTTTAACACGTCTCAAGTCATCTTTTGAGCGTATTCCACATCAAATTCTCGTAATCATATAGATTAATCTTGGCAGAATTGCGATAAAGAAGTAGAAGATTTTATTTATCCCATCACCTAAAGTTACTTTTCATGGAACTGGTTCCGCGAGGATGAGTTCCACGGTGGATAAAAATGAAGATAGGGGTTTTAATTCGGGAGATTTGGAGAGCAAAGATTTATTCTGTTATTGAAGTTATTTATTTGATTGGTTTTTGTTTTTTGATAAAATTATGAGTGTTACTGTTTTCCGGAAGATAAAATATATTTGCAATCTACCGAATTGCGAAGGGCTTGCGTTGGCTTAAAATCTCATAGAGAACTACTCAAAGAGAAGGGTTGGTGACCAAAGCATCTAAAAGACTAGCAAATGAACTGGATTGGTAGAAAAGTAATCTTGTTGGGATTGGTCCACCAATCCAGCTGTTCGGCTAGACGTTTATACGATTTCACTACCAATCCTACTCTTTGGCTGGCCGTTTATGAGATTGCTAGGCCATTCCGACTATTTGGACAGCCATTTGGTATATTTCAAGCTGCAAATTCAATATAGCCGAAATAAAATTCCCAAAATCGCTAATTACTGTTTTCCGAGGCAAGGATTAGGTCAAAACAGCCGGAAAAGTCAATTACAATGATTCACAGTTAATGTTGAACATGTTTATACAAAGATAACAATAATATTATAGAATACCGGAAAATTGGATTCCCCGAAAGAATTTTTGGTTTTTTGTTCTTCAAAACGACAAATTAAAGCTGTAGCATGAGAAGGAGGGGGTCAATAATCGGGGAGGGGGACATTGAAAGACTTTTCTGTCACAATGGATTGCTTCGAAAAAGTACCGGAACTCGATTACATACTCAATTACTGTATGTTCTTGAAGACTGTAGGCGACTAAAAAATATTGTAAAGCTGTTCATAGTAGTGTAAAAAAAGAATTTGGAGTTGATTAACCCGTGATGGAGACTATAATCCACTTTTTCATCTATCGATTGCTCTGGAAGACCTTGTGATGACAACGGTAACAACGAAAAGAAGATAGTACAAATATAAAAAGTTGATAAATAATATGGAAATGGATGAAACAATTGCTAAAGAATGATTCGGAGACCTATCTAAGCTCGCTACAAAATAAAGAAAAGACCGTTGGAAGAGTGAAAATAGAGACAAGTGTAATATACAACATGTAATATGATTGCAGTAAATGCTCGGAGGTTTGTATAAAGTGACGATGGATCTTTTGGAGCTACAATTAGTTTTGTAGAAAAAAATTTTTGGACTTTCAGACGTGTTTCTTGACCATTCCCGAGAAGACCACGTCATGGATAATATCCCGATGATCACTTTCACCATCATGGAGAATATATTGATGTCGTTAGAACCTCTGATTTCCCGCTTTTTCATCCAAATCTTCCTTATTCCATTCCTCACCCGAACTAGCACTGGAATGACTGAGAGTCTCCTCTTCCGTACTGAAGTCATCGTCATTACTGAAGAACATTCTCATTCGCAAAGCACTGGCAATATTCTCCTCTTCGATGGCCTCATCACTTCCATCCTCACTCTCATTACTCTCCATTCTTGTCAGATCCAATGGAGCCGGTTTGAATGGTCGATCAATGCCTCCGGTCATGTTCGAGGTCTTTCCTTCGGTTACTGTGGCCAGTTTGGGTTTAACGGAGACATTCGAGACCTTATGTCTGACGGCAGAAGACTTCTTTCGGATTGAGGAAGCCCATGGTTGACGTTCGGCCGATCCCCAAATGGTAAAGAAGAAGCAGGGAAGGACGGCAATCACCGCTGACATCCAAAAAACGATCTGCCATTCAGTTGAAGATCCATGGGAGGTAATGTAGGTGGAAAGGAGTTTGTTGAACACCGAGAAAATGGCTACCACACCGAACGCAATGCCTGTCACAATCCCCGTGTAAGCAGGAGCAATCTGGAGAAGGGCGGTTTGGACACCGGGAGTGTGAAGGCCTAAAATATTATAATTTTAGGTGGATAATTTAAAATAATCGCAAATTTGAGATGAAAACTCACCAGCAAAGGCATTGGCCACACAGAGTAGAACAATGGGAAAGAAAGTGTCATTTACAAAAGGAACGGCGCCCAAGGAAAGGCCGAGTCCCAATGAGGCCACAAAATTAAAAGTTTTGGTCATCTTGGTTCGGCAATGACGAGCTTAAATATTCGATTATTAGAGGAAAACTATGAGAAATTTTAGGCTGAATCAGAAAGGACTCACAACGTCGATTGGAGCTCAAATAACTTGATAATGACGAGCTGAGGGTCTTGGAAATAAACAAAACTCCGATCGGCAAAGAAGAAACAAGACCGTTCTTTGCCGTTCCAAACTTTAACACCTCCGACAAGTACCTTGGTAACAACTAAAATTATTGTTTTTATTTTTTTTTTGGCCTTCACATACCTGCAATATGATGACCAAAGGCCATTCATGGCAAACCAAAGCCGCCACTCCCGCATAAAGCGGGACACAACGAACGATCTGGGCCCACGGAGCCTTTTTTCGATGCTTTCTTTTTCCTAGATTCTCCTCTTTGATCTTTTGCTCAATGTGATTACATTCACGGTTTTTGATACAGAAATGTTTGGACGGCTTGTCGGCACTGAGTAAAATCCAGGCGACAGTAATGACACTGCCAACGATAGCACTAAAATAGAAAATTGCTGGCCATCCACCAAACATTGTACGTTGTTCGCAAAGCGCACCGGCCACGGGGAGGACCATTAGGGTACCTGGAATATTAATTTATGTAAAGAGTAGACAAAAATTTAATTGATTATTTTTTAGTGCTAAAATATAATAACCGAGAAAAGAAAAGGCCTAAAATGACGTTTTGATATCTTAATTTATATTTAGAATACTGAAAATACAAAAAATCTGCAAAAAAGTCACTAGGTCTCACCGAGATTCGAACTCGGGTCGCAGGATTCAGAGTCCTGAGTGCTAACCGCTACACCATGAAACCACATCTCATTATTTTTTCGATTTCTCTCTCTCTCTTTCGATCGGACTTTTTTTTCATTTTTGAGTGCGAAAATAAAAAAAGAAAATCTTACCAATCTGCCTGCCTCCAGTGATCAATCCAATTGCAAATGGTCGTTCTTTCGGTG
This sequence comes from Bursaphelenchus mucronatus, assembly GCA_025436335.1. Classification (NCBI taxonomy): domain Eukaryota; kingdom Metazoa; phylum Nematoda; class Chromadorea; order Rhabditida; family Aphelenchoididae; genus Bursaphelenchus; species Bursaphelenchus mucronatus. The sequence continues at coordinate 3,902,203 of CM046358.1, forward strand.
GGAACCATCTAGTAATCATTGATGATGTACTTGGTTGTAACAGGGCATCAGATAGACCAGTTAAAACTCTTGCCAGAATAGCCAAAATAAAGCTATGGTAAGAAAGAAAAGGAAGCGCGGCATTGGAGATGATCAGGAGTGACATTGATATTACTATTGTCCATTTGCCATTTAGGCGATCGGCTTGAGTACCCGTCACAAGCATAAATAACGAACCAATATTTTGCGCGGCAAAGATCATACCTAAAAATTAAGTTACAGTAAGTCTTCTTTTTTTCATCGTATAAAATGGTAGTCATAAATCATTTATGAAGATTTTATGTTCCTAAGTTGTTGATTGCACTGTATTAGGACATTAAAATTGTAAAAACAGCAGCCTCACCTTGATCCGTAGAAGTCCAATTTATCTTCTTCATGGAGCAACTCTCCATACTCACAGTGGATAATCGTATTTCACTGTCATTTACATGTTGTCCATGCTCGACCATCAGATCAATCGCTCGTTTTCGGAACTTTGCCAATGCGCATTTGCTGATATTACTGTTCCCATGCCGATATCCATCCGTATCATTAAAAGTGGAGGCCATCAAATCGTTGAAGTCGGTCTCATTTATCGATCTTTTGATCCGTTGTATCGCAGTTTCCACATTCTCTTTGTTTTCCCCCATGCTTGGGGTCATACAGACCATAGCGACAGAGATATTGGAGGTGGAAACGGCCAAACTAATGAAACAGAGGCATAATAAAATGGCCATGAAGAAGCGAGTGGAGGGAAAGATCTTCGATTTGGGCTTTAGCTCTTCCATTGTAACGGATTTTGGCGCTAAAAATGGTTAAGGTTATGATATGTTTTACTGAATTTTTGAAGTGCTGAAAAGCTCGTGCTTTGTATAAAAAACCGCAGAATTTTTAGGACGGAAGTTCCCTAAAAATCTACATTTTTTATGTTTTTTCGAAAAAGTTGTACGCAAAACCCGTTTTTTGTCTGGCCAATTCTCTTCTCTTCTCGTGCTCTCTTGCAAAGATTGTTTAATATCTTGACTCATACGCAAAGATTTGATTTAATACTTTCAGGGATTGATTTGTTGTAGCTATTTAGTTTAGAACTCATATTCAAAAGTTTAGAAGGATCTGATTTTTGTCAAAAAATTTGAAAAAGCTCTTACTTTTCGGTGCGGGTACTGTAACATTTCCATTCCGATCAAACGAATAACCCTTCTCGTCATCCGTGAAGTTAACATACGGCTTCGGGGACATGCTCCTTTCGTTGGCCGGCGAAACAATCGCCGACTTTAACCGTGTCATCAACAATCCAATCTATAACAAGAAAAGTTGTGTTTATTTGTATGATCCAATCAGAAATTGTAATCATCCGATTTGTCAAGAATGCGTAATAAAAAAAAGCATAAATAGAATGACCTTTTTGGGCCGATATTTCGAGGAGATTGGCCAGTCATTAAAAAAGAATTCTGAAAAGGAAATGACCGACATTTAGGGAGAAATGAATGGCCGAGCATGGTATTTGCGGAAAACAAAAGCTCTGATCAGCGACTAAAAGGTTGTAAGACAAGTGGTTTGACGGAAATTGGACCCAGACTTCTGACAAGGTCAAAAAGTGATAAAGAAAAAACTTTTTAGACGACCAATGGGCAAAATATGTGATTTCAACTTAATAGATTTGGCTAAAATGCTGAAATGTAGAAAATTACGACAAACGCAAAATTCTTAGCTCGGGACTTCCAAAGCAAATTCGAATATTATTTTGTTGCAGGATCTTATTTATCATTTAAAATTTTCGAAAAAATCATGTAATTTTTTTGTGTCCTAGGGATAACGATGGCTACCAAAAACTAATGAGGTTGCGATGACCAACCTCTCCACTTTTTGGATCTCATTTATATCCCTAATCTGGATTAATTCCCCTCGAATTCTCACCGTACCGTAACCCCTGAGGCAATTATCAGCAAAACGAATCAAAAGTTAATTCGTCGATGGAACTGAATCGGAAATACGAAGACCTGAAGGCGAAAGTGAAAACGAAAATAAAATAAAAGGGATTTATTGGAGGGAAATCCCCTTTTTCAGATAAAACATAGCCTCAAAAAGACTCATCGACCTTGAGGGAAATTACAAAAAGCGATCGGGTTTTGTAGAAAAGATAAGAAAAGGGAGATCAGGGTATCTATCTTTAATTACAATATAGTCGAAAAAGATATTACTTTATATTGAGTTAGGTAAAAAATGGAATTAATTGATAATTTATAGTGCTTTAAGCCAAAACTGAACATCAGAATGGTTGAAACATAATGTAGAATTGCTCAGTAGACTGGACTTTTATATTATAAATCAGAGTCAAAGGTTAGAAAAAATTGAAAAAAAGCTCCGGAAATGAGATGGATAATATGGGATTTGAATGTGATCCCATCAGAAAACACGCCTTTCGGATTCTTGATTTAACATATAAATTTTGTATAATGAATACGTGACAGTTCAAAATAATAAAAATAATATCATCTAAACCACTAAGAGAAGAATCGAATGGCCAGCCGATTAGTAGCTCACTCTACTTATACTCGTTTATTTGTCATCAAAAACGGAGTAATTACTGTAAGAAAATCGCGAAAATCTCATTCGCACGGTGTATATGACATAAACAGGTGACTAAAAATATAAAACAAACAAAAAACCACGATCTCACTTTTGTTTAAGCCTATAATTTGTGGTTTGAGTAAAATTGGGTGACATCATAAGTAATGAGACGATCGGAAATGGAGGAAATGTACCGTGCAGAAAGTTTTGCAATTTTTCATAGTGCAAAGAAACGAAATCTTGGAATTTCCGAAAGAATGACTGTCGGAAATTGAGTTTACGGACTTTAAAAAACATCTATCTGAATTTTAGGGACACCTGTAACGTGCAGAATTTTGAAATGGATTACGCAATTAAGTCAGCGGCCAAAATGTTCGAAACATTTCAAGTTGCCTAAAGCACGAATGAATGATTCCAAAGTATTTTGGAGAGTTTTAGAAACCTATAGCCTCAAAAAAATTGCAAACGCTTTGCACAGTGCAATCTCCGACCAAAATAATATTTTATGCAAATTTTAAGTTGGCCAGAGAAAAAAATTCAGAAGCTGATAATAATGCTTGCAGACGTATTTATACGTATTGTACAAAGCAATAGACTGTAAAAGGTTCGAAAATGCTTTGCTTAGTACAGCTTGCGACCAAAACATTTTCACAGTGCAACCAACCAAACCACCAAAACATTGCCTAAATTTGTAATGGATCACAAACAAGGAGTTCAGACACCTTTACTACACTCCGCACAACAGCCCTGATCAAATACATCCCCAAAAAAGTTGCTTGGGGCCGCCCCCCACACTCAAACAACCCCCAACTTTCCTCAAGTCAACCGCCCTGACCTGCGTGTCTATTACGGTTGTTTGCTTCCCACGCGTAACGGTCACGCAGGAATTTCGAGGAATTTTTTAGTCCCCAAAAAAAGGATCTCGCGCACTCTCGCCGCCGTTAAGTCGAGAGTAATGACAAAACACCATTGCTTTATATAGACGTTTACATCAGAGTGTAGAAACGGTTAGATTCTGAGAACTGAAGTGTTTGGAAATTGTTGAAAAGAACGTCGTATGTACCATAGGGATTATTGAAAATTAAAAACACAGAAAGTAATTGTATTTTAGAGCAAAGAATTGGTCGAAAAATTAGCACTAAATTTTTGGTTGTAGTTAGAGTACGATTAGATAATAAGTTGACGGATTTACATATAATAGGGAGATGGTATTGAATGTAAAAGCGTTGAGGGTAAACAGAGACTGCTTCACCGTATTTTTGGATGTTATACTAGAGTCCAAGCTATAGACCTGGCACCAAAATTAACAGAAAATTAAGTAAAAATCTATTTCTAGTATGGCAACCAGGTCATAAGGGATCTGCAATTATTTTGGAGTAGCTGGCTACCTGAAGTAAAATGTAAACATATTCGGTAAGACTTTCCTACTGCCCTTCAAATAGGTACGAAACGCTCCATGATACGACTCAACGTTGATTTCGCCCTAAAATCACTTCTCCACCCCTTCAGAGTATCTTATCCATCCCAAAATTAATCCTTTTCCCAGAGCCCGGAGATCATTTCTCCCAAAAAAATGTGTCACATCCTCGGTGGAACCGCTCTCCCATTACCTCTACTTCTTGCTTTCACTCCATCTTTCGCTCACAATTTGTGGGTAATTAATCGGTTTAACCCCTCACGCAATCAAAATATTTTTGTTTCCTCGGGGACCTTAATCCAGACGGTCAAGGGAAGCGCAAAAAATAAAGGAAACGGGGAAACCCTCAGGGCCTAGGATGATTTTGAGGACGGAAGAAGAGATTTTTATTCGAAAAAGCTGGAAAATTTTGGATAGGGTAAGAAGGGACTCTAAAATTAATTTCTATCTCTACTTTGCCCTTAGGGCATAATGCTTTTTTTTTCCAAAAATCTGGTAAAAAATTTCCATCTTTGAAAAAAGAGATGGTGTAATAAAAGGCCAATTTTTTAAAAATTTTTATTTTTTACCCTAAGGGCATACAACTTAAATTTGGGCTCAGTTCATTTTCTCATTTTACCTTTGAAATCAGAGGGATCATAACTTTGTAGTCTTTTGTTTCTTGATCTTCTAACCTGTAAACAATCCAATTTACAAGTGAGTAATCCCAAAAGCAACCAAAAATCCCTGTCTTAAATTGTGGACAATTATGTTCTGTCACATATCTAAGGGTCCTGGCATTAGTCATAATACAACTTTTGAATCTTTAGACTCAAAAGGTTAGTAGAACCTTTTTTATAAGGGGGAGTGATTGACTAAAAATTATGTGTGCATAGTAGTGTAATGGGTAAAGGAAACGAGATATGTTCCTTTATGATTTGAAAAGTTATTTGGGAGAATTCAAACCAAAAAACTGGCAAAAAATATGTCATGATGACCTTTTTTGACAAAAAATTTTGTTTTGATTTTCCGAAGAAAAGTGAGTTACTGTACGAACATTTTTATTACAAGAATTGCGAAAACCGATCTTATAATGTGCTAATATCGTTTTAAGCATATGCGTAATCCGCGGTCCATCAACTTTTATATCACTTTTTTTGATACTTTTTTAACTGTTTTATTACTGATCCCTATAACAATATCAGACACCGCAGACCACGTCAATAGGTGGGTAGCCTTCGTTCTTCCGCCAGAAATCTTGTTTGTTATGATTTCATTTCAGTGATAAAACAAAATTTACACGTGTTTGAAGTCATAAACTGGTGTGTGTGTACCACAGATCAAGCAACCTGACTTATGCTCTTAATTTATGGCTAATTCATCTTTAGACTTAAAACGTAGAAGCAAAGACAACGTTTTGGATCCTATACTTAAAAAGAGCTGTAAGTTATTAACAAAGCGATAGGGAGTGAGTCTTACGCATATTATATGTAGAATGGTCAAGCTACCACAACAAAGTGATAGTACTTAAAAAGTAATTATCGGATTTCGATGAAACTTAGGGTATATGGAACCAGGATTATTTTTCGAAAGATATATTTATTTGAAACATTTATTGTTGAGTCAATAAACTTTAAATTACTTTATGTAATTAAAGAATTCCAAATATCTATGACTGAGGAGCTTATAGATATCCACTTGAATTTTATTTTTAGTTAACAAATCTAGAAGATCGGTGTTAGATTTGAAGACGATCTGATTATCTCCTTTAAAGTTATATGCTTCTTACTATATTATAGTACACTTGATGCTGCAATATTAATACAGCATTTTAATCTGCTTAATCAACTCCCAGTATAATTCTATGCCCGTTACAGTACTCCAAACCCCTCAAAGACTCTAAAAAATTCCTTAACCTACATTCCGGACTCTACTATACAATTCAAAAAACAGTCAAATAATTTTAGTAATGCGATCGAAACCCTAAATACTCTGATCGGTGATGCAATAAACCTCTGAACCCCCAACCCGCCGATAAGCGGTCGATAACTCCTTCAAGTGTTTTTTATCATTATCAGTTGTTCTTTTTGTTTGTTTCAAGAGACAAAGACCTGAGGGCTTTTTTCTAAAGTTCAACAAAGAAAATTACTGAATACGACGTTGACAGGACTGATAAGAGTAGCGGAGAAAGCACGGAAATAACTCTGCAGAGGGGGTTGAAAACACATTTATATTACTTTGGACATTCGTTTGTAATCATATTATTCAAAATATTTATTTACGAAAATATTAGTTTAGGTGTCTAAAACAATGTAAAAAGGTCAAATTTAGAGGTAAAGGCTATTTTTACCCAGTTAGACAAACATATTTTGCAATAAAAAGCCTATTCTTATCTTGTTTTGAGATAATCAATTGTGAATAGTAATCCTAGGGTTACTGTAATCTCCCGACGGGGTTAATTCCTTTGAACTTGAACTCATTTTTGCGTTTCTAGTCATTGCTATGACTGTGTCGGGCAATAATAACAAGATTAGCATAAATTTTGGTTTTTTCATATCGAAATTCAGGAAGTGATCCACGTTTTTTGATGTCATCCATAATGTGGAAGGTAAAAATTATACCAAAAAAGAGGTCAAAAGGATGAAATGGGACTTTCAACTTTGTGTTAAACAAAAATAATAAAAAAAGATATCTATCATGCTAAAGATAATTTTGCCTTAAAAAATCCAAAAAATTAATAGAAAATTTAAAAAAAGATTGATAATAAGAAAAAATGTAACTCAAACTCAAAAATGTATATATAATTTTGTCGAAAAACAATTCGAAATGTCACAATAAAAATTAAAATACTCATATCCCTTTCGATTTTCTTATTTTCCCCGTTTGATCTTTCTTTTTAACTCCCTTAAAAAGAAGAGAAAACGTTGTTGGACTTTATATTTTTATACCTTGTGCGTAACCCTACAGGAATACCCTCACCTATTGTCTGTGTGATCAGCTAATTTGAAATTCAGGAACGCTGGGGGATGAGTCAAAGCATTTCGACCAAAAAACGAGGGATTTGGTAGTTAGTCATGTTACAAAAAAGATTACAAATAAGGGGAAATGAGTCCATGAAGACATCACAAGCATGGTTGGGGAGTAAATGAGACTTCAAAAAAAACAAATTGTCTGGTTAAGTTGATCATGTTGTAGAACAGTTATAAAAATCTGGAGATCAAGTGTAATATAAGGGCAATTTATAACGAAAAAGATATATTAAAAATGGGAAAAGATTAGAAAATGTCTAATAAACATCTATGCATCTTGCAAAGCCGTGATATACACTAAATTAAAAGTTGCCATCACAAGTTTTACTACTTAATGTAAAATAATTTAACAAACCCTCAAAAAACAATCGCAACCCTAAAACAATCATTTCCTGATATACTACCGGCCATCTCATTACCATTTCAACGCTATTATTGGTATTTCCAAACGGAAGTTACGTAGAATCTCAAAGAAACCATATTGTATTCACCAAAATGCCAGAAAATGATCGCCCACAGATAACGGCGTTTGGGGGAGCGATGAACTCGACTAATTAAATGAATAATAAAGAAAGCCTCATTAGTCAAAAAGTTGAGAAAAGAGGCTTTGGTTACAATGTGGGAGCAGCAAAAATTGAAATTATGGGATAAGCAAGGTGAAGATAAAATAGATATAAAAATGAAAGTTTTACGCTTAGTGGATGTAGTGTATAACTCAAATGCGTAAAGATGTGTCAGTGCACCATCTGGCCAAATATTATCCTGAAATGAGTGCAGATGAAGTCAACATGACTCATTTTTTAGATGAGATTCATCGGATGTCATGGAAAAGATAATTTGCTCATCAAATAGTTTGCTTTAGTCCTAGAAAGACCAAACTCAACATTTTTAGAGCTAATGACTTTGGGCAACAGTACGCCAAGAACGATGTTCCAAACATTGCCCTAGGGGAATATATCAGACATTGTTTGATGAAAAAAATGTTTTTAAAAGTTCAAAACGTTCCTTGAAATTAAACGTCTAAAATTGATAAGGCCCTGAGGGGTACAGTAATGACGTCAAAGTTTACAATCATCAAATAAAAATCAATCCGATTTTCCAAATTTTCCTCTTTTTTCCTCCAAATTTTGAAGGAAACAAAGACGACCTACTAATAACCAAAGCACACGCCCACAAAAATTACATTTTATCAAGAATAAACAAAAAGTATCAATTCTTGTCAATCCGCCAACTCCCATGTTCCTTATCGTTTCAAGGAACGTCCGCAAAAATATCTAAAAATTGTCCGTCTAACTATAATCGAGAAGTTGTTTACAATATAATCGTTGATGGAGCAGCATTTACGTCAGGTCAGCTGAGCCATTCCTTGGCGAAACCATCGATGGAATTTGGTTGATAAGAGAGGGAGGAAAGAAAAAAAGTGGACCAAGGGGGGACCAAAGTCAATTTTCTTGTTATTCAGAACATAGGAATACGATTTAAAACTGTTACTATATGAACAAATAGACTCGGTATTGTATCTTAAGAAAGACCAGACATCAAAATATTATCAGTCTGTCGAGAAAATAATGTGGATTTGTTGCATCAAAATGTATCGCCTCGCCGCAGTCTTTTTTTTTACAAAAATCCTTAAAAATTAGTGTAAAGTCCACTAAAAATTACGGGTTCTCTTCCTTAAAAGGGAAAAAAAATTTGACCCCGGAATGTTATGAAACAGCTGGAACTGTGGTTTACAATCAGAAAAGTAGAAAGAGTAACTAAAAATAAATAAAAAGGTCATCAATCAAAGGGTCAAACCAATTATTTTAAACCAGCAATGACCAGAGGAATGTCTGTGATCAAACATTTGACCGAATGAATAATCAAAATAGGTTTCACACGTCATAAACATAAGTTATGGTTTGATAAAAAGTAGTTGTATACACTTACAATCATTTTTTACGAAGCAACATGTAGTATAAACCAAAGTAATTCAAATTTTAGAAAATGTACGAAGTATTTGGTCCTTTATAGTCAAGATTACTGTATCTATTTACCATTTTGAACCGGATAAAAAACAGTATAAATATGTTCAAATAAACCAAATTTAGCTGATAAGAGTTCTGAAATTTGATAAATTTCGGAGAATTTTTGCTAAATTTGTTGATTATTATGCTGTTTATAGTACGAAATATAATATTTGTTAATTTCCTCACGTTTTTTTGCAAATTTTAAAAAATTTTGATCCGCTTTAACCTAAAATAATATCCGGACTTGTTTCGATGATCTTAAAAAAGTTGTTATTGTATAAAAATAACCTATGCTGTCTAATTGAGCTATTTTAAATAACGGAGACTTAATTTCTATTTTTTGAGGAAACTAGTGTTATATATTAAATATAATATACTGGAGATCAAAATCGCTCAGGTTAGAAAATTGATATTCTAAAGTGTTAAAAAAGTCCCATTAAGCTTGCAAAATACGTATTCTGGACATAGGATTAATTTCTAACAATGTTGACATTTTATTCAATTGAACTTTTTATCAAAAAATGGCAAATCAAATGACTTTTTTGGTGATAAAAAGTCAAAAAGTATAAAAATACAACCTAATTCAAGGAAATTAGAGAAATAAGCTTTTAATCTAGCTTTCGTAGCACCTTCTCTACTCATTATTTTCTAAATTTTTTTGTAAGATACAAATATATCACTTATGTGGACATTAGTCTCAAAACAGTATAGTAAAGCCAAAAATTGTAAAATTTAATCCCGAAATTTGCATCCTTTGATGAGAAATGAAAGGGAAATGACCGAAAACGGAAAGTGGACAACAAAAAAACCATCGGAAACCCCTTTGTCCTCAGGGTACAAAAGTGAAGAAGTGGATGGGAGGAGAATTCTTATCCCCATTTTACGTTTTCTAGTCAAAGCCAAGCGATCAACGCAAAAAAGGGCGTTTAGAGGTCAACTTCAATGTATTCTTATCTGTACTTTTTTGTTGTAATACACTACAGTAGACTATTCAAAACGGTGAGCTTTTTGTTTTCCAAAGATTATGCAAATTTGGAAAAATATTTGTGAAAACAAATTTTGAATAAAAAATATATCTAATTTGCTGGTGTAAATGTAATTTAATGTTTGAGCTATTTTCTAAGAAATTTTTCAAAAATAAGAAAAAAGGTTCTAAAAACCCAAAAAAAAATTTTTCTTAGGTCCCACCGAGATTCGAACTCGGGTCGCAGGATTCAAAGTCCTGAGTGCTAACCGCTACACCATGGAACCACGCCCTGTCTGCCTTTTCTTTTTCTCCCAATCTTTTCTCCGATCGCCTCTCAAAAAGCGCTCAAATAAAGTACACAAAGAAGTCTCTAAAGAAAATACAAAAACAAATCGGCTTTGAGGATTGACATCAGCTCGGATATGATCTTTACAAAGCCCCGAAGAAGGTCATCGACCTTGATCTAGTTGTGGAAAAATGTTTATAGAGATTGTATTGAAATTTGAAGAAGAATGGGTCAAGGGTTAGCTGTGGGTGACTAAATTCGGGGTGAAAGACAAGATTAATCCAGGGGCTTGGAGAATATATGACAGTGTTATGACTTTGAATTACTTTTTGCAATTTCATAAAATCATTTACAGCAAGTTTTAACAAGTACATTACATTATTAAATATCTACAAACTAGACAGAAAAGTTTTCATCATTAAACTTCAAAGCTTCCCAATATATTTTAGATTTCAGCGTTCCAAAATACTTTGTTCATCCCTTAAAAACTGATCCCATTTATCCCATTTGGGCTTTCAAAAATCAAAAAAATGAGCGTTTAAAAATTGGGCCCTTGCTGAAATTGAATGAACCTGTCGCTTTTTGAAGGTTTACAAAACTACAACGTTAAAAGCACTCGCCCCTAAACGGTATTCAAAATAGGAGAATTCGGGTAAAAGACGGATCAACTCCGGATTAGGCGCACACGGAACACCCTCAGGGCATCAAATTTTTTTGGGAGGAAGAATCAGGTAAAACAATATGAATTTAAAGGGTGATGTCAACGCAATTCGGGGTATTCAACGAAAATCGGATTGAGTTTCGGATTTTACGGGAATAATTGTGAAAACAAGCATGGTAATATTTTAAATAGCAGAGTTGCGTCAACATAGTTGATAAAAATGGATTCTAAGCCCGATTAAGTGATGGCCAATACTCAGAACACTGAATAAACAGTAGAATGGACAGTCTTTCAGAGTATTCGCATGTTTTTTATCGAATTTTGAGCAGTCTCGGGAGAAAAAACCTATTGTAATAGGGATGTTTGGCAAAAAGGTATTTAAACATGCAAATACATGATACGATCTTTGTTGGAATAAATGTATCGGAAGTATAAGTACTCAGAAAAGTTTTGCAAAGGCTTTGTTGAGAGTTCGGAGAGCTTTTCTTCAAACTCTATTTTTTTATATTGCCTACTACAATATAAAAAAATCTCAAATTAGCGTTTAAAGTAACACAAATATAATTAAAACGACAAAGATATCTCTAATCTGAATCAAAATTAAATTAATTACTAACAAAAAATTTAAATTTTATACAGTACTCTACCGCAAAGTTCCCCGACTAAAAACAACATTCGCTTTCCTTTTAGTCGCTATTTTTAGCAATAAAAAGTAGTGTAAAAAGAAGCGCCTGACGGTCGAAAAAGAATGGCCGAGACGTTTTTTCCAAATGGCCGCTGTCCACTTTTATATTTTCTTTCTCCTGAATCTCATGTGACCCAAAAATAAGGCCCTAGTTTGCGAAACAAAACTTCCAGAAAACGGAAAGGGTTTTTCGAATGGTCAGCTGATTTGTTTTGGCCAAAAGGAACATTGGAAACACAAAAGAGTACATCAGATGGACGAAAAATAGTTTTAATTCCGGATTACGAATACAAACACAATCTAAAATGGACAATTTAGATGGTACAAACTGTAGAATTGGAGCCAATATTTTATTATAAAAGGCCTTTTTCAAAAAATTGAAGAAAAAGTCAAACTTTTTTAAATTATCATTGGCAAAAATAAATATTATTCAAAGCGACTAATTAAGCATTGTAAATTAATGTTTGACCTTGATTTTAACAATTTACGACTATAGAGTCTACTGATCATCTGAAAATTGCGATTTTTTTAGGATAATATAACTTTGGTTACAAAAATTGGAAAAGACAAATTTACTATGTTTAATATATTTTTTTAACTTTTACTATTACACAACAATAAAAGTCGCAGCGAGCGATAACATAAGACCCACAAATCTTAAAGTTAAAATTTTGAATTTGAAAAATTTTCAAAAATATTCAAATCGTAGAAAAATGGTGACTAAATCGCAATCCAAATATTATACGGAAACTGCGCCGAAATTATAAAAACAAATATAAACTTTCGACAAATCAACAGTGCAAGTTGCACTACTCTATTTATCCAAAGGCCCCAACCGAAAAATCAAGTTTTTTGGGGAGGGTAAACGAAGCCTCAGGGTCGAATTCAGATCCGACCGGTTCTTCGACTGTATTACTTTCAAATTGACAAACAATTTGAATTCAATGCAATTCGGTAAACAATTTAGCGGGTTTGTAAACGAAACGGACGTCAGATTTACTGCAGCAAATCTTGAATTCTGTTAAAGTGTCTTTTACGGAGTAACGAGATGAGGTAGAACATTTTCGTTAAAGTAGTGACAATGTCAATAGTAACCTTTTATAAATTTAGTTGAAAATGATGACTATTTATTTACAGGGGAAGCCTTTAAATATTTAGCGAAACTTGCCACAAATTTAGAAAATTATTTTCGAAAATTTATGCAAGATTCGATTTTTAGAAACCGCAATCTTTTCATCGGAAAAAATTTTTTACCTCCAAACTTCTTACTCAATTACTATTTAGTTCAGCGTACTTCTTTCATACAAAAAATTTCCATTTTCCATATTAACACAAAAAAGTTATGGGCAAAAGCATTTTTTGTCTGGCCAACTCTCCTCATTTTCTGCGCTCTTTCGCAAGAAAGATTAGTCAATTCAATGCTCAAAGATGCGAGCTAAAACTTTCATGAAATTATTTGCAGCTTATTTAGAACCCCAGTCCAACTATAATAATTTTTTAGATTTAAATTCTCATCTGAAAGACTGTAAATGTCAAAAATAATGACCATATTACTAAAATAATTTAGGACAAAAACGCTGTAAAATACAGTATCTTTATTACACTAACCATTCCAATTCGCATGACTCATAGAGCCCAAAGATCGTCGGACTATTTTCCAAACTCTTATTTGAAATATTTTTTGTTACAGTATTTTGTTATAGCCGCAAACTCATACAGTCATTCCTAAATCCAATGTACTTTTAATCCAAAAGCATTTAAAAAGTATTTTAACCTCTGAAACTGCGCGTTCGCTCAGTTATCTACTACAAAAATTACTCTAAAGTAACAAAAAAACGTTTGGTCAAAGACCTCTATGTAGTCTATGAAAAATGGAACGTACATATTTTACCTAACAATTTCATCATTCTTTTCGCGAAATGACTCCCTCGACTCTAGAATCCCCGGCTTTACGAGGCCCAAAATAATTTCCCACAACAATGAAGAGATCAGATCTTGATTATTTACTCTGACGGAAACTGTTTACCCTCAAGCAATAAATAAAAATTGTTGCGCAATTTGCAATCAGCTGATTGGGAAAGCGAAAAAAACGAAAATGGAGTGGACTGGCGATTCTTAAAAGGTTGAGAAGGGTCTGGAAGAAAAGGTCACGCTAAATGGTCATCATGAAGGGTAAAGAAGGAAAATAAAATTATTAAAAAAAACAACCTTTTCGGTGCAAAACTCAACTGAGATTTGCTTATACTTTGGAGTGACAGCCGAGATATTCAACGAACTTTGCAAACAAAAGACTATGGAAAGCGAGGATAGAGTCAGAGAGAAAAACGTTTTTCAACTTTATCTTTGCCATTTTGTGGGAAAATTATATTTTTTCCTATTTTTCTAGGTGAAGATCAATTTCTCACCAAAAAATAGCAAAAATCATCGAACTTTTGAGAAGAAAATCACAGCGGTTTCTGCATAACCCGGAAAAAGTTCTGCATAATTTTTAGAAGATGGGGAACAGCATTTTTCCCCAATTTTTATTAAGAACCATAAATTTCCAGCGTGAAATCACCAAACTTTTTAATTCCGACATTGTAAATATAAAAATTAGCAGTGACTTGATTAATGTCAAATTCACCGTTCTATGACCATTTTTCCATTTCCCGTCTCAGAATCCTCACGGAATCTCACGCAATGTCCGAGACCACCGCCCCAAACCACCAAATCCATCATAATCGCGTAAGGAATGATTTTTGAAATTCCCCAATCCCTTCCTCAACTAACTCAAGATCCCTCAAAACAAGCGTTCGTTCATCGACGGAGCGTCTCGAGAATCCGTCGACTCACTTTGTTCTACTTTCGCGCTTTGGCAGCCAGAGGGAATTCGGACTGTTTTAGTTGTTATTAAGTCAAGAAAAGCGGGAGGATTACAATGAGCGCAAAGAATGACATAAAAGTTGAATCCTTTTTGTTTGGATTGCATAACGGGCTCCGAGCAATCGGTCTTTCGTTTCGGAACGAAAGGGGAATAATGTTACAGGGATTCCAAATAAGGGAATACCATTAATGCAGATATTGGTGGACTAGCTTTGATAATGTTTTAGTAAATGTGCATCAGAAAAAAATAGAAATTATTGGATAAAAAATACAAAATTTCTCGTCTACGGTTACTTCAGGGACATTGTGACATCTTAACAAGGCAGTGCGGCTCTTATATTTTTTAATTTTGCGCACGCATTGAAACTTGCTCTCCACGGTAGACGTTTTTTTCATGCAGAACTCCGCAGAAAGTTTCGAACTTTCACAATCCTTTGATCTAAAAATTTTGGTGATTTAAAAAAGAAGTGTGCCAGTAATGTCGCGTTTCTTACAAGAAAAATGTTTGGTGTGGGGCTAAAAAACTATACAAAACTTGGCTCAGATTAGAGAGCAGTTTTCAACAAAAGAAAAACAACTTCATCAACTCAAACCATGCGATTTAGCGCAAGAAAATAGAAAAGCAGATAGAAACGCATAAATTGGGATTACGCAGTATCTCGATGTTGTAAAAGTCATCAGAAAAAAGAACAAACTTAACTAAATTTGAGCTTTTATTCCATAAAAATTTGAGATTGGAAATGATTATTATTAACTAGGGCTTTAATTTTACAGAATTTTTCAAAATGACGTCAAATTGTGTCAAATATCCGTCCTTTCGGTTTGAAGGTAGTATAGAGGCTTCAAACATGTTTAAGACCATGTAAAAATTAAAACAACAGATTATAACAACAGAAAGAGTTTATTGTTAGTAGACCCATTTTTGGATCATCTTCGTCCTCGTTCCCGCTGTCAATATCATCCATTGATGAATTGAGTCAGTGAAACTAGACGCTTCTTGCAGTAAATTACAAGAATTTTTGGCATAAAAATTTTTTGTTGCGGGAAAAATTTACGATTTTTTTGGCAAAATTATAAAAAATTGACAATCAAAAAGATAGAGCAATTTGACATGACGAAAATGCCAGCAATTTGACAACGTGACAGACCGGCAACTTGGCGGGCGGCATAACCCTATTATTAACTTTATTTTATGATTACTCAAAACTTTTGTTCAAGACTCGAAATGATAAACAAACATCGAGTAAACAAAAATTTGAACATTAACCCCGACCTCCCAACCCATCCTTAAACAAATTGCCTTAAAACAACAAAGTTGGCGTCCCAAGACGTAAAAATTAATAAATAAAAACAAATAAAACTGTTTTTTCTTCAAACACAAGACTTTTGAAGAATTACTGCCAAAGAAAGAAAGAGTAAAATGAAGATACGATGAGCGGAAACATGGTGAAAGTCACGTAAAAAGAATTGTAAAATTGAAGTTCGTCCATGAGATGATAAAACAATGAGGGTACGCGAACTCTGCTTCCGAGAACAAATAACTTGATTGGAGAGGTTGTTTATTTAGGTATTTATACCAAAAAAGCAAATTTTTTTTGATTTCAGTGCAAGGATAATATAATTGATGAGAAAAAAGGTAGAAGTCCATTCTGAGAGTAAAAATAGGTAAGCCACTAATGATTTACAAGCTTAAAATCGCAAAAATTTTTTTTTTCTCTTTTCGAATTTTTAAAAAATTTTCTTGGCACAGTGCAGTCAGGAATTTTGGTTGTCAAACCAGTGTTGCAAACGTTAGAAGATTTCGTATTTTAGAATTTACAATGAACAAAGTACTCAAAAAGATTCGAAATTACTAATTAATCAATCTAAGAAGTAATCGTGTCAGGACTCAAAACAATTTCAAAAATCTCATTGCACTGTGCGCGGATAATTCTCAAAAGATTTCGACTGTGTCATCCTGAGCGCGGATCACGTAAGATTTAGTTGAAGATTCCTACAACATGGTCGAAAAGCGCTGTACACCGTGACCTCAAAGGAACGTTAGCCTCCTTGAGATGAGCTCCTTCTCTCATCTCACGCAATCCCTCCGATTTGAGCTCGGAGTAATTAAAAGAAAAGCTCAATCCGAGCGGAACGTTTTCTCTTTTTTTCGTCGCGAGCAGCTCCCAATTTGGTCGGCGGTGTAATGAAGTTTAATATATTATTTTCACTTCCAATAGACTAAACATGAAAACTATTAACAAACGTTACGAGTACTACTGTTCAGAGATTGTAAACTATACTTTAGAAGTTACGGGAGATCTATTGAGGGTTTACTTTTCGGAAAACATTAAATTGTAGCTAGATTAGAAGGATATAAAGAAACATTTGATGAGATATAGATCAAGTATAATATAAGAAATTTGAATACGCAGAAAAATCAGGAAGAATGAAAATATTAAGGTATTAATAAAACTATAAATAGCAAATTCGAACATAAAGTAACACAAAAATATTAATTATAGTCATCAAAACTCACATTTTTCTCAAATTTTCCCATTTTAACAAAAATCAGAATAGAATCGCAAAATATTGTATTCAAAATACCACTTGATCTTTGACAATCACAGATGTTTACATCTACGACTCATGCTACCTGTTGAAAGTCCGGTCCCATTTAAATACCGCCATTTATTTACCTAATCTCACGCTGTCCCAAAACTTTCGAAAAAATTTTGCAAAAATAAAAAATAAAACCCACTCTCAAAAGGTTATCGAAACAGTAACACAACCATATTGAATCTCGGGTAATGAATTATTTATTTACATTGTAAGAATTACCACACCATTGAATGGGTTAAAAACTTGGAAACGTTCCTATGTGTAAATAAACATGGGTTGTGAGGAGTGATGGCATCTCAGCCTATGAGTTGTAATCAATCAGTTTTATATGTTTTGACCCTTCATTCAGGTGCGATAAATTATAGTCACCAGTGACGTTTTTATTGACCAATTGAAGGTACTACATTATCTGCTAGAATGCTAAAAAATATAATTCTTTCGAGGTTTAATCCATTGACACATTCTTCTGTTCTGTCATAAAGCTGAAACATTCCATTTCGAGTGTAAAATACGATGGGTTTTTCTCATCGTATAAAATGCACAATGCAGGCCGCAATCGTCGGCCGCAGGTCGGAACAATATTATTCTTCGAAAAATCTTTCGATCTTGTAAACTCTGGAATCTTTGACTTGATTAGCGGGTTTATCTGTGTATTTACGATAACATTTTTCAGGTAAAATGGCCACAAATTCAGAGCAAAAAACAATGGAGGCAGCGTTGGAAGAGTCCGCGAAACGAATGTAAGTGTTTATACTTGGTTTTTTGGATTTAGAGAATCTCCAAATGATGAATTCTTTGAAAGTGAACGAATAAGCTTTTTTTTGCGATTTTAAAAAGATTAGTTCTACGATCACTTTTTATGATTTATGAAAGCGAAGGCTAGTGTAATGTAATTTTGGAAGATTTAATGGTAAAACAAGTTAGACAAAAGATGTTTTAATGTTTAGAATATTTTTTCTTAAATAAAAACGTCTAAATTGAGTCTTTTATCTCGTTCGGTCGCTTGAATGTTTACTTGATACCTAATCTTTGATGATAAATGTTCATAAAACAAATTAATCTGATTTCTTCCTTGTTTTCAGTTTGAGTAACGATGGAGTGACCGGCGTTGTATGTGCGGACGACAAAGGATCACTGTATTGTGTGAAGGGTTCTTTGAATGAGAAGAGTGGAGCCGTCTTGGCTCATCTGGCAAGTCTCGCGTCGCAGATCGAGAGTCCGATTGAACCAGTAATTTCTCTGCAAGGTTCAAATTCCAGACTGCTCGCACGGCGCTACAATGGGATTGTTGTTGGAGTCCACAAGAACTTGTGATCGAATCTTTTTTCCTCAGGAAGTCCATTTCCCCGTATTTGCCAAATCTTTAGTCTAATATCGGTTTAGTCCATTGTTCATATGAGTATATTTTTGAAGCTTTCAAAAGAACCTCCGGCTCAGTAAGATAAATCTAATTCAACTCAAAGTTGGCCGTTTTTGAATTATTTACTCTATAAATTATGAGCAATAATTTAGGTATCAAAATTATATTATTTTAGATAGATAAAGAAAATTCTATTGTAACATCCCATAATTGTGATCACAATAGTTTTAAGGCTACACTAATCTGCACTCGTATACACTTCTTGGATAATTTTTCTGTAGCTCAGGCCATTGAACATAGAAGGCATCACATAATCTAAGGTGGTATAAGATCATTCCAGTTAGTGACATGGTTTGTACTCGACAAATAGATTCTACGTAGACGATTCTACAGTCATATATGTTGAGTAAGTTGAAAATGAAAGTGATTATAGCAACTGGGACACATGTTCCTGGACCATTACAAAGGAGAAGATCGGGACTGCAATTAAGCTAATAATGGGTTGAAAAGGCTGTATCTTCATCTCAAAGAGCAACAAGGATGTAAAGTATCAAGTGTCATCCTTCCATAATTTAAATTCAACTTACTTCAGTCCATAAATCAACGACGGAATCACCAAAATGGATTTGAGGGTGCTAAATACACTTGTAAAATATGACTGTCCAACTTCTCGGCTCCTTGGCACTTCAAAGACCGCATAATTATCATTCTTCTGTTCTTTTTCGAAGTCAACGATCTAAAATTCCAATACCTCATCATGGAACTGCTCACCTTTTTTCTTGAAGCCTCATCATAATAAAGATACGATCTTTGTGGAAATTCTTTTTCCTCGGTGAAAAGGCGCAACAACGAGATCATTTCCATTGTATGACCACCAGATCCCATCACTGCCAACAATTTCTTCGGTCTTTTTGGGGCTCTTCTACTCATGTGTAGTACATATAAGGCCAATAATACCAGTAAAAGGAGGACAAAGAACGTGAAAACTCCGATAATTACAGCCAGAAATCCAGTGAGTATGTCCATACTAAAAATCGATGTTAATTAAACAAAGATCTATGTTCTTGTATAATTAATGTCATACAGTACATTTAGTATAACATAATAGCCCATGCATGAATTTTATCTTGGAAATCAACCTTACAACACGCCAATTACTCCAATAATAATCTATTACCGAGTTTATCTCAAACATACCCGTTATCAAAACAATATACAACATGCGAACAGTAAATAATATTACTCATGTCATCATATTTATAAACAATCATCTCGAACAATTCAGAGATCCAACATTTCCATGAGCTCCTGTGGAATTTCTGTTATGTCCTTTTCTTCGATATAGGCATATAAGGCATCTTTTTTTCGTTCTCTAGAGTCCAGGGGAGCCAGAATATTCGTAGCCAACATTGCCATTTTATATTTGTAAGAGAAAATCAATTTCTCCATGGGATGGAAAGACCGGGCTTGGAGAATATACCCTTCTAATGCACGGAGGAGATTCGTAATCTTGAATCGCCACGCCACTTCCAGCAAAATGTTGAAATTCTGCCTGCAACATTAAGTTTAGTCACCAAAATTTCAAAGAGTAATATTCGTTGGAAAGACCATTTCTTACCTTGTAATTATGATCTTAGAATAGGAGCAGACAGCTTTCAAAAGAACCTCCAGCTCATTTTCATCAATATTTGTGGGGACAACAGTCGATTCTCCTTGACCTTCTCTAATAAACCAATCCGAAAAAAGACTCCCACCAACATTTTCTAGAAGCCAGGATGTATTCACGTATACTTCTCCATTCTTCGTCTAAAAATCATATCCACAACATACTGGAGAACATACCAAGATTCTGAAATTCCGATGAGGTCCAGGTTCGTTCAAACTCTTGGGAGATAAAACTTCATGAATTTCAATTTCAAATTTAATATGAAGATCCTTAACAGGTAACGCTGGAATCCGTAGAACTTCGTCAAAGTTTTTCCATAGATCGAAATCAACCTTAAAATTGAAAAAGTAATATTATAGGCAAACTACATACATAATGCGGTTTCCCATCGATGGTGACAACATAACTGACAAGAACTTCGTACCCATCATCGTCTATAGGACGTACCGTAATTGTGAGGTCAGCATCATCGTAGTTTTTATTAACCTAAAGACAGAACCATCGTGGAGAATATAAACTTACCAAAAGATTAATCTCAAAACAGCTCTCCTGGAAAGTCTCACGGAAATCGGTGTTCTGGATATCAGCTACACCTTCATATAGAGGATACATCTATTTGCAAATATCTTAAAAAATATTAACTCAAAACAGAATTTAAGTATAAAATGAAGAAAATTCACTTGTTGATCATCAAAAATAAGGAGACGCTTTCGCGTAATTCTTTATTTTTTAAATAAAAGATAATTGTTAAGGGAGTGAGCAAAGAAATCCAAATAAAATGTACGAAATGATGGACCTGCTGATGTCTGTGAGTCCGCCGAAGTATGCGAACCACATAACAAACCATTTTTACACCGGAAAGCAACTTTCTACGTAAAATTTTGATAGCTCTCGATAATAAAAGACGACTTTAGTAAGACAATACACACTTTATAAGGACTCATCCTGCACAATATGCCCAACAAAGACGTATATTCTATGTATATATGTATAGATACAATAACACAAGCGCTCGAATTGTTGGTTATAAATCTCTATTTTCCTCTAAAAGGGCACAAGATATTAACTTAATTAATGTTCAGATCAAACGTATTTCTAAAATACGAAGAGCTAAATCAATATCAAATATATCATGAATATCACCAAAAACTTATAAAAACTAATGACAAGACATTGGAAAGATACTGTACAATCTGAAACAGTTCGAGAACAAGTCCATTATATTATCCATGACATTTAAATGGGCTTGTACAAGAGCGTTGTAACGTATTTCTTTCGGTGTCGATGAGTGGCACTAAGGACCATCACTCCATCCTTTATACTGAGGGCGTATAAATGGTTGAGCATCACATGATTCGGCTCTGGGAGGACGTTGGGATCACATGAGACGGGAGTATCCTTGTTAAGTATGACTTGGAGAAGATGAGGGGGTAATACTGGGGGATTCGGGGCTTTCTCAAAGTCTCGTCGATCGGGTAATTGCTGAGTGAACTCGCGGAGTTTCTCAATCTCCCGATCGTTGGGAGTGTCATGACTTGGTTGTTGTACTCCGGTCGAATTCATTTTCTTCATCGCGACCCCGGCATTCGAGGCTTCCATGTCCTTATCCAGTGCATTGAAGACCTAAACGTCGAAAAAAAATGAGTAAAGGTTGTGTTCAACTTACTTCAAAGTCCGCTTCGTCGATGTTCATCACATTACACATATCCCCGTTCTTTTCGCTCTTATTCGCTTGAGAATCAACCATCCATTTCCCGTCGACAAGGAATTTGTACTCGTAATTTCCTGTAAATCAAAACATTATGTCTAAAAATTGAATAATACTGAAAATTTTTTATTGTACATACCGGGATTAAGATTGATAATGGTGCTGAAGTCATTGGTAGATTTTACCAACGGTATTTTACTCTTCCATTGGTCCCAAGAGCCGGCCAAATGCACCACCCTGGCCGGATGATGCTGTGTGGACCATTTGAAGACCACTGGATACTCATTACTGTCGAGAAGATCGGCCGAGGGATCAAAGTTGTCCTGGGCGATCCTCATCTGAACGGGACAGCCGTCGTCCGTGGAGACCGAGGGCGGCAGATGAGGAACGGCCCGGGAACGGGATCCACCGTCCGGCGCACGGTCTCTCTTGTGCGGTTGTGCTTGGTTGTTGCCCATATACGTTGTACTAGTACCCTGCTCCCGGGACTTCTGGCTGCATAACCTGGCCTGAGATTTCTTCTTTCCGGGCTAGCCCACGGAGATAATTGTTCGTTACGGACTAGGGTCTTAAATTCAAAAAGATTATCGACTCAAGGTGACTTGAACAAATACCATGCAAAAATTGTCATTAAACCACGTGATTATAATTCAAAACTACATTTCTACAAGAAAGAGATACACTAGATATAAAAAGACGCCAAACATTAAATCGACTGTAAATTGAATGCACTAAAAATAAAAAAATGGAAAGGGGAAATTTCTTTGCAAAAGCGTGAAGACCATAGATAATATCAGCGAAAATCTTGGTCATATAAGAATCATATAATCATTTTGACAATCACCAAAAACCTCTGGACGTCTTTGAAAAGAAAGACCTGCACGAGACCATAAGGTGCAAAAACAACTGCCAAAAAACCTTTTTTATTAAAATTGAATCTCAATGTGTAAATTAATATTAAAATACGAAAAGAAGTGCCCAGTCTTTCAAAAATATAAATAGTTTACCCATGACATCCACGGAAAAATGACAAACACCAAAAAGTGTTCTTTATCAACAAGAAAATAAAAAATCCATGTGACATTCCGCCAAGACGAAGTGTCACAATTGATTCGGATTTTGCGGAGGGTTCGCAGAAGAGTGCAAGAAAATTACCCAATGGACGTCTTGCTGACTTTTTCCCAAAATCATCCCGAATTTCGAAAGGCCGAATGGGACTCGATTCTCAACCTTACCGGCTCCGATCTTCCGTCCATATCCGACTGCAGCAAAGTGAGTTCTTGTCCAAAGGAAATTATGTTTCTTCGAGTAGGAACCCTTGGAAGAAATCAGGGTCGATGAATTGCAGAAGCTACAAGTCATTCTGAAGCGATCAGTGTTGTTGAAGCACGCCCATGAAGTCCTCGTCCAAGGGAGTTCGCATGAATCTGTAAAATTGAGTCTGGAACAATCGAGAGGTCGGCTACTGGTAAGCTCGTGAGAATGTTGGTCAACTCTTTAGGCCCGCTTGGATGCAACAAAAACATGGAGGGTAAAGTACAGGTCTCATAACAGAAAGATGGATGGTCAATACATTGAAACGCTCGTTCAGGTGAGCATCTACTTCTATTTGTGTTACTTCTTTAGGGCTACATTGATGTCTTAGCATTGGATCACATGGATGTGAACATGAGGTCTCCGTTTTATGATTTTAACTTGATTGAAGACTTCTCAACTCCAGTTCCAAGGATTTATCTGGCTTTGTTGGTAAGAAGTCCTGATGGTTAACATAATTTCCAGATAGGTGATGGACAAGGACGTTTGAAACACGAGTTTAGTTTGAAGACGCGAAAGTACATTGGTAACTCTACAATGGATCCTGAGTTGTCGTTTATTCAGGCTAACATCAGCCGTGTAAAGCACGGAGATCTTGTACTTGACTCCTTCTGTGGCACTGGCGGTTTAATCCTCGCCGCCTCAAAGTTTGGAGCGGTTGTTCTCGGATCTGAGATCAGTTACATGATAGCAAGAGCGAAGGGATCATCAGCACGAATGGGAGAAGGCGAATTGAAGGACGATCAGAATGTTTTGGCGAACTTTGTTCAACAAGGCTTGGATCAAAGGTTCGCTGGACTTATTTTGGCTGACGCTAGTCAACACAAACTCTGGAGATCTACAGAGCTGTTTGATGCTATTATTGCTGATCGTAAGTAGTATTATCATTATTCTTTACCTTATTTTAGCCCCTTATGGCGTACGGGAAAAGGGTCGGAAGTTGGGAAAGAGCGAAGAGAAGGACGGTTGGCTCAAAAACGAGAATACCCAGTAAATTTAATCGTTTCTTTGTTCGAGTTTTTTTTTGTCTTTCAGCGTTGATCGTTATCCAGAGAAGACAAAATACAGAACTACGACATTGTACTTGGATCTCATGGACTTTGCTGCCAGTTATCTGGTTGTTGGAGGGCACGTATCTTTTTGGTACCCCGTTCTAAGAGAGTCATACGGCGAAGATGTGATCCCGAAACACCCGACATTGCTATTGGTCTCCAATTGTGAACAAATTTTGTCCAAGAAAGGATCAAGGTAATGATAAATAAAGTTGAAAATTTTTTTAGGAGATTACTGTGCTATCGGAAGCTTCGGAAGCCCATGAGGGATGAAATGGCCACTGTTGATCGTGATCCATACGAAGAGACTAGTTACCGAGACGCTATCTTTGGACCACCTCAGTGATTATTGCCTTGTTGATTTGATTGTTGAGACTATTAAACTTATTGATATTACTGTAGATGTGACTTCATGGAATTGTTTCTATACTTTCTCTATATCTGCTTTTTATTTATTTTTTTCACTTTTTTTACTTGTTACGATTTTTGTAAGGCATTTTATTTTCAGATGTCTCGGGTTAACTTTGATGATGGCATGCAATACCACACCCTGTTCGATGAGCCTGGTCATTATCCATTTGGAATTGGGTCCCCTTCCCAGAAATTCCTCAAAGAAGCCGCAGTTTTGATGAAACAGGCGGCCAATTGGAAGTTGGATAAGGAAATTGAGAGAACGGAAGGGAGGTTGATGCAGTATGGAGCTACCTATGGAGACACGGACTATCTGGATGCCCTTAGGGACTTCTTGGCCGCACAATATAGAGATGAGAACGTTAGCCGGTAGGTTGAGATTGCAAGAATGCATGGTCTTCTTTTTGATGGTCATACATACTATAATATTTTAGAAAACATCTCGTCCAAACGGCTGGTGCCACAACTGCTTTGACTACCCTGCTGAATCAGATGTTCTGTGAGAACACCATCGTCTACTGCGAACAAATGACTTACTTCCTGGCCGCTGAGATATTCAGAAAGCACGGATACGATGTGAAAGGCCTTGATTTGGAGAGAGACAATGGAATCGACATTGGATTTACAGAGCCTATTATGCAGAGCACGTTCCTTCCCACTCAGATGAATGCAGATCTCGACGCTGGAAGATATACAAGCATCTTTTATTTGATCCCCGTTTATCAGAATCCCGTCGGCGCAGTGCTCAGTGAAGGTAGGTTTTGATTGCTAGTTGTTGAATTTTCTTGTAACTGATTTAATTTTTTTGATATTTTAGTCAAGAAGCAAAGATTACTGGAGATGGCGAGGAAGAGGAACATCCTGATTGTCTGTGATGACGTGTACAATATGTTTAACTATGAAGGTCCTCCAGTAGAACGATTGTTTGCCTATGATCAAAGAACGAAGGGAAACCATCGTGGACATGTGGTCAGCAATGGCTCTTTCTCTAAGATTCTGGCGCCAGGTCTTCGATTAGGATGGATGGAATTACCCGAAGAAATAAAAGAGCAGTATTTCTACAGAAGGTAAGACATTTAAAATACTGTTTTGAATGTCCTGTTTGTTCGTTGTGGACTTTGTTGTTGTGCTGTCATGATTTTTTACTAATTCGTTTATTGTTTATTGCTAAAATCATTTCTTTTTGACTTCATAATCCAACAATAATGTTTCAATGAGCGAGAGATTGACTTGAACCCCTTTTTTACAGCCCCGTGCTCAATTCCAGTGGTAGTTTGAATACGTTTACTGGTGGATTGGTCACCGAACTCCTTCAGAGAGACCTGGTAAGACCTCATGTGGAGAAACTCCGAGTGGAACAAGCCGAGAAGATGAGGATCTTGATTGCCGAATTGCAGAAGAACCTCCCGGACGATTGCTCCATTTTGTGCAAACCGAAAGTAAGTTTGCTTGACCTGTTGTTTTAGTCGATTTATTTTTTTATCATCTTATTTTAGGGTGGATATTTCCTCGTGGTCCAGCTACCATCCAGAATTCCATGCGCTCCCTTTTGTGAGCATATGTGGAATGCCTTCAGACTCTCAATTCATGCCGGAACCAAGTGAGTTTCATCCATTTTTCAAAAATTTTATTTTTTGCTTTGTCTAACTTTTCATTTTTGCAGATTTGTCCCCGAAGATAAGGTCTACAAATTGGACTTTCTACAAAACTGTTTCCGAATGTCCATTGCTTACATCGAAATCCATCGCATTGTCCCGGGCGTCAAGATCCTATGTAAGGAATTGGCCAATTATGTCCAAACCCCCGAAGATTCCTCCCCTGAATAATTAGATCCGGTTTCTAACTTGTATTATAATAGTCGATTTATACGCTTATCATATCAGATCTTGAAGATTTCACTCACATTTATAGCAATATTATCATTACAGTAAACTTTGTAAATTCCCCATTTCTCCGATATTGGTTTAGATGTCGCCGAAATTGATATTTAGTGGTTTTATAGGTATTCCAAAGGTTGAACAAGTCTTAGAAAACATTCTTATGATCTGAAATGAGCTCACTCCTCTCTGTAAGATAATAATTTTTATTTCTCAGATACAAACTACGGTTTTAACAATCGAAAGAATAAATAAGAAATAACACGGGGAGTGATCGAAGTGGTCTTACAAAAAGAGGGAGGAAAGACGAAGATCCATGTCTGTTAGAAGATATACCACCAATTACAACAACTTGAGCACTTATTTAAGGCACGCGAATATTTCTGGGAAATTGAGAAAAATCTGGAAGAGAAAACAGGGGGACCCGGACTGAAGGAAACAATAACAATCAACAACATATCTGATGCTCAGACGCCTGATTACACATGAACACGAGGAGAGAGACGAACGGTAGGATTCATTGCAAATACAAGCAAAATTAGACCATAGCGGCCGAGTTTAGGTTGTTGGGATTGGGACCGCCGTTCATCCGCCGGATGGGACGTAGAGGAACTGTCCGACGGAATTTTTCGCCCACTTTCAACTGAACACATTGTTTTAGATATTACGAATTAAACATTCAAAAAAATAAAATTTACTGCGACTTACTGCAATCACCGGTTTGAGCATTTTACGCATGAGATCCCGTTTGTTCTTCTCCATTACATTCTCATTATTCATCGAATAGGCCATTATTTTTGAATCGAATTCTTGGACCTTCTCGGCAGAACTTTCCGGGACTTCCGTCAAAATTTCCCACAACGTCGGATGATTCGGTCTCAGCCAAGCATAGACACTAAAACTGAGGCCAAGCAGAGGACCACACACTTCTTCATCGGATCCATTTACTTGAAGACTTCTGATTATGTGGACAAGGACGGCTTTGGCCATTTGATCATCAAAGGCTGAGTGGAACTAAAAAACAATAGTAATTTAAGTCGAGAATAACCTCAGAAGACTCTTCAATTTCCAGTATCTTACCGTTCCGAAGACCGTCCTTGCCACGGGCATGAGTCTCATCACCGTTTTTGAGTCGGGGCAATTGATCAAGGAACATATGGAAAGGACAGTGCTCTCAAGCAAGGTCTGGAAGTATAACAACATTATTAACTAATTCCATTACTCAATACACAAATCCAATTATCTCTAAACGAACTTACTGCATTCTTAAGTGCTACCAAACAAGAAGGAGTCATGAGATCAGATGGATGTTTCTTACTGTCTTCTTTGACCATGAGACCTGGACCAAAAACAAATAATCTCAGCATCTCGGCAAACTCCCTCGACAGAACGGCGACCATTTGTTGTTGGAGAAGCTCTTCTTCTGTCACATCACCATCTAAAACAATAAAAATAATAAAATCATCATTAATATAAATATGATTTTAAATTTACTCACCCTGATCCAACGTCGCCACAATTGCCCATCTATCCGTCAACAATCCCTGGATATGTTGGAAGACAGCGCAAGCGATCTGGGTGACTACTCCCACTCTTTCAGCCGGACAATGACAGATTATATGAGACCACGCCCGCTTAACCCAATACCTCAGCCGATAGTCGGGGACACATTCAGCGTTGATGAATACCGATTGAATCAGGGATGAAGCATCCGAGAGGGCGTAGAAATCCCGACTCATCTTATTTCCAGTCAATCCAATGATATTCTGGACAAAGTCGCCGATATCGAATAAGAATCGTCGCATTTGAGTGACCGGTTCGGGGGAGATGGAGGTCGGGTCGTCGTAGCTTTCGCTGGCCGAATCTGCAACCAAATCCATTAGTCATGGTATTATAAATGAACCATAATTTGCTTATTAAAACTAACAAATCATAAGTTGCTTCTCAATCATCGACATCTTCAAGATCTGGGATCCATAAGTTCCTTGGCACAGAGAGATCCCTTCGTTGGAATAAATTGAGTTCAAACAACTGAAAATGAGCATCCAATCACATCATAAATATCCTCTAAGGTAGCATGCATCATGCTAAACTTCCAAAACATACCCAACAAACCCAAAAATATTCCTAACAACGGGTAAGAGGAGCTGGAAAAGCGGATTGGAACGATCTTCCGGGACATTCACATGTGAAAGGGCTCCTTCAATGGCGGAGAGGTTTGACTTGAGCTGGAGAAGAATATAATTGACTGAAACTTCATGTGATCCTACCTTGAGTCGATTCTCGCTGAACTGAGCCTGGCCTGGGTCATTGTCGCGGTTCGGGACCGGACTCAAAATCCCCACATAATTAAAGAAATCCCGGACTGATTTTGAGCAAAGGAGGAATTCTTGACTTTGGAAGTACACGATATTATCCCTGAGGGCATTCTCCAGAAAATATTGTTGCTCCTCTGGATTCGTGGCTAAATTACTGAGAGCTGCAAGAACTTGGACTAGATTCGCCTTTTGAAGAGCCGAGACATAAGGGGCCACATCGACAACTGCATCGAGAACTTGTCTGGCATATGGCTAAAATAAAAACAATAATAAAATCAGCAAAGAAAAGGTTAATTTTCCCCAATAATTTTCGAGAATAAACCTACAGTAATAACGCTCGATAAGCTCTTGACTAACTTCAACAACAAGTTGATAGAATGCCTTTTCAGCGTTAATATTGCCGAAGCATCTACTGTTCCTCGATTTGACGTTGGGTCTGGAAGCTTGAGACATTGTTGAAGGAACGAAATTACGTCCGGGATCTTTTCCGGATGATTCTCGAGAACAACAAAGAAGGCGGAGAAGATCGAAAGTAATTCACTGGTCACAGCTGGATTGGAGAGAGTGAGAAGACGGTTGTAAACGTTGTTAAACAGCACAAACAGCCATTGATCCACATCCTAAAACGACAAATCATTATATTATATTGTAAACGCCTTAAACAACAAAAAAAGCCAAAGGACTTACAGATTTCATCAACTCGAGTTGTTGAACATTGAGGAGATAGTTGGTAATGTACTTTTTCATACTATCCCATTCAGTTGCGGTAACATTTTCCGTTTCGTTGATGCATCTTCCATTTACCCAATCCGTAACCAATGATGAGAGAACGGGGAAATGAGTGTCCATATTCTCCTTCATCATTCGGAAGCACCGATCTCGTAACCCTAAAGAATCTTCAAAACAATTGAGTTCGCCTACGCGTATGTTCTTGAATAAAATCGGCTTCGGTCTCGTAATCCATAAGAGAGTAAAAGTTAGTTGGGCTTGAGGAATCGTTGATGTTTCCAACCTTCTCAAGACTCTTGGGAATTAATATTAAGAAGCTTGGCATCCTTTCCAACACGATGGCTGTTCTTCTGATCGAATCGTTGCTCGAAAATGCACACATAACTTGCGCAATCTCCGCTCGGATGTACTGCAGCATTAACAATAGCCTTTGAAATTCTAACTGATACTTACCACACTGGGATGTCTAAAGAATTCGGAAAGAGCATCCAAATACAAGGGGAAGTTGGACGGAGGATTGGTAATATGAAGCCAAACCTCGCTCAAATGGACGCCAAGCGAACAGAGAAGATCGCACAACGCTTTGAGGAACTTGTAATGAACTTCACTGGAATTGGATTGTCGAGCGGCCGACGAACAAGCAGCCAGGATTGCTTGCATTGGTCGATCTCTGAACATGGAGACAACAATTGGCAGCTCATCATTCTTCTGCCGCTTTCTGGAAGCCAATTTATGAAGCGAAGAGGCGGCACATTCATAAATTCCACAAAGATCTAATTGAAGATACAAACAAAGAACATCCACAATCTCATCAATGAAGGGTTCTAGGTCTTTTCCACTGACCCAATCAAAAATCTCGGATAAAAGTTCGATAGCACTTTTAGCAAGGAGAATACTTTGTTCATTAGAGCCTTCATTCACACATAACACAAGGCGACCCACAGCCATCTTCATAATCTTCCCGATATGGGCATTGATAGCATTCTGAAGATCCTTTCGCCTGATCGAATTCTGGATGGTAATCAGAGTAAGAACATCCTCGATTAACCGCCGAAGGATCAAGAATATCATATGAGACTGTTGGATGAGCTTGGTATTCTCCACAATACTCACAAACTGATCAACAAGTTCCGGCCAATTCTCTGGCCATTCATGTTCCATCATCGTTGCGAATACACGAGAGGCGGCGGTCTTGACTGGGAGATCAACCGACCCGACCGAGTAATTTCCTAAATTTGGAAATAGATCAACGATAAAGAACTCACCAGTCGAGATCCATTCAAGAACGCCATTCCGCACTTGCATCTTCTCCTCTACGGACATCTCATGCCATTTGAACCTAAAAAGGCAAAAACATTTAGCTAGTACAACAACAACACCAGAGCAAAACAAAAATTTACTTATAAGACTACAATCAAACGCCAAATACAGTATGCCAATAACTGATATCCCCTAAAACCACCCAAACCTTAAGCGAAGAAATATTACATAGTCTCCTAACTTACTTGATCACATCTTCAACAATGTTCAAACCCGCGTGAGCAATCAATCGATCCGAGTATGTAACCAACCCAAAGGCAATCGGAATGGATTCGGCCGTGGGTCCCTCCTTCAAAGACTCCAATGCCTAAACGCCAAAATAATATATTTTTCATGATAAACACGTACCTGAGTAAGTTTATGACGCTCGGTTTGTGGAGTCTTGATATCCTGTATGGCGCGGATTGCATTGACAACTCTATCGACATCATTGGATACAGATTTCATGAAATTTGGGTATAGGACTGACCAGGGCGGGTTGTTGTAGACACCAGCTCCTTATGTTCGATGGCTGTGTGACTGCAGATGGTGGTATGTTCGACAACTAAAAGAAACAAGATTTACTTCCGAAAACTTTTGCTGCTTTCATCATTAGTTTCCCCGCAAAAAATACCCAAAAGAATGAACGAAAATTGCAAGAGAAAGCGATTTGGACGTCACGAGCGCACGCCACGAAAAAAGTGGAAATAGAGAAATTCGCGCGAAAATGTTTTCGATATTTTATACGCTGAAACGTGTAAAAATAAATAAGAAAGATGATCCCGATATTCTAAAAAAACAAGGATTGATGTGTGAAACTGGCAGGGAAGCATTGAAAGGCTTCAAGGAGGTGTAACCGAGCTTCTTAGATTTATCGAGAAAAAGAAAAGAAATTATATTGTACTAGGCAAAATTGCAACAAAATCGATGAATCCGACCGAATTATAACTCTTTTGGGGTTCACAAGACATATAGGGCTTTGATCTTGCTATACCAGACAACTACTACATTGAAATCTTCTTTATTTTTCACCTAAAGATCAAGCAAACAACAATAACTAATATTACCTAAATTTTCGATAATCCGGCGAATTTGGCGGATGCAATATGAACTCGGAAATGGATCTCCACACCCTTTGGTACATTATGCAGCTGTCTGTCACATTCTACTTCAAGATGAACCGGCTGAAATATAAATTATATTACTTTAGCCATAATCAGAGGATTAGCTCAATAGCCTAAAAATCAAAAAGGCAACGTCACTAGTTTACTTTGAAATGTTCTGACCGTCGTCTCTGTCGTCTTCACCAGCTTTCCTCGCCCTTTCTCCAGTGCTTTCTTGCGTATCTCCATTAGATCCTTAAAAATTATGCAATAATCATGAGACAAGTGCCCTTTTTTATGAGTCAAATCTCCTGATTTTTTTTTTAAACGTTAGCCAAGATGTCTCACACAACACATGAAGGCGACGGATCCCTAAAATTCAAGAATAAAGAGAAATCTTACATTTTCTGGAGACAGGTCCATGGTGGAGATTCAGTTTTTGGGTCGGAACGCAATGGGCCGGGCTCCATGGACTCATCCATTATATTCAACACTTGAATGTGAAAACAACAAAATTTTAGAGATAATATTCATCTCCAAATTATTCGAAATCGTAGAGTTACAATACTATCTAACACAATATCCATTCGTTCAAAAAAATCCAAAATATTGGGCGCAGCTCAAAATCTCTATTTCCAATTTTTCACTACGTTTTTCGTGGCGTGCGAGTGAAAGGAAGAGCCGCGGCGAGCTGCGCCCGAGTGATAGAAAAACTTGAAAATTGTGATTTTGATGGAAATAATTCCGTAAAATATTTATTCAGATGCATCTGAACGAACATTTTACGAATCTGCAGATGGAGGTTGGATGGAAATAGAATTTTTCTGGATTACTGCAGTAGGAACTTGTTATATTATGTGATCCATGTCAAAAACATTAAACATAAATAACAAAAAATTATGGCCATACAAATCACAGAAAATAGAGTATTTTTTCCAGTTTGTAATTATTATAGTTATAACTACATTCTTTGCCGCCAGAAACCGTATTTATTGTTAGTTTAAAAATTCAAATCTACGCAATAAGACAGTATGATCAATCGACAAGTGCAATGCTCAATAATTTCCATATATATGAACCTAATGTCATTACAAATATTATCAGAATCAGTCCTTTGCTTCATATTTCCGTGGTATTTCAAAAATTTATACTTCTGTCAATCAAACTCCTCTTGCATTCTATAATACCGGGCGCATCCTGCCATGTATCCACTGGCCCTTGGTAGTGTCCGTAAGCGAAAAAATCTCTTTATTGCAACAGAACGCCAGTGCCAATTGCGCAAAAGATCCGAATCCGATTTTCCCATCTCCTTCCAGCCCACTCCCACCACGAAAACAAGGAGCGCCGATTTAGTGGCGTTACGAAACAACGCGAAACGAAAAAAGAGCGCTTTAAACCGCGTCGTCACCTGACCGACTTGTTTTTGGCAGCCTCGTCGTTTTTTTTCAGCTGACCGCGCGCCCTTTTCCCATCCACCCCGTTCTTATGATCTCTGTGAAGAGGTGGTCGGGTTGGATAATATCCCCCCACAACCGGCTCTCACCTTGGGCGTTGCGTAATGCCAATTATTCTGGGTGCGGGGATTGTTGTCGAGCTTTGTTTGGGCATGTTCAAATCGGTGTCCCGGTGTTTTTCATGTTGTTTACCGTGATTTACAAACTGTTTTTGCTATAAACTTATGTTTTGGGATATCTCTTGTATTGTTCAACAATCTGAGCGGGGTTTTTCGAGCATTTTTGGTAATTATGTACAAGTTAATCCACTGGGTTTTTATGAGTAATTCTTCAGCGAATTGCACAAAAATTATTAAACGTTCGTTTTAATGGTCACATGTTTTTTATCTATTTTTAGTTGGGTCGATTGGAGTTATTTTTTAAGTGTTTTTAATAACATGACCTTTCTTCAAACGTGTTTTTTAACTTTTTTTGACATTCTAAATTTAACGGATGAGTAAAAAACCGGATGTGATGGTCAGAAACAAAAGTTTCAAAAAAACTTTTCTAAAATACGAATTCAAAAGAATTTTTGATATAATTTTTGTTTTTAAAAATATTTTTGTTGCCAAATATGTCATATTTTGACTTTATTCTTCTAGTACAACATCGAGGTTGCTGCTTTTTCAATTTTTTTTGTTAAAGTTGCCTTATTTTAGCCTCAGCCCCTCTAACATCGCATTGGCGGGCTTACCAAGTGATTCGGAGCCCTCAACCATGCCAGTTACAGTGGTTGAGGGCCCCAAATCCGGCTCAAATCGGTCGGAGGTCTGGAAATATTTCACCGAAACCGTTGGTGGCGCCAAATGTAAACTTTGTGGCCAGTTGAGGGTCCGGTCTGATAAGAGCACCAAAACAATGCACGATCATCTCCGGACCGCGCACAAAGACGTCTCTTATCAGAAGGCATATCCCAACCGAAAACCTCAGAGAATCGTTCCCAATGTCCGGCCGCCAAAAGTAAGCGATTTCTTCTCGTTTTTGTAGGTGTTTATATTATACTGGGTATATTAACTATGGGTTTTTTCAACTTTTGTTATATAAAATGTCTGATTTTAGTCAATATCCGAGAGTAAATCTCCTGTTGTGTCCACGGCCGTCCATCAGACCCGGAAAGTTGAGTTGGACGCAGACAGACACGTTCTTTGTCTAATCCTCCGTTGCATGGCCGATTTTGACGCTGTTCTTTCATCTCCTGAATTCCAAACCTTAATGGCAGCATCGTATCCCGCTTATAAAGTAAGTTCTTCCATTTTTTTTTGATTTTTGTGTTTAGATGAAGACTCGAGCTCACTATGGTTGTATCGTCAGCGAAAGGGAATCCAATCGTATTTCATATCCAGTAACGCCAAAAAATAAAGAGTTCTTCTCCCTGACCGCCGATTGGCTGGCTAGCGACTTCGACAACCTTATTACGTAAGTCATTTTATAAAGTTCAAGGACATAGTAATCATTTATTTAGTGTAATATAATGATATATGGATGACATAATTAATGTAATTGCATTCCAGTTTCTCCTCCCACCATCTGACTGACGAATACAAGGATGTGAGTGGGATCTTGTTTTCAAATTCGTTTGGTCCTTCCACCTCAGATCTTGATGTCGCCGAAAGATTGCGACAAAAGCTAAGGGAAATGCATGTTGATATAAACAAATTGGTCGCAATATGCCATAACGGCAGCTTTGTAAATATCTCACGTCTTTTGAATGTAAATAGGTATGTGGTTATGGTGACGGGATAATTTATTTTGATTGTTTTCAGCTTTGAATGTGGTGCAAGAGTTATATCGCGAGTAATCCAGAGGGCTCTGGATGTGGAATGTGTACAGTTTATGATTACCCGCGCCCGAAATCTCATCGAGAATTACAAAAAACATTCGAAAACAAAAACGTTCTTCCACGACCGATTTATGCGGAGCGTATGTTTGTTATATTATACTTGGTTTAAGTCAGTAAAAGTGGATGGTTATATTGTTTCCGGTTTCAGGATAATAATTGGGTCCGAGTCTGTGAATTACTGACGACGTTGGTCACAAATTCGGAGACTTTGAACGCCTTGGCGGAGGAATTGAGTAAAAAAGAGACAACTACAAGGTTATGTTTGGATGATGAGGAGGCAGAACTCTTCTCCCATCTCTCGATAATCATGCTTACGTTCAGGGAAGAGGCTATAAGAGTAAGTTAAGGAAGAATTCAGTTTTATTGCCCAAAGATTTATCTTTTTTTGATGGATAATATTGTTTTTGATTTCAGCTGTCTAAAGATTGCGCCTCGGCTTACTTTCCGACCTTTCTCAAGCTCAAATCCTTTGTGGATTGTTACCATCACACAGCTGGAGGAGTGATCGAAGTATTTGTCAACACCATCCGACAAGAACTCGCCTTTATTTGTGAACAAATCAGAGTGAACAAGTTCCTCATGTTGTGCACAGTGGTTGATCCCAGGTTCAGAAATCGACCAGATTGCAATGGACTGGATTGGGTCAATTTGGAAGGAGATTTCTTGGATTTCGCATTGAATTGTGCCCTCAAAGTACAACCTCAAGTGGAGAGAAAGGAAGAACCGGCTACCCATTTCACACAAATGTTTGAATTAATGATAAATCAAGTGGATAATCAACAACAGGACAATGGATGTATAAAAGTGGCCCCGAAAGAAGTGAAAGAAGTGGTTGCGGAGGTCACAAAAGATGTTGTTGTCTCAGAAGAGAAGATGGAAGATCATAAACCTTCACAGAAATCGACCAAACCCATCGATATTTGGAGGAATATCCCGTCGATGAGAGAAGAGAACGATCTCAACTTCAGACTCTCCTTTTCGGTGACCTTGAAATGTGAATTGGATCAATTCTCGAAGATGGAATGTATAGAACGGAGTTCTTCCCTCCAAGAGTGGTGGAATGTACATTCCAATGATTTCCCTCGCCTCCGTAGATTTGCGATTATCCTCAATTCGATTCCTGCCACGGCCATTTGCTCTGATCAACTATTCGGCCCTGAGGCGACCGTTTATTCGTCGAAACTCATGAAATGGTAGGACTTTGCAAGAGATCATTTCCTAGTACATGTCTTCTAGGCGTTTTGTTTAGGGAAGATTGAACTTATAGCTTGTAATGTACTTAACCAACCGTTAGTCAAGGGGTTGGATTGGCCTACAAAATGTCGGTTAAATGTACCAATCCCACCTTTTGGGTAGCCGTTTGGACGGTTGAATAAGTAGATTACAAGCAATAAATCCTATCTACCCTAAATGAAACACCGCCAAAGTCTCGTGTTTGGTAGAGACGTAAGTAATATTGCCTTTTATTTCAGGTTCGGCCACAAATCAACTGCAAATTGTCTCCTGATCAAATCCAACATGACCCCCTTCAAAAGACTCCCTCTCCAATTACAACCCAACAAATCCGAAGACGACTCATAAGGCATGGATATATACATATGATATTGTACATAAAATCCCAATGTAAATACTTGTACATACGAAATAAATTTATTGAAAAAATTAACAGGAATGTACAATATATCAAAACAAAGTAATTGAGATATGATGAGAGAACTTTTAATCTATTTATCACCGTGATATAATGAAAGATCTGAGCGAAGTCGTTGCAAAGCACAAACAACATTGTAATCACCTTCGATTATACTCAATTTTGTCGAAAACGGCTCAAATTTCCGTACTTTTGGATTGTGCAGTTGATCAACCACCTTCGTATGCTCATTATAGATGGTGGAAAGATGTTGTAGAAGGATGGTGACATCATTTATGTAGGTTTCAGACGGGATTTCCTCAGACTCCATTAATTTCTCGGTCAGAACTTGAATAAATTCAGCAAGCTTGTCCAGAAATTCCTAGAAAATACATTGGAAACATAATTAACGTTACTTTTAATCTCTCCATTTCTTCGGAAGTACTCAGATACAGTAAACCCAAGGTTTTGATCGTGAGTTCTGAGGGATCCAAGGACTCAACTTCTCTAATCTGGCCAATTAAATTGTTTATTACATCGATTACATTGCTTAGATCTGCATTCAATTTGCGAAGAGAGGTAATTACAGTGAGCAATTGCTTCATCTACAAAAAGAAGACTAAAATACGAAGAGGTCTCGAAAAGAGTAGGTTCGCGGAAGCAAAAGCTATTCATTTCGAACAGATCGAATTTATTTGTAATCTTCTTATTCAACCGTCCGAACGGCTAGCCAAAGATTTGGACTAACCCAAAAATCCTAATAAACGACTAGTCAGAGAACAGAAGTAATATTCAAATAATCAAAATGACCAGTCAAAGCGCTGGATTGGTAGGCAAAACAACCATATGAGACTTTATGTCCAATTCAACTCTATTTGGCCACTGATCAAAACCTTTAGCCAGCCCTATGAGATTTTTAGTTTTTCCCGACTTATTGGTCAGCCATTCGAAATATTGAACAAGAATTGACGCTATAAATTCTGGTCGAAATTCAATTCCAAGAAAAGTAGATTCGAGAGAGCAAAAGCCAAGTAGATTGTCGAAAACACTAATTGTTTACCCTATATCCCATCATTTTAGCTATAGCACTTTCATTTATTTACATTAATATTGTATCTATTCTTGGAAAACAACAACTTAATTATACTTTCTCGGGGGTTACTCATCAATATAAGCGAAAACATTTTAGTGGATTCGTCAAAATCCTAATTCTTATTACTTGTTTTGACGTGAAACATTTTTATGAAGCAGACGCCTTAGCCGCCCCGCCAACGTTTAAAAATTATATTCTCCATGAGGATTGAGTGCCGCCTGTAAAAGTTTATTTCTTCGAATAATCAAAATGCCGGAGGATAAATTAGACGAGGAAGACAGTTCTAAGAATATTCAAGTATCTAAATTGGAGGTGCTTTGGGCGATGTCACGTCCTTGATATTAAACATGATGAGGTGTCAAGTATAACATCGAAAAGAGGCTTCGCATGACATTTGAACAAGGAAAGCAGTATGCAAAATAAAGGTCAAAAGCCAAGATAACACATTTTGGATATAAATACTTGTGTACTGTACAGAAACTGCTGGTCTGACCCCTTTCTTTATTAACATTTATATATTTTTGGGTAATAAATATATAACCGGCCCGCGCGGGGCCGATTACACGGTACAAAAGAGATCGGAGAGATTGCCGAGACACACCAGAGCAAGGTTAATATAACACCGGGAGAGAGATGAGAAGACGCTTTACAGTCGATGGACTACTGTAACATTTGGATTACTGTAACGAGGCTACAGTAAGATAATCGAAAAGAGCCGTTGGATGATGCTGTTACATCGGAAGGATGTTTTACTTTGAAAATTGGACAAAAAATAATAAAAATATTGTCTTGCCACACAATGCCAATACTCAGGGATTTTCCGCTTGAGACCCGCGCCGACCCTGGATCGAAGAAAACTAGGGTGAGATTTGAAGTTGGATGTTATTGTAAAGGATGGTTGAACATGAAAAACACAAAAATTCATCAGTTCTGGGACTGGAATGATCTTATCGTAATACGGTTGGGTAATACAACGTTTCTTCAAGGATTCTGGCTGAAGTTCGGGTTCTGGACCTCGATATCTCCGGTGGGGGCGAGGCCGGGGCACTCGTAGACGCTGAAGTTGTGCTCCTCCAAGTCGTCGTTTTCGTCGTCGCTCTTATCCGAGTGATCGTCATTGAGTCCCTCATCACCAATGATCTTCTGTTTGGTCTGTTGATAATGATGTAATTGGGCTTTGTAGGCCAAAGATTCGTCGCCAGACTCGGCTACGGGTGAGCCGGCAAAGCCTTTTCCCTTGCGTAGCATATCACGGCCAGGGCCGGCCGGAGAATAGCGGGTGAAGTCATCGAAGGCTTCGGCGCGTTGTTTTCGGACACTAAAATAAGGTAAATTGATAATTTCAAGTGACCAGATAATCAAATTAATTTTGTTCTGTATTCTAAGATTGCTCAAAAGTGTATTCTTCGCAATTCAGTTTATTTATTTTAATTCTACTTCCAAGAATTATACTTTTTGTTCAATTTTCCCAGGCCTCCTGTGCTAGTATCGTCAATGTCATAAATTGACGTGAGAATTTTCATTTCCGTTTATTTCCTCACGCAAATTAGCTATGGTTGGTGTCACATTGCCTTATGGACGCTTCATTTTTTAAATGACACTTACGTGTTGAAGTAGTACGCACCACCGACCACGCCAACCACCGAGCCTACACAAACGACGGTAGCAACAGCTGAAAAAGCGGAACATTAAGGGTTATTAGAGCTCTGATATTAGGGGTGATTAACTGTTATTATATGCTGACATAGACAGACATAAAGACAAGACATCAACGATTCGCAGCTTTTTAATTTGGATCATATTATAGTAGATGTATCTAGTCTGTATCTTTATTTGTGGTCCCAAAATTGCTTGAATTTTGCAGATTCTTACATTTCAGAGATCCACCTTTACAAAGAAATGATAAAAAGATGCATAATTCTGTTTAAATATGACCCTAATTGGGTTGGTTACAGAAATTTAATTGGATCATTGTGAAAAAATGCCCATGGAGTAGATCTGGATGTTCTGTGAATGCTCATCTAATTGTCTCTCTATTTAAAAAGCCCTATTATGTAGATACTATGGGTTTCTGAAAACGAAAAGATTTCAGTCATTCATATGAAGTTACTTGTAGTATAAAGAGGAAATATTCAAATATTAGCATGTAAATCATGTTGTCAGAGGGATTTTGTTTGTAAAATGGAGTCTAATTCTTAGTAAATTGAACGGATTGTAATATAGAATAGAAATGCATTATCTTTGCCAGTTATCGTGTGCTAGATTAGATAGTCGCGGTTTTTAAAATAAAACCCGATCTTATTAGTAATGCATTCTTCTCACGCCCTTGTCCAATTAATCCGGAGGTTCATGAATAAACTCGCTATACAAAGAACAATCTAGTTCAGAATAAAAAGTTTTTGACCTGTTCCATCAAATTTCAAAAATTTTTGCATAGTGCTGCAATTTCAGGAGATTTAAAACAATTACAACTATAATAGCATCATCAACAGACAAGATTTGAGAGCTTAGGACTCAGACAACATTTTTTACATTTAGATGTAAACCTTCATACAAAGATATAAATCTACGTGTGTTGATGTAAGGAAAGGGTCAATCAGAGATGAAGGAGACTAGATTGGTAGTAATCGAATAATCGGGGACACTCAGACCGCTTCCGTTCCCCTCCGAAACTCAATTTGTTTCTATTTTTGACCAAAAATATGTGGGATGGATGGGTAATAGACGTGAAAATGTAGGGAAACCCCGCGAGAATTAAGGATTAGAATATTTAAATTTGCCATACACATAGCAAGTAAAATATAAATTTCGTATCCTAATTTATGATTATTTATAGTCTTGAATTTTGAAGTATTTCCAAAAAAATTAACGAAAAATAAAAATTGCACGTGACCATACAAAGATGTTACGAATGTACTTTTTTGTTTTTCGTTGTGAAAGATAATGAAAATTACTTGCTTATGTTACTGTATTTTTCAGAACATTACATTATTAAGCTTACGAAATTTGTTATATAAGAATTTTGTACTATCTGAGGGGGTCCATTTGAAAAAAACAAGGTCCAGAATTTTTCTCCGGGATGTCAACATGCACTTCAGGTCGTAAACAATAAGATTTTACATTTAAGGAATTACAGAAATTGAGGGAAAAATGGAATCAAACATGCATTCACTGTACAGAACCAAAAAAGTTTCGCACTGTGCAAACAGAAAAAAAAAATTGTACTGTGCAGAAAAAAGAGATTTGCGAAACATAGCAAGACTTACCAATGAAAACGACATTGCTGGAATTTCCAAAGATCCGAAAGAACCCTGAGGGCCTCTGAACTTCGACAGCCGGGGCTCTCTTATCCAGAATCTGGCCGTCCTTCAGAATCTTGGCATGGGGCTCTACAAATTCCACAAATTCAAATTGACCCTTCTTTTGGGCCGTCAATGGAGCCTTTTCCTGCTTCTCTTCTACTGGCAGTTGCTCTTCTTTTTGAAGTTCTACTGGTTCTTCTTCCACTGGCTGAGGTTGGAGTTCTTGGGAGATTGCCTGAGGCTGATTATCTTGGGCTAAGCCTTGGAATTGTTGTTGATAATCATAAGAGGGCTCATCATATTGTTGTTGGGGGTTTAGGAATTGGGAGAGACGCCGGAGGGTGTCGGCATTGTCCGCATATTCACCTGCAAGACGAGTTATACATTATTCATGGCATGGGTCATTTTTAAATTTCAAAATTATCATATTCTACTCGTTTTCTTGTCTGAATTAATGTGGTATTACTAATTTTTTGGCAATTTCTAGGTCTCGGATCCCAAGCAACTAATGTTTATGTACTCAGGCTATTAAGTGACCCCGAGTACCACCTGAACATATTCTTTTTTCTGTTTGCACATTCCATCACTTTGTCGGATCATAAAAAATTTATGTTTCGAAGAAGAAAAAGGAAAGAAAACGTCAATAAAAGGCAGGTAATGACGCAAGGTACTGATAAGGCAGTTGTTAATTCGAAATAAAGAGCCTTGACTTAATGAGCCATTTGGATGCCTGAGGCAAAGTATTCCAAAAAACGAATTGAATTCC
Organism: Bursaphelenchus mucronatus; assembly: GCA_025436335.1. NCBI lineage: Eukaryota > Metazoa > Nematoda > Chromadorea > Rhabditida > Aphelenchoididae > Bursaphelenchus > Bursaphelenchus mucronatus. The sequence continues at coordinate 3,944,249 of CM046358.1, forward strand.
ATGAAACCCCCAGCTTCTAGAATATTCCGGCATGTAACAGGGTGAGAAATTGTAATATTTAATCAAACTATGCATGAATGAAACCTGTAATAATACTTTTTTCGATGATTACAATAAGTTGTAACTAACAAAAAAACGTATTTTACAAATTTTAACTTTAATTTCTTTACAGTACAGACATTGCAGCCCCAAAAAAGATAACATAGGAGACGTGAAATGTTAATCCTGCGATAACTTCGTGACAAATTAACAAATTACAGGCAAAAACTACTAAAAGTAATTAGCGAGTAATCTCACCTTCTTCCGCCAATCCAACGGGGACCTGTTGTTGTTCGTCGATGGGGGTTTGTTCAGCTTCCCTGATAGCCTGAAGTTGCCCAACGATTCTTTCCAACGAGCTCTGGGCCTCTTGTTGGGGGCTGGGTCCTCCTTCTATAACAAGGTAATATAAAACATGTTACAAACATTTTTATGGAATGTTTCTGACGTTGCTATTACAAGAAATGGAAGAGTAGAGACCCTAAATGACAAGCCAAGTCCAATTATTGTCCTTTTCTTGGCAGACGAAAATTTAAAATTGCAAAAAACATTACACTTCTGGAAACGTGAAGATTTGAAAGTTCAAAAACTTAACATAAAATTATAATTAGATCATAAATCACTCAAAATCACCACCGATATTACCTGAGTAGTAGGCCTGTGCTGAGACATTGGAGGCTGCGCTCAGCAGGCCGAATAGGAGCACGGCGACGTGCCACATATCTTGCTTGGGCCCACGGCACGGAATGGCCGTTTTTCCGTTCTCCCGAGGCCTTCTCGCTGTGTGTTGGGTGGACCGGGCTCCCCCAGGCGGTGTGTGCGTTTATGGGGTGCGTGACGTGCGGCGAGGGAGCGAGAGTGTGGGGCGGGCAAAGACTCTCGTACTCTCTAACTGTTAACCAACAGATAAGCACTCTTAATTCACTGCTTCCTCCGTATGCTTCTTTTTTCTGTGTCTGTCCAGGAAAAAGTTGTTCAGGTATGTGTGAAATGTTGGAGGACGTGAAATTCGAAGGTGAAGACGGGGGAAATTGTTAATTTTTTTAATAATCAAGTTACAACAGGGATCTATCGGAGTTATGACTTCATGACTTAACTACCGTAATCCTTATCAATCCCCCAACGCCCTCACGATGACAAAGACTTTTGAAGATTTTTTGAGTCCTCGAGTAATGATAATCTCAGTTAATCTTCTTCTTATTTCCTAATCCAGTTTATCTTGATAGCGGCGGTCTCGGCACTTGATGACTGTAAAACTAATACTGTCTGCAGTTGCAAACCCTTCTTACTTTCTCCGTTTCCTTTGATGTGTTTAAATTGTTGGTGATCTACACGGTTCTGTGTAGAAGTTTAAACACCGTTCTTTAATGTGCTCACAGTCCCTTTGCGAATATTCTTTTCGCTCCAATGAGCCACCGTATCCAATTTATCTCAAACTTTTTCGTTCCACTTTTGTCGTTTCTTCTTTTTAATGCTCTCTGAGTCTTCTATTTTTCTTTACGTGCTCTCCACCACGCACACGTTCCTTCATTCACGTTTTCCCCTGAAAAGAAGGCAATCGATGAAGTCTCGAGTGCCGTTCTCGACCCCACTCGGCTTCATTTTTTGTTCACGTCACTCGCCGCTTTTTATGGCGTTCAAATTGCGGTCCAAAAAAAGGGAAAATGAACACAAAGGGAGGGAACGCGCCTTGAGGGCCTCTTGTTAGGCTCGGAATTCATGGCAAAATTAGAGAAATTGTGGTTATTCTGAAGGCTCAAAATGAGGGTAGAATCTGAAGAGACATTGCTCTTTGACTTGGGCCGCTCACATGGCCTGAGGGAAGAGAATGAAAAAGAAGGCATTTAAATGAAGCATGGGGAATGTATGGAAGATTAATTGCAACAAATTTTTGGGCATTTGCAAAGACGTATTAAAATTTTACGACAAGAAAAGCTCCGTCTGATAATGTAAAATCTCAAGTGCAAAGATTGTATAGAGAACTACATCATATTTGATCCGCTTATTTGCAAACAATCCCATAAACTCTTTACACTCCCAAGCACATTGTAATATTAACATTAAAATGACATCAACTCGTGCAAACGTATGAAAAGTGTAAGAGAGTAAACCAACTGTAAAACCTGATTACATTTAGCTTTTTTTTAGTCATAACTTTCTCTTCAAAATGTATTTTTGCAAAATTTTCATCTCTCTTGTACTTACATTAATTTAGAGATGTAGTTATCCAGGAAGGATAAAATTAAGGGTGCCAAAAATATATTAAAAATACAAGTTATGCGTTGTCTCGGGTTACCATAAAATACAAGCCGAGGTATGTCTTTGCATTTATTTGTTTGCGGAAATTCTAGGAGTTTACGTAGGCAAATGGAAACCTGGAGGGCATTCAAACGGAACGGCATGTTCTTCCGGGAAGGGCAATTTGGATTGTTGAAAACAGGGGTAAAACATGGGAGTGTTCATATATGAGAGGGGCAAAATTAAGGGCAAAATGCAAAAATTATAATTTCATGTTTTTGGAGGTTGAAACAAAAATTAGCATTGCCCCTCAAGCAAAGCTCTCATGTTTAGAGTACATTGACAAATTCATAAGGCAATCGATTTGAAAATCCCAAGAATTAAAATCCCCAACAAACTGTGAAAATATCAAAAATCCGATTTGAATCACCATAGCAGAAGCTCCAACCACACGCCCTTCTCCAATCTCCATTCACGGCCACCTGTGCTCACAATTCCGGCGGATGGAATTGACGTCCTTTTCTTCTCCAATAATAAACACAACTCAAAAAAGAAGCCTTTATAGTGTTGACACACAAATTATTATTCTTTTATTATCCAAAACAATATTACAATGACCCGTTTTCTCCGTGATTCTCGCTCTAGATCTTATAACAAGAGGCGACCAAGATGTCAATCTCCTCGCAACTCGAGTTGGGCAAATACATTTTGGCAAATCCGCAGTTCTTGTGGACCCACGAAGTCACATCTGTGACGCCATATAAGCTCGCATAGTGGTTGATCTGGAATTTCGATACGAAGATGTTATACATGATTATTAATAATAAATTTTGTTTTTTGGTCGAGAGTTAATTAGTTATCGTTTAATAAGGCCAGACTTTAAATTTCGAAAGCTTTTTTCATTAAAAATTGTAACAAATTTTCCAAATCAACCAGTTTGTTAAAAATTAATCGGCTTTGAGAAGTTTGAGCCCAAAGAAAGTGTAATTAAACCTAAAACAGGTGTGAATGCGCTATAATAACATTCTTTTTGACCTATTTGCTAATATCAAAGTCAAATTTGAAGGTTGAATTTCCGGAAATAGTAAGTTTTTTACTTTTCAAAGTTTTAATTACAGTAATCGTTCTTCCGAAGCCAAAACAAAAAAAAAGTAAACAAATGAAATTTGGCTTTATCACCTAATCTTATCCTTCATATTAAGCTTCCCCATGTAAATTTTGCCTTTTAATCCCTTCCGATTGCCTTTTAACGAAGCTAATTTCCAAATCTCTCAAATTTATATTGTTAATGTGGGCGAAAGTTATAATTGGGACCTCAAAATTAGCTCTAATTGCTCCAAATTTCATACGGACGAAGGTAAAATAGGATAATTGGGACGTCTCAAATTTATCTGATACTTCTCGATTTTCAATTTTGAATCCCAAATTTCCCAATTATCATGTTTTAAAAGAGAGAATTCCCTCGGATTAAACGTCATTTTTATTCCCAACCATAAATTCCGTCGATTCTAATCTTTTTTTGTAATTTTAATCCGCTTAAGGGATCTCGTGAAAGGAATCTCGAATACAATAATATAAACATGATATTAGAATAGAGAGAAAATTGGAATCAGATTTAGCAAATTGGAAAGAAATTTGGAATTATTACGGAAAATAAATATCTTGGAGATACCAATGCAGTGGTAAACGATAATTTATGATATCTCGAAGGCATGCTAACTCCATTTTCAATTTAATTTTCTCTTAAATTGTGTAAAATACGATAAAACCACGAAATCATAAACAAAAAATTTTCGTTTTATAAAAAATAATAATTGCCAATAAGGAAATTACAATTTTTTATCAAAATTTCTACTTCTGGCATTATAGAGAGATCTCAAACGGCTTGTTTTTTCGTTCTTTTTTACTTTCAGACTTTTTCCATTCAATTCCCCGATAAAAAATCAAAACTAAAGCGCCAAAGAGTCAGAGAAGAATAACGAAAAGGCACTCTCTCGCTCGAAAAAGAACCCGTTTCTTTTCCGAGGGCCGATTGTTTTACGGACCGAAAACGAGCTGGTTGCTTCGGATAATTTATCCCACTTCAAGGTAAATCTTGAATCCGAACCATCTTTACGATGTGTTTGCAAAGAGAATTTTTGGTTGCGTTCGCGGGGACTCCGCGGACCGATATATGCTTCGAAAAAGATGTTAGCAAAGTTGGTCATAAGTTATGTTACACAGGATTCAGTGCCTAAAAAAGGGCTTCAACATACCATATGACAATGCTCGGGAGATAATTGCAGCTCTCGACCGGGTGGTGGAGTCACTTGAAGTGATGGAAGCCCAATTGGAATACTGAAGCCGACTTGAGTCGGCCTTTGGCCTCGGTTTAACGTGACTTGTTTTAACTTCTGAGTTGGATGAGGCGGTGGCGGTGCTTGAGTTGTGGCCAAAGGTAATGGGGATCTAATTGGGGCCGCATTAACTTTACGTGGGATGGGTTGGGAGTACTCTGGGACTCGATTGATTTGAATCTGGAAGTGCAAAATGAGAAAAAAGAGTTTCCCTGGTATAAGACAAATAATGATCAGCAAAAATTGCACAAAACTTACATCACCGCCGGTTTCTCCGCTCCTCACCGTACTCTGAATCCTCCGTTGTTTCAATTCACTCAAATAACTGGGCCCTCCGACATCTCCCAACACTGGTTCATCCTCATCTACCAGCACACACTTATATCTCTTCGGCTTGACTCGCTGAGCATGAGTACAAGAAACGGAAAGGACCAGAAGAAGTCCGACGATCTTGAGCATCGTCTTTGACCCGAATCCAGTCTCCCGCCTGAGCATCTCGTTCTGTGCCCGCAGGCGTTGGGAAGAAAAGAACTTTTGCGGGATTCAAAAATTAATTTCGTCTCCCGCCCTTAAGCGATCGAGCTTTTCCTTATTTTCTTCCGGATCCGCGCGGAACCGGTTAAAGCGATCAAATTCAAAATGGCTCTTTATCTCATTTACGTCCCCCCCCCCCTGTTTTTACATACATCCCTCTAGATTACATCACCGCAAACAAATCACAGACTTTAAAGTTAGAATAAGAGTCAACTCTCGCCGGATCCAAAACAATTGAAGTAAACCTGTTTCCATTTATCTAGGAATCTGAATTCCGGCGAGTTTCAAACGTTTTCGGGATTAGTGACGAGAAGCGAAAATTGTTTGCATAAGAGGAAGCGAAGATCCAGTCAATTTATATTACACTTGACAAATTGAATGTTTACTGTTTTGGCGGGAAAGAAAACAAGTTTACGATGGTATAGGATGTTCCGAACTTGACGAATTGACTAATAATGCATCACTCAACAGATAAGAAGTTAGATGCTTCCAATGGCTCACAAGATGATAATTCCTTGAGGAAAGTACCTAGAATCAGGCACTATTCGTTGTAAGCAGGAAATTAAAAATGTTGGCTACATGCTTAACATATTGGTTGATTTACTGTCAGAGCGAAAACAAGCTGAATTTTTTATCTTTCTCTCCAACTAAAACTATTATGGTTTTCTTCCATCTTGCCTTACAAAATTACAATAATTATTATCATGAATAATGTTTCTGCTCCCATTTCTCTTTCCAAATTTGCTGCAAACAGCCAAAGCCGCACCTAAAACGCCCCTTGTGATGCAACAATCGTCTCTGTCCTTCCAAGGTCATCTTTCTTATCAACATCGTATAAAATGTCCTTACAAACAACTGCCAAGCTGCGCCCTAATTTTATTTTTGGAGACGTGGCTTGAAAGGCCAAAAGTGACGGAAGAGAAGATCCACCAGGAACCTGTTGTTGTGGAGATCTCGGAAGGATGTCCTCTCCAGATTCCTTGATAAAGCAGGAGATTCTCCTTAAAGTAGGGATATTGGCCTTGGCTTGTATAGTGGCCTTCATCCTGCGATTGTTCGCTGTTATTCGGTTCGAGAGTGTGATCCATGAGTTTGATCCCTACTTCAACTTCAGAACGACAAAGTATTTGGCCGAGAATGGGTATTATTCTTTTCACAATTGGTTCGATGATCGAGCTTGGTATCCGTTGGGTCGAATTATTGGCGGAACAATTTATCCGGGTATGTTTTACCGTATTTTTTGAGTGTTTCGTCTTTAGGTCTCATGGTTACGAGTGTGTTCATCTACAGAATTCTCCATTTCTTGAGTTTTACGTTGGATATTCGAGAAGTTTGCGTGTTCTTGGCTCCATTATTCAGTTCTTTCACCGTTATTGCCACATATCTTCTGACAAAGGAGGTGTCTGTAAGTTTAGTTACATTGCTCATGACGAAGATTCTTCTATCTTTTAATTTCGAGTTGTTTTTGAATTCCTACATTTATGATATAACTTTAGTCAGATGGAGCTGGTTTAATTGCTGGTGGTTTGATCGCTATTGTTCCTGGATATATATCTCGCTCCGTCGCCGGATCTTACGATAATGAAGCTATTGCTATTTTCTGCATGATCTTCACGTACTATCTCTGGATCAAGGCCGTAAAAACTGGGACTGTTAAATATGGAGCTGCTGCTGCTGTTGCTTATTTCTACATGGTTTCCAGTTGGGGAGGTTATGTTTTCCTCATCAATTTAATCCCATTGCACGTTCTGGCTGTTATGATTAGTGGAAGATATACTGAAAGATTGTATGTCGCTTACAGCACAGTAAGTTCTTTTGTTTTTTTTTGTGTTTTTGGTATAAAGTAATGGATGTTTGACCATGAATATTTGCAGTTCTACCCATTGGCGACCTTGTTGTCCATGCAAATTCCTTTTGTTGGTTTCCAGCCTGTCTCCACTTCCGAACATGTTGGAGCTTTTGGAGTGTTTGGTCTGATTCAACTTTACGCTTTCAACCTTTATGTCAGGAGTAAATTGAGTGAACAGGAATATGGAGTTATCCGTCAGGCCTTGTTTTATGGAATTGTCTCGGTGTTTGGAGCTCTGATCACTTTGGGATTACTTTTCCAAAGTAAGAATTCTATTATTTTTTGTTTGTTGACCATTTGGTTTATATCCTCGAGAGGTTAAATTTTGCTGTTGCTGGTCTTTCGACAATTATAAATATTTTTTTCAGAGATCGCCCCTTTCACTGGTCGATTTTATTCCCTCTTGGACCCTTCTTATGCCAAGAATAATATCCCAATCATTGCCTCGGTCTCAGAGCATCAGCCTACCACATGGAGTTCCTACTATTTCGATCTTCAGTTTTTGGTTTTCTTGTTCCCAGGTAAAATTTGGAAAAAATTTGTCGTATTTTTTATGTTTTAGCAAGTTACGTTTAAAAATATTTTAATTCTAGTCGGTCTCTACTATTGTTTCAATAATCTCAGCGATGTCAACATCTTTGTGATTATCTACGCCCTTACTTCGATCTATTTCTCTGGAGTTATGGTTCGTCTTATGTTGGTTTTGGCCCCAATTATGTGCATCATGAGTGGAATCGCCTTGAACTCACTTCTGGCTAATTTCTACAGAAATCTAACTGATGAGGACAAGAAAAAAGAAAGTCAGAAGAAAGATACCAAATCGGCAAAGAAGGAGAGCAATGAATCTTATCCGTACAAAGAAATCGTAAGTTTTTTGTGAGGATGGTCTAGTATAATATAAATTTTTGTGGTTGACAGCCTGAACTGTTTTAGATTGGTCAAGTTGTGATTGGAGGAATTTTGCTGATGCTTACCATGTATGTCAGTCACTGTGTTTGGGTCACGTCGGAGGCCTACAGTTCTCCAAGTATTGTACTTGCTGCCAGAGGTGGAGGAGGCGGCAGAGTCATCTTTGACGACTTCAGAGAGGCTTATTATTGGCTGAGACAAAATACTGATGAGGTAAATTAATTTCCATCCAAGGTTTGGGAAAATTATGTTGTACTTGAACAGTTCCGTCAAGTTTTATCTAATTTTATGTTTGATTTTCTTTATTTCGTTTTCTAATGTGTTCATTTTTTCTAGAATGCCAAGGTGATGAGCTGGTGGGATTATGGATATCAGTTGAGCGCCATGGCGAATCGAACAGTTATAGTAGACAATAACACTTGGAATAACACTCATATCAGTCGAGTTGGACAAGCAATGGCTTCAAGAGAGGAACACTCGTATGAGATCATGAGAGAATTGGATGTTGATTATGTTCTAGTCATTTTTGGTGGAGTCACAGGCTATTCTTCGGATGATATTAACAAGTTCTTGTGGATGGTCAGAATTGGAGGATCTACTCCGGAGGGTAAGATACAGTTTTTGAGATTACAATGAGGAGTTGTTCTTGTTGTTATTGTTTTAGTTACGTGTAATCTAAAATTTATTTTTTTAGGTCATCATATCAAAGAGCGGGATTATTACACGAAAAAAGGAGAATATCGTGTTGACAGAGAGGGCTCCCCCACATTGTTGAACAGTCTGATGTACAAACTTTGCTATTACAAGTTCGGCCAGCTCTACACAGAACAACATAGAGCACCAGGATACGATCGAGTGAGGAATGCCGAGATTGGAAACAAAGATTTCGAATTCAAGCATCTGGAAGAAGCCTACACTTCAGAACATTGGATTGTTCGAATTTACAGAGTAAAGAAACCTGCCAACAGAGGCTAAACACTTATTGAGAGGGCTGTTTTGACATCTGGAGGTCATGTGTAATATATCCAATATGATTTTATGTTTAATGGAGATGTTACACTTGATGGATGGATGTTCACTGCCAATTATCTCAACCCCCTGAGGATTTTCGTATTTTTCTAGTTCCCTAATACGTGTTATTTATTCAACTAAGTTATTACAGTTTATGGTTGTAATAATATTTATTCTAAATTCTAATAAATTGTTTTTGTTTTGATATTTTTTTGTTATAATAACAGTAAGATTGGAAGTCTAGGAGCCCTGAAAATGGGATATTCCTAATCTCTAAACCTTTGTGGACTCTGAGTGGCTTCCGTTTTCCGTCAATGAATTAATTGTTTAATCGACTGAAAGGGGAAAAAAGGATTAATCGCGCCTTTTAAGGGATTTTGGATTGTTTGGAAAAAGGGTAGTGACCATGACATTGTAATTGTCATTAAGAGAAGGGGACGTTCAGGAGGTCTGGATTGATAAAACCTTGGCTATGGCAAAGAGAATGGTATTCTAGGTGATTTTTTTGATAATAAAAAGCGAAAATTAGAGGAAAATTAAGCTTTTGACGCCGGACAAACGGCATTGGACGAGAGTCTCCTCAAATTTGGAGCACAATTCTCTATAATAAAAAGATTTGTTGCTCGCGTTTTTGAAAAGAGTCCAAGATCTTTTGATTTGCAGTTGCCAAAAACCTTTTTGCGATGTTAAAAAAATATTCTCAATTATTATTTAAATTTTCTGCAGAAAAACATTACTTTGTGCCATGATAAGCAGTAATTTTATCTAAATTTGTAATTTAAATTGAAATCAGAATTTTCAATGAGTAATATAATAAGACCAATCTTAAACTTTTAATTAAAGAATTGGCTAAATGTTTGAGGATACTGTAATTCCTGGCCAAAATCCGAGCAGATTATCGTGTTATATGTCCAAATCTTTTACAAACGATTGAAATACGGCTTCCCACGTACCTTTTCTCCTCTAAATAATATCCGTCTTATCCCTCCAACGATAATTTTTAAAGAAAAAACTTTTTTGATGAGCAATCTTAACGAAATTATATTTATAAGCAGTTTTAAATTGACTTTTATTTTGTTACCAAAACAAAAAAATACTTCCGTATTTTTAATTTGTTTACAATATAAAATGATATGACGTAAAAAGAATTAATTTTGAAGGAAACCTTACAGTAATCTTCTGGGTTCACTCAATATTGGTGACTATTTTGGGTCTGAAAGTGTAAATGTATTAGTCTTGAAAAATTTGATCTCGATGGATTAGACGGAATACTATATGATATTAAAACAATTTTGTCTAGAGTTCTCTGCATTCGTGATATATGGACGGTATCCACGCGCTAAATGAAGTATTTTCAGATTATTTTAGTCATCAATATACAAACCAACACCTTTTTGCAACCAAAAAATTTGAAATTTGAGATATTCGCTGCTCATTCACAGAGAAATCGGCTCATTAAGTTTGGTAATGATCCGTGAATGAGTAAGTTTCCAACTCAAAAAAACAGGTATGCAGATAGACTTCATTCTTTTTACTATTCCTTTGGTTTTCGAGGAGAGAACTGTTTCTTAATTTTTGTTGGCATTAAAAAGTTAGAAAGCGTGGAATTGGGAGATGAACAAGGGAATCTCTTTCCCTTCAAGCGAAATCTCTTTTGTCAACAGTTATATTTTTGTTCATCAATATTGTATTTTTGGTTTTCTATAATCCAAAAAACCATATACATACATATTTGATTGTGACTAATTTCGTTTCGAATATTTTCCCTTTCCCAGTCTTTGTGACAAAAAAAATTGAATGCGGATGTCCGGGTCTTCTTCTTTTTGTTACAGTCCCCGATTTGCCCAAAACAAGTCGATAACAATGGAAAAATGTTTTACTCTTCAACAAACACATTTGACAGTATTTTCTTCAATTTTACTACAGTCACTCTCTAAATTTAAATGATTTTCTTTCTTAAAAGTCCCCGCAAAAATTTTGAATATTCAAATTTGGCCTCTTAAATCTGATAATCCCAGTTTTGGCGCCAATTCCAAGAATTTATGACCCCCTAATAGGGTATGGATGTTCGAATTATGCAAAAACGAACATATGGTGATTGTTAATGTTGCGCAAAAAGAGATTATAAAGTTGAGAGATGGGATTTGTATGTAATTTGATGAATGAATGGGACCAGTTATATTATACTCGATGGATTTATTGGATTAGGAAGGGAGGTCTTGCATAAGTTCGGACAAAGGTCAGGTTGGGATGGTTTAGCGAGGAGGGAGATTATTTAGACGACTTTTGCGATGATGGTTTAGATGTTGATCATGGTGGTTTCTGAAATGCGCTACCGAAATATCTCGAAATTATGACCCAAAATTCAACCAAAAAATAAATAATAATTGTTTTATATTTTCATTCTCATCGAAAAAATATTTTTCTTTTAGACACCCTTGAATTGGGTGACAATTAGGCTAATGGTAGCCTTTGTATTGGTAATTCCTTTTCTCGGATTCTGTTCTTCTCCTCTCATTGACCTTAAAATTAATGACAACTTCACAGCTTCAGATGACCTAAATTCATTTCCATATTCAATTTTCTTTCTCGACGATGCTAAAACCCATCTTTCTTATTACTTTTTAAACTATTCGTTGCGTATCTTACCCATCTCGAGATTGATTTTGCAAAATATTCAAATTTCTTCCTAATCCAACACCTGTTGAGCCAGATCCTGATGTACAATATCCCATTTGATTAATGTATCCTCGCGTTGTATTGCATTAAATAAATCCGTGGTCGTAAAGTGGCGAAAAAGGTGTGATCTAGAGATTCGTCTTCTCGAACGCGAACAGGTACCCCCAATAAATCTGATTTTCTCACTTTTCTTCTGATGGATTGGGCGCGAAAACCGAGAGTTTTGGGTAAATAAATGACCCGCGTAATGAATATTCATCGCGATATGGATGGACAATGGCATTTTTGGGACAACTGTTTAAGAATCTGCGGATTTATAGAGGTTTTGGCTGATTGGCTGGCTATTTGCCATGATTAATATAATTTTTTGATAAAAAAATTATTTTTTATAATTTGTAAAGGTGAAATATGGGGTGTTAAAGTCTACAAATGCTTAGGACTCTTTTTCGTAAATTTTTGGAACACAAAGAAATTTTTAAGGATGTGGAAGTTTGTCACCATGGTTAATATGTATAATTCTGGTCCGTAAATTATCTTCTTCGAACCGGATAAGATAAAATACGTCTTTTATGATTACTTCTGCTCTAAACAATCTATTTTTGTAGACCATTCCAATTTCACGCTGTCCCATCATCTTTTTTTCTCCTTTTTTATTTACATTCGGAACAGCTTGGAGGTCAGTGGAGGGATTTTTTTAATAAGAATATGTAAATGTTTGTCCATAGGATTAACAATGTTGTTGGACAGGGTCGCGCTGAACTTTTTGAAAGTGAATTCGCGGCCTTTTAGTATGCAGATTATTCGAATAATGGCCCTCAGAGATTTGAGCGGAAAGTCTTTGGGTCTCTCGTTTTTAAAACGTAAGTTACCGTATTTTAAGAGGTTTTGGAAGTGCGAAATTTAATATCAAGGTTGTTTGGAGGTTGTGGAAGACTTTTCAGTCCGATTTCAGTTTCTTACCCTGAGGGTATTTTAGTTATTGACCAATTAAAAGTGAGAAATGTCAACAAATTTACTTTTTATTGGACTTTTGATGTTCAGTGCTATGCCACAGCCCTATGTATATCCGTGCGAATCTCTTTTTTCCCACATTTTATATCAGTAAGCATCATCCACAAAGCCTTCCTCGTATGCATTCTCCTTTTATAGCAACATTTGATATTACTTTATTCCGTGACATCTCTCTCCGATTTAAATTTTTTCCTTTTTTGGTAATAAAGCCAGTCATAAGGACCGACCGGAAAGCGGGTCATTGTACTTGGTCTAGTCTTGTCCGAAGCACCGGAAGAGCGATCGTCTGCTGCGAAATTTATGCACGAAAATATAAAAAACGACTATTATATCCCATCGAAAAGGCAATGGCATTGGATTTGCAGGTGAATTGGAGGGAGGAAATGGGGTCCTGGACGGGAATTTGGCTGACAAAGATGTGAAAAATGAGGAGCGGAATTTGAAATACCATTGGACATATTTAATTTGAATATTTAAAATGACATTATGGCCGTTTAGAAATAATATATAAAAAACAAAGTTAAAATTTCTCAAGAATGCCTATTAAATTGCCATTCTTTGTTTCGTCACTAATTACAGTATGTAATTTATTACCTCTCCTTCCCAAATAGATATCCTTTCCGCTCTATTTCACCGCCTTATTCCTATTATATGTACAATACAATACGGGTCAAAGCATTGTTTCAACCTTAATTAACCTCCGAATAGACTCCCAATTACATGTTCTATATCTCAATATATTGTGTTGTAACATGATCGTCGTATCTTGGGTCATTACCGGTTCCGTAGAGGACTCCTTTCCTGTTATGTTAATCCCTTGATCTTCTCCTTCTTCATACCGCCCTCTAATTAGGGGTGATCCGATCTTTTTCCATTCCCCTCCCAAGTCCAGATGCTTAATGAAAATAAAAAAAATACCCCAGATGTGTGACATTTCAGATATTTTCGTGCCTCTTTTTAACTTTGGACAACGAATTTGTAAAAAGTATTTATTTTTTCGACAGTTTGATGGATCCCTGCCATTTCGGTGATATTTTTATTTTGGTGGTTAATAAAATGAGGCAAAAACACCTGCGGGATTTTATTGTTTGGCCGTCGCCTCAGGGCGTAACATGATCCCCTTGAAACTCGAAATTCTTCTCACTCAAAAGTTGTGGGATCTTTTTTCTTGGGAGTTTCAAGAGCTTATGCATTAAAGTTTTGGAAGGAATTTATATTTGGACAGAAGATAATAACAGGCTTTTTCTCTGAGCACCTCTCTCCTATTCCACAATCTCTTGTCTGCAATGGTTGTTGAATATATTGGTTTTTTTGCAAATCCTGAGAAAAACATTGGTTCTTGGGATCTCTACCTCTCAGATTATAATATCATGTCATCTATGCCATTTCGATATCTCAAAGAGTTATTTTCCCCGTTTATCCAATAAATTAGCAATGAGAGTGTCCTAAACCCCCTTTAGTACTGTTCCCACCTTTTTGCCGCCATTCCGCGACCACTTATCCCTTTCTTTTATGCAAATATCTCCTCAGTCATCTATCCCAAATATTTGTTCAATTATTTTTTCATTTCGCCTCAATTCCCGGCAATTTTTTGCGCCGTTCGGGGTACTCTTGTTGTTATAGAAGTCTTGACCTTCACGCCCTTCGTCTTCGCTCTGATTCACACCCTATCCTTTTATTATTCCACACAAAACAGTAGCTTCCATTTCTCATGGCCAAATCTTAAGTGTTTTCCAAAAGTTCTTCGGTCGATTCACAAAAGCAGAAGGGCCTTCTGACCAAGATTTGCGATCCTTCTTTCTCTTACTGTCAGATTACTTTCTATTGCTAGGCCAAAAACTTTATATTGTAGTATGTAGGTAATCAAAAATGATTTACGGCTGATTTCAAACAGGTGTGCACCGATCGCGCTAATAATGTGACCCTATCTCCATAAAATTGCGCCATCCAAAGTGTAAAAATGACTGTCACTTTAATAAGCCTCCCATTATTTTCTAGTATAATATAATTTTTATGCTTTTACAATTGAATTCTCTATTTTTGTCTCATCCAGAAATTCTTTTGGCAATTGTAGGACCTTTACGGACATTTTGATTAATCCAAATATGGAATTGAGGCCGAAAATTCTTTCGGCCGCCTTTTATTTCCAAATTATTCCAAACAATTAATATGTGTCCAATTAAATAGCGTCTCGGATGTCATGCCCTGAGGCGGTTGGAATTAATTGGGTCCGCAACTTCTATTTTACTTGAGGCCCGGATTGAATTAATGTTATTGGCCGTTCGGCCGACGGAATCTGAGGAAAAGGTTTTGGCAACATGGGTCGGATAACTTTCTTTTCTCTAAGAAAATACTCGGGATTTCCTCAAGAGGAAAAAGGTTGAGAGCGCAAGAGGACTTGAAGAGGATTTCATTAATGCCCCCGGGCTATTTTCTCCCACTAAATCCGGGATTTGCATAAACTTTTTTGGGTATTTCAAGAGATCTCTTTGCTATTTTTGACTTGATAAATTTCCTGTGGTCTATGGAAGCTCTTGAAATTCAAAAAAGGGATATTTTTAGGGTTTTGTAAATTCCCGCAGGCTATTTTCATCTTTTCTAATCTTCGAATTTCAGAGATTTCATTTAATTAATTACACTTCGGAAATAATTTTTCAAAAAAAATTTTCCAAAATAAAATTCGGATCATTTTCACAATTTTCTGCAGAATTCTGAATATTCATTAACAAAATGCAAATTTTTTTCCTAAAAAATGCCATTTTCAGGCTAAAGATGGCCCTCGAATGTTCCTAGAAACGTTTCAGAAGATCGCTGGTACTATGACGTATCGTAAATAAAGGCTTTTTCCGTATTTTACCGCTTGGTTCCCTCTTAATCTCCCTGTTTTTGATTAAAATCTCCCTTCAAAACATCGCTAATTATTTTTTAATAAAAAATGGCTGACTAATCTTCAAATTGGTACCAAAAAATTAGCGTTACTACAATTTCTAATTTAACTATTACTACTAATTTATAGTACTTTTATCCCTTTAAATTTCTGCAAATCGTTTCTCCCGATTCTTTTCCCTCCGGCGATCTTGCAGCGATTTCCGCGCATTCCGTGACAGAATCCATTAGGCCATAAAATTGTGTGCCCATAGACGGAGTTGCCGACTTTTGGCTTGGTGTGCCTTCAGGGAAATTATCTCCGCGTTTTACTCAAAAGTCCAAAGTTTTTTGCTTAAAAAATAAATAATTTGCAAAAATTTTTGGTATATTTATTACATATTTTTAGTACTACCTAATAATTTGTCCAGTACACCTTTATTACCTTTCACTTTCTCGATTTTCATCTAAAATTACCACTCTGACCCACCAATTTCTTCTTTGTTGATCTCTGTTTTTATTTTTACCTTAAATTTGTAAATTCCCTGAGGCGTTTTACGTGTGACAGTCTGCGTACATGCACTTTCCGTTTATTTACCGCGAATTGAATTATACTGTCATTGGGCCACAGATCGACAACGAGCCGGGGATTATGCGGATTTGGTTGTTTTTGGCTACGTGGGAACTCGAGGGTATAATTCTGGGAACAGAAGGCGTCAATTAGAGATTACCGGATGTCCTTGTCTTTGTTTTGACTACTTCAGTGGTCAATACACTTGTAATCGGGTCCATTTTTTGAAATCTTTTCACCTGGTTTGTCATGGATAATATAGAGTGATATAAACCTTGTCTCTTTTGCTAAACTACCCCAGAATACCCTTGAATTTTGTCCTCATGCCACCCTATAACTACCGATCTAACGGCCATGTCGTTTTACGATGACTATTAGAGCACTTTCTTGGTTGTAAATCGACTTCCTAGGCTCCGCCCCCTCAAGGTATTCGAATGTCGGGCGTTCCAGGTGTGGCCTCGGAATAATAAACTCTTCCTTTATTACTCTGCCTATGGGATTTGGAGCCGATCCGGGCATGTTTTGGAGGGGCATGTGGCGAGTTATAGTGTTGGTAGTAATGTTTAACAGTAATGGTGATATTTGAGAGCCGAAGGTGTTGAGATGAGTGTTTTGGAGATTTTGATGGGGGAGGTGAGGTAATTTGAGGTATGCGTTTTTAGATACGACGTTTTTTTATTTAACGAAAAGTTTAATTTTCTTTTACGAACTTCTGTCTAAGAACTTCAGCGTGAATTACCAGGCAGGCGTGCCATATTTCTCGCTAAAAAATCCGCAAATCCTATCCATCCAACTTCCCCATTCCCCTCAAATTGCCTTATATCCCTCGCTTGTTATGATGACTCAAGTTTCCCCCATTTTCCAACTTTTGGGCCGCAAAAACTCCAAAAATTATTGGGCCGAATGCGTAAATGCAGAACCAAGTGCAACAATTTTTATGATGAGCTTCTGCATACGACATTAGTAATGACTTTGGGAGGCGCGCTTTTAAAGAAACGGCCGTTAAGTGAGTTACTGGGCCCGATATATTGGGATTGACGGGTCGCTGCTATCCCTGCCTGAGGCGTGATATTGGGGGTATTTTTGGATGGGTCATTGGACGTTCTCTACGTTACTTTACGGTATCAGAAAGTATAATATAACATTTTCCAATTATTGTCAAAAATTTTAAATTGTTGTAGGTCACTGTGTCTTTTGATAGCCAAACATCGTGTTGCAGATGTCCTGTAATCGTTTGCATGATCTTTTTCGGTCTCAATAAAAGGCTATTCCACTTGTTGAGTTGATCGCGCACTCTCTTAATCTCAATTTTTTTCTGTCTCCAGATGTGAAGAAAAAGGGGCGGGCCAAGGAAATCAATGGCAAAATATATCAAGGACTGGTCTAGCCTCTAAATATGGTCGCGCAGTATTATTTAAGAATTTAAAATTATTTTTCCAAAATAAGTTTTGTTACAGTAACCCACCTCCGCCCCTTTTTTCAAAAATATAATACATTTGAACCCCCGATTTTGTCTCGGATTTACAACTTATGAAGTTGGAAATGTGATTCTTGTAAGTCAACTCCAACAAAATGACATTTATCTCATGGAAGCTGCCCTTTTCATGGCTTATCCTTGTATTATCATTCCTTCTAGACCTTCCGGATTACCACCTACTCTTATAAATCCCTTCCTTTGTGTGTCTTTAGTCATTTTTTACTCTAATTTCCCAATTATGCCGTTTCTTTTGTCGCCGGGGGATACGATAATTCCCTCTGGAGAGCTCCCCATTCTTCGTCCCGTTTTTGAAACAACTGGTGTTCGTATCTTCTCGAGAAGATTACGATCGCTCTTTCGGCACTCCCAAATTTATAATTTCTCCACTTTTGAATGCCGTTCCGCGCTCTTCCAATCGGGGAATTTTTGAGTCAAATGTCATGCCCTTGACGGGATCGCAGATTTCGAGTTTTCGTATTTGATATATCTTCTAATCTTTATAGCAACTGGTGGATCAGGTCTTTAACTATAAGTTGAGGCCATTTTTTTATTTTTTATTGTTTTTCATTTCGAGAAATTTACATAATGTTATACTTGATATCTTATTTTTGGCTCTTTCGCAAGATTTTTTAATATACTATATTTTTTTAAACTACAGTTGGATTGTTGAACAAATTGCGACTACGCGTTCAATAGGCAATATAATTTGGATATAGAGCACAATATTTTGAGATAATTCTGCATTATATTTTACGTGACATCAATTATAGGCATTTTGTTGCAAATTTCAAATTACAGTAACCCTATTGTAACTGTTGCTTATTACAGATCTTGCAGACAACAACCTGTCTAAATAGCTAAGCCAAGCAATGACTTCGAGCTCCATCTCAACGTAATCATCAAAAAATCTTCATCAAAATCATCGAAATGTTCCACAGAATCTCACAACTTTTAACGTGCCATTTACTGATCTCAACAACATTCTCCATTGCTGTTACAAGTAAGTCCCCTTCCAATTACTTTCTCCATTATCTCACCTACTCATCGGGTTGACCTTATCCCTCCTAATCCCGTAAAATCTAATGGACTCGGCCTTGATCGGAGAGGTGCCAAACTCTAATTTTCTTTTTTACCAATCAAGATTTTTGAGGCCATTAACGGCTCCGATGGTGGAGTTAATCGGAGGTTTTGATCTTCTTATGACGCCGTTTTCGGAGGGAGAAAAACTTTGTAATTTATGGGCGAAAAGCGGCGATCAAATTTGAATGTGAAAAATGAGTTTTTAAGAAAGTTTTGAGGGTGATGATCACCTTGGGAATATGGGGAAGAAAAGGTGAATTCCGATAATTTGAGGTCGTCTGGAATCAGGTGAAATATTACTAATGTTTGGAATTATAATAAAACAAAAAAAAATTTTTGATGACATAAGAAAAGTATTAAAATTTGTCATATTTAGAGTTCTGATTGTGAGAAAATTTTATTTTTCCTTATTTTAGCTTTGATTGACTTTTATTTATATAAGAAATCTGCTATACGCTTTCCTTTTTTTCCGTTTCGCAATCCCCTAAACCTATCAAAATTTTACTGTAATCCACCCGGATATCCTCCCAAATCTCCTTTGACGCCACTTTTTTCCGTTGATCCAATAGAAAACACTTGTTTCCCGAGATTTTCGGTCGATTCTTTGAAGTTATTGTCATCTTTTTCCCTTTATTTTCCTTTTATATGACCCTTTTCTCAATCAAAAAGGCCGCGTTTATTGCAAAGTTGGGTGCCACTTTTCGCGCGAATGAATTAAGAGTTGGATGCCATTACAGCGGCGTCAAATTGAAGGACTTGGGCCGCTAATTAACGCCGCTGTAAAGCGGCAACGGGAAAGCGAAAAGGCCCGGGATTAGAGGCGGAAGGAAAGGTAAACAACAACACATAAAATGACTACTGATTCGAGAATTATCAGCACCGAGGTCGAGAATTTTATCTACGAAAATTGCGTAATAAAGCGGTCAAGTAATGAATAAAAGAATTCAAGCAGCGATAAAACGCGACAGGTGGGAGAATTGCATAAATTTGCATAAGAATGCATAGCCTGAAGTAAGCTGCAAGCTGTGAGTTAAGCTTCGGATTGAGGTCAGCACCTAAATTAAGGTGGATTAGAGAAAAAAGATGAACTCTGGGCATCCGCTGACTCATCAGACAAACAATTTTCTCGTTAAATCAGAAAAAAATTTTTTAAAATTCAAGAAATTTTAAATGCACTCAAAGAAGCCTTCAAAAATGACCGTAACCCAGAATCAGAAAAATTCTCCGAACTTTTTGACAACTGTCCATTCTTCTTTTATCATGTCATTTCTTTCCGCTCAAAGTGACCTCGATCATAACAATTAATCCATTAAGCCCCCATATCAGATTACCTTTAATGAGGGATTAGAAATGATTGATTTCAGAAGACGAATGTGTGAATCGTCCACTCGGTCTGGAATCAGGTGCCATTCTGGACGCTCAATTAAGTGCCAGCTCGAGTTTCGACACTCTTTCGACGGGCCCACAGAACTCACGGTGAGGAAAATAAGCATAATCAAATAAATGAAAGCATAAATACCCTAAGGGCAACACAATAGAAGTTTATTTAAATTTGTCACAGGGCAATCGATTTTTGAAATTTTCAAAAAACGATTTTTCTGTGTCAGCATCAAGTATAATATCCTAAAATAATCGAAATTTCAAAGTAAATATTTTTCAGACTAAACTCCGAATCCGGAAGCGGTGCCTGGTGTCCTCTCAATCAGATCAACGCCACCTCCCACGAATGGATCCAAGTGGATCTCGGCCAGGATTTCCTTATATCGGCCATTCAAACTCAAGGTCGCTTTGACAAGGGAAGGGGCCGCGAATATCCAATTGGATATATGATCGAATATTGGCGACCATCACTTGGGAAATGGGCCCGATATCATGATCATAATGGAGTGGAGATTGTGAATGGGAATGAAGATACGAAGACGACAGTAAAGAGGGAACTGCAAGGGGGATTTGTGGCCAGTTTGGTGAGGATAATCCCGGTTTCTGAATTCACACGGACTATTTGTCTGAGATTCGAATTATTTGGTTGTGCTTTTAAAGGTAAGAAGAAAGATTCCTTAAATTAATTTAAATTTTGTATTTCAAAAATTGACAAAAATATTTTCAGAAGACGTTGCCTCCTACAGTATCCCTTTGGCCGGTATGAAAGAACTTCCGGAACTCCGCGATTCCACCTATGACGGTGAGGAAATTGATGGTATGCATCGAGGAGGGCTCGGGAAATTGACTGATCATAAAGTGGCCACCTCTAATCTTTCCAATGACACTGTAAATTGGGTGGGATGGAATCGTCATCAGCTCGGATCCAAGGTCAAAATCGACTTCAACTTTGCTCATTATGTAAAAATTTCGACCGTTTATTTCCACGTCTCTGTGGATCAAAGGATAAATGCCAAATCTTTCAAAGATATTACTGTAATTTTGTCCACTTTCGAAGATCGAACCAAGCCTCCAATGGTAAGATTCGTGTCATTGGAGATGCCAAAAGAAGAGGGGCCTCAATGGATTAAAGTGGAATTGGATGGAAGCTCTTGTAAACACATCAGATTCGAGTTGAAGATGGCGGAAGATGCTGATTGGCTGATGATTAGTGAGGTCATGTTCGGAAAAGGTAAGGGTCATACTGACGCAGGAATTGGCTTAAATTTAGCCATTAAGGCAGATGTCAAATTTCGAGGTCCCGCTTTTCAGAACAGTCCCACATTTTTCGATCGGAAATCGGCAGACATACTTTTTTGCGACTTGTGGCATCAAAATTTGTAAATTCTTAAACGACCTTCAAATATTTGTACAAAAAATTCAATTTTTCCAAGAAAAAGGAAAAGAATTATTTTACTCACAAACCCCGTTTTTTATGTGCCCGACTCTCCTCATTTCGCAAGCTCTCTCCCAAACAAGATAAAAAGAGTAATGTAAAAGGTATTTTAGATTCTACCACATCTCCTCCGGTCCTCCAACAGAATCTGAATGAATTTGATGCCTTCGAAGATAACACTTTTACAGTCTTCTCCATCCAAACCAATGTGGATCAAGATAGTGTCATGTGGATTGTAATTGGTAGGTTTTTCATTATTATTATTGTCTTTGTTACTAATTATTTCTAATAATTTTATTTTCAGCTGGCGTTGGCGCAGTTGTTTTTGGATGCGGCATCTTGTTGGTGGTCGTGTATTGTCTGTTATGTTTGAATTACACAAGAAAAACCTCGGCCGCGAGCAGTCTCAAATTGAATATCAACTCGGATATGAGCTTCAAACGTCATTTATCGCCATATCAGAATAGATACGATCCAAATGTGCATGTGGATAAGTTCCCGCCTCCAAGTTCGGCTGATAGTTCAAGTGAATATGCTGAGCCAGACATTGAAAAGTGAGTAATCTTTAATAAATACATATTAAGTAAGCCGTTGAATATCTTGGCTCTCTTCATGAGGCGACAGATAAAATTTTCAAGAAAGGAACAGTAACCTAAATAGATTTTTGTAACAAATTCTGAAACCGTTTTGATTATGGGGTGCCTCGAGCATTTCAATTTGATGGCATCCATTATCCTCTAAATCAATATTTTTTCAGTCTTTCCGAGCCTTTGATCAAATCCTGGCACAGTCGAGCGTTGGATCATCTCTCTGCCCCCTACTCGGTCCACTATGCATCCCGAGACCTGGTCGCGGATCTCTCCACAACTGATCTTTTGAATCCTTTGGGATCTCTTCAACGATATCCCGATTGTTCAGCTCCACAAAGCATCGTCGAATACAGTAATGACCTCTTCCAAAAGGGCGTTATTCTTGGGGAAGACTCTGTTTTTCGACTAATTGTATGTCCTACTGGACCTGGACGAGTTTTGGTCAAGATTCCGAAAAAAGATTTGGCCAAAGAAGGATTGAGACGGGAAATTGGGATGATGAACAGATTGAGACATCAGAATGTTATGATCTTATTGGGAACCACCACTCTCGAGAACAAGAATTGTGCGGTGTTTGAGATGGGGGAGGCTCTGGAGTTGGGAGGATATCTAAATGTTCTGCCTGACATAAGGTAAGCTCTAGAGCAATATAATTAATCCAAATCTTTTGTAGAAATGACTCTCTTCTATCGATTGGAACTCAAATTGCCGCCGCCATGGCCTATCTGGAGTCTGTGGGTCTCGTCCATCGAGATTTGGCAGTCCGAAATTGTCTTATCGACATTGATGGGACAGTTAAAGTGACCATGGATTACGGTAGATACTGTCAACATTATAGTCATCATTACACTCAACATGGAGATTATAAGCTCTCATTGAGATGGATGGCTCCCGAATTACTCGACAACACGTACGCTTCGGTCACTGGGGATGCTGTAACACCAGCATTACCATCAACAGCCCCTCCATCATCACCTCAAATGTCGTCGGCTACAACATCTACTGTAGGGAGTACATCAGAGGTAAATACAGTATCCTACAGTAATAAATCGGATGTATGGGCGCTGGGAGTGACGTTGTGGGAAGTATTTGAGAAGGGAAGAAGTTTGCCATTGGGAAATTTCGAGGATAAAGAGATCTGCGGACTAATTCAAGGTCTTCAAGAGGATCAGATGACGGTAAGTGACACAAAAAATATATCATAAGTGCCAAAACAGAACTTAACATTGACTACGATTCACAATTTTGCTTTTAAAAATTGCGTTTTCAGAGTCTTCTCCCCCTCTCGGATTACTGTAGTCCCCTATTGTACGATGAAATCTTCCGGATTTGTTGGGATTTAGATCCGGAACGACGCCCAACGCTATCCAAAATCCATCGATTAATGCAAAACACATTCAGAAGACTGGTAACCTGCCCACCCATGTGAGATTCTCATCATTAGTTTGGCTGTACATATGAATTCCTGATAAAATAAATATATTAAACATCAAAAATATTGTCATAACATTTGCCCATTGACAGTTCCAAAACTTCCGTAAAAACCCAAATTTGGCTAGAAATGTTTATTTGACTATATAACCGTATTTTACATAAGGCAAGATGATGATTACAAGTGTTTGACACTAACCTACCAAAATCAGTACTTTTTACTTCTGATTATTATTACTCTCCAACATTAAAACAACTCCATCAGCAAGAAATTTGGCGCGAGTTTTTTGAAGGAAATGGCCATCGGGTTTAAAGAAGACATTAACCTTTGTTTTACCTGAGGCAAAAGCCGACTTCATCAGGGAATCCACTTCCGAATGATCATCTTTGGAGGTGCAGACCTATATTAATGTGAAGAAAAAATTGTAAAAACTCACAAGATTCTCCGCATCCTTAAACTTAGATCCAAATTCTTCATTGAGCGGTCGTTGAATCAAGAAATCCTTTCCACTATAGCAATTGAGGACCTTCACATTGCTCTGATTCACTTGTTCAATATATTTAATTTGTCCTCCAAAATCAACATTGTTCATCAGATGCAGCGAGACTCCAGCAGCGTGTCCATCAACACTTCGGAGGCCAAGAATGCTATGGTAAACTGAAAAAAACATTAATCATGATCATTAAACCATCCCTATGTGTAAAATTATACTTGATTGTGGACTTACACCAATGAAGAAAAGGGTTGTTGATGAATCGGAGGGCAGTGAACTTCTTCCAAACCCATCCCATAAAGCAGACCAACGGATAAGGTTGGACTCCGCGATGAGGACGGAGGGTTATTGGATTCACAAGGACACAACCGGAACAATGATCCTGAAAATATATACAATATTCTTTGATCCTAGTAATCAGTCGCCTTATGATGACGCAATCAATTACCCCACCTTATATAGAGCAGCCATTTTGAGAGCATTCTCTGATCCCCTTGAATGACCCATAAATACCGTATTACTTTTCAATCCGAGCTCTTCCACAAGATGCTGAACCAGTTGGACTCTCTCATCGTTATCATCATTTAACGCCTCATCATCTAAAATAAGATCCTTAATATAAACTCCCTTACAAGAAGTATATCCCATTCCCGGCCAATTAACTCCAATCACTCGAACACCTTTCTCATCCAAGACTGGCCATAAATATTTGAAATCTTTATGAGATCCGGGAGCTCCATGTACCGCGATTAATGTCCCAATCGGAGATCCTTCCGGCTTTGTGTCCTAAAAAAAAATAAAAAATTCACTCAAGTCACCGTACCTGAAAGACAACATTGATTTCGGCAGTTTTTCCAGATTTTGTTTGGATGTGAACTTTTTGTTGAAAAAGATTAGGTTCACCTTTGGCGTTGATGAACTTTGAGATCATTCTTCCATGAATTATGTTTGTTGATGTTTTTCGAAGCATGAGTTTTTTCCGTGGCCAATAAGGCTCCCTGTACTAAAATTATATTCTCTATTCTATTCCGACCACTTTTTCAATACGAATCCCGAATTTTAACAGTAAACGTGCCTTTCTACAAATCCTGCCAACATTTACATGGTTTCTGTTTATTCTTTATCCTATAAATTTATATAAGGACTGTTTCAATGGGCGCCTGCAATCTTGCTAACAACTTCAGGTGCTTTCTGGGCGTACTCGGCCATTCGCCGTTCCAATTCAGGTCGGAAATGACGAATCAGACCTTGCACTGGCCAAGCAGCAGCATCTCCAAGCGCACAGATCGTGTGTCCCTCGATTTGTTTCGTCAATTCCCATACGGCGTCGATTTCTGATGGCTGGGCTTTTCCTTTCACGAAGCGCCACATCACTTTGTTCAACCAATTACATCCCTCTCGGCATGGAGTACACTAAGATCAGAATTCAAAAAAAAATAAAAAATACTTACTTGTCCACAACTCTCGTGTTTATAGAACAACGACAATCGAGCAATACATTTTACAACATCGGCTTGTTTGTTCATTACGATCACAGCAGCCGTTCCCAGACCAGATTTCGCTTGAACCAAGGCATCAAAGTCCATCAAAACATCATCACAGACACTCTTGGGAAGAAGAGGGACAGAAGAGCCTCCGGGGATGATGGCCAGAAGATTGTCCCAACCTCCAATTACTCCTCCACAATGTCTTTCGATCAGATCTTTCAACGGAATCGACATCTCCTCTTCCACAGTGCATGGATTGTTGACATGGCCAGAAATGCAGAATAACTTGGTTCCACGATTACGTTCACGTCCAAATTGTGCGAACCAAGCGCCACCTCGACGACAGATAGTTGGTGCAACGGCTACAGTTTCGACGTTGGTTACGGTAGTTGGACAACCAAAGACTCCGATATCAGCTGGGAATGGAGGCTTCAGACGGGGCTTGCCTTGCTTTCCTTCGATCGATTCAATCAGAGCCTAAAGTTCAAATAATAATATTCATAAAGCTCCTTACCGTTTCTTCACCACAGATATACGCACCGGCTCCTCTGTGAACAAAAACATCGAAATTATATCCAGTGCCAAGGCAATCTTTTCCCAAAAACCCAGCTTTGTAGGCTTCATTGATGGCTTCTTGAAGGATAACCGCTTCATTATAGAACTCTCCTCTGATGTAAATGTAGGCGGCTCGAGCCCCCATTGCTACACCAGCAATTAGACATCCTTCGATCAGTTTGTGGGGATCATGACGCATAATTTCACGGTCTTTGCAAGTACCTGGCTCTCCTTCATCGGCATTTACAACCAAGTATTTTGGGCTGAAAGATTTTAGTCAATAAAATTATTACTTGATTAGTCAAATATATATTTTTTTTACCTAAACTAACAAAAAGAAGAGCCGAGTAAGCTCAATTGTAGATGTCACTCACCGGCCATCAAAAGGCTTCCCCATGAATCCCCATTTCATTCCAGAAGGGAATCCAGCTCCTCCACGACCTCTCAATCCAGATGTACTGACTTCTCCTAAGATCCATTTAGCTCCTTTCAAGATGATCTCCTTTGTTTTATACCAATCACCCTAAACACAAAATCAATTGGAACAAAACTACACTTACTCTAGCCATGGAAGCCTTGAGACGGTAATCATGGCGACCGTACAAGTTGGTAAAGATACGATCCGAATCCTTTAGATTTCCGAAAGTTGTCTTTTCGGCTGGCTTATCTGTTGAGAGTTGACGAATTGACAGTGCGGCCACTAAAAAGTGAAATATGAAAAACAGATGACGTAGACAACATAAATATAGCAAACGAATAATAAAAACTTACAATTCTTGGCAGACACACTCCTAAGAGTGAGTACAGTCGAATTCAACAACATTCCTGTTGTCTTCGTCTAACATACAAGCTCGTAAAGCAAGGAGATCAACGTAAAAGTGCGTGAAACGGAATGCCAAACAATTTGTTGCTTTGCCAAAATTGACGAAGATGTAAAGAAATTTATTGATTGCAATGCCAAAAGATTCTTTACGGTAAATGGCATTCTGTGCTAAGCTTGATAATCTTCTTCATGGCTGCTTTAGCTAATCTTTATCTGCTCTAGGAGTGCCGCACTTATTTTATTGATGTAAATTGTGTTTTATTATATTGTGCATCGCTTTTTCTGTATTATGTTGTTTTTATTGTGCGTGATGGTTTAGACCAACATGTTGTCTGTATGATTTCTTAACAGTTGCAAAACACTTCTGATTCTATTTTTAAGTCGGTCTTTTTTTACCAATCGAGATATTACACTTGTCTATCTTTTCATGAATAATATTTTTTAATGGTCTCTTTTTTCGACAATCTGACCGCCGAAAGTTCTCGCGAATCCTTGGCTAGTTTAATATAAAAACCAATTGATTATTTCCAGAAAGTGAAGTGAAATGGCTGCCGCCACCGCCTCTCAGCCGCCAGTGCAAGAAGAGGGCGAAGATTCATTGTATCCGATCGCTGTTCTCATCGACGAGCTGAGAAATGAAGATGTTCAGCTTAGACTTAACTCTATCAGGAAGTTGTCCACCATTGCTTTGGCTTTGGGAGTTGAGAGAACGCGAAAGGAACTGGTCCAATTCTTGACTGGTGAGTACAATATTTTTTCTTTGGCTTTTAGGTTTCAAGAATAGATGAGGTTTCTAGCAAAAGCTTATTTATTGGTGTTTCCATCCTTTTATACGTCTTTTAAATAACTAAATTGTGGTCCTTTAGACACCATTTACGATGAAGATGAAGTGTTGTTGGCTTTGGCCGAACAACTTGGCAACTTTACTCCTCTGGTCGGAGGTCCAGAATACGTTCATTGTCTTCTTCCGCCTTTGGAGAACTTGGCCAACATTGAGGAAACTGTTGTAAGAGATAAGGCTGTGGAAAGTTTGAGGAAGATTGCTGATAAACACTCCCCAGCTGCTTTGGAAGAACATTTCATCCCCATGATCTTGCGGTTGGCTCAAGGAGATTGGTTCACTTCTAGAACATCAGCTTGTGGACTGTTTAGTGTCGCATATGCTCGGGCCAGTCCACAGATGAAACTGGAGTTGAGAGGGTGAGTTTGATTTTTTGTTTAAATTTTAGTAATGATGTATAAAATAATATCTTCTTTACAGTGTATTCCGTCAACTCTGCCGTGACGATACCCCTATGGTGCGTCGTGCCGCGGCCTCTAAGCTGGGTGAATTTGCGAAGGTGGTTGAGGAGGATAATCTCAAGAATGAACTGTTCCCAATCTTCGAAGATTTGGCCAAGGATGATCAAGATTCTGTCCGAGTTCTGGCTGTTGAAGCTGGTATTATTATGGTTTCTCTTCTTCGTGAAGATGCCGCTAAGCTCGCCCAGATTAAGCCAATCATCAAGGAATTGGCCGTTGACAGATCTTGGAGATCAAGATATATGGTCGCCGAGAGAATTGTTGAGGTAAAAGTTTTCTTTCTTATGTTTGTTGTTTGATCCAAGTTCAGCTTTCTATATCTCTTATTTGCAGATTCAAGAAGCTTTCCGGGACAAGATCACCATCGAAGAAATGGTTCAGATCTACACAAGCTTGTTGAAGGATTCTGAAGGTGAAGTTCGTGATGTCGCCGCTTCCAAACTCCAAGCTTTCTGTTCGGCTCTTCCTGAAGCTGGCCGAAAGGAAGCCATCATCAACGAAGTCCTTCCAGTTGTCAGACCAATGACTTCTGACACCAATCAACATGTGAAAGTAGCATTGGCTTCTGTTATTATGGGACTGGCTCCCATTCTCGGACAGGAAAACACTGTTACAAATCTTTTGCCTCTCTTTTTGGCCATGCTTCATGATGATACAGCGGAGGTTAGACTCAACATCATCTCTTCTTTGGATAAGGTGTGTTTGATGTCTCATTATTATTATTCTTTATCGTTGATGTAAACATTATTGAGAACTTTGTTATAGGTCAGCGAAGTTATCGGTGGCAATGACCTCCAACAATCAGTCCTCCCAGCTATAATTGAATTGGCTGAGGACGGGAAGTGGAGAGTTCGCTTGGCCATTGTTGAACATATGCCCCTATTGGCCGAGCAATTGGGACGTCAATTCTTTGATGAGAAACTTTTGAAATTGTGCATGGCTTGGCTCACTGATCACGGTATGTCTCTTATTTATTTGGTATTTTGTCTTTAGTGTACGCCATCAGAGAAGCAGCCACGACTACCCTGAGGCGTTTAGCCGAGAAGTTTGGACCCCAATGGGCATGTGAATCGATCCTCCCCAAGGTGAATGAATTGGCCGAGGACAGCAATTATCTTCACCGAATGACCTGTCTTTTCTGTTATAACACATTAGCGCAAGCGATTGGAAAGGAGAATGTGATTGCTAAGATCTTCCCCGTTCTTAAGAAATTGGCCGAGGATGGAGTTCCAAATGTTAGATTCAACGTGGCCAAGTCGCTGGGAATTATTGGAAAATCTCTAGATCAACCGTACGTTTTTTCTTTGCTATGACGAGTAAAACAGATTTTGTCCGATGGATAATATAATTTGAATATTATTTTAGGCTCCTCACCTCCGAAGTAAAGCCCCTGTTGAAGAAACTACAAGAAGATTCGGAGTTCGACGTCCAATACTTTGCCGACGACGCGGTTGAAGCGCTGGCATTGAATTGAATTTAACGAAGTCTCACCGAAACCATTTGTAATTTTATAGTCTGATATTGTGGATATTGCCCCCGAATGGTGTCCCCTTTCCTCGATCTAAATGTACTAAAGGTGTCTTCTCTCTCCTCTCTATATAAGGCTTACTATCTTTGTATGTTCGTATATGTGAATAACTTCATTTTAATTATCCTTGAAAAATAAACTTATTTCAATTCGGTAAATTTTGTATATACAAGTATATTTGGTGTCCCAAGATTTTTGGCTTGTAGCTTTTGAAAATGAAACGATTGGGACGTAGTTGCCCTTGGAGGCAGGGAAATATTGGTATGCAATTTGGACGCACTTAAATGCATACGCACATAAAAAGCGCAAAAAAAATTGAGAAATGAGCAACCCTGTGCATTCTGGAGGCTCTTATGAATTATATGGGTGCAGATCTTCAAAACGAGTTCCAAAAGTCGCAAAATTAGTGAAATTACATTGAAGATTATTGGAATCAAACCCCTGTGTCAGTAATCAGTTTTTCATCTTCTTCTTACGACAACAACGGCAGTTATCCCCGTGTTTTTCAAAATTCTCATCCATTTTTTCTCAGGAATAGCAATTTTTACACTTTTTTTGAACATCCGCACCTTCAAAATTCGTAAGAGTCTCCAGAAAACACAAGCTCTTTTACTTTGCATGTTTCTGATTTTTTGCTCATTTTAGTGAATACAGGGTGTCCCAAAAAAGATGCAGGAGACATTTTTAGCTTTATTTTATTAAACAATCCAAACTTAACAAAAGTAACAATCAATGTAGGTAACATAGAGGTCTGGTTATTTTATGTTTAGCCAGTTTCAAAGTAGCTTTCCTTGGGGGCTTTGCAGAGGTCCAAACGTGACAGTTTCGCGGAAAGGGGGTGAAATCGGGAAAATCGGTCTTATTTTTGGCCTTAAGCCTTTTTTGGCTTGTGAGCCGCGGCAGAATTCAGCTGGAATGTCAACCATGCATCGCCAAAGTGCTACTGAGCCAACGAAAGCACGATGGAATCAAAATTTTTGCAGCGGTAAAATTTTGACTCATCAGCGGCATAAAGTCCAGAAAACCATGAACCGCTGGCACAAATTCCGCCCAGATCACCACGGCCAACGGGCCGGGAGCCTGATAGCATCAGATCCTGTCGTTCTGGTGGTGTGCACCCGCAAAACATCGAACCGCGAAAGAAATTCTCTCTTAAGGTCGGACATGCGGCTCGACCTTTAAGTTTTTGGCATCTTTACAGACGTACTCGCTTGTTTTCAACGGTAAGGAGCTGCGTTTTTTGGAGCTTGTATGACCTGAGCTTGAGTCCATTTATGGCTAGTTGGTAGACTTGCTGACATCGATGTCACGGGCAATTTTTCTCATGGAGACCCGCCGAATTCGCCCCACTCACTTTACTTCCTGGTCATCTACCATCGTATCACTAAGTGTCACTTCTTACATTGAGCATTTTAATAATCTCGCACCGGCGTTTTCCCGCCCTATGAAGTTTTAAAATCGAAGTCCTTTTGTTTGCCATTTTGAAAGCACATGTTAATTAATCGATATGGACATGAAAAAGAAAGTGCTAGGACAGAAAAACACGGAGAATCTAGCAGTACAAAAATCATTTGGCAAGGCCTAAAACTTTTTGCGGCAGGACCGAACAAAAAACACCCTGTATTCATTCAAGTTGCATACCAATAGTTTCTTGCCTCCAAAGGCAATCACTTCCCAAAATTTTCTGTCCCAATCTTTTCTGGATCAAAAGTTATCATACAAGCCAAAATATAGGTCTCAAAAATCTTCGGACACTGTAGTTTACAAGACGATAGACTTTGTTCATTTTTTTGGTCTTCGATTTTTTTTATGTTTGACAATAAGACCTTGTAATCGAATAGACAAAAAATTTACAGTTTTTCCTTCGATAAAACAGTTATCCTTTGAAAAAAACACAAAAAATCAAGAAATTTTTCATTTTTTGACTGCTCGGGTAATTATCGGACTGAAAAAAGAAGAAAAAACATTTTAGGCATTCCTAGATAAGAGCTACAGTATAATAAAAAAAATCATTTTAGCAATGCTGTTTTTTCTTGTAATCGCAATTTCAATTGCGGTGAGTTTATTCATGATCAGGATGAAGAAATCCGAACTGGATGAGAGTTGTAACGAGAAATTGGTTGAGTCTGAATACCCTCCGGGTCCACCGCCATTTCCATTGGTCGGGAATTTCCCACAAGTAAGGCATCTATGAAATTCTGATATATATTACTTTAGATTGACTTATCCCAACCTCACAAAACGATGAATGAATGGAAAGAGCGATACGGTGAGGTGTTCACAGTCTATTTACCAAAACCAGTGGTTGTCTTAGCTGGTGCAAGAGCTCTACATGAGGCTTTGGTTCAGAAAGGTATCAAAATGACGTCATTTTTATAAAAAAAATGGAAATGAAGTCATTTGTCGATAAGAGTGCCATGTCTAATATAATTGTTTTAGGCGAGCACTTTACCGGTCGCCCTACTACTTATCTGTATACTTTATTCACTCGTCACTCTCCTGATGGCGATGGAATAATTCTGTGTCGCGGCTCAAAATGGCAAGCACAACGACGAATTGCCCTCAGGGCATTTAGAGGATTTGGGATGGGGAAAAAAGAAATGGAAGCAAGAATTATGCATCATGCGCGTATCATGATCAAAAGGACTTCGGTTCAGATCAGAAAAAATAACAATGGCCTGATCACGGACCTCCATTATGCTCTTGCTTATTGTTTTGGGAATATTATTCATGATCTGGTGATGGGCACCAGGTTCGAACATGACGATGGCGATTTCTTTCGATTCAAACGAATGCTTGACAACACTTTGGAAGGGGTATTTTTTGTATTATCCATGACATTAGTCATCACTTTTTATTTTTGCTTTTAGGTAGCAAGTGTGGAGATGTTACTGGTCAATTCTTTTCCTTGGATGCGTCATATTTTGCCGAGATTCAGACGATATGTCAGCGAAGGATTTGCACTTCAGAATTTCTTCAAAAATGAAATTGAAAGACATTCAAAGGCCCTAAAAGATGGTGAAATTGCTGATAATTTCATTGATTTTTACTTGAAAGCGATGAAAGAAGAGAAACAACCCTACCTAAAGTAAGGATTACTGTATTTTCTGTAAATTAAAATCCACTTTAATTTATGCAAATAAGAAAGACTAATGTAAATGGCCTTTTTATGACGAAAATAATTGATTTAGTAAATGGAGTTGTGCTATAAATTCGGGAGATCTGTGGACAGGCGGATTGGAGACCGTGGTGACCACAATTCGGTGGGCGATCGTTTACTTTATCCATTATCCGGCAGTTCAAAAAAAGATCCAAGCCGAGTTGGATACGGTAGTTGGAAGACGACCGTTGACTCTGGCCGATCGCCAACACACTCCCTATTTTCATGCGGCAATGGATGAGATCCAGAGGATTGTCAACGTCCTTCCATGGCATATTCCGCACACTTGTGATAAGGAGGTGAGTTAAGACATAAATTTAGAGTGATGAGAGTTCTACATACTCTGTAAAATAATAAATTTATATTTTCCTTCAGGTTTCAGTATGTGGGGTTCTAATTCCCAAAGATTCGATCGTCATGCCTCAACCTGGCGCCGTGTTCTTTGATTCCAAAATCTTCCCCGATCCGTATGCCCTGAGGCCAGAGAGATTTCTCGACAAAAACGGGAATTACAAGCCCCACCCGGATCTAAATGCATTTGGTCTTGGGAAAAGAGCGTGTCCCGGGGAAGCCTTGGCCAGAGTTGAATTTTATTTGGTTTTGGGATCAATGTTACAGGATTTGGAATTCCGGGCTGATCCGAGATTGGGGATGCCCTCGTTGGAGAGGTGCACTGGAATGACTGCGGTCCCAAATCCGACCTTGTACATGGTCGTGCAGAGATTTGAGAAACTGCTTTTTGAAGAATGAGCACTATTTTTCGCTTGCAAATTTAATAAAAATTACTTTTAAGGATTTTAGACCAAAATACAAAGTGAAATTTAATTTCTTCATCGTATTTGAGGTTAAATCCCCTTCTCTGACAATGATTTCAAATATTTTTTGTCATCATCCAAAAAAATTCTCCAGAAGGTCACGGAGAACCAAAAAATTTAAAGGTCATCTTGCGCAATCCTGAAGATATTTTTGCTTTTATCCGATGATTGCGGGAATCCGAATCACTTTTACCCATTTTATCTCGACGTAAATGACCCGGAATAAACAAATAAACAAAGAAAAAGATTTTTTATAAACGTTAAATCCTGTAAAATACATGTTTAAAGTCGAAAATTTTAATTCTAATCACGTTGACCTCAATATAACAGACATTTTGCACTTAATTCCTTTTAAATTGGCGACTTAAAAGTTTAATTTACACTCTGAGCCGATTAACGCTTTCAAAAATCAATTTTCTTTGAATAATTTAAACAATTTGAATGTCTAAAATAACATTATTTTTGCAAAAACCATTAGGAGAAAGTCCTTCACGTTTCTCCGTGGGTCGGATAAAGTTAATTCCCTAAGGGGAAATGGTCGAAAAAACCCCTGAAATGCCGAACAAAAGGGAGAAAAGGCGGGCCTTTTCGCCCGATAACCTTGATGTCTTTTCCAGGTCGTTTCATCGACGGACTCAAGTCCTGGCACCGCACTCCGCCGTCTTTCTATCCCCCCAGGCGGTCGTCCCTAATTTTTTCGAACGATGGGACGATTCCTTTGCCTTCTTTTGTTACTCTATGTACAATATTTACATGGATTTATCATCAATAACAAGTTGATCCGAGATGATGGCGTCAAAGGTGAGTAATGACATTTTTACTTATTAAAACAAGATTTTTCCAATTTTAAAATTATTTTTTAGTCATAAATTTTATAGAAAAGAATTTTTGGAAGTGAAATTTTGATAATCTTTTGGAACGGCGATTGTTACATTTTCAATTTTTATTTTATAACGTGATGACCTTGATGTCCCTGTTGTTTACTGCAAACTGAAACATTTTATAAAAAAATATCTTTTATGTAAACGATGAGATAAATTGTTTACAATCATTTTCAGTTTTCACTGTTTCAAGTGAAATCAAAGGTTACAATTGTCGTTGTGGATGTAATTGTGCGGCTGAAGGGATAATCTTGGTCAAACCTTTGCCTTTACCACCCGCTCCATTTCCAAGTGCACCCAAACGTAAGTATTTATGCCCCTTATATTTATTTCCTTTATATGTAATTGAAATTTTATAATTTAAAAATTTCCGTTTTAGAATTTCATATTCAAAAGCACATAAAACAAAATGATTGCAACTGCCAATGTAGTTGTTATCGAGGCCAATTACCCATTGAAGGACATCGCATTCACACTGGATATGACGAAAATTACGTGCATTCGGAAGTGACCAAAAAGATTCTAGATGAACTCAAGACCACATTGTCATTGCCTTCAGATTCGACCACCTCGGTTCCTCAGAGTAATTACACTTTGCTCAAAGGGAGAAAAGGTATTAAAGATTTGAGTCTGGAAACGCCATTGACAGTAATAGTGCCAGAAAGATTTACTCGACCCACTAGAGTTTATTTGAAAGCTGAGGATAACACCGAAGAAACGGCGAAAGTCGGGACAACTATTCCGGTTGATAACGACAAAATTATGGAACCAACTAACAGCGACATTGCCAAAACTACTGGTTTTATTGCTAGCGCAAGCGTGGCGACGCAGTCTGCGACTTTATCGGAGTTGCCAAAAGAAGATACGACAAAGCTGTCAGTAACGGAAGGGCCAACTCCAGTTATCTCTGATGTAGGCGAAAAATTAACCATGGTCTTTAAAGAACCGACTGCTACAAACCCTGAGGCAACCGAACCCTCAACTGTTGTTAGCACAATAGCAACGACTTCAGAGAGACCAAAAATGTTAGAGAAGGCATCAACACATTCAGTTGCCGCAGAAATTGAGGTTTCGAGTCCATCATCTACATCAGCGAGAGACGAAACTTCAGAGGTTTCCCACACCACTGAAGGTAGTCCAATCGAGTCTGCATCGACTGGCGAAGCATCCTCAGTTTCTTCAACCTCATCAGGATTAATAAAATCGTCAACAGAGCTTCCTGGATCCACCTTATCACTTGGAAATGAGAAAACGAAATCTAAATCTAAAACAACGTCAATCTGGTCGATTGTTCCGACTTCCGCCGAGATGATAACAACTTCTCAGCCAAATAAAGCTTTATCCTCGTCTTCATCGACTTCCCTAGTATCTACAACAACGCTGGAATCAACTTCAACCATCGAAGATACGAATAAACTTGGGCTGGAGATTGTTTCTACAACAGTGAAGAGTAACGAAGAGGAACACTTTGTCCTGACTACTGAAGAGTTAGCTAATTTAAAGGCAATTCCATCAGAAGCCAATGAAGATGGGGAATCTACCAGAGTTAATGAAAGTAAGGTGACAAAAGCTCCAGAAGTAAAAGATGACAAGATGGAGAAGTTAAAAAGTATTCTTGGAAAGTTAAAGGAAAAATTGAATGATATGAAAAAAAGAAAAGAAGAGAAAGAAGACCAGGCAGGAGAAATTGAAGAGAACATCGATAATGTAGCCACTACAGTAAGCCCTCAAGAACAATATAAGCAAAAAGTGAAAGAGTTGGTGAGAAGATTGGAGGCTGAATTGGAACGTTTAAAGGAAAAGAAAAGAAAGGAGGAAGAGAGTAAAAACGCATCAAATACTAGCAGCATTGGTACTACTACGTCTAAAAGTACTATTGAAGAAGAAGTTGTGAACGAAGAGAAAGCCCAAAAATCAACTGAAGAAACGACCAAGTTAACTGAGGATTCAACCCCCACAATCCCGACTTCTCTTGACATTACTGTAATCCCGACTAATGCTGACAATTCAAGAATAAGTCAGTCAACTCAAGAAAATATTCAGAGTTCAACAGTGGCTGTAAAAGAAAACTTGGCTAGTTCAATCGCAACACCTTTACTGACTTCAAATTCTCAACGAGAAACTACTGAAACTCCTAAGAGAGACATCTTAAAAAGTTCGGAACAAACTGAGGGTGAGATAAAGCCAACAACAACTAAAGTCATTGTTGCTGCTAACAATGAAGAACTGACTCAACCAACAACTTCTTTTGTACCCTCAGGGATTCCAGTGGAAACTACGGAACTTACAAGAATTTTTAGTTCAGAAAGAAATCTCTCAAAAGAACTAGAAATTATTTCATCTATTAGTGCTGCTACGAGTGCCAAGACCGAAAATTCAACGGCTGCAATATCCGTTAAAGACACTGCCACGCCTGAAGAGAAACTTTTAACAACCATTGAAGCCATTCAATCAACAGAAACTGAGTCATCAACAACTGAATTGAGATTGGAAGCAACTGTTCCTCCAACCGAATCTCCATTTAAGTTTGAGTCGAATGACGTCAACCTTGTAACGGAAGCAACAACACTTGCAACGACCGTTAGGAGTACTGCCAGCACAACAGAAGAGAAGATCATTGCCACAGTTCTTGTTGGAAACGAAATTGAAAAACCTGAAAATCATGAAAATACTAAACAATCGGAGGATAGAGCAGAATCAGCAATGGTGACTAATGGAAATGTAGCTTCAACTCACCAGACAACGGACATCAGAGAAAATAATGATTTGACCAGTTCAACGAAGATCTCAGTGGCTACGAAAGAACAAGAGAATGTTCAAGAAACCACTGTAGAAACAGTTAAAGATAATGAGAGAGAAACACATGCCTCCTTTTTGCCAATAACTAAAGAAGAAGGAAAATTGACATCACAAAAAACTGAAGGGAATACGGTAGCAGTTACGAATGCCCCCAGAAGAACTGTTCGACCATATGCATCATCATCTGAAGAAGACGAAGAAGAGGATAGAACCCTCAAATCTAACAGAGAAGAAGTTTTAACAACCAAGTCAACAAGTAAAGCTTCTGGAGATGATGAAATAACAAAATCTTCCCTTCCAGGTCATTTGGAAGAAATTTTAACCGCCAAAAATATCGACGAATCTCCTAAGACATTGAACGCACCTACAAAGACATCATCGTCAACTACAGCCCTTCCAACGTTACCATTTAATCCCAAAGAAATTCCCGAAAGAGAGACCACCGAAACAACTGTAACAACCGAGTCAACAACATCCGAACCTACAACAACATTCATTCCAGAGAAGGAAACTGCAGCCCCAACAACTCCCAAGACTACTGTAACAACTTTGGACATAACTACAGTAATCGTGACAACAACTACTACAACTGAATCACCAGTTACAAAAAAAATATTGTCAGATGGCTCTTCAGGACCGTCATTTGTTGTGGCCGATGTTTCGAAGGAAATGAGTACTTTAACTACTGCAGGAACTACGATTAGTGAGAGTACTAGTAAATTGACAACAGAAGGAACTTCCATAACGACTAGCGAAGCGAAAGAAGGTCTGATTTTATCTTCTGTTGGAGCTACAAGCACTTTTGCGACGTCAGAAAAGCAAAAAGAGACGTCAGTTACCGAATCGTCAACCCAAGAAGTCTCCAAGCTAACTTCTGAAGGCATTGGGGAAACTTCTGAAGCCCCAACATCTCAATCTTCCTCGTCATCGACCTTAACAACCGCTACGGAACAAATTACAACGGAAGGCAGCAAAGCAGCGACAAATTCTTTGCCCAAAGAAGAGCCCAGCTTCCACATTGATGATCAACAACAACATATAGAGAAGCCCAATAATCTTTCCGAGCCTCCGCCATTTTTCCCAGACGGTCTCCCCGGCATTGCAAAACTCCCAAAAAACGTGGATGAACACACATTAATGGAAAGACATAAAGAAGCCAGAAGATGGAGAGAGAAATTGGAATTAGAAAAGCTTCATGAGAATGTGGAAGGTCAGGTCAAATTTCAGAATCCGGCTGAAAGAAGGAGAATGATTGAGGAGAAATTGGAACAGTTGGCAAGACTGGAACGGTACTATCACGAGAGGCTGGAACAATTTAGATTGGCTCAGCGAGCAAGAGCGAATCATGTGGAAGAAGCTCCTAGTAAGTTGGGTTACTGTAGTGTATGGTTAAGAGTTTGGTAATAGTTTATTAATCCAATTGGAAGTCATCTAGATGGTGTATGGTGATTATTAAAAAATTAGGGGTTAACTCTCAAACACTTGAAGACACTTTTAGTTCGCGCAGGGACTACAGAGTTTTTAATTTAAAGGAATGCCAAAAACTAGAAGTCGAACATTAGCGCTTTGACTTCTATGCAGTCAATATTTTGAATAAATGAAGTGTTGAACTTTGAGAATTCCCCTTATTATTATAATTTACCCATCGAAAATGATTGTAAAATCCTCAAAATTCCATTTTCAGTTGCCAAACCAATTTTGACGACCTCTACAACAACGACCACTATCACCCCAACAACTTTGGATCCTTCTCTTCCATCGCACTGTGCACCAGTTGTTAAATTTATCTCCACTTTCCACATCGATGATCCCCATGAATGGCTGAAGGGGAACTGTGTGTTCGTAAAGGAGTATTTCCCTGGTGCATCCTGCTCACAAATCGAAGATCTCTTGGCTGTTTGTTTCAATTCTTAAGCCGTTTGTTGACTTATACATTATATACCTCATTTATGGTGATTTCTAATGAATATTAAATTATTTTTGGGACTTGATGGCTTTTAAAGGGCGCGAAGTGAAAAGATCGGATATTCTTAAAATTTTGCACACATGTTGTCTATAAACCGTATATTAGTTCCTGAAGATCATAGCTCTCGCTTTGAATAGGTAGCCAAGATATTCAACTACCGTCGCCGACAAGTTAAAAAAAATGCAGAGAGCGGACAGAGAAAGAAAAGAATGGCTCCAGGCAAACTTTTTAAGACCTAGGCAGAGCTTGAAAATTGATTCAGAAGGCCCTTAACAATTTAGAAATGCACTATGCACTGCCCCCTTTTTTTCACAAGCAAAATAGTTTTAGAAAAACTAATTGGGTAATACAATCTTTTTTTTTAAAAATCATATTTGAAATTAAAGATGATTATGTAAATTTTTGAAGATCCAATTCTTGCTTCTCGAGTGTCATATTACGTTCCCGCCCCCTGTTATCGGTCGTATCACCTCATCAAAAGCTCCGAAGATGGCTGTCGAAACCAGCGAAAAGTTGCCAAAAGATGGAGAGACGTTACGGACAAGGCATACCGAGTATGAAGTAAGTTTAAACACACTTTGTATGAGCCCTAGCGACACTTGTTTTTGATCTTAGAGTTTTATATTATCTAAAGTACAGCGCAAAGTTTTAAGAACCGTTGAAATATTTTGGTCAACATCCGTTGAATATTTTGGTCAGGGATTTTTTTCAAATTTAGATTGTCAAATTGCTGGGAAAAGGCGGCTTTGGTGCTGTGTTCGAGGTCAAATCCAAGGATGGGCAATTGTTCGCGGCCAAGTGCGAAACATGCGATGTGAAGAAGAAGGTCCTCTCCATGGATGGTCGAGTCCTTCGAGGTGCATTCATGATCAAATCACCCCATTTTTGTACTATTGTGGATCGAGGAAAAATGGAAGGAAGATTTCGATTCTTGGTTATGAAATTGGTAAGCAAAGCCATTTTTGAATAGAAAAAGTGACAGATTTATTGTTATATGAAACATGGTGAAAAGTTAAAATGGAATTTTGAAAAATTGTTCCGCTCACACTTTGCAGAAATGATCGAAATTTCGATGATTTAAGCTCGAAATTTATTTTTTGTACAAAAAATCGGTCTGAAGAGTAATAACATTAGCTCTCTAAAGCTTTATACAGCCATCTTCAGCGATTTTTCTGCATAAAATTTCGATTTTTTATATCAATTTATTATTATATTACTCTAGGTCGGGCGGAATTTATGGGATCTCCGTTTGGAACGAGAACGTCAAAAATTCTCACTAAACACTGCCCTCAAGGCTGCAGAGCAATGCCTTATGTCCATAGAAGATCTACATCGAATTGGCTATCTACATCGGGACATAAAGCCTGGGAATTTCGCGATAGGAAGGCCAGAAACTCAAGAGCATCACATCATTTACATGCTGGATTTCGGGTTGTGCAGGAAGTTTGTGGGGTAAGTACGTTGTTCGAGCGTTGTTTGTTCTTTATCTTTACTCGGGCGCAGCTCAGAAAAATTATTTTTACGGTCCAATTGCAGTGACACAGAATCCAAAGACCTCCGAATGCCCCGCGAATCAGCACCATTCCGGGGGACCACTCGTTACGCTGCCATCGCAGCCCTAAAACAGATGGAACAGTCACGAAAGGACGACATTGAAGCATGGTTATATATGGTCGTGGAATGGACAGCCGGTCAATTGCCTTGGCGGAAATTAAAAGGAACCGAAAAGGAGGATGTTTTGCGTTGGAAAGAAGCCGTCAGAGCCGGTGAACCCTTGGAGGAGTTCTTTTCAGAGTGCCCCAAAAGAGAATTCCTGGCCATAATGCAGTGTGTAGATGGCCTCTTATATCAGAGCGTACCCGATTATTCCTACCTTTACTTTTGTCTACAACACGCCGCAAAGGTGAGAGAGAAAGTTTTTAATTTATTTATTTTTTTATTATTTTGAATTTTTGGTAAAATTTTAGAATAATGGAATCAAACCAAATGACCCATTGGATTGGGATCCCGATCATCCGTTCCATGGACCATCTGTGGCAGATAGAGACAAAAGAATCGAGTTGGTTGTAAAAGACTGCAAAGAAAATGAGAACGAAGAAGAAGACAATAACAATGACAAGCGGGAGAGAAATAAGCCGTCTGAAGGAAAACAGAAATAAACTTTACTGCTTCAAATTGAGAGTTAAATTAATTTTTGAAGCCATTATCATCAAAAAAAGAAGAAAAATCAATAAAAAGGCGAACGGTGGAAAAAAATTTTTTTGCTATTCTCTGCGGCTTTTGATTGGATAAAAACATCGTTTTGGAATTGGTGTTTTTTGCCCAATAACTGTACTTGACTAACTTGCCCACAATGGCGACGCGCGTCTGCGTGGGAACAGTGACCCATCTCTAGCTCTCGCGGTCCCTGTCTTTTGTATCAGCCCCAGAAATCCCTTTTCCCATTATTCGACCAAACACTTCTTTATCCAGACAGAGCCCACGGAATGTGTTAGCCACTCCAACTTCCTTTCTTATCTTTTGTCCCATCACCTCCTTTGATCAATCACCGTAACCACATTTTTCCCTATACACAGTTACAATTAGCATTAGTTTCCCTTCTAAGCCCCTTCATAAAACTTTTATGGCGCAAGTACAGATGGCTGCTGATATAATATTTATTTAGTTCTACTGTTTGAAGATAACATCGTAGTTTTAAATAGTTATTTTAATTGTTATTTCTTGTATTTTCCATCTTATTTCAGATCTTCATCCTCATCCGAATCGTATCTCTTTCTTTTGCTGGCCGAGAATCGAACTGACGCATCAACCGAGTCAACAAACAAAGTTCTATATCCATTTTTGGGATTGTAAATCTGATGTGAATACACATAACTTTTCTCATTGTTAATAGTGGCCTTAACTCCATCTTCTGTATTTTGAAGCCGAATACTTATAATGGAATCTTCTCTCAGATTGGTGGCGTTATAAGTTTCTTCTCCGGCCCATTGATCTCCTTGATTATTGGAGAAAGAGATGGATTGCTGTTGGAGGTTTGTCTTCAACGCATAGCCAACCAAATCCTCGTCAGCCAAGAGGTAAATGTAGAGATCACCCTTGCGAACACTGACGTCAAAGTTGAAAACATCTCCTGTAAAGTGATTAGTGGTATCCAATCGTAAAAATAGATGTTAGATCTATAAAATGTAGTCCAATTTAAAAAAATAAGTATAGTCACATAAAACTGTTGTAGGTAAACACTATTCCCGGAATCATTGTTAAAAAGCATCAGAATTGACATCATAATGTTGCAATATCAGTGATCCTATTAGGATAACGAATTAATTTTTGTCCGCAACGAAAACCTCAAATTTTCGATTAACTTGATTTATAATTTCAGTTCATCCAAAATCAACCCTGTTTTCGATTTTTAAACTTTTTTATGAAAAAGTAAATTTAAATAGTGTTTTAGTGATGACAAAACTAAGCTCTAAATTATCAGGATTCCAGGAAAAATTAATTCCACATAAATTGATATCGGAATTAAAGCAAAACTTTTCCTATCAATTAAATCCAAATTTATTTTTATTTTATTTTACCTGGTTTAAAGTCAATTCCCCGTCTATAAATTGGCAGCCGGTTTCCTTCGTCCACATTGATTTTGGGATTACGGATATTTCCAGCGGCCACCAAATATTTGGGGCCTCCAATATAGCTGGTCTCAATGTCACCAATCACTTTTGTGCCAACATAAATTCGAGCGATATTGTAATTGATTACTTGAACCCGGACTGAAACGGGCGTATTGGGTCCTGGAGGAATTGCTTTATTCAGGAGCGAAGCTGAAAATGGTACGAATTAAAATCATTCCCTGAAAGTCCTTGCGTACTTTTACGCATGGTCCTTTTATCCCATGAATAAAATCGCCAAAATTTTACCTTTATCCGACTGAATGTTAATTTTCTTGTCAGCATTATTCAATTCCACAAACAATTCATTCTTTCCAGTCTCCAAATTGATGATTGAAAATACGACCGTCGCATTTTTGATGACATCCAAAGTTCCGTTGAACTTTATCACATCGCCTCTGGCCAACCCTTGGACCCGGACATTGCTGAGGTTGTTGTTGACCACCTTAAAATTGAAATCACCGCCTCCAGAGACATAGCCGAGCAAGAGGACCATACTTGCTACCTTCCACATGTCTCGTTGATTCTAATAATATTGTAAACAGAACCAGGTCTTCTTTTTATAGACAACAATACACCTTTCTTATCACAGTTCTTCTACATCATGTTCCCTGATGGTTTATGATAAAGGAATGTAAGTGAAAAGTTATTAAAGACGATTACATCAGTCCTAAAAACACTTATCCCGCCCTCTAAGAACAAGCCGGATCTTCGAAGAGGAGCGCTAAGATCACGGAACGTGCCCTCCTGACAACTTAATCCATGAGTAACATTGGAACATAAATTTATCACTTCGGTGAATCACTGGGATTTTAAT
This sequence comes from Bursaphelenchus mucronatus, assembly GCA_025436335.1. Classification (NCBI taxonomy): domain Eukaryota; kingdom Metazoa; phylum Nematoda; class Chromadorea; order Rhabditida; family Aphelenchoididae; genus Bursaphelenchus; species Bursaphelenchus mucronatus. Next base: position 3,987,979 of record CM046358.1, read on the forward strand.
TAAAATTGGGGCAAGTTTAATTTAAGTCATTTGCAAGATTGTCAGCTTGTGCTATGCCAAATTCGACGAGACTTTTAGCTTTCTCAGCGAATTAAGAAAACTTTTTTTTCTCTGATCGTTTTCCATACTCTTTTATCCGCAAAGATCGCTGCATATCTCGGTTGTCCCTACAAAGTACGATCTCAAGTTTTGAAAAATCGTTTTATTCACCTGATTTCTGGTTCATTTTTAATACAAAGTTGTGAGAATGGAACTTTGGCAATTTTCAATTGTAAATTTTTATTCAACTTTTTCAAATTCATGTGCGTTTCACACTTTTTAATGTAATTCACGAATGAGAATGCTTTCCATTAATCCTTGGCATCACCCTTTTCCGGTTTTTATTATTCAAATATTTCATTTTTGAGGAGTGTCATCTCACATCAAAAAAAATATTGAGCCGATTATATACATTATTATTAAACTTCAAGTCTCTCGATGGTCGCTTATCAGTTCGCAGAAAACCGGGGCAAAAGGCGTTCTCCATATCAAAAAGTTTACGTAATCACCGTATCCTGTTTTGGTTGCAAAAACATCGCCAAAGATGGCAACAAAAACCCGGTTCCGGAAATGGTGATGCAACATAGTATAAAATAAATAGAAAAATTGCGGAGATAAAAGTTTCCGGAACCGACTGGACCAAAAAAAGAAAATCAGTTTGTTTGTTATCACGGCCGAAATTAAACTTCTACACTTATTTTCAAGAACAGTACTCTGAAAAAACAAAAAAAATTCAATTGTAATTAACGTAATGCAATGAGCACGCCAACATACAAAAAATGATGGTGTGCGTTCTTGGATCCATTTTAGGAAACTGCATATATAATATTATACTTGAAACATGGACTTTCCATAATCCGTGAAAATCTTCAAAATCGGGTATTTAATTTTTGAGAAAAATCAAATTTATTTTATTTCAAACAGCGAGTTTTCGTGCAATGGTACATCACTCATGATTAGATTGACAATTAAAAACTTTAAATCCATTCTTTTCTGCACAATTTTCGCCTTCCTTATTTGGCTTGGCATTCTGCCTCAAGAAAAAAATAAAATTTGGAAAATTTATGCATAGTTTTCGCAAACGTGAGTGTTTCAACCCGATCCTTGACCATAATCAACGTTTTTGTGTGTAATATCGACCCCGAGACTGACCAGCGGCTATCGGAGGGAATAAAAGTGGAGGGAGAAGATTTCGGGGACCTCTTTTCTCCTGATCTTTCTTTCCCCGCTCTCACTCTTGGCCACTAAAATCGTCTTTGCCGCGGATCAAGTAAGTTCTGGGAGATTCTCGAGCTCTTCGAGTGTTTTGTTACTTTTGGTTGTTATTCTTGGTTTCTTTTGTGTATTTTTGAGGATGCGGACCTAGTGAAATATACGGAACTTATGTTTTGTGGCACTGTGCGTACTTGGGTTGCCTTTTTCTGGTTGATCACGACATTATAGGCCGAGGTTAGGGTAGAGATCCGGGCTTCAATGTTTCGATGTCTTCTATTTGCCACACACTACTATTAATTATCATTGCTTTCAGAAATGCCGGAGATCCGGACTGCCGAACAACTGAAAGAGGATGGAAACAAGCGGTTCCAGCGTGGAGAGTATCAAGAAGCGATTGATTTGTACACCGAAGCCCTACAACTTCAGCCCGAACATGCTTTGAGGATCGTTTTATACCGTAATCGGGCCATGGTCAGGCTGAAGATTGAGGATTACGAAGGTGCCGAGAATGATTGCGATAAAGGTGAGTGCTTCCTTTTATACGATTTTACTGCTTTTAGTTCTGGAATTGGATGGAGCGGACAGTAAAGCGTTGTATCGACGAGCATTAGCCAGAGAGCAGTTGGAGAAGGTCGGGCAGGCTTTTAAGGACGCCAAAGAAGCAGCAAGACTTCAACCTGGCGACAAGTAGGATATCTTACTGCTTTTTAGCTGCTTTTGGAGGCAATTCTTGTGTTGGCGGCAAAAATTTTAATTTATGTTCTTAAAGTAATATAATTTTAGGAAGATCCAAGAACTTTGCGAACATCTAGTCAAATTGAATACGGAGAAGATGAAACTTGCCAATTCAACAGAGAACCGAGTCAAGGAGATGTTAAAGATGAGTTTCAATGAGAAAGATCAAGAACAAAAGAAAAAGGCCATGAATAATCTGTTGGTGTTGGCCAGAGAGTCAGAAGACGGTGCCAGGAAAGTATGGCAAGCCGGGATGATTGTCAATGAGCTTTTGAATGTTGTGAAGGACAAAGAGAACTGGCCCGAAGAATTGGCGATTTTGGGTTTACATGTTTTGGATGAGCTGATCAAAAAAAGAGAAAGGGTAAAAAATGATATTATGATTGCTTATATTGGTCTGAAACGTTTCTAAAGTATAGTTTTAGGCCATGAGATTGATAGAACTAGTCCCCATCCCAGTCCTCGCAAGGATCGCCGCCTTCAGAGAGTCCAAAGAATTCGTGGATTCAGCCCAAATTCTCATCGAACGTCTCTTCAGTGCCTTGGCAGCTATGGATCGAAGCAAAAACATCAAGCCAGATCCTGAGATTGCTGAGAAGAACAAACTTCATATAATCAAATTGATCCTCGAGTTGGAGGAGATCATGTCCGACCCTCAATACTCAGCTGCTGTCCGAGAAATGTGTGTGGATCTATTCTTAAAGAATCTTATGCATATGGATGGAGGACTTCCTCGAGGATGGTCCTGGAGATTTGTCGAGGACAGAGGTCTTTTAAAACTTCTTCATCTGGCTTCGCAAATCCCAGAACAATGCGATTATCCAGTTAGTGCGGAGACAAGGCAACATGTTGCTTTGTGTTTGGCGAGATTGTATGATGACATGGTATTTGACACAAAGAGAGCGATCTACAGCGAGAAAGTGGACCAGTTCTTCAAGTAAGATATTTGTTTTTTGACCCTATTGTAATTTTCGATCTTATTCATGATTATTTTTTATATTTTTTAGCGCGTTGATGGCGAATATCAGCGATGAGAAGACTCAGATCAAAATGTGTGCTTTTCTCATCACAATGCTCCAAGTAAGTTAAGATTTCATCGTAATTATTTAAATTGTATTACTTTAGGGAGCAGTTGATCTTGGAATGAAGCTGGTCACAAATGATGCGATCACTGCGTTGATGCTTCAAATGGCTGGAAGTACAAATAAACTGCATCAAGTCAGAGATTTCGCATTATTTTTTAACCTTCATTCAACTTTCCATAAGTTTTTTGTTTGTTTTTACAGTACATCGCCGTTGAACTGATCGTTCAAACAGTCTCGAAACATGAACGAGCCATGGCCGTGGTAACGAATGGAATCCCTGTCCTCAGAAAACTCTTCAACTCCGACGATCATAACGTCAAGGTCAGAGCTCTTGTGGTAGGTCACATCTGATATTATAGTGGACTAATAATTCTTAGGGTCTTTGTAAATGCGCTTCGGCTGGTGGTGATGATTACAGTAAACAGACCATGGAAGAGGGAACCACGTTAACTTTGGCCAAGACTTGCAAGGAATTCTTATTGGACACGGAGAATTATTCAGTGGAAGTTAGGAGGTAGGTGAAGATAAACATTTGATATTTCAGGTAAAATTTTTTAACGTGATACTAAACATTGGTTTAGATTTGCCTGTGAAGCTCTCTCGTATCTCACTTTGGACGCAGATGTGAAGGAAGTGATCGTAACGGATGAAGATTTGCTCAAAGCTTTGGTCTCCTTGGGTAAAGTCGCTGGTGCTCTCTGTGTTTTCACTTTGGCCAATATCTTTGTCAATCTGACCAATTCGTATGAGAAGCCGAAAGTAGAAGAGGAGTTAGTGAAACTGGCCCAATTTGCGAAGCACCATGTCCCGGAAACCCATCCTTTGGACACCGATGAATACGTTGACAAAAGAGTTAAAGCTCTCGTTAAAGGCGGCGCTGTAACTGCTTGTGTCGCGATTTCCAAGACCGAAAGTAAGAAGGCTTTGGAGTTATTGGCCAGATGTATGTTGGCCTTCACTTCGGATCAAGAATTGTGTGGCCAAATCGTCAGCGAAGGTGGTGCTAAACTTTGTCTGACCTTGTACAAGGAAGCTGATGAGGAAGGAAAGATCAAAGCGGCTCATGCCCTAGCTAAACTCGGAGTCGCCTCAGATCCCAATATCACTTTTGCCGGTCAGAGAATGTATGAAGTTGTAAAGCCGATGGTCGAACTGCTCCATCCAGAAGTGGAAGGTATCGCTAACTATGATGCTTTGCTTACGTTAACTAATCTGGCCAGTGTCAGTGATTCGGTTAGAAAACGGATTATGAAGGAGAAAGCTGTCCCAAAGGTTGAGGAATTCTGGTTTATGACTGATCATGAACAACTGAGAGCAGCTGCGGCAGAATTCTTCCTCAACATGTTGTTTTTGGAGGAATTCTATGAGTATACGGTCAAAGTAAGTTTATAGATGTGCCGGTTGTCACGGATATGATTAGAACCGATTACATTTGGCTAATCTAGGACTCCCAAGACCGAATCAAACTGTGGGCCTTGTATTGTGACGAAGGAGAAGATCGTCTTCAACTCGCTTCCTCGGCTGGATTCGCCATGCTAACTCAAGATGAAATCGCTGCTAAAAGATTCCTCGATGAGATCAGCTCATGGCCAGAATTATTTGTGGAAATGGCGCAGAACGAGAATCCAGAAGTCCAACGACGATGTATAATGGGAATCGCGAATATCGTCGAGCATTCTGAAGCCTTAGCAGCAAAAGTCATGGCGGTAAGTTTGCCCAATGCTTTAATGATTTCACAAGCTTAAGAGCAGCGTACTAGTTTAGATTAAGTTTTAAAAGTACTAAATTGTAATGCTTTTACTTTCAGACGGAGGTATTCAGAATTCTCGTAGCCGTATGCAAAGTGAAAACAAAAGGAAACGAACGTGAAGGTGCTGTGAAGGAAGCCCAGAGGGCATTGGACGCAGCCGAAAAGTTTGGGTTAATAAAACCGAGTGATCGCGAGATTTTCGAAAGGAAAAGCAACCTCTCTACCGTACCCGAAGTGTAATATACATTGTCAAATCTTTGTTACATAATCAATGTACAACTCAAGTAGCCTTATTTTGTCATCTCCGTTGACTGTTATAATAGAAGTTGTAAGATAGCAATAAAATTTTTGTTTTTTTTTTTTGATTCGATTGAAGGGATGAAACATATGGTATTTGTTTTGATAGCAGACTTTACCTATAAATTTGAGTACTGTCAAGAATCGCAACTTCTTATACTACGTTTCGCAGGCTGCACTGTTGAGGGCGCGTGCCGGCAAATTTTTTTTTATTTTTCGAGTCCCGCAAAGAAAACAAACAAAATGTACCGTATTTTTGAGAAAATGGAAAATATTTTCCGTTCCTTTTATTCAACAAGGTTTTTGTTTTTTACATTGCGTTTCAGTGGGTTTTGGTGATTGAAAGTTTATATTTAATTTTTATAACGCTCTCTGTAAAATTTATTTATTCCTCCATGTTCCTCATGATTTTTAGATTCGAATTTGGTCTTTGCGTTCTGAGGAACCTAAAAGGAACTCGAAAAGTCGGATGGAATTGCTGGTAAAGTTTTACGTTTTGTATGCTTTCAGAATTTAGGTATTGACGGCCAGGTGGCCATAATGTTGCGTGCTTTTAGCGTGCCTTTTTATTATTTTATGGTCTGACTTTCTTTTGCTAAATGCTATATCTAGGGGTTAGTTGGTGTATTTAGTATTATGAATGAACTTTACAGCTTCCATGCTGTTACCTCTTTACGGAGTTTTGTTCGTTTTATCATTTTTAAGCATTTTGTCGCGACCTGTATTTTTCACTAGCGCCTTTTCCGCAATTTTGCCCATCTTTTTCTTATTCTAGGACCGTCATGTCTTCACCAGCCGTCGAGGGTTTGTCCCGAGGCCCCAAGAAGGGTTTCCCAATCACCAAGACCCCCAAGAAGGTCAAGGCCAGCCGCCATCGTGGTGCCCTGTCCAAGAAGGCCAAGATCACCCGTGAGGTCGTCCGCGAAATCACGGGCTTTGCCCCCTACGAACGTCGCGCCATGGAATTGTTGAGGATTAGCAGAGATAAGAAAGCCCTCAAGTTCTTGAAGAAGCGTATCGGACAACACCAGCGTGCCAAGAAGAAGCGTGATGAGATGCAGCAGGTCATCACCAACCAACGTAAACAACACAAATAAGCTGTTTATTGGATGTCCGTTGAGTTTTTTGTTGTTTTCCCAATAAATTCTTATTGTAAATTGTTGTTTCATAAAGTTATTGTTATATATACTTGATTTTTTTGATTGGAAAGGGTTGTTAGGCGGTGGGAATTGGGTAAGAATAGAGAAACTTCAAAATAGTTTCACTTTGTACGAATGGTCCTTCTCCATCTTGGTTGTTTGTTTTCGTTTGGACGTGCTCTCGTTTATATAGCGCCGATTGCGCACTTCCCCATCTCCCTTCCCCTCTTCCCGAAACTGGATTCCCCCATTGGTCTCAGTAATCGCCACGACAAATCCGGGAAATGGTCGTTCCTTTCGAATCTGAATGAGCGTCGGCCACTTACTGGTCATCACAATCATGGTAACGATTCATTCCCCCATTTGTGAGTTTCTTTGATCAACTTTATTATTGTGTTTAGTCCCATCCAAGACCACGCATCCCCCCTGTTGTCGGGACACCTTGAGTCAGGTAACTTGCCAGCGATTACAACGAGTAAACGCATCGACTTTCGGACATCGATGTAATTCAGATGTGGAGTTTAGGTAAAATATTGTCATCGATTGGTAAAACACCACAAAAGGTCTAAATTATCGTGTTTTAGACTAATTCAATGTTGCGCGACATGTAATCGTTTCAAAGGAGCAATAGATTACGATCGGATTGCTGAATCTCTAGTACAAAGTCAATGTTTTGATCGTTATGGAGATGTCTTTTGCAAGAGATACGTTGATGCTACAGATGTCTGGGAGATGAAACAGCGGCCCTGTGATGGGAACAACCCTTATATAGCGTTTAGGTCTTGCCGAAAAAGCTGTGGGTTCTGTGATTTCTCTCAGGTCAAGTACACTCTTCACAATGCTCTCGAGGCGTGTAGGATGGTCGATCGGTTACAGACGATATAAAATCATGTTTTAGAGAATTTCTGTGGTCTCAGAGAATTAGAAAATGTAAGAGGTTCTATTATTTTACAGTATAAAAATAATAATTCAAATAAATACAGTAATATTTACAATTATGCGGAAAAACTGTTGCTTTGAAGACGGAATCGAGGATTATTTTCGTATAAAATAGTCTTGAAGATACGAACTTTGATTATCGTACTGAATGACATCACTAGAGAGAAGAGACTGCCCATCCAGAGGGTTTGAGATCTGAGGGAAGGGTAACATCCCTAAAATTATAAAGTTTTCCATAGAGAGTGATGATACTTACCATAAGACTTTCAAAACAAGATTCTGGAGTCCTAAGAGGAGGGAATGTGTGCTGATGGGTGTACCAGTCAGTTTCCCGATAATCTTTTGGCCCGTAGATTCCACAACATTCATTCTGAAAATGAATTTTTGTTGTGTAGAAAACGAATGTTGAATCAAAAGGGATTAAGTTAGGCAGGGAAATATATACTTACATTTTCTTGAAGTCTATCCCAAGCCCCAGTAATCTTTGTATACCATGGAGAGCCATATCCGATTTTTATTATTTGAAGTAAAGCCTCGGAATCTGATGACATTTTGAAGATAAAGAAGATGATCACCAATGAACTGGTTAGATTAATTACAGCTGAACAAATTAGCAATGGACCTAACTGTAAAATACATCATCATCAAGTTGGATTTTTATGTTTAAATTTATGATCTAGTATAATATAAAAAATCAAAAAAAACTTTTAGCTGGTGCAATAAAATAAGTGATCACTAAACTTACATAAAATGCGATGCTGTCTCTTATTTGGCATTCTTTCCGATTAAAAACCAAAATAAATCCTCCGATGATGACTTCAATTATGACCACCAAACAGAAAATTGAAATCAAAAACTCTTCATAGGTGGCCAAAAATATGTCCCAGAGGCCGAATAATGCAACAAGGGTGCAGAATGCCGACAAAAATGAGTGGAACTAAAAATTTATACCAAAATGATATTTTAGATGACAAATGATTACTTAAGTTTTACAGTAAAGTTTTGTATCAAACTAAATAAAGGTGCTCGAAATGACTCGAAACCCACCAGAATAATGAGATCACCATCCAAGGCCATTTCCGACGTGAGTGTTGGCCAGATCGGCTACCGCCGCGAGTCCCGTCGCATCTTCTTCTCCAACTTTTCTCCATTCTTCTCGCTGGTTTTGTTTGTTTTGTGATGAGTGCGGTCATTTTTTGTACCAATCTCGACCTCACCCCCAATGAACTTGCAAATGGAATTAAACGCACTTGATCGCGATTTTATTTCCTCCCACCTTCACGTGGAGAATAGCCGCAGGCAAAAGATTTTGGAAAAATCTGAGAAAGCGAAATTTGAAAAAATCATTTTTAAAGGTTTATTACTTTTGCAGGCACAAATGTAATGGCCGTAAATCATTGGATATTGGTCTGCGTCATATGGAACTGCCGTCAAAAAAAATCACAGCCCTTTTAATTGACGACAGCCGTATTTTAATGTTTTTTGGCAATAATTTTTCCAAAATTTCTTTGATTTCTCTTCTCATTCAAAATTTATTTAAATTTTTATTCTCCTGGAGGCATTTAAAGGACTCGAATCTCATGGAAATCCAAGTTGATTCTTTGGTGGTCTCCGTGAACTTGTTTTATTTAATCCGAATCCCGAAAGCCCATTTAGCCGGTTTTATGGCGCCTTTTTTGGTCTGCTTTTATAAGCGTCGGCGGACCTCCGGTGTTGCCAAATATTGATGAAGTTGGAGGGTAAAAGGAAAATTGAACACTAGGATTGAAATTCTAAAGGATTTGAGGAGTTTGGAGGGATTATAATACATACATATCAACAGGACGTTCCGGGGCATATAAAATGAGGATTTATTTTGTTGTAATCGGGGGAAAAGTAATGAATTCTTCATTCCAAACAAGGCAGGTCACGTAAAAATTTTTGCGCAAAAAAAATAGCTGAAACACCTTGAACTTTGTCACAGTTACAGTAACAGCCAATTTTTTACGCCTTCAATTCCTTTTTTCCTTATTTTCCAATAAACAAGTTCTCAATGACCAGTGCCATTGCCAATAACTTAACCAGTAATTTCCTGGTCGTCTATTAACCAGATTATTGAGCTTTGACCCTGTTTCTCCTCCTCCTCTGACCCTAAGGGCATCAACTTTTTGTGGCAACAAGTGCGGTTCAATTTCATGCCCGGCGGGTCTTTCTCCATTGTTTTATGGAGAGCAAGCGGGGGCCGCCCCTTTTTTGTCATTTCTGGCTTTCCGTCGGCCCCATGGCCAGTGCGCTGATCAACTCCGGCTCCAGAGCCAACATGAACTCGGTGATCATGTGGCCGAATCCGGACCGGAAGATATCAGAGAGCAATCGGAGGCCGTCCATGATATTTGAATTAAGTGATAAGGTCAGGAACTTTAGCAGGAGCGTCAGGAATGCGGCGAAGGATGAGGTCACATATGAGGCGGTTAGATTTGCTCATACTACGACGGCACATGGAATTCCGATGGTAAGTATTAAGATTTGGAAAATGTTAATCACGAGATAATTATGTCATCATTTTTTAAATGATGGCTAGGTTTGCTTTAAAAACGCTTTATTCAAATCATTTTCCCATAAAAAGTAATGGAACTTTTTTCACAATTTTTCTAACTTGCTGACGTTTATCAAAATAACTCTGAGATATTTTTGGAACGCTTATAAACATATAAAGTCATCAATTTTGTTACCTTATCCATTTCCGTCATGTATAATATACTGCCAAATAAGTTGTCTTTTAGGCGCTCAATGCCGGTGCATGGTATGGGAAAATGTTGTGGATGATGTTATCGCTGTGTTCGACAATTCTTTTCCTCTATCAATGTGTTTTGGTTTTCGAAAAATTTCAACGGAATGATAAAATCGTTAGTGTCAAGGTGAGAAGAGAGGTTCTTAGGCCATAAAATCTTTTTTTGAATCGTATCTTAAGATTTTTTTGTTGGCATAGATAGTTAACAGCTTCTTGTTTACTATAATATATGTTTTTCCGTGATCTTAAAATGTTTGTTACTAGTTGAAAACAACTCAAAACCTGACTTGGTCGAGATCTTGCCCTCAGGAGAAATGTCCCGAAATATCTCCCATATGAATTTTTGAGCGCACCTGTACTACTTTTCCCCACTCTCCAATGCATTTTCAAAACGCCTCCGGCAATGATTTATTATTTTCAGTTGGAATTCGGTTCGGCCAATTTCCCCGCAGTGACCATTTGCAATTTAAATCCCTTTAAAAAACACAGTGCCATAAAAGTGAAACAAGTCTCGGATACAGTAAGTACGGTCGGAATCTGATGACTGTTGTAGTTGGAAGCCTTTCATCAAGCCGTCACCTTTAGCAAAGGCGCTATTTATCATCGAACAACTGATGTCAGATCGAGAAGACATCTGAATCCAGGTAAAAAAATTAAAATTTATAGCAAATCTGACGTAATATGAAGCAATTTTAAGACATAAAAAATAACATTTCCTCATTTTATTTTATTATACGTCAGAGCCCTTTTATAATTGTATCGACCAAAAAACGTAATACTGTTTTCATATTTTGTTTCCCCGCCAAAATTTTGATTATTTTAGGCGGTGTCCGAAATGTTCAAGTAGAACCAGTGATGTCAGATTGTAAATGCAAAAGAAGATTTAGGAATTCGGTCAAAATTGACTGCGTTCAGACCAATACTGTCCCTAAGAATAATGACACAATGTGTATTTGTAATTACGATAGACATGATGACACTGCCTTTCCGTGCACGCCAGCAAAGTAAGAGTTACTGAATGGACTTGTTGTAAACATAGGAGGGAATGCTATTTTTATTTTTTTTCCGCTTGCGAAACGTAAGTGTAAAGGAGCTGTCGAAATAATATTTTCTTACGAGAGATTTGAGGAGAGATTGTCACTACAATCTAAATTTTTTGTTCGTCCAACATTTTTTTCCACATAGTTTGTCATCATTTTCAGACTATGGGTATCAGCAATGTGTCCGGATTGTAATGACATTGGCTTCTGCAATCTGCCCGACACTTCTGGCGACTCCGAATATCCTTGTATGTGTCTGAAAGCACTCAATAATCAGACCCGACGTCCCTTCAAACACTGTCTTCTGAAGCCCCGACGGATAAATCGAATGTGGGAAACAAGGGGAGAGGAAGTCCCAGATGAAGATTCACCCTTTTACAGCGATTATATGAACCGATTGAAGACGTTGGGATACGAAAACATGACTGATGAAGTGGCTATTACCACCAAGACCAAAGAAAAGTAAGCTTAGAAAGTGATATTACACAAAAAGAGTAGTATTTCTTACAAGTTAAGAGTACTATTTACTCGATTAGTCATAAGAGGATTAGAGAACTTGAAAATGATTAATCTATAGAATTGTTTGAGAGATGTAAATCCTTGGCCTTTTCATGCCCCACTGGCTATAAACCTTTATTTCCTGAGGCGAAAAACAGTTGCGCAACATTGGGTAGATATAGATATAGAAAAAGGTCAGAGAATGACTGAAAAAAAGGGTTCATTGAAATGAAGGCAAATATTTTTGGTAGAATAGAGTTGGTAAAGTTGTTAATAACAGTATTAAAGTTACAGTGATTATTTTTGAGGGCATTTAAAGTGCTTCTGACAAAGAAAATGGCTTCAGAAGAAATTTAAGAGGCTTACATTTTGTTACTAAGGTCCTACATTAAAATTTTTGAACTTACTTTTATTCAGTTTTATTACAATTCGACCAGGCATTAGGTCTATTCCAAAATTTTTACTAAAAATTCATTATGGATAATATAATATTTGCACAAAAAATTATTTTTTTGACTTATAATATTATTTCCAGACTGGTCTTAATCATGGCCGGAATGCCCTTGGAAGATCGTGTGGCCTTGTCGTATGGCCGAACCGAGCTCATCAAGATGTGTTCTTTCGACAGTAAACAATGTGATATCGAAAAGGAATTCAAATTACATCTGGATCCGACTTTTGGGAACTGTTTTATTTTCAATGGAGATCCCAAAAAGAATCAGACGTCGAGTCGAGCCGGCCCTTCCTATGGTTCGTTGCCTCAGGGCTTAATTTTATTATGGCAAAAAAGTTTTCCAAAATTGTTCTAAAAACAAAAGTCCATCGAAAATATGGACAAAACATGGTTGTGTTGTCCTAATATAGAAGTTAAAACCGATCTAAACCCCTGACAAAGACCACGCCATATCAATTGCCAATCAAAAGGGAGGTATCTTAATCTTTGAATTTGAAAGTTTTCTGTGGAATAATATAGGAAATATGAAAAGAATCGAATATTGGCAATGAACCGTTTGGAGAGCTGTTCGAAAAAAAAAAATTTAGAGAAGCTACGTATCATAAGAGATGACGATTTGTGGAAAGAGACCATGGGGCAGATAAGGATGAGATTATCGCCCATTTTGTTTGGGGTGAGAAATCAAATTGACCTGTTTTATAAAATAATAAATATAGTTTTCAAAATTAGTAGTGAAAAGTCAAATCAGTTTTTTTAAAAATCTTGATTCCAAAGATTCTTTAATAAATAGAAATCATCTTTCTAAATCTTCAGAGATGACAAGAAGACGATTTCCTTATGAGGACATGTCACTTTCGCGACCACAAAGTATCCCCTTGAGGATTGAAAGTAAATAAAAAAACAATCGCAAAAAATCATTAGGAACGTTTATAAAAACCTTATACATCATCATAAATATTTTAGGTCTCCGTTTATTAGTTTCCGTTGATGCAGCTGATTACTTGCCCACAACCGAAGCCAAAGGTGTCCGGATTACAATCCATGACTCCAACGAATGGCCTTTTCCAGAAACTTTTGGTTATAGCGCTCCGACTGGGGCTGTCTCTTCATTCGGGTTGTCTATGGTAAGTTATAAATTAAGATATAATTTCGTAATGTCGATGATGATTGATAAACAATATTGTAGCGACAAGTCAATCGATTGGCTGTAAGTGGAGATGAATGTGTAAGCGAAGGAGAGCACACACGAGGATACATTTATATGAATCATAAGTACGAACCCGAGGTGAGTAAACGATCAAAAAGAGTAGCGCTGATTTTTTGACAGATTACGATGAAAGTTCATGAAAAACAAGCCCGAGTTTAAGAGGCATCTGAGTGAAGTAGACCAAATTTTTAGTATTGGAAGCGGTCAATGTGTCATAGTTACTAAAAATACGTATATATTACAGTTTTTGTGTGTCCATCTCGCAAAGGTTTTGGCACAAAGAGAAATTCTAAAAACTTTTTAGCCAATTTGAAAATACATTTTTTTTGTATTTTGTTTTATTTTTGAGGTGAAGTTGTTAGCTCCAAATTGAGTGATAAAAATTTTAACGACTAATTCATCCTTTGGGACTCGGCTTACTTTCAGGGCTGTTATAAAAGCTGTTACCAAAACAAAATGATCCACGAAGTGCACTGTGCGGATCCCCGGTACCCCACACCCCACAATGGAACAAGATTTTGCAATACTCTGGATCATTATGAAAGTAAGGACAAAGCACCGTAACATTCCTATTCTTCCAGGAGATTCTTTGGTAAAGGCTTCATTAGAATTTACGCGAAGTAAATATCTAATGGCTAGATGTGGTTGTAAACATCCATGTGAACACAATGTCTACACAACAACATATTCATCTGCCAGATTAATGCCTGCGGCATTTAGCATCAATCAGTGCAAGAAGGGAGGAAAGAAAGAGGGAGGAGATTGCGTGGAAAACTTTGACCCGTAAGTTATCATGCCTTGTGTAATACAAAACTTGGTAATTTTGGGGATGATCTTTGTTTTTAGAAGTCAAACAGTGATGTTAGAGATTTACTACGAGCAAATGAGCTTCGAAATCCTTACAGAACGCGAAGCTTACTCAGTAAGTCACAATTTTTCTTATATTAATCATCATTATCACGATCAAAAGCTTAATTTTCCCTTTCAGTTTGTAAATTTCCTTTCTGATGTTGGTGGACAGGCTGGATTATGGCTGGGAGCATCTGTGATTACAGTATTTGAGATTGCGTACTTTGCTTTCCGGGTGTTCACTGTAGCTTGTCGAAGGAAATTTAGAGATCGGGTGGATTCGATGGCCAAATTCTCGACCACTGACACTTTAGACGACAGATTTGATTCGAGAAGGAAGCCGAGTTCAGACGTGAAGCTAACGATCTCTTCTTTGGATAATCTAAAGCCGATGCCCGAGGATGATGACACAACTTTACATCAAGGATGGGATTCCGAGAATAATTCGGTCAAAGATCGACCTTATCTCGTTTAATTTTATGCTTGGGATTAATAGTAATAAAATAACTGCTAAAATTCAAAAGCGTCCTCCCATTTTTAAGGGATAAAACGTGTTATTCAAAGTCAAGAAAATAGGCAAAAACAAAATTGGTTTGAAAAATGTGACCATTGTCACGAAACCAATCCCGTATTGAATACGGGAAGGGAGATACCAAATGGTAATTTCTCTGGCTTCCTTCGGTCATTGCGCTAAACACACCGATTTACCGCAAATAAAACGAAGAAAGCGGGCAGTGGGATCCGAACTCGGAACCTTCCGAGTGCAAAGAAAGCGCTTTCTCCACTCGACTACTCGATCATTATGTTGCGGAGGCTCTTTTATGATGAGTAGAGCAGGCCACAGAGAGGTGGACATTGGAATGTAATGTAATCGCCAAATTTAGGATTTAAAATTGTAAACATTTCATGCATATATTTATTCAACGCTACGATTTTTTCATCGTTTTTGTTACAAAAAAAGCTGTTTTAACTGTTTAAAAAAGAATGAAAACTTTCTAAATCTGCCCTCAGTCGTAAACATTTGAACTTACGCCCGATTCTCGACACCAATTAAAGACCAAACGACCTTCAGTGAGTTTACAACTAAAATAAAAAAAATCAAATCCTCCAAGGTTTCAAAGAAATTTTATTACTAGAAAAAAGAATTTTAATCATCATGAGCAATCAATAATTGTTTATCTTATTCCTCGTGACCTGTAGTTTGATTGGATCGATCTCGACTCACCTGTTGATCTGATTTTTGTAATTTATAACGCCAAACTAGAGACGTGCCCATCAGCAAATATCGTGTATTTTTAAAGCGCATTTCTCGCCGCCAACTTCAAAGAACAACTGAACCAAAAAGAGAAGTTCCCCATCTCGATTGGGGAACAATCAACTATATATAGATAAGGACTGTGCTGCTTAGGGGGCGACCTTTGCAAAACACATCTCTCAAAATGCCCTTTTGGGAAGAGTTTCATTCTAATTGTTTGTATTGTATTTATTTTCTTTGCATCGTTCCATTTGAAGACCTTTAGATTTTCCGTCAATTTTTTAATAAACGGTCGACGACTTTAACTTTTTTTAACGAAAAAGCAATATTATTTTAGCTATATTATTTGTCAGTTAAAATGACATGTTGGATACTGTAAATAGCCCGCGAAGCAAATAATCTCCAAGTTATGTACTGCTCCAACAATTCTGTAAACCCCCGTGGCTCAAAAAAGGTGTTGTCCCTAGGCATCTATTTACAAATTAGGCACTGCCGTAAACACATGCCAAGTTGTATTGGCACTACAACGTCCTGATGTGTAATATTTTCGTCATTCCTCGAGCATTTTACTACTTTGGTTGTTCGCACATGTTATTCTCAACATGGCTTTATTCACTTTTGCTGTGCACCGAAGAGAGAGTCATTAAAGATCTTAATTCCAATTACATTCGTTTCAAATTCCACGTTATTTTCATTATTTTCAAGTGTTGCATAATTAATCCTTTGTATTCTACCACAAATTCTTGTCATTAGCCCCGTTTGCATTTTTGAAGCAACTTTTTCTATCCCATGTTTCCATTTTTTTCTCCAAAATAAGTAACAAAGGAGATTTTTCTTCCCTCATTTTGTTTGCTGTCCTCTCGGGCGCAGCTTGCTCCAAGAAAAACAATTTGATAATTGTTTGTGAATCGAAAAGACGCGTCTAAAACATCCAAAGTGAATTATTTCAGTTGCATACTATAGCAGAATGGCTAGCAGAGATTCTATTGGTGAAGATGCGTCTTCTCTCATCGGCAACACACCGATGATCTATTTACGACGTGTCCTGGACCCGGATTGCAAAGGAAAAGTTGGTAAGCATAATATATTCTCCTTGTTTTCGCTTTTCAACGATGTCATCTTGTTTACTATGAAGTGCTTTCATTGTTAATACTTTTATGATTTTTTTGGGAGGCTTATCGCCGACTTTTTTGTTTAAATTACCGTTAAAAATTCAAAGTTTTTGAAGATCCATTTTCCAATTCTTTTAATTTTTAAGCTGTAAAACTAGAATACCTCAATCCTGCATGCTCCGTGAAAGATCGAATTGGATATTCGATGATAAAGGCGGCCGAAGAAGCCGGAAAGATTCGGCCTGGAGTTACGACTTTAATCGAACCGACAAGTGGAAATACCGGTATTGCATTGGCGTTTATTGCGGCCGTCAAAGGATACAAATTGATCATAACAATCCCATCTTCGATGAGTTTAGAAAGGGTATGTTTAATTGTTTTTAATATTGTTGGTTTCTAGGAAACAGGACGCCTTTCTAGAAGAAACCTGTAATTAAGTGCAAATTGCAATGAACTCGTATTTTGTATTCTTTTTTTATAGCCAAGACATTTTTCCAAGTTCATCCGTTACTGTTAGATCTCTTATACGGTACTTATAAAATTTATTTTTAGAGAACTCTCCTTCGAGCTTATGGTGCTGAACTTGTTCTTACTGAACCTTCAAAAGGGATGAGTGGGGCGATTGAAAGGGCTCAAGAATTGGCTAAGAACATCCCGGATTCATATGTTCTTCAACAGGTAAAAATCTAGTCTCATTTTTCACTGTAAATTAGGTATCAGCAAAAATTCTGAACGTTCTGTTTCAGTTTGAAAATCCTGCGAATCCTCAGATTCATTACGAAAGTACCGGCCCAGAAATCTGGAAGCAAACACACGGAAAAGTGGATATCTGCGCGTTTGGAGTGGGCACTGGTGGCACAATTACAGGAGCAGGTACCTTTCTGAAGGAACAGAACCCGAATTTAAAGGTATCGTTAAACTGCGATGGCTTTAATGATGCTTTCATATAGTAAAAATTTGTATTTAGCTTTACGCTGTGGAGCCGGAAGAGTCAGCGATATTGAGTGGAATGGCTCCAGGACCTCATAAAATACAAGGTAGGCGCACATCAGATTCCTTCATTATAATTGGAAGTTACAAAAAAAATACACTTTCCAGGAATCGGAACCGGGTTTATCCCCACTGTTCTTGATCAGAATATTGTAGATGGAGTCATCACCGTTCATTCGGACGAGGCGATTATTATGGCCAGAAGATTGGCTTTGGAAGAAGGGCTTTTATGTGGGATTTCAAGTGGGGCCAATGTCTGTGCTGCTATTCGATTGGCCAAACTACCCGAGAATGAAGGGAAACTCATTGTTACAGTACTCCCAAGCTTCGGAGAACGATACTTGTATGTTTTTTTAACATTACTAATTGTCATTACTATTGACAACATAATATTTTTCTGTTTTGAGGTCATCGGCCTTATACGCGAGTATCCGTGATGAAGCCATCGGAATGTCCGTAGAATCCCTCGATGAAAACCTCGCGCGTTTAAAGCTGCACGAATTCCCTGAAGTTGCTTAAAACGTTTTTTCATGCTTTTGACACAATGTAAATAAAGGTCTAATTATTACTTGTAGCGTGTGATTTAGGCGTTACATTTTCCTCAAAAATTTTATTAGAGAAACACGGCTAATAATGCAGCTAAAAGTGATATTGTTACAGTATACCCGAAATGTGAGTTGGAGAGTCGTTGTGCATGCCATTCTGCATACTCCACTGGATGTTTCCACTGCTGACAAGCCCATGGAATCACGTTGACGCCAGCGCTTTGAGAGAGCAGTTGGACAAGTACCCTAGAACAATTTGCCATCAATATTGACAAGCAAAAAAATTAGAGCGCACATTCTTCAGCTTATATTATATAAGGCTGAGGACTATTTCATCGCATAAAAGTTGATAAAAAAGAAGGCGACAGAAAACAGCATAAATTTTTACAACGAGAAACTGCAACGTTGTGTCAGGTTGCGCAATGAATTTGCAGGATTCGAACGGAAAGCCGACGCCAAAATTAAAAAATTTGGCGTCGACTTATTTCGCAATTTTTAAGTCGACGCCCGATGTCAGAAATCGGTGCAGGGTTAAAAAAAGTTCCGCCCTTTTCCCCCATGTTCGAGATGTATTTTTTGATTGAAAACATATTGGAATTTGATAGTAAAAAGATTTTTTATCAATATCAGGCTATCGTATTCGATTTTCTACCTTGATTGCGCGCTTTCGGATTGTACAACCCGCCAAACTTTGTGATGTTGTGATGCTCGTTGCACCATGGATAATGTAAGTCAATTTATTTATTTTTTCGCGGAAACTCGCGAAAATTTGTCTTCTATAGATTTAGCGCAGGAAAATAGGTTTCTTTGCGATGTAAACATAGCTGATTTAATGGAATAGAAGCTTCAACGAGGGACCAAACACGAGGACTAAGTATAATACAAATTTTCGTAAAACGTTTCTGGCTCGCAATTGATATTAGATCGAAGCTAAAAGTCTACTCTACAATTAGCTATAGCTAGGTTCTTAGAGGTTCGGTTGAAGATAAAAGAAAATGCCACTTACATTATCCATGGTGCAACAAGCATCATAAAATCACAAAATTTGGCGGGTTATCCTATCCGAAAGCGCGCATTCAAGATCGAAATCGAATAGGATAGCCTGATCTTGGTAAAAAATCCTTTTACGATAAAATTCCAACATGTTCTCAATCACAAAATACATTTCGAACATGGGGAAAAAGAAGAAAAATCTTCTCGAACTCGAGTAGAAAATCCTGGGTCAACTGTTTCCCTGATGGGGAACGATCAGGGGCGGCCACCAGGCCCGGCGGTCCGGTTTTTATCATAATGCCAAACCGTTGGCATTATGATAAAAACCTCCTTTTGTTGTTATAAACTGTTGTTTTAATGTGTATATGGTCTTAAACATGTTTGAAGGCATTATACTACCTTAAGTAATGTTTAGTTTATCGTTAGACAGCTTCCGACCGAAACAACGGCGGCAATTTGACGTCAAGTTGACGTCACTGTCAAAATCCCAACCCTAATTATAAAAACGGCAACGATTTTTTGGCAGGTCGCGCCCTAGCCGGGCTTTCACGGGCCGGGCTTTTGACGGACCGGGCTTCGGGCCCAAAATCGGAAAAATAGGTGCTGGTGACCACCCCTGGGAACGATCCAAAAAGTTTTGGCATAACAAAGGAAAAACAAAGCCACGCTTCTCTTTTCGCCTGATTGGCTCCCGAAACAGTGGGCGGAGCTTCAGGTAAAATCTGCACCAAATTCTAAAATCGGGCGTCGACTTAAAAAAAATGCACCGAATTCCAAAATCCGGTGCAAATCGAAAAATAAGTCGACGCCATTTTTTCAATTTTGGCGTCGGCTTTTTCGTGCACCGGATTTTGAGGTTTTGGAAAAAAATTTTAAATTCTTATATGACCACCTTCATATATACGTACATTTTTTAGTTTCTTTTAAAATACTTGCATTGAATTCCTAGTGTTGAGTTGTAACAAAAACTTCCATCCCTTTTGCCCACAATGCACATCACTCTGTCCAATATAACATTTGTCATACAAAGTGACGCTTCGACAGAGATCGTCTAACGTTGATGTCGGATCTGCCCAGCCGTTTTGGATAAGATCCATTACACTGTTTTGTACCATGACTGCATGAATATGACATTTTGTAGATATAAGTTCTCCATGCGATTGCCAGCAAGGCAGGACTTCGTCTTGAAAGTCTGTAAAATAAAAAAACGATTTTAGATCAGGGATTATGGACATCTGAAGTAGGGTAAAAAAACAAGTTTACCTGGGCTATCCTCGAACGAATTACAAATGAATGACCATGAACTCTGCCCTGCTTCCAGTATTTTTCGTCCTTTAGAATCTGAGCACTTGCTTAAACATACCACGAATTGCTTGTGAGCACTGAAAATTTGTAATTTGACCGAACAACGAATACTGCTTATTGCATAATTTTGCTGATATAATTAGTAACAATTTTAATTGTAATCACACTACACTTACTCGCAGGAAATACTAAGGCGATCATAGACGCTGAGGTGTGAATGTTTTGAGACGAGTCCTTGCAACGGCGTTGACAGGCTTATTGACCACATTTGCGACTTCTCGGCCGCCAATGATTGCATGTGTTGTAACTGTAATATAATGAGGTATCTATCGTATACTTAACTATAACTATTTATATAGTTAGTTTTATTGGTTTTGGTTTTGTAATATAAGCCGACTTTATTATTTACCACTTAATTGTTCAACCCTATTATATATTATGTGTGAGGAGGCTGTAAAAAAAGCGGAATTATGTGAAAGAGTAAGCTTATTACTAATTTCTCAAATCCCTTTACGACTATAGTAGCACTTTCTCAGACTTTACACCCCTTTTCTGCAAGCTTACATACTTTTACTAACAAAGAGCAATTAAAGATGACATAGAATGATTACTCAACGAAAACTCTGATCCGAATAAAAATAAGATGATTTAATACCGTAATACTTCTATTACAAAGTCACTCTTCTTACGTAATTGTCTTTACATCTCAGCAAGCACGCATCTGGTAAATTCGCTTGAACTGGCGGCATCAGAAGCCAGAGGGCAACTAAAAACATCTCCCAAATCATGGGTCATGAGCACATCTTGCCACACATCGCCCCGGGGCTTTTAATTGGCAGGTCTACGGGCGGCGATGGTTTCCTCAAAAACAAAAAATATATATAAAGATTGGCCATATTTCCGCACATAAAGCCGCGCAAATGAACCGCGAAGAGAAGAATGTTTAGGTTTAAAGAGTTTTGGGCCCAAAAACGAGATTTAAATTGACGCCTGCGGGCATGGGATTATTTATTTTAGGTGTGAAGCCGAAGGGAAGAAGAGGATTCTGGCGTCGTGAGTTATGATTATTAATTGCACCTCGAATTTGCATGCGACTTCACTGTGTGAAAAAATTGGGAAAAAGATTGTACAGTGCAAAATAGAACTGTTGCAAAATTATTTTGACAATTTGGGATAGAGGATAATAATTTTATATTACAAGCAACCATAGCACATTGCTCATCCTTTCAAAATAATCCAGATTAACCTCAGGAAATACTTGGCTCTGTTTTATGAATCCCCAAACACCCTCTAATTTACGTCGCTAGGCCATTTCCGAATTCGGCAGCGTTTCAGAGCTTAGTAAATGGGCATCTGCCTATGGTTAAGGTCAGTGTTTACTGACGAATTGTCATCACGGTTAATACAAAAGCTAAACCAGAAAAAATATGAAACCAATGAACTGCCAGACAGAAAAGGCTAATGCGTTTATCCTTTGTTCGCCTAAAGTATCAAAACCAAAATGAAAACAGCTGCAAAACTAAAGTTTTTACACTTACGGAGGTCCTCCCCCTTTCGCCGGTCGTGACCGCAGGGCATAAACAATATCGAACACATAACCGAGGATGTCCATTACCCTTTATACGAACCCATAAACCGACTTGGATTCCAGAGAATTATGTGCACATAATCTGGCCCTCCAACCTGATGCTTATACATCCATGTGTAATATACGGGCCTGGGAATCTAATCCGAACAGGTGAGACCCTCAGAGCCCAAAAACAAAAAGGGAAGTGGGCCCCATAAAAAGAAGGGATTAAACCGTCCATCAAAATAGTCCAGGTAAAACTTGTGGGAGGATGGAGAAGACGATGATGCCCTGCTTCCCAGACTTCCCTACTTCGAACTGGACTTTCAGCAAAGTAATCCCCAATAGCCCGCAGAATAGAAAGTATTACCGACCCGATTATCGGAGGTAGATACTAAAATGCAGAAGATTTTACGTCGGTGCCATTTGTTTATACCTATGATAACATATTTTGACTCAATTCGCTAAGATGAAGGCCAAAAACGACTTTAGAAGCAGAATCAGCTGGTACCGTATAAAGAAATACGCCTGGAAATTTCAAACTGCCGGGAATTTCACGTAACATAGAAAACTGAATCTACAATCCACTCTAAGAAACATTCCCTTTTACTTTTTTTCATATCATACGGTACGGTACCTTCGAGTACTAAAACATGACCTGATTTTTCATAACTCAGTATATTAATTCTTCAGAACACCATCCAGAAACGGGGAATTTTGGGAAAATAACGTTAAATTGCTATAAAAGTTTACTGTTAAAAAACGGTAAATGTTATATGATTTTAATGATTACCCTGGTCAGCTCGACTCTGAAAAATAAATGGAAACCAGAAGGTGCGGTTGCGCATGAGTACTATAAAATATTCACAGAACCACAAAGCAGGTGTTCATAAATTTTGAAAAAGAAAGTGTAAACAATCTGTAGATGACATTTCTCATGTTCCAACTAAATTTCTTGACCAATTCATAAGTTCAATCCACTTTTCCACGGTGCGGTCGGTCGTTTGGTCCAAAAATGATCTCCAATGGAAGTCCTGATGGTAAGAATGGTGAACGTCCAGCTCCGAACACATCGTTGCAGAAGGAAGCCTCTTCGCTGAAATCCCAATCTAGCTCTGACTCCAGGAAAGTCAATTTGAAGGCGGTTGGACTGAGTACCGTTTCTGTGGCCGAAGATGCAGTTCCAATCCCTGTTGACCCGGAGGAACTCAAAGAACTCAAGGTAAAAATGGCCTATTAATCTTTTGTTATCGTATGTTGCATAATCGGACTTATAATAATTATATTGTCTTCCAGGCCCGAGAACATTTATTTACGCGACGTCGTGGCTACTCTTATCATTGTGTGGTCGTGAAGTACCGGAAAGGCGCCAAATTTGGTCTGGTTATCAAGAATGCCGACAATTCCATCTTCGTTTCCAAAATGGACCCGAATTCGTTGTGCGTTGACAAACTCATGGTAAGGTTTATCTAATGTAACGTGCCTATTTATCCGCTCTATTTCCAAAAGTTATCTAAACCTTTTTTTGAGATTGGCGACCGATTGATTGATGTAGACGGCACTCTCATCAAAGACCGTGAGGAAGCCAAGAAACTGATGCTCAAGAGATTGTCAGCCACCAGGAAAGTTAGCTTCATCATCGAGCGGCCAGTATCATCCGAAGCTAAACTTTGTGTCAAGACGGCTCTTCTCTCAGCTTCAACCAGAACATCATCTACAGCTCCACGAGAAAAAGGGAAATGGGCCGCCAGATCGGCCTTACAACGAGAAAATGCCAGAAGGAGCAGTCAAGAAGGATTTCATTAATTTATTGTATGGTTGATTACACCTCAGACTCGCTTCTACTTGTAAATATCGACAGCTTATCTTATTCAACGATTAGCAGAAGATATAAAGTGCTTTATATACTTACGGATCTTGAAAAATGCTAAAATCTCCGAATATTTTTCAAGTAAAACAAATGGATTTGACAGTTTCTGTTAGGGTTGTGCCGCCCGTCAACTTGACGGTCTGTCACGTCAAATTGCCGTCATTTTCGTCATGTCAAATTGCTCTGTCATTTTGATTGTCAAATTGATTTTTTTTGGGAAATTTTTTAGAATTTTGCGAAAAAATGGTGCATTTTTCCCGCAACGAAAAATTGTCACACCAAAAATTTATTTACTGCAAGAAACCTCCAGTTTCACTGACTCAATTCATCAATGAGCATTTGGATGATAGCGACATCGGGAACGACGAAGATGATCCGAAAATGGGTCTACTAAACTCTTTTCGTTGTTATAAGCTGTTGTTTTAATTTGTACATGAAGTTAAACATGTTTGAAGCCCCTACCTTGAACAATGTTTTACTACCTCGAACAATGTTTTTTTATTATTAGACAGCTTCAAACCGAAAGGACGGCAATTTGACACCATTTGACGAAAATGACAGCAATTTGACATCAACTAGACGTCACTATGCAAAATTCTGTCAAAACCACAACCCCTAGTTTCCATCCTCTCTCACGTTACCTTTTTACCGGAAATAAAATTTAATTCGGACCTTTCTTGTAAAACGGAATGCCAGAATCAATCTACCGTATTTCCCTCCGGGACCCGCTTCTCTCAGGAAGAATTTAGGAAAGTCCTTCTCTTTTTTTATTCCTTTTGCAAAATATTTTACGTTTATCGTGAATTTTTGTCGATCTTGTATAAAGTAACAGTGTTTTCACATTTTTTATTGATTATTTCAGCTTTTAGCCATGGGTTTAGTTAAGGTTGTTAAGAATCGCGCCTATTTCAAGCGCTTCCAGACCAAGCTGAAGCGCCGACGTGAGGGAAAAACCGACTACTATGCTCGCAAGCGCCTCACTGTTCAGGACAAGAACAAGTACAACACCCCCAAGTACCGTCTGATCGTCCGTTTCACAAACAAGGACGTTATTGCCCAGGTTTGTTTTAATTTATGTTTTTTTTTTCTGATTTAGGAGATGTGATCATTATTAGACCTATTGTATGTTAATTTACGCCCTAAATATGTTTTTCAAAGCTGTTCGCTATTCTTTTAGATTGCTTACTCAAAGATTGGAGGAGACGTTGTTGTCTCATCTGCCTACGCTCATGAACTTCCCCGTTATGGCATCAAGGTCGGTCTTACGAACTACGCCGCCGCTTACGCCACTGGCCTTCTCCTGGCCCGCCGCCATTTGAAATCCATCAAGCTCGACTCTTTGTACAAGGGTACCGAAGAAGTCAATGGTGAGGACTACAATGTCGAACAGGAGGGAGATAACCCAAACCCCTTCCAAGCCGTGCTTGATGTTGGTCTTGCTCGTACAACCACTGGAGCCAAGGTCTTCGCCGTGATGAAGGGAGTTGCTGATGGAGGAATCAATGTTCCCCACAGGTAATTCAAGCTTCAAATTTTTTATAACGTTTTAGTTGTCCACCCAAATGATTAAATTTGTTTCAGTGAATCTCGGTTCTACGGATATGACCCGGAGTCGAAGGAGTACAACGCTGAGGCCCACCGCGACCGAATCTTCGGCAAACATGTCGCCGAGTACATGAAACAGCTAAAGGATGATGACGAGGACGCCTACAAACGCCAATTCTCTCAATTCATCAAGGCCGGTGTCTCGCCCGACGCTTTAGAGGGCATCTACAAGAAGGCCCATGACGCCATCCGTGCTAACCCTGAACCAGAAGCCAAGAAGGAGAAGAAGGTCGAGAAGAAACGTTGGACTGCCAAGAAGCTGACCCACGAGCAAAGAAAGGCCCGTGTCTCTACAAAGAAGGCCTACTTGTTGCACTTGAAAAACCTTCAAGAACAACAGTAAATGTTGTTAAAAGTTCATTGTTTTTTGAATAAATTTTTTGTTGGTTTGATAAACTATAATCATAAATGTGGATTATGTGACTTAAAATTTTTGTAATGTATAACTTTCAAGGATGGATGGATTCAAATAATATAATCACCAGCGTTTCGACAGAATTTCTGTGGAATTTTGGACACGGTAAGATTCGCTGCGTCCCGCCACGAAAACAAAGAAGGACAGTGGTACGGTAGGAAAAGACGAAATTTTGGGAAATTTTTCGCGTTTATTCTTTCTTTTTTCTGAATTTAGTAGTAACTACTGCCAATAGTAGTATTACCTTTGGCGTTTCTTCAAAATTTTTAACTTATTGTTCCGTTATTGCACTGTACTAAGTTTTTTATTTGCACATGTATTTGCAGTTGTGTCATTTTCATTTTTACAGGGTTTAACATGTCTCACCGTAAATTCTCGGCTCCTCGCCACGGTTCTATGGGTTTCACTCCCAAGAAACGTTCGGCCCGTTTCCGTGGTAAGGTAAAGGCCTTCCCCAAGGATGATCCCTCTAAGCCCATCCACTTGACCGCCTTTCTCGGTTATAAGGCCGGCATGACCCACATCGTCCGTGATGTCGATAAGCCCGGATCCAAGGTCCACAAGAAGGAAGTTGTTGAGGCTGTCACCATCATCGAAACCCCTCCACTTGTTATCGTCGGAGTTGTTGGATACATTGAGACCCCTCGTGGAATGAGAGCTTTGAAGACCGTCTTTGCCGAGCACTTGAGCGAAGACTGCAAACGTCGTTTCTACAAGAACTGGTAAGCTATTAGGGCTTTTGTTTCGGAATTTAGATGAAACATGTGGAAACTTTTTGGCATAATAGGGATAAGGTCGAATTGACTTGAATTCCCTGGGGTTACATGGTGGTTTAGAGTAATGTGATCTCTGAAGGGCTGTCGATCACTCCGCTGGGCGTTGTGCTTACGAGTGTCGCCGCACCGGCAAAGATGGCCCTCCGCTGTCAATGATGACATGAGGGTTCTTAAACAAGCATCTTTGCAGGTACAAGTCCAAGAAGCGCGCTTTCACCAAGTTTGCCAAGAAATGGCAAGACCCCGAAGGGCAGAAGAGCATTGACACCGACCTTGCAAAGATCAAGAAGTACTGCTCGGTTGTCCGGGTTATAGCCCACACTCAGGTAAATCTTGTTAAATTACCTTTGTTCAAGATCGAACTTGGCTGACCTTTGCGATTTCAGGTCAAGATCCTCAAGCACCGCAACAAGAAGGCCCAGATCATGGAAATCCAAATCAACGGAGGTTCAATCCCCGAGAAGGTGGACTGGGCTCGTGAACACTTTGAGAAGCAGATCCCTGTTGAACAGGTCTTCAACCCCGATGAGATGATTGACTGTATTGGTGTTACCAAGGGTCATGGATTCAAGGGCGTCACCAGCCGTTGGCACACCAAGAAGTTGCCCAGAAAAACCCACAAAGGTCTCCGCAAGGTCGCTTGTATCGGAGCGTGGCATCCTTCCCGTGTCCAGTACACCGTTGCGCGTGCTGGTCAGAAAGGTTTCCACCATCGTACCGAACTCAACAAGAAGATCTACAGAATCGGAAAATCTGCCCTTACCCCCGAAGGAAAGAAGAACGGTTCCACCGAGTTCGATATTACCGCTAAGGACATCAACCCCTTGGTAAGTTTATTTGTTTTTTGAGAACTTTTGACGCATAAGCGATAAACAAATAATGAGTCATTCATTTTCAGGGCGGTTTCCCCCATTATGGTGTAGTCAAGCAGGACTTCTTGATGATCCGTGGTTGCTGTATTGGATCGAAGAAACGCCCAATTACCCTTAGAAAGAGTCTGTACGTGTCCAAGAAGAGAACCGCCTCCGAAAAGATCAGTCTGAAATGGATCGATACCAGTTCCAAATACGGACACGGTCGCTTCCAGACCAGTGCCGAAAAGAAGGCCTTCTTGGGAAAACTCAAAAAAGACTTTGCCGCCGAAGCCTAAAGTTATTCTACGTCTTTGGATTGTTTTGTTTTGTTGTTATCAGTAAAGTGTTAATGAAGTTGTTACCGGGTTTTCAATTTTTTCGTCTTTATGCGTGGAATTCGAGGAATCCTATGAATGTCGCTCTAAAAAAATCTGATAGCACCGATTATTCAGATCGGAAAAAGTTTTTATGGACAAGTCTTTGTTTGGTCTGATCGAACCTCTGAAAGGACGAAGAATTATCTTTGAACTCGTAAACGAAGTGTCCGTCGACGGAATTTTGTTAGCGACATCGAAGAAAGGGTTCAAATTGGGAAACACTCGGATTTACACAAGTCGAGAAGAAGACGAGACACCCGTCTCTTGTTGGGACTGTTTCGTTATTAAATCGCGGGTCCGATTCATTCACTTTCCCCGGAATATCTCTTTGTACAAAATTCAGAAAGAGTTGATGGAATGTCCTGGTAAGCTCACCTGTATTGAATCTAATCTGTTTTTAGTTTAATGTCACAAAATGAAGCTCATCTTGCTCATTTTTTCACTCTTGGCTTTTACGGCCAATGTTATTGCAGGTAATTGTGTTACTTGGTTTTTTATTACCTGTTTTCCATTTTCCACTTTTAGTTGATTTTCTTCGTCACTTTGATGTCGCCGCAACTAATCTTTATACAAATATTCACGGATCCGATCTCCTAACCTTTACAGCTTTCTCTCGCCGTTTTAAAGTTCTCCTCGAGCACGGTTCAGCTCCTTTTTTCCGGGACTTTACTTTAGTTTCTTCTGATGGTCGTCAGCTTGTTAGCGACCTCTTCAGAAGTTCTAGGTTTTACGCAGCCCGTGTTAAGGGATTTCCTTATTCATCTGGGTTCTTTACGGTCGGCGTAGAGCCTGGAGAAATTTACGGACGACTGGACTTATTTAACGACACCTTATTCATCGAACCTCATGCCGATGGAAAGTCATTAATTTATTGGGTACGTCTTTGATCAAGATAAATATATATTTTTAGCAATCCGATCTCAATTTAGAAGGTCTTCGCAATCATTCCGGCACAAAATTACCTCAAGGGAAGCCCAGTTACCTGTTCAGTTACAAGCCGAATTCCTTTTTTGATCAATTCCGAGTAAAAAGAGAGAGTAAACCAGTCAAGAAGAACAGATGTGAGATCAAATTGGTGGCTGATTACGCCTTCTTCAAGTTGATTGGCAACGGGAATTATGCAAATGCTGCCAGATACCTGGTAACTCGACTTATTAATTTTTTTTACTTTTTTTACAATTAGGTTAATCTCATCGAAAGAGTCAACGACATATTCAAGCCGGTAGATTGGGGACATGACAAGAACGGCGATCGTCTTGTCAACCTAGGTTTCTCAATTAAGGAGATTAAAATCTTAGACGAACCCGACAAGGACATCGATCATTTCAATTCCGATAGTAATTATCATGATGCAGATTCTATTCAAGTCTTGAAAGTGGGTTTTTGTCTAGATTTGGTTTTAATTTTAGTCGTTCTCTGAAAAAGAAGGATCTCCAACTTGTCTAACTATTCTCATATCCGGAAAAGTTTTCGCCATGTCGATCCTGGGGCTTGCCAATATTGGTACTCAATTTGAGAGAGGTGTTTGTGCAACGAAACCGATCAACGGAACGTACATGAACACGGCTGTGATATCTGTTCAACGAAGTTCGGGTCTGATGATAACACGAGTCGTGGATTTGGTTGTTGCTCATGGTAAGTTACTTTAAAAATGCTTGTAATTATGGCTGATTAAGTTTTGTTACAAAAGTCATGTTCATTTTGCATTTTAGAGATCGGGCACACTTGGGGTAGCTATCATGATGACAAAGATAATGAACGTTGTGTCCCCAAAGATTCTCCTGATGGCCGTTATCTAATGTATGAATCCTCGAACTCTGGATACGACAAAAATAACAACTGCTTCAGTCCCTGTTCAAAACAAGCCATCCACAGAGTTTTATACATGGTTTTGGATCAATGTTTTGTCGACGAACGGAAGTCCATGTGTGGAAACGGCATTCTTGAACCGGGAGAAGAGTGTGATCCGGGTGGACAACTGTTGTTAGGTCATACTGATGACAACAACCGATGCTGTACATCCAAGTGCAAGTTCAAAGGCAATGCTACTTGCTCTCCCAGGCATTCCGAATGTTGTTCTGCGTCCTGTTCTTACCTTTCTCCCGCTCATGTGTGTCAAGCACACAATAATGACGCTTGTAAAAGATCAGCCTTTTGCACGTGAGTTTCTTTTGGTTTAATTTCAAATTGAGTTCTTTTAGTGGAAAGGATGACAAATGTCCAGCACCTCTAGCGGTGGCTGATGGAACCGAATGCGTGGACGAAGGTGTATGTAAAAGCGGAGAATGTGTTTCGTTCTGTCATAATACGAAAGGACCTAATTGGTCCCCGTGTATTTGTGGTAATGGTACGGTTGCTTATTCATTTATCATCTTTATTTTAGTAACTGACAGTTGTCTCCGATGTTGCCGGTCACCCGAAGGTGTTTGTGAGCCGGTCGAACCCCATAGATACCTACAAGAAGGCTCTATCTGCATCCAAGGTCGATGTAATAAGAAGGTAAGCTGACGCCTGGGTTTCTAAGTCTATCTTTAGCATGAATGTGTAAAAGAAGTTACTGATGCGGCATCACATTTTTGGAGGATTATCAAAGATTTCCGAGATAATCCATCCCCCAAACATTTTGCCGATTACATTGTATTCATCATTATACTAGGTTCGTTGTTCATTTGGGTCCCGTGTGGACTCTTCATTTCTTATAGAGTAAGTTAGATAACCCTGACGTTTATTCAACCAAATAATTTCCAGGATCGATCGAATCGCCAGTCCAGAATCGTTACGACCGACGAAAACGAGCCGACTTTAGTCTTGGGCCCAAAACGTGTCAAAAGCCATAGTCAACTAAGATCGCCATGAATCTGCTCATCACTTCAACCCCCATCCATATCTTTCCCTAATATGTATTCCAAGTCTAAACTCTACGGGTCTAATAGAACATATATATATATTAAATTCCGGAATAAACTTGTATAAATTTTAATAACAGCCGTAACAAGTTTAATCAAAACAAAAACAACTTTTTACTTGGCCTTCTTGGCCCTGATCTTACGAAGGTAGAACTCGAGTTCTTTTCCTTCCAGGATGTAACCATCGGAACGGCCGGATTGGCCTGGTCGGGAAGAAATGACAGCGAGCAATCGACCGGTCTGGAACTGTTCGAGAAGATGTGGTTCGACAGCGGAGGTCTGTTGGCGTTCGGTGTACTTTCGCTGAGTCTTCTTGGACTTCTCCTTCAGGGTGTTGAACTTCTCTTCTTCTTCGGGAGTCAACTTTTGGCCCTTCTTTCTGGCCAAAGGCTGGGCGTAGTGGGATTCGTACCATGACCGGAAGGGGACGGCATCAACCAAGACAACCATCGACTTTACCAAAGTTTTGGTCCGCACAAGCTCGTTACCGGAGGGCGAGTAGACGGTGTCAATGATACGGGTCTTTCTGGTGGTTCCTATAATTTGCGTAGGTCAAAGACAAATCATCCAGACAGCTAAGAACCAGACAAGAACAGCCCAGCCTAAAATTCAACAAAAATAAAATTAAAAGATTACCCTCAGAGGCCCAGGCGAAGTTTCCGGTATCAAGACGAAGAGCACGGTGTTTTAGGTTTCCACCACGGCATCTGACCAAGTGAACACGATGTTGTCCAATCTGTAAACAAACGCGTATTAAAAAGTGAAAAACTTCAACACCCTGGATAAAAATGAAAACTTGGATCAACAATTCCATACCTTGGTGTTGGCAGCAGGACGGCCAAGCTCGAACTTTCTCTTCTTGCGGAATTGGGCACGCTTTCCACCGGTGGCACGGCGTTTGTGCATAGAATCACGGGAAATACCCATCTTGTGATGTGTGGAGTATTTCGAACCCTGTAAATATAAAATATATGAACCGTGCAAATTTATTTTACAATCAAATTCACGCAAGAACAAAGCAAAAAGTAAAATACTTGCAAATTCCCTCAATTTTTTTCTCGATATAGGAATTTTTCTACGAAAAGAATTCAGTTCTACAGTACAATTATCTTTTCGTGGCGAAACCCAGGTCGACATCAGGCGTTCTGTTTGGCGCGAAAGTTTGGCGCCTGAAAAAAGATTCAAAGAAAAAATATTAAAATCCATGGTCTTCACCATCTTTTCGGCAGTTCTGACGACTTGATACGATGACGGATAATAACTTGGGATTGGTGGATGTGAATGATGAAACCAGGAAGAAGGAGGTCACTCAAGACTACCTGGACTTTGTGGACGATAAGGTGAACCGTTTGATGCGAGAAAGACGTGCCTTCATTGTACTCTAAACATTACTGAAATCTTTAGGATTCCGCGAACATTTATGCTCAAAAAACAGAAGATTTGCTTCGATCTCAGAGCAAGAGACTGATTGTTAACTTAAACGACATTAGGGAGAAACTCCCTGATCGGCTGGAAGGGTAAGTTGAGTTTCTCATGCTTCATTACTGTTTAGACTTATCAACAATTTTGCCTTCGAAATCCAGTGTTTGGAAGACGCAGTTCGTCAATTTATTCGGGCAAACTTGGAAGAACTCAAGCAAGATGATGTCCATGTTGGGTTTGAGGGCTCATTTGGTGATCGTCATGTCAACCCCAGGTCTTTGAAGTCAGATTTCCTGGGAAATCTTGTGTGTTGCGAGGGAATTGTTACAAGATGTATGTTGTTTTTGTTGTTTTATGTGGGCTCGGGTACATTCGGAGAATTCTATTATTGTTTTAGGCTCCAACGTGAAACCGAAGATAGTGAAAAGTGTTCATTTCTGTCCGGCAACTAACAAATCTCTGACAAAGACTTACTCGGATCTAACTTCATATAACAGTATGCCCACAAGTAATGTTTATCCAAAGGAAGATGAGAACAAGAATCCCTTGGAGACTGAGTTTGGACTCTCCGTGTTCAAGGATCATCAAGTGTTTGCAATTCAGGTATAATTTTTTTTATTTGCGAAATTTTTTTTTTAGGAATTACCGGAGAACGCTCCTCCTGGCCAACTTCCTCGGTCTGTTGATGTTATCGCTGATGGAGATCTGGCTGATGCCTGCAAACCTGGAGATCGGGTCCGAGTTGTCGGTCTTTTCCGAGTTCTCCCCAACAAACAACAAGGTGTCTCCACTGGAAACTTCCGAACCATCTTGATCGCCAATAATGTGTTGTTGTTGAGTAAAGAATCCACTCCCAGATTTGATCAGCAGGATGTAAAGAACATCTCTCGTCTTTCCAAACGTCCTGATATTGTGGATCTTCTGGCCCGATCTTTGGCCCCTTCGATTTATGGCCATGAAGAAGTAAAGAAGGCTGTCCTTTGTCTTCTTTTGGGTGGATGTGAGAAGATTTTGGAGAATGGCTCCCGACTTCGAGGTGATATCAATGTTCTCTTGATCGGAGATCCATCTGTTGCCAAGTCTCAGCTCCTCCGTTATGTTCTTCACACAGCTCCCAGAGCGATTGCCACCACTGGTCGGGGAAGTTCGGGTGTTGGTTTGACTGCAGCCGTTACCACGGATCCGGATACTGGAGATAGAAGACTCGAAGCAGGTGCCATGGTGTTGGCTGACAGAGGAATTGTTTGTATTGATGAGTTTGATAAGGTAAGTAGTTATTTTTATTATAATTATTGATGTTTAGATGACTGACATAGATCGAACTGCCATCCATGAAGTCATGGAACAAGGTCGAGTCTCAATTTCTAAGGCTGGTATCCACGCCAAATTGAATGCCCGTTGCTCGGTTTTAGCTGCAGCCAACCCTGTGTATGGCCGTTATGATCTCTTCAAGTCCCCCATGGCTAATATTGGAATGCAAGATTCGCTTCTATCTCGTTTCGATTTGATCTTTGTGATGTTGGATGAACATGACATCGAAAAGGACACTAGAGTGGCCTCGAATGTCCTCAAATTGCATCGTTACAGAGCTCCAGGAGAGCCTGATGGAGCCGTATTATCGATCCAACAGGCCGCTGAATCGCTGACAACCTTCGAACCTGAAGCTGAGGATCATACAGTTGATATCTACGAAAAGAATAGGGGGTGGACAGCTGTGAATGAAGTGTACGTAATATTTTTTCTAATTTTATCTTGATTTTAGGGATAAGATCTTGACTACTTCGTTCCTGAGGAAGTATATCCATATGGCTAAGAGTATCAAGCCCCAACTGACAGAGCAGGCCTCTTCTTACATCTCTGAATGTTATACTGAGTTGAGGTCATATGAAAACGAAGGCGAAGATAGAGTAAGATTGAGATTTTGTGTTGAACTGATGTGGTTTGTTGTTATTACAAAAATCTTCTCTTCTAGACTATGCCCATCACTGCTCGTCAACTGGAAACCATGATCCGTCTATCCATCGCCTTGACCAAAGCTCGTCTCGGAACTAAAGTCGAGAAGTCGGATGCCGAAAAGGCATTCAATTTGTTACACTTTGCCATGTTCAAGAAGAAGCCAAAAGAAAGAATGGAAAAGAAACATAATGAGAGGGATCGGGACGATGAGGAGATGGATGTTGAAGAAGAACGAGCACCAAGGGTAACGAGAAGAAGAAGAGCTGCTGATGATGATGAAGAACAGGAGGGTCAACTTCAAGTACAAGAAGAACCGGTCACGAAGAGGTCCAGAAATGATGACGGAATTGGAGTTGATAGGTAAGGGATTCATAGCTGTTTTTATTTTTCCATCGAAATCTTATTAAAATCTTTGTCATTATTTTTCAGATACAACCGATTTAAACAATGTCTTCGTGTTGCCTTCGATGAGACCGAAAACCCTGAGGGAATGCACCCTGTAAACACAATAGTCGAACTTATCCATAAACAGATGGGCCAATTCCCATTCTCCGAGGCCGAGGTTAAAGCTGCATTCGATCTTCTCGAAGCCGATAATGTTTGCATGATCTCAGATGAGCAAGTTGTACTGGTTTAAAGATACTACAAAACTATTTATGGCTGTAATTTTTAAGATTCTGATGTTGTAATAGCATTTTCACTTATTCTAACTACTTTTATGAGTTTAATACACAAAGAAGATGACATATATTTGGGTTTTTTACTCCAGAAGATCGTCCAGGTCAATGTTCCTAAAGCAAATATTGTTTTATAAACAATGGCCTACCCAATTGTTGGTAAAACAAAGTTTTCGTCCTTCTTAATATTGGTCTCGTTTTCTTCGACCATTTTTCCCAAACTTTCGATTAGTTTTGAGTAGATGGAGTAATCTTTCTTACTAAAATTAAATGCTTAAAAAGTGGATTATTAGGAAGCTTACTATGGATTGTGAGAATTGATCAGATTAAAGGCTTCGGAGAGTCTTTCAATATTGTACTCGACATTTGTTGATGCTGGGAATGACTTCGGCGCAACATGAAAGGCCTGTTTCTCTGACCAGATATCCTAAGGTGAAGATTATTGGTTGTAAGATTGAGTGCTTCTTACGTTTGTTGTTTTTGGTCTCATCCATGGTAAATATCCTAGGGTTAAGTAGACAAAAATGTACATCGATGAAGTTAGATCATCATTCGGTAAATGTTCCATTCCATTCATAGCTTCGAGGGAACTACAAAATTGCATCAAACGCTGTATTACACTTACCAAAAGGTATATGATCCCACAAAAGGCCCTCGTTTTCTTGGTTTGGTCTTTGCGTATTTTCTGACATACCATAAACTCTGACATTGGACTTGATCACTCAGATAACGACTCTTATTTCTCTTTCGAAGACCGAATGTTTGCGAAGTTACACATCGATGGACATACCCGAGATGATGTAAAACTCTTAAAGTATGGAGAACTCCGACAATCAGATGTCTGGAAGAGTTCATTTCGATGGAATTGGTCTTGGAGAGTTTAATTAGGTCTTCGAATGTCAGTCCTTGAGGTTCGGAAATAACGAAAGGACGGGGATTGGGTCTGAAGAAAAGGGCTACTGTAGGTAATGTAATCAGCTAATTGTATTATACTATTTTTTGGGAGCAGAACTCAAATTAGAAACTCAGAACCTTACCTCGGAGTCATCGCCAAGATAAAATTAATGTCACTGGTCTCCGTTGTCCTGCGAGTTGTATAATACAGTAGTTTCTTCAACGCTCCCATCTCAAATACCTTGAGAAAATGGTCTTTCAATTTCTTATTATCCACTTGTTTTGTAATTATCTTGAGCAAAGAGATCTCTCTCAACATTCTCGTATGATCGTAGACACTGTCACTGTTACATAATCTCATCGTATATTCTTCTGGACATCTTGTCAACGACTGTTCAACCCCAGATTTGGCTTGACTCTTATCCATCTTCAGATGTCTGAAGACCAAATTTCTTTGCTCAGCTGGTGTCGATGTTGTATTATATCTTCCGATTTCTTTGTGGACAATGTAATCGACGTATTGGCCAATTTTATGTTGAATTTTCATTCCGGCCACTATGAAATGACCTTTGAAACCATCGACTTTGAAGGATCCATAGAGATTGGAGGACTTCAAGGAGATCTGAAGTTAGGACCAGATGGCCTTGACATGAGTTTTTATAGTGGAATTTATCTTTATTAACTTGCCTGAGGCTGGTAGCAGGACTTTACAAAATTAGCCCTCTTTGGAACGATAAATGGCCGTTCTGTTCGACTAACCACAAACTTTTGGAGAGTCTTGGCTCTTCCATTTACAATCTGGTCGATCTTTTTCGTAATCGGAGTCACTTCTTTGCTCGGAGATTGAGAAGCGGCATTGGCATTGGAGATGACCATGCTCTGGAAACTTTTTGGGAACGAATGACAAAAGGAAATTGGAAACCAATTTTTTCGAGATCGAACTTTAGTATCATCCAATACAAGTTATTTTGCAACAACTACATTAGGTAACAAAGCGATAGTTAGAGGTATGAAAGCAATTTGTTTAGCCTGAACATCCTCTGCAGCCACAACAAACACATACGATGACTCTGATGAGTGATTTTTCCATAAATCAACTCCCCGTTGAAGAATTCGTAAGGATAAAAGTCATCAATTTCTCCATTTCTGACTGCGAAGATGTTTTCGGTTAGCTATTTGATATCTGTTTTGGAATTAGCCCGAATTTAGGTTTTGTGGACGCTGAGCAAGTCGTTTATGCGCCGACTAAAAAGGCACATGGATTGATGGGCTGCTCAAAGAATGTTACTTACAGAAAGTGTTATTCCTTTACGAAACACAAATGTATTCGGCGGCAACCGAAAATCCGAATCGCAAGATATTATACTTTCGATTTGATGACAATTGTCGCTTCAAGGTTGGTTTTGAAAAGGTACAAATAGCAAGAGTCATGAAAAACTAGGTTGACCTGGCGTAGTCAACCAATCTTATCATGGTGTTGTAATCATCTGGAGCGAAGAGGTCTCTCTCAACATTCTCGTACGATGACCATGCTTTAGAAACGAATGACAATAAGAAATTGTAATCCAATTTCTTCTCTTCGAGATCGAACTTTACTATCATCCAATAAAAGTTATTTTACAACAATTACATTAGGTAACAAAGTGATAATTAAAGGGATAGAAGCAATTCGTTTAGCCTGAACATCCTCTGCAGCCACAATGAACACATTCGATGACTCTGTCCGCATCCAATTTACTCTTGGGAACTCGGCAAATGCAATTGGTTCCGAAGTTGGTATCCCGAACTTGAACACATCGGAGACAGCAGAGATTCTCGAACCCATTCTTCTTCCACTTGGCCATCAGATTTCCATCAACCAGTTTGGCATCAATGCAGAATTGATAGAGTTGGCGGCTGATCTTCTCCTCTTTCCAGAACAAATCGTAGATATAGCGACTTCTTTGATGATGAATCTAAACTCAACAATCAATTATTTTATCTTACACTTACCCTAAATATTGGCCATTGAGTTTCTGTTTTCCGCTTTCCCTCATGTGGTTCTGATTCGGCTTCTCTCATTTTGCGTTCGAATTCCTCGAGGGTGGGTTCGATCTCATCCCAGCCATCTGGCGGTGGCTTTCTGTGTCTGCGGAGTTTCATCTGGAGACTCATCTAAAGCACGATAATGATTTTGCCACTGAATGAAAACCAAAAAACGCATAATCAAAAAAATCTCGCAGAAAAATTCAAATACACAGAATTTTTTTTATCAAGATACGACAGTGGTTATGTAACCACATCAATACACAACTTATATCTCATGAAAATAATTAAAAATTTATATCTTTATCGCTTAAGAATAACTGAGTACTCGCTACTATACCATACATCATGAAATAAGTGAAGATCAACTAAACAGTCATGCTTTCAAACTCTGACATGAGATGCAATTACAGCGTTCGCCGTAATTAGATAGACCATTTGATTGGAATGGGCGTGGCCAAGGATTAGGGGATTGTCCGAGGGATCCAAAACTGATGCTGTATTCAGAACAAGTTGTTCGGAAAAGGTTGTTGCCGACTTTCCGGACTTGCGATTTTTGATAACACAATCTGAAACCAGGCTACCAATAAATTAGAAATAACATACCTTCTGTAACCGGAACACTTTGAAGATACACAAATAAATGGTGATCAGAGTGACACACAAAAGCAAAGCTGCCATCTGTTGCGCAATTTGTGCCGACTTTATTGGAATGTGAAGCCTGGAAGTGATCATTAAAAAAAAATCATTCAACTCAAGCCATTATAAACAATATAATCCCACCTGAACATATCCAAAAGCATTCAATGTGAATTTATGGGCAATTCGGCTATCGTTTGACACATCTAGTTCATCTAGAGACCACACAATTCCATCATGTTCACATCTTGTGCATAATGTTCTCGGTCCTCCGGGTTGGAGCCTAGTCTGGAAGATTATCTGACTTGAGCTGATATCCGCCGACTGGACAAGTTTATGACTATCACCATCAGTCCAGTGAATGAATGTTGGGAGGTCGCCAGTGGCATCGCATTCCTCCAACTGTTCCGGATTAAATGTGGATTGTTGAGCATCGCCTGAGGGCAGTTCTTGTTTATCTGTTGTAAACTTTTCCAGGGATTCTATTGTCTGTTGAATGGCATCAGAATCGGGTTCGTAAAGGCCTCTAGTATCGGTAGGGACAAGATCTCGCCAGAAATGGCCTCGGGTTTTGAATAATGTCAGCTCGAGGCTAAAACAATACAAAATATATATAGTGGGCAGAAACCACAATGGGCAGATGCCATAATGGGCAGATTACAAAAACTTTAAAAAAATGTTGAATCCCTGACATATTTGTAAAAAATTGTACTTTTTTTAAAATTTTACAATTTTGCTGTGTAATGTAGTAATCTTTGGATTTGTTGTGCGGATAGTGTAATCGACGATGCTGACTTTGAAAACCATACTAATTTTTTTTTTGAATTTTACATTTTTACTTTACTTTCTGCATATTGTGGACGCCCACGAAAATATCACCTAAAAATCAAAACAAAGAGAAATATTTGACTTAAAATTCCTTACTGATCTGGTCCAACCGTCCATACCGAGGAGTCTGCATGGACAGAGCCTTCAAGTTGTCCTTCTAATAACAAATGTCCTTTAACTTTGACCGAAATTCCCCCAGAGTTCACCCGATATTCCACATCTTTTTTTTCGATCTTTTCACCCAACGAGAACGTTATATTGATTTCTTCTGCATTCTGTGTCCACACATATACCGGCTTTTGAGGGTCGTTCATTTCGACATCTTGTACATCTGAATTGATCTCTTTCTCCGTGTCTGCGCTAAATTGGACTTGTCCTGAGCCAACAGTCAAAATCTCCGTTGCGTTAAAGTTTAGAGTGGCCAATTCAAGATTTCCTAAAGCCAAAACGTCCCATAACAAGTAAAATCACTCACCATGATACTGTAATTCCCTTCTTCTACTGACTTTTCCCTCATTCAAATCCACATCCAACCAAACTAATCGTGAATAAAAGTTGCTTTTCTCAGATTCCATTTCCTTCTCCACACCTTGCACGAGAATCGCCAATTGATTTTGATCCTTGGATCTGACATCAACAACAACAAATGGCACCAGATTCTCAACGATCTGATCACCAGTCAAATCTTCGTAAGTGTTATCAATCTTCAGTTGTAGGGCACCATTCCAAGACTGACTTTCAGTTCGATCGCCAGTTTTGTAGATGTACAAAGTACCTGCTCCATTGGAAATTACAGCAAAATCTTTATCCGGGAAGGTTAAACTTGGCGGATAAGATTTGTTGGAGGTGGATGAAAAGTCGATTTCGATTACATCTTCAGCCGAGATGCAATTCCCCAACTAAAAATAACTTTCCAGTCAAAAACTGACGTTATCCTACTTTAGGTTTATACAGTAATTTGACCAACTTCCCGTCTTGAGCAAAAAAATATAAATGATCCTCGAATGAAATAAAAGGATCAATAATCAATCGATCCACCGCAGAAGCGAGCAAACCATGTTGATATCCATATTGTTCACTTGAAAGAAAAAAGGGTCTGGCTGAAATTGTTATCCATAAGAATTAAAACTAACGTACAAAAAATAAATACATAGTCGTACTTGCCTGTTTTAATCGCAACCTTTCGGAGATCCGCTTTTCGACTGGACAAAACATACCGATCAAAGTCGGGGTTCAACAGCGACCGGTCGGGTCGGAGTTCAATAAACTTTGCCATGCTGAAGATCAATGATCACTCTATATCTAATAAACCCTCATAAGCAGTATAAAACACCAAAAAAAATAACCATTATGCAAATAACCGGAATCAACCATTACAATCGCCCTCAAAACTTAGTATACTAGGCAATCATCCGTTTTATTGTACAATATAAGGCACTGAACAAAATATGCTATAATAGACGTATAGGACGAATATGGTATGTAAGGCATGGGTTTAGACACGTAGACATCTAACTACTTGTACTTTCGATTAACTCTGGTTTAGGAGATGAGGTATGGGAATAATTATTACTCTGGCGGCGAAGACTTTCCTCCAGACGACGGCGACTCTTCTGCTCTTGGATCACGATTTTCGTCAATTCATGGATTTGCTAAAACGTAGAAATGATAAGAAAAATTATACTAGTCAAACGTCAAACTACCCATGCTCATCAAGTAAAACATAAATCATCCAATTACAATAAAATTACCTTTTCCAATGCCGTCATCCTAGTGCTCATATCATAAACAGTGTCTACTAAAGTCTTCTCTTTAAAAACTACTCCATCATCTGTTGTTTCTTCTATCAGTAACTTCTCATCCCCAGCAACAATCACTTGAGGTCTCACTTCCTCGGTGTAAACTTGTGGTTTATGATGTAATGAAGAAGACGAAACATTCATTCTGGAGTTGAATTTGGACACATTAGACGAGCTCGGGGGCCCACAGTATCCCTCGATAATCTTGAATAGATACGCATCTTCTTGTTCTTCAGCAGTCACTAAACTCAGAAAAAATTATAAAAAGGGAAACCTTACATCCTTTTCTCAGCTTGATACTGCTTGATGACGACGAATTTTGCAATGCCACAGCGCTTTTATTCGGTGGAATAGGTCGAAGACAAAATCCTGAGAATAATTTAGAAGGCCTGGACTTTCGATCCTTCTGATTCAGATTAGAATTGGATGGTTTAAACGAAGAACTTCTTGACAGATCAAATGACTGACCAAAAGAATCCGGATCAATCATTTCCAGTTCATGATTTAATCCCCCATTCGAATTCACAGAGTTCTTCTTTGACAATGGCGGCCGCAGAGACCTATGAAGATCAGATACGATGTTATGATCGTCAGTTGAATCTGGAGTCGAAGGGATTGGAATTGGATTAACAGACTTCGTAGTAACTTCAATTCCTTGACATCCGTCTAACGCCAAGTTAAATCTGTAGAAATCTTCGGCGGAGAGGCAGGAGACAATCAAAATGAGACTGTTATCTAAACGACAATAAAAAACATTAACATCACATACCTTTAACAAAAGATATTCGCAATGAATTCTCCTCCTTTGCTGCTTTTAACCCGTTTGTGGCTAGTTTCTCTTTCAAAATGTAGGTATTCCTTTCAATCGACGGCTCCAATAATAAAAGTGCTTTTGAACACAATACAACTGACCTAAATCAAAGTTTTTAGGTCTGTAAGCAAAATAATCATTCATCGACATAAAAAACATTACTAACCGATCCAAAACTGCCTCAGGATCCTGTTGATTCGGCTGTGTCACGGTAACTGATGTGAAATGCATTAAAGGTCCCAGTTTTTCTTGATGATCCTTTCCAACAACCTTCTCAAGGAATCCGGAATTGAGAAATTCTAATTGAAGTTCCTTTTGCTTTCTCATACCAACACAATCTTCCTAAAAGACAACAATCCAAACATAAATGAGCTTACCGCTATCTCCCTGTAAACAATCGAAGCTCTATGAAGATTTCCGAGATCAGGATGACTTTGACTAGTGTTACGTTCGACTTCTAACAAAAAAGAGGCATATTTTTCTGTATGTCTGAAGACCAAGCTCAGCCCAGCTATCATATCTTTGAAGCTTTTTTCCTCCTTTTTTAGAATGGAATCAATCTTCTTTTGACGTTCTAGATTATCATCGGCCTTTTTTGACTTCTTTGTTATTGTATGGATTGCTACAGGATGTTTCCAGCAATATATCCGGAGTAAAATCTTCAGCTCACCCGCCTTCCGAAGAAAAATATCACCAATCCTCTGCTCCATTATGGGTCTTCTTAAACAATAATACTTAAAACAGTTAACACAGCGAATGGGATAAAGTTTCAAACTTCTTACACAAAGGTCTCCTCAAGATTCCCCAGAATGTCCTGCTTCACGTGAATGACGTCAAGAAGATTTGACTTAATATCTGCTTGTTCTGTTGAATTGAATCTAAACGACAAAATTGAGTAAAAGATCTATCCACTTACAGTTTCGCTTCGAAGACCACTGGGAGAATAACATTCGCGACCTCTTCTAAAGCCCCAATATGTTGTGCTTCATCTTTAATAAACTGTTCAACAATCGCTGTCCGAAATAAAGCCTTCTGTTCCTCCAGATCTTCCGGGACTCCGTCAATCGCATCATGTGACACACCATTCGACCTTGCGCTACCTAAAGGAAAAAGTACATAGTCAATAGAGTACTAACTCTCGGTCTTAATGACTCCAACAAAATCTGAAGGGAACCATCCAACATGCCCATCTAAACTGCCCTCCCACCAACCGCCATCAATTTGTTGTGTTATTGTGATAACATCATTCTTTTGGAACGTAAGCTGAAAACATGGAAATAAGCCGATAACATGCAACTCTGGTACACATCAGCTAAATAGTCTTGCAAACATACCCACAATATGAAAACTAAAAATATTTTACCTCATCATTGTTCTTTCCTTCAAAGTTAAACTTGGCGATTGCCCTTATCTCCCGATCCTCAGTATGCCCGTTCATTCTGGCCACAACTACGCCGACTTGGCCATAAAAACAAGAGGTATCCCCCGAACCACTTCTTTTCTTTCAATTTGTGAAATCTTGCAAAAA
Organism: Bursaphelenchus mucronatus; assembly: GCA_025436335.1. Classification (NCBI taxonomy): domain Eukaryota; kingdom Metazoa; phylum Nematoda; class Chromadorea; order Rhabditida; family Aphelenchoididae; genus Bursaphelenchus; species Bursaphelenchus mucronatus. Next base: position 4,031,145 of record CM046358.1, read on the forward strand.
ATAAAGCGAAAAAGGAAAGAGTTGACCATGGTGTCAACTCTAGCACTAAAGAATTCGCGTTCAAACTCCCGCCATAGTCGCGAATCTCTGGGCTTACTGTATTTTCGGCAAAAATTCAGACGAAAAAATTTCCGACCTTTTTCTTCGTCCGTCATGAAATTACCGTTTTACCATGTTTTTTCGCGCTGTTTCATATTTGGATACCTTTTTCCGAAATGTTACCGCGTTTTTCGAATATTTGGTCCAATTTACTATGTTTTAAACTTTATTTTGCGTTGTTTTCAGGTAACCTTATTTTACCTCATCTCTGGCACTTTCGGAAAGTGCGTCAAAAGCGATTTTTGAAGTAACGTTTGGTTGTGAAATCCGTTGATCAACAGTTTTCATCTCTATCATGACTGATGCTCAACCGTAAGTCTTTCAAATTGTGGTTTATACAACTTTTAAGGCGAACTTGCAAAACGTCGTTAGGATTTTTTGAATAATCGCAATGATCAATATTTTAGATGCGAGTAATGCTCATTTATTATGAACACCTAAAAGCTCTTTTTTGTATTATTCTAGATTGTTACCTTTTTCCAAACTTACAACCTTCTGAAAATTGATTTTATAAGAATTTCGCAAGCATTGGTGATTCATTGTAATCGTTCTGGAATAAGGAAATTTTCAAGTAAATGTAATTTGTTATGTTTCAGAGGAAATGTGAACTCTACGTCTTTGGAGGATGACACTGTCATCGAGTCCAACTGCAATGAGGTCTACGAAAAGTTCGACCAGATGAACCTGAAGGAAGATTTGGTCCGTGGTATCTTCTCCTTTGGTTTCGAAGAACCTTCGGCCATTCAACAACGCGCTATTGTTCCTTGTTGCACCGGCCGTGATGTGATTGCACAGGCCCAATCTGGTACTGGCAAGACCGCCACGTTCTCCATCTCTGTTCTCCAACGTGTGGATGAGAAGAAAGAAAAAGTTCAGGCCTTGATTATGGCCCCAACTCGTGAGTTGGCTCAGCAAATCCAGATCGTCATCCGGGCTTTGGGAGATTATCTGAAGGTCAAAGTTCATGCTTGCATTGGGGGAACCAATGTGAGGGATGATCAAAGAAAGTTGGAGAGTGGAGTCCAAATCGTCGTCGGAACTCCTGGCCGTGTTGCCGATTTGATCACTCGTGGAGCTCTGAGTAAGTTTTTATCTTTTTCTTGTTGAATTTTTAGATTTTCTGAAGTCTTGACGTTTTTATTTAGAGACCGATGATATCTTGATGTTTGTTCTTGATGAGGCCGATGAGATGTTGTCTCGTGGATTCAAGGACCAAATCTATGATGTCTTCAAGTCTATGCCAACTACTGTTCAGTCCGTGCTGTTGTCCGCCACTATGCCGAGTGAGGTGTTGGAGGTCACTAAGTGCTTCATGAGAGACCCAATCAGGATTTTGATCAAGAGGGAGGAGCTTACCTTGGAAGGTATTCGCCAATTCTACATCAAGATCGAGAAGGAAGAGTGGAAGTTTGATACTCTCTGCGATTTGTATGATACGGTAAACATCACTCAGGCTGTTATCTTTTGTAACACGCGTCGGAAGGTCGAAGAATTGACCCGAATGATGGAAGGAAAGAAGTTCACCGTTTCCTGCATGGTAAGTTAAATTAAGTTATGTGGTTTCACGCATGTTATAAGTTTTAATTCGTTTTTTTAGCATGGAGATATGGAACAATCTGATCGTGATGTCATCATGAGGGAATTCCGTTCTGGCTCATCTCGAGTTTTGATCTCCACTGACTTGTTGGCTCGTGGTATTGACGTACAGCAGGTCTCTGTCGTCATCAACTACGATTTGCCCGCCAACCGAGAGAACTACATTCACCGGTAAGCGTGTTATTGATATATAAAATTTTTGTTTTTTAGTATCGGTCGTTCTGGGCGTTTCGGACGTAAGGGAGTAGCCATCAACTTTGCCACATCCAAGGATTACAATCTCATAAAGGAAATTGAATCCTACTACAACACCGAAATTGACGAGATGCCCTCCAACATCGCCAACTACTTCTGAAGCGTGTTCGAATTGTTTTGGGCGGGGCTCGGATCGTTACTTGTTTTTGGACTAAACCCTGAGCCTAGTCCAGTCCATTTCTCTTCTCCCCCGTTGGTTTTGATTTATTTTATTAAACTTTGGAAGAAATATCGTTTTGGTTCTTTCGACTCCTGTCTGTATTCATCCAGATTCCTTTTAGGACCACCGTCATTGATAACCATCCTTTCTTATTGTTCCCTTTTTATTTATTAATGAGTTACTAATACATTCATAAATTTGTGGAATAACGTTTGGTGCTGCTGTAACAAAAGTGAACGCGAATCCATTGGGGATTAAGACTTTTATGAACATAGGGTATAACTTGAGTACAAATAAATCAGATAGCAGTTCCTCTTTCCAGATCTTCCTTGATATCCTGAGTGAATTCTCCATAGAATCTCTCCAACTTCTGGTTGAACTTCCTGTTCCTTTCGTTGATGTAGTCGATTGGAGCTTCGGGATCGAACATTCTCCTTCTGTGATACTGTTCTCGTTTCTTGGCTTGTCCCTTCACGTCCTCTGATAGCTTTCCCAATGCTTTATCTGTTGGATAGTGAGAACCAGTAATAAGTGTGTCGACTGATGGATAGAACTCCGATTCTCCTCTAAAAATATAAGTACGAAAAAGAAAAGATGAACTTACACGACGGCTTTCATCTGCTGATAAGTCTTCATGTCTGGCTTTATGTTGTTGGTTAGTCTCTCGTACTGACGCATCGACATGGCCTCATAATCTATAAGAGAGCAATAAATAAATAAACGGGGTCAAACTATTGGGGAAAAAGAAGATTGGGGAATTAAAAATAATTTTTCCCCAAAATCCATAATTCACCAGCCCATTCTCAACAAAGCTTCAGTTATAGTCTATTTCGACATGCCCTCAGCTGGTTTATCCAACCTATAAAACACCTTTTAGACGCTCTTTTCTGATAAGTCGAAAAACAAGTTGAAAGAATCTAGAAGCGGATTCTTTGTAGGAATGGACTAGTAAATTGTACATTTGGCTAGCCAGTAAAGCGAAAAAAGATCTTTTGTGCCCCAATGGTCTAGTTTCAAAAATGAAAATATCGAGTTATTCCAGCGAAAGTCAAAGACTTACTGGCAAACCCTGTATCAGGATTCTTCTTTCTCTTCTTCGACGCCGCAATCTTGTCGGCAACGTCCGCTTGTATATTCAGAGCCTTATTTCTATCGAAATCTTCGCCTTTCTCTTCACATTCCTTTCGTGCTTCTATCTCTTCCAATTCCCATTCCTTTCTCTTTCTTCTAGCTTCGAAATTCTTAGGTAGTTTGGATACGCGATCTTCTTCAACTACTTGTTCATGGTTCAGTTTTCTGGCCTCTTCCTGAAATTAACGTTTGTTTACAACCATACGACCATCATGATTGGGTAAAGGACGCCCAAAGGAGGATAATTATGAGATAAATCTCTTCAATAATAACTAACAAAAATCTCTAAATGACAATAAAAATAGTAAGAACACTCACCCTCTTTTTGTGCAACGCGTTTAATCGATCTTTATAACTTTTAGTTATACTAGAAAGGTTTTTTGAAGAAACGGGAGCATTAATCTTTGGTGAATTATTGGAAGCTCTTTGAAGGCCATAATTTTCTGCTGAAGACATCGTGCAATTGGTTACAACATCCACTAGTCCGGACGTCCAACATAGAAACTAAAATTTCTTGCGCCGTCGCAAAACGACCTGCGGTTAGCGTTTCCGACCTGCGCCCTAGCTAAATAACTACGAAATTGTTTTTTTTCTTAAGGTTGTCCCAGGCAGCAGGGGTGGTCACTGGCACCTATTTTTCCGATTTTGGGCCCGAAGCCAGGTCCGTCAAAAGCCCGGCCCGGCTCGTGAAAGCCCGGCCCGGCCCGTGAAAGCCCGGCTAGGGCGCGACCTGCCAAAAAATCGTTGCCGTTTTGTTATAACTAGGGTTGTGATTTTGACAGTGACGTCAACTTGACGGCAAATTGCCCTCATTTTCATGAAATTGCCGCCGTTGTTTCGGTCGGAAGCTGTCTAACGATAAACTAAACATTATTTAAGGTAGTATAATGCCTTCAAACATGTTTAAGACCATATACACATTAAAACAACAGTTTATAACAACAAAAGGACTTTAATAGACCTATTTCGGATCATCTTCGTCCTTGTTCTTACTTAGTTAATTGGATTTCTTTCAACAAATTGCAAATAGAATTACTGATAAATGTTTATTAGCCTATTGAGAACTAAAGTTTGTAAAAAAAGCTTCGTCCCGGTAGTATTATTGTAATACATTACTATATATGCACTATTTTTGACAGTAAACGTGAAAAAAGCTTGTAAATGTGTTAGAACTTGAAAAACTACAACAACAGCCCCATTAAAAAAATTTCCCGGCACGAAAACAATGAATGCCAACGGTTTGGCATTATGATAAAAACCGGGCCGGGCCTGGCCTGAATAACCCCAATGGAAAAACCCCATGCCCGCGGCCCGGACCGGAAATTTCGGGCCCGGCCCGGTTTCAATTTTCCATTTTTGAGTCAGGGCCGCCGGGCCTGGTGACCACTCCTGGTCCCAGGCATTATCAATTGATGATGCCTGTTTAGAACTTGACATAGCTTTCGTTATGAAAGCTATATGTGTTGACAAAATCCTTATTTTGTCAACATACTGGACGAATCATTCCGAAATTTTGACTTTTACTCTGACAAATTTCAAGGTTTTAAGTCGACAGCTTTACACAGATTCAACATCCGAGATTTTGAGATTAATTTTTGGGCTGCGAAATGGGTTACAGCAAAATTTTTGGAATGATTTTCAATTGACTTTGTCTGACTTGAAAAGGTTTTGGAATTTTTTGTGAAATGTTGTAGTAATATTATAATAGGTTAAAAGCAACAGGAGTGTTCGCTGCTTTACCATTAATGCACAGATTTTAAAAAAAGAAAATTTCCAGGAACTGAAAACGTCCATACTAGGGTGTGTTTTGTGCACCTCCAATCCCGATTGAATTATGTTAACATGGTCATGATCTGCAAATATTTCTAGACCAAAAACACACATTTCTTCGATTCCCACGGTGACTTAACACATACTCAAAAATTATACAATCATTCTAGAGCAGAATTTTACGCTGATTCCAGAAATCGAAGAATTAGCTGCGTGCCTTGAGACTGCGTAATTGATATGGTTAATTTCGAATAAACATTAACCTGCAAACGCTCCGTTGACATGTGGCATTCCGTTCTCAGAAAAATACGAAACGTAACATTAAACCTACAGTAAGCACAAAAGTAAAAAAAAAATTCAATTCAATGATCAAAAGTTTTCAGAGTGAATGAAGAGCACTTTTTTGGCCATTTGGAACATTATGGTTGAAAAAACAACAATTTAAAATGTAACGCCGTTTAAACCTACGTATAAAAAACTGGTTTAAAAGTACCTGCATACTTTTTAATGGCAATTTGTTTTACAAAGCATTCATTTTTTGAGATTTGGTCAGCAAATCTTTAAATTTTGTCATAAAGTTCCGAATTTTGATCCACGACGAACGCTGATTGCGCTGTTCCAGCGTTTCCACAGCCATCGAGGAAGTGTTGTTTATTGTTTCGAGATAAGCCCGCCTCAAGAAGCTAGCACTTTTTGAATGTTTTAAGTGCGGATTTAAGTCTTTTGGATCAAGTGCACTTCTTCAAGAATCGGAGGGCATTCAGAAGACGCGCGTCACGGCAGACGACGGCTCTGGCGGGGTTTTAAATCGGCTTATGGATCGTGAAGCGTTTAGTTTATCGTATTTTATCCTATCAGCCCCGAGGGCAAACTAGTTAGGGAGTTATGGTTGTTTGGGGTGAAAAAATCATATTATGACAAAGGAAGGGTCTAAAAATAATTGTCTTCGTTTCAATGTTTCATTTATAATTTCAAATACTTTCATAAACGTTTAAAAAGATCTAAAGTTTACGTTTAATGATTCGTTGGTCTTCCATTTCGTAAAATCAAAGCTAAATATTTATGATGACAAAACTGAAATGGCCAAAGCATCTTTCTCTCTAATTATAAATTGTCATCTATAATGTGACATCGCACTTTTATGGCATTTTGAAACCCTGAGACTTGTTTTTTCTCAAAGTTTTAGCCTGCAAATGGGATTAGAAAGGGATTTATTGGCGCAGGCAGAACTGCTTGATCATCATGCATTTTCTCGTCTTGTTCATCTTCTTCAAAGACCAAACAACATTTTGAAACATTCTTTTTTTCAATTTAGACATTTGAGTTTTAAAACTCGACTTGTCATTATAAAAAACTCATGATTATTAATTAATTACCCTATCAATTTTTTATACATATCTTCTTTCATTTTTAGGCATGTGGCTGCGGGTGTCGTGGTTATTGTTATTGTTAATATACGACGTCTGTGCCGGTCGATGTAAACACGTGGGCCAGAGATTTGTCCAGAATTTTATTCAGTTTCAATGCGCCGAAGGCGATTCTGATGGAGAGTTACAAATCAAACCAATCGGTAAAGATTTCTGCCATCTTCTTTTTTAAATATAATATTTGGCCCACAAAACATGAAAATGATGACATAAGTTTCAATTACAGGTTGTGTCCCATCAAACGCCGGTAATGGATCAGCAATTCCTTTAGGGCTGACATATAAGGGCAAACATTTTAGATACGAGTGCGTCAAAGAAGATCTCAATGATAAGGTCCAATTAAAGATTACTCGTAAGCTTATATTAAAATAGATACCTTACATCTCCAAACAAGGGCTCTTTTACTCCGAAACTTGTAGACTGTGTTGACAACCAAGGATCAATTGTCGCGATTGGTGAGAGGTTTACTGTAACAAATCAGAATGGAGAACACGAGAGCATGGAGTGCGTGGGAGACGCGCAGAAGGTCAAAAAAGTTGTTTTCAAATGTACGTTTACATTATATTACAATGAAAATACAGTGGATCCTCACGAGGGAAGTCGTTTTAATCGCAAGGGGGTTTGGGCATAAGACCGGTATATTCTGATTCAGCATCGAAAACGGTATGGGGTGAAATTATTTTTTTTGCATGGGCCCTAGTTTCCGAGAAAATCGACCTTAAATTTCGACCGGAGAACACGCTAAAAAGTCCCCGCTCCGAAAGATCCTTGGAACATGAGTCAAATGGCCGAGGGCGAGTGGAGACGCTCTCGAAACCCTTTTGTCCAGGCTTCCGGGTGGGTTCGAATCCCGCTAGGCGCAAACGCGGCTGTAAAAGTGTTTGTAACCAAGAATTATTTTTTCTTTTTGCAGTGTTTGTGTAAAAAATTAAAATTCGCATCAAATTAGCACATTTATGTGCTGATCAGAAAAATCAAGCTAATTCTTGAACAATTGCTTCATTTGAAGTCAAGAAGTGACGTCCACCATAAAAAAATTAAAAAACATGATTACTTTTGTCATATTCAATATCAAAGCCATTTGAATTTGCGCTTGCGCCTAGCGGGACTCGAACTCACCCCGGAAGCCCGGACAAAACGATTGCAGAAAAAATAATCTCACCCTATACCGTTTTCGAGTATGCTGAATCAGAAAATACCGGTCTTATGCCCAAACCCACTTGCGATTAAAACGCCTTCCCTCGTCAATACAACAAACTAACGCACAACGAAATCTGTTTATAACGAACAATTTCATATGCCAGAAAAATAAATCTTAGGTTAAAATGAACTCCGTACAACAAACCCTTTTTATAACAAATAATTTTTTTTGGAACCTTCGTTGTATACAGGTTTGACTGTATGATTCATAAAAAAGTTGGAAGCCATGATGACTTTTAAGGGCGACGATGTAAGCTGCCAAATGGATCAGAACTCACGGAAGGCAACTTTATTACCAAAAAAGTGCCATCGGAAAGTCTAAGGACCCGGCTTCAAACAGAAGAAATCATGTCTTGTCAACGCCAGGGAGCTGTAGTAGACCTGCTTTGTACTGGTAAGGATTTTTATTCGTATTGAAAGGTCTTGTGGCCGGTTCACGGTCTGTCTGTCGAATATGGTCTGATACAGACTGATGCAACTTTTCGCTATGACTAAAAAAATACATACATCTTTGTCACACTACTTTATCTCCACTGAAATTATTACTCTGCCGTGCAGACACGGCGAGGCCCGTTGACAACACTAAGTTGATTTCCAACCGGTGTTCTATAGAGGATCTGCTGAATTTTTTTGATCCTATGCTTCACCGACAAGAAGCCGTGTCTAAAAAGCTTTCAATTTTCTTGAGACCTCTTCAGGACAAACCGAGTTCATTTATTTTTATGTTGGTCTTTGGCTTACAAAACCTCTTTCTTGTCCATCTCGTTCTCTCTTCCAGGTTGTGTCGCTCTGGACGGGATTCATGTTGGAGTTGCTTCGTATTCGAATATCCGTGGGCAGTGGGTTCAGTGTCGTCGAGTTCTAGATGGATGCAGGCTTGTGAATGTGACCGATGACTGTAAGTCCAATTTATGATATTTCATTTGGTTACAGACATCAATTGTCAATACAATGGACAGACATATCAGAATGGAGAGACGTTTGAGAGTCGGTCGGGGAAGGCTAGATATGTTTGCGATCATGGAGCAGTCATCAAACTTGGTATGTTGTAAAAAATAATTTTTTTGAAGCAGTTTTGAATTCCAGGATGCTTAATTGAGAACACGGTGGTTGCCGTGGGCAATGTTCATTACGTCGATGGTGAGCCTTTACTTTGTCGTCAAGTCGACGCACCAATGAAATTTTCACTGCGTATGTTTACATTACAGTTACTTTTTGTAAAAAAAAATTTTGACATTAATTTAATTTAGGAGGATGTCAGATTTCCTCGACTTTCACTCGAAAATTTATGGAGACTTGGAGAGACGGTGATGTAATGAAGCGATGCGGATACACAATTGATGGGAATACAGTAATACCAGAGGTTGTAGAATACGGTAAGTTGTGGATAACGTTCTTTTATTTTTATTTAGCGTGTTGGCATGAGAAGGAAGAAGTTGCGTTGAATAATATTATTCAAGGATTTCAAGGGCTCTTTAAAAAGTGCATTAAAACAGATTCGGGAACTTTGGTAATGCAGGAGTTGAGTAACAGAGACACCGAGGCATATTTGAAAAGAAATGTAAAAATAATCTCTCATTAAATTTAAAGGTCTTATTGTTTTAGTCATCACGTCTGGATCTTGTGGAATATACGGGTGTTGGAGGGAAAGGAATCGTTCAACATGATGTACATGACGATGACAGTAAGTTATATAAAATTTATGTAAATTTTGTGATTTCTTGCACCATCATATCACCACTGAAATTTAGAGTTTTGATTGCACATCAACCTTTCCAACAGCAGTGCCAATGTCACCATCACCTCACACGACCACATTAATTTATACACATTTTGATGCAATTTGATTTCAAATTTGTAATTTTGCACTAGCTCAAAATACCACATACCTTTGACATGAACCATTCACTTGCCATTGTAAATAAATTTGATGCTTTATAATTCAGGTTGTCGAGACTATTTACCTTACTGTAGAAGGCTGTCTAATTACTGCTCTGATGGCGAGGCAGATGCTGGCCTCACAATTGAGGCATACGAAGAGTATGGAAAGGTCCAGAAACTGTTTGAAGAGTTGTCTGGAGCTAAAAGAGGACCGCTAAAACCTATAGGATGTGAGAGTACGTAATTTTTGTTTAATATAATATTCAATGTTATTGAAAGGTCTACACATTTAAATTACAGCTCAATTGGCGCCATTTCGAAAAGTCCAAGTGATAGTGGAGATGGCTTGTCAGCGGACTTGTCGAAGATGCATTTCTGGTGAGTAAAATTGAATGACAATCTATGGACACTTTCAGAACAAAGTATAGCAACGTTAGTGGATAATCTGGAAAACACAAGTCATTGTGGAAAGAAATGACGTCGACTTAAAACGCAAAACAACTTCAATCCGACCTTGACATAGAGATATATTTATAAACTTAACAGTGTTACAATAAACGACCTAGAAGATATTGTAGTAACATAAACAATTGTTAAAACCAAGCCCATTTTGATTCTTTGGGGTTCTCTTCCTGATCTGTTTGATGTGTGTGTTCTGTTACAAGTCTAAGGATGTTTCTTTCGTATTCTCTGAGATTGTCATATTTATTGGCGATATGAGGTTTGGATTCCTTCATGGTGGACAGATGACGTCGAGGGACCGCTCTGAAAAATCATCGTATATCATACCATGTTTAAATCGTTCAAAAATACTCCAAACGAATTACCGTTCCAATGCCCCTCTAAAATCTCCATTTGCGTCAAAAGTTTGTTGCAAAATGTTCAAGACCGTGGTGAATGTCAAAAGCTGGCTGCCAGCTTTCCAACTAAAATAATATTTGATCAAAAGCTACACAGCTTACTCTATCAAATCCAACGGTAGCTTTCTCAACTGAACTCCTTCTTGTTGTGCTACTAAAGCCGAAGCTTCTGGATGAATGTTAAATTCTTTGACTCGATCAACAATTCCCCCGATCACAAAACATTTCTTTGGGTCTAGAACTTCCTCCGAACTCAGGACATTGTCAGTGTGAGGGCTGAGGTAAATGACGTTATCTTTATTATAGAGATCGAGGTAGGATTCATGGGTCAGACGACCACAGAACCTTTTACCACTTTCAAATTGAAGAAGGTATCTAAAAAAAGTTACTGTGTACAAAACTACCGATATGAGACTAACTTACCGTTTCCGGTATTCTCTCAACATCGGAATACTGTCATCATAGTTAACAAAGTCCAATCTCCAGGGCTCTTTTCGTTTTCTGTTTTGACCAAATAAGTAATTGAGCTGAACAAACGTCAAAGCAAGACCTCGCTGCGAATGATCTTGAAGAAATCGGCAATCCACCGCAACGGAGGGATGATCTTGTAATTGATATGCCCTTACAAATCTCGAGTTGTCCGTGAAAATTGAGTGAGCTTCTAAAAAACAGTCAAAAAAATCAAAAATTTACGCAGTCTATTTTTATCAGCCAGATATGGAGTTTCCGAGTAGTTGTTGTAGCCGGGAACACGGTCATCATCTTCTCTAATTCTTTCTATATTCGCCTTCTTCCGTCTCTCATCCTTTTCTTCTTGTTTCTCCTTTGTCTTCATAAATTTTAAAGCATCAAATCGCTCTTTCGTTCGGTCGCATTTCGCAATTTTTAGCCAAAATTTGTCATCTACTGCTGATGGGAGGAAGGTGTATACTCGGCTAAGGACCTAAAGTAAGCAGCTCATAATATATACTTTCTACCACATGTCATAATAAAATTGCGCGTCTGCCCATAATGAGCAGACAACATTGGGCGGGTACCATAATTAGCAGAGTAAAAAAAATTACTGGTTTTTTTATTCTTCGCATTATGGGTCATACCCTAAAGTTATGTCACTTACTTCAAGTTCTTTTTGAAAACTCAAAACATTTTGTCGCTCTTTTTCGTTTAATTCGGGTATTAGATGAGTTGGGAATTCGTAGTTCACTTGAGGCTCTTCTGAAAGACAATATGATCCCAGTCCATTCAACCGCATCACAAATCATGTTACGAATTCCCGATTACTCACTTCTCCATACTATTGGATAAACTCCAAGATCAAGTCCCAACAACTTCCTTGCTTTGAATAGTATTCTATATGAAAAGGAATCAATCCTCATTCTAGAACATTTGAGTGTATTTGCATTTTGATGTTTAAAATATTCATGTAATCATCGACAATACTCAAAACTTCTGATAGCTTCGATCAACTAAAAACAACAATTTATTTTGGATCTGAACAAAAAACAATTAACAAATGAAAAAAAATATTTGAATGAGGAGAAATATAAAGAATGTTTTATAAGCCCCATTCACGTCTCAAATTGTACATCAACCATTTGCTCTTTGAATTCTGGCACTTCCTCAAGCCGACTTAAATGAGACTCCCTGGTTTCATTTGGCGGGATAGGGACATTAGTAAGCTCGGCAGCGTGGAAAGCGCCTTTCACTGTGCGGCGAGACTGAGAACGGAGTAAAACATCCATACAGTTATCTAAAGACCGATAAATAATATTCAAACAGTGTTCATTCAAACAGTCCTTACCGGAGATAAATCGTTTTCCTTCATTTGGTTTGGCTCCAAAAAGGATCCCAAGGTTGGCAGTGTCAAAAGGACCTCTCATAGCAAAGATTGATTCCGCACCACTGCTCAAAATAATTCCTTTTCCTTTTCGAGATATCCTATATAAATTTTTCGCATTGCAAAGAGTCTGAAAAAATTCAATATTACGTTATATCTTCCCAAAAAATGTAATTTGTACGAAGCTTCGCAAAGAAACAAAAAAACTGCCGCACAACCACTACAGAGACCATCTCTCACCTGTCTTCTTAATTTGCTTTCATTCAACGCATGTGTATAACTGATCTCAAATGCCAATCCCTCCGAGATACAAGCCTGGATCAGTTTCTGCTTATGAACCCATTGAAATCGTCCATCTTGTTCTGTAGTATCCAGCGAGATAATATCAATAAGCTCTCCTTTCCGCGACATTGTCGTCAGCATTCCCTCATCCAAACAGCGCACAGCAATAATGTCATATAACGGCCTTTTTGGATGATGCTGAAGTTTATGAATACTTGTCGTATCCGTCAAAGTAACAGTTAACCGGCTAAAATGAAGACAACGATAATTGTGGAACGAGCAATATTATCTAAAAATCAGAACAACAAAAGTGAAAAGAATACCTAAACTGTCGGAACTTCTTTCCATTAACCTCCAATTGGCTGAGGTCAAGTTTAGATTCATCTACTACAAATGGATCCGGAATTTTATCGAACTTCTGCTCCGCATCTGGATTTCCTTTCTTCTTTTTCTTCTTTGGAGGCTAAATTACATAAAAATTGGAAGGTTCCATTTTCCTTACCTCATCCAAATCTCCATTGCTCCTTAAATCCCCCACATCCACGTTAATGACCACTGTGTCATAGCCAAGACGAACGGCCCGTTTTACCAATTCCAGGGTGTTTCCAGAATCAAGATGCTTAATATTCATCTCAGCAAATTCAAACCGTTGAATAGTTGTAGCAGTTTCATTCTTCTTCTTCTTGATCTTCTTCCGTTTCCTTCTGTCGACAGGCAAATCTGTTCCCATGTTCTCCATCCCCTGCCAGTTTCATGAATTCAGCTGACGACGAACAAAAAAATATATTATAATTTCTGAAAAATATTTTTTCTCCAGCCTGCGCCCGAGCTTGGACGTTTTTGGACGCAAGCTGCGTCCTGCATAACGTATAACAAAAAATAAAAAAAAAAGTTCTTTACAAAGTGGAATATCGGTATTATAACACCGCTATTAGACCATAATGTCAAACCAGGGATACTCTCGACTTGTGAGTGATCCATCAGCTTCGGATACGTTTGTCTCCGGCTCGTTTCAGCAGCAGCAGGTATGTAATTTGTAATATAAGTTCTTATTGGTTTAGAGAATTGTCAACGAGCAAGATGAAGACTTGGAAAAGGTTGCTGGTAGTATATCCACTTTGAAACACATGTCAAGTCGGATTGGCGATGAATTGGAGGAACAATCGGAGTAGGTTCTTTGATGCCATTTCGATTTCCATTCTAGCATTCGTTAAGACTCTATTCCTCATAAAACATTTTTTCCAGTCTCTTAGACGACCTCTCGAATACAATGCATAGAACTCAAGCCCAGATGGATACAGTAATGAGGAAGTTGGCCAAGGTAACCGGAATGGATGATGATAGTAAACAATGGACGGCGATATTTGTCCTCATTGGGCTCTTCTTTTTCCTTCTGATGCTTTTAGTAGCATTCTGATTGTATATACACAAATTATATGATACATAAATTATTTGGTGCTTGACCATCAAGTATGAAGTTTATTTGGTTTCTCCATCAATTTCCTTACTTCTCCTTATTTGTATAGGTGTGAAGACTGATAAAACTTAATTTCCAGGCGTTAGAGATGCCCGTTGACACATAATTGGGTAATAAAAACTCTGTCGAGACAGGCGAGGGATTGTTTTATACTTGAAATGTGTGGCCTAATATTTCTAATTTATTTTTGTTTTATTTCTTTTGTAATACCTCAGGATCAAATTAAGTACGTTGTATATTGTCCTTGTATGGGACGATTCGGCAATCAAGTTGACCAATTGCTGGGGACTATCAAATTTGCTAAATCGTTGAAGAGAACTTTGGTATTGCCACCATTCCTCGATTATCCACATGGTTTTGTTAAAGCGGTAAGTAAAGTTCGGGAGGTTTTATTCGATTTAAGGTCCCCCGGCCTTTCAATGAAGTTTTCAAAGTGGCGCCATTGCAAGATCTCCTTCCTGTCGTCCTCATGGATGATTTTATGTATAATTTCGCGCCACGATTATGGCCAGAAAATAAACGATACGGTAGGATTTTGGGTCATCTTTACTTTATTTAACGCTGGATCGTTGAAATAATTATGTTTTAGTGTTTTGCCAACGACCTCGAGCCAGTGTATTGTCTTCTCATTTGCCGCCGAGTTGCAATAGCAAAGACGGCAATCCTTTTGAAGTATTCTGGGACCATCATAATGTACACTTTTCTGATGACAAATACTATGGTGACATTGGATTCAACATGGATGATGTTGTAACTGTAAAACGGTGGATTGAATAGTTAGTAATTTTTATTGCCATTGTTTTATGCGTGAATGATGTTATTTTTAGTAGCTCAAAATATCCAATACTTGCATTCACCTCTGCACCGACTGGATTTCCCGTCAAAAGTGATCTCCATGTTTATCAGAAGCACTTGCAATGGACAGATAAGATAGTCGATGACGCCGAAACTTTCATAAAACTTCATTTGCAAAGACCTTTTGTTGCTGTTCATCTGAGGAATAACATTGATTGGGTTAGTTTGTCTTCATTATTCAGTAAATTAATAAGTGTTTAAATAGCGTTGTAAACTCAATCTAATGCAAATAATTTATAGGAAGGAGCTTGTTCCCACGTCAATTCGAACACGCATTTCTTTGCCTCCGCACAGTGCACTGGGGACAATTTTGAAATCGCAAAACCGTCAAAAGAATTGTGTTTCCCAAATGAAACAACAGTTATCTCCTCAATCAGGAAGGCAGTCGACAACATTGGCGCCAAAAGTGTGTTTGTTTTCAGTGACAGGGACCATATGATTGGCCCTTTAAATCGGGAATTTGGCATGGTAAGCCAGTGCAATATAAATAGGATTAGTAATTTTTTAGAATGTGTCTGTAAGAAAACTCCCTGAGCCAGATCAATACATCAGTTTGGTCATTGCGGGTCTTGCGGATCATTTCGTCGCCAACTGCATGTCCACATTTTCGGCTGTTACAGTAAGACAACGCAAATATCATAACGAAGAGTATACGTCTACTTCGTTCCTGGGATTGAACATGGAAGAAAAGGGAGAGATCCAAAAGAAATCTAGTCACGAAGAGCTCTAGTCATTCGAATTACGAATCAAATTACTACCGTATAAATATATTCATCAGAAATCGTGTATAATACTGGAAATTTATGTGATTTAAAAGTGATGTTAGGTGAACGAGTAAGAAAATAATATCCAATATAAAAATTTATTTGCAAAACCCTTTGATATTATCATCATTACTAGGCCGATGTTTGCATTGTGCAAAAAACGTGAGGATGCGAGCGACAACAGAAAAAAGCCTATTGCACCGTGCAAAAAGCAGAAAATTGCACAGTACAAAGGAAACTTTTGTTTTTTCACTGTGCATGACGCAAAAATCACTCCAGCGACTTTACGGACGGACTAGTATTGATGACGTCCTAAAAATACGCCACGATGACACGCGGATAATAAGCAAATTTTAATTGGGTTCTGGTTCTATGTCATAAAAGGCTTTGAATATCTCCTAAATGAATTACAACAGGTCAAATTAATGTAATACTCTTATGGAACAACCGATTGCGATTACGTATAGATTGTGACATTTCGTTTCCCGTGGCGGGGCGAAAAATTTTGAATAAAATATGAGAAATTCTTTCGAAAAAAATTCGGAAAAGAGTTTTTTATCGCAGTTTTGTTGGAATAACAGGTTCTTCTCGAGGAGCAGTTATGGATGAAAGTCTGAATAGATCGGTTGCCGGTAACATGGACCTATTTGTTGAGCAGAACGCGGTGGCAGCGGATATTCTTCAGAAAATTGCGGCAAGTATTTGTACCAACATGGTCTTTTATTGGCTACTTTTACCTTTCCCTTCACAGTGAGTGTAATCTTTTAGTACTTACGCGAAACCAACAACGGTACCGAGCAGCAGGTGAGAGAGCTGGAGACTGAACTCCATGAAGAACATCAAGCGTTTGCATTTGAGAGTAAAGAGCTCACCAATCTTGATGATGAGAAAATACTTTTGAAACAGAAATTAATCGAGGTTGATGAAGAAGTAAGTTACTTAAAAGTTGGAGTTTTTATAATTTTAGGAGACTGATAACACGCAGATGGATGAAACATTTGGTAATATATCGATGTTTATTCGTGAGGAGGATTCGTTGAAGGCCTACGAGGAGAACATTAAAAATTACCAAGGGGAAGTCACTATTTTGGACGAGAATTTTGTAGGTTTCAGGAAGAAAGTCTGTTTATATTATCTTAGGCCCTTTTTCAAGAGAAATTGAAGCTCCGGACTGAAGAGGAAAATGAGATCAATGAGGAATTGGAGAGAATCAACTCTTCGGTCGAGATAAAGCATGAAAATATCAAACAATTGAGGGATACTATCGAAGGGGACACGGAAAAGCGAGATGTAAGTGGAACGAACTTTTTATATATTTAGTTTAGGAGCTGCGACAACAATATCAACAGGTTGAGATGGAGTTAATTGAGTTAATCAACGAGAAAAAAATTCAGAATCAAGTCAATCGCGGAAATAATAAATTGGTTGAGGTATGAGATATGTTAAATGTGTAAGACTGATGATTTTAGTGCGTCGATTACACTGGCCAACTCAAAAAGGAGACTCAAGAAATGAAAGATGCCAAATTCGCTCTGCTAGATCAAAACGCTGCACTTCAAAATAAACTGCAGATCAGACAACGAGAAGCAGACAGGTTCACCAACAGCCTCAGCGATGAAACCTTAGGTGAGTGGTGTATTTTTAAGTTTTATTTTTAATTTAGCTGTCTATGATCATTGCCGCAACTCTCTTCTTTGTTACGTTCAAGACAAAGAGGAGATGAAAGGACTGCTCAAAAATGCCCGTGATGGAGTGACGACCAAAGATGAGAGCGTTGTCAATTCCTGTTTTAAGTAAGATTTTTTGGACATACTAATATGATCATATTTGTTTCAGTGATGTCTGTCGAAAACATGAATTTTTGACAAGAGAAATTACGAAATTGGTTCCCAAAATGGAATCGGCTCAGAGAATTGAAGCCGAAAAAGCGGTACACAGAAACCGGACCAAGAAATCCAATCTGGAAGCAAATCCAATAATGACCTTCTTGAAAATGAAGGGTAAGCACTTGATTGTTGTGCGTTTTAAAGTATGAGATTGCTTTATTTTGTCTTTAATGGCAATCTCCTTCAAAAATGTGGGTTTCGCGAACAAATATCTGTTTTAGTGTTTATAATAGTCATCTTCCAGAAACCGTCCGCAAAGTCCCGAAGTAATTTGAATCCTTATAAAAAATCGGTGATTACTTATTTCCCTCAATATCTGTGAATACATGATGCTAAATTTATGTCTTGTTTGAGAAAAGCAGATTATATATTTTACATCGACTTTCACATTGAGACTTGATTATATTGCTGAAATTTTATTTACTTTCCAAGTGAAATTAGATGATAAAACAAGGTTAGACGCCGATATCTATGGTATCTACATGCGAATATTCTTATTAAAGCATGAGGAGGCGAGGGGAATGACAAAAGAAACAATATACGGACTATTCTGAACTGACTTTTGTGTGGAATTTACAATAATAGAATTGACAAGAATAATATAATGTTCAATATTATAAATCTTTAGAAAAAATCTTCTATAACAATTTTGCTACGTCGACTGTGGTTTCAGAAACTTATAAAATATTAGCAGTGTTCTCGAGGGCCTTGTCGACGTCGATATTGGATATCCAGTCGAATTTATATTACTCATGGGGTTTGCTGAGATCACGGAGATTGGCCAGGAATTTGGTGGGGGTAACGATCTGATCGGAGCCAATGATAACTTCCCACGCCTTTTGGGCTCGAGTTACTTCGTAGGCGGCTCTCATTTCGGAGTAGGTGAGCCCACCCACAATATAAATTATCAATCTGGGGCCTGAACGCATCTGGGAATTCCTTTGATCTTTGTGCCATTGCCCATAACGAGCCGAGGTTGGGGCTCTGAAAAGAAAGATACAATATGAAGATTAATAAACACAGTTTCTAACAGTCTTATCATCCTTACTTTGATCTGTAAGACGATTGAACTTGTCTTCCAGCCAGATAAGGGAAGTGTTTTGTGTCCAATTTTTCGTCAATGGCGTCTTCCATAATATCCTTGATGATGGGCACCCATCTAGATGACTGATAAATTCTCTCATTGATCCTTTCTCGTCTGGTGGGTGTCCATACGCGACGTTTTCCTTGCTAAAAGTCACAATATCTACTAGTCAATATTATACTCACATCAATTGTAATATTGAGTCCCAAAAGTGATGCATTAGTGATCGTTTCCTTCTCACTCATGGGGATATTGGCATGTTGAAGAAGTTTGTTCAAATTCTCGTCGGTTACACCGTTCTTGGAGATGATGTACAACAAGATCAATCGAATTCGATCTTCTTCTTTGACCGCTGGATCAATTAACAAGGGGACCATGATCTTGGTGGGATCCTTTATTCTCTCTCCTTCTGCATCCATTCCCATCGCCAGATCTTGCTCTACTTTACATAATTTGTCGACTCCATTACTATAGCGTTTCATACATTCTTCAGCCAGATGGAAATGTGTGCTGAATTTGTTGAGTTCCTTCTGATATTGAGGCATTTTCTTAATCATCATAGACAAATCTTTCAATGATTTTGCATCCGAAGGCATCTTCTTGTGTTCGCTGAACTTTTTGAGTCCTGTTGTCACCTAAACCAACAAAAATCATAGTTTAAAAACGTAATAATGTAGAAAACAAATGCATAAAGCAGCTACTTACATCCTTCGAAACATCAGCAATGTGTTTGTGCCTATTCTCCACCCACAAATCATCATTTTCATCAAGCAGGACCTCTTTTTCTACACTTTCCCCACCTCCAGTTTCATATCTGTAGACATCGTTTTCGATTCCCAGAAGATCGTGACACATCGCTTGGAGGGTGAGTTCATGGAGGACGGGAGTAATTCCGTCGAAGCCTCTATCGATGATAATCAACTGAGATCGGGCTTTATCAGCGCCATCTCCCATGCTCAGATCTTCGGCTTTATAAGCGGCTAGTTTTTGTTCGACCAGATGACCTAACTCCACATTTCGCTCAAAGTCGGACCGATATCTGCAAGGATGAAAGTTTAGCCATTAAACTCATAATGGATAAGCTATCCATTATGATACGAATTTGTGATTTACAATAATATATCTTTAGGTACCTAAAAATCGAAAGCAATATAAAACCACTTACCTGATTGCTGGATATTCTCCCAAAGTCGCACAGACCGTTGCAATTTGTGCTGCGATCCTCTCCAAATGCGGAGTTAATGCATTAGGTTGTCGAACTGGATTATAATACAATGGGAATGTATCTGGAGAGTCTAAGACAAAGACCTGGCTCTCATATGGAGTAAAAGCGACATTAATCTCCTTAAAGTTCTGCAAATATTTTGCTGCTTGACTTCTGGACACCATGGTGAATAAATTGTCGGGACAACTTTCAGTCAAGAAGAGATGAGCTCGTTTATATTGGACTCGGCCACTAAAATCCTGAAGGAACTTCTCGATGGAATCCTTGGTGGGGGATATCAGATATATGGCATCCAAGGCCGGTAAAGGCTCTCGGCGCTTGTTCAGATCTTCCACAATGGTAATGCCTTCGGCCATGACATCATGCATCTTACAACAAGCACTCAGCATCCTCATTCCCAGCTTATCGACAATAAGCACATTCCAAGCACCCCCTCCGGGCTTATGCAGCGGTTTTATGACATCGTCTAGAAGTTCTGAAAACGAAAATCATTAGTTTTTTTCTAAAGATTTGTACTTATGTTAGCCAAACCTTGACCAAAAATATTAGAATTTGAAAGAGAATCCATTAAGAAAATGAATTGCTTAACCCTTTTCCATACAAACTTTCTTATTTTTCTTTAAACCACGTTCTATTCCATCGAACCACCTTTAAACTCAATATTGCGCCAAATTTAACGGGAAATTGATCATTAAAACTAATTGGATTAGTAATTCGACTCACTTCTTCCGACGATTTCCTTCAGCGTCATATCCGCGCGTTTTTCTCGAGCCTTCTGAAACAACGAGAATCAAGTCGAGACTGCCTGAGGGCAAAAAGCACCAAAAAATATTGGGAAAAGCGGAGACGAAAGCCCTGAGGGGACAAGGCCGAAAAAGGCCCATTCGGCCGGCAAAAACGGACCTCGCCAAAAATATGGAAGCGGATTCAGTCGGAAAGCGAAGCCGGGAATCAGCGCACTTTATAAATGCTTTTCGAACTGGTTTCGCTTCCTCTGAACAAAAAAAGTATTCGGTTTCGAAACAACGACATGAATAATATAAAGGAGAAAGGAGAAACAAATATTTATTCAATCCAAATATGAATACACAGCGTGAATAACATAGGAATAGTGAAAATTAAGGCACAATTAAGAAAATTGAAATGGGAGACAAATAAATACAGACACCGTAGGTTTTGATATCCGTTTTCATCAATGGAGAATTCATTTATTAGATCAATTAGCACTATTCACCGAGCTTCTTCTTATACAGCTCTACATCAATGTCATTGAAGAGGCAGAAGATGACGTTAATCTGAAAAGTTTGTTTTCTCCAGGTTTTAGCTTACAATATAATCCGAGTTCTTGCTAATCCAATCCTTGGCGGTGTCAATCACGATATCACAGGCCAAGTCCTGGGGGAATGAATAAACACCAGTAGAAATGCAGGGAAATGCCTAAATTTATACGAAACATGATAATCGGCACATACGATTGACTTCAGATTGTATTTTTTCGCCAATTCCAACGAGTTCCAGTAACAGTTCCTCAGCAATTGACGTTGTTCATCACTCACGGTATCGGATCGAATGATTGGACCGACTGTATGGATAATAAACTTGGCATGGGGAAGATCGTATCCTTTGGTTATCTTGGCCTCTCCGAATTGACAACCACCCAGCGTTTTACATTCCTCTAGAAGTCTAGGGCCAGCAGCCCGATGGATCGCTCCATCGACACCTCCACCTAAAAGCGAAAAAATAACTAACATTACACTTGATAAATTAAAAACGAAGCTCTAGACATTTATCCACACCAAATATTTCAATATTTTCAGTTCGTGAGTCAAGAAAGAAAAGCTTTTAGTATGGGTAACATCGTAAATAAATGCTCTAAACAAAGGAACAAGTTAATAATAATTTACTTACCTCCCAGAAGACTTCTATTCGCAGCATTGACAATCACATCCACATCAAGCTTGGTAATGTCTCCTTTCAACCACTGTAAACGACTCATCTTGGTTGCAAACCTGGAAAACCTGCAAAATTGTATAAAAATAAATTCCGAGCGGCGAGCGGCCGTTCGGAAAGCTTTCCGCGGAAAGATTATTTCAAAATTTACAGTAAGCAAAAAAATAATATTTTGTTAGATAAGGCGCCGCAAGTGTAAAAAGGAAATCTTTCTGTACAATGTTTTAAAATCTTCCGCTATTTATGAATGGCATCATAAGTTTAGACTACATCTATACGCAAGAATGTGAATTTCTTGTAATGTCTTCCAGGGCGCGACTCGCGGAAATTTGAAAATTCGAGGATGTGCAAATATATTTCGAGGTTTTTTGATCCATTGTGGATCCACAATGGCGATTGTGGGTCCTAGGTTATGTTTTTGTAAACAAGGAGAATCGAGATATATCTGCGGTAACTATATGCTTGTATTAATCTTATTTTAACTATTTAGGTAATGGAAATTCAATCGAATTCCGAAATTTTTCGGCAAAATCAGTCAAAAAACTTAAGATTTTTGGCGAAGATGGCTTCAACACCTATGGGATCCTAGCTGACTGCACTAATAATCATGGTAAGAGTTTGCAATTATGTTTTATTTTTTAGATCTTTTCTGTTTCGGCGAACGTGAACTTATTTGGATCAAAGACTACGGTATTATTCATCGACTCCGATTTTCTGACTGGATATCTGCTTTAAAGATCCTCGGTGATGGAAGTGTTGTGGTTTTGACCAGCCACAATGTTTTATATCACTACGTCCGAGTAGGAAAAACGTTGAAAGAAGAAGAGAAGATCGAATTGGAAGGTTTGGGTATACTGTATGTTACCTTTGCTATTTGGTCGCATTGGCATAGAATTTTTGAGTAGGTTGTTTGTTTCTAGATTTTGTGCAGTGATTGCTGGAGACTTTTGGGAAAATTTGACTGTTTATTGTGGTAATGTTTTTGGAGATGTCGTATTTTTCAAGAGAACGGGTCATGAATGGAACTTGACGCCATTCAAGGGACACAAGGTAAGCCTCCTTTTGCTGTTTATTACGTTCTATGTAGATAGGTTTTGATCTTTTTAATTCCAGGGGATGATATTTGGTCTCTATCTGCATGATCATCATTTATATTCTATATCAGATGATAGAAGTCTGACTGTCTGGAGTGAAGATGGAGAAGTCATATCAAAGGGATATGGGCATTCGGCGAGACCATTGGCTCTTACAGTATCTTCTGATGGCCGTATTTTTACTGGTGGTTATGATGAAATGATTTGTGTTTGGGAATTTAATGGAGAACTCAAGTTGAAACAGTCAATTCAAATGTCTGGAGGGCCGGTTCGAAGTTTATTAGCGTCTGAAGATGCCTTGGTAAGGCGATTTAAGGTTTTATTTGTCACGGGTTTGAATAACTATTCTTGAATAATATTTTAGTTGGCGGGAACCGCAACAGGGTCATTGATACAAGTGATCATACCTGAAGAAAGGTATAAGGTGACAGAAAACAAGCTCGATTTTACAGTTCGTTCCTTTTACCGATTGGATGATGAAAATTCCGTTTTCATCAATGACTCAAGGTAATGTTGTTTTAAGTTATTATGGGTTGATTTTTAGGGAGCTTGTATTGTATCATAAGAAAGGAGAAGGTGAGGCTGAAACGACGGTCTTGATTTACAAAAACCCTCTTAAGTTCAATACCTTGAGTCGATTGGGAAAGGGAATGGAGGTTGTTGTTGCAGAAACGAGTTGTCTTCATTATGCAAATGGTAATGTATATACGTCTGCTGCAGTACAGAATTCCTATTTTCAGCATCAAAACTGCATCATTCGTCAATAAAACTGTATTACTCCGTGATTTCTCTTATTGTGACAGGAAATTATGTTCTGATATCCGATGAGAAAGATAATTGTGTAAGTCATGTATTTATTTATGAAAAAATGTGTTTTCAAGCATGTA
Source organism: Bursaphelenchus mucronatus (assembly GCA_025436335.1). Lineage (NCBI taxonomy): Eukaryota > Metazoa > Nematoda > Chromadorea > Rhabditida > Aphelenchoididae > Bursaphelenchus > Bursaphelenchus mucronatus. The sequence goes on from CM046358.1 coordinate 4,054,865, forward strand.
TTTGAAATAAAAAATGATGTGCCGGTTGAAATGGGAAAGTTTGCCATACCATCGAGACATCGAATCTCCTCTGGATTCGATCTGGGAGAAGCTTTTATCCTTGGAACTACGAAAGGAACAATATTGGTGGTGGAAAAAGATAAATGGAAGGTAACGATAATTTATGTCGCAGTAATTGATGATTTATCTTGAGATTAAGGTAACATGATTTTATTCCAGGTATCTTTAACAGTTCCAAAAGCCCATAAAAAGGAGTCGATATTATTTATTGAGAAGATGAACAACAAGATTGTTTCTCTTGGGAAGGATGGAAGTCTAACTGAATGGTCTTATAGTTACAGACGCCTAGAGATGATTTCTGTCAGAGCTACTATCGAATGGCCTTGCAAAATAGTCAATAATGACAAATACAGTTATTTGATCGGATTCCATGCTGTGAGTTTGCGAAATTTTTTCATGTTTTACATTTTTAGGACAAATTTGTAATTGTCAACATGAACACGTTTCTGATCGAATCAGAAGTCCATTGTGGTGGAGGACATCGAATCTGGTGGTTTGATGTGAGAAAAATGACTTTGGAGTACATTCAAAAAGGAATTTTGTATACTGTGAACTGCTATCCAACGAAAATTGAATTCTTGGAGGTAACGTAATGCAATTCGTGAGTGATGAATGAATTCAGGGCTCTTTCCACTCCAGCGAGACAACAGTTCTTGCGGTTATCGACGAAAAAAAGAGAGAACACACCTCTAAAGTCAAATTCGTTACTGGTGGAAATGATACCAAGGTTGTTTTGAATGAATATGATCAAGAAAAAAGTAAGTCATCATTCAATTAATTAACGTTTTGGCTTTTTGAGATAGCATCAGGGTTCTCCAAACCTCTGAACGGCCATTATCTAGTGTTCATAACATCATATCCTACGATAATTTTGTAGTTACTGTGGGTGGAAGAGGCGAAGTTATTTGTTGGAGTGTGGAGGGTAATGTTTTATTCAAATTCCTTATATTGTCTTATTTAGGTGATGACCTCATTTTCCTTTGCTCAAAATGTTTTCCCAATGATTTTCGACTGATCTCAGTAGACATTTGCCAAAGAGATCACGGATATTCATTGGCTGTTCTGGTAGGAGATGGAGTTGTTTCGTAAGTTACAGTATCAAAAAATTAATCTTTTAGATTACTGTACTTTAATGATACTGTTAAATTAATAAAAGAAATTGCGGAATTCAAAACGGAAGAGGTTTGGAGTTTTGTGGATGTGAATTTTCTAAAATACGATCAAATTTTGGCCGTCAACACGGTCGGCGAGGTTTTGGTGTACTGTAATGTAAGTAAGGATGACACATATATTGTTTTTTGCGTATTGTAGGGTGAAGAAAAGAGCAGAATTTTTGTGGAAAAGAACCCATTATCGGTGATAAAAGCCATCAAAGTTGAAGATTTCTATTTGGCATTTGTTGGATCGGTCTCCGGCACATTATCCATGCTGATAGTTAAAAATGGAGAGATGCAGAAAGGTCCCAGCCAGATTATCCATGTCTCTACAATCACTGGTTTGTTTTTATTCGATGTAAAATTTGTTTTTAGATTTAAATTTGGAAGAGAAAAACGGTACAGTTGAAATAATTACGATTTCTTTGGATCGAAGGATGGTTATCACTGAATTTGATTTGGTGAAGGTATTTTTGACAAGTTTTTTATATTGTAATTGTGTTTAGGGCACATTGGAAGGCAAGAAAATTGTGCCGTTGGCGACTGCGGATCCCTCAAAAGTTGTGAAGATCAAGAAAACGTAAGTTGTCATCAGTACTTAGTGTCCTGTTAGAAGAAGTTTAAATTATGCCAATTTTTTAGAAATAAGGTCCTCGTATCAGGATACGGACTGGAGTCTATCCTTCTGTAATCGACGACCCTCCGATGTGGCATTTTTGCTCCGTGTTTTGTTGAAGTTTAATATATTACCCATCTTGTTTGTTGTTATTTGTTGGGAAAATGAAGTTCTATCAAACTTTTTGGAGTGGCTATAACAAATCCCGGCCCCAAACAAACCATTTGGCCATAAATCTGAAACAAAGTCAAAAAACTGAAAATAAAATGGAACCCGAAGAGAGACTCAGAAGTGGAGAGAAAAGATAATGCGAAAATAAGAGGACGACAGAGAAATTTTGATGAGTCGGAGATAACGGGAGAAAAAAGGAAGAGTGGACGAAATGAAGAGAGCGCGAGGGAGATTGGGAAATAAAAGGACCAAAGGAAAACCGAAAATAGAGAGCATACAAATGGAGAGAACATTAGAGAAAAGAAAGAAAATAACGCGAAAAGACGTCGATCACGAGAACAGAAAGTGCGCGGGGAATGAAGGGACGGCGAGAGAAAGGTTGGCGGTTCGAACAACTGACTCGAGAAAAAGCCGCTCCCCTTTCCGTCGATCGCCGGGATCTCTCTTCCGCCTACCTTTTTACCACCATTCCCCGCCGGCCTCTTGGCCCCGTTTTTGGCCAATAATTTTGCGAAAAAATAGGATCGCGAAAGGAAGAATCTGAATGCGTTGCGAATGTTTTGGTCTGATTGTAAGTCAGAGCCCGATACGAAATTAATAAAGGCCTTCTCAATCGTTTCCGATGTCTTTGGCGCTTACTCGCTTTACTTTTGCCCTGAGGGGGTGGGCTTAATCAAAGGCTGGGAGCAAAAGCTTGGGGTATTTCCTTTGTTTTCCATTGCTCAATACTCTTCTTTTACTTCTCTTTTCAAGTAAGAACTGTATTCTTTTATCTTCAAATTACCGCTTGTAATTATATACCAGCGTATTTTCGGCCCATATAAGTTTACATAGCGCATTATGTGTATAATAGAGATCTCGAATCATTCTCTTCTCCTCTTCAGGCCCAACATTTTGTATTATTTTCGAGGAGAAAGAGGTGATGATTAATTTTTATTACGATCAAGGAGATTTTTTTTATTTTCAAAAAAATAATTGCCGTAAATATTATAAACAACAATCACTTGAAGGTTCATGACTGCGTTAATTTAATTCAAAAAATCTGCTTTTGAATCATCACAATTTTATTTTTTGCTTTGCGGAACTTAAGAATAATGTAAAATCGAACAGCCGTTCCTTCCCATATTTTTTCAACCCTCTTTTTTTGACATTTTCTGAATGTTTTCGAAAATACAAACGTTTTTTCACACGAAAATACAAACTATATTACACTTGGTCATCAAAAATCAAGTATAAATAGCAAGGTGTTCATTATGATATTATTTCAGAAATACAATCTGTTTCACTTAAAATTAAGCTATTACTCTTACTTTGCCTTTATTTCTTGACATTTAAGTCCGTTATGCTTTACTCGTGTCATCGTTTTCGCCCTTCCTCTCTACTGTAATATAATTTTACAGCCATTAATGGGAGTGCAGATGGATCAGATGAATGGTTTGGTGAATGGGACCCTCAGTGCAGACATAGACAACTTTGTTTGTCTTCGCTGTGGTGAGGGATTCGGACCGACGGAACAAATTGTCAATTCGAATGGACAGGTCTGGCATGGAGAATGTTTTGTGTGAGTAAGCGTCAAATTTAGAAGTTAAAAATTCAGATCTGACTGTAAACGTAAGAATGAGGGTCCGTTCTTCAAAACTTTATTTTGTCATAATCATGCAAATTTGAATTTTTCAGATAAAATTAAAAATCATATTTTAGATGTTCCCAATGTTTCTTGCCATTCGAAGATGACAATTTGAACAATAATACTGGCAATCATCATAACAACGGAAATACAATTAATTGCGAAAGAGTAGAAATAGTAAAGAATAATAGACCAAAAAAATATAAAAGAAAAAATCAAATAAAAAAAGAAAATGAAGATTTCTTAAATTCAATAAAATCTGGTTCAGGATTTAAAATTATTCATAAGTAATTAAGTTAGGACTATTAATTACAATAATAAGATATAAAATTATTTATAAATTATAAAGTTTGAAATTATATCAGTAAGTGCTAGATTGTATCTCTGATTCGATTTATTTAATATTTTTTTTTATAATTTTTATGGAATTATGGAAATATGGAATATAGCCATATATTCTATTTATATTATTTTTATTAGCTTTTTACTAGATTTCATCTGTAACATAGTTTTCATTATCTATATCATTAAACACTGAATAATAAACACATTTATTACAAAATAAATCGCCACATATTATACAAAAACATATATGTGGCATTTCATTTGTGTGTTTAGGATACTCTTTGCATGAATAATAAAAAAATGGACAACTATTATAATATTCATCTATATAATTATTAGTTACAATAAGTTTTTTATTTAAATCTAAAAGACATACTTTAAAAATTTCTTTATGATCATCTGTTAATTTTTCATAAAACTTTTTTATTTTTTTATCTCTTTCATAATCAATTCGATGAATAAATCACAATCGTCAAAGTTAATCAACTCATTATTATTATCTACTAATTTTATAGTTATTTTATTTGATATATTAATAATTGTATGATATACTAGTTGACTAGGCTCAATAAAGACACAACTTTCGTCAAAATCAGGTCTAAATCTATAAATTGAATTTAATTTTCTATCGTTGACATAAGAGTCAGAAATTAAGTTACACCATATAAAAATATTATCATGTTTATTAAACTTTTCTTCACAATTATTATTATTTTGATTAACATCATCGATCTTTCTTAGTTTTTTGTTATGACGGAGCTTTCCATCCATTTTCACTAATGCAATCTCATATTTCTTACTCAAGAAATCTTGAGAAAATGAATACTCAAAAGTTGACTCACTTGATGTAAGCTGAAGAAAAAATAATGTCATTTAAATAGAGCAGAATTTTTAATTTTTTGTAAGTTTTTATTAGCAGATAATTTAATAGCGGCATTTTGTTCTAATAGAGTCTTTCCCTTTCAGCAAATTTGTGACTCTTATACAGATTCAAAATAGCGCGTTTTTGTTTCTTTTTTTTTTGGCATTGTGCCCCCAAAAATTTTTTCTTGCTTCGCAAACGGAGATCTGCATTTTCTTGTTTGTGCATCTTTTATGATAATTTGACTGTTATGCTTTTTGATTATTTAACTCTGTATCTATTTATTAATAAATGTTTTTTAGCAATCACACAAAATGGCTGATCAACAACTGTCTCCCGCATCGACTTATTCTTCTTCTTCGGCTTCATCTGCTGATATTGAAAATATTCAAGGGCAAATGACTTTAGCGCAGTTTACTCATGAAATCGAGGTTATTGTGGGCTCTCCTGTTCACACTGTAAGTTAAATTTAAACCTTGCTTATTTTTATCTCAATTTTGAATTATAGTTAACAACTGGAATCCGTGCGTCCAAGCAGCTCATGATTTATCATCGTGATAATCAGCAATTGGTAAATACAAATCTCTTCGTGGATGCTGCTGTAGCTCAGCGTGAGGCTGATTCTATTATCGATGCTGAGCATAAAACGGCTGCCAACTTGGCGGTTGGACGTCATCGTGTTAGTCCGAAAAAAGCCGAACGGCTTGGAAATAAGATTTATTTTAATGTAAGCTTTAACTTTTCCAAATCTATTTTAACTCCTTATTTTTATAGGCTATATGTGATGATAGCGAAACCTATGGTGTATCGGTAAGTCTTAAAGAATCATAATATAATATTTCTTATCTTAAAATAAATTTAGTGGCGCCCATGAAGAAAGCATCTACTGAATTGACTTTGTATTGTAATTTTTTGCTTATTCCAATAAATGATTTTTGTATGTTTTTCTTTTTTAAAAGTTGAACTTAGTCGTTGAGCGACTTTGTACATTTATGAACGAAAATAATGAAAAAATGGCATAAAATGTTTGTTTTAAAATGTGGGACAGTAACTGTCCTAGCTATTTTGGGGGGCTAAAAGACACCTTTTTGGCCATTTTTGTCTGATGTTGAAGGTAAAACCGTTAAAAAATGGTGTAAAATAAAATTGGGGGAAAGGGGCGGGGGGCTGTCCTAGAAATAGCATATATATACTACTACGACGGTCTTGATTTACAAAAACCCTCTTAAGTTCAATACCTTGAGTCGATTGGGAAAGGGAATGGAGGTTGTTGTTGCAGAAACGAGTTGTCTTCATTATGCAAATGGTAATGTATATACGTCTACTGCAGTACAGAGTTCCTATTTTCAGCATCAAAACTGCATCATTCGTCAATAAAACTGTATTACTCCGTGATTTCTCTTATTGTGACAGGAAATTATGTTCTGATATCCGATGAGAAAGATAATTGTGTAAGTCATGTATTTATTTATGAAAAAATGTGTTTTCAAGCATGTATTTGAAATAAAAAATGATGTGCCGGTTGAAATGGGAAAGTTTGCCATACCATCGAGACATCGAATCTCCTCTGGATTCGATCTGGGAGAAGCTTTTATCCTTGGAACTACGAAAGGAACAATATTGGTGGTGGAAAAAGATAAATGGAAGGTAACGATAATTTATGTCGCAGTAATTGATGATTTATCTTGAGATTAAGGTAACATGATTTTATTCCAGGTATCTTTAACAGTTCCAAAAGCCCATAAAAAGGAGTCGATATTATTTATTGAGAAGATGAACAACAAGATTGTTTCTCTTGGGAAGTCTAACTGAATGGTCTTATAGTTACAGACGCCTAGAGATGATTTCTGTCAGAGCTACTATCGAATGGCCTTGCAAAATAGTCAATAATGACAAATACAGTTATTTGATCGGATTCCATGCTGTGAGTTTGCGAAATTTTTTCGTGTTTTACATTTTTAGGACAAATTTGTAATTGTCAACATGAACACGTTTCTGATCGAATCAGAAGTCCATTGTGGTGGAGGACATCGAATCTGGTGGTTTGATGTGAGAAAAATGACTTTGGAGTACATTCAAAAAGGAATTTTGTATACTGTGAACTGCTATCCAACGAAAATTGAATTCTTGGAGGTAACGTAATGCAATTCGTGAGTGATGAATGAATTCAGGGCTCTTTCCACTCCAGCGAGACAACAGTTCTTGCGGTTATCGACGAAAAAAAGAGAGAACACACCTCTAAAGTCAAATTCGTTACTGGTGGAAATGATACCAAGGTTGTTTTGAATGAATATGATCAAGAAAAAAGTAAGTCATCATTCAATTAATTAACGTTTTGGCTTTTTGAGATAGCATCAGGGTTCTCCAAACCTCTGAACGGCCATTATCTAGTGTTCATAACATCATATCCTACGATAATTTTGTAGTTACTGTGGGTGGAAGAGGCGAAGTTATTTGTTGGAGTGTGGAGGGTAATGTTTTATTCAAATTCCTTATATTGTCTTATTTAGGTGATGACCTCATTTTCCTTTGCTCAAAATGTTTTCCCAATGATTTTCGACTGATCTCAGTAGACATTTGCCAAAGAGATCACGGATATTCATTGGCTGTTCTGGTAGGAGATGGAGTTGTTTCGTAAGTTACAGTATCAAAAAATTAATCTTTTAGATTACTGTACTTTAATGATACTGTTAAATTAATAAAAGAAATTGCGGAATTCAAAACGGAAGAGGTTTGGAGTTTTGTGGATGTGAATTTTCTAAAATACGATCAAATTTTGGCCGTCAACACGGTCGGCGAGGTTTTGGTGTACTGTAATGTAAGTAAGGATGACACATATATTGTTTTTTGCGTATTGTAGGGTGAAGAAAAGAGCAGAATTTTTGTGGAAAAGAACCCATTATCGGTGATAAAAGCCATCAAAGTTGAAGATTTCTATTTGGCATTTGTTGGATCGGTCTCCGGCACATTATCCATGCTGATAGTTAAAAATGGAGAGATGCAGAAAGGTCCCAGCCAGATTATCCATGTCTCTACAATCACTGGTTTGCTTTTATTCGATGTAAAATTTGTTTTTAGATTTAAATTTGGAAGAGAAAAACGGTACAGTTGAAATAATTACGATTTCTTTGGATCGAAGGATGGTTATCACTGAATTTGATTTGGTGAAGGTATTTTTGACAAGTTTTTTATATTATAATTGTGTTTAGGGCACATTGGAAGGCAAGAAAATTGTGCCGTTGGCGACTGCGGATCCCTCAAAAGTTGTGAAGATCAAGAAAACGTAAGTTGTCATCAGTACTTAGTGTCCTGTTAGAAGAAGTTTAAATTATGCCAATTTTTTAGAAATAAGGTCCTCGTATCAGGATACGGACTGGAGTCTATCCTTCTATAATCGACGACCCTCCGATGTGGCATTTTTGCTCCGTGTTTTGTTGAAGTTTAATATATTACCCATCTTGTTTGTTGTTATTTGTTGGGAAAATGAAGTTCTATCAAACTTTTTGGAGTGGCTATAACAAATCCCGGCCCCAAACAAACCATTTGGCCATAAATCTGAAACAAAGTCAAAAAACTGAAAATAAAATGGAACCCGAAGAGAGACTCAGAAGTGGAGAGAAAAGATAATGCGAAAATAAGAGGACGACAGAGAAATTTTGGTAAGTCGGAGATAACGGGAGAAAAAAGGAAGAGTGGACGAAATGAAGAGAGCGCGAGGGAGATTGGGAAATAAAAGGACCAAAGGAAAACCGAAAATAGAGAGCATACAAATGGAGAGAACATTAGAGAAAAGAAAGAAAATAACGCGAAAAGACGTCGATCACGAGAACAGAAAGTGCGCGGGGAATGAAGGGACGGCGAGAGAAAGGTTGGCGGTTCGAACAACTGACTCGAGAAAAAGCCGCTCCCCTTTCCGTCGATCGCCGGGATCTCTCTTCCGCCTACCTTTTTACCACCATTCCCCGCCGGCCTCTTGGCCCCGTTTTTGGCCAATAATTTTGCGAAAAAATAGGATCGCGAAAGGAAGAATCTGAATGCGTTGCGAATGTTTTGGTCTGATTGTAAGTCAGAGCCCGATACGAAATTAATAAAGGCCTTCTCAATCGTTTCCGATGTCTTTGGCGCTTACTCGCTTTACTTTTGCCCTGAGGGGGTGGGCTTAATCAAAGGCTGGGAGCAAAAGCTTGGGGTATTTCCTTTGTTTTCCATTGCTCAATACTCTTCTTTTACTTCTCTTTTCAAGTAAGAACTGTATTCTTTTATCTTCAAATTACCGCTTGTAATTATATACCAGCGTATTTTCGGCCCATATAAGTTTACATAGCGCATTATGTGTATAATAGAGATCTCGAATCATTCTCTTCTCCTCTTCAGGCCCAACATTTTGTATTATTTTCGAGGAGAAAGAGGTGATGATTAATTTTTATTACGATCAAGGAGATTTTTTTTATTTTCAAAAAAATAATTGCCGTAAATATTATAAACAACAATCACTTGAAGGTTCATGACTGCGTTAATTTAATTCAAAAAATCTGCTTTTGAATCATCACAATTTTATTTTTTGCTTTGCGGAACTTAAGAATAATGTAAAATCGAACAGCCGTTCCTTCCCATATTTTTTCAACCCTCTTTTTTTTGACATTTTCTGAATGTTTTCGAAAATACAAACGTTTTTTCACACGAAAATACAAACTATATTACACTTGGTCATCAAAAATCAAGTATAAATAGCAAGGTGTTCATCATGATATTATTTCAGAAATACAATCTGTTTCACTTAAAATTAAGCTATTACTCTTACTTTGCCTTTATTTCTTGACATTTAAGTCCGTTATGCTTTACTCGTGTCATCGTTTTCGCCTTTCCTCTCTACTGTAATATAATTTTACAGCCATTAATGGGAGTGCAGATGGATCAGATGAATGGTTTGGTGAATGGGACCCTCAGTGCAGACATAGACAACTTTGTTTGTCTTCGCTGTGGTGAGGGATTCGGACCGACGGAACAAATTGTCAATTCGAATGGACAGGTCTGGCATGGAGAATGTTTTGTGTGAGTAAGCGTCAAATTTAGAAGTTAAAAATTCAGATCTGACTGTAAACGTAAGAATGAGGGTCCGTTCTTCAAAACTTTATTTTGTCATAATCATGCAAATTTGAATTTTTCAGATAAAATTAAAAATCATATTTTAGATGTTCCCAATGTTTCTTGCCATTCGAAGATGGAATTTTCTACGAATTTGAAGGCCGAAAATACTGTGAACATGACTTCCATGTACTGTACGCTCCTTGCTGTGGAAAATGCAGTAAGTTTTTTTACTTTGATTATACTGTAACTTCAAAATTATTGCGGTACATAAGCCGGGATTTTACCCAAATTTAATATTAAAACACATGCTACATTCTCTCCAGACGAATTTATTGTTGGCCGAGTGATAAAAGCTATGAACACCAACTGGCATCCCGAATGTTTTACTTGTGAGATGTGCTCCAAGTGTTTGGCTGACATTGGATTCCTCCGCAATGCTGGTCGTGCTCTTTGCCGCGAATGTAATGAGATCGAAAAGGCCGCTGGCACTGGTCGTTATGTCTGTCACAAATGTCATGCCATTATTGAGGATGAACATATCAAATTCAAGGGAGACAGTTATCATCCTTATCATTTCAAGTGCAAACGCTGCGAGTAAGTTGATGGCATAAAGTAGAAATAAAACGAAAAAATATAAAATTTTTACTTTCAGAGTGGAGCTGACCAAAGACGCTAGAGAAATTGGTGGAGAATTATATTGTCTCAGATGTCACGATACCATGGGAATCCCGATTTGCGGTGCCTGTCATCGTCCAGTCGAAGAGAGAGTTGTTACAGCATTGGGAAAGAATTGGCATGTCGAAGTAAGTAATTAGAATCAAATAAAAATTATCTTAATCCAATATATCCATGCAATTTGATGATTTATTTTAATTCTTCCAGCACTTTGTCTGTGCCACCTGCGAAAAACCCTTCATGGGACATAAACATTACGAACGAAAGGGTCTGGCATATTGTGAACAACATTTCCATCTTCTCTTCGGCAAGGTCTGCTTCAGATGTTCGAAACCATGTGGCGGGGAGGTGTTCCAAGCGCTGGGAAAAACTTGGTGTGTCAAATGCTTCAGCTGCACACTTTGCGACAAGAAATTGGATCAAAAGTAAGTCAAGGGAATGTTTTATCAATGCTTGCTTGAAAGGTCTGCCTTTGAAACAAGATAAATATGTTTAAAATAGATATCAAAATCGATGACAAAAAATGTAAAATTTCAGAACCAAATTCTACGAATTCGATATGAAACCGACCTGTAAACGATGCTACGATCGTTTCCCCACCGAACTCAAGAAACGAATTTCGGATAATCTGAAGGAACGAGAAGTGGACACAATCCGACGAAGAAGCGCCTCCCCTGCTCCGACCAAGACCAAATAACATCCCGCTTATCGTACAGCCTTTACGTCGCCATAATCTCGTCTCTTGTTGCAATACTCATCAGAATTTTATGTATGAGGAAACTGTATTTTAAAGTCTAAGTCTTCGTTGTTTCATCCTTCAAAATTCAGTGCTTTTCTTCGAATATCTGTTACATTACTAGTTGTATTTTACCTCTACTTTAACATGGTTGTTGCATCCATGACAAGAGCGCTCTTTTCGTCTTCCAAAATACGAAAAGTCTCTCTTCTCAACATCCCCGGATCATTCTTGCTCAAAAAGTCTTGCCAAATCCCAAAAAATCTTTACATCTGCCATAATTTTACGGTAATAAACGTAACTTAAAATAAAAATAAGGCTTTAATTCTACTTTGCCATCATCCAAACCAATAACCTAGTATAAAATTAAACTTTATAGAACTCTGAGCAAGCACAATATTAAGGGTTAATACAATGCACAATATAAATACAACAGAAAGATGTCTATAAATTAACCGTAATCTGAACCTGGTCTTGTAATGTATATATGATATGAAATTAAACGTTGAGATCATTTGACTAAACTGCAAGCGGCCGCATTCAGATCCCAATTATGTTTATGAAGGAGAGTTTGGGCCGCTTCCTTGGTGGGGCTGAGCCCCAGTTCCATGAACTTTTCCAACTTCAATTTTTGAATTGCCCTGGGGACTTCGTATTCGTTGGCGCGGAGTGCTTTAGTACACTGGTCAGTGCTGAAATAATATAAAATAAATCATCGTGTGTAATATAACCCTAACAAAAATTTAACCCTTTATTGCATTCCTCGTTCGAATTTAACAAGGTGACGGGGTTACCTAGCAAAATCCGCAGCTTTTTTGACATCGCTGATCATTCTATCAATGTCCAGATCGTGTAAATCAATTGATGGACCTGATTGAATCTGTTTTTGAGCTGGTCTTTGAGAATAAACGAATGGAGTTGGGGTTAGAAATGGAATTGGTTGGGGTTGAGGTACAATTTGGATGGGAAATTTTGGTTGGAAGAAAGAATTCGAGTGATTTAATGAGAAAACTTGAGTCGCCGTTGGAGCTGAAACAAAAGTAATATAAATCTATATTCACTTACTCTTAAAGGGTCCGATAACACTTGATTTCTTTCCCTTTAGTAGCAATTCCGATGGCGGAGGGAGAACGGAGACCGATGATGCGTTCAATGATCCATATGAGGAGTCAAAAGATGTCGTACTTCTAGTCGTTCCATAACCGGAAGTGTTGGCATCGGACAAAAATGAAGAGCTGGGACCAAATGGGACACTATTCTTCTTTTGGAAGTCTGAGGCAACCGAATTTACTGTTGGATGACCACTACTTGGACGTTGGGTTACTGTATTTTGAGTGAATGAGTTTTGATTCAGATTAGTCGATGGTCTCGGGAAAGCGATCTCTGGTTCGTTTGGGATGGAAAGGAGCTTTGGGACACTAGCTAGAACTGTGGGCACAGCTCCGACCGGCCTTCCATTCGCCTGAATGATTGGAATTGGTTCATTTGGCGTTGAATTAATTTGGAATTGGGCTCTGCGATTAGTAGACTGGGTTTGGATCGTAGCTTGTACTGCTTGTTTGGCCTGTGCAAACTGCTGGCTTGTTGTATTAGTCGATGCCGGTCTTTGTGTCAAATTATTAGTGGTTACAACAGTCCTCGAAACTGATGAACTTGGTCTCGGTCTGACGGCAGTCCCTGATGAGGTCGTTTTCTCTGGATTGAAATCTCCACTTCGTTGCTTATGCACTTTCTGTTGAGTCTTCACTTCCGAAATTGACTGACTGTTCGTATTTTGATCTTGTCCTTTTAATGCCGTCTTTTTCGCTACCAGTGGGTCCAAAAGAGCGAGAATACTATGATCTAAGGGTGTAAATTCCTTGGCTGTCCTCGCTGATTCCGTCTTCATCTGATGCAAACCATTAACTGATCCTCCAAATCCAGTCGGGACCGATTGCCTCCATTCTGGCTGACCAAATTGATTTCCATTGTGAAAGTTGATGGGTTCTCTGAGAGTCAGTGATTTTATGGAGCTATCAACAACAAAAGGATCAGGCTCAGATCGGTCGATTTGAAAGGGGGATTGGTATGATTGGAGGGAAGATGAGAACTGGGTTGTGTTTGGGAGTTGAGTAGTGGTCTGACTGATGGTCGGCTCATTAAATTTTGTGGGAAAATTGGTTGTGATTGAGCTCGAAGGACTTTGACTGAACGACTGGCCCGGTTTAGGACGAGGAATGGCTATTCCGTTGTTGTACTCTACAAAAATTATATTACCCATGACAAAAAATAACTAATTTTTTAAATTCACAAACTACTTACTTTGAGTTCCCTGTGGTGTCGATGATCTTGGTTTTTCATGTGTTAAATTTCGGTCAATTTCCAGTTTTATTGGACGAACAAGGTCCTCGGTGATATTAGTTGTCCTTCTTCTTTCAGGGTCAGTCCGGTCGTGCGTGTTAGACCTTACTCTAACCGCATTTGTGGCTTCTTTCGGTTTCATTAGTTCATTTGCAACTTCAGGATCTATGTCCCATGCTTTGAAAGGATCAAAATGCGGAGTCTCTACTGGTCGGACAACTAAAATAAAAAACGTAAATATATGTAAACTCATTCTATTGAAAGCTTCTTACCATTTCCACCACCTCCTGGCACAAAATTATTAACAGTAACTCCTTGAATTTCCCCAATATTCTCCCTTAAAGAAGTGATGGATTCAATGAAAGACACTCCTCTCTGTCTTGTGCTCTCATTATACAAGGGTTTAACCACCGGATTCTTCAAGTAAATGTCATCAATCTTATCTATTTGTCCCCAACATCTGTTCTGATCGATATCTCCATGGCCCGTGTGTATCATTGAACCAGGAACTGGCTTACTTATATTCGAATTATAAGTTGTAGATGGGGTTGCAGTAAACGAAATTGGCATGGGAGGAGTGGTTGACTGAGTCAAAGGATGATTGGTTTTATTTGCTTTGACCGAGACCAGCGATCTTGGAAAGCGGCCAAACTTTTTGGATCGGTGATTCTGACCAAACCATTCATTGGGGCCACTAAATCAATAACCATTAGATACTTTTTTAATTCAAATATCAAAATAGCGCCACTGAATGCTTACTGCTCAAGAATGATAATGATATGATCTCCTCGGTTAACTTCCATATATTCCGAGTCTCCACTGACAAAGTCTTCTTTGGCTTCAGTTGTAATAAACCGGATCTAGAATAAGAAATATCAATTTATTTTTTTTACTTACCTCATTGAGAATATTTCTGAGATGACTAAACTTGGGTCGCTTCTCCGGCTCTCTCTCCCAACACATCTTCATGATATCATAGATCTCGGAAAGTGTTTTTTCTGGATTCCTTAATCTCTGGCCTTCTTCAGTCATTCTTAACACATCAGCAGCCCTAAATCCAGCCCAAGGTTCCTCTCCATATGTATATAATTCCCATAAAGTTACCCCAAATGCCCAACAATCAGATTTATGGGAAAATTGGCGAAATCTTAGGGATTCTGGAGGACACCAGGCAAAAGGGACCTTCTTCTGAGCCGACATCTCGTAAAATCGAGCATTCTCATCCAATGATCGGGTTAATCCAAAGTCGCAAATTTTGATAATCTCATCATTCTTGGTCAACAAAATATTCCGAGCAGCCAAATCTCGATGCACAACTCTCTTTGATTCCAGATAAGCCATTCCACTAACAATTTGAACTGCATAATTGAGGAGTGTAGACACCTCCAAAACAGGCTTCCGTTCACTTCTAAGCCGATTTAGTAATGATCCACCATCGCAAAACTCCAACACCATCATTGTCTGCTCTCCCAGAACAATACCATAGAGTTGAACAACGTTCTCGTGTTTCAACTTCTGCATGCTCCCAACTTCTGAGAAAAGATCCTCGAGGCCTGCTTCACACATTTGGTGGAGAACTTTAATTGCACACTCTCTTTTTCCATCTGACCTTTCCCATAACCCATATCTAACTGAAGCAAAGGTTCCTTCTCCCAATTTTTGCATGATCTTCAACTCATCTTTATTAATAAGACTTGGAGAAGTGGAAGTTGATTGGACTGGTTGCGGAGTCGCTGTTGGTTCAGGAGCAATCTCCACGGTTTTAACCGTCTTCTGTTTTGATCCGAATATCTTTTTGCCCGCCTTTTTCTGCCGATCTAATTCATTCCGAAGTCGACGAATCGCTGGGGCTGATAACCCATAAGACTAAAGAGCATAAATTATTTCCATCTGATTCCTCTAAACATAGAAAAAAAAACTTCACTTACTTTGAGCTCGTCATCTGTAACTACATCAAAATGCGATATTCGAGTCAACTGCTTTTCAACTGCAAGCTTCTGTTCGAATCCTATAAGATCTGTGGCGATAAATGCTTCATGCAGAGATTGCTCAATCTGAACCATGCTAAATGCTGAAACACAGTCACCATTAGTTATTTTAGATACCTGGTGGTAAGGAACAGGTGGAAAAAGAACTATTAACGAAAAGACTCATAGTGCGCAATTAAAAAGTAATGATTCAAACAAAGTCGCGAGTCTGAAAGCCCAAAACACTGGAAATTTCCGAAAAACACGTCTTCTTTGATCAATCCTTGAAAAATATGATTAAATATTAAAGGGGAACCAAAAAACAAAACTGATAACACTAATGCATACGGAAAAACCCCTCCGTGAGGACGCTGGATGGTCAGAAGCATCTTGTTCTCTCTCCTTTCGATGTATCCGCCGGCTAGTTAACGCAATTCCTTGTTATAACCACTCTCTTTTTCCGTTCCTCAAAGAAATCCAAAAACGACGAAAAGACAATAAACGTAAGCGAAACAAGCCGATTAGTCACTCTCCTGTGTATAAATATACAAGCTGTATCAAATTTATCAAACATTTCACTCGCCAAAAGGGAGAAAATATTGAATATCAATAAAATATCATGTTTTTGAAGTTTTGGAGGAAAATATAATAAAACCGGACGTAAAGATCAAAAAGCTATAGTAATTTGAGCAGGCTATCGATATTCGTATTCCAGAACAAGTAGAAATTGTGGTCAGGGCGCGAAGAAAAAATACTTTTTTCAGAAATTAATTTATTTCGTCCTGAAACGAAAACATCTGTTTACCAATTGAATGAAAAGTAAAATTGTGAATCCACACGAACTTCTATAACTGATTGCATAAACTTGCAGTGAAAACAAGCACATATAGACCCTACAACTTCTAGGGACGTCAATTAACCGCGAAAAAAGCACATTACACTTCAGGTGTGATCTACGGTTTAATCTAAAATCGGAGGTTTTAGGTAACCTATTTAGAAATTGTTTTAGCAACATTATAAACCAGCTATTCTGGACTCTTAATTACAAAGAACCAGACGATTGCCACCATTCCGCGCCAAGTTTCCTTCATTTTACCCGTCAAGACGGACCTTCGTTCCGAGCCGGAAGATTTGATGTCTGAGCGGAACAAAGACGAAGATTTCTCTGAATCGACTTCGGTAAGCGAGCATTCCTTTTTTGGGGATACTGTTTGTAGACGATTCATTTCACAAGGTCGATTTTGAATTTTATATGGATGATCTTGCGTTATTTGTTCATTGCCATTTTAGGGAACCCAACATAACCCAACACGAGCTCCAGATTTCACAAATGAAGAATGGCGAATGTCCCGAGGCCAATGGCAAGACTTAATTATGAGGTGTGTCACAGAAAATCGAGAAATTATCGACGAGGAATTCAATGGTTTTAATTTGTTCTTGACTCCAAAAGCTGTTGAATTTATTTTCACGTTGTGTGTGAGGTTGCAGTTGCCACATGAGGTTCGATATTTGGCAGTTCATCTGTTTGATCGGTCAGTGATCATGATTAATATAATTTCAATCAGAAATTATTGATATCGTAAAGAATGAAGATTTTAGGTACATGTCGTCGCAAATAGTCGCGATTCACAACGAGATCTTTACGGCGGGCGATGATGACCAATTGAAGGCTGAGAGATGGGGAAATGCTTTGAATCGGTATTACTCACAGGCAGTTTTGCGGATAGTATCATGCGTCTCGATTGCTGTGAAGGCTTTGTATTACAAACTAGTAAGTTGATTGATCATAATAACCTCGTATTTTATTGCAAGTCAATAAAATACGAGGTTATTGTGGCTATATTTTGCGTGAATCTCATCTTTCAGACGTTAACCACAAAGATGCAATACCGAATCTTGCGTAGTATGAACTTTTTATACGATGAACAAGCCATTTTGAAGTCGGAGACAAGAGTTTTCTCCTTGATCATGTTCGAAATTGATATGAATCGATCTCCAATCTTCATGATAGAATCTCATATTTGTTTCTTACGTAAGTTTTATATAAATATATTATTTTTATTTATTTTTTCAGTAGACCAATTCCGTGAAGTGGTATCATCAGTTGACCCTGAGGCCATTTGGGAGTATTCAATATTGTACACGGACTTTATCTATCTCAATATGAAGACTTTTTATTCCCGGTTGTTCCGGAAAATCCACGGGGAATCCGCTATCATCAACACAATAGAGCCGTAAGTAAATTTTCTGTTTGTATTTTATTCTTTTAGTGCTCGAATTTGGCATCTGGAAGCAGATTTTGTAATCCTTTCGATCAGTGTTGTCCTTATGTCATTTTTTGCCTTATACGGAGATGAGATGACCCAGAAAGTAGCGTTCTTGTTCAAAACACACATTGGAATTGATCTTCAGGAGATGAGCGAGTTTGTTACCGTCGCCAGGGACATGATTATGGAATACGAACCTGAAACTCCCACTATTTTTCTGCCAGAAGAGTTGCTGGGATTGAAGAAAGTGGCAGCTTCATATTCACCTGGATTCTTTTGATTTTATTGTTGTTACTGTAGACTACTTTAGGTATTACTGTAGAGGTTTTTGAAGGTTACTCCTAATTTAGTTAGTTTGTTGTTATTGGGATTGTTAATTGTTTTAAATGAAGATTGATTATTGATTGAAGACGTATTGAAGAAATTCAAATGTAATCTACGACTCGGTTGAGACGGAAATTTTCCTTTCTTGCCTAGTCACACATGGTATTTCAAAATAATGTCTGGTCACACACGGTTTGTGTGACTAGACATTATTTTTTACAGAATTACATTGTAAAAAGTAGGATTTAGTTGTATAAGAAAAATGATTTACTCCCCGGGACCCGGCAATCCCGGTTTTTGCCTTTGACCCGTAAAGTCTCCCCCGTACGGTCGACCCCGTAATGTCATACCCCGTACGAGCAGTAGCCCTGTCTTGACTTGCATCGCATCTAAAATCTGCGTTTTTAATCAATTTCATCTTCTTTTTTTGCGTTGTTTTTTCTAATAGAGCTTAGTAAACTTTCAACGCCATTTTTGAATAAAACAGCATTCACAAGCGGGTTTTTTTGTACAAACTCAAATGATGAAAGAATTTGTACGACTAATATCATCCGTTTTTATCTGAAACAAGCAATCAGAATTATTTCTTTTTTTAAAAATGTTTTTCTTTCCACAAAAAAATTTATTTTCTTTTAGCCGTTTGAAAGAGAAAACGTCCGAAAGGGTTCCGTTCCCGTGCAGTCGTGTCCGAGTGGTTAAGGAGATTGACTAGAAATCAATTGGGCTTTGCCCGCACAGGTTCGAATCCTGTCGACTGCGGCACTTTTTTTAAAATTATTAATAATTAATTAAATGATGCCATTTTTAACAAAATATATAAAAAATACTTCTTTCTTTTGCTTTTTATCACCAAAATAACCAACAATAAAATAAATAATCTGCTTACAGTACAAATCAATATATAGGCTTATATTTTTTGAGCTCAGCAATGATTACAGGAGCATCGACTAGTTCGGATCTGGCCTCAGCGCATTGATTGAATGCCTCATGATATATTAACTTGTGAAACCGTTGATAATAATTTACAAATTGAGTGAAGACTGCTTGAAGAACATTTGAGCCGACTTTGAAGTTGGTGAAAGACTGAAGGATCTCCTTGTTTATCTCCTCGATCGCCTTCTTCCATTCGGCAACGAAGGCGCGGACAATCTGAGTTGCCTTGCCTGAAAATATACCACTGGAACCCTTGAAACAGCGCATAATTTTACTTAATTTATCATCCCTTACCAGTAAACCTGGGCAACTGTTGAGTATGGTCTTGTTCCACATGAGGTTCAACTTCATTTACAAACTGAATTAGAGCATTGAAATGAGGAAATAGGACTTCTTCCACAAAGGCGCGGGTTTTTGTTTGGAGAGTATTACAGAAAGCGGTTCTTTCTTTGGATTCGTCCAATACTTTCTCCTAAAACCATATAAAAATATATAAAACTCCGATTCAAAAGAACTTACATCCAGAACAGTCAAGATGACGTCATAATTGTTGATTTGGAAAACCAATCGATCCTTTTTCCTCTTCATATGTTGGCTATACCTGTACATAAAGGCCTCAACTTCCTGTTCTTGTTTGGTTATCGTGTTCTAAAATCGTCTGTCTATATTATTCATCTCATTAATAACCACCAATATCTAAAACTTCCTTACCTGTAATCGATCATCCATTTTCTTCCCGCTCAAATTTGTGCAGACCAAGAAAGCACTTAAGAATTCTGCATATCTCCTCAAAACATAATGAGGTTTATTATCTATGGCCATTTTCTTCACATCGATGTTTTTCACACTCTCCGTATGCAAGTTCATCACATATTCAAACCTTGTCCATAGTAATTGAGCCATGGATTTGAGATAATTATCGATCGAAATTACACTTCTTTCAGCCATAAGTTCACTGTACTTGGTGCATAAACATATACACAGAAACAGGGATATTGCGTCATAATTTGCGTTGATTTTCTCTTCCAAACTCTTCTAAAATGGCATGTTTAATATAACAACTGTTGGCAGCGTAATCAAAAATGGGTTACTGTAACTAACCTGTAACTGGACGATCGCTCTTCCCATGACCTCCGAGAACAAATCTACAGCTGATTGACCTTCCACCATAAAGAAATCACAGAGGAAAAGAAACTCGTGACTGCAATGATCAACCAGGGCATACTGTATCGACCGGAATAGACATTCAAATTGGTACTAAAATATATTTCGTATACGGATAAAGTATGTACTTGTTCTCCAGCTTGTAGTGCAGCATGTGGGACAATTAATGGAGCCAAGAAATCAGTTGTCAGCAAACAATCTCGAGTTCCTAATGAAAATACCGTTGCTTTACTTCTGGTCTGAAAATAACCAATTATCAGATAACATCCAGAGTTATTTACCTGCGGTTTGGTTCCGAAGATGTTTGGAAGAGCTGCATAACCCGTTTTATGAACATCTTCGGCACCCAGAAGATCTTCCTTTGTGGCAGAATCAGCCATTTGAAGTTTGAATAACCTCGAAACATAGGTCTTGAAATAACTGAAGAACATCTTGCTGACAGCTTCAATGTACTCATCTTTAACCTTCAAAAATAAAAAAATCATTATTTAATTACATTTTGAAAATTTCTAATAAGTTTGGGATTTCCAAAATCCATAGAATTCACATTATTTTAATAAAAATTGTAATCTCGATCGGTCGATTCCTCCAAGTCACCCCTTCGAAAATCACTGAGAGAGAAATGCTGGCAAAGTCGGAAGATCTAATTTGTTTTTTCGCTGCAATCTCCATGTTCTTATCGCTTATCGTAAGCTGTGCCGGAAAGAAGAACACAAGCAAATCCAAGCCAAAGCCCGGAAGCAAAGGAAAAACCCCACTGCCCGCACAAAATCAAGGAAAATCTCAGATGAAGGATTGTTCGGTGGCCTCTCAAGCTGGCGCTGCAACTCAAGAAGGCGATGGCCAATATGAGGACATTACACTTGGATGAGTGTAAATTGTCCCTTCAAATAAACTCTTATCTATAGATTTCTCAGTTTTTTTGCGTTGAAACCGTCCTGTTGCTTACCTCCCGAGCTACTGTCCGTTCATTAGCCAGTAGAAACTCATAGAAAAATCGGTTTCTGAGTAGTGCCGTTTGGGGAATCTGGTAATTTGTAAGAGGCTTCTTGAACAATGAGATCCTTGCCAACAACCATTCTCTCATCTTCTCCATAGCCTAAGCTCATAACTAAATCAACGAAATATTACACACCTTGTATTTCAAGTTCTCAATGACATCTTGTACGTCTTCCACTGCTTTGGCGTCCTTAAAAGCTTGGGCCTTCAAGAATTGAAGTTTATGTTGAAGTTCATGAAGTTGTTCAAGAAATTCTGAACTGTTGACATCATGTTCCATGATAATCCTAAAAGAATAAGCGAATAACAGAAGAACTTACTTGATCATGTTATGGGGAACAACCATATCGTCCACGAACTGGCTAAGCTCTCCTCGAACACGCTGACGATTGTGAAGTTGTTGGTTTATGACAACAGATTGGTCTTGGAGCCGTTTCATATCCTCACTTATTGTTCCAAGTTCTGCCAAGAAGTTGGACAACATTCCCTCAAGGTTCTAAAAAAAGAATAAGAAGCAAGTTGAATAAACCCACCTCAAACGTTTGATCGCACTCTGTAATCTGTTCGTTGAGTTCGGCAAGTTCCTCAGCATGATCAATACAATCGTCTACGACCAATTTATTAGAACCTCGAAGTTGACTTTCCACTTTTGTTGAATGATCTCTCAGATCTACTCCGCTTTCGATCAATCGCTTCACAAACTCATCGTCAATATCGAATTGGCATTCAACCTCGTCATCCGACATTTCTGCCCCATAAACGATGCGCTATAGTATTACTTTATCGACTCACACGTATTTACGCGTAAAAATGAATAAAATTATGTTTTTCAGTAACATTTCGTGTGTTTGGTATCGGAATTATGTACATTCCGCAACATAAAAAGAAAAATATATTTTTTGGAAATTTGCAGAATTTTTTCTTGAAGAACTTATGAAAAAGA
Organism: Bursaphelenchus mucronatus; assembly: GCA_025436335.1. Lineage (NCBI taxonomy): Eukaryota > Metazoa > Nematoda > Chromadorea > Rhabditida > Aphelenchoididae > Bursaphelenchus > Bursaphelenchus mucronatus. The sequence continues at coordinate 4,077,136 of CM046358.1, forward strand.
TTGCATAGGAATGTTACCAAATCGGAAGAATGTAATAAAGAAGCCAACGGCTGCACAAGGTCCATCTCCGGCAGCAGCCCGATTAGCGGCAACAGGACAGAAAAGAGGCCCTTTACTGCCTGTATGTTTACAACTCTTTACATGAATGTTTTTGTCTTTAGAATGCATCTACCACGTTGGCCAAGAAACAACGAATGGATTTGGCAAAGGCTGGCAGCTCTGCTTTAGGCGGTGGATTGAGTTCAGCTTCAACATCATTGGTGAAATTGGTGGAGGTGGATTCAAGTTGGATGGAGTGTGTAAAAGACTTTAATTTGGTAGCCAAGGACTTTACAAGTCTTATGAAAATGGCAAAAGAAAAGGGGAAGGGACGGACAGTTAAAGTTATTTGTGGAGCCATCAAGACAATGGTCAAAGGAGATGAACCCAATGCAGCTGACTTGGCTTTGTTGAGAGAGGCTCATCAGGCTTTGATGGAGGATGAGGCTTTGTACAAGGTAATTACATTTTTTGTTTCTGGCTATAAAACTCTTGATTGTTGGAGCATGGTTAATATAAGTTGTCATCTTTCAGAATCTGAATATTTATGGTGCCGTCTTTGCTTTGATGAATAAGGTGGAAACTCAAGCTTCTCAGAATGGAATATCCTTTTTGCCAATTGCCGTCAAGATTGTTAAATCGTTCGAAGCAGTTCCGATTTCTCTTTTTAATTTCACTTTGTTTGATTCGATGGGATTGAGATTGTGGGTGGACAAACAAGATGCCGCAAATATCCTCGTCAACTCATTTTCTCTTGTTGGGGAGACTGAGATTCCTTCAGATGCCTTGTTTGACATTCTCAATGACAGTCAAGCATATTCGTTTAAAAATTTTGCACGAGAAGTGAGTGTAATTTTATAAATTATTTTTGGTTTTGAATGTATAATAATTTATTTAATTTTTTTTGGTAGACGCGATACTAACGAACAACGTTTATAGAAAATAAAATTTGAAGACAGTTCAGATCAAAATCAGGCTCTGTTGAAGTCCACTTTGGCGCATGTTGAACGATCAATTGATTCTGGAGCTACCAAAAATCTTCTGAAGACTTTATGCCTCTTTTGTGGGAGTGATAAATTCCGATTATTGGCATCAAAGAAGTTGGACCAATGGCTAATGAACATTAAAACTCAACGCCAGGCCATGGAACTTCTCTTATTTATTGTGACCAACACCAAGGATGCCGCTTCTGATATTAATCTTGAGATCCTAGGATATCTGACGAGAGTGAAATTACAAAAGTCCAAACAGTTGCAGATCGTCTTTCAAGCCGCAATAAAGTAAGTATTTTGGTCGTTTTTATTGATTTTTAGAGTTATCTTAAACGATTGTCCATCAGGGCTCAAAGTTTTGACTGAATTTGTTTTGGAAAATGAGTTCAATCACACGAATAAAGCCCAGACTAACCTCGGATTCTTTCAATTTCTCTTTTCTCATGATTCGAAAGCGGTTTTAAGGGTAAGAGAGATTAGTTCATAATCACATTCTTGGTTTAGTTAGTGGCGGACAAGTTGGTTCGACGTTTGGAGCACCCGGAAGCTGTGAAAAGTGTTCGATCATTTGTCCGCGACCTTTTCCGATCCATAAAAGACTTTCCATACTCTCTTTTGGCCAAGGAAATGATTGATTTTACAAAGGGATATGTGAAATTACAGCCGTTCTCTCAGGTAGACTCATTATATATAAGATTTTATGCATATACATGTGAAACTAAAGGCGTAGTTCTTTCAGAGTTTGATTTTCCGTTTGATTCTTGACATCTGCACCATGCTTCCATTTGTCAGCGCTTCAACGGCCGTAAAAGAAGCAGCGCAAACGCGAAGAGCGGCTGGAAATTTGCTCAATTATCAGAATGAAGTCCTCAACAGATTTCAGCAACAGCTGCAGAAAACTCAACTCGAACTTTTGGGATTTCTGAAATGGGCAGCCAAGAATTTAACGCTAGATAATGGAGCGGCGATTAACGCTGTTGGAGGGATCTTGTTTCTAAAGCCGGTCAGTTTATATTACATGTGACGCATGAATAATGTTGAATTTTATTGTTTTAGCACTCATTTTACACGACTTACGAAGCTTGGCCCTCCGAACCGGACTTTAATAATAATGTTAGATTGTTCTCAGAGTGTGTGGTGGATGAACAATTAATTGCGGCACTGATTGGACTGAATTGTACTATTACACCATCAGATGTAATTTCGGTTCTCGACAACGTGACTAGAAGAGCGTTGGCTACGAGAGAGGGATCCGAAATTGAAAAGATTCTGAATGTAAATTCTGAAGCCACAATTTTACAATTATTTCAAATTACAGCGATCGATCAAAGGTAAATTCAATTGTAATTTTGTATAAAAATGTTTGGTTATTCCTTTAATAATTTTTAGCCCCGATTCCAACCGTCTGGCCCACAAATTGATGTACTGGAAATGCTGGGAAATCGTATTCCTTTGGGCCTGCATGAATCCAGCATTGTTGGCAGAGTTATTTGAGAAATATACAACACTCAAAATGCTCATCACTATGGCTATTACAAGGTAAATTTTATTATTATTTTGGCTGCTTTCATACATGATCTACATGAATGTTGTGCTTTAGAGACTTTACATTCCCTCTACCATCATTGGACGGAAAATCGAAAGAACAAATCTTGGCGGAAGATGTGTCGGAGCAAGAAATTGAATGGGCAGCGATCAGACAGTTGGAAGTTCAAGATGAAACTGAAGAAAATTCGAATTCGGAATCAACTCCATCTCAGAATTATTGTCTTCTCAAACTGACAGGACCTTGTAGGACACCGCCCGAGGGTGTATTGAAGAATATTGAGAAGATGAACAAGGAATTTGAGTTGGGGACTCAATTAAGCGGATTAAGACAGCCAGATTTGTTAGAAAAATTGGCAAAGGAACAAGGCCCGTTGAGATTAATGCCGTCGTTGATTGCCCTACTTAATGCACGGCCTGATTTTATCGATAAAATTCCATTGTCGACTCTGGCTCAGCTGTATCTTGTTGTTGTTTTTGATCAAAAAATGAGCAAACCAATAGATGAGTTGAGCCAAAATCTGGCGGGATCGAGACCTTTTGGAGTGGACCTTCAGAATACGGTAGGGCAGAAGAGGAGACAATGCTTTAATCGATTAAATTTATTTTAGATTTCAACCATGGTGACTGAATATCTACGAGATCCAAAAAAGACGGCGTATGATTGTAAAATAATATTACTGGCGATGATTGAGAAATTATCGGGTTCTTTGTCATTGGAAAGAGATTTGGTTTCAATGGGATTGAATATGATTTTCAAGGTCAGTACCATGAGGAATATGCAAAATAATTTTTATTTTAGACAGATGCCGTTGAAATGGCTGACTTTGATCCTAAAATTTTGAAGACATGCCCTCATTTTGATATCCTTAAAGAGGATTTATGTCGAGAATTGGCCGGCGCTTGTGCTCTAGAAAAAAAGAATGAAAGGATCATGTATTATATGCAGTTTATTGTTGAGAATATTGGTGATAGCACTCTTCACAGAGCTGCCCCAAGACTTTCATCGCTGGTAGAAAGATCCAATACAAATTCAGAAGAGCATGTGAATATCAGAAAGTCTTTAATGAACTTCTTTGCTGATCTCATCAAAAAGTTAAAAATTTCATCTAAAAGTTCTGAAGAAGAAACTTTAAATGTGACGTTGGTTGATGGCGCCACCATAAATATTGATGCCCAAATCGTTTCGGCCATCCTGGAATTGCTTTGCGAGAGTTCTGATGACTTTAAGGTGGGGTAATTGTGTTATACATTTTATGTCTAAAAATGTATTTATTCAGGTTGACGTTGCCAGCAATGAATCCCGGCAGTATTTGATGGACGCATTCTTTCCTAAACAAGGCCAAGTTCAAGTGTTGAATGGCAAAAATGAACCAGTGGATTTGCTCTCCCAAAAACTTCGAATGAAAATGCTTTCGGCCAAGGATGAGAGAATTGTGATCGTCGCCCTGTCAAACATTACACCTAATGATGCCCTTAAATACATCCAATCTTTTGCTTTGACTCCATTCAGCTGCACCGAACTCTTGAATCGACTCAATTTATCAGATGTGGCCAAATCGGAGGAAGCGAGGATGGCGGTCCCTTTTATAAAGGCGTATAAGGTCAGAGGTGCTAAGGTAGGTTTGGAAATTTTGCCACCAGAGGAATGGTGTTTCTCTTTGATTTGACGTCTGTTTCTTACTGTATTTGATCCTTTAGGGTGCTGAAAAGTTTCTCAAATCCGTTGAAGACTCCATGAGATTCCAAAATCAAGAATTGAAGATGGAATTAGATGAAGAAGAACGCCCCGTTCTTTTTCAACGCGTGGAATCTCCAGATTCGGTGTTCTCTTTGCCATTTCAGACCAGAGATCACCCAGTTATCAGGAAGTCCAATGAAATTAAGACTCAAAATGAGATGAAAAATTATTTGAATTCGTTGATGAACAAGCAATCAGCAACGGAAAAGACTTACTTATCGAATGCGAAATGGATTTCAGCCATGAAAGCGATGAGAAAAGTGGAAATGGCCAAGGAAACACTAAACTTTGTCAAGAATAATATAGAAAAGTTGATGGATCTCAAACATTTGTTATATCCCATGGTCTCTACTTGCTGTTTAGCTAACAAACAGGTGAGAATCGATAAAAATATTTGAACTTTAGATTGTTTTAGAATAAAAATCAATTGGGAATTGAGCTTAATGGTTTGGCGAAGATTGTAGAACAAAATTATTCGAATAGTCACATGTTGATGGCCATTTTGGCATCTGAAACGAAGACCACGCCATTTGAAGAAGGGAAAAATACTGGTTCAGAAAATGTGAACACATTGAGTGCCGATGATATCCTTATAAAACTGGCGCAATCAAATCAAGGAAAACAGTTTGTAAGTGGTTAAAATATTATTGATATGCTTGGTAATGATATAAATTATTGTTTAAATGTATTTTAGAATGAACTGACCATAACTGCTTTGGTTGAGCGTTATATGATTCTCAATCCACAAGTTGTGGATCACAAAAACCCGGCTGAGATGGATAAACAACTTCAGATTATATTCTCATCAGATTCTGTAGCCTGTAAACATCTGATAGCCTTGATCACGACAACCAGAACCCCTCAAGTCACTATAGCCGTCCTCAGGGCTTTGTTGGAGAGGTTCCGATCCCATTTAAAGCCGTTGAATATCCTTGATTTTGTGGAGAATGCGCTAAAATCGACTTCAAGAATATGTTTGGGGCTGGAATCAGATCATCTGTTGGTTCTTTTGGATTATGTTTTTGCTGAAGTCACGAGTCAAATTAATGTGGAAGATGCCCCGATGGATTCTGGAGACGTGGATTTACGAGATCAGGACTTCCGAGCAGAGGGAATAGGAATAGCAAATAGGATGAGCAGGGAATCTAGACTCATAAGTCCCGTTCGGGATCATCCAGATCTAACTGAAGTGGACGCCATTTCCAATAGATTACATCAGATTTTGGAAGATGCCATTGTGGACTCCGAAGATCAAGAGATGGCCGATCATGCATTGAGGAGAGTTTTTTATAAGATCAAAAGTAAAATCCAACAGATCTCTATTTCTTCCGACCCCGAATCCGGCATGATGAAGAAGAGGTTCGAAAGAGTTTTGAGAAATTTTGATCAGAAATTTCCTCGATGCAAAAATGGAAAACTGAAAAAGATTGATGGAATTGTCGCTGGAGTTACTTTGGACTGGAAAAACGACCTCACGGTAGAACAAATGGACATTAAGCTTCATTGGAATCTAAAGGAATTATTTGAATTGAGCGCAGTCCCAACGACCAAAGAAATTGATTTGATGGTCAGACAAGTCAGAGATCAGGTCATCGAGTTTGCCAGAAAATACCCCGAGGTTTTCTCAAGACAAATCCCATTGTTGATACATCAAGTTCAGACTATTATTGGATTAACTCCCAGGCAATTCAGAGAAGTCGATCGATTCGGAGTGTTGAGATTGATCGTGGATTTAATCCAGATTGCTGCACCTTATTCATTTGAGAGAACGGAGGAATTACATGTTTTGGCAGGGTCCTATCTTGCTGCTCTTACTGTAGGTCAACTACTGGGTTTATTGACAACTTTGTGCTCTATAATAAATAATTTTCTTTCAGAAACAGACCTCGAGAAGTCGACAATGGGTGCAAATAACAGAATCTTTCCTTCGATTGATTACCAATTTTATGGAGACCAATCCGAGTGGAGCAACCCAGCTGGTGGAAAAGAACAAACCCGAGTTTGAAGCGATAAACGAGGCCTACAAAGATAATCAGGCCGTCCGAGACTTTGTTGAGGCATTCCCTCTTATATTTCAAGTCTAAACCGGTTATAGTTAACAGAAATTAATTATATTTTACATTAAATGATTTTTACATCCATTAACGGCGAGTTTTATTCCAGGCAAAAATGGTTACAAAATATTTATTGGTAAATCAAGTCTGATAAAACTTCTACAAGTCATCATCCATAACCATAGCCTCATCGTCCTCCGGGATCAGATCCATTCCAACTTCAGGTATCTCGATTTCAACTTCCTCATCCAAACAATTCGATATCATCTTATCATTCACAAATTTAATTGAGTTCCAGTTTCGAAGAACGGCCGTCCTGAAGGCTGAGCACTTGACCAGAAGATCCGGACCGGCTTCGAATGTATTGGAGCCGGCCCTGAGAACTTCCACAGATTTGGTTGTAGAAGTTCCATCATGACCTCCCATGACATACAGATTCCCATCATATTGGATTGCGGAGAAGTTGGATCTGAAAAAAAAACTTGATTCCAATAGGGAAAGACTAGGCTCAAAAAAGTTATCAATTTTCACAATACCCTGTAGATCGATGTAGTTACCTTTTCTGATTGAGTTTCGTCTGTTCTCTCCATGCCCCATGAGTATCATACAACACTTCAACCGTATCCGTAATCTCCCCCGATGTGTACCCTCCAATTGCATACAACCTATCCTCGAATGGGACAATCGAGAGCCCGGATCTTGGAGTATTCATATTCCAGACCTCACTCCATTGTCTTGTCTCCTCACAATAAATCTCGACAAATGGCATTACCGTCTCCCCATTGAATCCTCCGGCCACAATTACACGTCCTTTGAAGTACGCAGCTGCTGCATCCGATCGATGATGATGCATGGGCGGGAGTTTGTACCATTTCTCTTCAATTGCATCAAACTTCTCGACCGATCGAAGTCGTCGACGTCCATTGTAGCCTCCACAAACATAGATCCATCTCTCATCGTCGGTACAAGCTGAAGCATAACATCTCGGGGCGAACATACTTGGGCAAGATGTCCATTTACACGCTCCATCTTTCAGTTTTCTCACTTTCTTTAAGTATTCTTCATTGTTATAGCCACCGATCAGGTAAATCGTCTAAAAAGTTATATTACAAGTGTTATCGAATGTATAAGTATCAAAGAATGATATCCTATTACTTGTCTCATTTCTACAAGGATATGATAGGCCAAAGGACTTCGATCCGCAAGGAAATTGGTCTCCAGAAATTTATTTTGATGTCTGGCCAAAACTTGACACATTCTAGTCGGTTTGTCCAACCAGCCTCCATAGATGATCAAAAAATCCCTTGGCAATCGATTGGTAGATGTATTTCTATCGACAAATTCATTTACATTCTCCAATGTCAACTCTTTCTTTGCGATTAACTAAACAAAAATTATTTGAGATACGTGATGACAAAACTCATCACGCGTAATATAATACAATATATATTATAAATAAAATAATTATTACCTCCGGAGCTTTCTTTTGAAAGTTATCTTCGGTTAATCTCACAGCTGGGATCAACTTTTTGGCCATTGTAAGCCTTTCATCTTCTCCATTTCCATTTTGAGCAATGAAAATCAAAATTAATTCCAAAACTTTGGCTTCGCTGTTGATGTGGAGAGAATTACTGGACAATAACTGAAGTACTTCATCGATTTCGAGCCTGGTAAATTGAATTAAAGCCATTCCATTTGATTTGATGAGGTTGTAGAGACAATAAGTCAACTGGGGAATTAGCTAAAATATACATATACAGTAATCAAATAAATAGACAAGTAAAAAACAAATCCGAAATTTATTATTATTAATCATAAGCTCTGAAAACGCACCTCTTTGGCCGTTGGTTTATTGTATTTTAAGAGCATAATGTACTTGAGAATAATATCTTGATCTTTCAATTGGCTGATCAAAAGATTCAAATGAAAATCTTTGAAACTTTGACCACTGAAGACGGAGATCTTGGTATCATCTAGGGGACAGAAGTTCACAGCCATCTCGACTTTCTTGTAAAAGTATTCATTCTTTACAAACTCCTTCTCAAATCGACCATAGCATAATTCCAGGAGGTAATTGAGCTGAAAAATAAAAAAAAATTCCATTTAAAAAACATTAAAGTTACTGTATTCTTATCCAACAGGATCATGAAATGCTGTCTCCGAATGTGTTTCCACTCGGAAGACATCTTTTGGTCGCAAGATTTCGGATCGACGGGCTCTGCTTTCACAAGTAATTGAGGCCAGATCTCATGAATAACATCGGAATGGGCAAAAAGATGATCATTATTCAGACAATGGATACAGATATCAGCCGAGGGATCATCCAGATGAGGATGGAGTTGGTTGAACCACCAAAAGTTTGAAGAATCGACCGCCATTTTTTGGTTGGAGTAAAATGAATGAAGGAGGGTTGAACGTTGAATTTAAGCCAAAATTTGCATAATGACGAGAATATCTTCATTAGAAATCTTTGAATTGGCGTTTGCGTCAAATATTGTCAGCCAAATCAATTTATCAACCAGTCGATCTTCCTCCATCCGCACCATGACTGATTTAACCCCGGAACGGACCAGTTCCCATCGTTCGGATGTTCAATCTTCTCCTGCCCCATCCGTCCAGAACATCGACAGTACCAGCAGTGCCGTCGTCTGTCGGATCTGTCAATCCGAGACCGGCCAAATGGTCCGCCCGTGTGCTTGTGATGGATCGGTGGGCAATCTTTTTAAAACACTTTGTCTTATAATCAAGCGCTACTTCAGGCTGATTACACGCGCACCTAAATTTTGTATCACGGTAACCAGACGTCGTAGAAGGATGAATTTTTTTTTGTCGTATTACTCTTGCAATTTTTTAATTTTATATGATTTGAATTTTTGTTTAGCCACAGCGCTCGACCTCTAAAAAATGTGTTTTAATGGGGATATTAATATTATTTATAATCTAACCTATAGGATAAATTTATGTAATAATAATTGTAGATGGGAACAATCCACGAGAAATGTTTGAATCAATGGTGGGACACCTCGGGGAAGGACATGTGCGAGATTTGTCTGACCAAATACGCCCGAACTGGAAGGGTTTTGAAGCCGGTTCGGCAATGGAGCAAGCCCCACATCACTTTCGATGTAGGTCATTTACGTAAATTATGGGCCATATCTCACTTTTTTCTTTTTGTTTGTCGATGTAGATCACATATTGTCGTTTCAGATCGTATATGAGATCGGTGCGGTCCTCTCCGTCTGCACCAGCATCTATCAGGTATGTCAGCGACATCTTCGTGTTACTGTAATTTCAGATGTTTATGTTGATTCACGAACGAAAGACCCTCGAAAGACTTCAACGTGGAGATTCTTCAGGTCCCCGGACTCATGATTGGGTTAGATTCTGTAAGTTCTCTTCAAATTTTTCAATTGTAGCATCATTATTATACTATCCATGTAATTGTTAGTGACTCTGACCGTCCTCATTTTCGCCTTGCTCCTTTTGATGTTCCGTTTTGTCCGTAAAAGCCTCCGTTACATCCGCCATCAATATGTTGTGCGCTTTACGGAGCATCAGATTCATCGTCAACGGGATCAGAAGGCCAAGAATTAGTTGGGAAACGGACTTTGGCTTTGATAAAAAGTAAAAAAGGAACTGTCTGTTACTATTGGAGTGCACTTTGCTCCTGAAATTGTTGACGGGTTCTCGCGACGTTGACATTGTTTTACGTCATCGATTTTTTTTTTGTCTGGCCTTTTTCTCTGATCGTCTGGTGTCTCTTCGGCAAAGGAATTTTGCAAAAAATCGTATGATTATAGCAAAATGCTAGTAGTGTAAAAGTAATGCAAGTTATGGCTGTGAAATGATGAAAATACAAGGAAAACATCTTCAAATCATCAGATTTACCTTGATCTTACACTGTAAATCACTTTTCTCGTGATTTCCCCAATATTTTTTTGATGGTGACATGTTTTTATGATTACAACATATGTATATCTACAGCTTGCTGTATTTGCCACAACAAGTAGTTACATGTTTGCAAATAAAATAACACGTCCTACAGTACTGTCTCTTGAACTGAATTGCCAATTTCACGTGAATATCTTGACTTTGGTCTACTTTATTTTAGAGTGAAATGCACTTCTAGAACTTCTTGTCGTGTTTTCAACACATTGTTGATGGTGTATGACTTTTTTCTGTTTAAAATTGCGTTTTGTTTTGTTTGCTGTCGATTCCTTCGGTTTCCCGCTATTGTGTCAGGTCTTTCCCAACTCAATTACTCGCCACAACCTCCAATCTCTACTCGGAACAACCGGTTCCGAGATCAAAGTTCCGCTCTTTTTTGCCGTCGCCGGAAAAGAAACATCGTTGACAAGAGTCCAATGATAAGTCTGATAGAATTTTATTTATACATGACCTTTTGGAAGGGGGCGAGAGAAAACTTTACAATCGATTATAAATAAAACTTTGATCTTCAGCCAAACGGCGTTCCAGAAGCCGCGAAACGGGTCGGGAACGACGAGAAACGACCGGGAAATTGTGGTCAAAAGCTCCATATACAAACAGCAGATCAAATAATTAAAGCTGGGCGGCGGCGACGGCCGCAAATTGCCGTTCCCGAATTGCCAACGAGGACGCCAACAATTGGGGCGTCAGGAGTTCGGGGTAGAAGTTGGGAGAGGGATTCTGAGGGGCTGAGTGGGGCGGGGTAAGGGGTTCAAAATGATTGGTCTGGACGGGCGGATGGGACTGGAGTTGGGCCAACAGAGACGGGTTCTGGAGCAGTAGATTGGAGAGGTTGGCCGAGAGATTATTCAAATTGTTAAAGTGGGAGACCGGGGTTGAGGAAGTTGATGCCATTGGAGCGGGCGAAACGGGATCGGGAGTGGGATAAGTGGGCTTGAACTTTTGCTGATTTTGATTAGTCAGCATGGGCTCTTGGAGAACAGTAAAAGTAGACGTGCTGGGTACACACAAAGAGACGGGTACTGTAGTCTGTGGAGTGAATGCAGATTGGAGTTGAATCTGACCGAGGAAAGGCTTCAGGCCTACTGTAGTTTGTTGCATCAAATTTTCATTGCGACGCTTCAACTCTTCGACTTCGGTCTTTGTCTCTTTGACTTGGGTTTGGAGCATTTTAATGTAATCGACGGCTCGTTTCAGGATTAATGCACGGGAACTCTGAAATGATCCCAAATTAATGACTACAATCTGTATTTTAATTTGTATGCAAATTTAATTTTGTTCATGTGAATGAGCATGATGCAATCTTAACATGGTATCTCTGCCCGTTTGATATTTCGTCTCCTATTCCTCTACTGTACCCGCTTGTTGATATATACACCAACCATGTCTAGAAAGACGGCCCGGCTTCTGGTTTTTTTCTTTGTTTTGTGTACTTCGACCCCCTCCCCTCTTGCTGCCACCACATGACCTCAGAGAACGGGTTTGGAGGGCCACGTGTCCTCCACTTCTCTTCCTTCTTCAGCCCGAGTGCACTCTCTTTTCGGGCGTGTTTTGTTGCACCCAAAGAACGGGATCAACTTCGATGCCTACGGGCATGTTTTTCACGTGCATTCACCCCCTTCCTTTCCCTTTTCTTGCTGCCCCAAAATAATATTGTTTTGCAGGCTGTTGGAAAGGTTATTAAGAGTTACAAAAGACATCAAATTCTGGCCCAAGACCAATCGAAAAAAGAATAAAATAAAGAAAAGTTTGAAGCAAGATCAAAACAGGGTCAAAGAAGGAAGGCGTTTTAAGTCGTTTTAAGAAATTCCAGGAAAATGAAAGACGTGCGCTTCGGGAAATACGGCGAAAACGTTTCCATGGAATCTGAAGTATGCACGGTGTAAAAGTTCAAGCAAAGAACGAGCTGTTCTTTGTCTTACAGTACCCGAAAAAAGTCCTCCCTCTTCGCAGCGATCTCAGATTTTCTTTATTTTTTCGCATTCTCAACAAACTTTGGACCCGGCCCTGTAAACACCCTCTCTCCGCGTGTATTTTAGGCTCAAAAACAGAAGGGTGGTGTGTCGAAAGTCGGAGGTGCTTTTACATTACTCAGCCTTGTTTTACTAGGCTTTCTGTCTCCGCATTTTCCGCGAATGCCCATAATTTCTAAGCCCTCGCGGCTGCCCTTTTCCCCGACAACAAAGAATGATCAAGTCGAACGTTTTCGGGCAACCTCAGCCTGCCGGGGGCCGCCTGTTTTCCACGTGAACTGCCGGCCGGCCCTCATATGTCGGGGAGAAGCAAAGGAAAAGGAGAAAAAGAGGGATTGCGTCAGATTTATGCGAGAGAATTAGAGGACGGAGAGATTGCATCAGTCTTGGAATGGGACCAGAAAACAACGTGGCGGTCTTGGGTGCTAGTCATGGATTATATAGCGGATATAAGACACAGCTCAACCAGCAGTGCTTTGCAGACCTTTTAATGGGGATTTGGCTTCGAAATGAGTTGGGTTTCCGGTGAAAAACACGATAAATATTAATAAAAACGATGAGAATACGGAAAATGACATGAACTTTAGAACAACCAATACTACTGCTACTAATTCAATGTTAATACAATTAATTCAAAATGGTTAAATGATGCAATCTATGCAAAACATGATTCCTCATTGTGATGATTCACAAGATTTTCCTTATTTTCTCTGCAAAGATACCATGTGGTTGTCTACAGTAAGCCCCGATATAAATCGTTTTTCTATGTAATTGACTTCTCCCTTACCTTTTCGCCCTCCAACAATGGAATGCTCCCTTTGAGCGCCATGAAATGATCCTTGATGTGATCGCGCCGTCTTCGCTCCAATTCGTTGTGATGTGCGCGACGGTCTTCGTCGATGGAAGGGGAGCCACTCTTCGGACTTTCATCATCCTACAAACAAAACAGATCAGAGTACTCCTCGTTTTCGGTCACATTGTAACCGATTGCAAGCCAAGTGATAACAGGGCACGTAGACGACCCTTTTTTGGGTGTTTGATGATAAGAAATCGCATCATTTTCGCGATCAACTCATCCGTTTATTTACAAATATTGTACTAGATAGAAGCTCAAAAAGAATTGGTTAAAACTCGTTTTTAGGGTTACGTAATATTGATAAAACTTACATCACTAAAGTCGTTGTCCGAGCAGATTCCATTACTTTGGAGCTTTCGTTTACGATAGCCCGAGGGCAGAGGTCTTAGCGACGGAGAAACAGAAGAGGAAGAAGTCTGGGGAACCATGATTCTGCAGAAAAATAAAAATAAACTGCTGCCAAGAATAACAAAAAGAGAAATTCCGCGAGAAAACACAAAATACGGTAGTAAAAGTGGTAAATAGCAGGAATGGAAGAAAATAAATTCCAACCTGGCCCCAAACCCAATGCCAAACGGCGATTAAAACAAATTTAGGGCGAAGAAAAACGAATTTGAATAAAAAACTGGAGAAATGGAAGCGCTGCAGCCATCGCCACCCAACACTTGCGACTACAGAATCAAGAGTCTCGAACCACGCCGCGAACACGCCGCTTTTCCAGCCGCCCCAACCCCGCCGACTCCGCCCCCCGCCCCGCATAGTGCAGTCAACGGCGGTGGGGAAGCGAAAAGTCAGAAGTTTCCAAGACTTTTATACTTATATACAACATGTACAGGGACGGGGAAATACGAAGCACGCCCGCTACAACGCCTCGACCCAACGACTTAGCACCCCGCTGCACTTATTTTCCCAGATTCTTTAAACTTTGGAGCCCGGACTCCGCCCATCTCAAGTCGGGATGCACTCCGCCCTCAGGGCAACGGATTACGGTGACTTGCAAGAGTGGATTAGCGATGGATATGTGGTCAAGATGGTAAGGGAGAGGTGATGGTGGAACAAGAGTATGGCAAGGGGAGATCAAAACAAAAGGCTAAGATTTTAATAAAAAGTGTTAAGAGAAGGCCAGAGTTGCAGCGATCAAAGTACTCCAAAATACGCAACCAGAGATCAACAAATACGCACAAGCAACGAATTTTCTTAGCCTGGGGATGTATCGCGCATAGAGATATTACATTTTAGCTCATGTTAATTTACGATTTTCCAAATAATAATCGTATTTCGTGCAAAAAACATTGGAAATTTCCGAGAAGAGTGATAAGCGACAATACGGTATGGAAGGCGGGGGGAATGCACGTGAAACCCATCTTTATTTGGCGGCGACACCCAGCTCTTAAAGGGCAATCTGGACCTGCCGATATCAGAGAAAAGAAGGGAACTTTGGATCCAATGGGCTACCATATATTAGAGACAAGGAACTCCTTGTTTATCATGTGCAAGGAACACGTTTAACATGGCCAAAAAACACGATTACTATGGCCAATTACATTGTCTATTACACAGTAAACCATGTGAAGAGAGAAAAAAGTTTCCAGAAATTTGAAGACTACTGTACTATTCGTATTTTTCGTTGACATATGAGACATTTTTGTACTGCAAAACAACCCAAAAACTCATTTTACAAAGTTACAACTACTGTCTTTACATTTCTGGTTACACGAGACAAATCTGCACACACCTACAATGATACATTGTACTTTACAACATCTCCTTTTTTGGCGAATGTAATTATGAGGACACGAGATCGTGCCGTTCATGTGAAGACTCATCAACCAAAGAACTTCTGACGCCACCAAAAAAAAGAAAAGAACAGTTTCAAAAGGAATCTTATCAATGGTAATTACAGTAGGAAAAGATTCAGCAGACAAGGATTGTAAGCATTCGTCAATGATAACTTTTGTGCAGTAACTTTTGTATCCGGTAAATATTTGTGGTGAGATTGTTGTCCGATGATTATTTCAACGTGAGGTCTCTGGAGGAACGTGTAAATGGAATGGAATCAATATTTATAGTCTTATCAAGCGAACCTTCGAAGCAGCAGGGCGGGTGCATCGATGGCAAAGTACAGTTCATACGATGAAAAAAAATAAAAATTTGGAAAGACAAATTGAGGCGATGCTCTTGCTTTGTGTTGTTTCTTTGGAGAAATAAAGTTCTTTGATAAATTTGTTAAAAGCAAGACTTACTGTGACATTAGGAAACATTGATCAGATCATCCAATCATCAATTCAAATGTCATGCTATTATTGATCTTATAAAAAACAAAATTAAGTTTTTTCTAAGTAACTGTTCTTCCTAAGATAAATATATTGTAGTGTAGAAACTTGGGATCAAAATGAAAGTTTTCCGTTTTTACTTGAACTTTAAGCATCAGAAACCTTGACAATGAGTGCATTCGGACTCCAAAGAGTCATAATAAAGCACTTACAGTAATTGTAATTGTCACAGCTACCTTTCCCACTAATCATTTCACTATTTACCCCTATGTTCTTAATTTCTTCATATAAAAATTTCATTAACTTCCAATCTGATGTCTACAACAATATAATTCTCGATCCCTCGAAAACATTGGATAATGACGCTTGCACAAATTAACTACAAAGGTCAGCTTGTTTGTGCGATTACTGAATAATGAGTGAAATAATTTGATTTCGGGAAGAAAATCCCATTGGAAAAGTTTAATCCCCCCAAAAATGTGTCAAATTAATTTTGTAGAACAATATTTTATAACGCCCCGGAGGGCCTGTTTACACCGCGAATCAGGATTATCCGCCACAATTTCTTGGCTAATTGAGACCAATTAATTAATCCATGTGGCATTCTGCCCGTCCCACTCAATGCCCGGAGGGCGCGGATGTAAACAGCGTGCTTAAGCGATTACCCTGGGCCAGAGAGTGGGGGGGGGGGGGGGGGGGGGATAAACAAGCTCTGGACATGATAAACGAAATGCTTTTGGGGAATTACTTTCTGTTTTGGTTTACAATCAGTGGGAATTGGATGTTCTTGGGATCAATTATATTTAAAATTCAAATTTCCCGCCAAAAAATGATGCAACACTCGTTATTCATATTGCAAATATCTCTACAAACAAACAACCCTCTGGTCTCCGTTTCACTTTGAATACAAATAGATTCTGGTTTGTGCAATAGGCCAAGAGCATTTGCAAAAAAAGAACAGAATGCCAATCGTTGATGGCTAAAAGAATATCCGATTAGATAAAAAGTTTTTCTGTGATCCGGAGAGCATAACTACAACAATTTTACCTTTTTGTTTTACCGTAGTCTCAAATTGCTCCCGTTTAATTCGATCAAGGGATGACGTTTTCACAATGTCAAAGGAACTATGTAATTGTAAGGTACCCGCTGGTCACCCTGAACTCTTCAAGTCCAACGCTGTGTTGGGCGAGCATTGGATGTTCATTACTCAACCAGCACGACACTCCGACGTTACTCAGCCCACTTTACAAAGCGCCCCGTTATCACGTTGCTTTTATCATCCAACGTCGTGAATACCACGTTTTTGGGGAGGAGAAAAGCGTTTCAAACATGATGACATATGAAGACAAACAGTTGAGGACTTTATAATCGTATATAAAATGGCAAGGAAGAGTAGAAGATGCACTCTGATCGTATCTTAGGGGAAGATGACTTTGTTCTTTGAGCCCAAAATCAATGTTGTTGTTGACATTAAAGAAGGAGGACTAGCAGAACAGAGATATTCCAATAACACAAATACTCGTGTAAAAGAAGAGTGCAAGTGTACTATCGAAGTGACTCGATTGTAAACACAATGACACTTTAATGCGTGAAAACAAGGCGATAAAAGTGATGACTTTGGGAACAGCGTTCCATATCTACTGAATTGGGAAGTAACAAGTAAAGAATTCCGTTGAATCCGCATGAAAAAAACTTCTCTCCGCCAATGACCCAGATGGATAAGAGAAGAGTCCGCCGCCGATCGGAAACATGATTTCGGATATCAACTATCAGCACATACGATTCGAAGGGCATAAACTATAAATGCGATCTCTAATTTTGGTTGTCATCAAATGGAATTGGAGATCAGGGCGGAAGCCACAGACAATACGTACGTTCAGACACGTTGCAGACACATGGAGAGGCTGGTGTTTAATTTATATACAATAATATGATGATTAGATCAGCTCCAAAAATATAAATGCTAGACCTCCAAACATTATTAGGAGTAAAAAACAACCATGACATTCGTAATGTTCACGATACTGTAAAGCCACGCGATTCGAAAGAACGCCGACCACGTGAAGAGGACGTGAAAAGGGAGGTTCAGCGAAATGTTCGGCCAAAAGGGAATACTTGATGAGAGGAAATGTAGCATCTCGGTAGGTAATGGCCAAAAAAGGGGGCAAAGTACGTTAGTAAACATTTTTGGAGGGTTTTGTGAGTTGTAAATTGATGACGAATACTAAGGAAACGTGATTTAAAAAGTAACAATCATCCAAGTGCTGTAAATTTTAAAATAATTATAGTATTTTAGTTATATTATACATCTTAAAGAAAATTAAGACATCAAAAACAAACTTTGAAGGTATTGCATTGAGGTCACCATAATTAAAAAATGTCAAACACCGTTTTTTAATTCGCTTCTCATTCTCCGATTTTTTGCTTTTTGTGATGGATGAGATACCCGCTCTTTTCTCCCATTCCCCCTGATAATACCGTAACTTTTATCAGTGAAACAATTTCGCCGAAAACTTTCCAGAATTCTCCTCCGTAATAACGGAGTAATGTAACATTGAAATTCAAAGATTTTGAAAAAACTGTAAAAACGAGATACCCGAGTGATAAGTTTAGGTGAGGAAGTAAAAGAAAGGGGCAGAAACTTTGAAAATTAGGATAAGCTATCTAAATGCAAGTCGAATGCACTCACGATCGTGAGATCTGATAGTATTTGAAGTTTAGGAGACTTAGCTAGTTTGTGTTCCGATAAACTAGAATATTACACTCATTTGTAAGCGTATTCGGGAAAGATTGGTTGACCAATACCATCTGATGCAAAACTTTTTTAGCAGCACTTTTTTTTTAATATCGATTATAAAAATCCTCTTTAATAGAGCTAATAAACTTTAATTTAAGTTATTTTTTTGCAACCTGAAAGTTTATTTTACAAATACAAAAATGGTATTTTCTGGGTAGGACCAAAAAAAGTCTTTGAATAATTTTTTAAAATTTTGGTCCATTATCGTTATTGACAAAATAAATCTTCTTGCACCGGCAGGGCCACTCTGTATTTCAAATGTCATCGAAATATCCGTTGTCTCTGCTGCGCAAAGTTGCCCTCATTCTCTGCTAATCACTGCGTTACAGTACTCTTTATCCGTCTTGTAGTTTGTGTTAAACCTGATCCAATTAGTCTTGCTCTTTATGGATCTCTCGCCTTTCTTTTACATTTTACTTTAGTATTTTTTCTCGTGAAAGATCAGAGAAAAGGGAAATTTAAATGCACCCTGCCCTATCAAGGGCTGATCATAGTACGGCGTAAGCAAAGAACGATCGCAAGCCCCGTCCAAAGTCCGCCTTCAAATTTTTTCCTCGGCGCCCTCTCTCCGGCCAACGCTCTTTCCGCGTTTCGATCGATTCGGAAAGTGCACAGCTAATTAGAAACATCTAAACGAAGAGATTCCTCTCCATTTACACACGTATTTGGGGTTAAAAATACGATAATTGCCCTTTTCCGTTGAGCTTTTCTTTGGGATATCGCTTAAAGCAGTGATCTTATAGTCAGAGTGAGATGGAAACATGGTCACAACGTGTTCTTCCGGATAGAGTCGGTGGAGAGGTCACTCTTGAGGGGAACATCACTCCAAAGAACGATGAATTACCGTAGTTATTGCTGATCGATTCACACAAACAGCATGATCGCCTCGAGGTTTCAAAGTATACCGATTCTAAAATCAGGCTATTCCGCGCGTTTTAGTGTCATGTGGTCGGACTTTGTACTATTTTTGGACAGATTACGACTCAAAAAATGTACTATATTTCATGAATTGAATCGATTTACATAAAAAAATTATGTATTTCGAGAGTATAACTAGTTAAATTAATGATGGTAAACTTTTCTGCAGAAATGAGATTAGACTCCATTCTGATGCCATCAAAAGTACCCCAAATGCGTATAACAAGATGTGCCCACGCAAATCCGCCTCTCTTTCTGACGACATGAATCTCGCATAGCCTCCTGTGATCGCCCTCGCTTATCGTGCCTTCGTATCTTACTTCCACTTCCCACGCGTTACACCATGACGAAATCATGCCGAAACACAATAAAATTGGAGTGTCTGACGACTAAGACGGTTAAATAACTATTAGATTCATAAAATTGAACGTGTACTTTATTGTCCACATTTCTTATGATTTTTTTTTATTTACCAGAGAGTAACAAAAAGAAAACATTTTTTTACAAAACGAATTTCTGCTTTAAAAGAACATAATTAAAACGTCGGATGTTTTTCGATCAAGCAAAAGCCAAAGAGTAATTTGATTGTTAATAAAAAAAGATTAGAAAAGCTTTGGAGGAAAGTCAGAAAACGTGGAGAGATGACTGTAAATCAAATATCATTATGTTAGACTGATGCTGGAGTTAAATCGGAACTTTTTTACAGGGAAAGAAACAGTACGAAAAAAGTTTCAGAGCTCTTATTGGATTTTTAAATTGGTGACTAGAAATAATGCGGAGCGCCGATCAGAAAAAATAACGTTTTTTGAATACATCATTGCAACTTTTCCGCGGAAAAAGTTAATTTTTTTGAAAAAATTTTCTTATATTGTTTATACAATTCTGATCTAAATTTCTCGCCAAAACAGATTCTATCTCATGGACTTACCGTGTTATGTCAAAGATCCCGTCTAATCCTCAAATTTCGATGACATATTTTCCATTCCACTTCGATTACAATAGATTGTACACAAAGGTTACTCTTTATCCCCATTACAACCAATCCAGTTTCCTTATGCCCTCAGGGCATACGTCAAATCTTGCACTCCCCCTTTACATTTTATCCCTGCAACGTCCTCACCCCAAAATATCTGCAATTTTGATCCCCGTATTATCCCTTTTCTTATCCCGTCGCGGTCTTCTGTTATTTTATGATCTAAATCGGGGCTCCGGCCAAATTCCAAAGTCATCGGGTAAATGTCATAGCCGAAAAAAGACGGAAGAGATGGAAAAAAGGATGCAATTGTAAGTTTTAAACTTTACAGATTCAATTTTTAGGGAGAATTTTGAGAATGACGAGAAAAGGATGGCCTAAAACAATAAAACAGACGGCTGGCTTAAAATGATAGCATGCCGGCAGTTTTTTTAATCCAAAACTCTTCTAAAGTCATATTGTAGGATACTGTAGCATATTTTTCCAATTTAAAACTTTAAATTTTAATTTTTTCTTCAAAAAAGGCTTGGTCGTCATGGATAATATCCCTGTTATTCCAAATCCCCATTATCCAAGTTCTCCTATTCCAGTCCCATTTTTAGCCCCATTTTTTATCTGATGTCTTCTTTCTTTGTCACAGCTCTTCTTAATCCCCTTCAACGTCAATCCAATCCCGCGGCCCCAAGTGCACGGTGCATTCGAATCCCGTGGCTAAGCCGGCCTCAAACGACCCTACAAAAGAATGCATCACAGTAATATATGCACGTGTCCGATTACATCTGTCTGCAGGGATTTACATTTACATCGACAAGGCCTAAGGGCATTCCGCGAATCCAAACTTTGACTCATGTCTGGATAAAATACGAATTTAGCCATGGAAATCCAGTGGAATTACTCAGCGTTTGCATCATATAAACCCGGTGTCAGCTAACATTACATTTAGAAGATGATTTTTGAGAGATTTTGGAGAAATTAAATTCCTAAAGTTTCAGACAATTCCAGGAATACAAAAAATCATGGTTCGAAATGTACGAATGAAATCACATGATAGACGTGTGATAATAATGTGGGGATGGGAGTGTGATTTCAGCCTTTTTGGACGAAAAAACGTGAGAACGACTGGCAGACCGTGATTTTTGCCCTTAAGGAAAAAAGAATCGATTTTGAAACAAAAATTGAGTTATTTTTGGAGCAAAATTAATTTTCGAAAATTTTTGTAAATATTAAGGTAATAAATATCAAAACCAAAGTTGTAAATTCAAAGGATTTTACGACCAAGAATTCAATTTTCAAATTGGGTGACAATAAACAACCTTAAACCAAATTTGAATACCGGTGAACCAACCCTGATCTGAATACAAATATAATATCTAATGTAAGATCACATATCACCAGTAAAACCACACTCTTCCCCTCTTTAAGAGACGCACATCAGATCCCTTTCTTTGTTAATTCTTTGCGGATATGTCACCCCAAAATATGTATTGTTCTAAAAACGGACTTATTTTCTATTTTTATCCGGATTACACTAAGATTAAAAGATCTGCAAACAAATATTTAAATATTTACAACCGGGATAAACCATTATAAGTCGGGCAGGGAGTGGTCAGTTTAAAAGGCTAATACGATGTCTTAGTGGTTATATGTTGGGAAGTTGATCGACTGCGCTAAAAATAAAATTTAGAGTTGGGGATCTGCGGAACTGAGAGAATGAGAGAGATGGATGGAAACAGAATTTAGCGCATCAAACAGTAAAGTCTTTTAACTACAGTAAATCAAACTATTTATTTTAAGTAGTAACATCCAAGACGCCATAAAGTCCATAGAATTTTAGCACTGACGTCGCGCGGATGAGGTCGCCGAAAAGTGCATGTCACTTGGGTAAAAACGGGAAGTCGCGACGACGAAAAATGCACAGTGCACGTCAATCCAGCGCATTTCCCGGACTGTTTGGACGTTTCGTCCACACATTATCGATTGACGAAGATCTTTTTTTTGGGAAGAGTTTTTGCTGGACGAAATTGGTCTCAAAAAATCAAGAAAATTTTTCAATATTGGTTTCTGACAGAGAGAAAATTGTTGTCCCGGCTAGGCAAGAGAAACCAAATTTGAATACAACTGTAATATGTATGTATAAAGTCAAAGACCCTTCTCCAAAATTCCACTTATGACAAAACGCCACATCGATTAAATCTTGGTCAGGAAATAGCTTCAACTATGCCGGATTGACGTGCAGTGCAAATTCTACGGACCTTTGAGCGAGTAGTACGCTTAGAGTTTCCCCAGGTTTAGGAATACCACGTCTACATAGGTCATCCTTTAATTTCTTAATAAAAAAAGGAAATAAAATCAAAGGCTTTGGCGGGTGATGTCTACAAAATCTTAAGGATTTTTTTTAATTGAGAAGATCCTTGAAAGTTATGATTTGAAGTTTTACAATAATTTTGTCACCTCCATTACCCAATCTACTAACTCAAAATCACATCTTTGATTCCTTCACATGACGTTTCATTAGAAAAAATGTAAGAGACCCGATTTCCATTTGTTACAAATTTTTCAAAGTCCAAAACAAATAAAATTTCCGTTTGAAACCTTTGATTTTAATTTCAGATAACAAAAAAATAGACGATGTAACGGAAGCCATGCCCAAAAGAGTCGTTAAGATCTAAAGAGGAGACATTTCACATGGTTATCTAAATCTCAATTCCGCTTGGAATACGATGGATTGATGGTTTCTTTGAGTATTTTCAAATTGCGTCTTTTGATTGCAAAATTTGATTTTCTTATTCCGGCTCATAAACAGCGGATTAAATTGCTTTGAATAACAAATTGCAAAATTGTAAATAATCCGAGAACCCTTATAACCAGACAGATTTACCTTTGACCCGGAAAAACAAAAAAATAAATTTTTTTTTGTAATTCCGCTCCAGCTGATCCCAAAATTTTGGCTGTTCTCAACCACAAAAAATGCCATTAAATCAACATAAAACAGAGGATAAGCCCGCGATCTCTCAGCCTCCGCATCTTTTGTTGGTCTAAATTTAGATACAGACTCTGAATCCGAGGATCTAGGAATCTAAAGTATCTAATACTTGGCTGACTCATGTGCAAGATGTCTCGGAAAATTCTCCAAATCCCCCGCATTGAAACATAGCTAATAACAAAATGTTTTAGATATACTATATATTACAGTAGGATAACAATTCCGTGTACAGTAAAAAGAAGACTAATGAAGAAGCGCCTGATCATCCCTTGAGAGCTTAGGGCCTGCGTAAAAACACAAATTGGATTAGAATTACGGGATTTACGGGGATCACCCGACCCCGAGGAACGATGTAATTGTGACGCTAAACTGAAGATTAACCGCCCGTTTCACAACCCGTGTAATCGTATGTTGCAAAAGATTAAAAAATAAGACCAAAGCATCAGAATTGTAACCAATAATTGGGTAAACAGGCCTCCGGAAACATAAAAAATCAACAAATTAAACGATTCACAGGGCTGTAAACATTGTCTGAAATTTGATTACATTAAAGTAGAAGGTCGTGGTGCGAATAATGCAATGATTACGGCACACAAAGAGGCAGTTTTTTGTAGACTTTGTATTTTGTTTCTCGTTGCTTAGATTACACTGCATTATATCTACTCCATATAAATAAACGATGGAAGGATGAAAATTATCTAATTTCTCTGTGATATACATTTGGTAAGGTCTCTACAAAAATTGTTGAATACTTCAGCTGTTTCTGCAAAACGCGGGCTTTTTTGCAACTGATGTATAGGCTATTATATCTAGAGCGGTAATATAATATTTAACAAAGTTCCGAGCTGTTCGTCCACAACTTCCCGTTTCAACAAACTGTAGTAGTCGTTGACCCAATCCGATCTTGTTTTGCAGACTTTTTGATATATAATTCATAGGTCTAAACAAGGCTTTAAATTCTCTACCGTTTTCTCCGCTGTCCGTCAAGGCTATTTTTACCCGCGGCTCCTAAACTCTGAAGTTGATGATCCAGTTTGCATGCTGTTACGTGTCTTCAAATCCCTCCGAAATCCCTCCGTTATCCCAAAAATCCCGTGTGAAATCCGCGTCACCCATCGTATTTTGGGCCGGGATTTCGGGTGTCGGGGGCTTGCCCTTGCAGCCGGTTGGAAAGGCCACTCATACGTCGTATACAAGATGTTTTACAGTCCCCGCCAAATGTCAAATTGTAGGGGAAACAAGGGGAATTGGACATAAACAAGACGGGTAAACAGATTGCCATTTGTGATAATTAATTAGGATTCGGAGGAAGAGAGAAGGAAAGGGATTATCCCCTCATTTGAATAAATAATAAAATTATTAAATGGTTCCGCCAAAAACATTGTACTAACAATTAGAAGGTCATCAACACTTCGAGGAATTCAAGGGCCCCAAATAACATGTTTGGGAATGTCAGAGGTCATAGATATCAGGGTATTGCGGTGGATTTAGAAGCCAGAATGCGGCGATTTTAAAGAAAAAAGTCTTTGAAATCTCATTTCTCTTTTCTTCACAATTTGAAAGCAAAACTCTTGTAGAAGCTGAAAAACAATGACAAAATATTCGAAAGTGTTATTAAGCATTTCATGTCCCTGTATTTTAGATGCTATCTAAATACTTTTCTATAACTTTAATTGAGTTCTCATTGAACTCGGTGCTACTGTGTTTACGTATCATTCTCTATCTATGTAGATGCAAAGTAACTGCAAAAACTCTTTGAATTTCACAGTTAAACGTAAAAAGAAAATAAAAATAAAAAAAACTTGACCTACTATTACAATCAATGATCTTCACGTTGTTCGAAGGAAGCGACAAGGAAGTAAGCTCGTGTTTAAAAACCATTTTCATAGACTTTTTTCTCCTTTCTGAGTATTGCGTCACTTTTATTCCCCAGCTAAGAGTAGAATCTGACTTCTGATCCCGACCTCCACGTCCCCGAAATCCCTGCAATTTCTGAGATCTTAATCTTCTGGGAGCTTTTTCAATTTTTATTTCCTTAGGTATTCGGATTGTAGTTTGAAAGATTTGAAAGTGCCCAAGATCACAGAATACATATAATGGGTGCTGTTAATTACAGTGACCCGTTTGAGTGTTCATTTTTCTCTGACAGAACATCGAACAAAGTCCGAGAAGAGAAGAAAAGAAAGGAGACGGTAATCAAAAACATGGCAATCATAACAAAACAGCATGAGAGAGTGGAACTCTTTCCGAATTTGTCAGCCATTCCTCCACCTTTGTTTTGCAAAAGTCCACTTTCAAAATTTGAAATCATGTTGTTCAAAAAACAAAAAAAGAATTAAAATGCACGCTGAAATCAGGTGGATATTCGATGAGTGGTAAGAAGTCTAAATTTAACGCCAAAAAGACTCTACATTAAGATTTTATCACTCAGAGAATGATAATTGAGGTTCGTCTGCCAGAAAAAACATTAAATCAAGAACTCCTCCGCTCCTCCATGTTCTTTGGACTCCACATGAAACAATCCAATTCCGTGAAAGGTTTGAATCATCAATAAGTTTAGAGTACAATTTGGAGTATAATTCAGATTCTGGACGTTTTTAGAGATCAAAAAACATCTGCTTTCTGATGCCATCATTGAGTGCTCCTTAAATCATCGATAATATAGCTCAGCCACGAGTGTTGTGTTTAATGATGCCTTGAACCATGCTTTGACAAAATCATTGTAGCATAAACTACAGAAATTACCTTATTTAAAAATTTTTTTACAGATTAAAAAACGTTGTTTATAATAAGAGAAAATTCTAAAATAAATGCAAATTTCGAAGATCTTTTCAGTTCCTGGGTCATTCTAAGAATCCGTTCTTTTCAAATGCCATTTCGTATCATTCCCAGACAACTCATTGTCAAGCTTCCCCTCCAATCCCAGGATTCCGAAAATGAAATCGACGTCACATCTACATCTAAATCTACATCGATATCTACATTTGTGTCCTCATTTATCCCCCCAATCCTTTAACTATTTTTCTTTTGTCCTGCGATTCCCATGCCTTTCCAAAATAGCCTCCGGAATCCCCAAAGATAACCCGGATAAGGCCATTGTTAGGCCGCTCCCGTATCCGGCTTAATGCTCGCCCCCTGAGGGCTTGGAGATCAGACTGATCTGTCTAATCTCGGCCTGCTGGCACTCGCTTTCTTTCCCGTGCATGATTTACATTTTTGGGAGGGATAAGCTTCAAAAGTTTTGAGTACGAACATAAAAATAGCCGGGATTTAGCGATTTCCCGGCCGCGTTTACGGTATTCGGCGGATAATACCGGCCAAAATCGTGGAAAATCTCATGAGTTTTTGTGCAAAGGATAAAAACGATGACTAAGGCCGAGACAAATCACGGTCTGGAGAATGTATCGGAGCTAAAACTTCAAGATTGAAATTATTTTAAATTTCTTTGAGTTAAAAGACAAAAAATTCTTATAAAAAGCGTATTTTAAACCCTTCACAGAGTTTTAAATTTTCTCCACATCATTGAAAACATCCCTTCCAAACATCATATAATTGCCCAATTACAATCGAAAATAAACAAAATTCAATTAAAACAGCTCCAGAAGTGTGTTCGGATGCCTATTAATTAATGGCCATGGCTTAATCTCCGTTTATTTATCAATTAGAGTCGATTAATTAGTGACCTTTCATTGTCACAAGACAGTCATACCTCCCCATCGTCGGCGTCAAGGATTAGTTGATTGGATTTGGAACGATCGTCATTTGCATACGGTAATTAATCCGATTAAATCTCACACTCACATGGCCTGAGGGGATGTTTTTCGAAAAGATTTTCGATTAATTAGAATATTGTTAATTGGGAGGATTAAAAGTAATTAAAATATGTTTTGACAACAATGAGTACCAGTAAACTAATTTAGCGAGGATTCGAGGAACCTGCCCTGTTTACAACTTCATCTGACACCAATAAAATTCGATTTATTTATCTTCCGAAAACAAAGCCAAATCATTTACAGGGATAAGAGATGATATTATTTCATAATGGGCAGTGATAATACTTTTGGAAATCTCAAAAATTTAACAGTAATAAATAGACTTAAAATAATTTGTTTAACTTATATTACACTTGATGTATAACAAAAAAAGTTCGCTAACAAGAATTTACGACATTTTCCGACGATATTTCCGTGCCAAAACAGATGCTGTAGATTCACTCTCCTGAGTTTGCGATTGAGATCTCAAAGTTACAAGCGATCGGTTTGATCTGGAAGATGACGTCATCGTAGAAGAAGTTCGGTGAATCCTCGGCCCCGAGTCAATATTGGCCGGTCTTGGACTGGAAATCACACGGACTGGACTAAGTGGAGGACGGCCGGAATCCGGGCCTTCTGGAGAACCCACAACTCTTGAGGAAGATCGGGGAATCGGAGTTGGAGGCTGATGGATAACTTGAGTCGATGATTTTTGTTGACGGATTGTAATCTTGGTCGATTTTGTCTTGGGAAAAGCAACAACCAGTTCTTGGGCTCGACGCACAATGTCTTCTAGCTCGGATCCACTATAAGTAACAATAAAATTTCTAGATGACTAAAACAATATTGATAAACTTACGCTTCTGATTGCCGCTTTAATTCTGCTTGCAACCTAGCCAAAGTGTCAAAATATTGAGTTCGGAATTGCTCCAATTTCTTGGCCAGCCATTCAATTTCTTGAGAACTTTGGTCAATCTAAAAAAAGTAAAAACTATGTTATACTAGACATCAGGCATAAATCATAATCCAAAACCGTCCTTAACATACCTTTTCATAGAGAACTTCGATTCTCTCCGTCAAAGAGATCTTTTCCTCTCTTAATCCCTGATTTTCAGCTGACAAAGCATTGGACATGACCTTTAAAGCAGCCAATTCCTCCTGAATCTGGACCCTTTTATCCTGTTCCTCATCTTCCGTCTGTTCCCTTTCCTTCAACTCGTTTTCTAGCTTTGTTCTCATTTCTTCCTCGATTCTTATCCTTTCTTTAGCACCTGCCAATTCTCCTTGAATTTTCTTAAAATCATCTCTAAGTTGTCTCAAATCTTCTGAAGTTATATCCACATGAGGTCGAGTGTTTAGTTCTCGTTTTTGTTGATCAACCAGCTGTTCTAGGCGCGATATTCGACTTGTGAGATTCGAATTGTCCTTAATCAACTTTATGTTCTCTTCATTTATGCTTTCTTTCATTGATTTCTCACTTTTCAACGTGACTTGTAGCTCTTTAAAGCGTTGGCGTATAGCAGTTAGCTCGTCCTGGAAATGTTTACAGTACTCATAATTAGCAAAAACGTTTCCTATATATTATTTTCAACCCTTACCGATTTCTCTATGATTTTTTTTCGCTCTTCATTCAACTCAATTTCCAATTCATTTACTCTTTCTCTCCATTTCTTTGTTTCTCTAAACTCTCCACTTCCATTGTAGTCTCTCTTCTCTGTCGATGTTTGCCTTGATGCAGTTGATGTTGTCATTTGTCGTATCCTCTTGGTCAAGGCCATCTTTTCGGACTCTAATCTCGAGATTTCAGCGTCTTTTTCAGCGAGTAATGGAGTCAGATCATCCAATCGACGTTGTAACTCGATATTATCTTCCATCAAGGTTTTGCGTTCTTTTGTAAACGATTCTGAAATTAAAGATGAAGTCAGACATTCAGTTTTACTTCCAAAGAAGGATCAAATCTGTCAAAAATAATATAATTCTTACTAGAGCCTCCTTCAAATCCGGCCAACCTTTCGATCGCTTCATCTCTTTGAGCCGTTACCTTCCGATTCTCATGCTGTAACGCCTTCACTTTCTCTTGTAATCTCCCTTCCGTCTAAAATTATAAAAAGTTATCTAACAAAGATATTACAATATCAAAGTAACCATGTAAACAAAACTTACTTTGTAAGCTTCTTCGAGCTGATTATACAAATCCTCTTCCTTGAAGGCCGATCTATCTTTATCAGTGAAATTAACCCTTCGAGATCGTTGCTGATATGTTGTACTTGACCCAGAGATCCCTCCAATTCCCGATTCTCTTTCTTCTCGATGCCCTCTTATTGTTGTCGACGCTGCTGTAGTTCCGGGCTCTCCGTCCTTCCCGAGACTTTGTCTAAAATCATATGTGATATAAAAGCCAAATAATATTCGTATATGGATTGCTAATTATATTCACTTACAAGTACTTGTTCTGTAATTCCAACATTTCATTTTTTATCCTCAAATTTTCCACGTAAATATCCTGCAAGAAGTTGAGATCAGCAGGATGTTGGCAGTTGCAAACTCTGAAACGAGCAAAATGATTAAACTTTAAAGCAACTCACTGAGTAGTGCTTGCAGTGATGTTTTGAGTTGATCCAACCTTTGAATGGATCCTAGTGGAGCAACTCTCCTGTTGCGTTGTGGATGTTGGCACCATGGCGATTTTAGTGGCGCTGACGTTTCGTTTTTGCGATGGCATCACAAAGGGACCTCGACGTTGGCTTGGATTGGGAGGGGGGACATAGCCAGAGCCTGCAATGGAGAATATAAAAAGACGTCTCTTCTTTGGCGATATCAAACTTGCTAATTACTCATTATCCCTTATTAGCGAAGCACAAAGCACCATTTATCGCTTCTTTCCCTCCGGGCAATTATAAACCGACCTTTGACCTCCAAACTTCTACCGTCCACTTTTCGCATTCCGTTCGGACATTCCAAAACAAAACAATGGCCAGAGGAAAGTGGACTTTAGGCCGCGAGCAACTCTCTTCGGTCCAATTTTTTCTTTCAAGGCCTGGCGGGTGGTGCGAAGTCGGCGCGCGCCTCCAATCGACCGTTCTGCCGGTTTCCAGGTAACCAGAAATCTCCTTCAATTATAACGCACGCGCACATTTTTCGTCTTGAGGATTTAGCTCCTGAGCATTTAGTGGGAGCGCGACTTACTTTCCCAGCTGCCACAAATCCGGCGCCCTTAGGGCGTTAATAGAATAACATGAAAATTAAAGGAAAGAGGAATGAATCACATGTCAAAGTACAGAAAACTGAAAATAAACTAACTTAGTTAGGAGTTTCATAAAAGACTGTTTTTAAAAATTAAATGTCATTATGACATATTTATCGACGTTTTGGAGACTTTTTGATAGTTGAATTTTAACTTTGAAAACTAATTTTATTGGCAAAGGCATAAATTTAGGATGTACAAGCAATGAAGCCTTGACTCCTGACTTTTTTCTGGCCAAGATAGGCCTTTTTCGTGCAAAAAATTGAATTTTGTTTTGAAAACCAATTCCTGCGCGCATTTGGCTTCTTTTGGCGTAATGTTCCACCAAAAAAACCGCCAGAAAATTAATTTCTTTCAACATTCATGAAGAAATTGTTCTTCTTCTGTTCGTAACATCGATAATAAGATATCATGGACGATCAGAATGATCCAGAAAACTCGGACATATTATCCTTTATGCCTCTGTAAGTTTTTTTCTGAACGAAACTGAATGATTAATGTAATTTTAGTGGTTCTGGACAAGAAGTGGGCCGTTCATGCCATTACCTGAGCTTCAAGGGAAAAAGAATCATGGTAACGGAATTTTTATGTTATTCTTGGTTTTAAGAGAAAGGATGTGTAATATAATCAGAGGCGGATTTGTGATATAATATTGCTGATTTCAGCTGGACTGTGGAATTCATCCTGGAATGCACGACTTCGCGGCTCTTCCATTCGTAGATTTGATTGATGCAGAATCTCTGGACTTAATTTTGATTACCCATTTCCATCTTGATCATTGTGGCGCTTTACCTTGGTTTCTTAACAAAACTGGTTTCCGAGGTCGATGTTTCATGACGCATGCAACAAAAGGGATCTACAGAATGATTCTAGGTGACTACATCAAGATGTCCAAATATGGAACTAGTCATGATAAGGCTATTTTTTCCGAACAAGATCTCGAAAGAAGTATGGAAAAGATCGAAGTGATCGATTTCCACGAACAAAAGGAAGTAAATGGAATCAGATTCTGGCCTTATGTTGCTGGTCACGTCCTTGGAGCCGCAATGTTTATGATTGAGATTGCGGGGATCAAGATCTTATACACTGGGGACTACAGTATCCTGGAGGATCGGCATTTATGTGCGGCCGAAGTTCCAACCATGACTCCGGATATTCTCGTTTGTGAATCGACTTGTGGCACCCAAGTTCACGAAGGCAGAGAGGAGAGGGAAAGGAGGTTTATCACCATGATTCATGAGATTGTTGCCAGAGGTGGAAGATGTCTTATTCCGGTATTTGCCCTAGGAAGGGCACAAGAATTGATGTTAATTTTGGACGAATATTGGGAGTCACATCCGGAATTACACGATATTCCGGTGTACTGTAAGTTTTTATACGAGTTTTCTTGTTTTTATTATATTGTAGTAGGTACTATTTCTATTTAATTTTACTATTTTTTACGTATTTGTTTAGATGCGAGTTCTTTGGCGAAGAAATGCATGGCAGTGTATCAGACTTTTGTGAGTGGAATGAATCAAAATGTGAAGAATCAGATGGCCATGGGGAATCCGTTCGTTTTCAAACACATTCTTAACTTAAAAGTAAGTGTTATCCTTGTTTACAAGATGTTTTCAATTTCGTTTGGCTATGTTACGAATCGTTTTTTATCTTAGACAATTGATCATTTCGATGACGTTGGTCCTTGTGTTGTCTTGGCCAGTCCAGGCATGCTTCAAAATGGATTAAGTCGAGAATTATTCGAATCCTGGTGTACTGATTCGAAGAATGGATGTATTATTGCTGGTTATTGTGTAGAGGGAACGTTGGCCAAGCACATTCTCTCGGAGCCCGAGGAGATTGTTGCTTTGGCCGGTCATAAACTTCCAATGAGACTTCAAGTCGGATATTTCAGTTTTTCTGCACATGCTGATTACAGTCAGACGAGTAAATTCATCGATGAATTGAGGCCTGCTCATTTGGTATGTTGACTTTTTTGACATAAAAGTCATAGGAGCAATATTTATTTTATTATTTTAGATCCTTGTTCATGGCGAAATGAATGAAATGAATCGGTTGAAAGCAGCGATCACTCGAACCTACGAAGACGATCCAGAATACAAAATCGAAGTACATAATCCTCGTAATACCGAGACGGTTAATTTGTACTTCCGAGGACAGAAAACAGCCAAAGTTGTGGGACAATTGGCTCAAGAACCGCCCTCGGATAACAATATTATCAGTGGAATCCTGCTCAAAAGAAATTACAATTTCCATCTGTTGATGCCAAGTGATCTCAGTATTTATACGGAACTGTCGACGTCTACAGTGAGTGAGAGGAAGAGCCTATATTATGATGGGAGACTGCCCCAGCTGATGTATAATCTAGGACAATTGACTGAAAAGTACACTATAAATGAATTGCCGAAGACGGATACGAAGAAGGAAGAGCCGGACTTTATTATCAAAATGTTTGATGTAAGTTGTGAACCATAATTGTGAGGTGGACATGGCTCCCGAGCCGGCCCAAAACAAATTTGAAACGGCCCGTAATAACTAAAATTCTGATTGTGGGTCTGGAAGCGAAAATTGGGGTAGCAAACAAAAACAGGGTGTCGAAACCCCATCATGCACGCAGAGAAATCATACACAAGTATACGATCATTTTTAAAAGGTTTACAACACTTATAACAATTTTTTTCCATCCTATCTTAGGAATGTTATATTTTCCGGGAAACTTGATATTTATGGGCCAAAGAAAATTTGAAACGGCCTTTCCCGGGAGCCATATCTATAGTTAGGGGAATTGACCTTGTTTTAGGATAAGATAGACATCAAATATTACGAAAAACATCGAGTAATTCTTCTGGAATGGGTATCAACTCCGGTTTCTGACATGTATTCTGACGCTATTATGTCGGCTATTCTGCATGCCCAGACGAATCAAATACCATTGAAACGTAAGGCATTTTATTATATTAGACTTTATATTTGGTACACAGAATCGTTTGACGATAAATAATTCCAGATATTCCAAAGCCAATCAAGGATCTCGTCAAGTCTGTGCAAGCCAAAAAAGACATTAAAGAGCCGGTCGAACACAAATTAAATCAACCATTGGCTTCTCAAAATCGAATCGAAGCCTTCAAAGCGACAATCCGAGAGATCTGTGGTGATGTCGAGATAGAACAAGATAATGACGTCTTAAAAGTAGTCGTAGATGGAAAGGAAGCAACAATAGATACGAATAACATGCACATTGCATGCTCCGATCTCCTGATTCATCATTTATTAGGATCTGTCTGTCAGAAAGTCTCGATTACATTGGCACAGATATAAGATCGTTTTTATATTTACTTTGTTGACATTTTTGATTATAATTTATTGCTTGTTTCAAATGAATTTGATTACATCTTGTACTTTGTTTGATCTCACCGTTCATTTGTTTGTAAAAGATTGGTGACTCGGAAAGTATTTATTGTTTGTATCCGAGGAATTTTGCAGCATTGCAGGGTGGACACGTGTTCTTGTTGTGTTTCAGATTGGCCTCGAGCTTGTCAATGCTTGATTGATTCGAATAATTTAGGGTTGAAATTTATTTGTTTCTATAGTAAACGAACATGAGAAATATCAGTATAGCTCGGGGAAAGCGCGTCTCATACCAAGGACAATGGCCCGGAAAGTTGGACGCTGTTCGGGAACTGTAGCCCAGCATTCCTTCATGATTTCAGCAGATTCGGGTGGTGTTCCCGGAGGAATGTCCATTCTTTTATTGTCCTCAAGGATCATCTTCTTGACCTCCGCATTCTGCATATTGGGGTAGGGATCTGTCTGACATCTGGAGTAAACCTCCCACATCATGATTCCGTAAGACCAGACATCCGTTTTTGGCGTGAACTCGTAAACACGGAATACTTCAGGGGCTAACCAACGGACAGGCATTCGTTGTTTTCTGAAAACAGCTGCTTATCATCTAAGACATCTTACTTCTTGTCCTTGGCTTCGGTCGTGGTGCAAGAAAGTCCAAAGTCGGAGATTTTGCAAACTAAATCTCCATTCAGAAGGCAGTTTCTCGCAGCGAGATCTCGATGAATCACATTCAAATCCGACAGATATTCCATTCCTTTGGCAGCATCTAGCAGATACCTGATCATAGTTTTATTATTGTCTTTTACTTACTTTGAGAGTTGTATAACTGTGAGATCTGATTTCTTCATCACATGACTCTTGAGTTGACCTCCAGGACAGAATTCCAGAACCACCATGATAGGCTCCTTCTGAGAGGCGATTCCCAGTAAAGCAACGACATTCGGATGCTTGAAGCGTCTGTTCATCGACGCTTCCTTTACAAACTGAGCCCTCTCGGCCTTTCCTAAGTTCTCTCCCTTGAGTTGTTTCACAGCAACCTCAATCTGCTTTCCTTTTACGGTCAACTCTCCCAAGAAGACTTCCCCAAATGCTCCGGAACCCAATTCTTTCTTCAACTTGATATTCTCATGGAGTAGATACCTACATTAAAAAGTAGAATGTCAGAAGTTAGTCTTACCATTCGGGTCTCTTGACAATGTGAAGTAACTTGATATTTTCGACATGTAACGGATTAGTCTACAAAGCGGTTCCAACTGTCAAAAATCGTTTGCTTACCGTATAAAAAGTGACTAATCGGTCCACGGAATCAAAGGATCTTTCATTGTTAGCATACCATGCATCTTCCTTGTTCAGTTTGAGCACGATATGTTTAATCTTATCCTTTCCCTTTGCCGTGATGACTAATCGTAGATTTCCCTTGTCTACTTCCGTTAGACGAACTAGATACTGTCCTTCTTCATGCACCATATCTTCCACTTCTTCCCGAGGCATCAGTCCATGATAATATTCCTTGTCCGCAATCTTTTCCTGTTCTTCCATCAACAATCTATTGTATTTAGCAATGTCAACTCCACGAAGTGTTTTCGGTTCCTTAGTATCCTCTGATTCTTTTGTTTCTTCCACCCCTTCAATCACCTCTTGCGTCGCTGCTGTGTTATGTTGGCCACTTGCCTTCCGTCTACTTCTGAAACATAAAATTATAGCTACCATTGTTGGCTACAAACATAATGTAATATAACATAAATTACCCTCTTTTTGACAAAAGCTTGGCTTTTGCTGGACGATCCTTGGACAAATTCCTTTCTTTCTTGGACTGATTTGGTTCTTTGTTTCCCGGGGATGGAGCTCGAGTCTTCCTGGACCTTCTTAGCCGCATATCGAAGGTCGACCAAAGTAATTCAATTCGACTGCTCTTCTGTAAGCTCGGATGGCAGAATGAATTTATTGGAATTATATTAATCTCTTTTGTCGATGGATTATTCAAATTTTAAGAAGAATTATTCAACTTTAAAAAATAGGGCAAAGATAAATAGAAAAGGGTTGAAATATAATAGTTTTAGATGTTGAAATAGTTTTAAAACTTTAAAAGGTCTTGACCCCACCTCAAAGCATTTGTACGAGATCTTCTTGGGGGTAGGCCTACCATTTCGGTTGCCAACATCCTTTGACGATTTCAATTGATTCCCTAGCTATTCGTAAAGCTCGTCAAGTCATGTTTCCTTCTTGTTTTCTTCCAAGATAATTTTATTATCACTCGCGTAATAATAAGAGTTTTACTTAAATTCTTCTCCCGTTTTCATACGCGTATGAACATTTAAGAAAAGAGTAGATATTTAAAGAAAAAAAAAACGTTCAGATTTTTATGTCTTATAATAGACAATTAGATTCTTATTAAACACGATCAAATTAGGTGTGCTTATTCAATAAAAATCAGTATTCAGAACAAGAAGATCCTATCCATTATCTCCGGGTTAAATCCTGGATTTTCTTTATTTGACCAATTTAAATGATGCACAAATTACAACATGGCACAGCGTTCTGTACTTTTGAGCTACAACCGCTCGCTCGAATTTTTTTATATTTTTTCGAAGTCGGTCGCATTTAGTAGCTTGGCGCAGGCGGCTAGACCCGACGGTCACGGATTGCTAGAATCCCTGAATACTTATTGCTTATTATTTTGCAAAGATATTTTCGTATCTGAGAAAACTTTTGGACCAATACCTATCTATCGTTAGTATAACAAAAAACGCGAGTCACAGCCCGTCGCAGAAGTTCGAGAAACACCAAATTTTGAATATAAAACAAATGCAAGTTCGGCAACAACTCTCCTAATCTCCTAAAAATTTAAAAATTTGTCCTTAGGGCAAAAATAGCCCAAAAATTCAAAAAAAGTAGCCTATGGAAAACGTATTTTACTTATATCTCAAATTGCCTCTCAGACTTTCAAACGAAAAAAATTCTCTACGGAATGGAATCCACGTCTTGGCTTCCACGATGCCCCTAAGGGCATTTTCAAGACGTTGAAATTTGAAAATGACTTTAATTTTCCGCTTTGTTAAGAGTCCCGTTCATCGGGGTTCCCTAAAAAAGTTATATATATTCCGAAAGCCAAACTTCCGCTCAACTAGGCTACCAATTTTCAGGCCGATAAGACAGTCTAACCGCCTGCAGAATAAAATTTGTGTTTTTATTCAAATTTCATCTTTCATTTTCTAATATAAAAGTCAGTCCTCCCTTCATTTCGCGTTTGTGTTCCCCCGCGGATTGGTCGACCAAGATGAGTTCCTACTGTGGTGCCTATGGTTCGTATGTTCCGACTTCTGGTGGTCGTCTGTTGGCCAAGTCCACATATGTCCCTCAACTTCCCGTCAGCCGAGATTTGAATAGTGAGGATGACATCACCGAGCCCGTGGAGAAGGTGGATAAGATCAATGTGGCCGGCGATGTGGTATGTTGAGTTTTGGTAAGCTTCCATGTTGTTTTAGGCCCCAAAGAAGGAAGCAAAGGCAGTTTTGTCTCGCAAAGCCCCTCTGCCCCCTCCCAAGGCTGCTCCAGTCCAGAGCAAGGGTGGTTTTGTCTACTCAATGTATGCTGATGCAGCATTTGGTGATCGTGAGGCATTCGTCACTGAGTCCGAGGAAGATGTTGTGACTCCAAACGCCGAGGATTCGACCTACATCCGAGAGCATCAGCGATTGGAATCCGAAGCCGAATCCATTCGTCAGAATTACGAGGAGATTCAGCAGCGTTTGGCCGAGCTTGAGATTCGTCATGGCACGGTCCCAACCAAAGGAAAGAAGGTTGGATTTCAGCCGAGCATTGAGAATTTGAGTGTCAAGACGGTTGGTGGAGATGTGGAGAGCCATTACAAGTTTGAGGAGACCAATCAAACGGTGGAGCGAGAGTTGAGCCAAAAGGAATACGGAAACTTCGGAGATACCGTAAGTTTGAATTTTTTCCAAATTAATTGTTGTAATTTACACCTATGTATGTGTTCGGCTTCAACCATTCGCTTCCTTTATTCATTTAAATCTGTATATTGAATGAAGATTATTTCAGGAGTCCTTGTACTACGGTATTCCTAACACCGAGTTCCACGCCTATGCCAAGCCGGCTGATTATGATTTTAATCCCAAATTGTTGTCTCAAGCCGTTGCCGAGCCAGTCCAGTCCGTGGAAGATGTCCAAGATTATAGCCAGAAGACCGAGAAATTGACCGACTACTCATTCAGTCAATATCATCTTCCTTCTCTTCGTGATCAGGACTATGCCTAATTGAGCCTCCCAATTATTATATTACGTATTTTATTAGAATAAACATTTTATATATTGCCAAGGATTGTCTCTTGATTATTCAATTAGTTGTCATAACATGATCGGGATTTTTCTAAAACCTTTTTAACCGATCTAAAAATTTCTCTCTGAGTTTAACATATTTAAACATCATAGTTGTTTGACTATACACCGTTATATGTGTATACATAAGGTTTAGTAGACAAAGGTCGGAGCTTGCACGAAGTTGAGGGCGAGAAAAAAAATATGAGTGGCAGAAAAGGTGAATCAAGTCCTCGCAAAGCAATGAGTGATCCTTCGGAATAGCCAAAGGCCTTTTTGTTCCAAGAAATGACCATTCCTCTTATTCTGGTTACCGGTTATGTGGAGAAATTAAGGTTTTCTTTCCGAGATTCTTTCTTGTCAGCAGGATTGAGTTGTTATCGTATTAGCGAAATATGTGGGCAAACCTGAGGACATCGAACTGCGTGAGAACCAAAGTTCTTGTTGTTATATTCTTCCTTTGCGTTGATTACGTATCTTCTCAAAAGATATCAAGGTCAAACCAACCTTTCACATCAGTTAGTCGGAAAGAAAGAGATGTGATGATAAGAGTTTTGCGAAATGTTAGTGAGGATAGTAAAGTTGGGCAGACTGTGTTGAAATTAAAAGCTGAGGACAAAAAAAATACTGTTAAAGATATTGAGTAAGTTTTTCGTTCAGTTTGATACTCATATGTTTATTAAATAAATCCATTTGGTTTTAGTTACCGTATCGACCGCCGATCCGATCCCAAACGTCAATTCACAATTGACAATAACGGAACTTTAAGTGTCGCTTCGCCTTTGGATCGGGAAGAGATTCCACTGTATGCATTGAGAATTGAGGC
Organism: Bursaphelenchus mucronatus; assembly: GCA_025436335.1. Classification (NCBI taxonomy): domain Eukaryota; kingdom Metazoa; phylum Nematoda; class Chromadorea; order Rhabditida; family Aphelenchoididae; genus Bursaphelenchus; species Bursaphelenchus mucronatus. The sequence goes on from CM046358.1 coordinate 4,115,733, forward strand.
GGTCGAATCAAGTAACATCCCTTTAAAGGAGTATAAAATATTATTTCAGCCAGAAACAATGATGTTTTATACGTGGACGTAACTGTGAATGATGTAAATGACAACGCACCCTATCTCTATACCTTCCAAGAACCTCAATCAGCAAACTTTTCTTTCCCTGGACCTTGTATTTTTATGGAAAATACAGAACCAGATAAAATTCTGTCGTGCGAAGTCAGAGGAAGTGATCCGGACACAAAGAGATATGGACCTCCATTCAACATGAGTCTGGCTGGAAAATTTAAAGGGTCAGAGAAGTTGGAGATCAAATTTGATGACAAATTGGATGGAGGGAATGGTGGGATGACAATAAAACCAAAGGAAATATTGGACAGAGAAAAGGGAAAAGTTTTCAAAATACCGATCAAAGTGTCCGATGTGGGAGGTAAAACGGCGATTAGAATAGTTGAGATCATTGTGGGAGACCAGGTAAGGACCAGTTACAGTAATCCGAATTTATTTTTGTAAACTATTTTTTATTTTTAGAATGACAACCTAATGAGTAATGCGAACATGACTGTTGAAGTATACTTGTATGAAAATTTTGCAAAGGATCAATATATCGGGACTGTCTATGTTGAGGATGAAGATGATTGGGATATCAAAGACAAAACATTTGAGATGCAGACCGAAAACGAATTCTTTAGTGTAGAAAAAGATACCGGAAGAGTGAGTTCTAAGCTAATATCAATTATAGATTTAGGTTTTCCATCGTTTTTTCCAATTGTATTTTAGATTAACATGATTTCCTATGTTCTCCCCGGTGTATATACTTTTACGGTAGAAGTCACAGACAATTATCGAGATAATGACCACGCTCAAAGTCTCGTTACAGTCAAAGTTTATCCCATTTCCAAAGTCGCATTTGATCATCAAGCGGGAATCAGAATCTCTGGAGACAGCCACAAGTACAAGGAGAATTCTGGATACTTCTTGCAAGGGCCAAGAGAAAATCTTCTTCAGAAATTAGCAGAAAAACTAAAAAATCTTGGCAAGAAGAAGGTTCAGATAGATGTTTTCTCGCTACAAAGGTCGCAATTTGAAGGAACATACGATCTAAGGTTTACTGTAAATGCTGATGGTCGTTATTTGACAAAGTCAATGATCGAAGGGATAATTGCAGCATATTGGAAAGAGTTTGAGATTGCTTTGGATGGGAAGATTAAAGCTGTTGGAATTGATTTATGCAAGTTTACTCAATGCGATAATAGTTGTCAGACCAAACATCACGCAAATGAAGTGAGTTACAGAATGAACTTTGGTTTAAGATGCGTTTCATTACGATCATGATTGATCTTAATACTACAAACCATGAAATTTTATTCTTTTTAGGGAGGAATCGTAATCTCCGCCAATTCCACCGTTCTTGTTGGAGTTAATTCCACCTCCGAAGATGTGTGTCAATGCCCAATTCCATGTGCTTCCGATGGTTGTTCGTATAGTTATTGTCACAATGGAGGGATCTGCTATAATGACCATCATCCTGGCGCTCTATGTTACTGCAAAGGAGACCTGCCGGGAGAAAGATGCCAGGGATCTACAAGATCTTTTAATGGCAAAGGATTTATTTGGATGAAAGGTTTACCTGCCTGCACTCAATTGAATATATCGTTCTCTTTTAAAACGTAAGCTTTTATTTTTTTTATTTTATACATGATGATTTTGCTGTAATAAGCACATTCCATGTTAGCAAAGATGATGGTGTAATCTTATACAATGGCCCATATACTCTCGACTCGTCATTCCAACAGAGTCGCATCATTTACGACGATTATATATACGTTGCAATTGAAAACGGAAAAATTATGATAAAACAATTAAATGGGCATACAGAAGTTACTCTCAGACTTTCTTCAAAAATAACTGACGGCAAAATTCATAATATTCAAATAATTCAAAACAAAAAAAAACTTGAAGCCATTCTGGATCACTGTAAAGGAGATCAAGGAGTCTGTTATGACTACGAGGACAGTGATGATGACGAAAGATTAAATGTAAATACCCAGCTTCAAATTGGAGGTCTCTACAGAGTGAATAATGAAGATGATTATCCAAATTTGGAGATAAAAGCGGGCTTCAAAGGATGTATAATGGATTTGAAAGTGAATGGCGAGCAATATGATCTGCAGTCTCCTGAAATACAAGTCGGAACATCTAGCAACTGTGATTGTGATCAAACTAAATGTGTAAATGGACAATGTTATCGGGTTAATGAGAACACAGAGGCCTGTAAATGTTCGATTGGGTGGTTTGGAGATAAATGTGATCAGCTTTCGCCTTGGACCCAGTTTACAAAACCTCAGGCTTTTGCAAAATTTTATGTGAAAGATTGGCAACAACAGGATGTAAAGACTTTGATAATTACAAATGGTGCTTATCCAAATGGAATGATTGGAAATCTAAGAAATGATGTTAACGTAAGCGGTTTATTAACATCTTATATTTTCCTTTAGCCATTATCTTCCATCGCTCTTTTCGAAGGATTCCCCAGAGCCAACCTAGATGATCCTCCTCCAATACAATCTACTCTCCAACTTCTTCCAAATGTTTCGTATCTCCTTCATTTCCATCAAGAACATTACGTAACATCCCTTTCTATCGATGAGAAGTCCTATTCGTCCAAAGTAAAAAACGGGAATGCCTTGAAACCAGTTAATTTACTGACCATCGGAGATGGATCCAACAGTTTTGCTGGATGTATCAGAGACCTTCACTACAATGGCGATTACTTTATGATAAGAGAGAATGGCGAGGATGACAATCGAACTCCTAAAAGTGGTCAAAGTATCCAACAAAGGGATACTAAACCTGGTTGTGGCATCTTGATGACATGTCAATCTCTAGCGGCTGGATACTGCCCTGAGGGCCAAGTTTGTTATGACCATTGGAAAGGTCCCATTTGTGTATGCCCGGAGGGGAACACGGCCTTCATTCGAGACGATGGGACCCTCTCACATTGCTATACGGAAGGTAGTTTAACGATCACTCTGATTGCCCTCTTATTCATAACACTGTGTTTGATTCTACTGTTATTACTCTGCCTACTCTCTGTTTGTTACTGTTTCTCAACACCCGATCCCATAATAAGGGATGATGTTCGATTTGACGATGAGGAACCAGGTATCTTACAGAATGATAATTTAGAATGTGGAGAGACCGATAACTCCCATTTTAATATCGACAATCTAAAGAAACCTCAAGAATCCATGCCACGAAGTCAGTTCAGAGCTCCCGGTAACTTCACTATTATATTTCAAAACATTTTCAGGCGATCCCTATGCTGATGAATTGGATAGAGACCCAAACAGTGGACCTTATGATGAGTTAAGGTTATACGAATTGGAGGGGGATAATCAATCCACAATCACTTTTGAATCCATCGACTCGATAAACAGAGGACTTGTTGATTACAATAACAGAAGAAGATACTAGAAACCCTCAAAAAGATATCATAATAATATATTCAATATCATTTCATTAACCTTCCATTCAAATTGTCTTTCATTTTTATTTGTTGAAAAATACATTAGTCAATCAAATAATATAGAATTTGAGATTATAAGGCAAAGAAAAGAACAATGGCGATAGCAAAAGAGATGAGACTGGTGATAAGAATTGAGATCCACAAGGTGTAACAAGTGCGGAGTGCCAATTTGTGCCGAAAGACGGCTTAAAATGAGACAATAGACAAGTTATATCACCAAAAATTCGATGAAAATGTAAACAGATCAATGACTTACCATTTTCGAGGATTTCTTCGTTGTTTCCCGCCTTCTTGCATTTCCCTTCTTTCTTTTGGCAAATTGAATTACTCCGGGAAGCAACATCAAGTTGAGACTTCTTCCGTTGAACAACTCCTCCGGAATGAGAAGCAGACGAAGCAAAGGTTTCTGGATGGGGTTCCGTGGAAGGAGCCTGAGATGGCGAAGGGCCCGTTGGAGCGGTTGGGGGCGGGACATAAAAGTCATCGTGATTCTGAGGATTAGCCATGGGTTCGTAATTACCGCCAATCATCGACCAATCCTCGATAAAATGCCAAACAATGAGGCGAAAATGGAGAAAGAAACAAGAAATGAGGTCATCGAATTCGAAGATGAGTGAAATTCCAAATGTAATTCCGGCCTAATTTCCGATAATCTCGACTTCGGGAGATGGAAATCGCTCTCTTTTTGTTTTTATGGTGGCTAAACATTGCTGACAGGATCGTGTGAGATTGTGTGGAAGAAGATGCAGGGTACATCCCTTTGACCTTTCAACCATTTCGTCTAAATTACCTTGTTTTAAAGAATAATCATCCGTTTTGATAAGAAAGTCTGAAAGATTACCAGTTACATCCTCAAATTGTTCCCAGATATCTTTCACATTACTCGGCAATGCCATATTATGATTCTCTGCATCTTCATGAGACGATCTGTACATCGAGGGAATGTAGGAAAATGTTTTGCTGTATTGTAAGGCCTAAAACAACTTATATTACTTACATACAAATCAATACTTACCATTTCTCTATCACTCATAAACCTCCCAGTTTCTGTCTCCTCAAATACCAAGCATCTAATTGAACCGTTGATTCCACAAACAATCAGTTTCTCGTCATGCCAAGAAAGGTCCAGGATTTCTTCTGGGAGAATCTCCTGGACGACACAGATAGGGCGTTGATATATGGGCAACATCCAGATGCTCACTGATCGATCGGACGATCCAATTGCAACCAACGAACCTACAACTGCCTTCCCATCCATGTCTATATAAGAGCAACGAGCCGATCCACGCTAAAATTGTCTTTTTTAAAATCATCGATAGTCGACACCACTCTTCCTGTAAAACTGAACAAACAATAAGAATGTGCTTACCACACAAGAAGTTGTGCCTTCAAATCCGACTAAATCCAGTTCCGGCATCCATTGCTTCCTCAAAACTATTTTGGCAGCGTTGAATCCAGTGTTACTACTACAAGGTGCCACTAACATCGATCCGTCCGCTGTCCAATCTAATCGCGAATAAAATTTGGAAGGCTGAAAGAGTTTATGACAATCGAAACAACTAAACTTACGTTGGCAAATCCTTTTATTGTCTGCTCGCATTCCCAATTTCCTACTCTCCAGACTTTAATGGTCTGATCTGACGATTGTGTGATCAGAAACCTCTCCAATGGATCCCAAACTAATCCTCTGACCATATCCGAATGCCCGCCATTTTCTGCCGTTAGTATCTTCATGGGTTTGGAGAGGTCTCTCATATTCCAGATAATAATTGATGTATCTAATGAACAGGTTGCCATAAGTTTTCCATCGCGATTAAATTCCGCGTGCATAACTTCCATCTTATGCCCAACTAATTGACAAGCATCTCGAAGTTCAAATGAATTGTTCTCCATATCGTATAATGGTTCATAAAGATGAACAATTGGATTATCTCCAGTTAGAACAAGGTAACGCCCATCGTCTATCCGACTCCAACGGACACAATTCTGTCTTTCTAAAATCAGAGTCAATTGAACCAAGACTAACCTACTTAAATGACTCTTTTCATCAAGTTTCAATCGTTTCGGCGTCGCCTTCTCTGCTGTTTTCTCAGACTTTATCCCTAAAAATAAAGATAATAAAAAAACGCCGTCTCCCTTACCTTTTGCCAAATAGCTGGTGTTTCCAATCAAGGAACTTAAATCCCAAACTATCAAACACCCCTTTCCCTTTTCATTAAAGCCTGCGGTCGCCAACAATCGCCCGTTTGGATGCAAATCAACAGAATACACTTGTCCAGCTAAAATTAAATAAAAATAAAGAAGTAGACTACCTGGATGATCTATAGAGCCGCATTTAAATATATACATTGCCAATTCTTGATAGGGACCCGACGTTCTATAAAAAAGATGTTTTCCTTGGCGCCAGAAAAAGTATTTATTTTCCAATAATTTTCAGGACGAAGTGCAAAATCAAATAGAATCTGTGGCGTTTTGTCCAAAAAAATATCGACCAAATTTTGGCCAAATTAGAGAATTTTTTGTCCGAGTTGACGACTTCGCGGCTATTTACATTACATATGACGTTTACGCATGAAGAGATCAAGCACGTCATCGTGGCATTTTTTCTAGTTTTTATAAAACGTCAAGGGTTACTGTAACATTACAATTTTGCACTGTGCAAACTGAAATGTCTTGGGGTTTGCTGAAACCTAGATGGATTGTATTATATTATCTATTAGATGAAAATTTCAGCAATATTCTATGAAAACAAGGGTGTCACAATTATTTTTAGTGGTTTTGCTTCTCGGATTGAGATTAAAATTTTATTATTATCGCGATCAGTGAGACACACCAGTATAACAGCCTCAGTGTGGACTGTTTTAATAGAAGGTGTTGAGGGAGCGTTGAAAGACTCGCCGACGAAACTGAAAGCCGATTACGTTGACCTTTTTCCTCATCCATCAACCGGTCGCTTTTCCAAAAATATCGCCCCAATTTGGCCAGATTAGTGAATTTTTGGTTCGAGTTAACGAGTCTTTTTCCTTTTTGGACTGTCTTATTATTTGTGTTTGCAGCGAGGAGGAGATAAGGAACGGTCCATTTTCGTACAATTTTATATTGATGTTGTTTTTGGTCATTGATCAAAAATGTCTGAATCGTTTGCAAATCTTGATCCTCCATCGTGTGGGATTTTGGGAAAGTTCAATAGAATGGGTTGGGAATGGTTTTCTTATTAACTTCTGACTTTAATCTTGTTGTAAAGATATGTTTTCCATTAAATTTGGAATGACAGTACACTCGATGTCTTTATGCAAACGTTTGTACAAAACTCCAAACTAGAAGGAAGATGTTTGAAATGTATGAGTTTTGTGTAGGCCTTTGGAGCGTTATAAACATTTCTATTCCACTTTTTGACATGAGGTGATTCACGGAAATTGATGGGCCATAAGGACGCGCCGCTATCAGGGGGATCGCTGACTCCGTTTCTGACTGAATGTCTAGTCTTTACTAGTCTGATTCTCATCAAAAACCTTTAGTTTATGTTCTTTTTTGGTCATTGAGGGTGTTATGGAAGGTCTTATCAGATAGAACATAGATAATATCAGTCGATTTTTTTGTGTTTCCTAGCTTCAGAATTCACCAGATGCCTGGAAATTTCTAAAAGCGTTAATAACTCCGCCTGTTTTATTCGAATTGCCTACAACGTTGAAATGGGTATCTAAAAAAGGAGGAAAAGGATGATAGAAGAGGAATGAGGGGCCGGGCTTATTCTTATTGATAAATTTTCTTTGTCGTTATCATAAATTTGATGATTCCCTTTGTTCCGGACATTCATTACGTCGGTTTTTAGGTTGAAAATGAGTTCCAACACTTTCGTTACGCTCAGCAATGGAGTCAAGATGCCCATCTTCGGATTGGGAACGTGGCTGGTGAGTATTTCACTGTTATAGACTGACGTTGTTATTTTTTTAGTCCGATGCCAAGGAAGTCGGTGCTGCAGTGACTGTAGCTCTTGATGCCGGTTACAGACTCATCGATACTGCCGCCGTCTACCAGAACGAGGAAGAAATCGGAGAATCTCTTCAAAAATATATCCAATCCGGAAAGCTGAAGAGAGAAGATGTTTTCATCACTACCAAAGTAAGTTTCGTAATGAGTTTTTATATTTTGTAAATATTTAGCTGTGGTGTTCTCACAACCGTCCAGAAGATGTTGAGGGGGCGTTGAAAGACTCGCTGACGAAGCTGAAAACCGATTACGTTGACCTTTACCTCATCCATCAACCTGCTGCTTATAATGTAAGACTTTATTTTTAAAAATTTTCCTCCTTTTACGCAATATAATGCAATGGGTTTAGCACGATATGACCGAACAAGATCATTCTGTCAAGGTTGAGGACACCTGGAAGGGAATTGCCGGAGTCTACAAAAAGGGTTTGGCCAAGGCGGTTGGAGTCTCAAATTTCAACGAAGAACAGATTGAGAGAATCCTCAAATCAAGCGATGTCCCTGTTCACAACTCCCAAGTCGAACTTCATCTTTATTTCCAACAGAAGAAGCACGTTGAATTCTGTAAGAAGCATAACATCTCGGTAACTGCTTATGCTCCAATTGGATCTCCCGGCCGATCAAAGTGTGTTCTCCCTAATGGACGGTAAGTTTGTTATATTAGTAAATTTTATTTATAATTTGGTTCTCTTGTAATCTTTTTTTATGTTATAGAACTCTCGAATGGCCAGTTGCCGAAGAACCAATGGAAAACGAAGACGTTCTGAAGTTGGCCAAGAAGTACAACAAGAGCCCGGCTCAAATCCTGCTCCGTCATCTTCTCCAAAACAATATTGCCATCATCCCGAAGAGTGTTACCCCCAAAAGAATCCACGAGAATGCTGAGATCTTCGACTTTGAATTGACCGCCGATGAAATCGAAACGCTCAATTCTCAGCCTCAGGGAAATAGATTCTTCCTCCAGGACTTCATGGTCGGCCATCCAGAAGATCCGTGGAAGTCAGAGAGACCTCAGTAATTAGGATTATTAGCTTGTTGTGTTCGAGGACATGCTTTCATCTTTTTATGTTTCAACTTTGGAAAATTTAAATAAATATTATAATGGATTGTTTTATATTACCAATAATATTGTCCATAAGTTTACTCGAATCAAATCTTATTTAAACCTTTTCTTTACAGGCAATGGAGAGGCAGCTGGAGTGTGACTAGATCTTCTCTCCAACGCCTCTTTAGCTGCTTGGACTGCTCCTCTAGCTGGGCCGGGTCCTGATTTTAGTTTGTTATCTCCATTCCCTTTATTGAACCTAGCCGCCAACATAGCTACTTTGGCTGCTGTTGCAAGAGAAGGCTGTGTTCGGACCTTAGGAGTTGATGGACTTGGACTGGGACCAGATCTTACTGGACTGTTCCTGGCACTGCTTCTGATACTTGGTGTGGAACTTCTCACCGGACTAGATCGTCTAGAAGATCCTGCAGATGGGGGATCGTCAGCCAAAACGGACCGTCTCCGAGACCCGAGTCGTTTCTGTCCCAGTCTTTCTAGTCGATCCCATTCTTCCTGGTATGTTTCATGTAATTTCTTGGCATCTCTTCCGTATTTTTGTTTCTTCTCTTCAAATTTCTTTGGTTCATCTGTTTTTGTAATGATTTTTTCGTCATCAGAAAGGACAACAATAGGCGGGGGTTGTTCCACTTCCTCGGGCATAGCAATATCTTCTGCCACAGCTACTGTCTCGGTGATTGGGCGGGTCACTTGAACTGGCTCTAGCCAATCAACAGTCTTTTCGCCGGAGCTATCTTCTGGGAGTTCCACATCTATCGCGATGAAGTTGCAGATGTCGAAAAATGGAGGCTGAAAGTAAATTTTAAAATTGTTTATTCGTAACATGACTTCAATACGTTCACAATCGGGATAGGGGATTCGATTTGTTAATGTTCGGGGATTAAATTGTTACTACATCAAAAACAGTGTTAGTAATGTTATTTACCACACTACTATTTACTAACCTCGGGGTCTGTCAACTCGATGGATGGAGTTCGGTCCAGCGAATTGTCGATGATTTCGCAGACCGGTTCGAGAATTACCAGATCGGGAGTACTAACCTGTTCCATCAAGGGCTGAGCCTCGATATCTGGACTTGCCTCGTTATCATTTATATCTTTGAGAGGATCCGAAGGCGGATCCCCTTCATCGTTCAGATCTGGAGGGGGTTCTTTCCCTTCTTGGATGGCTACAGCTCTTTCCACGATGTTCTCCAGGTCCATGTTATCGATGACTTCTGGGTCGATTCCACATTTCTTTCCTACCGCATGAAGAAGATCGCGAACTTTGAGGCTGAAAAAGGTTGCCTTTATTTTTTTGATATGCTACTGCCTTGTACTCTTCTTTTCAAGTATTCGTTTCTTAAAATTGCTGCAATTATCCGTTAAAAGTAGTGCCAACTCGCTTGCCCAGATTTATTAATTACGCCCATCAAGAGAGGGCGCACACGTACTGGGCGAGTTCGTGAAATGTGTTGGTCTGTCGTCGTTCTTCTTTTTCGGGCCCCACAACTTTGGATTCATGTTTAGGGCCTCTTGGAAACGCTCTATTTTTTAGTTTCTTTCCCGTTTTTAACAGTCCCTTCTCCCACCCTCTTCTCAGCCCCAAAGACGAAGAGTCTTTATATATATATACATCGTTTTTCCACATTTAGAACAGAAAAAAATACTCCCAAATATGTGCACGTTTCGGCTTCCAGAGGTGGCATTGTGTATTGGAATTTATGGGATAATATTGGGAGAGGAATTTGAGGGATTTACAGTATTGTATATGGGCATTCGGGCTTTGGGGTCATACGAAATAAAAAAAGTCACCAAAAAAGTCAGTAATAAGCGTAATTTGGGGATTTCTGTAAAGATTACAGATATTGTAAACGAATAAAATGTCCACAAAGCTGTCGGATTATGTCGTATATTACTTCCTAAAGGAGTTAGAGCTTCATTAGAACTTTCAATTTTACCTTACACTAGATTAGTCATTAGGGGTTCAAATATGGTTGAACTCTGTACAACTAACCTCCGTGCAACGAAACCCCTCTGTAACAAACAATTTATAGGACCCATGAGTCAATTTTTAGGCCAAAGTGAACCTTTACTGTATGTGTAATTTTGTCCCTTATTTTGATATGTAGTAAATGATGAATTGCTTCCTTAATTTCCTCGCGACACCCGGTTTTATAATTTAAACATATCCGCCGACATCTTAGAGCCCCGGATGTCATCTCTAACCTTTTTTTGCGGGCAAATGTTACTTTTACTTTATATATTTTCTCCTCTCCTTTTGCCTTCCCTCTCAATATTTTTTTTATTGTTTTTTAGCGGAAAACTTTTTTGAAGGGAAATTCTAGTCGATTAGTTCTGGAATGGATTAGAAAATAAAAAAAAGTGGAGAGAAAAAGGGCACTGAGGTTATAACACACAAATCTTCGAAAAAAGAGAAAACACGGCCGAAAAAGGAATGAATTCCCTCGGCCACAAAACTCTCCGTTTTTGGGGCATTTTGCCTTATTTTGTGGAAACCGAACCGAAAAAGGTATTCGAATAAAGGGAACAGGAATCAAGAGCCCTTAGGGCAATCTAGAGCTCTTTCTTTGGGCTAAGGAGTCATGGAATTTGGAGAAGTTGTTTTGTAATTAAATCCAACGCAATGTATAGCTTATAGGCTAAAAGTGGCCTTAGGGCATTCTTTCTACGCATGGATCCTTTCTTTTTATGATTTACACATTTTATAGGCTAAAACTAAATTTTTGTCAGCATTTTTTACTGATGCATTTATTTGCGTGTTTATTTATTTAATTCACCTACCCTGTCTTTGTATCTTTCTGAGGGTATTGCCACCTACATATGTTATGACGTGTGATACAGCTATTTTATTGCTTTCAAGAATTCATTTAACCCACGGAACTAAAATTGAACGGAAATGGCTTTAATCGTTGCCCTTTTAAAAAACTTTCATTTTGCAGAAATCTGATGTCTTCTCCGTATAATCTATCAGTTCTCTATATAAGGGTGGTCACAGTGCAAAAATTAGTCTGCACCGAACCGAAATTATTGAGTTCATTGCCGACTCAATAATTTCGGATATCGGTGCAGGCTTTAAAAATCGTCCTTAACTCGGGAATGAATTTCAAAAATTGGTGCAGACAATTTTTGCATTGATTTTTGGCTCACCGGAAGAAATTCGAGGCAAATAAATTAATATTGGATTAAAAAAACATTTTGAATTGCGTATTTTTTGTCGGACTCCTTATATCCCTATCATTTCCAATCTGCGTAATGTCCTTCCAAATAGGTGCATTCGGTGGCTAATCGTTCTTAATGCATTTTTTGGCCGCTTTTCTTGGTCGTTTTTAGTATTTTTGATATTTTAGGGTTTGTGGAAAAGTTTCTTTAAGTCCGCTCTATTAGACTTATGCCATTTTGCGCAATTAGAAGAATAAATTATGCAAATTTTCCGCGAAATTGTATTCCAGTATCCTTCGAACCTGAATAGTTTCATCTTGGAGACACATCACGAGCTCCTATCAACAAGCTGGGGCAACAGAAACAAATATCAGCCGAATGCCCTAAGGGGAAGTTCAAGAGCCATCCCAGCAATCGTTCCGCGCCCTGAGGGAATTTTCCAATTTTTTGTGCCCTAAAGACATAGGAGAGTTAGGGCGGCCGAAACCAGAAGGGCGGTGTCTCTGTTTCCGGTCCGGATTCTGTTTTACGTGCTCTTTGCAACAAAAATGATAAGGCATTTGTGTTAACCTAATGAATTATTGATGATTCCATGATAATTCCTATTGTTGTTTCCTTTTTCGAAAAAAAAAATGCGCGCGTAATTTCATAATGGCCCTAAATTATGCAAAAAATAATTTAATATATTTTTTAGATCATAAACTCCTCTTTCCTACCTCTGCCGGCTAGCCAGCCCCTTAGATGGACGGGCTATCGGGTGTGGCCGGGTGTTCGGACCAGCTGCATCAGCTGAGTCTGGGCCCCAACGCCGGACTGCCCTCCCTCCAGACCAGCCATGCCCTCCTTTCCTCGCAGCCCAACTCAGGTCAACCCAGTCCGGTCCAAGTCCAGTCCTCGATGGAGATCCAGATGGATTTCACTCGGCCCGATGCTCAAAGGACCCGGCCTTTGTTGATTGATGGAAAAAGATTGTACGTGGATGAACATTACATCTCGGTTTGGTCGCCCATCCTCAGGTCATGGTGTACAGAATGCCCAGACCGAGAGTTGATCTTGGCCAATGTGCAATATGATCATGTGCATGAGATGTTGTTGGCTATTCATCCCACATACAAAACTATCGACGAACAAACTGTACATATCTTGCTGCCACTTGCCTTTGATTACCAAGTAACTGATTCTCATCATTTTCTACTTTAATTCATCTCTTGATCTCATTTCCTATATTATTTTAGATGGAAGGTCTTCTTCATCGTTGTGAATGTTTCCTCATTGTCCACAAACTGCCATTTCTGGAGAAAGTCTGGCTGGCCGATCGTTACAAGCTCAATAGGTTGTTAGCTCTACTTTTAAGAGAATTGAAGCCTTCTCATCGTCTAGATCTCAGTGGAACAAGATATTATGGTCTGTCGGATCGAGTGAAGGTTCTTTTACTCGAACGCATGCATGGATCTCCCCCACCTGATGTAATTATTTTCTTCTAAAAGTACCTTTCTGTCTATAGATTTCAACTTCATATTTAATATCTTCAGGAATTGCCCGAGCCTCCCGTTGATATGGACCATTTCCTCAGTCCCAGTGATCTTAATTTTGCCTCCGTTCGAGGCAAAAGTGGACGTTCATATAATGTGAATCCGTATTATGTGGCTGCCTGGTCGACCATCTTCCAAGAGCGACTATTTACTCTGAATAGTACAGATGACATTTACTGTCCGTGCACTCATGAAGAGCTCAAGTACTTCCTCATGGCCATATATCCACCACAGTTAAGGATCACAGGTATGTTTTATATTCACCATGAGATCAAAGATGATCTTGTTGATATCAAATATATAATTATCCCAAAATCTAATCTATGGTTATATTAGAATCGAATATTGGCCCGGTTTTGATGGCTGCGTGTAAGATGGAATCCCAAGGATTGCTTCGGAAATGCGCTCAAATTCTTTTAAATCCCCAAACTCAGCTGTCTGTTTTTGTTCGCCTATCATTACTGGATAGATGTAAACTACAAGATCTTCTGGCGCAATGTCTGACAATGATAAATCGACCAGAGGATATTGTAGAAATGTCACAACAGCAAACGTGTAAGTCCTTTGAGTTCTGTTACCTTTTTTGGATTTTATAATGCAAAACGATGACTAAATTTCTAGGATCTTCCTAAAACGCGTATTTTAGATGACTGTCTATCGATCCGCGCCCGTTCTGAGTTGATGGATCGTTTCAGTCATCTGGCAGGCCAACAAAATTTCCAACGGCATCTCTGTCATCGTTGCAAAAGTCAATCTTTATGTCATGATGTCACTTGGATGTGTCCTCAATGCAAGACATATTCAAGTGAGAATCCTGTCGTTCAACGTCAACAGGCTCAAGTCTCAGCCACCGTTCCTCCAGCCGTTCCGGGCTCTCAATTGCAAGCTGCTTCAGGGCATTCTCGCGGTTCGAATAGATCTCTCAACCAACAACCCGGTGTGAATAATGTCAATCATGTAAAACAACCACAGTATAGGTAGTAATTAGATTGATATTTTACAAGTGTTATAAGGTTTTTTGTATTCGACTACTGACTCTATATACTTTGATCTCAATCCTCAAATCTCGCCCTTTTTGAAACCCCGATGCTTTCTTTTTACAGTAAACTTCGAGAGAATTCTTGTCAACGTGTTAAAGATCACTTATTTCGCCCGGTTTCAGGATAATAAATTTCTATAATACTACCTAAAATACCCATTACTTCATACTATTATACATCAATTCTAATATAATTTAACATGAAAAACTCACGTTTTCCCCCCGAACCAGACCTTCGTATGCGCTACATTCTTCAGATTCTGTCCCAAATGATGTAATTTCTTCATGTATTCACTGCCAACTTGAATGGCGATTGTAGTCATGGCCAATCCAAAGCAAACATACATGAAGGTAATAGGTAAAAACTCGACTCGGGTGGGTACAAGGGACCCGAAATCAATGGCTGTGAGACAAATAAAGTTGTGGTAGATGCCATTGAGGAAATCGAACTGAAAACATTTTGATAAAAAAATTTTTTTTTATAATTAGTAAGGTTGAGCCGCCCGTCAACTTGACGGTCTGTCACGTTACAAAATTTCCGTCATTTTCGTCGATTCCCGGAGAATCTAAAATCAAATTGCTCTGTCATTTTGATTGTCAAATTGATTTTTTTGAGAAAATTTTTCGAAATCGTGATTTTTTCCCGCAACGAAAAACTGTCCCGCCAAAAATTCTTGCAATTTACTGCAAGAAGCCTCCAGTTTCACTAACTCAATTCATCAATGAGAATTTGGATGTAGTTAAGCGGGAACGAGGATGAAGATGATCCGAAAATGAGTCTCCTAAACTCTTTGTTGTTATAAGCTGTTGTTTTAATTTGTACATGGGCTTAAACATGCTTAAAGCCCCTATACTACCTTGAACAATTTTTTTAAAATTAGACAGCTTCAAACCGAAAGGAGGGCGATTTGACGCAATTTGACGAAAATAACTGAAATTTGACGTCAATTTGACGTTATTTAAAAAAATTCTGTCTAATGAGTATATTTTCTGATATTATTATGTGATTTTACCTCTCCATTAAGTAAGGGTAATAAAATGGCGCCGAGGACGACGTATATGATAAAACAGGCCAATAAAGCCAGTCCAACCATGGCTGTGCTGGATTCGGGAACCTCATCTTCATCCATCTTGGCTGCTGAAAGTCTGCGTTGTCGGTTGACTTGGAAAAGTATTATCTAAAAAAAAAATATAAAATTAAATTTATCAGATAAAAATAGACGCCAATGATTTCAGTCCTTAAGAATTTGGAAATCCCCACCTTTTTCTTTATTATTGTGGCAAAATTATTAAAATATTGTCCCATATTCGCGATGATAATCATGGTGACAGGGATGCCAAGGAGACCGTAGAGAACACAAACCAATCGACCGGTCGTTGTGATTGGGGCTATTCGATTATAACCCAGCGTTGTGACAATCCCAAACCCGTAAAGCGTACCTGTCACAACACCCCATTGAGATCGTACATCAACTTCTTGCTTAAAACATTCCGCAATTGCCTGAGTTGTTCGATTCAGACCGGCCCGACTGGAGGCACTGCGGAGAGCTAGCTTCTGAAAGGGTCGTTATGATTTGATTGCTAAGTGAAACTTGGCATTCGAACGAAAAAGAAATGATAAGTCAGGTTATGTTAACCCTATATTTAATCGATGGATAACCGGACTTTCAATGGCTTAGAAGAATACTAGCTGCAAATTTGGTGGAAGTCCGGCGAAGGTTTAATAAAAATTTGACCAAGGTATAGAGGACAACTACTTTCCTTAAATTTATATATAATAATTTGACGTTGAAAATTACCAAAGTTGGTATTGACAACGTAGAGATCCACCACGTCTAGACCTTCTTCTGGTTTGACCTAATTTTGGATGGTGTCTACCCGAGTCATAACAGACCCAAATCTTATAAAACTTGAGTTTTCAGAAATTTCATGTAACTCTTCAAAGTGCGAACCAAAAAACTCGGCTATGGTCCAAAACACTGGACTTTTTGAAAAAATTTTGTTCAAATACGAACCTCTTTTAAATACATGTATATAATTTTTGAATGTATTTTTAAATACATGTATATATAATATGTGGTAATCAAACTCACCCTGGCCACACATTCAGTCTGTTCTCTGTACAAGGCTTCATCTCTGGCTTTGGTGGCTGAGATCTCGATTTGAGTGAAGATTAGACCACCGACAAAGGCGTAGACGAATATAAAGATAAGTAATCCACAGTGCAGAGAGATGGGCTTCACTTTCTGTAACCCATCGTGTTTACTGACATGGCGTCTACGAGGATTCTGATGGCCTGCTACTCGAGCCTGTTGCATTTTGAGGTAGAAAAGAAATGAGATTGATGACAATAGGTAGAATTCACAGAATGGTAAAAAAAGAGGAGATCGAGAACAATATCAGAAGAGTTTAAAGCAAACGTTAACCCATAGAAGCTGTTTTCCCTCCCAATTTGTTTTTCGAAGATCAATTAGATATAAATTTGGCCTAAAAGAACAAGGATCTCTGGACACGTAATTAATGAGACTCTAATTAACTCACAAATCGACAGACATTTGAAACAAACACCACGAAATAGAGATCCCCAATAAATCTGGATGATGTGATTAGATTTGGCGGGCCCTAAACTAGGACAAAACTTGGCCAGAGACTGGCAAAAATAAAATAAAAGATTTATGTAAAGTCCGCCGAATCTGAGATTTTTAATGCAGGCTTTTCAGATTTTTTAAAGTCAGAATTCGAATACAAGGAAAATTGGGAAAGTAATCAAATAGAGGATAGTAAAAGCAGATCCGGTAGCGGAGTAATTAATTGGAGACCCGAGTAGTAGACCGTTAAAAAGTAGTTTGAGTATCCGCAAGTGCCTTCGGAGTTTTATGGGACCCAAAGTGTTTTTGAAACTTGAGATAAAAACGAAAAATGTGATCAGAGATCGAGATCGCGGTATTTTTAAATCCTGATTGATTGAGGTTCTCAATCTGCCCGGAGCGCCGGACATTTACCGTGATTAAAAATTACCGGAGAATCAGTAAATTCTTCCAAAACTATTTTTGTAGACTGTTTTCATATCCCAAAATTTTTTTTTTAAATTTAAAAATATGTTTAAAATATGTGAATGTGTACATACTCATTAATACGGATCTCATGTAATAAAAGTGCACTTATAACCCTGCTCTCCCGATCTATTCTTGTCAACGCATTCAAAACATATGTTGCAAGGCGGATGTGGAAGCACGTCAGAAACCTGACACTTGCCCTGAGGGCACGAAATGACATACCTTGAACTTGGGCGAATGAATCAGCTCGCTGAGAATGGTGGTCAATACGAGAATCATCTTGCTGTTTGGATCGACATTGGACTAGAGTTATGTAAATTGGAGTGCGTAGAAGATGAGCAAAGATCAAAAAATATCAAAAAAAATTGTTTTTTTTGCAAAACGGTTACCAGTAATTTCCAAAAAAATCACGACGCAAGTATGTCCCAGAAGAACACTAATCCACCTTCTGAAGTCTGGGGTTTCCTTGGGTCGGAAAATATAAACAAAGGGAGATAAATTGTCATAAGTTTGTCAGCCCTCAGGCAATCAAAAAATAACTGGTGGGAAGATTGATAATTTCGGCCGAAAAGTGCCCTTGGAACAGCGATCGCACGGTGCGATGAAAAGAAATAAAAAAAGAATTTTTCAAAATTATAAAAAAACAAAGGGATGACACAATAATTTAGATCTATATTACAAAGTAAGCGGCGAGAAATTGGACCGCAATTCGGGCTTTGTCATATCATATTGACCATTCAAATTTATAAGGTGAGCTAATGCAATACAATGAAATTTGGGAAAAAAACGGTCTAAAACAATATAAAACTTTACAAAACCGACTTTTTTAACGATGGTCCAAAATGTAATTTTGTACAAGACCAATCCACCCTCTCGTCTCACATCATTCTGCTCTTAAACCCGACTTTAATTACCCATTAAGGACCCACAACTTTAAAAATTCCAGACCATGCAACTCTGCGAGTAATCCGAGTAATTAAGTTCCACTTTTTCCACTCAATCAGTCCGAGAAAAGCCGCAAAATAATCCCGCTGAGCTTAATCATATCCTCTTCAGGCTGAATTCGAATTCTGAAAAAACAGGGGACCGGCGGGAAAACAGTTGTGCCCTAAGGGCGAATAAAGAATGGGGGAGGATCATCCCGCTTATCAGAATATGATGAGATCAGGCTGAGCGGGAACACGGGAAAGGTGACAATCAAATGTCAAATGACGCCTCAGGGCATGAACATTGAAAACACAATTAAGCAAGCCGGGGTAATAACACCGAGAAGGATTATTTGGCTAATAACTTGGCGAATAATTCAAAATTCAAAATTCAAAAAAAATTTGGGCTCCCGAGCTCCCCAATTTTTTTCATATAAGTATCAATCATTAAAAAGCCTTCCCGAAAACTGTGATAAAATGCCAAAATAATTTATTTCAGATTATTGATAACAATTTGGTATTAGAAAGTTAAGGAAATTTTAACAGTATGACCAAACTATTTAATTGTCCAATTATAACGGGATTACTCCGCAAAACCCACATTTTTTTTGTTTTCCGATGTCCCAACTGTCTTTGGCGATTCCTTTTGGTGTCACAACAAAAAATGAGTTTGAATCCGTCAAAAAATAAAGTTTGATTTTACTTTTCTATCAATTTTATAGCAATGATTACCCGATCCCCCGGGTAACATAAAATTCAGTTAAAAAATGTACTTTAAAAACAATGAAAGTTGATTTAAGGACCATAAATTTCCCGGATAAACACAGATCACAGTCTTTCCCTCATTAATTTCTCTTGCCACCTTCCCTTTTGTGTAAAAGTCTTGAGTTTTGATCATTTTCTGGGTGTCAAGTTTTTTGTCTGTTTGTCTGGATGATCGGTTTTGGCACCAACCAAATCTGATGAAAAAACATTTGGCCTCCAAATTTATCGGGGTTTGTTTTGTGAACTCCAAGAAAAACTTTTACAACTGTTGGAGATATTTCGACCCACAGAACGTCGATTTTAGACTATTTTTTGGGTGGGATTGAAGCTTAAAGCTAAGGTTTTAAGTTGGAATAGTGCTGTTAAAAGCATGACAAAAGTAAATTAAAAAGGAGAATTTAAATAATTTTTTTCAAATTTTCAAAATAATTTTTTTATTACATTTCCATATTATTTTTTAAAGATATATATAGAAACGTTGAGCCCTGAGGGTCAAACGAATAAACAGACGTATGATCTCTTAAAACCAAACTCAAACCAAAAAGTCTTGGCTCAGAAAAAGTAATGGAATGTCAGAAAGTTCAGGAGAATTGAAACGTGAAAAGAACTGAGATTTGGATGGATAACAGTGGATCAGGGGATGTCAAGAAGAACAAAAAAGTTTTTAGTGACAATTCGAACGCCTTTTTCAGACAGTTTCTTTCTTTGACATTGCTTTTATTTTAAAGTGTTTTTAGAAATGAAAAATCTGCAATGTATTTCAAATTTTAAAGTGAATTATAACGCTGCGCATCAACAAAAAAAGATTTCAAAGTCATCAAAATTGAAAGGCTAAGTACCGTAAATAAAGTTTTGTATTAACGTTAAAGCATTGTCAATATGATCAAACCAAATGTCATAAAGTTTCCCCCAGTCTTCTTATTTTTTCATTCAAAAATCGGCCAAATCCCCTCAGGCCATGTATTTTCTGAATATGTTACAAACAAGTGGTCGGCGAGATAATAAATTAAATTCAAAATTTTTGTCGTAAAACTCGTTCGAATTGTTTAAAAAACTTTTTTGATGACATTTTTTTGACATTTTCCTTTCTTTCCGTCCAAAGAATGTTTATCCCAACATACAATGGGTTTGTTTACACTTTGAGGACATGTTTTGAAGGTCGAGATTTCTATCCATCACTTCACAAATTCAAATAAAAGTCGTAAATTTTGGAGTGAAAGGTGTCTGGAAGTCAAGAATTAGAATTGGAACTCATATTTTCATTAATTTTAAATAATTTTAAAGAGGAACTGCGAAAACAAAAAAATGAATTGTTACGGTTATGGAATTGATGATATAAAAATTTTTAAATTTATAAATTATTATATAAACTTGTTACAAATTCACAGAGCAAGTATTCGAAGCGAGGTGTTAACATTTTAATGACTTAGAA
The DNA here is from genome assembly GCA_025436335.1 of Bursaphelenchus mucronatus. Taxonomy (NCBI): domain Eukaryota; kingdom Metazoa; phylum Nematoda; class Chromadorea; order Rhabditida; family Aphelenchoididae; genus Bursaphelenchus; species Bursaphelenchus mucronatus. The sequence goes on from CM046358.1 coordinate 4,136,219, forward strand.
TCTTAGATCGTTGGCGAAATGTTACATCCTTTGGCAAAAAAACGTTGGCGCAAATATGGTATTCTTTTGCAAACTTTGGCACGAAAAGTTTTATTTAAATTTTTTTCCTCTATGTTGCTCCCCGCGTTTTGTATACTGTCTCGGAGGCAACGATCGTTGAATATCTTGGCTGTCTCTTCAAATTTCGAGTTATTGCTTTTGTTGATAGAACCTATGCTCAATGCAGGTACAAAAATTAAACAAAACATGATCATTGCGTTTAGAACACTTATCTGTGTCAATTCCTCAATTATAGGCCTTTATTTTTCAATAACTTCTGACGGATAAGATAATTTGCTCGTTGTTTTTTAAGGAATTTTTCTTATATCTTCCATTTGAATGTATTTTTTTCCGTTTTCAGATCCAAAAACACCTCTGAATTGTCCGTTTTCCCACTTCCATTTGGCTCACCCAATTACTTTTTTGATTTATTCCAATGGTATTTACTGTTTTTCCAATAAACCTGGTACTTATTTGTGACATAGAAAACAAGATACGATCCCTTTTTTATGATTTAATTTGAGTGTTTTTGGTTCTTGTTTATTGAAGTAGACATTTCTTTGAATCCATTGTATTGACTGTGAATCGTCTCTTGTAACTTTCGAATGGAAAGAGTAAACAGAAAATGGAGTTTATTGTTCATGGTGGAGGTCGGAGGGAATTGGAATGAATGATTGCCTGAACCAAGTAATCTGATTTACAAAAGATTCAAGTTTTACTTATCGGATTGAAAAAAGTTGAGAAGCAAAAAGATAACGAAACTATGAAGGTATAAAAATCCGAAGAATGGAGACCATAACGTCATCAGTGATCTTTGCTTGTAGTTATGTAAGCTATCTTTTTAAATCTTGTTGTAAAAAAATGAAGATGAATGCAGAGTTCTGTTTGGATTAAACTTGAGCAGAAATAATTTCCCGCAAACGTCGATTTTCCGTGACAAAGGTGGTCATCGTTAAAGTTCCATGATTAGCATTATCATGCTAAACACATATAACTAAATAGCGGTTTTCATGATATTTCAGTCGATCTGAACAATATTTTGCAAAATTTTTTCCTATTTGTCAAAAAATGCAAAATAACTGAGCGACGGAGTCATACTTTTAGAGCTAATAGAGCTTTAGATAATAAAAACAGGATTTTTAACCAGAGGACCAACCTGAAAAGCCATTTTTAAGATGTTACCTGCATGATGAAACAATAAAATCTTAGATTGTAAGCGATTGTCCTCAACAGCTTTCTTTTAGGGTATGATTTGTAAACAACTAAGTTACTGAAATGATTGGTCTTTATTTAGCCTACAAAGTCAACTGTTTGGGCAGTCATTGGGACTTAACCGATTCGACGGTCAAGGTGTAATTATCCATTTTGATTACTTTTCTGCCAATTCAATAATATAGAGAGGCTGGCTATTTTCTACCTCATAAGAGAAGAGATTCTTGATTTTTGACAAAATCGTTCTGTCATCTTTTCAGCATGATTACTTTTAAAAGTTTTATTCCAAAAATATATATATCAAAACTTTTGAATCTCCAGCAGTGTTACCCTCAGTGTTAACTTTTTCTTTTTTTATCTGTTTGATCAGTTTTGATCTGAATTTCTTTTTTTCTGACCTGGGTTCAGAGAGATCGGATCCCTTTCATTCATCGTGACCTCAACTTTGTTTCTGATGCCTGTTTGTTTCTCTTTTTTCGGTGATTTCCAATTCAAATACCCCGGCCTTTCCCAGATTCGCGGTCCATAAATTTCCAGGATCGATCGCGCACATGGGGCCAAAAAACGAATAAAATTTGAATTGATTTAGCACAGGAAATGCACGTTTCTTTATTAAAAAAAGCTTTGTTGGAGAGCAGGAAGTTGAACTTGAATGGAAAATGGAGGTGGGGAGATAAGAAAGGAAGTTACTTTGATAGGAAAAAAGGGTTTTGTTGTAGTAATGGGAAGAAACAAGATTTTAAAAAAGGAGAGTTAAAAGCCGCAGTCTTGAATCTTTGTAAATGGACCTACAGTGACAGAAATGGAAACAAAATTACAGTACACAGCAAAAAGACAAAAGTTTTCAATTTCGAAATATAATATTTAAACTTTTTTAATGTGAAACTTCTCTCAAAAAAGCGAATTAAGGCTTTCTAAAGTCAAAAAACGTGTTATAGGGGTACTGTAATTCCATTCTATATCGAAATTTTTAATAAAAACGACTTTTTAGTGCGTTTTTACTACCTTTTCTAAAACATTTCCTTTGTTTCGATGGAGATTAGAGGGTAAATTATAAAATGAAATATGATAAAACCTGTGCAAATGCTGCTAATTTTGTCCCCCTCCGAATAATAATTTAAAACTTCATGGGTTTAAAAGTGCATGATTTCAAAAATTTTATAAATAGGAACAGATCCTCAGGCATTATAGACATAAACTTTTTGATGACTAAAATAAGCGAAGTTTTGATTGATTGGAAATTTATTTTTTTTAAATTTAATATTTTTGAATTTTTGATGGTATTTTAGATGTAAAATAAAATTTATTTTAATGTTTGATCCCGGTTCAATTTGACGTGCCTTCCGACAATTCCTCAAATGACGTCTAATGTCTCTCATTTTTTGTTTACACAACGTCTGAATATTGAAGTCTTTACATGGGATATCTACTTTCTTTTTTATGATAATTTCTCTGGCATCTATTAATTCTCCCGTTTGGCTTATTTCCTTTTTCTTTATGAATGTAGTAATTGTAATCCCGAACTGTAAGTGTTATCTACAACATCTTGATGTCTCTCGGCCTCTTTTCCATGCAGTCCAAGTGTTCATTAATCTCTCTCTGACTCCCTGCACCTTATTTTAGGCCCAGTCAGACATCTCCGGCAGTCTCTGACCTCCTTTCTCCGACTTTGGAAATATTTGTATTGGTATATCCCCTGGAAAATTGTTCAAATATTTTGTTCATAAAAAGTATTTATTTGAGAAAAAAAGGGACCACCGGCGACGCTGAAATTGAGTTGAAAGGGAGGGGGGCTGGGGCAAGGGAGAGCGAAGATGGGATTTCCTTTGTTTGAACAGTCCCGAAACAATAACTCCATCCTGAAAAAAACAAAGAACTCGACCGGGTTTTGTAGTTTTTTTCAGCGGTCTAGCAATTGTTATAACGACCGTCGAGGTCGTTGCAACGCCGGTTGAAGAGCAAAGGACGAGAGAACACATGACGTCAGGATGGACATTGTAAACAAGGGTTCAAGTTTGGGTTGACATTAGGATGGGGAACTAAAATGTAATATGATTGTAGGTATCTTAAAACACCCTAGAAAAATGAAAAATTCTTCCCTTTTGCAGGTAAAACAAAAGGCTAACGCACGACGACTAAATTTGAACCAAGAAAAATATTTGTTGACACAAATGGGGTTACTGTAGCTACCGTATCAAACTTTTTGCTCTATTTTTATTTCCGCATTTCCCCATCATACATATGTCCTTTGGTATCGTATTTCGGATTGCCCTCTCAATCCCAGTAGTCTAACCCTTAATTATTCACACATAAAACCTGATACGATTGTTGGCAATAAAAGATACGACGCTTAATTACATTGGATTTACGCCGATCACCCGCTGATGCAAATACCTAATTTGGGGTTGTGCCGCTTTTTATGGGACAATTTAGAAAGCGGGATTCGAATTGGATGAAGCTGGGCCTATAAGGATATCCGCGGAGAGTTTTATGACATTTAGATGACTATTATTATTATAAGAATATTTTTTAAGTTACACCTGATGACTATGGATAAAAATTATCATGCTTTAGAAAGTATAAATACCTTAAAAAAGATAAGCCTTCAAATTTCCCAAGTTTTCAGCCTAAACTACAAAAACACTCAGAATTTACACATAAATATCTTTCGATTTACGTATTCAAATTCGCCCAAGACTTTTGTCCTTTTAATCGAACAAATTAAATAAATTCGAATCCCACCTTAAGCCCTGCTATTCATAAAAATTACAATGTAAAGATGGACTTATACAAAGAAGGTTACCACTTTTTTGATAGTATAGTAGAGGCTTTTGCAAGACCCTGATTAAATTGTAAAAACCAATGCGAAAAGTGAACTTTAAATCGAGTTACTAAGGCTGTGCTATTACTAGTGATTCAAAAAAATTTTTACATTTTTATATTTCAAAGTGCAAAACTTTTTTTTGCGACAAAAGTTGAAAGTATTTGTAATGAGACAATTTTTTAGATTATAATTTATTGTAAATTGTATCTTTTGGCCATTTTGTAGGGACTAATTGTAGTTTTTGATTGTAATTGTAACCCTCCCGCAAGGGAAATAAATTTAAATTTCACCTGGGCCTCCAATATTTATTTAATTTTTTTTATAATAAAAATGTATTAATGAACTTTAAATCGACCACAAAAGTGTAAAACTTTTTATTTTTGTTCTTTATAAAATAGAAATCTCGTCGATTTCCTCTCAAGCGCAGACACTTTCCAGGGGTTTGGACTTGGAAATTGGACAAAAGTTGTAAACAAACCTCTTTAGAATTCATTTGGCCGGAAATTCGTGGCCATTGTGTCCTCGAAAGATTTGTTTTGAACATTTTAAAAATAAAAATTGTTTGGTATGCCTGAAGGCTTTTTGTGTCCCTTCGTGGGAGTCCGAAAAAGGTTTCGAGTCCGAAAAAGGCGTCATTATGACACATTTTCTAAAAATCTTGCTTATAAATCTTGTAAAGAATGAATAAGAAGTATAAGCAGATTTGTATTATCCAAAATATTAATCAAAGCAACGTTTCATTGTTATTTATAATGGATATTTTTAGACAAAAGGACATTCTCCATGATTGAGTTTGGGATTAAGATTAAAGGATTCCACCAAATAAGGGACCTTTTGGAAACCCTTTTCGAGGGTTTACAGAGTCACACTTTATTCTAACCACAATTTGAACCCTTTTAATCTACATTTTGATCAAAAAATCATGTATTCTGAGATGATTTTTGATAAAAATCATTGCTTCTTATAAAAAATATATTCAAAACTTGTGAAGGCCCAAAAGTATACTCTTCAAAAAATAAAAGTCGAAGAGTTTGTTTTTCGGCACAAAGCGCCATTTGCGAATCATTTAGACCAATTCCATTAAAAGATGACGTCATTCGTCTGTTTTCGAAAAATAAATCTCGAATTCAAATATTTTTCACGTTTCTGAAATGTGTTTTTGCCGTTCGGAAAACAAATTTGAAGGTCGGGACTCTCTGTTCCCACTTTCTCTGCCCTCTCTGCGCTGCACAAGCTCTCTCGGTGGCCTTAAGAATGTTTTCAACCTTTTCGAATTTAGGATTCAATGAAATAATTTCTGTTTGAGATTTTTTCAATGACTTGATCTGATTCATAAATGGGGGACGGGAAAGAGAGGGGCAATGCCTGAGGGGAAGCAAATCCGCGAGCAAATAGCAGGCTGATATGGCCATGTTTATGACACCTTAAGGACATTTTTTTTGCAAAGTTAAGAAAAAATAAGGCTTAGAAATAAAAATTAGAAATGAAAGTTAGGATCAAAAACGGAATAAATTTTTTTTAAATTCGGAATTTTCGATTATTAATTAGTATGCAGAAATATACCAATTTCAAAAGTTTTTTTAAGTTTTTTGATTTCTGATTAGAATATTCAAATTGCAAGATAAATTCTGCACCAGATTAGCTCCCCAGGGTTACCCTATATGCATCCTGCAAGACCTAGATTAAATTTCTTTCAAAATGAGATTAGGAAATTGCAGAAATTCGCGGATATTACACAATTTCAAAATTTTTCATCTTTTTTTCATTTATTTTTGGTTGATGTCCTTAAAAACACCTTCGTAAACAAGAACGTACGAGTTCTTATGTCCTTGAGCACCCATCACCCTCTCGATCTTCTCCTTTTCCATTAATCTCAAGAACTTTTATTCCAAAAACTGCCCTTTGGACGTGTTTTATCTTAATTCCGGCCTCAGGCATTAAATTATTTATCGTTTTTTTCACCCTCTCATTGAATATGTAATCGTAATATACTCGATATAGGCTTGAGCGTTGTGAAATGTGTAGATTCGAGGGGTTAATTAATTGTTTAATTCAATATGCAGCTGCAAAAGTAATGAAAATGAGATCTTAACAGACTTTGTGTGCAAATTTAGGTGTCGAAAAATGAATTTAGAGAACCTCTGTTTCGTATGTTGTGCTCTCCGTGCGTTCTGACATGCAGAGAGTAATTAAAAACTCAGTATTTTCCAGTAATCTTGAGTTAATTGCGATCCGTCTGTCAGAAACCTTATGTAAATGTAGATAGAATCGTCTTTTCTCCCTTTTAATCGCCTTGGATTAAATGCCCTAAGGGGGATACGATGTTAGGAAAGTGGTTAAGGATGTACGGGATTAGGAGATACCAAGAAATTCGATAGTAAAAAGCTATTATTCTCGTAACAAAGTACAATTTATACGTTTAAAATGCAAAAAATACTGTAGATACCATTTCTTTTGTACTTACATCGCTGAATACTTGTGCTCTTTGCGCTTTGAAGGTCATTTTTGTGACTTCTACTATGTAATCGGCCTGTAATTACATACAAGTTAAATATATCGATGGCAACATAACAATTCCCAGTATTTCGACCCTGAAATCACCTCTAATCCCTTCGTACACACGTTAATCTGAATATTTAAATGACGGAAATCCCCTAATCTCGAAGGGCCAATTGGACTGAAGGTCGGTGTTTTGGACCTTTTTTGGGCGATCCCTTTAATCAGTTGTCATTCATTCGGAGATATCAAAGATTAAGCGATTAAACGGAAATGATTGGCATACGAGAGGACATGCCAAAGAAGGAAATGGACAAGGGAATAACAAGAGATAAGATTCAAAGGTAAACAATCAACAAAAAGAGATGCCCTGGGGGCATGAGCCGGTTAATAAGTGTACGAATTTGGCTTTAAAATTACAGGCCGAGCCTTGGAGATAGCAATTGGATTGTCTTTTTAATCCAATTTGTACATAATTGACTGAAAACATACAGATTTTTAGATAAATTCATATTTGATTATCTTATTTTAGCTATCTTTGAATGCATTTTACGGTATTTTAAAATCGATTTTCTATGCCTAATGTACTTTATTGTTAAGATCCGTAAATTGAGTTGTAGGATCTTTTAATTACGCAATATTTTATGCACTCTAAAAAAGATATGGAATGAATGAATTAAAGTAACATTCGAATGGAGAGTATAATCTTTTCTTTGTCCCAAGACAGACTTTTTGAGCTCTCATGTGTAATATACACACATCCAAAGAATACGAATTCTTGAGAGCTTTGGGAATTGTAAAAAAAAATGTGAAACTTTTGTAGATGAAAGTTAACTTTGTACTCTCATAAATTTTAAAGTCTCCTAAAATTGGCCATTATACTGTTGTCATTATAATATTTAATGTGGTCTGTCCATGCTCTGTCCATGATCTTCACGTGTCGTAAAATACAGGCAAACATCCGAAAACAATAATCCCAAGCTCCCCTCTTGAGATTACAATAGCCACTCCAACAGTGAGGTACACATCGCACGGTATTTATTTACAATTCCAATTTTTTGAGATGAGAACATTGACGGCCCCTGCACATACGATGGATAGATTGTATGCCCGGGTATTGTATGTCACTACTATTTACAATAGCAAACTATAGGCCGCGTTTGTGTTGACTCGGTTGATCTTTTGTTCTTGTAATTCGAGGCTATAACTTCTTTTCTTTACCCAAAGCCCAAAGTTTTTTTTATTATTGCGGCTTAAGTGGATAAACGGTACTTATTGGATCAAAGAAAAGGGACAGAAAAAAGGGAAAAGATCGTGGGCGATAGAAGAGAGCGGGTAGAAGGAAAAGGGAGGACAAACAATAGGCAAATTTGGGGCTTTCCCCCGCCGCTACCACTTTTGGATCCCATTTTTTATGTTCTTGTTTATGTTCATAAGAGAGAGGGGGATTGACGTTCGGGGGGATTAGGCCGACCTTTGGTCGTTCCGAGGCTCAAGTTTCCAAAAAAATACATTTTTCTCACACAATCTCCGTCAAAAAAGTAATGTCAAAAAATAGCCAAAAGAGGGACGGGGCATGGGCAAGGGGGGAAACACGGCCAGAGGGCGTTTGTTATGAAAGGAATTCTGCAAAAAAGTTGATAGAATGACATGTGCTCGGGCTCCTAAATGTCCATGTTACTTATTATACGGCTTGTTTTGTAACCTGACGTACTTTTTTAGAGTACAAAAATTCCAATTTGAAACCCATTATCATCAAATTTCCGAATAAAAGAAGACTTAATTATGCAAATGCATGATGCTTAACACCCTCATAAACACCAACAACGTCCATTCGTGAAAATCATCTCCATTATCATTTATTTCTTTGCAAGTTCTAAAAATTTGTGAATCAAAAACCATTAAAATGGGAATAAAATAAATTTAATTATATCATATGCAAGAATGTACAAATATAGACGAGAATTCCACGTAATTACCCTGTCAAAAAAAGAGTTTTTTTGTCAGAAAAACATTATAAAAAGGTAATTACGGGGCTGAATACCCCCCGAATATTCTCGGGAATAGTTGTAATTGTTCTATTTGCACACACAAACCCCCGTCATTCGAATGAAAAGTTAATAGAAAACTTGTTATTTATTTCAAGGAAACTTTGAATATTCAAAAGTGTAGAAGATCACAAATCATGCAAAGAAAACTGTTCAAAAACGCTCCATTTAAGGAGATTTTATACAAAAGAACTGCATAACAATCAAGAAATTTTTATTTTTTCGAATTGGAATTGGAAAAGAGCCTTTTGTGAGGTGGTTGAATTGAATAAATTACAAAAAAATATTCTTTTCATCGTTGGCCAAGCATCCCATTTGGGTCGTCATCAGTTCATATGTAATTAACTGTGCAATCCGAATGAATAATATATGATTTTACTTCGTATAGTCGTATATTATGGATACGTGACTATTGTCATAATACCCTCGAATACAGTAGGCGAATAGTAATCGTTCCTTTGACATTTTTTCCTTTTTCATATTGCATTTTCCACAAATCCCCTTTCCCAATATCCAGCCCATTTTATAATATTTAATCAAATCCGCTAATCCACAAACAGCAGATCGATTTATTTGTGGTTAATCCCTTTTCTTTCCCCTTCCCAGAGTCATAAATCCATCGACCGCTTATGTGAGACTCGACTGTTTATTCAGCGTTCATTTCTCGTTCGAAAAAAACTAAAATAACAACAAAGTTGCAATTGGAGAGAAAAAAATTACAATTCAAGATCAGGCATTCACAGTACGCAGCGTACAAGTGTAATGGGGTCGGAGAGAAAAAAAACAATTGATTTCATAGATTAAACTGAGGATTTTGGTTTATTCAACGCTCGTGCTGACTCAAGTACAATATCCAACTATGTTGACAACAATCGTGGGAATTAGAGTCCGATAGCGAAAAAGGACCCAGTCAAATGCACAGATCAGACCAACTGTTAAGAGATGACGGAGGAAAAGAAAACGAAATCACCTTGTTGAATACCGTATACACGTTTTTCTGTTCGCGGATTTTCTTTAAGAAAACAGCCAAGAGAAATAATATTAATTAATATTAGAGAACAACAGATACCCTAGCTACTACGTTAAGACTACTGTGTGTTGTAAGATTTCTTTCTTTTTTATTGTGGGAAACCCGGGCGATTCGGATAAAGGGGATCGAACAGAGGGCCGAGAGAGTGTGCTCTCGGAGGAGGGCGGAAAAGAAATTCAAAACATTATTTTTAGATTTTTCAATTTTGAGGCAGAAAACTATCACTAAATAAACGGGTATGTTCCGGCTGTCCCACAGCAATCAGAACCGTGATAATTAGTGGAAAATGGAAGGGGGGGGGGGCCGAGGTAGGTGGGAACGGAATCGGGGGAATCGGGGGAGAAAAGGAGACCAGGGTACAATATGAGAACCCAGAGATTACCAAAAGGGCCCTCCGAAATCCCCACAACACCTAAAGGATCGTGGATCTCGCGCGAAGACGCCAAGCGACCTGGATTCGGAAGAACAACGGAAACCGTGGACATCGCCGGGTGGAGTTGTGTGATAGAGATGGTTAAGATACGATAAAGCCCGCTTAATCCATAAAAACACTTATTAAGACCAGTAAACGACCAGCAATGGGGTTTTGATGCTTTTGTTTGCGCATAAACCAGGCATTTTAGCTAAATCCGAAGTGATTGCCGGAGGGCATTTAGGTAGAGTTTTACACCAGAACACCCTCTTGCATTCGAAATAAGAGAATCGATGGGAAAACTATTGACAAAACCGAGGAATATCAACCGATGAAAAGCCGTAGAAAATGTTGATAACCTGAGGGCGGAACGGAGCTCCAAGTGCGGAATCCCGGAGAGTTTTTTTGGCACTTACACTCGTTTAGGTCTCGGGAAATAAAAAGTTAAAAAAAAGATCAGCGTCCGGGGCGGATACAAGTAATCGGAGAGTCGAGAGATGATTGGTGTAACTGGAGGATTGTAAAGCTTACCTATGAGACGCGAATTACAACAAAAACCAACGCTTTTCCAAACTATTCTGAAGGCAGCTGACTACGGTGCGAACAAAGAGTCGGATTTTGGAAATTCGGCGAATTACCCGGATCGGATTAAAAGTAAAACAATTTTAAAAAAGGAGGGTGGTACTTAAAAAGCTGTAACAAACAAGACCAACAAGTGCGAGATCGCCGATTTGAGCGAGGAACCAAGAGATCTGTCCGAAAGGTTACCCGATATTACCTAGATGTACCAAAAATTGGAACAAATAATAATAATTTCGAGAAATAACCGACTTGGACAGTTTTTGGCCGACAATCGAAGCTCACGATCTGCTGATAAAAACGGATGGATAATATTTTTTGGGGTTTTGAGAACAATTCTACTTGAGAGAGGTTACCAGAAGAGAGGAAGGCGCACAGAGATTTAGAGAAAAAAGCCGGAGGGGAAACAGAGACCAAAGAAGCTCTTCGAAGAAGCGGCCCGAGCTGGACCGGCAGATCATTCAGCTGAGAGATGAGGGGCCTGGACCGGAGAACAAATGACCAGAATAATTTAGGCGATTAAGTTACAGTAAGCGGCGGAATGCAAACGCTTAAAGCGAGGGCACGCATTGCTCGTCGATTATTCCGTTCAGGACGACGCCATCCACGTCCACACCGGAGTCAGCGTCCGCGTCCTTGGCTCGCTTCTCGGAACGACCGCTGCCCGAACGATGCGGCTTCCGCTTCCGTAGACGACGCTTCTCATCGGATCGACCGTCCAGCAGTCCTCCGTCATCGTCGAATTCGGAGTCAGTGAACTCATCCTCCTCATTTCCTTCGTCCTCACTGTCATATGGAAGATCGTTGATCTCCTTGGGGACTACAGCATCCTCGTCTGTTCCATGGAATTCGACTTTCGATTGCTCCGAATTGCTGTAGAATTCGGCCTTCAGATCGCATTGAAAGATGGCCGGAGGCTGATCGTCTTCCTCTTCGACCTCCTCCTCGCAAGAACAAATTTGAGATAACAGTTTTCCAGTAAGTTGGTCGGAAAGTTCTTGACGATTTCCAAAATCATCAAAGTCAGGATCGAGATCAGTGTTTAGCAGAGCCGCGCAGTTCTTCTGTTCTTCTTCGGCATCAGCATCGAACACCACGGTCATGGTGGGTTCGCGAGATCGAGGCGCTTCATAGCGATCTTCCGGACCAGAGCAGTCCATGTGACTCTCATCCAAATTCAACGATCTTCGGTCTTTCCAACGCCACAGAGAGGATTCTGGAGACAGGGAGCCGGTATCGACTTCGTCATCCAGCAAGAGATCGGATGCCAAAGGGCTTTTGGCGCTGGAGCCTGTTTGTTGGATAAGTTCAGCACATTCGTAGGGGACTCTGAAAAAGCGGATGTTATTTTTGTTTTAATTTATGATTAATTTTGCATTTTCGATTCGTGTTTGATGAATAATAAATGTTTTTATTTCCTCCGATGTGCTCTCTGTCATCCTTGTTTTTCGAGCCCCATCCCAAGGTATCATGTTTTTGTCTGATAATTCTATTTTTTTGTATTTTTTGCTGTTCCAACATTTCTCCTCCTGCACTTTTGCGCACAGACATTAAGGCATCGCACAGGTAAGACGGAGAAGGAAAGGGACTTTAAAGGCTGAAACGATCTTCTGAAACTTGTTTTTCCACCAGGGGTAATTGGCTGTTAATGCTGCGGTGTCTCGAAAAGGTCCTTTTTTAAGAGGGAAGATGTCTCCCGCTGCGCCTCGCCCCCATTCCATCCCCCCCCCCCCCCCCCCCCCCCCCCCTCCCTTATTCCGAGACCTCGAAAATCTTTGAAGACATAGCGTTTTTTGCACAAATTAAAAAAGGAATTGCCACAAAAAATAAACAAATCCGTCAGCCGACGGGGCAACTGCGTAAACATAAAAGTCGTTAATCTTCGCTGCAGCCACCTGCCTCGCGCTTACAAACTGCTCTATGCAAAAATCGGAATCTAATCAAACGCTCGGCTCCCCATCTCTTTTTGGGGCCTGGAAAGAGAAACAAAGCAGTAACAAAGTCCACGAAATTCCCAGCACTCTCTTCCGGCGAACCCTCTGCTCGTCTGCGTACTCTTTTTTCTTTGCACACTCTTTTTTTGGTTGTCTAGAAAGACCCGAAAAAGTTGAAAGAATGGCGCAGAATTAAGTGCGCAGGTGGTTTGGGATAATCAGCAACCGAACACTTGAGCAGCACCCCATATGCTCGAGAGTTGATTTTTGGCACACTCTTGACCCTTTGTGAGATTAACAAAGGGACTTGAACAACACGGTTTATGGGCCTTATAACGGACAGATGTTATTACATATTGTTGGAACAAAGGTCAGGACGAAACCCTATCCCCGAACTCTTATCTTATTCCGTGATGTTCCCGAAGTCTTCGTCTTCTAGAGCTCACCTGCCGTGTCCCCTCGCTTTGGTTGCACCCGACCCCGGGTTGTTTCGTGTCTGGAAACGATCTCTGGGTGTTTCGGAAGGCCCAGACCCCTCCAATTTTTGTTTTTATTTCTTTTGTCCGCGCTCTTATTGCATCAGCCTCATTAGGAGATTTTGTGTCTGTCAATCAATCAGTCCGCCGAAATCCAATAAAACCGGCATTGCGGACATGTCCTCGGATTATGTGACACAAGCGGCGATTCTACCAATACTACTACCAGTGCTTCTGCAAGAAGTCTTGCAATGACAAGACCAATACTTTTCGGAAAAGAGTTTATGATTAGCCGATCCATCTTGCAACGAAAAAACAGATGGGGCTGACATAAGGTCGGCAAGGGGCTGAAGGTACTAATGTCCAGCCATCCGCGAATGTAAAACGAGATGGCTTTTGTCTTTGCGACCTTGTTCATTAAGGGCGAAAAAACAGAACATAATTAGAGTCCGAGATTGGGAGAGTTCGTTGACCCGTTCGCCAAAAGTGCAAGAGATTATATGCTCGGAGAATGGGGATTGAGCAAACAAGTTGGGCACTAATTATTCCACCGCTTTCCCTAATTGTTCAGGTGCCGAGAATTGTTTTTTCTGTGGATCAAATCGACTTTCAAGTGCTATTCATATCAGTGTGTGTCTAGTGTTTTTGAAATGTTTTCGAAGATGCACTTTTAACTTGTGTCGTCATAATGAGGGCCCAATCCATTACGCAGTGGAGGGGGGGATCAGTCAGGTCGAATCTAAAGTTTTCTCACAAAAAAAATCGAAGGAAACGGTTTCGTTTTTCAGGCCCCTAAATCATTTTCCGTGTCCAAATGCTATTTGAGATGCGCTTTCCCCAAGACTTTCCCGACTATTGATTTGCACTCTTGGATATAAAAATGATGGATATGCCCTAATCTCCGCCAGCAAGTCGATGTTTTCAATGTTTTAGAAATTTCTTTGGACTGGACTGTCGCATTTTTGGATTGGTTTAAGACGGCGGCAAGCAGGGAGAGCAAAGAATCATGAATTAATACATCTTCGCGGCATGACAAAAAACTTTTAATCCGCCGCGGAGTCTTTGGTCTTAGGAGGCTCTTGAACGGGCCTGGTCCCTCGTCTCCCCTCTCTATGATATTTTCCGTCTTAAAGCCGCACTCTTTGCGGAGCCTTCTGCGGCTCGTTTCAAGGGACCGGAATTCTTGTCGGAACAACTCGAGAAATGACAAAAAATGAAGGAAAAGCGAAAGTTTCTCGATGAATGGATTAGGCCCTTAATTTGAAAGTATTGACGGATCCCCCCTTTCCAATCAAATCCAACAATTTTTTTGGCTTCGCAGATTAAAGGTTTGCAATCTTCGGGACAGATCTGAGTGCTCTCCCGGGACCGTCTTATCGTGATCATTGCCGGCTACAGAGATTCCCCATGAGTATCGAAAAAAGCCAATTTCCCATTTGTGGGGGCAACAGGCGATAAAGCCGCTGAAGAGGAGCGTAAACAAAAATCTTGAAAAATTATCGACAAAAACATAATCGTTTTCTTTTGCGGCCTGCAGGCAGCCAAAACAACGTCTTATTAACATCTTGTGATTGTTTTGGGCGCCCCGCACCTTCCACTACCACCTGTAATTATCAATGGCGAGGTGCTTATCAGTCATGTATTGTGTGGAGAATAAAATACGAGAGAGGAAAAGGCGACTGCAAAACGCGGAACTAATTTGGACCCTGCGGGCTCTTAGGGTTTGGATGCAAAAAGCGCGAAATTCCTCTGGCCTTTGGACTTTGACCGTTATGAAAACCTACACATACAAATGCCCCACAAATGAGTGTAAATTGGCCTTCTTTGGCATGTGGATGTCATAGATCTATGTAAATTGGCGGCTCAAAGATTGGCCTCTGACCTTGTGGACTGGCGTGTACAAATGAAACGGCCAGAAAACAGCAAATTCTCACTGATAATTAAAGGAACATATCGCTGCCTCAGGGGAAGAAGAAAGGCGAGAGAGAGTGCAATTAATTAACGTCTGAAAAACTCGGTCCAACTAGGCTAGACTTTCTTTTTTATAAAGTCTTGTTATAAAAGTATAGAACGAAGTTTTAATTAGGCCGGAAAGTAGGATTAATAGTAATTGTAAGGGTCTGGTACGTATTGGTTGCAAAACGAGCTGTCACAAAACCCCAATCAGCATGACGAAAAATACAAATGTGCTAATTTGAAGGGCTAAGCGGATCGAATTAAGCCGCAACTTCTCTTGTTTCGTTTTAGGATTAATAAGCGGTCAGAGATCAGGGCAGATGGCCGATGACACAAGGGCGCTTATGTCACTCGGAGTGGTAAAAAAAGGGGTGCTGAAGCGCATGAGAATGAAAAGGAGGAAAAAGCAAATGTTTTTGGTGAACTCGCAGAATTCATTTGTATTTTATGGTTTTGTTTACGGCAACGGAGAGGTTTTTGAGCCGGAAATCAAAAAGAAAAATTTATTTAAAATTTGAGAAAGAAAAGAGACCTCTAACTAACCTGTGCATGTCCTGTCTGGCCTTGCGCAACAAACGTAGAATGAGCAGGTTGCGACGCAACTTGCCCGTGCCCCGCGATTGCATCATTTTCTCGCAGGACAGCTTCACGAAACGCTGACAGATCTCAATTTCGGTCTCTTGAGTCACCAGCATTCTGTTTGCTTTCATCGTTGTGTTCGTGTGGTTGTTGTGTGTGAATTCGCTGCTACCCGTTTATTTGACTCCAAGCCTTGCAGACGCCAGTGTCAAGACTTTCCTTATGCCGCCGTTCCGGGCTGCCTAAGCGTTCATTGTGTGGGGGGTTGTGGGGAACCAGTCAATTGTGAGATATGGGGGACCCGATGGCGTAAATGCACGACGAGATACGCGCGATGGTCAATAATGGTGGAGAAGGCGGCTTAATCACGGAAAAGGCACGATTCAAGTGACGTCAGGGCCACCTTTGAAGGGAGATACACCGGTAGTGGGAAAGGGAATGGATTCTTTGCTCTTTGGGGATACCAGTAATGCGGAGAGTTGAGACGACTTGCGTGTGTCAACCCGGTGATGGAGACCGTCTGCAAAAAAGGCAACTTTAATATATAATAAACAAGTCCTCAAAAAGTATTAAATAAATCAAGAAATGACGCGAAATTAACTACCCTAAATGTTTGTAATATTATATACAACGCACTCATAACACACTCTACTTGCCCCCCCCCCCTTCCAGCCAGTTCCGTGAGCGAAAGAAGTAACAAAAATAAACCCGATTCATCTGATCAATACTCCCCTAAAAAATATGGAGAAAACTGCGGAGAAATCAAAAAAACATCGTCGAAAAAATAAATCAGAAAGAAATTCGGT
Organism: Bursaphelenchus mucronatus; assembly: GCA_025436335.1. NCBI lineage: Eukaryota > Metazoa > Nematoda > Chromadorea > Rhabditida > Aphelenchoididae > Bursaphelenchus > Bursaphelenchus mucronatus. Next base: position 4,152,610 of record CM046358.1, read on the forward strand.
CGAGACTGACTGGCGCGCCTTATCAGTGCACTCTTAAGGCTGAAGGAGAGAGAGGAAAAAGTGCTGTCAATGGGACTGCGGGCCCATAAAAAACCAAAGCGAAAAAAGACAAATGGTTGCCCTCAGGCGATGCAACCAGACTACTGCACTTTCTGGTCGAAAATTTTTTAGACGTACATGCAGCAAAGTCCAATTTCAGTTCTGTCTGGTACTTTCGTCCGTTAAAAGGACAAGACATATGAAACGAATGCGGAGAAAAAATGCTCTATCAAATAAAGAAAGGTCTAGTGGACCTATCGGAAACCGTTCCGTCTGCACTTTGGACATAAATTCATGGGAATTATACTTAACAATTGGACATGACGTTCAATTTTGGGCTGTGCGGAAACAAAGAATATACAAAGGAGATGATGAAGTTGAAAGCAGAGTTAATCTCGACTCTATACACATACACCGAAGACCGGAGAGCCTCGCTTCAGAGAACACAGCCCTTCGCTTCAATTCCCCCTCTTCCTTCCCTTTCCCCCACTCTTTCGCCCTACCCTCCCCGACTTTTCAAATGTGGATGAAAAGAAGGAAAAGACGGGGCAGGGAGAAGGGGTGGAAACGGACGGAACAACAGCCATCCCATTCAATCCCTTCTATCGCAGGCCACGCCCCCAGTGCAAAGAGGGCGGAGAGAGTGTGCGGAAAAGAGAGGGCGCAGTCTTTGGCCTTTTTTCGCCCCGCCGCCGCGCCCCGCTCCATCCCAAATCAGCGGGGCAGCCGAGGCGCAAAAGAAACGAAGCGGACAGCAGGAACAACAACGCCGCACGAAGCGGGGTGCTCCCCAGGACGGGGTATGAGTGCATTGCTGCGTAAACGGGGCAATAGAGTGCAGCCCTGTTCTTTGCTTCCAAAACTCTTGCAGAGGACTGTCTGTCCGCGTTTTGTGTACTCTCTCGCTTCGCATACATTCTATTTTTTATGTGGAGAAGCAGAGAGTGCGTGTGGAGCCGATAGACGGACATAGAAAGCCGGTGACAGAGAGGGGTTTCCCCAAAATTCGAAATGGTGAGAAAATCGCTGAGAACAGGAGGTCAACCAGCTCTCGCGCGGCGGAAAAAGCAGCGCAGCCTGCGGCGTCGACGAATCTAATCGAATTATAGTGCATTTGAGATGTGTAACTGTAGTAGAGGGGTGGAACTGAAAAAACATAACCTTCGTCACAATTGTTATGAGACTTTGTGTTTAATGGTCTAGTAGGTTTGGGGGCCATTTGACAGACTCATATAACGGGCACCGTATCGTCAGAGGTGTAATAAAACTCAGAACGTACCGAATATGGGCTAATAAATGTTATGAAACCTGGCTTTGCGAAGCCCACTATTGCGTAATTAATGCGTTCTGAGGTGTTGAAGTCATGAAAATAGAAGGGTGCTTTATGGATGCGCCGGTTCCTTAAAGTCAGCTCTAGAGAATGTGAGGTCGCGCTTATTACTCAGCAAGATTGATGTTATGTAATTGACGAATTATCAAATCGGCGTTAAGAAATCGGCGTTAGAGGTATCAAAACACTGCGGGCTATCCCTGGAAAAGATTCAAAGTACGTGCTGAAAAGGGCCGAGGAACAGAGTCCATGGAAAAGAGTGGTCAAAGAACAACAACGTTTCCAAAGCCGGGTCTAGTCGCTATGGAATTGCGACCGAGGACGAACCGAGGACTCCACATAATTATTCAAATCGTCGCTCTGAATATTAATGCTCCCCTCGGCCGCCCCGAGTGTTTAATTTGCGGCTTAAAACAGTAAAAGTTTATTGCGGTTAAAGTTATTCTACATGGAAGGGGAAAGAACCGACCCTTCTTCCCCTCTTTCTACCCCTACAACTCCGCTCGCCCCTCCATCTTCGTTTTGCTCCCCGTTTTTTTCTGAAGGGTCCAAAGCCCCCCGTCTTGGCACCACGCCCCCACCCCGCTCACTTTTTTAAATCCTCTGCCCCGCCTCACGCCGTAGTTTCCGCACCGTGCACTCTACATCCCCATCTCCTCTTCTCCACCCCTTTTTGAAAATACTCCGCCACTCCGGAGCGGAGCATCGATTGTGGACCGACTTTGAAGCGGATAAACATTCGAAAAGAGAGGTGGGATACTGTAACACAAGGGAAAACAACCTTCAAAACATCGAGAATTCGAGTATTCCAATCTATTCTTAGTTTATGAAAACAAAACATGCTTTTATTGATATCGCATATCGCTCAGCCCGTCTCATCAATTTCTCTACACGTGCCAAGCATTTCACTGCTCGGTTAGCTGCGCCCAGATGGTGGTCAATCAGACCGAATCAGCCCCAATCAGAGAGATCGGCCAATTAAATCCGACATGAATCTAGACGCCTCTCTCGGCCAACAGATGTGGTCGAGATAAACAAAAAATAAACCGATTTTAATCATCGGCTGGCCATGACAGTGCTGAATATGTGGTACGACAAAGGCAGATGCAGATCCAAGTAACGCCCGAAATAGGCGAGAGTCAGAAATCCCGCAGAAATTCGCTGAATCGCCGCATATTAATTGAGCGCCGGGGTCGATTAGGCAGGCTGGCGTGCCCCACCACCGTCCGTCCATGCCTTATATATATGTGCATATCCGTTTTTTTCTGGTGGTGGTGTCCCCCGGAAACCGGGTTGTTAGCGGCGCGCGCTTCACCTTCAAATCGCCGCTCCAGCTGGACATTCAACACGCACTTATCCAGGCACACACCTGCATGCACGATGCGTCGTCGAACCAATTAAAGAAAAGCCAAAAAAAGGTGCGTCAAGGCCGGGGACGCTTTCCCAGGCCTGCACAACTGTCCGTCCGTCCATCTGCCGCCATGGGCTTGAAATTCTAGTGCCGTGGCCGCGTGGAATCGAGTTTCGGCCCCGGCTTTTCCATCGCATTAGTTATTCAACGACGGATGACGCCGGAGCCGGACGGAATCCCTCCCTGCTTTTGGGGAAGATCAAGGCCAAAGCCATTAGAAACGTTATAAAAGCGACATAAAAGGGCCGGGATCAGCCCCGACTACTGTAAAAACAAGCCCATAAACAAGGTCCGCACCCAGGAAAAGTGCATCCCGAATACGGTAACAACAATGGGAACGTCAATTAAAAGAGTCAACGTCCATTACAAAAGGAGTCGCCCAAATGACGACAACGCCCTCCGGCGATGACTCAATAAAAGGGTTTGAAGACGGTTTTGACGAAATGTTCTGGGTTGTTTATGAAGGTTGCAACCCACTTCAAACAAACAACATCTAATCGAATTCTAGACAAAATTAGTCATAAAGACTTTGCCAATGGACTCTGCGAACAATTTAAAACCTAAATCTTAATTCCAATACTGTTTCTATCCCCAATTTATACCTTACTGACCACAAAATGGATAGTTAATTAAGATCGTGACTGTCCGTCAAGGCTGAATCCATGATCTTTTCCACTCGGTATTCAAAATCATCGTCCGGTCAAAGGTCTGCGGACAGACGATGCACCGTGCAGCGCTGTTTTTTTCCTAATGGGAACGGAAGACAACGACGGTGGTGGTAAAGGGAGGATGCAGGTAGGTTGGGGAGGGTAGGCAGGTAGTAGTCGTGAGATTCGCGCACCGTCCGGCCGTCTATTTATTTGTCTTGACGCGTGTGCGTTTGTGGTGTGTATTTTTTGCGGTGGCCTCCACACTCTCAAACAAACAATTACTACAGAACCCGAAAACGAGTGTCCTGTTTATATCCCCCCCCCCCCTTCTCAGGGAGAGTAAAAGTTGAATAAGAATTAAAGAAGAAAACGACGCCGAAAAAGAGGGGACGTGATCATCGTGTTAATGAGATGACCGCTGCAAGCAAAAGTCATTGTAATTGATGATAATCATCATGGACAAGAGGGCGACGATTGCGGCAAATTATCGAATTTGATTTGGGTTGTAGTTCTAGTTATCGGCAAGAAAAAACCACAGACAGTTTACAACCAAAAAAGTACTAACATCTTCCAGGTTAAATCTAGAAATGCTCCGTCCTTTATGTAGAATATCAGCGTTTACTTTTCCCCTTTATATACGCCCATAATTACTATAACCGCTCCTCTAAATATCCCTTCTATTAAGTGCAGGCCGTCTTCTCCAAATCCGTCGATGGAATGGATTCATGACCTGAGGCAATGACACATTTCCGAGTTCGGTTACTTCGGATCAAGCCCACTCGACCGCACTCTCCGCAATCATTGGAATCTAGTTTTTTTCGAGGGCTTCTCCCCGCCGTCCTTCTGAATCGCTGCTCGCTTGAATGCACGCCTTTATATGTGTTGGATGTACCTGAATATATATTTGGATAAGAGAAAATATTTACAAAATCCCCGCGAAGAATAATAATGATTATATAATTGGTTTAGCCGCGATTCCGCTCAATGAATTGTGCTCGGAATGGGGGCGCGCTTGTAGCCAAAGTACAGTAAACAAGGAGGCTTGTAAAACTGCGAGAATCTATATTATTGTATTACTTGATCCAACTTGATCTCTCATAATGACCTTTAGCCCTGAAACAAAAGACTTTTACGATCAGGGAAGCGACAACCCAAAGAACAGATGGAATTACGAAAGTTACAGTAAGAACAAATTGAGAATGTTTTGCCCAAAAATGGAAAAGCCGGCTGTCAGTCAACCGGCGCTTGAAAAGCCTTTTTTTCTTTGTTTGGGACAAAGAATAAAGGCAAGTCGATAGCTGGATTCACCTTTAAGTGGAAAACAACCTAAATGACCTCACTCTCCAAAATTACAACCAGCCCTTTCCTGGATATTAGCCATCAAACGTCTGGCCCAAACATCACACATTTATCTACATACAGCCTTTCCTGAGACATTCTTTTAATGCGAAGTAATTGGTTCAACTGGAAACTAATTCAATTTTGCATCTCTTACTCTTTTCTCTCCTTCTCGATGACTGTAGAAAAGTTTTTTTTACAATTCAAAAAATGAAAGAATAAGAGACGAAGAAAAAGAGAATAAGAAGAAGAAGGAGAATATTACGTACGTGTAGAGCGGGGCGATCGCGAGAGAACCGGGGCAGTGGCGCTTGGACTATTGTAATTGCTTCTTACTCTCAAAATAGTATCTGAAATAGATTAAAAAGTAATCGAAATGTTGTAAAACGAATCACGAAACTCTTGCCAACACCGTGCTGTGAACGGATGTTTACAATTTACAAGGTAACTTTCCAAATACAATGGGATAATATGTAACGACTGAATATTATTACAGAAACCCCTCCAAATGGCCCCATAATAAGCGGGAAATTTCATAAAAATTCAGAAAATAACAACTTGAATGGGCTCTAAAACCCTTGCACCAGCAGGCAAAGTCCCACAATCCAACACAAATAACAGCCGCCGTTCCCATGTCATGACAAGCGCGGTATTGTAGAAAGTTGACGGGGAAGGCGAAAAACAAACTATTTCAGTTTATGGGATTCGTATAAAGTCCCGATCGAATGCGGTCAGGAAAGCAGAACCATAAATTTTAGTGCTAAATGCAGAGTCGTAAAGCGTCGCCGCCTGGGATCAGTGTCGCGCTCAGATGGCAAGGGAGGTGGGGGCTAAGGGGGATCACGCAAAAAAAGCCGCACCCTGACTAGACGGCGCTTCAGACGTCTTTTTGTCACAGCTCGTTTACTTTTAGGGGTCGGCGCAATTGGAAGGTGGAGATGCCGCCAAAATGAGATAAAAAAATTGCGATCTGTATTATGCAAATAAAAGATAAAGTAATCAAACACGAGATAACATAAGTCATCAAATGCAACAAGAGTTAAAATAATACTTTCAAAATAATACTGTGTTACAGTAGAGTTTTATAAATTTAAATTAAGAGAATTTTCAAGAAGCGAATAGATAACAGAGAATCGGAATGGATGGATAATTTAGAAAGCAAGATGCAAGAGCTCATCGAACACCTTTTACAAGGCTTTTGAAATGCTTTTTCTCACGCCAATTTACTTGTTTACTCCATTGCAAAACCCATAAAACTCGAAGCCCATCACATTTCCCAACCCAATCCGATCTAATTTTTTTTAAAGATCAAGATCCGTCCCGAGTTCCGGCGGGATTTAAATATTCAAACTGACAAAAAACAACTGAGAACCATTTTGAAAGAAAACGGAAAGCTCAAAAGGATACTGCAACTTCTTTATCTTTCGCAATAAATCGGTAAAAACTCGGGGATCCGTCAATTTGCTGGATCACGAAGACAATGCCGAGGCCTCTTCATGAAGAGCGACGCCGGCCTCGGAAACCTTGAGATGAATGAGGCCCATTTATCAGGCCGGACCACAAGAACGAAAACCTCAAAAAAAAAACTAAAGGGGACGGCTTTGGGGGTTGATCTCTGAACGGCCTGACTGGTTGATAAGATTTTGTATTTTTTGGAAGAAGAGAAACTCCGGGAAAAGTGCAAGACACAGGGTCTCGGGTTCACAAGATAGGAAAATGCTTTAGATTATCGTTGTAGGTTAGTTAGCAGACGAAACGTGGAAGTTAAGAAGGATATGCTCAAAACTTAAAACTGCTAAACAGTCGAATACAAGGTCTTTATCAATGAAATGGATGAGTAATTAAAACTTTCAGGCTACCTAAACTCTTCAGTAGTACCTTAGAGTCGAAAGTTTGTCAAAATTCCGCCTTTGAGACTCTTCGTTCCCCCTTTGAAATATAATTTTTTGAGCAAGTTAAAACCAATTTAACGAAGATTTTGGGAGAAAAAAAGGGGGGAGAAAACAATCGAACGTCGTCGTTTTCCTTTAACCCCTCATCCAAAACTTTCTCCGTTGATTTTTTGCGTTTCTTCGTCGCCATAAAGAAACCAAAGGTTTGGGCTTCAGAATGCAGGGGGACAATCAACTGATCCGAAATATAATAGATCCGGTGGCCAAAAAAGTTTCGAACTTTTGCACTCGGATCCAACTTTTTTTGGTTGCTCGACTATTTGAACAAGGCGGTGGCCGCTTCAAAGATCGCTGCATGGGACTTACGAACAGTACGATCTCCGATTCCCGTGGTATAAACGACTGGTCGGTCAATGGTCAGCGCGGGAAATTAGGTTAGGTTGTAAGCTAAATAGTTTGGGTCAAAAACAATGGAAATATAATAGGATTGAGGAAGATTAATCTTATTATCCATGAGCTAAAAGAGACATTCGGAGGATCCTAAAAGTAATATAATCTAATAGAACAAGGCTCTAAACTATTTCTTTCGGCTCTTTACATATAGCCCTATATTTCCTCCAATCTCTCTGTTCCCGGACCGAAAATCGTTTCCAAAAGACCGAAAGTCCATAACCAACATGTATCCTCATCAAAAGCCCATTACAATCCCATTTTCAATAAAGCCAGTCAGTTTATCGGCAAATCTTTTGAAGTGCTACTGCCGAAATTCCAAAGGTTACAACAACACGCGTATTGCAAAGGTCGTCGTCTGTATGAGGCTGAATAGGATCATCTTAAAAGTGCGATTCTAATGCTTCAAAACAAGAGGGAAAAAGGGAAGGTTGTCTGATGAGAAATAACTTCAAAAAATATCGGTAAATTATGAGACGTTGACTCACAAAGTAATGCCATTTGAAAGCACTTCCCTGTCGGTCGTTTGTTTGCTCGCAGAGATCAGAAGATCTCCTTTTATGGGGCATACTATGTTAATGCTGATAAATTTAGAAATATGATGATTATTATACCTTCGCAAATGCCCCTAAATATAGTACCGTTGCACATTGTATACGAAATAAATAAATTCATTCTGGAATCCGATTTCAGTGGGAATGCAAAAGCGTTGAATGACCTTTTCCCTCGTCGCTACCTCTTTCCCTAATGATCCGAAACAGCGGAATTGAGCGTAAAGATCAACACTATTCCAATCAGCCCTTTTTCTGCGCTCCAAATTAATTGAATGGAAGAGATTACTCCGTTCATGAACAGCGGAGTCAACAAGGATATAAACAGCGATTATTCTGCATATTTAATGAGCGGGAATAAGAAAAAACTCGTCATGTATAATATATATGTTGATGATGTTTATTCCACCATGTTTCATGACCGTTTGTATCTCCTCTTTTACCATCACAATCCCCTATCATTTCTCTACGCAATTATAATGCAGAAAACCCAATAAACTCATAAAGAATATTTTTTTGAATAGTTTTTGTTAAAGAATTTTGCAACTGCACCCTTTGCCTCTGATCCGATCAAAAACCCTTTCTCTTGTTTCAGAGATTTATTCCCGCTGTTCTCGATCGAATGATATCATTTGGAATCTCAAATAAAACTACATTAAACTACAGGAAAAGTCTGTGAATTCTTTGATCACCGTTTCTAAGTGATTAGATTTTAAAAAAATAAAAGCATGAGAACGGATATGGACGTCATTTAACCGATTTTGTCCGCTTAAGCGTCATTCTAGGTTCTGAAAGCTCCAGAAAATACTTGAAGACCTCAAAGACCAATTTTTACTGCTTTCAGCTTGACTAAAATACGTTGATTGCTACATAAAATGGCTCATGACAACGGGTTTTTTATATTTTAAATTTAGAGAAAACTTTTTCTGAAACATGTGATAGCCGTACAAAGAACCAGTTTTCTTATGAACTCGGCTAACATCTTTTGCATCATTGTTCGGGCCCCATTATTCAAGTCACCTTGAGTTATGAGACTCCACTTGCAAGGCAATCTAAAGCCGTTAATTCGGGCGAATCCACTGGTTTAATGAGTAATTACAAGGCCGACGCTCAACTTTTTTGCATCCTTATCAGCCATCTATCTTCCGAATTAAGTCCCTCCGGCAGTTCCCGTCCAATTTACCCATCGATTAAGCGCTTTATCATCGAGATGGTGGTACTTCCCAAAATATTATTTTTCGAGAGCTTATCCCCATCGGACTTGAGGTTTTTCTCGAGAAAATACTCTCGAAAATTAAAAGCAAATAAAAAAGATCGCGAAAATATGGGGAAAGTATTTGGAGAAGGGATCAGGGCTGATCAGGAAAAGATGGGGCCGCGAATCTCTTCGATTCAACGCTCCGCCACGATCGTATTTCGTGGGGAAAGCGAGTACGAAAAGTGTAGAACGTATCAGCGCGGAAAGCACAGAAAATAAGTTGTTGGAAAGAGTAGGAAAACGATCTCCAAACCCCACATCCGCCATATTATCCATGAGAAAGGAGACCTCCAAAAAAAATACAACCCGACCCGAAGGATCCCTGCAGAGCTATGACTCAATAACCCCAAATATAAATAAAAAATGCTTCTCTAACATCCCGAAACGCCCGAGACTGTTCTTTCAAGCATGAGACCCCACAAAAAAATCATGCAGAATATGCAAATCCGGCGATGTTCTGACAGTCGGTAACAATCGGAGCAAAGTGCACTAGTAATCAATGATTTTTTGAATAAAAAATGGAACTTTGAATCCACGGAACTTCCTTGAAAACGGGCCAGGAATCAGAAGGTAAGCCTCCAATCCGGTGAGCAGGACTCTAATGGATTCTTTGTGACTTGTTACTTGTTTGCAAAGCCGCCGTCTCTCAAGACCACCAAAGTCTTGTTTATTTTTAAAATACGATCCTTTACTATTCTTGCAATGACATTAAACCTACTGATGTTCAAATACATTATATCAGCAAGTGTCCAATTAGCTCTCCTTCCCGTGTTTACTCTCCCCATCAATAACCTTCACCCATTAATACCTTGTACATGTGATAACAGTAGATTAAACTAAAAGGCCATTAGTCGATCACTTCTCTTTTAAAACAAGACTGACTTATCTCTCCGTTTACTTCGGAGATTCTGTAAAAGGGAACCGAGTATGAAATGTCAATTTCTTTCCCACTTTCTCATTTTAAAATGTAATTCCCATTCATCAAAAAAGGAAAAAGCAAAAAACTTCTTTTGCTTCCAGCGCTCTCTTCTTAATGTGTGGATCATATGTCTAGTTGTATTCGAAAAATGTTCGGGAGGCGCTCATTTATTACTCGTCCGAGTTACAGTTATCGCGCTGAGGTCGCAAGCATGGTGGTCCCTCTTTAATATAGCCACTCCATTTCGGGAGTCGTAAATCACGGTCCAGACGATCGGGCCCTCGGATTGCCGATTAATTTTCCGCCCGAGTTAATGAGGGTTACTGTACTTTTAGGGCGTTTTGATAAGGTTTACAATGTGGGTGGTGAGAAAGAAATATTCAATATTTAAGGATGAAGACGTCATTGCAATAAAAAGGACTATAAAAACAGTTTAGATGACACCTGGCCCTGTAAAACAATATCCCGTCTTAGTGGCTATCGGATTGACAAAGAAGACTAATCTTCTGGGCCCAATTAGTTTGTTTGGGGCAGTGTATTGGCACAAGGCTTGAATTTCATGTGTATGCCGCCTGTCCGCGTTAAGGTAATCGTATCTACAAACGGAGCACCTTTAATGGATTCGTTCAGGCTTGAATTTCGCTCTCACTAAAAGAGCATTTGTAATGAAGAGAGGGAGAGAGAAACAACGAGAATTGATTGGGTAATCGGCGGAACAAGAAAAAGAATATTAAGTTGCAGGGAAGGGAGGGAGAACGTGCACAAAATTTAGAGAAATGACTTTTAAACCGATGAAAGCGTTACATTAAAAAGTAATCGAAAGAATTGAACGGTAACAACTAAACAATCAGGACTCACTGAGAGTCGAGGGAACTTTTGGACTCAGACACCATTATAAAATTTCTGTTTAACAATCTTTACATATAATAAAAGCAATGTGTTAACGGATTTCAATCAATTTCAGCGGTCTGATTAATCATCCCTGCCTGTGACGCAACCACACCCATCTGGTCTGTACAGAAGATGTCATGCATTTTGACATAATCTCGGCCCAGATTGGATGCCCATTGTCTCGGCGTTTCTCAGAAGAATGGCGGTGAATATTCAAATAGAAAGCGACTTTTAATCTTGTTTCAAAACTTGGGGAAACAAACAAACAAATTTCCAAATTATTCGAATAATTCATGAGCAAGAAAAAGCGTTTGTTTATTCGCTGCCTGCCCCTGATTCATGAGGCCAGTTCAAACGTTGGTTTAGCCGGACTCAGAGATCTCGCACTTGTCGATTGCGTAACAATTTCGGGAACATTTTCTATAGGAAAGGTCAAAGAACGAAAATATGGAAGATCTCTCTAATTTAAATTAAATTTAATCTTATTTTAAGCAAATTTACATAAATTTGCTTTGATCTGACGATCGTCTAAATTGTGCAGAAGATGTGTCAATCTACCTGTCCTTTTAGATCTCATTTTTGTTTCCACTCAAATCAAATCCTCAAAAGATTGGATGGGATCTCGGGTATCGACACAGATGACGGGTCATAAAATCGAGTCTAGACCATTGTCGGTGCCCAATTGGAGGATTAATTAAGTGGATAAGCACTCTTTTATCGATCCACCATCTGTCTTCCGCCTTCCCCGACAACACTCAGATATGAAGATTGTTTCAAATTTATTTTTATTTTAATGTTTTTATCGGGAATTCAACGGTTTTCAATGGGATCGAGGAAGGGAAAGAGAGGCGCTAGAGGTCGGGGATGAACTTTGGCCAGCGCCTGGGCCTTGCAAAACAACACGAAGGGAGCAGAAACCACAGAAAGTCATCTGTTTACAAGGAACATATTCATTTGAGATCATACCGCCCCGAATTCTGATGTGGTTTAGGCCTAAATAATTAATTGCGGAGCTGCCCGAAGTATATTCTCCATAAAAAAACAAACTAATCAAGGCCCCACGATACATTTAAATCTACAAAAAATGCACCGACTTCTCAAATAGAACGTTTTTTTGAGAATTTAATAAATGCCCCCAATTCTGCTGTACTAAGGACTTTTGAACTTACGATTAAAGGCAAACAAAATAACAAAAAAGAGGTAAAATTGATTGGAAATGGAAATTCGAGCGACAAAAAGTGCTGGGAAAAAGCGAAAACTCAAATAAATAAAGGCAGAGAAAGATTCACAGAGCCGTCTTCTGATGCAATCTGTAAAAAGAACCGATTCTCGATTTAGACAACGTTCGCTCAGAAGGGGTTTCAAGTGATTGTCAAATAATTTGGAGTGATTCTGAAGTGTTTGCGTACCTGAAATCCCCCAAGTTTTGAGAAAAAAGAGTGAATGAATGACATAAGACGAGATGATTGAAAGTCATTTCCTCTCAAGATGGAAGGGTATTTGTCATTGCAGAACGAGTTTCGGCCGTTGAAAACAGCAATGAACCCATTAATCTAAATCACCCCTGCAGGGGCGTAGCTAGGGGGGGGGGCGACCCCTGCCCCCCCCCCCCCCCCCAAGCCAGGGGTCGGCGAAAAAAATTTAAGGGAGTAAGGGGAGAGTAACTTAAATTTTGAGCTACACCCCTGCACCCATGTCTCCCAAAAGAAGGAGAGAATGAAATGACCCAAAACACAGGAAGAGTTGACTCAAAAATAAAACAGTTGACTCAACGGAAGGAAGTGATGACACTGCATTGTTGCCCTAAAATAAACGATTTTTACCGTCTACCTGCATCTATAAAAACATAAAAAGTCGTATCCCGAGAGAGGAAAATAAAACTTTTTATGGTTTCATTCGCCCTTTTCTTCTCGTTGCGCTCTCTTTCAGAAGCGCGCTATAATAAAAAGTTTTACAATTTTATAAGGGCGCTGATTTTTGATGTTATCGGCGCTGGAAGCAAGAAATTTGAGGGCTTCTGAATTTGGAGACATTTGTTCTGTTTTCAAGTAATCTACGTCACTAAATGAAATTCTTTTCTTTTTTCTGTTAAAAAGATATCTAAAGTTATTTATGTAAATCATTTCATAAAGGTGTATTACAATAACAACTTCCATAATATTTTTTGCCTTGCCAAAGAAGTATAAAGGTCTTGAGTAATCGAAATTACAAACTCTTAAGACGCGTTTAGAGTGCAGAATAATGGAAATGTTTCTTCCTCCTTCGTTTGTAAAGTAGGCTAGACCAAAAGACCCCTAAATTTACACTGGAAATTGATGAGATGATCGAGTTGATTGAACTTTGGATGATGAAAGGCTCTGAGGGTGTATGGAAACTGTTCATTTCGAGATCTACATGATAACATGTGCATAACAAGTGATGGTTTTTGTAATGACAATTTTTTGTAAACGAAAAAGTAATTTGTTTTTTAAAGCGATTGATGAGACTTCAGAAGGCTCAAAAGTCTCGTTTTCCTTCACCATCAAGCCCATTCAAAAAGCGCCCCGCAGAAAATGGACTCATTTGCGGAACGAGGTCATTCAACGCCATAAAACGCCAATTTAATGACCGGTTATCCGCCGAGAAAGGACATGTCAACAGAACCCTCAAATACGACCATCTACGGGCCCATTAACTTTGCAGGATTTACTTTACAATGGGGCGCCGGAAAGGGCTTGGCAACATTCGCAGCTTCCGTGTCCCCTTATTCTCGTGTCTTTTTATGGACTGTCATAACCCGAAGGCTCTAAGGGCACGATTTTACGACCAATAATGGCAACATTTTCCTTTTTTGAGGACAAAATTATTCTTTCAGATTGTGACAATAACCTGTGCTTGCCAACGACCCCGGTTCGGTTGGGCAAAGAGCCTGCAGGGTTACGGTAGATGAACATGAACATTACTTTCCGCGCCGCTCCAAGTTTTATGTGAGGGAAAGTCGCAACAAATCACGGGAACCATAAAAGAAACGACTTTTATGGGCAAATCGCCAGACAAAAAGTGGTCGTATACGATCCAATATAAACTGACATGCATAGTTACAGTAAACGCAAGTAGTTTGTGACCAAGAAACACGGCTTTATAGAAAATTGGTCACGACTTAATTTTAGATCCGCGGTCTGTAATTTGGGTGTGTTTAAGTGTAGGCTAGAGTTGTAAACTGACAATTTCCTGTCTCAAACATCATTTCTTTACCCATTGAGGTAACTGAAGTTAAAAAATGAAAGAAATTAGAGGTTGCGAGGAAGTGGTGTCTCAAATTGCAACATTACTGTGTAAAGTGTTTGTCTTTTATCTATCTATGTAATTCCGCTTTTATTCCACTTAATTTTCCTTTCAAATAGGATTTTAATGACGGAGCCATCAAAGTTTTGTCATAAAAGTCACATGTATGACATTTTCGGACCATTTTTTCCCATTATATACACTTTTTTCCATTTCTTCATCGAAACTTTACTCTTTTCAACTACATTTTGCGCGCTTATTACTCTGTAAAACCCCTCCCCATTGTCTGCCCCACTTGGTTACGGTAATTGGGCTTCGGAAAACGGTCGTTTCGAACGCGGATTCTTTTGTTCCGTCGACGCATTCAAGCAACACGAAATGGATTCCGTCAAAGGCTCGATTCGAAGTTGCTTTTCCACCCAACCAACCGTGACAATTCGAGAGACAAAAGTGCATGGCACCCTTTTGTCACCCAATTTACCGGTCGAATTCACCGCTCAATGGCCGTATTTCGGCCGCCGACTGGTTTTCTCCGGGCATTTGAGGGGAGAAAGTCACCCAAAAACCGTGTAAATTCGGATATCCTGAGGAGATACGAATGCAAAATGGACCGAAAAAATAATATATTGGTGATGTTTGTCGTGTAAAAATAAAATTCATTTGATTTTCAAAGTGAGGATAAGAAAAAAGTTGTCATAAAGTAGTTTAATTCGAAATTTTCTTACAATTCAAGCGGCGAATATGCTATAATTATAGAGAAAACTCCTCAAAGTGCACTTCGACCACTTCCATACAGAAAGTACAAAAAACTTTTGGCCAAAAGTGCATTTCCGAGCAAAAAATGACAATAAACAGGTACAGAAAACAACTTCTGCTCGAAAACATACTCATTGAATTACACCAGAAATGCCCTTCAATGGTTAACATTAACACAACAAACACAAATAATATTATAATATTGCCACTAATTGAGTGAATTAAAAAATCTCAAGGGGGGGGGGGGGGGGGCGCGGGAATTATCGAAAATTACCAAATTGGGAGATGGCCTTGGCGAGTAAAGTGACTCCAAATTCTAGAGGAATATTTTGTTTTTTACTAATCATCACCCAATCAGTGGCCGCGCCGTGCAGTCCAAATCGAATTATTTACGCACATTGCTATGCGCCATTATGCCCGAGGGCAAAATTTGAAAGCGAGTTAAAACGGAAGTCCCTGCGGCAAAATTACCAAAAATAAATTTGAAACGCCATTTTGAGGAACGAAAAACGTCACAATCAGGAAGTTCCCCATTAGATTTTTGGTCAGAAAATCAGGACGGAAGAGAATTTGTACTTTGTTTTAGATAATCAAGTCAAGGAAAGTAACTTTTAAGATGTTTGAAAGTTAAAGAACTCCTCAGCCGGCAAAATTCGTCTTTCTGGATCCCAAAATTCGCCTTTGAAAACCGAAATTTGAGGCTCGCCAAAGATGGAGATGGATCATTGCCCGTTTTTCTCGCGACAGCCTTGTCGCCACTTCAAAAATGCCGCTTTGCTTGTCGCCGTCGTGTTTGGCGCATGTCATGCTGCGCTTTTTTTGTCGCCGAATTTCGTCTTTTTGTGCAAATTTTTGAATAATTTTCTTTGTTTGCCCCTGTCCCGGCCCTACTTCTTAATTCGCACTCAACGCGGCCGATCAAGTGGGGACTGCACCGTGCAATCAAAAAGTTGTGTCCACAAATCAAAGATGGCCAATTTGAGGGCCCTCAAATCTTTGGCCAACAATCAAAATCTACGTGATTTTAATGGATAAACACAAGAGTTTGGTATCATTGTTATATATTGAGCATGTATATTTAGACAAAAAAATACAATGCCCTCAGGGGAGACGAGACTTTTGATGGATTTCATCGCCCAGAAAAAACATTTTCAATAAATTTAATTTTCAAAAAATAAGGCCGCTACTTTTGCACTTTGGCCCGAAAATAGGCCCCCAGGGTGCATTTGCATATTGGGCCGAGTGCAAACAGCAAAAATATTGTTCAAACCCTGAGGGGAAATGGAAAAATCGGGCCGAATTACGAAATTAAAAAGTCAGATAGCAACATTGCCAGCGGCTAAAACATAATTTTCACACCCTTATCAACATCAGAGTTCGTCTTTAACAGCTTAGAGACTCACTTCTCGTATGAATAAAGTTCTCTCATTACTCTGATCGTCTTATTTGAACCAGCATCTTGGACGTCCCGAAAGCGAGAGATAAGAGGTCAGACGAATGATAAAGCGGTTCAAAATACAGATTAAAGGTTTCGAATTCTCGGAAAATGCAAGGTTACATCATTATGGGTACTTTCAAGTTTTGTATTCATGAGAAAACTAAAATTTAATCAAAAAAGAGTGTGAAACCAGTTTTAAACTGTAATTTGATCAAAAAAGTGATATCCAAACAGATTTCACATCGATTTATCACAATTTTCAATGAATTCTTTGGTTTCTCCCTTAAAACTGGTTGGAAAATAAAACAATTATTGTAACACCATTCCAATATCCATCAATTTTAATTTGATTTCCTATTTTCCCTTCTCTTACAGTACCAATTTAACCCTGTTTTCGGGCGTATTTTATAAAAACTTTTACTTTTTTTCTGATTTTCGTGATTCAAGAAGTCAAAGAGGACTGTTAAGTTCAGGTCTGTATTCAAAAAACAACTCAATTAAGCGAATCCAACACAACTCAAGAGATCTTCGAGGTCATCCCTCCATTCAAAGATTCGAGTGGAATTTCGGTCAAATTGAACTTTCGAACTCTTCTTGTTCGAATGAAAGGGTCCCCCTTTCTTCCACTTTTCATGACACGATCTCGAGCCACGTACCAACTAATTACCAAAAAAATACTCATAAAACAGAGAAATAGATTTTGAATACCCATTTGGAGAGAAATTGATCCTTTTTCAGAAACAGAATCTGGAGAAAAACAAAAAAAATGGAAAAATAAA
Source organism: Bursaphelenchus mucronatus (assembly GCA_025436335.1). Classification (NCBI taxonomy): domain Eukaryota; kingdom Metazoa; phylum Nematoda; class Chromadorea; order Rhabditida; family Aphelenchoididae; genus Bursaphelenchus; species Bursaphelenchus mucronatus. Next base: position 4,169,576 of record CM046358.1, read on the forward strand.
AAAAAAAACATTTTGAAAGGAAAAGAAACGGTGTCCCAAATTATGCAGGCACGGGCCAGTCTTTGAAAAGGGTAACCCAACACTTTTGGCTCGATTGTGCCAATTCTGGAAGATTGATTTTGCAGATAACTTGAAAAATAATGCAGCAAAGTTGAAGAAAATTGTGTTATGTTGATCTAAATACATAGAACCACTTTAACACTTTTTGTTGCTTATTTTCAATTTTTATAATACTTTTTTGTATTATATAATATCACCGTTTTTTAAATTAATTTCTTTTACTATGCAAGTCGTAGAAAATTTAATTTTTCATATAAAACGAAATAAGAAAAGTTATCTTTAAAGATTGCCTGAGGGCATTTTAGTAATCGGGAGTTCAACATATTACAAAAAAACGAGGGCCGGTTTATCTTATAAATATAATTTTTGTAGATTTCAATCGATCTTTGGTCAAGTTATCAGGAAAATAAGCCTTTCAGTTTTGGCATAATGTAACGAGTAACCAAAAGTATGAAAATCTGTTTTCTCACTTTTTCATCTCATTATTTCAAAACTTTTACAGTACCCACTTTTTTGTAGCTGCTAAATTTCAAAATCCCCTCTCCCAATGAGCCCTCCGGTTGCACAATCTTATGAAATCTAATTCTTTTCATCCAAATGGTCTTTCCAAAATGACCAATCTTTCGAAATCGTTCTCCGAGAACAATTTTTATCGTTTTTTTTTCGAAATGGGCTTGAAAGGTGTGCAAAGGGAGACAATGACCGGTTAATGGAGAGATTTCGCAAGGATATTACTCATGGATGTTACAAATATTTCCAAATTTCAATAAAACATTTTTAAAATTTGGAAAAACTGCAAAATGTGGGTCCAAAATGCTCAAATATGCAAGAATAAAAGTAGTAAAAGTATCGCCAAGTTTGGCCCATCTGTCAGATGGCCACATCCTCAACTCGTGGTCCCATATTAACGACTTTTGGCCTTATATTTCTGTACTCGGAGCTGGTCACGCAATTAATAAATACCAAATGTCCTTAAATTAAAGATAAATGTGAGCTGAGAAGATCGGGAATTCAGTCCGCGCGTGTCCAACCACTGTAAATTTGCAATTTAAATGAACACCTTATTTTTAAAGGATATTGCAATAGATATTAATAAACAAGATATAAGAAATTTTATTTAATATAATTACAGTTTGGACTTAAAAATTAATATATACATATTTCCAATCAGTAAGAAACTACAGAGCCGAAATACCGAAAAAATGGTACCTTTTGTCATCACCCAATACAATTTTTTTTAAATAGTCGGATAATTAAAGGTTTTTTCAACAATATAATCTACAGTATCCTTGATTTTGTGACATAAAATCAAGAGATTATTGCCCTTTGAGAGACCCTAGACGAGCAGATTCTTTCCCTCTAATTGCCATGAAACGGCCCACTCGTTTTCTCTCGCAATCAGAGCCTCTCACCGCGCCTAATTTGCATAATTTGTGTTCCAAAAATGTTTATGACATTTGCAGAAGGCCGCCAAAAAATATTAATTTAAAAACAAATGCGTCATGCGAAAGAAGAAGATTGTATAATATAAAGCATCCTCAAAGGCCAGCATTATTGTCTGCCATTTCTAAACCGCATAGTCTCCGTTTTTTGTGATGTTTGAAAAGGAAAATATTTATTTTTAGATGGAATACAAACTATCATAGGAGTTATGTTGACAGTGGCAAAAAATTTCTATAAGTTTAAAATTTAGATTACTATGTACATTACCGCTAAATTTTAGAAATTTCAAGTCGTATTTTCTAAGAAGTGCATGAATTCCAATTTTGGTTCCTCTCTTTGGATTTTTCTTTGATTTTCAGATTAAAATATTCGTATTCCCACTGTAACTTTTGATTTCTTTTTTTGTAACGTTTACCACTTTTTCCCCCAAAATCACCTCATAAAATGACGAATTCCCCTCTTTATTTAGAATTCCACCGACCCTATGGGCCTCCCTGGATGTGAATGAAATCCGATCCTTCCTTCCCGTACCCAGTATGCACATATATTCAATAACAAATAATTTATTTTTACCCATTACCATGTAAATGAATGTTTTGGTGTAAACAATCTTTCCCTTCCTTTCTTTGCCTTCCATCCCAGGGAAATTGCGCATTCAAAAGTGCCATTTAAAGCAAGGGTATCGAATAAAAGGCGAATGCCAACAGAAAAGAATGGCACCGAAATTCGATCGGACGGAAAACAAAAACATATTCCCCAACAACATGTGTGCGGTTATCAACAACAACATCGGCGTGCAGTCAGAAAATCGGAAATATAAATTTAATCGGTAAAAATAAGTTGTCAAAAGAAACAATTTATGGTTTATAAACACTGTCAAGACTTGTTTCCAACGGTCATAGCTGAAGCTGAAGTCGCAAGGATTCCATGGCGCATGCTCATCTTCTTCACGTTGCTACTTCTTCTCAATCCCAGTAATCGACGCGTCTTTTTTCTAAAATCAGAAGTAAAATCATTGATTAGGTAAACCATACTTGAAGAAAATAAAATTTAGTAATCACCCAACCCCAGGTTTCAATGTTGGCTAGCCAATTCTCCATTAACAACCTAATCAATGGTACCTAAACACGCAATTTTGCCATTTTCGACTACCGAAGCCGTATAAAAAAGCTGGAGTGGTAACAAAAGTGTCTAGACGGTATTTGACCAACGCTCAGTTACTTCTACTAAAACACAAACATACGTTTCATGGAAACTCAAATCCTTCAATCGATAAATCTGCCGCTGCCAAGCTTTTATTCTGTGTCTTCGATCCAGGTCAATGTCATTGGTCAGATTTCTGTCAGGATGATACTGCAAAAGTGATATAAAACTAATATCACTTACATTATGACTTCCACTGACTAATGCATTTATCTTATCGATATCATTCATGAGGTCGTCCACCTCCGCTTCAATGTTTTCACTCTCTTCATCAGTCATATCAATCTTGATCTTCTCGCCGTGTGATTTCTTCCGAGCCAACGCTTCGTTGTGCTCGTTTACAATGTCAAACGTCGCTTTACTTCCTCTAAAAGACAGTTAAAGCGTTATAAAATTAAGTTTAAAAAGTCAATCTAACACTTACGTTATACCAAGATGTATGTTCCGGGTAATAGTGCTATTATCCAGAAGACTTTCCCTGAGAAAGTTTGATATTGATGACTAAAAAAGTATTCGAAGCGACTTACTTTAGTCTGGCTTCGTTCTCCAAAGACACCAGTCGATCATATGCTTCTTTTCTCTGATAATCCCTTTCCAAACAAGGCTGAATATATCTTTTGTTGATCTCCCCGATCGTCTTCTGCGAAAATCCATTTTATCACAATTCATTACTCACAAAAATAGAAGTGTTGCTGACCCCAAGGATCTCCTCAACTCCTTCAGCCAAATGACCGATCATTCCTTCGTTAAAGGCTTTGAATAATTTGTAGTGATCATCTTTCTTAGCAAGAGTGATATTTAAAACTTTTACCATTCCCTCAATACTACATCCCTAGAAATAGTATTGCTTCTGATGATGAATATACCTTACCTGAACAAAAACAGTAAAAAGAATGACAAGATAAGTAGCTGCCAAGATTGTAGACTTGGCCGGACTTTCATCGCTGATCATAAAAGCCAAAGAAAAAGAGACTGCTCCTCGCAATCCACCATAGGCCTGAAAAATAAGTATTTTTTGATGACAAAAAAGTATTTCTTACCATAATAATTTGCTCCTTGAAGGATATATAGCGACTTCGACTAGTTGCCTTGTTCACAATGTAACTCAATCCAAATACAACTAAAAAAGTTTAATTTCATTACTAATGGCATACCCAAAAACCTTGCCAAAACACAAAGAATCAAAGAAGTAAAAGCAAAAACGGGATGCCAATCACTCCAAAACCAATTCTTTTCATTCACCAACATTACTCCCAAAATAATAAAAATCAGCGATTCTGAGACGGAACTGATCACTTTCACTGCATAAGAGATGGAAATGTTTGACTTGGCCGACAAATTCTTCATGGTGTATCTAGCTTGGACTATTCCGCAACATATTATTCTAAAATCTCGAATTAAAGTTGATCATTCTTACGCAATAATTCCAGAGAAATGAAATAATTCGCTGCAGGCATAAGAAAGATAAGCTGTTGCAAGGCAAATTACTGGCTCCACAACTAAATTAAATGCCAATGAATGTTTTTTTTGCATTTTATTACCTCTAGCACTGATTGTAAACTTAGTAACATAGGAAGAAAGTAGCCCACCAAGAACACCAATCAATAATCCACCGAAACTGACAGTCAAAAATGAAGCAAACCCCATAAAAACCTAAGCATTGACAACTTATTAATTTAACCCCTTACATCGAAAACGGTAATTGCCTCTAAATTTTTGTAATCGCCAATCAACTGATAACATACGACAGTAACGGCATCTAAAACAAAGTAATCATCATCAAAGGTTGACATGATAGCGGAAAATGCTGCATGTTCCATAATAAAACTTACCATTAAGTAAAGACTCTCCGAAGACCATAAAATACAAAGTTTTGTTGACCCCAACTTCTGTAAATATTGCCAGTACCTACACTCAACGTAGTAAAATAAACTCAACGTTACCGCGACAGGATCAACTGCAGCAATCAGCGAGGCGAACAAAAGACAATCCAAAGAACTGAATCCTAAAGTTCCAAACAAACCAAATCTGTCCAATGCAATTAGAGAACCGCCGACAAGGATTATGTTCATTATTGTACCCTAAAGTTATGTTAATTGCAAAGGCTCTCTTACAATAACAGCGAAGACTATTATCGTATCAACATTATGATAGAACGCCATGTCGTTCAAACTGTAAGCCGATTCGAGGATGATACTAAACGAATTTTGATAATTTATATACGGCCATCTTCTTACGGCGGTAAAAGGAAAAAGAAAAAGATTTTTGAATCGAACTCCAGAAACTTCACGGCATTTGTGTGGCTATCTGTGTTGAAGTAGCTGAAAATATATATAATATTTTGTAATGGTCACTTTTCGGACTCACAAAAACATCAGTCCAAGGAGGATTCCAAGGATGATTAGGCAGCAACTTTCCGGAATCAGCGCTCTTGGATATTTGTAATGATGATACACTAAGTTCTCTTGATCACTTCAAATTTATTACTTACAAAGTTTGAAGAATCCAATCAGCACGATAAACAGAGCCATAATTAACTCGGCTTTCACGTATTCAAATCTGAACGAAGCAATTTTAACTCCATCAGCAAATACGAAGCCAGGGAGTTGTAACAGAAGTAGTTGCAACAGCATGATAATTAATCTCCAAGTTTATAAAAATTAATAGTCTTTGCAACTTTAGATGCCGGCAACGAGCCGTTGTTTCCTTCTTGGATGAAAATAATGAACCATAACGTCTTTTGGCTCATTAATAAAAACTTTAATGAGTTTCATCAAAATTATGGTTTTATGGGTTGAGATAATGCGATGCCTTTATTTACATTGACACTCACTCATAAAATACATGGAATTTTTTTTAATTCAAATCGGAAATGTAGAAAATTTTGAATAAATGCAATTTTAAGACTAATACTAACATCACCTTTAGTCAGCGGGTGCTAAGTAAAACGTCAGCAAGTGACTCGCCCTTTTTTAGTTTTTGAAAATGAAAATAAAGATAATAAAGTATATGTGGCAGTTCGATTGCTGAATAAACTATCTCAGAATGTAAGTTGCTATTAAAAACTGTGGTAATCGTCTTTGAGGTGTTGAATATTATTTATTCTATTATAAGTTTACAATCTATCAAGTTGGACATTACTAATAATGAGAAAGAATTTGAGACAAAAGAAATGGGACAACGAAATGGCTGTCCCTAAATTTATACCATTTTGTCCCCAAATGGGAGTTCGGAAGCTGTCCCCAAAATATCACGACAGCAATTACCTTCAACGTCGAGAAAAAATAAGAAAAATCTGTGTACTTACCGTATCCAAAAAATAAAATATTTAAATTTTTTTAGACCAAATACGACAAGATCAGCAAGAACGCCATGTTCTACAAAAAGAGAACAGATCGTCTCTATTGCGTTGAATGTAAATATAATAACATACTAAACATCTACTATTGGTTGGAAAGAGGCCAACATCAACCGAAAAATGTTGTGGAAATTCTAAACTGTTTTGTGAAATTGGAAAATCCTCATATTTCCGTTAATCAAAAACATGCAGTTTTTATTATCTCGTGTCCCCACGACATCTGTGTCATGCATTATTATACAGAATCCAACAAGTGTCTGTGGCACCAATTAAACGGGCATTTCCAAGATATGGTTCAATCTGGAAATGAATTACTGATTAGTACAGAAGATGGCTTAACTTACATGAACGCTGATTATACAATATTGCGGGATACTTGGAATGCATTTACGATAAACTGCATAAGAATGACTGAATCGATATATGTTTTCGATAACAATTCTTTTGTTTCAAGTAAGTTCTTTTATCTCCAAATAATAATTTTAGTTTGCTTATTTTGGCAAAGGCATGTTTAAAGTGAAAAAAAAACTTACATCAATATTAGTGATGCTGCCATCTTACAAACAATGTGTGATAGTGTCTGGACAGTCAAGGAGAGATATGAAACTACCTCATATTTCGTTGAAATCTTCAACGGGGATCTTGACTACAATAAAATAAAGCAGCGTTCGATCTACACGACTGATAGTTATCTGTCCCAAAAAAAATCTCAAATTAAAATTACTGTATCGCAATTATCATAATAAAGCATCATTTCAATGAGTTTTCGAGTTGTTTCTTGCAATTCCTCTCTGCTTCCTACATTCCTCTTGATCATTGGACAGACACAAACCTCGTCCCAAAAGACGGCCAAGTTCAAAAACTTGCTCAGTGTGGATTCAAATTCGCGAGAATAAAAAATTTAATTGTCTTTTAATCTTTTGTGTGTTTGTTAATTCCCCTTTGAGCTGCCTTCCTGCCCGCCTACTCTCTTGACTGTTCCAAAGTCTCTGAACGAAACTCTTGAATTCGGCCCTGCTGTGTCCAAACGTTCTCCCGTCTTACAAAAGGAAGAATACAATCCTTAGCCTTTCAATTTTCAAAAGTTTTTTTGTCTGGTCGTGAGATTTCCGTCTGGATTTGATGGTCGGACTTGATAGTCATCTTGTTTTTGAAGATTATATTTTATGACATGAGATACTGTTGGTGGAATATCTCGTATCATATATAGTTAACTTTTCGCGGATTGACTTTTATAAACTCCCGCGCAATTTGGATTTGCGCAATTAATTTCCCATTGACTAATCCGAAACGCCGCCTCCAAAGGAAGGGCTGGCTTCTGATCCCGTAAGCCGCGCGGCACTCGAGGAATGTGACTTCTCCCACCGAAATCAGTGTTCTAAAAATAAAAGTGAAGGTCACTTAAAGGTCCCGCTTCTCACCTGGCGCACCTCGGTTCCCTCCAAAACGATCGTAACAAAAACATTTTCCTTCTTTTTTCGCTTCGCCCCTCCGAAAAGCCCCTCCCCGAGGAGTGAGCAACTTTTTTGCCGTCGACCCCCGTCCATTTGGCCCCATTAATCTCCCCAAATCGCTTTCCTTCGACTGATTTTTACACTAGGCCCCAAAAAATGTCGCGGAGAGTTTCCGAGCGTCTTCAGGAGGCTTTCTGGTCGATTACAGTGGAGGGTTCGAGCTTCTATTTAATCTCTTTTCGAATATTAACCTTCCCAAAAAAGTGTTCTTGTGATAACGGCTTTTAAGTTTGAGAAACGGAAACATTTTTCCCCCAAGATGTTATGCAATTTCAATACTTTTATGACCATTTTCCACTTTTTTGCTCATTTTGATTGCCTCCAATTTCTCTAATATCTAAAAAATTTTCGTTAATGACTGATTATTTCGAAAGTAATCCTCAAGCTCACTCAAAATCAGATAATTCCGCTCAATTATCATCTCTTTTTATCATCTTCCGTTAAAAAACCTTGTTTCAGTGTGAAAACGTGATCTTGAGTGTAATTTTACTCGGGTTTTAACATTCTTCTCGAATAGAAAGGGTTCAGCGGAAGTGAAAAAAGAAGATTTGTTATTGATCAACACTTTTTGTATAATATCATAAAATAGCCAATTACTATGAGAATATTGTCGGGCAAGTGTCCTCCTGGGTATTCATTAGAGAAATTATTTGTAACATGTCATGAATTATGGCTATTATAGTTAAACTCAGATTCATTCGTGTATATAAGAAGGTCCGTTTTCCCTTCATTTCACATGTCTTTCACCATTTCTAATCAACTCTTCTCATTGTTAATAACTGTAAAATATGACCGCGAACTCTTCGAATGCCGGGGATTCTTCTCCACTTCGTCGGAAACTTGGTGGAAAGACCTCTCGATCACCCTTCGACCGCACCCTTATCGTTTACAATGGTGGTGGAAGAGATTGTAGGATTGGCGGAGATCAACCCAGGCCCTGAGGCATGAATCAAAAACAAGCGTTAATTGCGCAACAATGCCGAGAATCGGCCGTTTCGGGATGACCCCGACTTTGCAGCGCTCTTATCACCTTCGCCATCATTGATAATGGGGTCGACGGAGAAACGTGAGAGAAGCAGACGGCTCAAAAGAGTACATTGCACTTCCGGTTCGTTTCATTCCATCAGTTTTTGGTCGTTTCACCTGCGAATTTCCGCTTCGATTCCATTCAAAAGAGAATGAATTAGTTGCTGCAGAGCTTATCACTTCTGATTTTATATTCAAATTGCAAATCCATGACTAACTAAGCTTCGTATTTGATCTATTTTTATGCAAGTCAAACGTTGGAGGAACGTCGGGTTCGGGGAGTTTAAGCCTAATCTGTTCGCGAAGATCGAGGATTATAATATTATTCAAATGTATTTTCGCCACAAAACAGGGTCATTAATGCGAGCAATGGACATTGGATCTATTGGTTCAACTATTTTCCACCATTCTGTCATCCAATGACATCTTGTTTTGGTATATTTATTATGCTGATGTATATTGGGGATGCAAGCGCCGCGAATTCGGATGAATGGTGTATACTCTTGGGTATTCAAATGGCTTCATTTTTGCTTACTCCTTTCGTGATATTCTTTGCACTTGGACAAGTCATTCAATCTGTTGTGAATCCGTCATGTTTAATATTATAGTATGCAATTTTCAAGTTTTTGCGATGCGAAACCGTAGACGGATTTCCGTTTTTTGTCAATTTTTTGGGCGTTTTTAGTGGCCGGAAGTGACGCAACGCCTTCTTCCCCCCACCGCCCTTCTAATGAGCTCCCAAATCTGGTTTTTTCTGCTTTGTTTCGATCACTGATTCGATTCCGAGACTTTCACGCTCTACAATGGTCTGTTTTTCGTGTCAAAGACTGGTCAAATTCAAAAATTTTAAATTTTTTGACATTTCGTACACAATTATTGATTTTTGAATTGAAATTTTATAAATTTGAGCAGATTTTTTAGTTCTATCGCCGAACGCTTTTGTAAAAGATGTAATTTATGTCGTGGTTGTTGGTATTTCTCTTTAGAATAGACGTGGTCATGCGCTTTTTATAGGCTTGCTGATGAAATCATGGAGAAACTAATTCGTATATTGTGTTTATAGATTCTTTGATGGTCCCGTTTTTTCTTGAATATTTATTTTATCGAATATGAATCTGGATGTTCGTAAATATATTTTCGATGATTTAATTGAGACTTTTTTTAGTTTTTTAATAATTTTTATCTTATCCTTCAGGACTGACTCCCTCCCTTGATGCACGGATGTCGGCCGCCCAATTTGCCGCCGATCCAGCCGGAGGAAGGACCTCGACTCCGTCGGATAGAATCCCTTCGGATGTCGATAGTCCAATTCCGGAATCTTCGGATTTCCCCGCCGCCCCCCGCTTGCGCACCGTGCCAACATCTGAAGTCGACGGCTGCAGTCCCAGTCAAAGGCCGGAAAGTCGAAAACCTTTGTTTGACCTATCCTCCGGTCTCCTCCGTCCTACGGGTTCATGTGAAAATCGACGGAAAGGAGTTTTTTCAGTCGATTGCGGTTCCGACCGCCGAAAGGTGAGTGTTTCATTCTCCTTCTGATAATATTTTTGGCAAATAACATTTTCTAAATATTTTAGTTGCGTTCTCTCAGGCGAATACAATGACATCTTGCCACCTAGTTTCAAAAACCTCCAAATAGTGATAGTCGAGACCATCGATGGCCGAATACAACGTCAATTGGGTCGGAAATCCTTGAAGAGACGAGAGATTATCTCACAGTCACATCAGGACATTTGGTTGCCGATCGGCGCTCCATTACAAGTCCCAGTACCGGGTAAACCTAACATTAGTCAACAACCAATCTGCGAGGAATTGGGTCAAGTTTTATTGGATATTGACTTTGATCATCGGACGAAGGAGCTGGAATTCAAGTAAGTATTAACACTCAACGGGCACGTCCGTGCCGTTTTTTGTAATTTGATAGTACTCTATCACTTAAAGGATTGATAGCGGCACTGCTCAAAAGTTAACTGTAATTGAGGTGTACTGTAACTTTCTTTGGAAAATGGATGAATTTTTGAAAAATTAGTCCAAAAGAAAAAAAGATGGGGCTACCACTGATGAAATGAGTAGTCTTTGTAGTATTCGTTTTTTTTTGGAATTTTTTAGTTTTCCCTCATGGTATTTCAGTCCGTGGAGGGTTTGTGGCAAACACAATATATTTTTATAGAGTTAGATATGCTCTTTCTATTCATACCAGCGCCTGATAACAGAAAGTTATAGCCTTCCCAAGTAATCGGCAATTTTTTGACATAAAGTACAATTTTGCTCCAATTAAATAACCCAATTAAACCACACCAAAATAAAATCACTCTAAGGTATGTTATCGAAATTCGGACGGTACGTTGAGTGTTAAAAATTTTTTATGGATCCTGTTCTATGATCATCCTATATATTTCGTTCATCAGATACTGTGGTCTTTGATATTCTTCTTTGAATTTAAATTCCAATTCTGGTCCAACCGTTACATAACGAATGGAATTATCGCTTTTTTGCGCCTTATCCTACCGAAAATGGACCTTTGGATTAAAAATATGGCCATGACCGGCCTTTTTCTTAATCCTCCAGGATCAAGGGCGAACGGCAGAAGGTCATGCGAGCTAAGACTTAATTTATAACCCTGTTTTCCATCGAACCAAGACGAAATTAGGTTTTATAACTTTGTTTTGTAGATGTGCAGGTAGATGCGAACACAGTAAAGGTCACGAAGCTGTGTTCCAAGGGTCCAGCTAGACCAGTCGTTGTAAAACTGAAATTACCTGCGGCTATTTTGATTTATAATGTATATATTCTACTTTTATGGCGTTTTATTTTTGTAAATGAATTTAATAAGTTGTTGGGAAACCATGAAGTTATGGTTGTAATATGATACTTGTAGATACGATTACTTTTTTTTTAATAACGTCTGTCCACTTCCGGAAATCTTTCTATAATAAGTCCGAAATCGTGGTTTGAAAGTGAATGATCGCACGAGTCAGAGCTCCCAAGTTTCCGTTTTTCGCTTTGATTTCGGTTATTTCCCAGTTTTAATTTACGATCTTATTTTTGACTTTATGTTTTTATCAAAAGGGAGTTTTTTTCAATGGCATCTCGTGTCTTTTCTATTTCAATTATTATGTTTGGTATTTTATTTTGTTGTTTTTATCGATTTTGGATTCCGAAATAGCAAGGGATATTCTATTTGTCGACCAGTTGCCCCCCCCCCCCCCCCCCCCCCCCCCATTTCTCTGGTAATTAGCGGTAATTGGAAACTGTGATATCATACAGTAATTAGTCACGCGTCTTTGATAGGCATGAAGATTGACAATTTACAGCTGAAGAAGTTAGTGAGTTTAAAACTTACTGATCATGTGTTTTAAAAAAAGAATTAATATTTTCGGGTAGTACAAACCCTTTCATATTGAATATCATGTAATTGATACGAAGTTTCCTCTTTTCTTTATCAAAAAAAGTAGTGTTATTCTTTGGGCCGAGATCTCATCTTATCACTGTCATTAGGAAATGTCCAAATGTCAGTCATTCCGGAGGGAAATGTTTTGGTCCAGTGTTTCGACAAAGCCGATTTCCCCTCATCTTTTATTGGGGAATTCGAAGAGAAAAGATTTGAACTTTTATGTTTTTGAGTACTTTGTTGGCTTTTCTCAGTTTTCATCTAAAATTGAAGATGTAAACAAGTCTTATATGGTTAATTTTTTAATTTTTATGGAGAGTTTTGTTCCAAAATTTAAGTTGTTTTTGGCGGTAGTGTATAAACGAGCCATATGTTAACCTTTGCTCCCTCAGTCGGGTCTATATAATATTCAAATTTCAGAATTTATGTCTCCAATCATATAACGTTATTGCCATTTCCAAGGACGTATGGCCAATGCGGCTGTCTGACAGAATTAGAGAGCCTCAACCTCACACTGAACTCTACGCCTGTTCCCTTTACTCTTTTTTGTTCATTATTAATCTTGTAAAATTATTTTTGGACCAAAATTTATTCAAAATTCATCTCAGATTTTAATGGTAATCTCGTTAGGCCACCGGATGAGGATGTTTACCAGTCTCTTCTTAGCTTTTCAGCGCGAATTTGAATGCGGGATTAGGAGAATTGTTACGGATTTCTCCGAATTGCAAAGCTGTTGATGGTGTAGGCAGATGCAATGTGTAATTTCGGATTACGGACTTGTTTATAGTGTCATTTTGCAAAAACCGGTTTTTTACTTTTTATGTTACTGTTTTATTTATGTTTTTATTTTCAGGTTGTTGGACTGTACTCATTGGAATCGTTGGACGCCGCCTTGCTGTTCAACAGCTCCTTCGTCGTCATCCTCTTCTTCGTCAACGTGCTCGTATCAGAAGAGTCAACGGCCTTTACATTCGCAAGGATCTTCTCCTTACTCATCCAGATCCGACCTCTCGGTCCCTCGATTCGAAGCCACTCTTCCTCGTGCTCTCCAACATCCCCAGCTTCTCCATCATCGCTCTTTGCCTGGGGACGCATTAAGTGTGGCCAATTCTCCCTTATTGCAACCAAAAAAAGGTAGTCTGGTGGTATCGCCCAAATTGGGCGCAAAATTCCAGAAGAACGCCAGTTTCCAGCAAGCCCAGGACAGAAAACGGCATCCATCCATTGGCTCTCAGCCTCTTCCCAAGCCTCAGCCCGACCTTCCACCTCCTTTTGGTACTCCTGGTAAGGCAATTTCTTATTATACATAAGTAATCTGGAACTTAGTCCATTTTTTATTCTGATTCGTACGTTTTTAGGCGCCCCGCTCTACCTAATAGCCACTGTAATTACTCCACACGGTCAAACTCTCATGCGAAAGCTCCAAATTGTGGAACGCCGAGGCCTGGACCCCGTTCGCATCGACTGCCGTTCCGTCCTCCCATCCGCCTCCAACTCGTTCGAATTCCCAGCACAGCCTCTACAGAACTCGGACAAGCCACCAAGTTTGTGCATTAAGGTGTGCAGCGAGCCTGTGGTGGACGAAACGAGTTGTTATGGGACAGTACAAGTGGATCTGGATCCCCAGACCATGTTTCCACGCGAAAACAACCCCATTGGACCGAACTGGTGAGTATTCTTAATCCACATTCATCATAAATCGCCTGCATTTGGCTCGCTTCCTAATCACATGGCCTCGGCATTATGTCTAGGGCCGCCGATAAGTTTCCTCGAATCCTCCGCTCTGAAGGTGGAGGGCGGGCGGCAGGAAAGGAGGATTTATGTGCCCGGGCCCCGGATCGAAATCATTTTTCCGTTTCTCATTAATCACTAGCAAAGAGTTTTGGGGATTTTGTTTCTTTTCATCACGGTTTGTTGCACTTTCATTGGATTTTCGCTCGGAAAGATTTCGTTTTCCTGAATTTGCGGTACGCTTTACCACATATAAAAACGGGTTCCATCGGCACTTCCCTCAACCTCTGCCTACACTCTCTTACGGTGATTTAACTCACCGGAAACACAGCTCGAATGAGCTAATGTGATCTTTTATACAAGAGTAGAATTCCTTGAATTAACGGTTTTTTATTGATGGGGTTTTTAGTCTGGGTTGGAAAAGTTTTTATGTTCAGAAAATTAAAATTATTTTTAATCTAGTAATCCATATACAGTTAATTCATGTTTGGAGTGCATTAATATAGCTCACATTTTCCCAGGTGTGTGACCATGAGAAAGGACCCTTGAGTGGGCGGTTTGGGATCGATTTCATGTTTTTGAGGTTTTGCTTTCTCCCTTCCCATTCAAATCATTTCCGGTTTGCTTACGATTTCTTTTTCTAATCGAGTAATAATGAGGGAGGGGGTCGTTGTTTTTTTTGTTGGTCTGATAGTCTTTCTACTGTGATCAGGGTTGACGTAATAAGCTTTGTGCTATTGAGAGAATGATAAAATGCTCAGGGATTGTTGAGTCGGATCGGATTTCTAATTACGAGATTTTTTAATCAGATCAATGACAAACTATTTAATTTTGTGATTAATCTGATCACGAATATTCTTCTTAATTTTGTCGGCATAAAAGCTCTCGTGTCGATGGGTTGAAAAACATCGTTGCCGGCTCAAGGTGTTTTACGATCGGTTTTTAACCGGCGAATTTGTTTTGATTTTCACTTTTTCGGCTCTCTGGATTTGTGAAAACGGACTCGGCTGCGATCGGAACAGAGCAGCACCGACCTCAATCTCCACTGCAAAAGTTTTGTTTTTAAAAGCCGACGTTTGGGAAGGAGTTTGAAGTCTGGATTGAGGTAATGAGCAGTGATTTTGGCGTTTATGACCAGAAAAATATCATTCTTTCAGTCGTCATTGCAGTAGTGTTTGTCATAATATGGAGAGTTTCTGATCATTTTGTGACGTGTCTCATTTGTTCTCGCCGTGATTATGAGTTAGCGCATCCGTCTATCACATCATTGTTTTTTTATTGATACGCCCAAGACATGACTCATTCATTTTGTAACTGCTTCAACTTGAGTGCTGTCCTTATCATCATCTCCTCTGCTTATCTTTCTTCAGTTTACGTCTGAATTCCTCACCAAAATGTATGACTGTTATTTCTACGAGAGCTTTTCAACTTTTGTGCGCTCATCTGCGGTTGATAGAGCATCCGAAAACTCCTTTTTACCCTGAAAACACGATTTCTGAGTGAGTGAATCAATCGAAAATTTCCTATGTCCCGGGTGAGGCGTGAACATAGGAAATTTTCAAACTTAAAACACCCAGAGCCGCGAAATTGTCAAGATAAACTTTATGGGTGCAGTTATTTACAAATAAAAATGTCAAAATCGAAAATTTCCTAAGTCCACGGCTGCTTCAGAGATTCAGAAATCGTATTTTACATTTCGTTAATTATCACAAAATCTTGTCGTTTGGTTTTGAAAATTTTTGGTTTGGTCCATGATTTTATCTATGCTTTCAAGAGTCAGTGGTTATTTATAGAATGAAAGGGTTTATTTTTAGCCCCTTATTATGTAAATATCAACACGATCCTTCCCCGTCCCTCCCCCTCCCGGCGTTTTCATAATTCTTTTGGATGGCGCTTAATTTTTTGGGGGAAATCGGACCGGAAATGAGATGTTTTTAGGGCCCTAACTATGCGCTGTAAGGGAATTCTGTCCCTCCTCCGTGTTTTCGAAATTAACTCTTCTTTCTTGACTCCTCCAGAAGTCGTGTTTGCCGTTCTTTTATGGACTGTTGCCCTATTGAAATGGTCAATATGTGGGACGATCGACGAGACATGACTACGGCCGCTAGAAGGTGTTATTAATTCGCTTCGAAATTGCTTTTGTTTCGATTATCACAGTTTCTATGTAATTCGGAGGAAGTGCTTGTTGCACCTATAGGAAATCTTTTGATGCCCAGCGAGGAATTAACTTTATGGGTCTGTTTTAAGATACTCAAAACTTGGGAAGAACGACTTATAGAATAATTTATTTGCGTCATATTTGAGGAAGAGGTTTTGCCTTACTCGTTTGTCTACGTCTCAATAATCTCCACATGTTTATTCGTTAGTCTGGTCAACGAATTTATCGCCAGCAAGCCGTGTCTCCATAAAAATTTCCCTTTTTGTTTTTTGTCAAGATTTTTGTGGAGGCGGAAGGCGAATGTATTGTTTAAACGGTTCTCAAATGGGGGTGGCACCCGAAGATGTCCGCAACAATCAAGTTCACGAATTGTCCATCTTATTTTAGCTCATGCCCACTGTTTTTCCTGGGATTTTTTGCGTCCCTAATTTGCATTCTATTTTTAGCCCCCTCTCCACCCTCCCGCTGAATTCATTGGCTTTATTTGGACAATTTTTAAACACTGGCTCCTTTATTTTAACCAGGTGTTTTCCCTTGGGCCTTTTTTGTTTTCCCATGTAAAAATAGAAATAAAAATTATTTTCTTTTGTCGAGTGGAGTCGGCCAAGCATAAAGTGTTGGGAATCAGTGATGCGCGGTCTCTTCCATTCCTCTTGTCCTTCTCGGCCTAAGGCAGGGAATTTTCTGGATTGGCGAAAGTAATCTATGGAGTGTGGATGTAATTGCAGATAAGACAATTTGTTCCTATTTTTTAGTTTTCTCATTATTCTCCGATTCCGTTGTTGACAAACAAAATGCTGCATAAAATTGGTTGTCGAACGATTACTCTTTTCTGCCTCTTCTGTTTGATGCTGATTTATTCCTGTAGCGTTGCTCGTCTTTTGCAAAACGAGACTCAAACTTTATTACCCATTGACATTTGGCCGAGCATAGTAGTAGACAAACAGGGATGGCATCGTTACATCTTTCCTCCCACCTCCCACCAAATCCTAAAAATCCGGATTTATTACACGGCTGGCCGTATTTACATTCCCCCGGTCTGATAGTCCTCACTTACACATGGCCCTCGCCTCTATTCCAAAAGCGGTGAAAAAAGTGTGCGGGGGAGGAGGCATAAAGAGGACAGTCAATTTAATGCAATTTCAAGCAAACAAAGTCTATCGAGAGAGAGAGAGATAAGGTCTTATTGGGAGTTCCAGTTCGATAAAATTAAATTTTTTGGGAGTTGTTTCGAGATCCCCGCGTTCACTTTGTTGCTTAACAATTATATGTGTGGATTAGGGTTGTTGGCGTGTATACGCAGTTCTAGAAAACATGAAATTGGAATACAGTTATAGAAATATTTGTTTATCAAACAGCTCAATTGTTTTCTTTTATTTTTTACGATAAATAATCTCTAGTATTGTCCTTGCGTTTGTGTGGGCTCATTTTTAAAAATGCGAACGAACGGCATGGCTTGAAAGTTGATTGTGTTTTGAATTCTCCGCCGTTATCAATTATTTATTTTACACTCTTGCAAGAGTCACACTTCCGGCGATTTCAACACGAATCGAAGATTAATATTTTTTGCGTTCTGAATTTTTGATTATAATGGATTCTCCTCTAGTCTTTACAAGTTTGAATGCTAAAGAGTTGTTTTTCAGTGAATTTCATTGAACCAAAATTCCCCTGAAAATAAAAGTCTTTCGAACTCTACTTCCGAGGGGTAATTTCAAGATTTTGGCCATTTCCACCTTAGCACCCAACTTTATTACGGATTGATATTTTCAAAAGGCCCATTATTACGGCACAAATTACTTAATATTACTGCGTTTTAATTAATGGATCTGGCTTTGGTTTGGCGCCGCGCCGCCCACTTCCGGGCCAAAAACCCCATGGTCTCAAGATTTTCGGGTGAAATTTCTTTGCGAATTTTCCTTTTGGAATGTGCAGAAAAAAACAATTTTTTGGCCGCAGTAGAGGCCGAATGTAACGGAGAATTGTGACTTCCGGTCGTTATAGATAAGCGCGGATTGCCCGGAACCGGCCCCGGAAATGGCCCGGCTTTGTTTTATTCCCATTTTTTGTTCTCCGAGCACGGTCGACGCAATTAATTGCGCTTTGCGGACGGCTCTCTCTTTTTTTGTGCAATGTTCCAGTAACACCTTCCAATTGCTGCAATATTGTTGTTGTTTTCGGTAGTTGTAATAGATGGATCATGAATGTTTTGGGCTTTGATGTAATAGTTAAAGGCTTGCTATATAACGATTAAATAATTAATTCCCTTTGTCACTCTTCTTTTTGCTATTGACGCGCCGGAAGTATTAGACTAAGGCGCTTATCCTCACTTTAGTTTTTCTTCATTCTTTGAAATTGTTACAAGTGCTACGAATTGAAAATAGAGTCAGTCAGGTAGCGAGTATTTTCCCTCAAAATTTACAATTAGCTGAAAATGCAAGTTTCAATTTGAAGCTTGGGCGCAGCTCGGAGAGTTTGATAATTTTTATTTATCAAGGGAGAAACAGATTTTACAGGTCTTTGAAGTTGACGTTTACCTTGTTTGTGTTATTTTATCCGCGGAGAAAACGTTTTTTTATATTCCACTAATTTTACTTTATTCCAGGTACTCTGTAAAATCGCGCTCTACTCTCACGGTCCCCACAATATCTCCGATTCCGGAAAAATCCCTCGCCACGGCCACTGCCCCGTCAAACAGCTCTTCCGCCTCCTCATCGGCTTCATCTGCTGGCTCCACTCCGGATTCAGATTTGGTTCAGGCACGGAAGAAATCGAAAACAGAAGTTAATCAAGTCGGTGAAATGAGGATACGACTCTGGTACTCGCTGGACGAGGTTCTCCCTTTATGTCATTACGAACAGCTCTATTCAGCACTAATTGCCTCCCTCAATCATCGACCTCATTCGACGTCTTTGATAGCATTAATGCAAGAGCTCAGCATTGACATGGAGGCCATCGCCCGTCCTCTCATGAAGATATTCGTTCACGCCAAGGAGATACGAACCTTTTTTCGTATCATCACCGTGGACTATCTTTCTGGCTCTCATGATGTAAATACATTATTTCGGTCACAATCGATGTGTTCCAAAGTCATGTACGAGATGATGAAGTTCGTCGGCCAGGAGTATCTCCTCGTCTCCCTCAAACCCCTTATTGATCTCATTTATGCCGAACGGAAGTGTTGTGAAATCGATCCATCCAAACTGAAACCAGGAGATATGGTTGACCAGAACCTGCGGAATATTATGGTTTACTCCGAATTGGCATTCAGCAGAGTTGTGGACTCATGGCATCGATGCCCTCAGATGTTGTGTGAAGTCTTCTCGGAACTGAGAACGGTGGTTGGAGAGTTCTTCCCTGGTCGCGAGGACATTGGACGGTTGGCCCTTTCCTCTTTTCTCATCATGCGATTCTTCGCAGCAGCAATTTTGAACCCCAAGTTGTATGGATTAAAACGGGAAGCTCCGGTAAGTGTAAGATTATTTTTTTGATTTTTTTACATTCTGGAAGGCTTTTTATTTCCTATATTTTTTAGGAGGCAAATGTTTCTCGAACTCTTGTTTTGATCTCCAAAGTCCTTCAACGGCTAGCCAATTGCGTTGTCTCACAAAATCCATTAACAACGAAGGAGCAGTGGCTAACACCAGTCTTGGAACGTCTTTCCGATGAGTCCCACAAAAAGGCGATGATTCAATTTTTGGATTCAGTCAGTCATTACGAAGAAGCAGACCAGCCGCCGTCCAGTCCAGGCTCCGAAATGTCTGCTACAACTGGACTATCCAGCCAACTAACTGCTGAGGTCCCGGTTCTCTTGAAGACTGGCCATATGGTGGAGAGAAGGGCAGGGAGTGACAAAAAAAGGT
Organism: Bursaphelenchus mucronatus; assembly: GCA_025436335.1. Lineage (NCBI taxonomy): Eukaryota > Metazoa > Nematoda > Chromadorea > Rhabditida > Aphelenchoididae > Bursaphelenchus > Bursaphelenchus mucronatus. The sequence goes on from CM046358.1 coordinate 4,189,317, forward strand.
CATTCAAAAACTTTATCCACCAGAAACGACGATTTGTATCCCTTACGGAAACGGAACTCAGTTGGCAGAAAGTGAAAGAGAACGGAAACGGAAATGAACTCGAACCAAAAGGGTCTTTTGCTCTGTCGGAAATCACATCAGTCTCTCCCCTCACTGATTCTAAACACTCATTTTGTGTAGCCACTGCGATCTCTGAAGTCCATTTCCAGGCCAACAGTCTCGGCGATATGAATGAATGGTAAGGTTGATTTTATAAAATTGTAACAGCTATCCATACCTTGCTGATCTGTATAATTTTTTTTGTTTTAGGATGATTCTGATCCAGAAACAACAACGTCGCCACATGATGTTGGCCAGTCGACCTTCCCAACAGACTGACCGAATGGTCGATGTGGACATGGAAAGAGAACTGGAATTGATCCACAACACTTTGAGCAAGAATTTGGACAAATTGTCCAGCTGGCAACAGGCATTGGAGACGCAATTACAGGACCCACCGATCGGTGTTGACCTCTCTCCTACTTTGGAGAAGATTGTGGAGAGTGGGGTAAGTAAAGTATCAAATGGAAAATATGTTACTGGTTATTAAGTAAAGGCTTTTGCTATTGTAGAGGGGAGAAGAGGAAAAGAACGACTTCCGAAGACAACTTCTGGACACCATAAATGTGGCCATCGGTATAACTCAGCAGATCCAACTTGCCCATAAAGCTGCTCGCAACTTTGATTTGAAGGTAAACTGATTCTCACAATGCATTTATTTTCTTCTTTCAGATCTTGAAACCCCAGAAATCGCAGCCTCACACTCCGAACTCTCCTCTCGCTAGTCCGACGGCCCTCTTGGCCCGAACCTTGGATGCTGCCAAGGTTCGAAATGGCTCAAATCCGACAACTCCAACTACCCCGAATGCACCTCAGAACCCATTTTCGAATATGCTTGTGGATTCGGAGAACTATCTCCATCTTCGGGCGGGAGGTGGCACAAAAAGAGTCAGAAAGCCAGCTCCGAACTCCTTATACGACTCGAAATCGCAGCTCAGTGCATCCATCGGCTCACTTGGTCCACCACCCAAATCACCTACAGCGTGAAATAAGAACACCTGAGGTCATTTTGACCGGAACGGATCCATGGGCGGACCGATTACAGGAGGGAGGTAGATACCTCGACATTTTATTGACCCCTTTCACTTACGATCTACGCCCGCATTTGTATTCTGAAATGCCTTTTACTGAATTCTCTGTGCATTTCCTGGGAGAGGCCTTTGGCCAATAAGATTCTAAGGGTAACCTCAACCCTGAAAGTCGACTCGATCTCCTCGACTAACCTTATTGTTAATTAATTAGGAAAATGTACAAAAAATTGTTATCCTCTTTTATTTTTCTAAAATCTTCTCAACTTTTAGCGTTTCTCATCGTTTGTTGTACAGGTTTTCCATGATTGTTTGACATAAATATGACCGACTGTCGTCCATTGTTATGTCTCAAATGTCTGGCGCTACTGTGATTGCCTTAATTTGTAATTTCAAACTCCGTCCCAGAAGTTTTACTTTATTAGAGTTTTTTGGATTCCCTGAAATCTATTGTTGCCAGACAATTTGTTCCCCCAATTTGATAACCTTACCACTCCACTTTTTTTTCTAGCTCCCTTTTTGCTCACGGGTATCCCCCCTATGACATATTCTCTGTTTTCACTCGACGAGTTTTTTTGTACAGCGTAGAACAATATAATAACTTGACAGTTACCTCTCGTCCCTTTCCTTTGCACCCAAAAGACAATGAACGCCTCTCTCTTTTGCTACCGCTGATACCTCTGATCTTAATTATAAGCAAAATGTTGTTTGTTTTAATCATATAGCACTACTTTTCTTAAAACTGCATTTATAATACGGGCTTTTTTGTTTGTAATCGTCGGCATCTTTCATTCACATTTTCCATGGTTTATTTTTTTAATTGTTGTTTGAATAAAGTTACAGAATTTTGAATAATTGGTATTTTTTGTAGTCGCGAGTAGTCGTGATTTGAACGATGCCAAAGAAAGTATTCAAATTGACCTCAATAATCACCTCGCGAGGTCATTTTTCATGCCTCGCGCACTCGCACCTGTCGCTTTGGGTTGCCGAAGGATAAACGACGAGATGCCGAAGCAGCCGAGAGCTTTCCCAGCTCGGCCTTGCCCGCCTCCCTTTCTCTCCGCGGCTGCAGTCCGCCCGCCCGTCCCAATTCAATCGCCCTCTCGTCGGGCGTCGCAAGTCGTTGCGTTTTCCTCATTCCGTTTGGTCTTCTTAGCGAGGTTGTCCGTCTTTTCTGCCCGCTTCCTCTTTCCATTGTCTCCATTCGGCTGCCGATCATATTCGCTAAGAAAACCGGCGCCACGCCTCGTATTTGAACCGACTGAATGAATTTTATGGAATTTGGCCTTGTGTAGTATCAAATATCTCTTTTGTCAGTGGATTTCGATGCCTCTGGATCGAGATGAATACAGGCAGGGAGCGATCATTGGTGAAGGAGCCTATGGGGTGAGTCTAAAACAGTTTTTGTATCTTATCCATGATTGTTTTAGAAAGTTTATGCCGTCACACATCGCGCGACTGATTTGAGGGTAAGTTGTTTTACCTTTTGTTGTGTCATCTTTAGTCTAATTTGCTTCGAGCCCAATTTTCTCTCCAAGCTTTGTTATATGCGTTCACTTCACGTAAAGTTTTGGAAGTTACACCTAAAACAATTTGGGATGGATCATTTTGACAGACAGTACATAAATTTTTTTCCAATGCTGTTGATTATTGATATGGATGCATTTTATCCTTTTACTCTTCTTGTTCTTAATTATTATGTCGTATAAACTTTATTTTAGATGGTCATGAAAGTTGCACGAATCCGACCAGGAGACGATGGAATTCCTCAAGCTCTCCTACGAGAGATATCCATTTGTGCTTTGCTGAAGGAACTGAACCATCCCAATCTTGTCAGGTAAGTGCATTATTTTATATTTTTCATGACCTTCCAGGTTCATTGATGCATTCATTACCGAAGGTAACCATCAATACATCCGGATTGTGTTTGAACGGTGTGATTACGATCTTTCTCGTTATCTATACGAAATACCAATGAAAATGGGAGAAGTTCAATGTAAATATCTGTCAGTTCAGGTAAGTTAGTTTTATTTTATGGTTTCATAATTTTCAGCTGTTACGTGGACTTGAATTCCTGCATTCTTATAGCATCTTGCATCGAGATATTAAACCGCAGAATATCTTGGTGAACAGGGATCATCAAGTTAAGATCACCGATTTTGGTTTATCCCGGACTTATTCTCTTCACACCACCTTCACATCAAAGGTACATAAGTTTATAAAAGTGAAAAGCTTCTAATATAGTGTGGTTTTCAATTCTAATGGTTATTTTCTTCAGACTGTCACGCTTTGGTATCGATGTCCGGAGGTTCTTCTCCAAAGCAACTACAATACAGCCGTCGATGTCTGGTCGGCTGCATGTGTGATCGCAGAGTTAATGAATCGGTCGGCACTCTTCCCTGCGAATACCGAGGCCGGTATGCTAAGGCTAATTTTTAAGTAAGTTGATTTGATTATTGCTTGTAATCCTAAATACAACATTATTATTATATAATCATTCCACCATTTAGGGCGATTGGAACTCCACCTCCCTCGGCATGGCCACATAATGCCATTGTAGATGTAAATTGTTTCGAGAGGCATCCCCCCAGACCCATGCGGGATCTGGTTCCTCAAATGTCGGTGCCGGGTCAACACCTTTTATCGGCCATGTTATCGTTCCTTCCCCACGAACGACCGACTGCTCGAGACTGTCTGGGAAGTGACTACTTCAAGGGAATGTAACCCTTTCTTAATTGCCATGGTGTATTTGTTGATTTCCCTTCTTTCTCCCAAATACTTGGACTTACGTAGGACAATTTTGCTGATCCTATTGTAATATATGCGCATGGCTCTTGCTCAAGGGTTATTTAAATACGAGTCTTTCACTTTTCCGATTCTCAAAACTTTAAAACGATTGAGTTTTATATCGAAGATGTCATGGTAAGAATTGTAATATAGTTTTAACTTCAAATAAATAATATTAAAAACAAATGAGCATTGGAGCAACAAAACCTTGTTTATTATAAAAAAAATAACGGAGGTTATAATAGTATTGTACAAGACAAAAAATATAAAATATGGGAATAAAACAACATTAAGAAGGCAAAGCTTTAGTTAGACGAAGCATTGTCTCTAAAACAAATCATCATCCATTCCGTCATCATCTTAAAGCCAAATATGATCCATGGGGTCATCCACATCCAAGAGAAACTCATCCATAAAGTCGTCATGAATATCAAGAGTGATCCTTGAAATCGGAAAAGAGCTGCGCCTTCTGCGAGCATCTCTTTCATACTGACGCAAATCATTGCCAATCATGAATTTTTTGCATTCTCCACGCCTGAGTTCAGGGAATCCGTCATTCGTAAAGATGAGACGATTAGTGTAGACGGGAGAGAATGGAGGAATATTCAGCGTGAAACTTTCGATGTTTGCATTCTTTACATATACGAACATATCGTCCCTTTGTGATCTCTCGCACAAATCATGAATAATTGTGGCCAATTCACGAGCATTATTCAGGCTCAATTCGAGAAAAATCTTCTTAACGCCTAAAATAATGTAAAAATATAAAGCAAAATCACAGTTCGGGTGTAAAAATAAGTGAAAAGCGTACCCGAGACCTCTTTCAATAACTTCTCCACAGCCTTAAAATGATGTTTCTGCCTGATTTCCTTGGTGGCTTTGATGTAAACAAAATCCACATGCATGATTCCAGCATGAAAAAAACCTACCCATGTCCTCACTTTCCGAATGACTCGGTGTCCACACATCCGGCCCATGCAGTTACACGGATTCTTCTTGCTCAAGCAATACTTCTTCAAATCGAGGTTTACATTGAAACACCGGAAGTCGGCAAAATACATCTGTACGGCATGTAAGTAATAAAGGCTTGCCATCTATCAATACAGTTAACACTTAGAACACCTACAGCAAATGTCTTGACCATGCGAATGTTGAGAGAATCCATCAGATACATAAACGGCTCATGTTTGAGATGGCTTGGTCGTCCCACCGCGCGCACACGATTGGCAAATGGAACTTCAGATGATTCCACGGGAATCCAGTCTGGCGCAATGCTTACTTGCCCTTCCGCCGATTTTGATCCTAAAACATGAGATTCCTTGCCAAAACTCGAAACAATCTTTTACCTCTGTCCGGTTGTACATTTTGATCGGAAGGGGCAGCAGATAAACTCAGATTCCGCAGAGAGTCAGTAAGGCTTTGATTGTTTTCTCCAACAACATGTTCTTCCATTATAAACTCGATTAGATTTCACGTGGCGCAAAAACGACCAAAAAAACGACCAAGCTTGTCGCAGTTCGCGCCCAGGTCTACAATAATCCGGGAGTTACAGGTCAATTTATTATAAAAGGGAGCAACAGTGGTAAAGATCACAAATAACAGTAAGAACGATTCCTTGGTGCGGTTAGTGATTCCAAATGGTCTTTCCACACCTAAGCCGCAACTCATGTCAAATCGAAAAGGGAAGTCTTTAAGTTGGCTTCTTTGACACTTCGCAAAAAATAATTTTTCGGGTATCTAAATTTAAAATTTCTTGTGTTAGATAGGGTTGTGATCTTGACAGAATTTTTCAAAGTGACGTCAAATTGCGGTCATTTTCGTCAAATTGCCGTTGTGTCGGTCGGAAGCTGTCTAACGATAAAACAAACATTATTCAAGGTAGTATAATGCCTTGAAACATGTGTAAGACCATATAAACATTAAAATAACAGTTTATAACGACAAAAGGAGTTAGTAGACCTATTTCGGATCATCTTCTTCCTCGTTCCCGCTGTCACTATCACCCAAATTTTCATGGATGAATTGAGTCTCTGAAATCGGAGGCTTCTTGCAGTAAATTGCAAGAATTTTTGGCAGGACAGTTTTTTGTTGCGAGTCAAAATTCTCGATTTTTTGGCAAAATTCAAAAAAATTCCCCAAAAAAATCAATTTGACAATAAAAATGACAGAGCAATTTGACATAACGAAAATGACGGCAATTTGACAACGTGACAGACCGTCAAGTTGACGGGCGGCATAACCCTAGTGTTAGAATTTGTTGAAAAGTATTGCAAATTGTTGGAAAAAATTATTTTATTATGGTTTGCCGTGCAATTATACAGTGTCTTTCAAGGACTTGGGAACTTTCTCTCACAAGCGGTATCGAAAAAATCACAATTTTAGTTATACGCAGGACAAATAGTTAATAAGGATCATTACTTTTCGCTCACACAATAAATTATCATCATTCAGTCGTACTTATTCTTCATCTCGTTTAGCTAGTCAATGACATCTTTTATTTTATGTGGAAGAGATGAGGGCTTCTGGATCGAACATCCGTCTTCGGGAACATTGCTCTTGTTTTCCACCCTTCATATTCTTTAACAATTTAAAGCTCGCCGGCCTTATATTTTGAATGTTGACATACGCATTATAACTTTCATTGTCCCACCACGAAAACAATTGACAAACAAAATAAAGAAAAGCGGGATTTTTTTTTTATTTTTTCGAAATATTCTTCTTGCTGTTTTCGTTGACATTTTGATGTTTTTGAAGAATAAATTGCCATTCAATCGCGTTTTGATCACCTTATTAATTTTCCACCGTCAATTTCAGCATGGGCTTCTTAAAAACCCTGCTACTCATAGCTCTTGGGCTCTGTATGGGCCTAACTGCATTTAGACTCAACGTCCCGCGGGTCTTATTACCGTATCATCCGACGAATCAAGTAACCTTTCTACTTGAGGTATCGCATCCAGGAGGCGCATGTTTTACCTGGTAAGTTTTAAACTTTTTTAGTAAATTCGTTATTTTATATACTGTTTTATGTAATGGATGTTGATGAGATTTGTGCTTTCAGGAGATCCACTCGTCCCGATGTTGCCTCAATCCAACCTATTGACCCTAAAATTAATGGATGTTCGGACAAGGCCTTGTTAACCTCCATATCGAAACATGCTGATGAACAAAGCGCAACCATCTTCGCCCGAGATCTAAGTAGGTGTTTTGTTACTTTTTTAGAACACCCTTTGCTGTCGCTTATACCATTATTTTAGACAGTGATGTTACTCTTTCATGTGGAGTGTCTGTGGATGTTATCCATTCCATCAAGGTAGAGACCATCACCGATCTCTTGTTCCTCGAAGCTCCTCCTGCCCGGATGTATGTGGATGCTTTCAACGCGAAAGGACATGCGTTCTCAGCTCTTGGAGATATCCCATTCGACTGGTCGTTCGAGTTTGCCGATTCGTCTAGAAGGCCATTAAGAATTATTCCTTTTTCTCAGAGCAAATACGACGCTCCACCTGGAATCGAAAATTTGGAGAAGCAGAAAAAGAAGGGGTATGTGGTGTTGGTCGAAGGAATTCAAACTGGCGCTGCTAAATTGACAGCCAGATTCAGCGAGTTGGACTTCAGTGTAAGTTATCTTTTCTCTTATTGCTATGAATATTTTAGTATGTTGCGCCTCATGGAATTGAACTCTATGTTGTGGCCAATCTACTGCTCATACCATCAGAAGATCTGTTTGTTACCGCCGGATCAATTATACCTTACAGTGCTGTTATCCTAAAACAGGGAGCCACAGAGCGTAAGTATAGGAATTATACAGGGTGGCCTAAAAATTGAAAGTTCTATCCCTTCTAGAAAGGGTAACATCCCAGCTTTCCAGCAACGGGTAATGCCAAGGTGGGGGCTCTTTGCAAGACTTAAAAAATAATCAAATTGTTTTGGAGGCGCAAATTTTTCTTTTTCGAAGGGATGACCTGGAAATCAATTCGCTCATTATTTCCTCTAAAGGAAACCAATATTCTTCAAAATTATTCTATAAAAAGCACGTGCCATTGGTTTTGTAGCGGGCTACGAAATTACAGAAACTTTCACATGCAAATCTTTAATTTCACGGAAATTGTTCAGAGAAATAAGGATTTTATAGGCCGACTTTGAAGAGCTGTAGGAAGGGTAAAAGTAGTAATCGGACAAAAAAAATTTAGTTTATGGAAACGCGGTTCTGCTCTACGTCTGCCCTATAGCCCGCTTGACTCTTGTACCGCTACAGCCCGTAGGGCAAATAAAAATATCAGTCCAGATTCTTTTGGGCCACCCTGTATATAATCGTTCTTTTTAGCTGTTCCGAAAGATCAATATGAGCTAGTTGTGAGTAATCCTGAGGTCTGTTCGTTGGATCCAACAACCAATTACTTGACTGCAAACGCATTAGGGAATGTCGAAGTTACATTATACGATACAAGTAAGTTCCTATGACTTTTTAGAAATTTCATTCTTAGCCGTCAAACAAAAAGCCGGATTTAAGCCTCAGAGTGCTCATGTATATGTGGTGGAGCCAGATTCGATCTTTTTCGTCATTAGCCGAGGAAATAACTGGGTTCTGCAAGCTGGACTTTTGTATGAGATTGAAGTAAAACTACTCGATTTACAAGGAAATAACGTCTTTATTCCTGAAGTAAGTGGTTTAATTTTTGTTGACGCTTTTAGAATGCTCGTTTTGAAACGGATTTGAGCGATCACTTTGAAATCACCGAGTCTTCAAAGAACGGCACCTATTTCAAAGCCAGAGCTAAGAAGACTGGTCAAACCACCATCAAATCCCATTTCATCGAACTTTTCGATGTGAATGGATATACCCAGAAAGTGGCCGTTCCAATTTATGGAGAACAGAAAACTGAAATCTTCGACCCTATTGATCTCACTCCGAAGACTTTGATCTTCCCGTTTCAACCAAACTATCCCTACAATTACAATTTAAAGGTAAAGGGGGGATCTGGAGTCTTTATCTGGTCAAGTGAGGATAAAAACGTAGCTAGGATTTCCGAATCAGGAGTTGTCAATAGCGGAGAAATCGGAGAAACGATCATTCATGTGGCTGATTACAAAAATGAACGTCACCGGGATATGTCGAAGGTAAGGTTAAAGATTAACTATTTTTTTAATTGTTTTATTTGGTCGTCATGATAATGTATGTTTAGGTGATTGTAGTTGAGCCCAGGGGTATTGAATTTGGTCCTTCTATCTTTGAAGCTGAGATTGGAACCCCTCTTGCTCTGAATATCAAGATGTTCACCGAGCTCAATGGATCACCTGTGCCATTCACTGATTGTCGAAAATTTGATTTTACTGTACAGGTTTCGAATCAGAATGTGTTTAAGGTCGATAAATGTAAGTGGTTTGAGGGTTTTGATTTTTTTTTGTTTAGCGCAGCCCGTTGCAATTCCCGAAGAGAATCGAGGATGCTCTACTATCAATCTCCTTGCTAAAGCTGTTGGGGATTCTAAGATTACTGTCTCCTATGGAAGTTTGAAAGCTCAGATTGATGTGTTTGCGTTTCCACCGCTCAAGGTGAGTTTTTTAGATCAATTTTTCTTATTGTTTTAGATTGCTGTTGACACAGAACTTCTTCTCGGCCTCGGTTCATCCGCTCCATTTAAATTTGAAGGTGGCCCAAGACCATTTACGTCTGATCCAAGCAAATATTATGCGAAAGTTGAGGCCGGAAATAGTCAAATTGGAGAAATTGAGAACACTGGAGATGTCTACAGAGCTTTCTGCAAAGAAAATATCGCCGAAACTACGATCTCGGTGAAGGTTGGAAACCGAAGGAGTACTTCTTTACCATTCCCTGCCCATTCCGTTGCGCAAGCCAAACTCTGTTGTTCTGTCCCAACTAGAATTGCATTAACTCAGAAAAGTAAATCCAAGATTTCTAAAGGAGGAAGTTGTCCAGCTTCGACGGTAAGAATAAATTTAGCGTTTTGAATGTTGTTTTAGCACTCTGTCTTCTTTGGAGAACCTTCTTATTTGGAATTGTCGGCGTTTGGTCACTGCTCAAGCCAAGGTGAAGATGCCATGGAACGAAAGTTTTCCTCGATATCATCGCTTGTCGTTGATTTCAAAGTGAAACAAACAAATCTTGCTTCGGTTGATCGCTTCGACAAACCTGAACACAAAGAATTCAGTAAGTCGTGTTTATGTGATCTTTATTTTTAGTTTATGCCGAGCTCCAACCTTTGGGAAGGGTTGGTGTCGTTGATATCCAAGTATCCACCTCCCAATTTGATGTCAAGAAATCGAAAAAGTCTATTGGAAAGACACTTTCCTCACACCTGGCGCTAAATCTTGTTGACAAAGCTTCCGCGAATCCAACTTCGATTGTTCTCTGGAATCAGAAGGATGCTCGAGGAATAATCACACTTATTGGTGGTTCTGGACATTTCTGGATCGACTACACTGTCAGCGGCCAATACGTGAACGCTCATCTTTTGGCCAACCCAAAACAACCCGGCCAAACCCAGATTCAATTGAGCCCCATTCAAGAAGGACTCACTAAACTCGTTGTTCATGATCTTTGTATTGGTGGACATGAAGTGAAGGTGGATGTGAAAATAACTGAGATTAGTGAAATTCGAATCCGAGGAACTGAATTCGTCGAGGTCCAAAAAGAAATCCCATTGGAAGTGATGGTCATCGATGTGGAAGGTCAGGAATTTGCTTTGGAAGACATTCAGGAAATCAATCTGAACTTGGAGTACAATATTGATCTCGTTTCCCTGGAAAAACAAGGATTGCTCACGTATAATGCGCATGGTATCAAAGTTGGCTTTACTCAGATAACTGTTTTTGCTATTTCGGCCACTGGAAAGACCATTAGAAGTACTCCGCACCACCTTCAAGTATTCGCTCCATTGATTCTGGATCCAAGAGAAGTCACACTGATCCCACAAAGTGTATTCCAAGTAAGTCTTTACATTATAGGTATCTAAAGAAATGTTTTAATTTCAGCTGGAAATAATTGGAGGTCCCCAGCCAATCCAACCAATAAATTTCGAGATGAATAACACTGCAATTGCCTCTATTTCGTCAAATGGTCTTATCCATTCTACTCAAACACTTGGATACAGTTCCATAAAAGGAGGTGTCGGATACTCCGGCCACACTGTGACTTCGGATACTGTAATTTTGAAGGTGGTTTCCTTGGCCGGTGTGAGAATTGTTGTGTCTTCGTCTTTGGTAGAAACCGGAGAAGTGTTGGAAGCCCGAGTTGAAGGGATTGCAGGCTCAGACGAAAGTCCATTTGCTTTTGGAGGCGCTGATTACCCGTTAACTGTGGAATGGAAACTATCTAAAGCCGACTCGGAGATTCTCCATTTTGAACCTGTAATGCACAAATTGGTTAGAGAAAAGAAGGAGAATCAGTTTGCTACACAGCTGAGGGGATTGAAGAGTGGAATTGCCGAGCTGGAGGTTAAAGTCACTGCCCATTCCAGCTCGTATCGACATTTCTTGACCCGAGAATCCCATTTCAATGATGTTATAAAGATCAATGTCCAAGATCCAGTAAACTTTGTGGCCCCATTCTTGGAGAAACAACCCACAATTAGGGTGACTCCACTGGCTTTACTTCCGTTAGGCATTAACAGGTTAGTTGCATAAACTTATTGCGAAGGAATTTTGTTTCTGAATGTTTTAATTTTGATTTCAGACCAGTCGATGAAGTTGTCTATAAAGCTAGCAAGGAATCTGAGAAATTGTTTGGTGTGAAATCTACCCAAACTTCTGATGGAATTCCCGAGGTTGTTCTTGAATCCGGCTCTTTGGAAGGCGTTGGTGCTATTTTGGTGGAGCACAACAGCTCTATATATAATAACAGCCACTTTGTGACCGTCGAAGTCACTGATGCCAAGTCGATTCATTTGACCGTTGAAGGGAACGTTCACAGAATCCGAGAAAATTTGATCCCCGGAAACTGGATTACCGTTCACGTGGGATTTAGAGACAACAGAGGAAGAGTCCTGCATGCAGCCAAGAACAAGATCTCGTACAGGCCTCATCGATTCGATCTGACAGAAATCGAATCATCCGATGACCGACGAACTTTAAGAATTTATTTGAAGTATGATGGAGAGACCGTCCTCAAGGTTTGGGATCCGAAAGATTATAGAATTGCCACTTTCCTGCGATTGTCAGTGGCTGATTTGAGTCCTGAAGAACTGAAGGATGAAGCTGACACAGCTGGAGATAGCAATTTGACTGTAGGGCATTCGTATAACTATGTTAAGAAGACTGCCGATGAAGCCAAGAGTGGAATTGGAAGACTATTGGGAGAATTCTTTGATAACAATCCCGGAATATCGATCATGTTGATGTTCTCCTTCGCTGTGGCAACCTTGTTCATGTTTAGTACGTTCAAATTTAACTTAATAACAACCTTTCCAGTTTACTACGTGTGTTCGCAACGTCAACCGTATGTCCGTCCCAGCCTGAACTCTTCTCGTGTCTATGCCTACCAGACCACCCATGATGGATCCCTGGGTCTTTCTACAGATTTGTCGGCATCTCCTCTATTCCACTCAACTCCAGATCAAGAATTGGCAAAGAAGATACCAGCAACCTCAAGGAAGTTCGCTACTCCTGTCAACAAGGCTTACGTGGATCAGAGTTCGCCCAGATTGTCCAACAAATCAGCCGGATCCAGCCATGACGAGCTCTTCAACGGCTCTATTAGCCCCAATAATCGACTGAAACAAGTGGTCAGCCGTTTTTACAATTAATTATGGTTTTGTTTGTTCGGTGGTTCTCTTTAGGGTTTACCGTATTCTGTATCTTTTAAGTTAGGACTGAAATGTTAAGTATTCTGAATGTTGGTTGATTTGCTCACTTTTTGTTGTATTCTTTCTCTTTCTCTGATCTCTCCATTTTCAAATTAATCCTGTTATCACTCATCTAAAACGAGTTCTAATTTATAATAATATGTTTCTTACTGATTATGGGTCTTCAGTATTTCCTGCTGCCCCGATTTGTCTTCGTTCCTTCTAATTGTTGTTGATTTTGGAAAATACAAGAATAAAGGTTGTTTTTGAAAGGTATCATTCACGGTTCATAAGTCGTCGTATGTTGCGTAAAATTTTGATGTCATCTTTGAGTAGGATATAACCGCAGCGTATGTTAGCGGAACATCATCAAGCTCGTCTTAAAACTCAGTCCATTCGTCATCGTCAAACAGGGGATCTCCATATTGTTCAAGCTAAATAAATAAAGATAATGCAACGCAGACATCATGATATCATAATTACAAACACCATTTGTTCCAGCTACCAGTATTAATGGATGCCAGAACAAAGAAATCTACAGTCGATTAAAAGACGATTTCCGACTCGGTGAATTAGCCGAGGACATAGGAAAAAATCGAATTTGAGTTTTTTGTATTAAAATGACTGTTAATAGATGCTAAGCAAAAGCGAACGATATTTTTTCCCAAATCCTTCATCAAGATACGATTTTTTACAATTTACTGTTTTTGAACTAATCGCCTCCAGCGGTCGTACTTTACCCCATGATATGGTGATTTTGCGGCTAATATAGTTTTTGACCTTTGTGATGACGATAGAACCATTATTTTTCCGATTTTTCTACTGCAACATACCGTAATACCGTATCGGCCGCTTAAAAACGGCCGTAGAGGGGCGCAGCGGACAATTTTTGACGAAAATATTTTTTTCAGAAAACAAATTGGCGTGCGTCTGCTCCACGACGAAATCCTTGAGTGGCAAAAAGTTTTGGCGTTGTGCAAAAATCGGAAAATTTATTTTTTATTTCCCGCAAAAACTAAAATCGAGCAATGAGAATGGCTTTCCAAGAAAATTCGCACCATATTCTTCCTGATGGAAGAAGATTCACCATAAAATACAACGCCAATGATGAAATTTCATCTTCCGGAGGAAGCTCGCCCGATCTGAGTCTGAAGATAGAGGCAGGAATTTCACTAACGTTTGAGCAATTCGTTGGCCGAATAGAAACCGAGTCAGAGAATGTTATTGAGCGGGTATGAGATATTGTTAATATAGGAAATATTTATTTTAGATGAGCTGTTACTTCCGTCGCCGGTTAATTGCAATGCCGGTTTCCCCACCTGTACCAAATATCGATCGCTTTAGTGATCAAGGAGCTCGACTGTAATCAATTTTGCTGATTGTAATTAATTAATAGTTTTATTTTAGTACTGAAGATCTAGCTTACAAACTTGCAAATCGAAGACGTCATTCAATACACGGAGTACTTAATTTCATTGTAAGTGTTTTGATGATTATAAATTAAAATGAACTACTTAATTATAGGTCGTCTTCGTTGGTGTTGGGGAACTTAAAAACGTGTTCTATCACTTTTAGTGAGGCGGGTCTGGAGTCTATGCTGTTCACATGAAGAGATTGTCCAGCCATGACGAGCACTTCAACGGCTCTATTAGCCCCAACAATCGACTGAAACATGTCGTCATCCGTCTTTACAATTAATTATGGTTTTGTTAATGTATAATAATAGCTTTATTACTGATTATGGGTCTTCAGTATTTCCTGCTGCCCCGATTTGTATTCGTTCCATCAAATTGTTGTTGATTTGGAAAATGCAAGAATAAATTAAGGTTGTTTTTGAACACGATGAGTTTTTTTATCATAAATTGTTTGTTGCGTTGAATTTTTATGTTATCTTTGGGTAGGATATGTGGCTTTTTTCGGGATTCAGTTGTCCGCCGACACGTTCGCTCTGCGCTAGTTTTCAATGTGTAAAATGTCACATGTGTTGTGCATGTCGTGTGGGCGCAACTTGCGAACGGAATTTTGAAATATTCTTCCAAAAAGATTGGACGAAAATTGTTTTGTTTTGGTGTTTATTATTTTATCTTTTCTTACAAGGGCTTTGATTAGTCTTTATTACCAGTTTCGAGCCCTAACTTTAAGGCAAGATGACCACTCCGAATCTCCCCATTTCCGCCATCTTAAAGCAGGGGTCCTCTGTGGGCGATGAGTTTGATCAACGACGAACAAAAGACGACTACCGAAAGCAGAAAGACTTGGAGGAACAGAGAAAAGCCGGAACGGCACCAGCTATGGTTGATATAGAAACCGGAAGGGACATCAATCCTCACATCCCTGAGTTCATCGAGAAGACGCCATGGTATATCCCGCACTCCGGTCCAACTCTACAAGTAAGTCTTAACGTTTTTATCGTGTTGTGTTTAGGACGGTCCGATCATTCTTGAATTATATAATTCAGATTCTTAACATCTGATTTTAGCATCAACGTCCTCATCCCGAACGACAGAAAATGGAAGCAAAGTTAGCCGAGTGGTATCCTCGTGGAACAACTGGCCGAGTGGCTACCAAGTTTAGGAAAGGCGCATGTGAGAATTGCGGAGCCATGGGGCATAAGAAAAAAGATTGTTTTGAAAGGCCGAGATCCAAAGGAGCTAGCAAAACGGAGTCGAACATGGCTGCTGACGATTTTGTTGCCCCCAAATTGGAATTGGGATATGATGCCAAGAGAGATCGATGGAATGGATATGATGCATCTACTTATAAAGAGGTTGCTCAGGATTATGAACAGATGGAAGAGACAAGAAAACTTATTAAAAATAAAAATGTAAGTAATACTTTATCTTGATTTTTTATTATTTAGGTAATATGTAACGTAACACCGATTATCATACCTTTTTTACGATATTTACCGTCTGATTTTAGATACAGGATGGAGTTGAAGACGCACCAGAAGTTGAACAAGATGAGGATAAATATGCAGATGACGCTGCTCCTGCGCAGAGTGTAGATATGGACTCCCGAACACGAATTACTGTCAGAAACCTCCGAATTCGAGAAGACACAGCCAAATACTTGTATAATCTCGATCCCAACGGACCTTATTATGACCCTAAATCAAGGTCAATGAGAGAAAATCCATTTGCTGGTCGCCCTGGAAAGGAACAAGAGGCTGCAAAGTTTGCTGGAGAGAACTTTGTCAGGTATACAGGAGAGGTTGTGGATGCAAATAAGGCACAAGTCTTCGCATGGGGAGCGAAACGACAAGGTATTGATGTGCATGCCCTTGCTGAACCAACAAAATTGGAACAACTCCGGAAAGAATACGAGAAGGAGAGCAGTGGAACAAAAGATGAAACCAAACAGAAACTCCTGGAGAAGTACGGCGGAGAAGAACATCTTAAAGCCCCTCCAAAGGAACTTCTCTTGGCGCAGACTGAGAATTATGTGGAATATAATCGGAAGGGGAAAGTGATAAAAGGAATTGAGAGAGCTGCCATCAAGAGTAAATACGAAGAAGATGTGTTTCCAGGGAATCATACATCTGTATTTGGGAGTTGGCATAAGAATAGGAAATGGGGATACAAATGTTGTCACTCAATTATCAAGAACTCTTATTGTTTGGGAGAACAGGGAATCGAATTGGAGCAACAATTACCTTCAGATCAGATGGAGAGACGCATTAATGCCTTCAGGAAGGCTGAAGAAACGGAGAGGAAGGTAGAGAGCGACAAAAAGGAGAAGAAAAAAGACAAAAAAAAAGAAAAGAAGGATGAAGAAGAAGAAGAGAATTCAGAATCTAGCTCTGGATCTTCAAAGTCATCCAGTTGGGATTCAGATGGAGAATCGTCAAATAAGGAAAAGAAAAAGAAGGAGGAATTACAATCTTCGTCGTCGTCAGAATCCGAATCAGAAGAAGCGAAACAAAGAAAAAAGGATAAAGAATTAAAGAAGGCCATCAAGAAGCTGAAGAAACAAAAATTGGAGGCCATTAGGGAGAATAAAGAAGAAGAGCTGAACGAAAGAAAGAGGAAATACAACTCCCACTACGAGGAATTCGGAAAGAAACCTACAGAAGCCGAAACAGAAGCCTATAATCTGACCAAAACAATATCAGCGGATCCCATGGCAGCTCAAGTGGAAGAGCGATGGGCCAAGAAGGCGAAGAAAGTCAAAAAATAATCGCGATATCAATTAGATTTTTTGGGGACTTGATTGTAGTTACCGTAATAAAGTTTAACCACCATTTGTTTCGAATTGCCTTGTTTTGAGTGGAAATCCAATAAATTTATTGTTTTGTTGCAAGAAAAGGATGACGTTAACCTGTTTGTCGAGAGCATTAGTCAACACAAGTATGATTGGTTGAGTATTTGTTTGTTATATAAGGACTTGTAGACAAGGGCTTTATTCAAAAACCGTGTTTACAAGTGTCACAAGATATCCACGAGATATACGGTCATGAATGTGACGCTCTACTTTTCAGATAGATGTTGGAATACGATGCCCGTGTTTCATTGAACATCTCACGTGGCTGGGCCAAATCCAATCTCTCTCGCGACGCCCGTTTCCCATTGTTGATGATCGAATGGAGTGCGCACGGCATTCCCTGGCTCATATTCAGTGTTTCCGTGTTCGTTTATGTTTGTATAACCGAATACAGTCCGCAAATTCAATGGAAATGGGCGGTTCTACTGTTCGGTAAGGTCTCTTTGAACAGTTCATTACACACGTATAACGGCCAGAGCTTTCTTTACTAATTTCTAAACCAAAATTTTATATTTGCACAAAAGAATGCAGTAATTCCCTCAAAATTGCATGCGAGAAATATTTATTTTCTCATAATACCGGGCAATGAATCGAAAAATGGAATTGAGGATCAGTGATTATTATCGAATATCGCGTCTTCCGATCATTGGAACGAAGGTCGGGGACCTTGAATCTTCTCCTCAGCTCCAAAGCCAGCTTCTCGTTTGCCGTAGTAGCCGTAGTAACCGTAGTAGGGGTAACCGTAACCGTATCCGTAGGCCGGGTATCCATAATAATATTGGGCCGCGGCTTCTTGGGCGACGATTCCGATGAGGAAAAGAGTGACGAGAATGGAGAGAGTGACTCGAGACATGACTCTGAAGTGAATGAACAGTCGAACTGATGCCCTCCATCCTAATTCTCTCTCAATTTATACACCTGAGCATGGTGAATGTTCGTAACAACATTTGGGCGGGTCCCGGCGTTAAATCCCTGCACAAATTTTTGAGTTTTTTACGAGGAATAAAGCCTGTTCTGTCCCGTTTTGTGTATTTCTTTGCATTTTAACAATTGACAAATGCCGGTTACCCGGAGGCAAACAATCGAGCGTGCTCGCGCATTATTTGTCCTCCGACTTTTGGAACCATCTCGAGCCCCCGTTCCCGCAACAAACAGAACCCTCGACCCGTGCGCGCCCGATGCTATTCCCGGACCCATTTTTTACTTATACGACAAACAAAACGAAATCAAAACGACAAGAGCCATCTCTTCGGGATCGGGCGCGGACTTTGCGAACTGGTTTCCGAAAGTTTGCCAAGGCCTCCCAACACACAAACATCCGGGAGAATATAAGCTCAGAACGAACACAGCCCACCATCAGTCGATCCATTCTACGATTAGCATGTCCAAGTTCACTCTTTCCGTCTTCGTTGCTCTCTTCCTTATCGGATTTTTCGTCCAAGAAGCCGCCGCTCAATACTATTATGGATGGCCCGGCTACGGATACGGCTATGGTTATCCGGCTTATGGATATGCATGGTACGGAAAAAGAGAGGCTGGATTTGGGGCCGCTGAGAGTTCAGAGAAGATCCAGGGACCTCGCCCTTCTTTCAACTGAGAAGTCAGGTCAGGATTTAGGTTAGATATAGGTCATCAGTTTGAGTGATTATCATTTGGAGAAGATTATGATCATTGCGTTGATTTGAGCTTCATGTTTCATTCATTTATGGCCATTACTCTACACTTTTGATTTCTGACCGATGACTTTTTCTCAGTGATGTTCCCCATCGCTGACTCATCCTATCAAGTTCACTGACCGTCCCATTCCATCTCGAGATTTCTATTTGTTCTTTCCAACACCTCAATTGTACCCAAATTGCTACCCGTTCTTTCACCAATGTAAACAGTTTAATAAAGAACTTTGACCCAAAGGAATAGTACTTTTTAGTTTCTGTTTGCACACAAAACAACAATTTTACAAACCTTTTGTCAGCGGAAGCTGGAATTAAGAAAGTTCTGGCCAAATAAAATAGTTTACAAATTCGAATTGACGTCTGCGCAAGCTTGATTCATTTGTTTGCCTGAGGCATTATTTCTCCAGGAATTGCCATTGACTTGGCTTTTGTGGGATTAATCAAATTGGCGGTTCGAAGGCCAAGACCGCCCTACAATCATGATGATCAGATCTACGAGGCGCCGGTTGCCGACAAATTTAGTTTCCCCTCAGGGCACACATCTCGAGCCACGATGGTTTGCGCTTTGGGGTAAGTAAATAGGTACTTATCGAAAAAAATATTGCAGAATTAAAATGCTCGACATACAATGTGCGGTCTGTAAGCTGCTTATCTACGTAATCCCCGTGATCCTTGGCCTATCCAGAGTTGCCCTGGGCCGACATTATTTCTCTGACGTCGTTGCCGGTAAGGTGGAAGAAGAAACAGCCACAAATGTACTATTTAGGACATCTACTTGGTGCTCTTGAAGCAATAATTGCACTTTCTCTTCCTCAGAAAATTGTGGATTTAGCTATTTATAATATCATGATGATTTCTGAGGAATATTTCTAAGAGAACGGGTGGCTAAGATTAAATTACGAAGATTACTTGCCAAAAATGGAATAAATCAACAATTCGTTATCGTATTACAGATAAAAAGAAGTTTTTATACGTTTATTACCTCGTAAGTGATGATAGACAGAATGAATTCAATGAATGCCAGTATTTAAGTATTTGTACTCTTTGTGGAGCCAGTAGTCTCCGAGGATCCATTCGAAATAAGACTCGCATTGGATGGCCTTTGAACTCGATTCTCGTTCTTGACCTTCAACTTTTTCCCTTCTGTAACATAGACCTCGTCCGTTTGTGATTCCAAGTCCAACGTAGTATAATTAAAATCCTCGGATCGGTCGCGTCTTCGCTTCTTCCGTAAAATTCGTCGTTTGTAACATAGATAGCAATGGGTAACACCAAAGCAAGCCAAGAAACAGATGATCCCACCGAATAGGAAGAGGAGGACGGCTGCTATGATGGACTCGAACTCGGCGCCGATCGGAGTTAACTCCATCACGGAAGCCTGTGCAATATGCTGCAAAGAACCACTTTATGGATAAGATAATAACAAAATATAAACAACATTACATTAAAATTCACGCCTTTGAGGTTTGATCGAAACAGCAACCCGTCCGGGTAGTCATAAAACGACAACTGACATTCAAGCATTCGGAACGGAGATAATCAAATTATATACAAGGATCTTAAGTCAAAACAAAAGTAATATCAATCTCAAATGGGTACAATCACATGCTTGAATTCTAAGCATAGCGTTCGCAGAATTATTCTCTGCTCACGTAAACAAGACACAAGCTGATGGGGATGTCCTCTTTTTTGACTGACAACTTCCTGGACTTTGATTAAGAATCTCCCAACTTTGGCCGCGATCCTAAAGATCTTCTAACACCTTGTGATAACAGATGTAATCAAATCACCGAGATCCCCGTTTAATTGGGTCATAAAAGCGAGTTGAAAAACAAGCTCACAGCCACTGACTCTGACCTCCAAGTCGGAACGTCTCAAACCTTTGAACCGACAACTGTCATCCCTCGATTTGTGCCACTCTGACGTTCGCATAGGCCCATTACGAACACGTGTGGCTTGAGGGCATCCAATCCGATCATCTTTCTTTCAATCCAAGCCGTTTTTTATAAACAATCGGAGATCTGCAGAGCCAATTGTCCCGAGATAATATATGGCAAATTGTCTTCGATCGGGGTTATTAATGGCGTTTCCAGGAGGCAAAAAGTACGTCAATAAATTAATGAGCCGGCCATATCGTATTATTGGCAAAAACGAGCTGATTTCTGACTTACGAAGGCAAAGATAATACTATTTATCTTCTAAAAGTAATCCTTGTCAAGTCATCGGAAACTATCTGATAACATTAAACACAGAAAGTACATGGCAAGCTACTATTATTACAACGTAACTCAATGTCATCCTCAATTAGCCTAGACCTATCGTTGCCTGTGTCCCAGAACGAAAACGGCGAGTGCCAGACAAATAAGAGGCCTTCCGTTTTGTTCGATTATTTTTTGCAGTATTTTTTAAACTGCCCGAAGCTCTCTCGAAGCACGTTTACTCGTAATACTTTCTGGTTGTTAAACTGCCAGCTCTGAAGTTGTTTTGGCCGCGCTGTCGAGAGAGCGATGACACCTCTTCAACGGGCAAATGGGCGACCCCTGTTATAACGAGAACACATTCTTATGTGGTTATCAACGAATTCGGCGTTATGGATCCACTTGGGATTTAAAATCCACTTCTAATAACCTCAGGAAACCTCTGAATATAGTTGAGCATGAGGTCAAACCAACGGATACTTTGCAAAATCTTCAGATCAAATACAATTCCAATATGTTCGAGATTAAACGTATCAACAAGTGAGTATTCTTCGTACTTGCATAGTTTTTGGTGCTTAGGAATACTAGTTGATGCGGGCGTATTACCTTTTGCGACTATAGTCAACGAGTATCCGTTGTATAAAGTTCAACTTCCGTTTGTTTTGTCATCCTAAATTAATTTATTAAACTTTCTTGTCTGCAGACTCTGGTCTAACGATGCCTTGTACGCTCGGACACATATTTCGATCCCAATATATGACGACTCTCCTCTTTCCACACGATCTCTATCCGATTCCGAAAAAGTGGCCAAAAAAGTTGGATCGAAACCGGAAATTGGCCAAAAAGAGATGGAGGGAGAAGAATCAGTTAAGGATTTCTTCAAAAGAATCGATCAGAATGTGCGCAAAACTAAGAAAGTGGTTCGAAAGATGAACAAGACCAAGACAGTCGAGTGACCCGCTCTCTTTCGCAGATTGCTCATCTGATGTTATCCTTTGTCCATTCTGATGTATTATCCTTTAAGTACCGGTCAGGGAATTCCATATAGCTTTATTCTTACAAGATTTATATCGAATGGGGTTAGCAAGGGATGTTACTCTTCAAGAGATTATGTTATATTTTGCTTTGCATTAAATGCGGGTCGTTTAGCAGACGAGTTTTTGGCCTGCTTGTGTTTACGGGTTCCGATACCGTCTACGTTTTATTTTTGTGACGACTCTGACAATATGCGCAAATGATATTGACAAAAAATATCTGCGTTTAATAAATTTTTAGTCATCAGACGACAGTACACTACTCTTAGAAGCCTCTATGCTAACAATTTTACATTACTCACTTATCGTATAGTTTGTTTTATTCGATCAGATTCCATGACATCTCATTCTTTTTTCTCCTATTTCAGATCCCTTGCAATTAACCAAATGATTTCCTAGATTTTTCAATTTGTTTGGCCTCATTTTAGCCAATTTTCTTTATCGAATAAATCTTTGTTTGTCTTTTAATCGCATTTTCATTTTGAAGGCCATGTTTTTTACCGTGAGTGCATTGGAAGATTAGTGCTACACTGTTGTTTTAAATGGTGTTTACTACAAATCCAATCTCTGAATATGTAGAAGAGTTTTTTATAAATCCATCCATATCTACAGGAAGTGCATCGTTTACTTAACTCGTGCCCTTTATTGGAGGTGTTTTTTACTGTTATTTTATTTTTTCTATGAGGAGTGGAGACGACTTGAATAGACTTGCAGTAATAATATTGGCAACTAGACGCCTTCATTGTCAACTTTTGATGGATTGAAAAGAATAACATGTGAATGAGAAACCCCTTGAATTCTTGTGTTTATAAATTTTTAATGTCGAAAAAAGGCTTAAACTCTGCAGCGTGCCATTTCCGGGGATTTGCCACGTCCTTCTACAAAACTTTAGCTATACAAATTACTTTTTCCGATTTTTGAAATTTTACATTAGCGCTTTTTTAGTTATGTTTTTGGTACAAGATAGGCCAGTCGGAACTAACTGGAGCGTTTTATTTTGCAACTAATTTGGAAAAGCATTTTTTTTAAAGTTATAAGCAAAATAAACCTTGCAAGTCCGATTCACTACCTCCTGCATCCTTATAATGAGAATGGTGACATAATTGGTTTACCTTCAACCAAAACAATCATAAATTCTTAGATGTTCTCAGACATCCTCGTTGTGACCAGCTTTTCTGGAGTTGTAATCGGTCCTGAAAGCCGTGAGAGATTCCCTTGTTTATGGCCATTCTCCCCATTTTTCGATCGCGTGCCGGTTTTGAGAGTCTCGGTTTTTTGTATTATTCGCCCTCAGGGGTTACGGGCGACATTCGATGAGATGGCCAGACTTTTTGTACTCTTTGCAAGTCACGTCAACAGCATCCATAAACGGAAAACATGTCTTTCAAAGTGTTGATGACCGGGTTTAAAATGGAATTTGGAAAATGTTCACGTTGAAAGTGGAAGTTTTCTGGGACTGGCAATACGGTATCCGGAAGTATTCACAAAAATTGCTCTTTGTTTGTATGTGTACAAAACAAATCTTTTTGCCATTTTCTCCATGTACTGGAAAATTCTCTTCTTCAAGATATGAGAAAATTATCAATGTATGTTATTATTATATGTATAATAGTACACAACTATGATTTCAAGTGCAAAAAGTGAGAAAACCTTTCATAGCTATAATACCGTTTTCAAAACTTTTTTCCTTATGTCCATAAAGATTTTTCTCAGTAATCATAATGTAACAGATTTAACTCAACCTTGGTTAAAGTCGACCCCTTTATATTGTTATTTGGATCTAATTAGTATTCTCGGGAATCTCGCCGTTTTCCAGACTTCTTCCAGAAACGAACACTATTCGAAAAGTGGACGGAGATTGCACTCTGAAACTATGGATATTACTGTATGCATGAGGGACTCAACCCTGTTTTTATGAGTGAACAGACAACTAATTATGTCGGAAGTCTTGTGGTTTTATTTGCTGACATCCTTTTTTTATTATTAGAAATTTAAGTAATTGGTTTAAATTCATTCAAAACTTTTGAGGGGCAAAATTCATGTTTGTGGACTTTTAAATCCTCAGTAAAAATTCATAATTTGCAATGAAGCATAGGGGGTTTGTATAATTTACTATTTTTGGATTACAAGGGCTGTAATACAAAAATAATTAAAAATTTCTTAAGATTTTTTTTACATTTAAATTAGCCACAAACATTCCCTGAAAGCTTTAATTGCCTTTTCCCAGCGGCACGTGGGAGAGTACGCAAAATGAGGGGAGTCGGTCAGACGAAAAACGGCTTTTGTCTGTACCTTTTTTGTTTTTGCACGGGAATGTCTGATTTTTTGTTAAAAAATTTTATGACGGTGTAGGGATTGAGCCCGAAATCTGTGAGCCTGTATATAATTGCAAAAAAATTTTTTCTATTATAAATAAAATGTTTCGACCAAAAAATCTTATCGGTTTTTGAAAATCGCAGGCTTGGAATCTATAGCATAAGGAAATTATGTTCTAAGTTTATGGCGAAATTGTTTGTACCAACGCCAAAGATTACCTTTGTAAGATTACTGTATTTAAACCGATGAATTACGTATTTTGACCCATAATTAATTTAAGAGACGCATAAATTTAGTTAATTTGCATAATTTGTGTGATCTCGGGATTTATGAGTAGTCTAATTCTAGGATAAATTATATATTTACTAGTAGAGTTGTCTCAACAGTAATTGCGGCACAAAACACGTCGCTTAATTTCCCATAATTATTATACTTTTTGGTCATTCCCAGGTTGGCACCATTAAATTAAGGAAGACGTCACGATGAGGAACACTTTTATGTGGATAGCATATAGATTTAGGCCTTTTCGTACTCATTTTCCCAGAACTTAAACACGGAACTACTCGGGACTGCTTTTATTTTATATCCAAACTAAAAATATTTACTTTTATCGCTCCTAGTTTACCCTAATTGGATTTTTTTATAAATTTCTTGTCAAAGAAGTTGTCATACAATTTAAATTTACGATTCGCAAATTTTAGGCTTAATTATTATTGCGTCGTTTAGTTTATCTTCAAAGACACGTGGTTTTAAATGCATAGCAAAAAAGTTAAGTCGTTTTTTGTCTGGCCGACTCTCTCCATTTCGATTGATCTCTCCAAATAAAGACCGTTTTGTAATATCTCACCTGCCGCGGGAGTTGCGGGCTAAGACGGATATTATTAAGGGATTAATTTCTGGCTTGCTCAGAATACGTAGGCAAAATTTTAGAAAAATCTGAAATTCTGGAAGACTTCAATCGTTATTTCTTTATATACTTATGTACTTTTTCTTTAATTTTTTTAATTTTTTTTCAAAACAAACGTGTGTTATGGTTAATATACCCACATCTTCTCCTTGCAGATGTCAATAACTTTTTCTTTCCTTTCGTTGTGTCTCTTTAAAAGGGGCGGAGCTTTAGATATCCCCCGATTGTGTTCGCAGGAAAAAGATTGCGTGTTTTATTTCAGGCAAGGCGAATGTCAATGGAAAATGAGGGTGTCTTATGGAAAACTGACTCCCAATTAAGTAATTAGTAGCCATTCTTACTCTTTATTTTCGTTCATTTATTTTGAAGTAATTTTTAAATTGATCGGAAAGTAATTTGAATAATTGGAACGATTATTTAGAACGGAGCAGTAAACGAGTTCATAAGAATTTTTAAAATTTATTTTAAATATTTATTATAGTTTGTTAATAATGCCGAATAAAGGGCCATGTAGTCATATGTTTGGGTATTACGATGTTGAGAAATCTTTTTTCCCTTGCTTACATTAACAAAGGGCTGGGAAACCAACAACCGGAAGCCTCAGGGTTTGTTGGAGTTGATATTTTTCTGTAGTATATCAATTTAGCATTCCAACCAGACCAGAAAAGTTTGTTTTGCCAATTACTTGTGAAATAATGGATCAGAATTTACAAAATTTAAATTTCTTTGGATCTTCACAGCCTTTATTTTTTGTCACGCAATTTCCTATAACAAAATCCCCTCCGGGTTTGTCTTGAGATAAATTTTTTGTCATAAAAATTTTTGTTTTTATTTCAAAAACGACCGGTGGTTTTGATTTGCTATGAGTTTTTAAAAATTGGTGTTTGCAGATTGTCTGAGGTGATTTGTAAATTTTGATCTGTCATGTATATAATCTTATACTTGGTCATGTATAGAGCTCGCGCTTTGTTCGGAAATGGCAAAGATAAGGGCAATCAGCGTCGATGGCACGCTTTTTATTTATCTTTGCAATCATCAGAACCTTCGGCCCCATAAAAATTGTGACGCAATTATTTCTCTTCGTTTAATTATTCAAATGTACATTCGTTTTGTAATTTAAAAGGGGTTTGGCATTTACATTTGTACGGCTTTATTGGTTCCAAAATTAGGTATTATAAACCAACCAAATTTATCGACTTCTTTCTATAATTTTCTTTGAATTGCCTCTTTTTGAATCCAAAGCCTTCAAATTGCAGCAAATCCCTTTTAATTTGCGGACCATGGCCATATTTGTGGCCAAATTTGTATAATATTTTTACTATCCATGATTCTTTTTTCCTGCTTTATATTCATTACTCTTTAATTATTCGTTTTTTACAAAGTTACTTCCCTTCCCGAGTAGTGTTACTATTAAAAATATAACCAAATTTGCTGAAGTCTAGGCGCTTGGAGACTAGTTTTTTATGAGATTCTGCGTAATAATTTATGGTAAATGTGAGAATTTGAGGGGGACTTTGATGCCTTCCTTCATATATTGGATTTGACGTTTTTCTTTATAAAAAGAGATTATTAGACCATCCTTTGATATTGTCCTTGTCATCAACAACAATATTTTTTTCATAAACGACTTGTTTTGGCATTTTCTATATAATGTCATGCTTTTTCAGTCTCAAATATATTCGCGGCCTTGTCGTTAACTCCAGAATCCCTCGATGGAATGTTTACCCGGCTGTGAAGTAATTTTGCCCGAGATTGGAACGGCGACAGTGAAGACAAAGTTTGATTCCTGTCAGTCGCCGGCTGTCCTTTCCTTCTCCGTTCGAGTGAGTGTTAATTAAAAAAGTTATAGAGTTATCTTGTGGGTCCAAGAGAACGAAAACTAGTGATGTTTAAAACAAAAAATTGTCATTCTTCTTCTCATCAGATGATATTTTCGATGGGAGTATTTTTGGAGTTGGAATATTTGGCTAATCTTTTGCTGGCCTCTGAAAGATTACCTCTAAGGCTCTTTTTATTTACGTGAGAAGTCGTAAATGTGAATTTGAAATCCAGACGATTATAACTCTTTATTGCACTAGCAGAGCTCATATAATATAATTAAAATATTATTTATAAGACGTCCTTTCTCCTCCACACCCACTCTTACGATAACTTACGATAAATTCTGATCCAACGTTTTGGAGGTCCCAATGGCGTCGTATCTTGATGTATGTCTAATCATTTAAACAAACAGTTTTTGGGGGCGGCATCCCCCACTTAAGCCAATTATGGGACCGACCTTTGGGATTGAGTTGCAAACCAACTTCAAGTGGTCTTGGAAAAGCATTGGGACATGTTGGGGATTACGTCATCGAATTAGGATGAGGAAAGAGTTCTGAGAGAGGAGTGTGTGAAGTATTTACAACAATTATTAAAGAATTATTTAGAGGTTACCTATAAAACATCATGTCCTTTTACTGCGTAACTAGTACCACCAGTTATTCTTTCAAAATGATCGTAGAATAACTTTTAAATTAATTTCTGTTTTCTTTAAGCTCTGCAGAAGTCCTTAAACTTATTGATATCTCTATAAATCTCGTTGAGAGTTCGAATCTCTGTTTATCAATGTCTTAGCATCCCCATGTCCCTCCATTTTCAGACTCTTGAGGATTGGAAAAGATTAAATTTGACATCACGTCTTTTTTTGCATTTATATCTCCAGCCTTTTAGCCAAAAATATTTTAATAATAGGGATTTAATTGATGGATCCAGAAGGGGAGAAAAGGCATTGCGGAAGATGGGTATTGTCTTCTTATTACATTTAGCGCGCTTCCAATTATTCCCACAATTTGAGTGGAAGAAATATTCGCAAATACATATATTGCGACATATAGGATGGACGCCTCAGGAAAATAAAAAATTTGCAGAAAATTAATATCCTTGTCTAGAACGGTGATTTAGATTATTTTAATCTTTTTTGAACCAGTTCTTTCCTTAAAAGAAATATCAGATGGATACACTAGTTGGATCCTACATGGAAAAGCATAATATCAGCGTATTATCCTGTCCAAATAATCCCAAAAAAGCCGCAAAACGAAGTGCATTATCCCCAAATACGAACAAAGCAGCCATCGCCGGCATTTCAAGGTGTCGCCGTTAATCTTTGGCCTTCAAAAATCTGCAGAATAAGTCCATATCCAAAAAGCAAATAATTAATTAATTTCATGGCTAGAGTAGCCTGGGAGCTCGAGGATTGTGCAATAAACCAGGAAACAAATTGAATTACAGTAACCTTGGACTGTAAGCAGAGAAGAAAGAGTTGCGCAACAGGTTGCAAAAACAGATAATGTGGGATCTCTAAGGACAATGTGTAATCCACTTATTACTCGTGTCTGTCTTTTCTCTTTTTTCGGATTTAATCGCACACTTGTTATGGCCGATGTAAACAGGCCATAAGCATGGATTCGGCCCTCTTATCTGCCCATCTGGTTTCTCTTCCCGGAATCAGAAATTGCCCATGATTAGAGGTCCTCTGGGATTTGCAAAAACGAGAGGAAATGGGGCAAGTGCCGATGAAATTAAAATATAATTTATATTATGGTCTTTTAGGCCCTAAACAGTTCAATTTTAGGGAAAGTTATTATTCAAAGTAAAACCAAAAAAATTGAAAAAGGGGTGGAAGTCAAGTATAAATGTCATGTTCAATATTTCAGAGCGATGGGAAAATCACTTCGCATACTTTCGCCGCCGGAAATGAACTGGAAGTCCGTCCATTACGTAACAATTACTGGCAACTCAATCTCAGGGTCAGGCTCAGACCAATGGGCGATTCTCATCATGCCGAGGCTTGTATGGAGACGGTTCGGACTGGGAATCTGACCTGTTTTATGAACGGAGTCATCCCCGATTCGGCTTCGGAATGCTCTGAGGGTCGGCATGAAGGTAAGTCAAGTTTTGAAAATATACTGTGCATAATGACATAAATCAAACATTTGTAAATTAAATTTTAGCAAACTCTGGTTTTCTGGTTGTTTTATTGTGTGTGATCTTGGTGACGTGCTTGTTGATGATTGGAGTCGCCGTTTGTACAATTATGCATCGATTTTATTCACAACAAAAGTCGGGAGGATCGAGGAAAAATAGCTCATCATCAACGGAAAAGGGGGTACCATTTTTTATTGGAAAACAGTTAATAGTTACAGTCTTTTTACTCCGTCATAATTTTGCTGATTAATGAATTTAATTTTAGAGTATGCAATGCCCATTAGTCGGCGATAAAAATACAGTATGCTCATTAAAGTTCCCGGAAGATCGATTAGAAGTGATCACAGAAGAGGAAGACGAGAAAGAATTCACATCAGAGTGTTCGGAGGTCAATGGGAACGACAAATTATCAGAGGCCATAACAGAAGAGGTCTCAAATCACAGTTCTGGCCAAGGGACACCAACCAGT
Organism: Bursaphelenchus mucronatus; assembly: GCA_025436335.1. Taxonomy (NCBI): domain Eukaryota; kingdom Metazoa; phylum Nematoda; class Chromadorea; order Rhabditida; family Aphelenchoididae; genus Bursaphelenchus; species Bursaphelenchus mucronatus. The sequence continues at coordinate 4,218,855 of CM046358.1, forward strand.
GGACATCGGGCTAGCTTTATTTACAAAAAAGGTGTGTTATCCGACATAATGGGATTTAATATTTTTTATTTTTATCATAACCTCTTGCTCTAGCTCAATATATTCGTAACCTTTTCCTCTTCCAGACCAAGTGATTCTCCCTACCCAACTCCAAGCTCAACGTCGCAACTCCCAGCCACTGATATTTCCGATCGAATCTCCGAAGAAAGCCTTGACAACCTTCGGATAATCTAAATCCACTTTTTTGGTGCTGATCTCCAACGCTCCGGAGTCTAAACTGCCTCCGGCGGTAACGCCTTTTCTCTCGATTACGCGGTCTCATTTTATAAATTTGTTCCCATCCAATTCAGGTATTGTATATCGAATATTTTTGCATAAATATTTGTTTTTTTGAAAGATTTATTGCAAGATGATATTGAGAATAGAGAGATTATTCAATTTCCAGGAAATTTATTGATCTCTCAATCATCGAAGTTACTGTATTTCTAGAATCCAAGTTCGTTTTTGGCAAATTCTTCGGGAGGAAATAGATTGGGCCACTCTTTGTCGTTGGTTTCCTCTGATCCATCGGTTTTCTGAGTTATTTCTTTGGTCTCCGTTTTCTCTCTAAAAACAAGGCCTTCGATTAATAAATATTGGTCAAGAAAACCCCCACAAAAAAACCTAAACTCACACAGACATATCCTCGTTGATCGTTTGGACCTTTCTCTTATCCTCCATGACCGAAGATGGCTGCTGATAACCAGGCAGATTCTCCCAATCATACGGATCAGCAAACTTGATCCCCTTTTTCTGAAGGAGAGAAGTGAAGACTTTGTAAATCATCAGATAATCTGGCCTTTGCTCGTATTTAGTCTCATTCAAATGATCAAATATTTTGATGAGTTCTCGGGGACTATCAGCCAATAACTTCTCGGTTTCTGTACTCGATTTCATCTTGCCAATATCATGTTTGTCTCTGTAAAATCAAGGATAATCCAAATTAATGAATCAAGCGTAACATAAATTCTAGATTAGACGTGCCTCAGTCGATCCCACGGCAAAGGAGCTCTCATCTCACATAAAACATACATCATCGAGCTGAAATAAGATATTATTTAGACCAGTAATTGACATAGAAAATGGTCCATTTATATCATCAATAAAATGCAAACTCACATCAAATCATCTGAGCGCCCCTGTTCAACTCGATCATGAGTGCGAATACTGCAATATTTGGTGGTACCTCTGAACAGACAGTTCTCCCGAGCTTTTCTCATTTCGATTTTCCCATTTGTCCTGAGAACAAACTCTCTCGAGAGCCCAAAGTCCAGAAGATGAAGAATTCTGGCCTCTTTTCCTCGACGGCCAATAGCCAAGTTGGCTGGTTTTATATCACGATGGACGTAACCGACCTGAATAACATTGGTAATTTCAGTGAGAGAAAAACTTGACTCAATGGGTCAAGTTTCCCCCTTCCCCCCGCTACCGTACCCTACCTCATGAAGTTGTTTGAGTCCGTAAAGGATCTGAACACCCAACCGAATCTGCGTTGACACGGAGAATTGTTTTTTGCATTGTTTGAACAGGCGGGAGAGGCTTGGACCAAATAAGGTCATCACCTATAACATGAATAAATCATGTTTCTGCTATCATATTCGATTTGCACCTACCATGTAGCTGTACTTCTCTTTCTTGCCAGCAGCAATGAGTTGTGCCACATATTTCCGACCACTCATTCTTTTCAAAACTTGTACCTCAAGCTTGAGAACACTGCCTCCGGCAACATAATTACTCTCGGCTTTCATCGCGGCCTTGGATCCACTTTTATAATCTTCGACAAGAAAGACAGCGCCACAGCTCAAGAAAATTGAATATTATATTGTACTTGTGCTTGAAGACAATATAATTTGATGTCTTACCCGCCTTCGCCCACTTTGTCGACTATCTTCCATCGTTTTCCAATGATTTTACCGAGTGGTAGATCAACTGGACCGGCATCATCGTGCCTCGGCATTTGGCCTGAGCGAGTATGAACCAACCAAATGGGGGAGAAGAGACCTTTCGAATAAAAACGACCACAAAAAAATCAAATTATTGCCAAAAGGTTCCTTAGCAATTTTCAAATTGAAATAAAATTTAAAATTTATTGGTTTTCAGTTTACCAGAGATCGAGGGGAGAGGGTTAAACAATATTTTCTCATATAAAATTTATATTACTTTCGAATATTTTCGCCCACCACAAGAGCATGCGCTTCTGAGCCAGCCTTTACTTTACAATCGCAGCAACTGGCCGAAGATATCGTTGTTGGTTTCCAATCTCCATTAATTTTCCGTAACACATCCATATTCCGATACCTTTGATGACATTCTCCCCATCCTATAATAAATTATTTTCAATATAAACAACAAATCTCACCTGACAAACAGAACTCATTCTCCTGACAAACAAGTTCATTGACCAGCCTGGGGAAGTAATCTTCAGGAAGTTGTCGCCATGTCCAGCATAACGTACATAGGCTCAGAAAGTCCGGATCCTCATCTTCCATGTCTCCTTTCTCGATACAGTTGATGACAAAACGTTCTCCTACAAATTTACAATAATTGAAGACGTCATTTCTCAAATAAAATAAGTCTTATAAATGCTCACCAAGTTGCGGAGTCTTGACTTCTCTCTTGGCTCGAACTTTAAATCCTCCAAAAATCCCTCCTCTTCCTCCACCACCTCCTCCTCCTCCACCTCCAAATCCTCCTCCGAATCCACCGCTAAACCCACCACCTAAACCACCACCGGTCGAGGCTCCGCCGATTCCGGGAGCGCCAAATCCACCGCCAGGAACACCGAATCCACCCGCCGATGTCCCACCAAAGCCAACATTTCCTCCGCCGCCGGTTCCGCCACCTGCGGCGGGTGCTGAGCCGGCAGCAATACCGCCTTGAACTGCATCGAAAACCCCGCGACCAATCAATTGGCCTGCATTTGGATCAAATCCTTGTTGAAATTGGGGCTGAGACCAAGTCGGTTGCTGGAAAGTGGGCTGGTTCCATGTTGGCTGAGCTGAAATAAGCGTTCAGAATATTGAATCATCAAAATCTATTGCCTCGGGAATTAATTCCACCTTACAAAACAGATGATAAAATTTTTTCTTACTTTGGAATTGAGGTTGCTGAAACTGAGGCTGTGGTTGTAGTTGGGTCTGAGGGAATTGCTGTTGGAAGTTGGGGAATTGTTGTGCTGGAGTTTGCTGTACAATTTGGGGAACTTGAGGTCGTGGTTGGAAGAACTGAGGTCGCGGAGTTTGAGGGAGTTGAGGTTGGAAAAATTGTGGCCTCGGAGTATTCGGGAATTGGGGTCTTGGTGTGTTTGGCAACTGGGGTCTGGGAACTTGTCCTCTCACTCCACTTCCCAGATTGATCTGGCCTTGGCCTCCTCGAATTTGACCACTTCCTTGGAATCCGAGATTTCCTCGACCTCCCCCAATGCTGGTTCCGGTATTTATTCCACCCCTTCCTCCCCCTATGGCTCCTCCTGCACTTACACCACCTCTTCCTCCTCCAAGATTTCCTCCGGCATTGAATCCACCTCTCCCTCCGCCAGTGTTTCCCGAGTTAATGCCTCCTCCTGAACTGCCGCCTTGACCTCCGCGACCGCTTCCGGGCTGATTACCTCTTACTCCGCCTGGATTTTGACCTTGTCCTGGGTTATTTCCTCGGCCGCCAGAGCCTCGGCCGCCGGAGTTTCCTCGATTTCCTCCTGTAGATCCTTCTCCGCGATTGGATCCTCCTCCCTGAAGATAATGATATTACACCATGCAATTTTATAACAAAGTCTTAACTTCCCATCAGTAACTAGACTTACTCGACCTCCCTGACCACGACCACCGCCGCCGAAGCCTCCTCCAAATCCACCGCCAAATCCGCCACCTTGTCCACCACTTTGGCCTTTTTGGTCTCCCGTTCCTGGACCTGACCGGCTTCCCCCGAATCCTCCTCCACCTCCTTGGCCAATTTTTCCTCCTTGACCTGAGTTTTGGCCTCTTCCACCACTCCCTCCTCCTCTATTTTGAAAACCCGGATTAATCGATATCTGATGTTGTCCACTAGATCTTATACTGGACATAATCAAAGGTGCTCCTCGGGCTGCTCGTTGCTCATTGATCCTCTAAACTCATGATTATGACCTTCCCTTTTTATACTTACGTACTTGTTCGACCTGGGCGGCAAAAGGAGAGCGGGGTCGTGCACTAATCGCGGCCCGAAGACCGGCCGCTGAGGCAATGGCTGTGGCTGCCCAAGGAGGGACCGAATTCGGAGGAGGGACCTTAATCAATTGACTGGTTGAAGTTTAAGGATCACATAATCTTTTTTACAAAAATAAAAAAAATCACATACAGGATGACCTTTGCTCAGCCTCAATCTTGGACATAACGCCGGATTAATCTGATCTGCTGTTGGAACGGGGAAAGGGAAGGACAAAGGGCGGCGGAGAAGGCCTATCTGACGTAATCTTACAGCCAGAATAGCCACACATTGACGACATTCCACACTTGTACAGGAAAATGTTCCTCCAGACTGGAATCATGCCAAATTACAATAAGAAATGTATAGTAAATTAAGTTACAATAATATTAGCAGCGCTATTTCTCGTATTAAACCCATTCATGGTCTGATCTGCGAATGAAATCATAGCTTCCTCGATTGAAACTGCCTGCCATCTTGAGTCGTATGTCACACATTTATCAGATCCCGGCAAATGAACGCAGGGACACTAAAAAAAGCGGAATTGACAAACTCTAACAAACAAGCAATCTAAAACAATATAAAAAGTAAATAATTAAAGCAAAAATTATACTCAAATACCTGTTGAATTCGATTTCCAGATGATTTTTGTTGCACCAGTTGCATAAATGACAAAAGAGAGTTACCGTAACCATCATGTTGACCATAAGGAGTGAAAGACTGGACTCTGGCAACTGATTGAGTAAGAACTTGACTCTCAACAAAGGAGAATCCATAGAAAAATATAATTAAATCCAATAATGGTTTAGGTTCCGGAGGTCTCATTTGGTCTACTGTATGAGGTATCTAAATGATAATATTACTTTTTTGCAAAACCAATTACTCGGTAACGGTCACGGTTTGAGAAAAATTAGAAAGGTTGTAAAAAAGTTATCGCAAAATAAACTGTCAGGCAATTGATTGTAATGTTGGAAAGAGTGTTAAACTGCAAAGCCAGAGGGAAGACAGAATCATGACGTGGGCTACTTGAATATTACTTATTGCTTATTAGCAATAACAAAATTATTACCAAGCATCAAACTATTCGTTAGAAATATTATTTTCTCCTCACTACTACGCTCTTCGACTCCCTTTGCGAAAGCAACTTTTGACCACTTAAAAATACAATGTCATAAAAGTATAAACATTGTAATTTTACGTAATGTACTATGTCTTATATACTTTGAATCTCTAATGGACATGTATAATATGTTTTCTGTTCCTCTCTTTGCTCCCCTCCACTACAACGGCTGAATCAAAACTGTAGAGCGCGATAAATCATTGCAACAGGCGCCGTATTAAATAAAAACGCATTAAGTGAACCAGAAGACCTTACTTTATTTCATTTGATAGTAATTTCCGTCAAGTTTCTTCCGAGGAACCCAAAACTCGTATCATGGAAAAACATATACGCTTGAATAGTTATGGAACTGCAGGAGGGAAAAGGGAGTGTAGCTTCATTGTATTCGAATTACAAACAACTGAATTACGGTAGCGTGGGAGGAAACGCAAGTGTCAAGTGAGGGTTTAAAAAGTAAAAAGGCCTTGTTTAGATATTGCAAAGATAACAAACGCATCTATAATACTTCGAGCATTACAATAATTAAAAACAAAGTGAAATAAAAAACAAATACTTTTCATTTTCCGATAAAATTAATAAATTACTCATACAAAAAAGGTCGGAAAAACGGTTTCTTGATGCTTTCTTAAATAAAAATTCTATGTTCAAACCGTCTTTTACACCCTACACTTATATTCCAATTAAACATTAGCCGAATCCGCAAATGCTGACCTCGAGGTGATCCCAAAATTCCACCAATTCCCGCAAGAAACCAACAAAACCCCTTAAAATAAGCCAATTTTCGCCTCCCGAAGACGCTAATCATCGCTGAACATGACCTCTTTGGCTACCAGAAACCGGTAACTCGCTCCGCCTGACGACTTCGTTACTTACCTATTTCGAAAAAAATAAAACCAGGGGTTGCAATCACACAAAACGGTTTATATCATCACTTTAATAATCGGTCCGAAATATAACAAAACCACATAAATTAGAAGGCTGGAGATGACTGGAGGGAGGTTGGAGATCTGGGGATTTATTCTTCCATGAAATGATCGCCAGGTTTATCATCGGAACCGTTTTGTTCTGAAATTTGCATAAATTAATAAACTATTATAAGAAACCATAAGCCCTCAAAACCTGTATTCCGAGCCATTAAAAATATTATATTACTGTATTACTATAGTCATTACCAATATTTAAATTTCCGACGATTCTCTCGAGATTCGCTCTTCCCTCATCACTCAGCTGCACCTCATCGTCCATGGTCTCTTGAGAGTACCAATCGCCTGAAGCTTGAAGCTCATCGACATCGCCTTGCATCAGAATTGATTCTCCATAATCATCGGCTTGATCATCATCTGGATCGGGATTCAACATTTGACATTCCTGTATCAGATTCATCAGAAACGGTACTATAAAAGTGGATAAATTACTTCTTACAAGCAGACAAGAGAAAAGTAATCAATCCTTGATGTTACTTACAACTAGTGACGTCTTCCGGAACAAATCTGACAGTGGCTGTGGGATTATCATCCTCCTCCTCTTCCTCTTCGCTATTTCCGTTAGCTGGTCGAGTTATCTGAACATCTAAAAGACTAAAAAATAATACTTCATTCATACCTGTTTTATTCAGATCAACAACCATAAAAAGAGCAGGTTCCGGCTCTGTCTCTGATGCCGCTGTCTGTCCATAAACACCAATTGATGGATAAGTCAAAGTGAATCCAGTCTCAGTACCGTCTTTTATCCAAACAAAAACTCTAAATAACGGATAAATCCCAAATGTAAAATCTCACTGTTCAGAGATGTAGAGGGTTCCAACTCCAAAGTTCTGGCCATCCCATTGACATTTAATCTGACCAGATTCATGTCGAACATTTTCCGTGGGTTCAGATAAGCGTGTTAGGTTGATCAAGGTCATCTTTCGTTACCCCTGAGCTCAAAAAAAATTATTTTTCGAAATATTTTTAGCGGGATAAAAAGCGAGCTGCGCCCGAGTTTCGACTAAATGCAAGCAAAGTCAAAATTATACGAAAATTTATCTAAATTATACGAAAATTTATCGAGTCTGATCACCGCGATCCTTTAGATACGAATTGTTGTAACATAACCCATGCCCAAGAAAACAAAAAGTTATAAATACATTTAAATTTATTTAGGGGAATTGAACCGATAAATTACTGAGCTTCGACGGCTGGCGCCGCGTTCTTGATCCGTTCTAAGTAAGGGGCAACTTCTTCATCGTCCATCACTTTGAATGGCTGGTTCTTTCCAACGATAGCGATAGAAGTGTTCTTCTTGGTTAGAGTATCTTCGTTAGGGAGCGTGTCTCTCAAGGCCAGCAATGCGTGTTCGATCAGCTGGTCAACATTAGCTGAAAAAAACCAATTTTATTGTCACGTTCAATAAAGTTAAACCCTAAAATCTTGACACTTACATTCCTTGAACCGTTCCAAGTTCTTTTCAAGATACGTTCGAGCACTTTGAGATCGAGCTCCTATGGAAGCGGCCAGACATTCCACAACCTCTCCAGATGGATCTGTTCGAACAACATGAGTTCCATTCCTCTGCAAATTGAGATTATAAGAATACCATTTGCACTCTGAGTTCAAATAAGGAGCAATGCAACCTACATCATAACCGGCCAAGACGAGACCAACTCCAAATGGTCTTCTTCCGTAATATTGGGTGTTGGCCTGAAGTTTGAGTTGAATTCGGTTATTCAACACTTGAACGGGGACTGGTTCTTTGTAATCCCATCGCCAAGACGAACATTCCGTTTGGAGGAAACGCCTAAACCAAGAGATTTCCAAAAAAATTATAAACTTACGCCAAGATTCGACCATCAGAAAGGAGACCTGCAATGGAGACTCCAGAATGTTTGTCCAGTTCATAAACCTTCTTTTGATGAGAACACAAGTCATTGGCAGCTCTCTTTAGGGCAACAAGTACGGCATGAGTGTTACTTTTGATACCCACAGTAGCCGAACCCTGCTTCATCGCCTCCACGGCATAATCAACTTGATGCAGACGTCCCTGAAAGGTAATTCAAATTAAAACAATCTCCGTACACTCAAAAACAAACTCATGGTAACCACAAAACTATTCAACTACCGTATTAGAAACATCAGTTTCTCCCGACTATAACATAAGGAAACACCTAGTGTAACATCTGCTATAAATACCTGAGGACTCCAAACTGTCACATCACTGTCGTACTGATTGCGGAACATAATTGTTAACGATGTTCACCTTGTTCAGCAACAACTTTTTATTTATAATTTTTGACAAAAAAGAAATCATCATTGGCGGTTCGTTGTTTTCGTGGCGAGACGGACCATGTTTGTGGCAAAGCGATAAAATACGGTACAAAACACGTAATGTCAAAAATATTTTTTTCGAGCGGAATCCGTCTGTATGCAAATTCGTTTTCTGTTTGACCAGACTTTTTCGTTTTTCTTTACTCTGAGTTTGTCGGTCGTTTTTTCAGTTTTTTTGTGGTCAAAAAAACTCGGAATATATTGAGAATGAGTGCTGTGGAAGCTGAACTGGCTCCAACACCACAACCTGAAGAGGAAGTCGAGGACGGCAGCGAGTCTGCTGAGGTAAGTATAACTTTTCAGTGCTTCTTCAAGTTTGTGATGTTGCCTGTTTTTTTTTCAGAAATTATATGTTTTTTTGCGATTTTAAGCTTTCTGTCTCAGTTGAATCATAAATGTAGTGAGTGTCAATAATATCTTGTGTTTTAGTCCCCGGAAGCAATAATCCCTGTTACATCGGTCCTTAATCAAGCCTTTCCCCTTAAAGATGTCTGGTCATTCTGGTATTTGGACAACAGGAAATCTTTAGACTGGTTGGAGAGGTTGCACAACATCTGCAAGATCGACAGTGTCGAAAGCTTTTGGGCGTAAGTTTATGTTGACGCCTTTTAGCCCTCTTTTCTAGGTTAATGGATCATATCAGACCTCCCTCAGTGATGTTTCACTGCGATTATTCGTTGTTTAGAGATGATATTCAACCTGTTTGGGAGGTGGATGAGAACAGAGAAGGCGGTCGTTTAGTGTTGTTGGTGAGCTTAATTCTAAAACTTTTTGATTGACTTTTATTTCGAGGGTATTAGATATATATAATGATGCAATGTTCTTAGATTCAAAAGTCCGAAATGGAATACTTAAACGAACTATGGGAGAAGCTGTTAGTTGCGTTGATTGGCAATCGATTCCGTGAACACACAAGCTCAGTTTGTGGTGCTGTATGTAATATTAGACAAAAGGGATCGAAGATAACTTTGTGGACTTCGAAAGCTTCTGATGTCGAGTCCAACAAGGCGATTGGGTATGTTCCTTTGTTTCTTTGTTATGCATTTAGGAGTTCCTGTTCTGTCCCGGCTTGATTAAGGTTGATCTTATTTTAGTGGGATTCTTCGCGAAGTCTGGGAAGAATCGCATCCTCGCTTTATTGAGAAACGAAAAATCCGATACGAAAGTCATGCCGACGCTCAATCCAAGCAGGGAAGTGCTACTCCCCATAAATTTGAGTGTTAATTGTTGATTTATTGACCGAAAGAAATATATCTTCATCTATCACCATGGAGTTCGCCGAAACGGGGTATTTTCTTCCATTGTAATTTGATATTATATGAATCCATATGATTTTTTTCTGTTCTAATTGTTAATTTTACTTTAATCGTATTTTTTCGATAGGGGCTTTTTAGTGTCAAATGTTTAAACGGAAAAATTTTTGTAAAATAAAATGTCGTCTACCACTTACAATCAGTTTATATTTGTACTATCACAGTTTTTGTTAGAAAGTGATCATAAATAACATAGAAATCTAGTTATCCCTCTTCTAATGGTAGTAATGCAATTAGTTTTCAAGGTTGCAATCGGTCTCGGATCCACTGGTTGTCTTCCCCGAGTCTGAATCTTATCCGATCATGCAATCGGTCTGACTGTCCTTGCCAAAACTCGAAGTAATTCGGTTTCAAAGTATACCCAGTCCATGGTTTTGGTTTAACGAGGATCTCTGGGCCTTCAACTGTCACCTTCTCTTCCAATATCCTCCTTCTGTCTTCTAAAACCTGTAGCAAAAAGTATTTTAATCCGTTTTTCATGTCATCCTCAAGCCTATGATAATCACCCACCTTTCTCGATTCTACCACTTCACTTTGATTGCTGATTAGTCCCCCGATCTTACTGTGGACAGGCCGACTGTTCCAATAATGAACGGTCTCTTCTTCTTTTACCTCAACCAACGTTCCTTCTAATCTGACCTAAAACAGCTACATCAATGATAGGGAAAATAAACCTTTAATCTTTATTAACATTTCTCACCTGTCGGTTGACAAAAGGCCAGTAGAAAGTCATGGCTCCATTGTTGTTGGCCGCGATTTGCTGACCTTTCCTGCTGCCGGAATTTGTGAAAAAAGTGACCCCTTCATTATTGTAATACTTGACCAGAACCATGCGTGATGATGGTTTGTTGTCTCTGAAATATAGAAATGTTACTAATACTCGATTTTCTCTTTAATTATGATATTTTATTCACTTACACACAAGTTGAAAGACAAACGGCATTCATTTCCTCATAAGTGACATTACTTTGCGCTAAAACATTGGAAAACCATATGTGGAATTGATGAAAGGGATCGGTCGAGCAATTTTCTTCGACGAAATAGGGCTCGGCCACATTCAGATATTGTTTTCGGACTCCGGAGACATCCACTGGCTGGAATTCGTGAGGAGTGTCCATCCCCAAACACCACCGATTTCTGGGAATTTGCAAAAAATAATGCAAACTAAGCCGTAACGCGGCTATCATAAAGGTCCAATAAGGCGGTGCCAGAAGGAAAAAGGCGTTGGGAAGAGATCGCCAAACAAAATATAAAAACGAACACTCGAAGAACAGAAGGAAAAGGGGAAAACGATTGGGACTCCAGACTAGAAGGACGCGGTTATGACAGACAAAAAAGATTGGTCAATACTGTTTTTATAGTTTGGAGATAGGGTCAGCGATAGCGATAGTGCAAAACGATGGATATCGGGATAAGAGCAAAGGAAGGGCATCATTTTGCAAGAGCAATAATCACGTTTTTATGGGGTTTGACGAGAAAAATAAAGATAACCGTAAAGTCATCGCATCCATTTTTTTGCATTACTTTCGTATTTCGCCAATAGATCCTTAGAGACTAAACATATTCCGGTTATACGTATACATAGCCAGCCACATAAATCGGCATAAAATCACCCAAATAATAGAAAATTTGAGATGATGTCAGCCGACCAGAGTCGTAAATGTTTGTAAAATTTGGAATTGGATGGTGTAATATTTTTACTATTTTTTCTTTCGTTAAGCGCTTTTCCAAATAAATCGTGGTAATTTACACGTAACTGCGCCACTCTAGAATACAAAAAAGCGGGACCCTCACGATGAAAAATAAGAGATCGCAAGATGATTAAAGCTTTTTAAGTAAATTAATCGAAAGATTTATCATCCTACAAATATCAGATCGCCATGATACCTGATCGTCTGTCTTGTGATCACAACAAATAAATATCACGCGAAAGCAGCAATATTAAATATGTATAAAACAAAGTCTAGTTCCGTGTTAAAAGAAGTCCTTGAAGTAAATTTTTCTTGTCTTTCTTAAGCCTCGTGGTAAAAAAATATAAATATTAGGCATCTTGAAGCCCCCGAGAAACGGCCTTTCCCCGTTTGTGAGGGCTGGGGCGCGTATTCCATCTTTTTGCCAAAGTTTCCAATACTTAGTGATCGCAAAAATAAAAGTTGGCTCAGGACTACTCGAAAGCAAATACCAGGCGGGTCAAAAAGTCTTGACATTCGCGCGACAAACAATCGGCGGGCTGCGAAAAAAGAGTGCACTGTGCACTGTTTACTCTTTTCAAAAGCATTCATTTTGCACTGTGCGTGCGCACCGTGAATTTTACTCGTCGCCGCGCGACATGTTTTTTGCGCGACGGCGGACGGTGCAGACATGTCAAGACTTTTTGGTAGCCATTTTATTTATATCAGAAAAATTTGGGGTCTCAGGATTAAAAAAAAAATTTTTTTTAATTCTGTAGCGTCATTCTCGAGTCATTATTACACGCATAAACTAACAATACTGAGGACTTCGTCGACCACGCTGTGAATTTTATATTGAAAAATGGTGTATTCTCTGCTACAATCTCCGGTAAAATGAAAATGAAACAACTTTCCGATTTCGAATAGAAACGGATTTGGCTGCATACGGTGGCGCGGGGAACACTTGACTCAGTACGTCAAACGTTTGCCTCATGCTAATCACAATGTTCTCTTAACTCGGCCGCGTCCACCGTAATGTAACACCAGCCAACTTGGACATTGGACATAGAGGAAAATAGGTCAGAGTCGTTTATTTTCTTGGCTTCTGTTTGTTTCAAAGGTCTGTAAGATGGAAAATGGAAAACCAAGTTGAGGGGAGCTCCGAAGAACGGCCGTTTTGACGGTTCAGCAAAATTATTGTAATATTTTCAACCATGAACGAGTCGGACGAGGGCGCTTCGATAATCTGTTGAAACTTCCATTCTTTTTGCAAAAAATCTCAATTTTTTTGCGTATAAAATGGATCCCTAGTTTCGCAGAGGGTGGGCGCAGCGCGGCCGTTTTTTTTGATCGTAGAATAAAACCGAGAGAGAATCTGAAATCAAACACACAATTCAGATGAGTCAACTGAGGTGGCGATGTCTGAATGCACCCCATTAAGGCCGCGGACGAGGTCCTTGAGTCTTCTGGGCGACAAAAAGCGAAACGTAGGTGTTCTTTCATGGCTTCCAGGCCATGGATCTTGTCCAATTCCTGTACCAAACTATTTCTGAATGCTTTCAATTGCAGAAATCAACAGTTGAAGAAGGGTGGGAGTTGGTGGATGATGTTGAGGTTGCCGAACAAGCAGCCAATTTGAGTAATTGGGAAAGGGATGCTGGATTCAGAACTGTAGGTATTCCCTTTTTATTCTCAGTTTTTGGGGTGTTATCGATTGACAGAATGATCGTTTTATCTTGTTTATGACTCTGTCGTTTGCATAATAGTGTCGTTACAGGAAAACATCCACCTCTACCTCAGCGATTTGTATTTGATATCCGCGGAACGTGAAAGATGGCGAAGGTTTACTGAAGGCATCGACTTCCGTGAGGATCCAGGTTCTATTACTCAAGCCGAACACGAGAAGGCGATTCATGATCATTCGTCATCAGTTCCTACTTACGAAGAGCAGATACTTATTCATTCGGATCAACCATCAACATCTAGTGCAACATCAATTGAAACAGAAGTATTACAGCGTAATGAGAGCATAGAACAGTCGGATAAGACGAATGAGGGAAGAGACAGGAACTCTGATGATGTAGTGAAAGCGTTGTTGGATTATTTTGATAAGAGGAATCGAAAAAATAATAGGAATACCGATGAGGATCTACTATGTATTATCATCACTCATGAGAATGCTCCAGTTGAGGTAAGCCAAGTTTCTTTTATGTGATGAACTTACTTGTCTATTTTATATTTTATGTATTCGCTTTAGCTCCTAAAAATGGCCAGTCATATGCCGATTCCACCGGATGAGCTCTTCTCAAACTCATCTCCTGTTAATCTTCGTGGTTCCATGGCTTGGAAACCTTTGAGAAGAAAGTTTATTTTTGACTTGGAAGAGCCAAAAGAGTAAGAAATTTTATAGCTATTATTTGTTTTTTAGTTTTCAAACGTTGCTAAAGGAACAAAATAATTGTTGCGGAGGATGTGGAAGGAAGATGGATAAGATTTACGAAAGACGAGCTCGGATTTGTTATTACTATAACAAATTGTTTTGTCAGTGTTGTCATCGAGGCGCCAAGTCGAGGATTCCGGCGAGGATTTTGCATCAATGGAATTTCAAGTAGGCCGTTTTGGTTTTAAATTTATATCATTTTAGAGAATACCCTGTTTGTGACGTGGCCGAGAGTTTCCTCAGAGAGAACGAATCCCTTCCAGTATATGATGTTTATGCGATTGAACCTGGCCTCACATTAAAGGTGAAGAACCTCAGGAAAGTGCGGAAAACTCGTCTTGTCATCTCCCATCTGTGGCAATTTATACAACTTTGTCCTCGAAGCACCGACATTGTGACCAAAAATGGAATGTAAGGATTTCCTGTTTTGTTGTCTCGTGTTTCCTTTGTCTTGTTATATTTTTAATTTTAGACTCCGAACGATGTTTGAGTCAATTCCTCCAAGATTTCGAAGATTGGATGAGGTCTGTGTATACTCATTACTGGACTTTGAACGAATTGAAAATGGAAATCTCATCGAAATGCTGGAGCCGCTGGAAAAAAGAGGAATTGAGCATGTTGTTAGTTGTAATGTAAGTCTTATTTATTATATTCTCTATAGTTTTAGATATGTGAACAACGTGGTTTCCTCTGTCAGATATGTATGCAGCCCAAGGATATCATCTTTCCATTCCAAATTGACAAGATATCTCGATGTGAAGGTTGTGGGTCACTTTCCCACAAGAAATGTTATAATCGATGGATGAAAAAGTATTCCATTTTGCGGTGTGGAAGATGTGAGAGACTAAGGAAGAAGAGGTATGTAGAAATACAATTATTGGTAATGTTATATAGATTTAGACTCAGTCATCAACAACACGATTCGAGCAATTCGGATTGAGATGAGTATCATTCTGACGGCTGTTCCTTGTATATGTATGTGTATATGATGTGTAATATCGAGAGATACTGTAGATTGCTCATTGTAAGGAATTAAATGGCTTCACGGGTAGTTCCAATAATTTAGTTATCATCATCTTGTATATACCGATTTTTAGCGATCTTTTATTTTCTAATAAAGTTTTTACAGATTTTTGTTTTTGGGTTAATCCTTAATGCCAGTAGGAGTCTTACTAATAGTTATAATTCCGATTTTATCTGATCGCAATCCCTAACACATGTTTTTTTAAATTTCATTATCCTATCATGCCTTTCGTTTCTCGCACATGACACAAACACCAAGACCCGTTTGCTTTGCCTGCTACAAGAATGTCATAAACAATTGTTTCATTCGTTTGTGTTGAGAGAACTTTAAGGTCGATCGTTCCCCCCTGCAGATTGGTTGCATACGGCCGACGAAGGGAAGGAGAAGGGGCCACGTGATGTTTTGTTTTCGAAGCCATCGTTCCTCATGGCTTTTTTCTTTTTCTGCACCGTGCGAAAGGAATCGGCGTGATCACTCGGGGCGGACCGAATAGAAAAATGAGGGGACTTTTCCGGACATGATTGGACCTCGAGGTCGGGGACTCCGATTTTGATGGGTTTTTAAACTTTCGTCGTTTGAAATATCCTAAAAAGTTTGATCTTCGACTTGATGTCTAACAATAAGTGGGATAATTTGACTTAAAAAAATCAAATGTTTTTTATGTACAGTTTACAGCTGAAAACATTCTATCTGCCAGATGGTAACCCTGATTTGCTAAAACATTTTGTCTCTCTCCTTTTTACACACTATTTCCTTCCCGAAAACAGTTCCAAATTCATAAAAAAAGACGTAATCAGCAACTCGATCCATTCTGATTACCGTATCCAGCACCCAAGAGTTGTGGTTTCGTTGAAAAGGGGCCTTGAGGGTGAATGATAGGCAGGGGAAAGGGTATTGCTGACCTTACTTAGGAAACGCCGAACCTTTAATGTGTTTTTATAGGGATTTAAAAATAAAACGGAAAAGAAATTCGAGCAATCAAAAGGCAACGTGGAAACCGGGTGGAGGAATCCAAATGGGGTTATCAAGGCGTTTAAACACTTCTTAAATGGGCTCAGAAGGGCAATTATACGAATGTTAGTTGCAAACCCACTTGGTTATGGTAGAAGACAGATTTCTTTTGATTTTGCAAAATATTTTTTAGCGATAGAGAAGAAGAGAGTTTACAATTCAAAAGGAACTCAAAATTTACTTCCTATCTTATCCATGGAGAGTATAAAGATTATTTTTTTCGAAGCACACGTTACCGTATACCATTCATTTTTTATATTTTAATTTTTTTTATTTCTCGGTAATTACCCCCAAATACTATACATTCTCTCAAACCTTTTTCGTTTTTTTGTACCCAAACCTATTTTACCGTATCCCTCATCATCAGACATGACAAAACGGGCCCGGCCCGTTTAAAGTTGGGCAAGGCCCGGCCCCGGCCCTTTTTTAGTTTAAAGTTTTTACTTTAAACTAACATCATGACGTTGTTCGCAGTACTCGAATTAGTCCAAAAACGTTTTAAAATTTAAAAATCGATCAACCTATACCCAAGATATTGTTGATTTTTTTTTTGATATTATCCATGATTTGTCTTTCGGCGAAAAAGATGATCAGATATTGGAAATATATGCAAAAAAGCTGAAAAGCATCAAAAATTTGACGATTCGGAAATGATAATCAGACTCGAAAATTTTTTGTAAAAAAAAAAATTTTTTTTGCGAAAAAATGACAACAAAATGCCAAAAAAATTTGGCACCTAAATTTTTCGTTGCAAGACAAAATTTTTTTTTGAAAAAAGGGGCCGGGCCGGGGGGGCCAAAAGAACGTTAGGCCCTCGGCCCGGCCCGTTTAGAGTTGGGCCCGGCCCGGCCCTTTTCAAAATTTCCAAAGCCCGGACCGGCCCGCCCCCTTGCCATGTCTGCTCATCATTTTTTCCTTGCAATTTACATTTGTTCCCGGCCTAAAATCCCCATAATATTGTCATCCTTGACATCACAGACCGTATATCCATTGTTTCCCTCGACTTAATTAAAGCAACATCTTCTCGTATTTCCGTAAACATCGCTTCAAGCACATGGGGAGAGCGCGGTTTGATTGTTTTTGAGTACTTTGGAATGCTCCGCCTCTGCTCCGATAGGATGATTTCTGCAAGAAGAATCTCAATTTAGTTTGTTTTTGGAACAGTTTCTTAGATTGTAATGAAGATTACGGTAATTGTAAGGTCCGCGTGAGAGTTTCATTTGTTTAGAACGGGATTTTTGTTGTTTCTTTGAGCCATGTTTTTCCTGCTTATTTGCTCTTAAAAATTGAAAATTCACTTTTTTTGTGGAAAAAATCATATGGAAGGAAAGTAGAGGCATAAAAGATCGTTGAGCAGCTATTTTACACGCTTAAAGCATATTAAAAACAATTAAAATAGTTTATGAAGCCCCATTTTAATATTATATAACCCAAAAATTATGTTATACTTGATCAAGTATAACATATAACCTTGATCAAAATGTCTTGATTTCAAATGTTTACTTTAAATGGAAGTAAAATATTTAACTCCATTCCAAATACTGTTTCGGTCTCCATGTGACTCTTTGCATGTGCTCTTTCTTTTGTAATTTCATGTACACATTAGCCCCCAAAAAAGGCGAAACTTTTTCAATTTCTGTCCATATAATTATCATAATCAGTCCACTTACAATTGAATTCTCAGCTAATTTAACCTGTATTCGTATCTCTTATCTAATCACTGGCTACTGTAACAATTAATTGCGTTTAATTAATCCTCATCTTTCTGGTGGCCTTTTGGCCTTTTTTTGTTTGCTGTTCATTTGCACTGACCTTTCCTTTCATCCAAATTCTCTGTTTTTCTTTTTTTTGCATTGCTTTCCCCATCTTTTTTCCCCTTGGGGAACACGTGGTCCGAAGCGGAGGGGGCCTGATCAATCACATTTTTTCCCTTTCCCCCTCGATCTGATCGTTTTAATGATAAAACATTCGCCTTTCATTTGATCCCATAGTTTTCCTAACACTTCGTCGCTTTGCTTCCCTGTTTACACTCGCATAATATAACAGATTGCAGTCTTCTCTTCTTTTTTATAAACTTGTTAATATTGAATATAATGAGTTGAGAAAAAAGATGATCTATGAACTCTTCAGATCACGCGGATCTGTATTCCCGTAACTTTTTTGCTTTCAAAAGTCTTTATTTCTAGTAAGAAGACAGGCGATCAGACTGACAAAACAAACTCTAAATCGTGTAGTTTCAATGAGATTTTAATCTTTGCTCTCTTAGAGGTTGCCGGAATATTCTTTGATTGGTAATGTAGTTTAATAAAAATAGCATTTTACAAGTGCATACTTTAAGAAATCGTGATCTAGATATTAATTTAGACATAAAGCCAAGACTGTAAAACTAAAAACAACTCTGCCAATCACACCCTTTACAGTTGCGAAGGGAAAACAGTTGGAATAGCAACATTACTTAGGGGAAACGCTTGGTTTGTAGACACCTTCAGTCATTTGGGTGGGCTAATTAAAATTCTCTGAAAGGTTGACGTGCGTCTCTTTTTTTGGGGCGAGGGATAGACCAAGAAAGGGTGATAAAGAAGGTCTCAATAACCACGCTCAACCCGGAGATTCCCTTTATTTTCTTGATATTTAAAACTCTCAGCTAAGTAAAAGTTGCTTTCTATCCATTTTCGGAAAACTTTTTTACAATTGCAACATCTTTTAAAACTTGAGGTTTTATCAATATTTTTTGCGTATTGAGAGCATTTGTCCCAAATCATGGTGAAATGTTACCCTTTCTTTTCCTGACCATGTGGAATTTAAATTAAAACCGAGCACGTTTTTCCTGCACAAATAACTGAATTTAATTCTTGGCCCACAATTAGATTTCCATCTTATTTTTGGCCAAGTTTGGGGGGAAGAAAGAAAAAAAGGAAAAGAACGGCATGCAAAAGGGAGCACGTGCCCGCAGGAAAAAACATTCATTTCTTGGACTCGGAATGCCCTCGAGGGATAAATACGCAAAACCTTTGAGGTTTTACTTTTTCCTCAAAAGAGAAGCAAGGAAAAATAAATTAAGTACAAGTAAATCATAAAAAAAAGTTGATAATTTTGATGATAAAACAATTGAATCCCATAAAGAGTTGTGTTCTAAACACTGTGCAATAATCCCTTCCAGAATCCCCTCTCCGGAGTCTCCAACAATCCATGTTTTATGTTTTATATTTGTTTTTTCGATATTTTCTTCTTTTCTCTTCCGTCTCTCTCCGTTTTTTCAATTCTTTTCCCAAGAATTCCTCTCGAGTCGAGAAGCACGAGAACCGAGAAGAAGGAAGCCGAGATGACGTTAAACTCACGCTGCCCCAATCTCTTTTCCTTTTCTTGCCCTCAAGCGTTGCAGTTCTATTTCCTCGGGGCATTTGCACAAAAACGCAAAAACATGTGGCCTGAGGGGTTCGCGCTCTTACTTGGTACAAGCTTTGTGTTCGTCCGGCTCTTCATTTTGATAGTATAAAAGAGGGGGAGGGGGGATACGAAAAAGAGGGGAAGTGTTAGTTATTAATAATTGTAAATTACACATCAGAGGTATTATTATTGTATGGATAACGTTTTATCTTAGAGCTGTTATAAACATTCTATGGGTTTAAATAAGTGTTTTTATCATTACGAAGACTTCACATCACAGAGACTCTCTGGTAAATGTAATAATAATTTTTTTGTCGTTTCGCAACAATCTTCGTCATGGATAATCTAAATTTCCGTTGAAAAGCCCACATAACTTTTTACAATCTATTTTTACTACGTTTTTTCACTATATAGATCATAAATCTTACTATCAACTCGATTTCTCCGTTACTCTGACTTAAGTTTATAAGTAATTTATCATCCAAAATTTCCATCGGCCTTTGAAAACACGTGATATTTTTGTTGAAAACATCAATAGATACGATCTCTTCGGGCTTTCTTACTGTTGGAGAAGGTGTAATATTTTTTCCTAAATTTACCTAACGTTATATCTGAAAGAAACTTAATATTTGAATTTTTATGGTGTTCAACACTTGGACTGTGTCATAATACACCTAAAACATTTTCAAGTCTCGGTGCCCTAATCTCATTCTCTCATTTAGAGATACATGACAGAGATATTAAGGTGATATTTATATTACACTTGGTCTAAGGCTACATCAATGGGAATAAGGGTCTTTTTAGGGGGACGGGGACCTTTATAATACCTTAATTTGAGTCCAATTACTTTCTTCGAAGATATTTTACGGGTTTCTGGGATGGCCCAGTCTTTAATTCAACCTGCCTGCCCTGAGGTAATGATGTTTATAATCCGAATTCTTGTCTGATTAATGATAATTCGAGATTAGAAGAATGTCAAAGGCTTAAATCTACATGTTCTCGATCATGTTGGGGGAATTTCGAAAGTTTTGTCTATGAAGAAAGTAATGTAATGTTTTAGTATCTTTTAAGAGTATATAGATGATTGATCTAATAACCTTTGTCTTTACGAAGTAACGAGATATATAGTCTATAGTCAAATGTATCTGCAAGTCAAACTGTACTATATGTTTTTTCTCTACTGCTCTCCCTTTCATCATTAATTTCTTGGCGGACTTAACATGTACCCATTTTTTTATTTCCAAATCCCCCTTTTGTGGCATGTATTACGTATTTTACAAATCTCCATCTTTTATTTCGATGTCATTTATAAAGATTCTAATGTTTTTATTGAGTTCGCTTGTGACTTTAAATTAAATCGTTATCTGACTAAAGACCTGCATTTCCGATTTTTGAGTTGTATTTTAAAATTATTTACAGTAATATTTGAGTACGAGCGTTATCCCCAAAGCGTCAAAAATAATGATACTTGTAGTAGTCTTGCTTTTTGTCCGTTGTAAAATCCAATTACAAAACGGATCGCGCATGGTTTTGTTTGCAGGCATTTTTGAGTTTTATGAGTGAATCGTGGGCGTTTGCACAGTGAGCCATGAACTGTTCAAGTCAGAGTAATGCAGAAATCGAGTTGACGGTGGTTTGCTTTCCGTTTGCTCGGCACAGAAAGAATGAACTGTCGCGGCCAAACGATGGTGCATTTTAGACAAGAGGCACTGCATCGTGCAGATTCCCCAAAGAGAACGCACAGTCCAAAGGGACGTTTAGTTTTTTGCACAGTGCGTTCCGAACTTACTCTCTCCTTGTTTAGCACACCTTGCTCTTGCAAGTTGTAACCTTTGACGTCTTCGTTCGTTCTATCTTTTCCTATAAGCACATGTCCATCGAGTCCGGTTGCATTCCTTTTTATTAACAACTCCTCTCAAATCACGACAATAACAGTTGTTATCACCGATCTACGGGCACGAGGGAAAACAGAAAAAAGCGGCGATAAAAGGGGATTCTTTAGGTAAAAGGAAAGAGTTCCCACGTGATATTGGAGGGGGCCGAGTTGTTTATTGGATGAAAACCATGTGTGGCGACACTTCCTACGGAGAAAAAAGAAATCAAAATAGGTAGGATACGAAGGAAATTTAACTATAAATAAGCTTTACGGTGTTTTGATGAGCTTATATTACATTAGACATCAAAATTTTCAAACATTCTTATTTGTGATTTTATTTTTACTGTCTTCCGGTCATGATTACGCATAATACTGTCGACTCTCTCTGATAGCGTGATCAACACGTTTTTTCGATAAGTTTGAGATCCTTCCAGAGTAGTTTAGTCACGCTTCCATACCCAGTAATGTACTTCTGACATTACTTGTGGGCATGTGGGTACAATTACATTCTTCTGTTTTGCTTTTCGTATTTCACAACTCTAAATGCCATTAGTTACCGTATCTTTTTTGCTTTACAATTTTTATTTTTTTCAATAATTGGCTTAAAAATTTTTTTGTTTTGATTTTTTAGTCTCATGGCGTCATCACAATAATATTTTACGCGTGTTCGTGACATCTGCATATTACCTGTTTCTAATGAGAAATATTTATTTTTTTGTTTAAGTGGATGTTTTTGTAACCACCCAATGGTTTTATACAACGTAATGAGTCCCAATTCGATGGATGACTTGAATCTTTTGACCCAACCCAATCTGGACGAGTACTGTGCTGTGTGCGGAGATCAGGCGGATGGATATCACTACGGAGTCTTATCTTGTCGTGGCTGTAATGCCTTCTTTCGACGAGCCATCACCCAAAATCTGCACTTCCAATGTCGACGAGGAGGGAATTGTGCGATCGATAAGAGTAGGTCGCTGTAAAAGTTGATGGTTATAGTTTTTGTGGGACTTCCTGGACTCTCTCTTCAAGCGCCGTAATCTCTGACGATTGTTTTATTTGAATGCTTTTTGATCGAAAATTGATAAAGAGTTAGGCGATGGGGATCTTTGCGGGGTTCGAGTCACAAACTTTTGGTTTTCATTGCGTTTTTACATTCAAATTTTGCCGAAAGAAGAGCTTTGATCAGATTAATGGCAAAAAATATGATCTAAACAAAGTCTCTTGACGAAAAACCCAACTTTTGACTCATTCATTGAGTGATTAAGTACTGGTTTACGCATGCACTCATGTAGTCTCTTTCATTGTTATTTCTGATCTTGATTTTTCGTATTTGAATAATTGTTTCCTCTTCAGATGCCCGTTGCGCCTGTCGAGCTTGTCGTCTAAAAAAGTGTAAAATGGTTGGAATGGACAGGAATGGTAAGAGAATATTGATTATAACGCCAAGTATAACCTCCCGTTTTCTTATAATTGTCATCCTTTAAGCTGTCCAACCTCGTCGTGATGGAAAGCCCAGTCCCTCCAGAGAAGGAATGTCTCGAACTACCTCAGAATGCGGATCGTTGGGAGAGTCTTCCAAGAGTTCTCCGCAGAGTCTCCTCGGATCTCCCAGATCCTCTGTCCTTACTCCTTTATCCAATTTAAATGCATTTTCCGTCCTCTCCAATCACAGTAGTGTCTACAGTGGACTTGTAAGTTGATTACCAAAAGATTTTGACTACGTTTGACTGATGTAATTGACCTTCTAATCATCGATTTTTTTCAGTCCCGTGTCTCCGAATGTATACCTCAAGCCTCCAGTTCAATATCCTCGTTTCTCAACAAAATGGTCGAAGATTATTGCGATCAACGGCGTCGTCGACGAACAATGTTATGCCAGACATTAGAAGAGATCCTTTCCGATGAATGTGAGACTCGATTAAAGGGACCAGCAACTCCTGAAGATTACTCGGCCATCTACAGGGTGCAGATGATTCTGATGTTTGAATGGGCCGAGAAATTAGAAGAATTCAAAGCCATACCTAACCCTCATGACAAAGTAAGAGTTTCTGTTTAGAATAAATTGGGTTTCTCATATTCTTACCATGTCTTTTTTATATTACGTGTCCTTTTCTCTAATATTAATCATTCTTTTTTAGGCCAAACTCCTTCGAGTTTTCTCGATGAAATATTTATTGCTGGACAACATTTTCCACACCATCGAGCTCAATTACACCGATCGTCTTGTCCTTGTAAATAATACTTACATTAAACATGACAGCCCGCCTCAGATTTCGGGAAATGAGCCTCCCAATATACTCAGGGCTTTGGAATTGTAAGCATCAATAAAAATTATATAATATGATCTTAGGATGTATGGAGACAGCAGTATCAGTGTGTTGGAGGAGTTGATCAGACCTATGATTGAAATGAATATTACTTTTGGTAAGATTTTTACGATTAGGAAAGGAAAAATAATGGTGATTGATGTAAATATTGTATATAATATTAATTTTATTTCAGGAGAGATCCTCGCTCTGCGGCTGATCATTTTCTGGAATCCCGGCTCTGTTGGATTATCTCCCGAAACCGTGGGAATTATTCAAAAAGCTTCGGAGAGATCAATAAAAGAATTACATAACTGGTTTGACGAGAATAAGGTGCCCGAAGTGAAGACTAGACTCGGAAATGTCCTTCTTCTACTTCAACCATTAGCTGTAAGCGTATAAACAACTGTTTTTGTTGTATTTTACTCTCCAATTATCTTATTCATCATCATGGTAAATATAATTTCAGAAGCACACTCAGAACCTCCAAGAGTTGGCTGACATGATCCCTGACTTTGGCCTAATGCCAGAATGGGATTCTTTTATGAATGACCTGCTCAAATAGTAATCTATAACCATCGTATCCTCCGTCCAACGTACGATGACACCTCCCTCACATTTATAACAACATATACAACACAAGACCTCGGGTATTTATTATTATGACAGAGTTATCGAACCGCCGTTCTTACCAAATATATATTACATTACTTGTTTCTTGTTTTTACTCTCAAAATAAAAAATTTCTAACAATAAGTACCATGTGCAATATAGAAAAAGCTCAAAAATAATTGAAATATCTGAGATCAGTAGTTCAAATCTGCCATGGCCGAATACATGTCGCCTCGGCTTTCCATCAACATTGACAGATCGATCTTGAAGGTACCTGAAAGGAAATTATTTTAATGACTTTAATTTATAATATATGGTTTATACTAGGGTTGTGATTTTGACGGAATTTTTCAAAGTGACGTCAAATCGCTGTCATTTTTGTCAAATTGCGTCAAATTACGTCAAATTGCTGTCTAACGAAAAAACAAAAATTATTCAAGGAAGTATAATGCCTTCAAACATGTTCAAGACCACATAAACATTAAAACAACAGTTAATAATAACAAAAAGAGTTTAGTAGACCTATTTCGGATCATCTTCTTCCCGCTGTCACTATCATCCAAATTTTCATTGATGAATTGAGTCACTGAAACCGGAGGCTTCTTGCAGTAAATTGCAAAAATTTTTGGCGGAAACATTGTTCGTTGCGGGTCAAAATTCTTGATTTTTTGGCAAAATTCTAAAAAATTCCCCCAAAAAAGCAATTTGACAAATCAAAACGACAGAGCAATTTGACATGACGAAAGTTACGGCAATTTGACAATTTAACAGACCGTCAACTTGACGGGCGGCACAACCCTAGTTTATACAAAAGATTTGTGACTTAAGTCGTTTTGTGTTTACAATAAATTTTATTACAATCTAAATAGATAGGGTTGGTTATGTCCTAAAACAGGATGTGTTCAGATAACAAGAAAAATGATCATCTTATCAGAGATCTCAACGTTACTTTGTCGTGCTTTGATAACTTGTTAATGTTAAAATTAAAAACATTCCAAAATAAATCCTTTGAAAATACGAGAATATCCGTAAGGTTGTGAAAGAGAAATTTGCGACGTGCACTGTGCGAAAATAAAACCGCCTGTGCACTGTGCGCTTTTGTAAAATGTGCACAGTGCGCCATTTTGCGCGCAGAAAACTTACCGTCCTTTCCCCACTTATCTGACCAACTATTTACAGCAACAAAGTATTCAGTTCCATTCTCTTTTCCCCATCCAATGGTCTTCACACAATGATCGTATACATGAAGCTTCTCCAATTCTGGGACTCTCTTATAAACCCCTTCATAATAATGTAAAAACCCTTCGTAGACATGGAAACACACAGTAAACGGGCCAAATTCGATGAGATCAGCCTTGGCCAGCATTAAATCATCGACTTGACGAGGCCATCCATTTTTGGCAGCTATGTGTTCATACGTGGCCGAGAGGGAATTCATGATGGATCGATTGGTCCCATTTACAGTCCCTATTCGATATACATATTCGGCATGTCTTCGTCGTTCCGTTCGGCCATTTTGACATGTCGTGGAGCACTGGTGGACACCTCGAGGTTTGAAATAAGTCTCCAATTTACATGGATATCCACAATCTCGAGAAACCGAATAAGGATAACACTCTTCAGTTACCATTCCTGATTCATACCAATAATAGAAAGGCATCAGAGGCTCTACACTTCCATTGCAACTAAAATCTAACTCGTAATAGTCATTATTTGTAACAAAATTGGAGTCTGATATTAAAAAAATGGAGTCTAACATCATGATGACTTACCCTCCACAGTAACTGCAGCACTCAATTAATTTTTGAGCAGATAGTCGTATTCGTTTCCCGCTGGTTCGAATGCAAATTCGATCAGACATAACTGAAGCGGCTGACACTGCCTGCAATACAAATTAAGATATTTTACAGTACTATTATAATTATCAGATACCCAACAAGACCCGCATCCTCCTTGATCATAAATCCGCCCAATCTGACACTCCGCCCATTTATTTCGGGCATCAAATTCGACTGGCAATCCATCAGCGATAACTCTGGCCACCCGACTCAGATGTTTACTGTACTTTTGATGGAAGATCTGTAAATGTGCAATAATTATGTATTATTATGTAATCTTTATTGCATTTAAGACCCACTCCATTCAATCGGACCGTGTTCAACATGTCAGTCATTACCATGTACAAGTCAGTTGTAATGTTATTCCCTTCAGTCATCCGATCAGACAGCTTCTTTTGTTCGGCCATTCTGAAAGTTGAAAAGTAATAGTTCGTTTTTTAAGAACTCATCAAATCCTTAATATAAATTTATTGTCTGATGCGTGCAAATTGACCATTTAACAAATCTTATTGCCTACGGCTATATATACACTACGCTATAATATAATTACCCGACGGCATCAGGATTAAATCTGGCCATCCATCGTTTCCTTGGCCATTCGTTTAATCGCCTCACCAGTCGTTCTGATTGTTCTTCGTCCGACAAATTCCTTGGTCGTGTCCGTTGCTCCAACTTTTCGGTGAATTTATCAAAAGCTTGATGGTATGTGTAGAATGATGGAATCTTTCCCTAAATGGACATAAATCAATATAAATATTTGCTTGATCATTTTTATAATCAAATAAAAGTTACAGAAAGAGTTGTCATACCCCAGGACATTGCCCACTAAAAGCAAAGAAAGCGACTGTAACCAAAATGGAGAAGACAAACACGCCGACGGCAATGAAGAGGTAACAACATCTGATGGCCATGGGACTCCTCTCCAGTTTGGCCATATCGGCCTCGGCCTTGAGAGCCGCGCCAAGATCGAGGCGTTCGGCCAAACGTTTGGTCCCAATCTTTGGCTGAAATGTGTAATTTGAAAAAATGAATAATGGAGAGGAATTTTGATATTAAACAATCATTAATCTTCTTACTATATCATTTCATGACTCTAAAAAATATAATAATCATCAAAATTTCTTATCCCAAACCCTCCATCTTTCATATCCCCCAAGACCTTGGCGAGAATTTATAAAGCAACTATTGATTGTCCGGATCAATTATACTTGATATCCATTGCTTCTTGTCCCAATATTATCACCCCGAGGCTCCGCCTTTGGCCGGAAGCAATAATAAAAGAGAAATGATGATCACAAGAAGAAGAGGAAGACGGCTGCCGCAAGAACAGGCCATAGACTCGTCGATCATCTTCTCCTTTCATCCATCAGATCTATTTCAATATCCCTAATATACATTACTTTTTTAGATTCGATTTTTAATTTTTGAGCGGAGTTTATCATCTCTTGACAGATGATCCTGTTGTTGTTCGAGGGGTATTTTACTGTTTATTTGTCCAAAAAATTACGAGTTGGCCGTTGTTGCCATGTCTTGTTCCTCTTACCGTATTCCAAAAGTCGTAAAATTTAATTCCATCAGCTATAAATCTAAATTCATGGCCAACTTACAACTTTTAAGGGTCATTTCCCGTTCTGCAGATGTCTTTAATGTCACTTTTATTATTTTTTATTACATGTAATAAAATTCAGATCAAAATATTTTGGATTCGAAAATAGTTAGGCCGAACCCGGATGAACACTTTCAAATTGAAAGGACAAAACACACTTCGATTCGAGTAATTTGAATGCAAATAAATAAAGTTTATGGACATGAGACCCGAAGAAAATCGAGCGACGTGCTCATGGACGACAAAGACATGCATAGAGATACCCATCAAAAGATACCGGGTGGATTAAATACGTTTAGTGCGGTCGGAGGAGGACATTATACTACCTAGGTGCAATCTTCTCTTAATTCATTTTCAAGAGGGATTTTCGATACCAATTTGAAGTTGAGAATGACCAAAAAGTGTTGGTAAAATAAGAACCTATACAGATGATTATTGACCTGGATACCCACGACGGACGGCGAGTTATCAATGTGTTTATAACATTTATAAGGGTCTAATCATCTGGGCAGAGGAGCAAGAACGAAATCTTCTTTAAAGATACCCCCAATCTTCAAATCTTCTTTAAAAATACCCCCAATTTTTTCTGAATCTTCCAAAAAAGACCACACCCGGTTTGTGTTATTCAAAAGAAATTAGACAAGGACGAGTTTTGGTCAGTTTTTTAAGCATTATAGCGTAAGGACAATTAAAAAGAGGAGGATATATCAATATACATCTGGGCTTTGGGGTTTTTCTCAAGCCAGGTACTCGTAGGTGTCCATCTCGGCATCCGCGCGTTTCAAATATTCTTTCTCAATTAGCATGTCGATGCACTTCTTGATCATCGGGATTTTGGGGGTGAAACGGGAAGAGAGTTGACCAAGGACTTCACTGATAAGGAGGTTGTGTTTCAAGGACTTTCGGGTCTTCATGATGCGGACAATACAGGCCTACAAATACATAATTAAACTTTTGAAAACTTTTTATATGTCAAAGATAATATAAACGAAACATTCGCCCCAATGCTTACCTGAACCACCATTTTTCTGTCCTCCTCCACCGATTGTTGTACTTCATCACTCTCCTTTTTGGTATCCGCTTTCATAACCGTCTTGGAAAGATCCACCTTCATTTTTCTGTTACTGAATTGTTCGTTCAGAGTCACCGTGGTTGTATCGTGTTCTACATCACCATTCACTTTGAAGAGTTCCCCTTTAACGCAGGATTGTACAGAAGGAACCAGGATATCCTTCTGCATTTTCAGGTTCTCGGCCAGTTCGTGGATGGTGAAGGACAACTTGTTGTTGAATTGCATCAAAATGGAGATCTGCGCGGCCGAAGTAATGAATGAGTAACGTTTGGGAAGGGAGTAGCTCATCACTTCCCCTCGGCACATCTGGAGAAGGAAAGTCAGCCGGCGTCCATTGTGGCGCAACGTGTAGAACTTTGTGAGCTTATCGATGGAATCATTTAGCGACGGAGGGAGGTCAAAGATTGCGGGTTTGCTGAAGGGCCACACCCCCGATGCTAAAATCATAATTCCCATGTCTACAGTCTTGGTTCCAGAATCCTGAACATGTTTCTTGAATTCATCCGAGATTTCCTTGGAGAGAGTGGCATCCGTAAACATCCTCTGGAGTTTGGAGGTGTACTCGAATCCACACATCTGCTTGAGTTTAGTGATCATGCTGGACTCTGCTTCTTCGGATGAAGACATCTCATTTACTAAACGTTTGGCCAGGAATTTAGAGTAGAATTTCTGGAATACATCCTTGTCATCGATATATTTGAACACCACCATCTGAAAGCACACCAATATTAACATTGACCTCGTAAAAACCCCAATCAAGATTGTTGTTACTTACCACTTGAGTTAAGAATTCCTCAAGTTCTCTATCTTCCGGGTTCTTAGCACTCTTCCTCAGCAACATATCACAGCATTTGGCAAGCAACTCAGGAGATTTCGCGGGAGTTTTCGCTAACTCAGTAATCTTATTCTTGTTGATGAAGGACGTAAAGGCTTTATCCATCGACTGAACGAAGCCAGTGTCACTTCGGAAGCTCTTTGTGACAAGATCATCATACTTTTTATGTACTCCCAGGATCACATTCACATATGCCTTAGGGTCTTGGATGGCAGTGGTGGCGCACTGTGCAATCGTTTCTCTTCCGATCCGCTCAACATGCTTCTCCAAAAGTTTTCTGAGATCATCCAGAGCACCTTCCACATGCTCGCAGAGGGCGAACATTCTAGCCATATCATCATCCTTGTCGTTGTTTAGTAACTGTTCAAATTCCACATTAAAAGCGGGGAGATGATTCTTGATCAGAACCAGATGGCAGGTCTTCAGAAGGGGTTCCAAGCTCAATTCATGGAGATAGAGAACACACCGATCCTTCTCTTCATTCAATCTGGTCTCCACTTTCTTTAAGTATTCAGTAATCGAATTATTCTGAACAAATTCAGCTGATTCCGCCGAATAATAAGCCCTGGTGTGCTCGATGAAAGGTGCCTCAAACTCTCTTCTATAGACTCCCAATTTGTATTCCTTGTTCTTTTGGTTCACGTTCAAATTGTTGGACGCGAAATCTTGGGGTTCATTAACACCGAGTTCGAGATACGAGCTGACAACACCGCTGACAAGCTGAGTTGTGATCTTCTCTCCATCTCTTTCTTGTTTAATTAAATTGATCAATGCTGGGGTTAGATTTCGTTTGAGAGGTTCGAATAAATGCTGCTGCCACATCAGCACGGCTAGCTAAAATCAGAAAATTCTATCATATCTAAACGCCAAAGAGTATCCAAATAAGATCACACCTACATTATACACTTCGACGACCGAGTTCTTCCCTTCGTCGATCTCCCGTTTGATCCAATGTCTATTCAAATATGAAAAGATTCCATTGACGACGGTGGATGAGAACTGGAAACGAGTCCACAACTCAGTGTATTTAGTAAGCAAATCCTCTCCATGCAGACCATCCAACACCTGGAGTTGTTCTTTCACATGAGCAGTCACAAAGACCCGGAGTTTATCATAGAGTTCGGCCCCAATGAAGTCGGCTCCCTTCTGTTCCCGGGTAACTTGAGATCTGTTGGAGACTTCGTTTTCATCGTAAGAATGGCGTGTACAAAAGTTAAATACTTCTCTAAAATAATTCAAAATTCAACTTAAATTCGCCATCAAAGTATTATCGAAACAGAAAATAACAAAAAACTCACGTATAAAGACCCATATAACGTTGAACAAGAACTTTGGACGTGTGGTCATAGATCTGCTCCAGACCCCCTTCCAGGGTTTGCCAAGTTCTATTAACGTCAGTCATCTAAATTTTATTATGATTTAAAATGCTTTTTCTTCAATATCAACGGGTAATTTAGACCTTGTTCATGGATACTTAAAAAATAAAAAGATATCTTTATAATCAAAATCAACATAAATAACCCATAATAGGAATGTCAAAATAACCATCGCTAGTTGTCCTACTCCTGATGCTACTTCAGGCTGTTCTCTTTTTGACGGTGTACTTGCTAAAGATGGAGTCGATGCGAGCCGAGACCTCCTTCATGGTTAGGGAAGCATCGATACGGCTGTGGATGCCCTTCTTGGTATAGTAAGCTACCAATGGTGAGGTCTGGAAATCATAGGGATTAATTGATTCGTTCTCCTAAAACAGAAACAAAAAATGAAATGACTTACTTGATCATGATAAGCATTCAAACGTTTCCTCAGCGTGGCCTCATTGTCATCTGCTCGTTTAACCAATGGTTCACCGGTGACATCATCCGTCATATCCTTCTTCGGAGGGTTGAATTCGGTATGATATGATCTCCCACTGGCTAAGTGGAACAGTCGGCCAGTAATGCGTTTGACCAAAAGGTCATCTTTAATATTGAGCTCTACTACAGAATCCAATGGCGTTTTCCTCTTCTCCAAAAGTTGATCTAGCTTCTCAGCCTGAGGTACTGTCCTCGGAAAACCATCCAAGATAAAACCAAGCCGGCATTCGGGCTTGTTCAAGTTGACATTCACTAACTCCACCACGGTGTCATCTGAGACAAGCTTACCTCCATCGACAGTCGCCTTGATCGACCTTCCAAGCTCACTACCAGAAGCAATTTCGGCTCTCAACAAGTCTCCTAAAATTTAAAATCTGGTAAGGAAACTTATCAAAGAACAGAAAACCTCTCGAAACACAGAGAAAAGTAGAGAATAACAGACATCGTTGCTTTAATTATGCATTACCAAACGAATTTATATTCGAGTCTTACATCAACTTAGCTAGCTACCAAAGAATGGCTTCTAAATCTTAATTCATAGGAAGACATACTTTGAAACGCCGGAAAATCACAAAAACATTGTACAAACAGAATCGAGGAATTCGGTACTGAGAAGATACAAAATATAAAAACCATTTACAATAACGTTCAGAAATTCACTGTCTAGAAAAATTGTACAGCTCTTTCGAAGGCCTTGCAATTTCATGATAAATTTATAAATATTAAGACTTACCAGTTGCTAAATGGCAAGCCTTGAATTTCTCGGCTAGTCTAGGAGCCTAAAACTGAATAAGGGAATAATAAGATTAACCTACCTGAGTTCCTTTTCCCGATCCAGGAGGACCCAGAAGAACAGCGCGGATTCCTCGCTCTTCTTCGGTATGATCGGTCTTCTGGGTTTGCTGGGCAGCTGGAGCCATGATGCACACTAGAAACGAACGAGATTATTAGAAAATGAAACAAAATATACAAGATCTGCCACGAATTGCACCGTTATCATCACATCCCGTGGCCTTTCTTCAAACCGGTCTTGCGAAGAAAGCTAAGAACGCCAGGACCTGATCAGTCGACTTGAAAAATGGACGTGTAAAAAAATTAAGGAGCCGTTTGGACATTGAAAAGAACGTGCGCCATCAACCAAAAGCCTGGGCGCAAACGGAGAATGACGGACATCAAAACGTTCAACGTTTTTTCTCGCGAGCTGCGCCCTTATTGTTCCGGTTATACGATAAACAGTTGACGAACAGTAGAAGTGTCGAGTGCGACGATGGTAAGACCGATAGTTCCCGAGTGATTTGTTTTTGGTTTTTATGAATGGTAAACAGAAAGGCACCTTGATTTTGTGGACTACGTAGCGTCAACGTCTTGACTTGAAAATGAAATCATATGAAACTTTTACTCATAACTTCGGGCGCGGTCTGCAATCGTCGAATATTCTCAAGTTTAAAAAAAGAATTTGTAATTTTAAATAAAACTAGAGGTCTTGTGCGTGGAAGCACAAACACCAAAATATACGCGGCGTCGAATGAAGAGAAACATCGACGGTCTTGAGACAAAAATCTTTGGCTGGTGGTTCGAGTGATTGGGCAGAATGACTGATAATGTGCTCACTTTTACCAAGGATGTGTTCAATGGCGTGACTGTAAAGTCTATCATCAGCTTCGAAAAGGATTTTAATAATGTTAATCCGACTCCAGAAGAAGCAACCAAGTGGCTCGAGGCATCTTTGGAATTCTTTAAAAGGCAAAGCTTTAATGGCGTCTGGTTTGATGTTGATTTGAAGGTAAATAAGATATTAAATAGTAATCAGAATGGGTTTAGCATGGATATTGGATTACAATCTTGGCAGATCATGGATTTACTTTCCATCACGCGCGTGATGATAAATGTACGATGACTAAATGGCTACCGGAAGACAAACCGAACACGCTCCCTTTGTAAGCAATTTCTATTTACTTTTTGTAGATTGTGATGACGTATAATGTAAATAATTTTTTGAGTTAAGGTATATACGGAAACCAACGCTATAAAACACTTATAAAATGCGATTTCAGATATCCTTTCACAACCCTCGGTGTGGGTGGTGTGGTGATCAACAAGAAGGGTGAAATATTGTTAATGAAAGAGAAACGAGGGTCGTATCTTGGTTGGAAATTCCCCGGGGGTATGGCTGATCCCAATGAGACTATCCCCACGGCCGTTGAGAGGGAAGTCTTCGAAGAAACCGGAGTTAAAGCCAAGTTCAGTAATGTGCTGACATTCAGGTATACTAAAGTCCAATTTAACACCCCAATTTCGTTTACAGGCACATTTCGAGTGGTGGATTCTATCCCAAATCCGGCGATATCTACTTCCTTTGTGTTATGAGACCAGAAGATGAGGAGAAAATTGATATTGTACCATGTGAACGAGAGACGGCGGCGGCTCTTTGGATGACAAGGTAAAACATAATGGCTTTCGATTATACTCTTGTGGAAGATTAAATGAAGGTCTAATTTTGTTTTACTTGCAGGGAAGCGATCTCCGCTCTGCCAGCCGAAGAAATCCACAAATTTCATCTTCTGATCTTGGAGCGTTTGGATAAATTCCTTGCGGCCGAACGAAAAGGGTGTTACATCGAGAAGTTCTCGGCCAAAATTGGTTCTTACAAAAGAGAATGGGATATGTTTTTGGTTGACTGAACAGGTTATTGTGATATTCTTGTTGTGTGCATTCGCATAAACATGCAATATATAATACTATTATCCATGATAGAAAATTTCAATAACAGAAAATCTATTCTAACAATAAGGGAATTTTAAGAAATGTTCTCATGTTTCTTATTCGTATTCTTTTCTTCCAAGTTCAAGATTTGTTTTACCTTCACGCAGCCTTTCTCCTATTCAAATGGCCTTGAGCGAGCGAGTGACCACCACTTACAATAATCTCTTATTGTTTGCGCATCGAGACTGAAGGAGTTAAAAGACTTCTGAATTCTATTTGCAAGAGTTTGGGGTTTATTTTCGGTCATTCAGGTTGGACATTGGCTTGAATATTCTCGCTTGTCTCACGTGATGAGCAACTTGGTTACTGTATTCCTCCTCCTTTCTCTTATGTTTATTTCATTGGTTGTGGCAAAGGATGAATTAAAGGTCCAAAAGAAGCCCAATTTGATGCTATATACTCCTACTGGAGAGCTCCGAGTTCAACGATTCAGATCCAAATATCCAAAGACGGGGCAGAAATATAGAGGTATCTTATTTTAATTATAATGACGTCATCTTATTCTAGTTTTCAAAGACCGTAAAGTCCGTAATCCACGTTCAGTGAAGAAATTCATGGAGTTGAAGCCGATGGATGTGATGGATCGTTCGAGGAACAGAGTGGCCGAGAGCTTCTAAAATACTAAACATTAATTTATTCAAGTAGCCTGTATATTTATGATAAATAAAGTGCGTTTCAAAACGTATCGTTGTTTTGCTTTATCATTTCTGTGCTTGAACATGCAATTTTTGTCAAGCAAGTCAAAGTTTTTTCCTTTTATAGATTAATGATACTTTTTTTCCTTTTATAGATTAATGATACTTTGATCAACTGCTTGTATCTACCGTAACCCTCCCAATGTGTGATAAAAGTGATTAGGCGGAAGTGGTGTCGGTTTTCTTCCTCACCTCCCCCTCTTTGAGTTCAGATCCTGGTCGCTCGAGAAGGCTGTAACTCAAGCTTCTTTGTTCAAACAGCGGTGTTCATCAAGTTCTCCACATACGAAAGTTTGGAACCTGGTTTAACAGCAAAAAGTGGAGGCCCTGAGGGGATTAAGTCTGGTCAAACAAATCTTAGAGTGGCCACACGATCATGGCCATGAACTTAAACGGGTGGGGCCGACTGGAGGGCCTTAGCGGCCGGCCTATTTAACTTTAACCTCCGCCTTTTCGTCGGCTAAAAATATCCCCGCGGGGCTTGTGCGCGGTTCAGGGGCGGTTTAAGCGCATCGTCCAATTTTGTTTGAAGCGATCATTATTTGAACATATCGAGCTCCTCGTCTCATTGAGGACATTGTATGCGTCGGTGTTAACGCGCGGTTGTATTCATCTATCCGATCATTGATATTGATTGTTCTGGAGTTCCAAGGTCCTCCTACTAATCCAATTCGTGGCCATTCTCCCTTTAAAACATTCCGTTATCCACTCTACACCCCATGTCCCGGATTTGCTCACCTCAGGCCACGATGCCTCCAGTAGCATATTTTGTTTTGAATCTTCTGCTCTTTGCTCCTTTTGTCCTATCACAAGATGGATCATCGGAGTTATTGTTGGAGAAACATTCTCTCTCCGGCCTCAACTCTCGGTTACGAGTACGATGCACTGACGACAATTTGAGGTTGTATTCGAATGCCACAGCTTGTGCTGATGAAAGGGAACCAGAATCCTGTAAGATGATCTTCTCAGTTCCCTGGAGTAATTCCCCTGCGGGCAGAGACCCAAAATGTGACAATCCATTGCTCAAAGATCTGGCCGATCAATGTCGTCATAGCTGCGCCATCTGTTGTGAAGATGAGACCTACTCTTGTCAGAATGACGACAGTCAGTTATTTTTTATTTTTTTCAAAAAACCTGTATCAAAAAATTTATAACTATAATATAAATTTTTTAGGTGGCATCGTAAACTGCGAGCAGAACGTCGAGAAATGTGGAATGCCCGAGTTCTCCACGATGATGATCAAGTTCTGCCCCGCCACTTGTGGTCTCTGCTTGACTAAGCGATGCCGTGATCAGATTCATGACTGTGAATCGATGAAATCTTTGTGTACCAATGAGTTGTACGCCGTCTTCATGGAACATCAATGTGCTCGCACCTGCGGTAAATGCAAGACTGATGAGGAAGAAGAGGAACCAGAAGAGGAACCTGAGGAAGAGGAGGAGGAAGAAGCGCCGTCATCCACCAGGAAAACTCAAGGTAATCTTTTCTCCTCAAATTGAAAAAACTTTCAAATTGAAACGCATTTTTCTATATTATAGGATCAGGCTCGGGTTCAGCTGGAACAGGATCCGTAAAAGAATGCGTTGATCTGATGAAGAACTGCGCCCGGAATAAGAAGTTCTGTCATCACCCTAGCTATAGAGAGATGATGAAAAAGAATTGCGCAAAGACATGCGGGTTCTGCAAAGCGTCTGGAGGCAGTACTTCAGCATCAAGTAAGAAGAACTCCAGTGGCGGAAGCGGAGGTCCGAGCAGAGCTTTGCAACGAGAATGCAGGGACACACATCCATTGTAAGTAAATTATGTTTGATTTCACCCTAAGAGTCATCATGATCATGATTAACTGACTCATTATTCCGTTCAACCTTCTCTATAACTTGTTTGCGTTTCTTGACCCCATGAGGGGCTCAAAAGTAATGCGAATCGCACGCAAAAGTCATCCAAATCTTAACGATCATCCCTATTTTTAGCTGTAAAGGATGGGCCGCAAACGGATATTGTGAGTCAGACGATTACACCGAGGAGGAAAAACGAGACAAATGCGCCAAGACCTGTGGACTCTGCTGAGTTGATTTGATCCTGAAATTAGTTCTCTAAATTATTGTCTAAATCTCATGTCAGCATAATCTATTCTTCCAAGGTTTATGTTATGATGACATCGTTCCTGGTCTGGTATGCTAAACATATCCTCTGTAAATGGGTGTCCGAATCTACCGTAATCTCTTCCAAAAATGCCTTCTCTAATATCGTATCCTCTACGCAAATACGTCGTTTTTCTCTTCGTATATCTACTGTCGTTGCCTTCCATTACCCCAATAGTAACCCTTAACGTATGTTACCAAACCTTATTTTTTTATATTCGCTTTCCCTTCTCTTTTCTGTACATATCTAGTATAATATAAATTCAAATACTGTTGTTCAACTAAACAAGCTCATTTATTTGTGCAGCCATCTTCTTTTTGAATGTTCTACTTTATTACGTTGATTAAATTGCATAAACGAAAATTGAGAAGATAAAGACCCGTTATTTGTTGTAGAAGAGAGAAGAAAGAAGGAGACGATAACAAATCTCAAAGTCAATTTACATTGCACCAGACCGACAAAATTTCAAATCGAGTTATTGTACAAAACAGTTAACAATGGGAACGTGGGGGCACTTCATTTTTCATGTAGTAGTTGGAGTTCAAGTGCTGACGCCTAAAAAAATATAAGTTTACATTGGGATCCTTTATCCATAAATCCCTCATAACAAATAATATGAAATCTCTAAAAAGACTTCAAATATTTCGTTTTAAAAAATCTAGGTGTAAGTAAAATCAAATAACTTACTGAATTATGGGCTTTGTTGAGGGAACAGAGTCCGAATACTTGTTTTATACAGAGAACTGTTGTTACCACTGAGAGAATTAGCTGCAGACAGGCCAGGGAAATGATACCAGCATCCAGGCGGTAATCGGTTCCCAAACGACTCATTGAGCTAAAAAAAGGATAATAAATAATCCCATTATTGGACTATGGACAAGCCATTTTCAGTTATGAAACAAATCAGACATACAATATTCTTTCATCGCCGAACAAAATCCCTCACTAATCCATTGCCTAAGGCAAAGAACTACCCATTTACCCATTTCCGGCCAAAGAACAAGAATTTATAACCCATGCCTACCTTCTCCTGTTGTCGTCAATATTAGAGCCACAGAGTATTTGACATCGACTGTCCTGTGGCAAACTGGCCGACAACAAGTGCCAATCACATTCACCATAGCACTCCCTCTAAAATTGCAGAAAAATAGATACAAGACGCACAACTCACGTTGTAAAAGTGAATATCGAATGAAGCGACAATGATCGTAGCCGGAACGAAGACCAGAATAGCGTGGATGCCCATAATCATAAAAGCAATTATTAAAGCTCGTCGATGACTAGCACTTCCAAAGATCCCGATCATTCTAAACAGAGATAAAAGTCAGAACATTATACTTACCCCATCACAATGCAATAGAATGCGCAACATTCAATCAGGCCATGCATCCGCAAGGTATTTACTCGATAAGAAACATAATCGGCCAAGCCAGCCAGAGTGAAGGTAATCAGACTGATAACTACATGGCATTTTGACAAACACTGAAAAAAACATAAATTTAGGTATTGAATAAATAAAATAATACTTTTTCTGTACCCTGAGATAGTCAAACGGTTTGTCCTCCTCTTCCAATCGATTCTGGCTCGTAATTTTGAACATTTTTGCAGTAAACGGCCCTACGAGGTAAGAATAATTTCAAGAATAAAATATTCTCGCGAAAATTTTATAAAATAATTTCACACGTCCATAAAACCTGTCATGACGTCATGAGAAACTCTCAGGGCTGTGTATAAAAACGCGTAAGAGTGCAGTTTTCTCATAAGTAGGGTCGCTCCATATTTAGATCGCGGAAGGTAAACAAAACCAGCAGCCAAAACGAGTCATCATGACGCGTTTTCTAGATTACTGGGTATGTCGATTTGCAAGTCTTGGTAAGAGCGGTAGCGAACGTCGAGATGGGAACTCCTGATTCATCATAAATTTTTTTGACTCCCAAATCGGGAGAGAATTCATTTTTTGGGGTGCCTGGCAACAGAAATTGGACTTACTTTTAATGTGGAATGAAGTCTCAGAATCGCTGGCGAGGGCACTTGTTGTGTGTTGGCCATCTATAAGGTAAATTCGGATTAATTTCTCTTTGTGGGAGTGTGGGATAGTGAACAGATTTGTTATAGTAAGCATTATACGAAAACAAGAAAAATAAGAGGAGGTCGGGAAGGGGGCGCTGGTGTGAATATTCACAACGGCCATGGTCTTTGACCGGCCATTACTTTAATTGCAAGATTAATTATCTGTCGTCATATGGAACAGTAAAGGTTAACACTAACAGGACGAATTTGAACTAGTTTAACAGAGGAAAGAATATAATTTTTATTAATTTTGTGGGGAATTTCAGGGGTTAAAGAGGATCAAAGGGAATTTCTGAGAGCTCGGAGGGAAAAAAGGGAATTTGGAGTGACCTAACTTTGAAGGGGAATGACCCCTTGAATTGGAAATTAGATTCGGAACATACATATGTATTCCTTCCGAATGTATTTCAATTCGAATAAGAAAACAGAGAAAAAAGTGCAATCGCCATCTTTGTGTACTGTAAAAAAGAGGCCTAGGAAACCGAATGGTGACTTCTGTTGCGCAATAAAACTAAACATTGAATGAATGGAAAATGAAATTATAAATATTACCACTATTGTACCGGGAAATGACTTTTCTCATTAAATTACCTATTATGTTATATAAAAGGGTAGAATATAAGGAGAGGATCGTGAGAAGGTTCTCGCATGAAGTCACAAACAACGTGTTTCATGCCTGAGGGGATCCCCAGAGACTGTGTAACGGGGGATTAGAAAAGCAATGTACGGCACATCGAGAGGAATGTCAACTTTTCACTCCGACGTTCCTTTAGCCGGAAATCAAAACGAATTGAGTTGGACGGGTGCACGAAAGCAGACCCCGTAGCTAGGTTGACAGATGCTAACTTAACGGGTTTGCCTGGAAACGAACCCGAGTAAAATAATTAACCGCCGTGCGCGCATTTAATTACGCGTCCAATTTGGCTAATAAGAGGGCAGGGAGAAGATAATCCTAGGCCAAACCCCGACTAACCCCCTGAGGGCATGTAAACCTAGAGCGCGGAAAATTGGAGCCAAAGTCACAAAGCGAGACGCAGTGACTCCCAAAGTAGTAACCCACTTACTTTGTCCTTGCCGTTCTCCCTCGAACACGCAATGGCTGACATGCCGCGCAAATGGAGAGCGGAGCCTTCTCTTCCCTTTTGTGCTGTTTTCCCAATCAGAAAGTAGCCAGTCGGCTCGTTTACTCACTACCAACCAGACTTAATTGGCGTTTGACGAAAGCATCTGCAAGAAATCATAAAAATCACAAACATATAGGATAACTGAGCGGGATGATGGATGAACGACGAGTATTGTTTTTACTCGAAGATTCCGGAGTGTAAAAGTATAAAGTAGGGACAAAAACAGTGAGAGTGACAGCCAAAATTGCTTCTAATATTCGCCACAAGCATTGGGCCGGGTTCAGGTATGCATTACACATTCGGGAAACCCCCGTCTGATGGATAAATTGATCATTTTCAAAATAAGCGACTACGGTAATTGAAAGGCATTCGTGATGATCTCTCATTGGTTTTGATCCTAACTTTAGATTCTGACTAACGTAAGACAGCGAAAAAAGTAAAAGAAACTACTCATCCCAATAAGAGAACCTAAAAAGTATGAAAGAACGACAGGGAACGGTCGACTGAACTTAAATATTATTTCAACAAAAGCCCTCGAAATCGGAATGGGGAGCCCAAAAAGTCGTTTCGGAAGGCGGCGGAGTAGGTACTTGGCTCCTAAATATCAAATTCATACCTCCATTACTATAACATTAGGTTGACTTTGAACGAAATTAGGGTGGGCTTTGGATGTAAACCGATAGAACATGTATGATAATTAGACAGATCATGATTGCAATGATGTCAGGATGGGAGACAGTGGTACATAAGCCATCTATTACACTACACATGAGGTTTGAATTTAATTGAGATTGAGGTTTGTTTTAGATGGGAAGAGGAATAAATTTGATTTTCGATCAAAAATGATAACAGCCAGGTAGATAGTTTTTGTATGACCGATAAGAGATGACACCTGGTCAAAGAAAAATCCAGCTATCTTTTTTACTGTAATAAGCTGAGAATTACAACAAAACTCGGAAAAACAAAGTCAAGAAATTAATCGTAGACGCACTAAAAACAAAAACATCGTTTTAGCACCTTCGAAGGCAACTCCTGTCCCCAAAACATCCCTCATCCGGGATTTATGGCCGCCAAAAACGGCCATTCTCTGCGTGCAAGTTCGGAAAAAAGCTCGGGGGAATTGGGGTACCAAAAAGCCCTGTTCATCCCCTCCGGCGTTTCACAGAATGCATCAGGCCCATCCAAATCAGAGCCCCTCATACGCCTTATCTGGCCCCGGGACTTCCGGGCCTTTGATTTCAGCGTTTTTATTCGGCCGTTTCTTGGCGGTGGTTCTGAGAAAAATTAATGGTTTGATTGGCACGGACCACCGGAATCTCGATGAAGTCTTGTTTATGGCCCTGGCATCGGATTATTTTTGGAAACCCGGAGGGCATCGAGTCCGGTCTGAATGGAAAATAAGCCAAATAATAATTTTTTGAATAAATCTCGGCCGCGCTTTAACGAAAATAAAACGCCTTTCCTTCGCCCCGAAAAACGGCGGAAGAATGAAAATGAGAAACCAAAGATCCGGAACGGAATTGCGTGAAACCGCGCTTAAGGACCGCTTCAAACGGGCCATTGGCTAACTTCCATCGGGATTTTGCATTGAAAAGCGGCCGAAATGAGGCTCTGAATTCGTCCGAGCGGAGAGAGCGCAAGGAATGCGGAGAGTGCCTCAAACAGTGAAAAAGTCTTATTTTTGCTTTCTTTTGTCCCTTCCGATCGAAGAGTTCCCACTTCTTTTTCTGAATGCCACAGTTCTTAAGACTTCTTGAGGAGAATTCGGAGATGTAGGCGGGGTACGGAAGAGAGCACAGAAGTCCAACTGATAATCGAATAATATGGGAAGGGCTAATCTCGGTATTAAAATCGAGACGGACTGATCTGGTTTGATTCCTGAAGGATTAGCGTGAGGGAATTATCGAGTAAAAGTTAGTACAAATGGAAAAAGTAGCGATCAGTAAAGGGGGTCTCGGATTCTATTATTTCTCCCGACTAGATCCAATGTTCGGTAGAGCTTCGCGAATACAAACGATTGTAAAACTATTACGTAATATGCGATTTTTCTAGTCGCGTCTTTATTTTCTCTGGCATTGACTGCAAACCGAGTCACCCTACTCCATCCACCGCTCATTTCTGCGCACCCATTACCTGCATCGAGGTGTATATTTAAATTTGGAACGCGTGACCCTTGTCCGTCGCTCCTCTACCCATCCGTATTTCTTTTTTTCCGTACATAAATCGCGGGTTCTTTGTTTGTTTTAAAGAAAAACAGTCCACGATTTGCAGAGGCTAATTCTGATTTTATGGAGATTTAGTCGAGGAATTTGGAGCGGAAAAAAGATGAGATCCCAGCAATCCTCGGCCACGGCGCAGCGAAGGAAACAAGAGGACAGTAATGCTCAGGAGATCAGGTGAGTAAAAAAATAAGTTTGGAATAAACAATGATAAGAATAAGAAGATCATAAGGTCGGAATTAAAATAGAAACACTGGTGGTTATGTAAAATATATCTGGTGTTATTATCTAAAATTCAGACTCAGAAATATACAAATCGCTTGCAGACAACTCCTTCATCAAGAAGAAAACAGATACTGCTTCGAATGTGGACAACGTGGCCCTACTTATGTGAATGTGACCAACGGCAGCTTCTGCTGCATGCACTGTTCGGGGATTCTGTAAGTTAAAGGACAGAATTCTTTATTGGATTTTAGACGAGGTCTTCATCCCCCGCATCGAGTCAAGTCAATTTCGATGGCAACCTTCACGACTGAGGATGTTGAAAAGCTCAAGAAGACCGGCAATAAAGTCAACGCCTTCATTTATCTGGGTTTATACGATGGTAAAACAAGGTTTGAGCCAAGAGTCGATGAAGAAGTTAGAAAACATTTGGTGGAGAAATATGAAACAAGAAGGTGGTATGTGAGTCCAAATGATGTGGAGATGCAGAAAAGATTACTGGAAGAATGTACAGAACAATCTCATCGGAGGAATAGCCTGAGCGGGCAGTCAGTAAAGAGCCATAAAAGTAATCAATCAGCACCTCCAAATCTAAACACCTCAAAGCCGGTAAGTCAAGAATATATTTTGATGACTCAGAATATTATTACATTGTCTAGTATAATATTGTAGCCAGTTGTCAGTCAATTAATTTCTCTTTCAGAACGGTCCAATCGACATTCTGACCGGTGATCTTCTTGATCTCACCTTCAGCTCAACCCCTGCTCCACCTCAACCAGTCCAACCTAAAACTCTCCCCGAAGATGATTGGACTTCATTATTCATGGATCCAGCGCCCAAGGCCCCTCTTCAATCAACCACTTCTTTCCCTTTTGCTGCGACATCTGTCCCTCAACCATTACAGTTTCCCATGCCATCAATACCCCCTCCCAAATCTAGAGATCACCAAACTTCAGGAACGTCACATTCAACAAGTTTTGCTGAATTCGAAAACAAACCAGTCAGTTCGGATTCTCAAGGATTCACCCTACCGTCTGGATGGGAATGTGAGTTGGAGTTTTGAGTGAAAAAAGTTTACATTTGGACTGAAGTTGTAATTGAATTGTTTCAGCATTTTCCTCCGGGGTCCCGAAATCAGCAACAACTGGATTCCTAAAACCAGAGAATCAACAGACAACCCAGGTAAGACTCAATTGCTGTATCAAATAACTGTGTTTTCATCTTTTGAGTTTTGTACCTTGTATTCTTTACTACAAGATGCTATCATTAATCATCCTCATTTCAGCCCCCATTCGATCCGTTCCCTTCGATTGCTCCACCCAAAAAGACACCTCCTCCCCTCCCTCAATCTCGACCAGTCGCAAATCTCAATGGCTCTTCCGATCCCTTCAAAACGCCCGTTCTTCCAAATTCAGTCCAATCGAGAGATCATAAGGATAATTGGAATCCATTCCTCGGCTAACCCTCTAAATTATTCCACTGCCCAATACGAGTAAAGAAAGCCCCAGTGATACGATCACTTCAGAATTATAACTTTTCTTATCCGGGTCAAAATTCTGTTATTACCTTTGTTTTTCTTAGCAATTTATTATTGGAATAAATACACTGGGAAATATTAGTTGGGAAAGGGAAATAATCAAAAAATAATCATTGGGAAAGGGAAATAATCGAGAAATAATCATTGGGAAAGGGAAATAATCAAAAAATAATCATTGGGAAAGGGAAATATTGGTTGGGAAAGGGAAATAATCGAGAAATAATCATTGGGAAAGGGAAATATTGGTTGGGAAAGGGAAATAATCAAAAAATAATCATTGGGAAAGAGAAATATTGGTTGGGAAAGGGAAATAATCGAGAAATAATCATTGGGAAAGGGAAATATTGGTTGGGAAAGGGAAATAATCAAAAAATAATCATTGGGAAAGGGAAATAATCAAAAAATAATCATTGGGAAAGGGAAATATTGGTTGGGAAAGGGAAATAATCAAAAAATAATC
This sequence comes from Bursaphelenchus mucronatus, assembly GCA_025436335.1. Taxonomy (NCBI): domain Eukaryota; kingdom Metazoa; phylum Nematoda; class Chromadorea; order Rhabditida; family Aphelenchoididae; genus Bursaphelenchus; species Bursaphelenchus mucronatus. Next base: position 4,263,574 of record CM046358.1, read on the forward strand.
ATTGGGAAAGGGAAATAACCAAAAAATAATCATTGGGAAAGGGAAATATTGGTTGGGAAAGGGAAATAATCAAAAAATAATCATTGGGAAAGGGAAATAATCAAAAAATAATCATTGGGAAAGGGAAATATTGGTTGGGAAAGGGAAATAATCAAAAAATAATCATTGGGAAAGGGAAATATTGGTTGGGAAAGGGAAATAATCGAGAAATTTTTCTTAGCAATTTATTATTGGAATAAATACACTGTACAAAAAGAGACAGTACAAGTTGATTAGACTGATACCCACATGGCTTTTAAGGATATTATTACATTATTTAATGTCGACGGGAAAGGATTCCCGCGGCAATTAGGCTGGCCCCAACAGCGGCGACACCACCCAAACCAATAAATGCAAGGCCAACAAGGGAATCTGAACAAAATAATATCATTACAACGTTGATATAGGTGATAATTTTGAATGAAATGAGCCTACCCTTCCTCATCCTCTGGTTGATCAACTCTTTTAGGGCAATCGCTTGTCTGTTGTCACTCTCAGCTGCTAACAGGGCATTAATGTAATCCAAAGCTCTGTCATACTCCTAAAACAACAGACAAGATATTAGATGAATCAAGAACAACATAGGATTACGAATTGCATCATATACTACTTACCCTCAGTCTGGTGTAAGCCACAGCCAAATAATAAACGTAGTCTCGCTTCGGTATATCTTCAATGTCTTTCTTAAGAAGTCCTAAACACAGGAAGTTCATTAGAATGAAGAGACTTACCTTCCAGAATAAAGATCCCCGTTCGTACATTTTCCTTGGAAGATCTGATCAAGGCATGGGCGTAGTTGAAGGCAACGATGGCACTGACTGGACCTCGGCCGGACTGTTCGGAATAAGCACGAGCAAAGTTCTAAAAACAATGTAAATATAAAACTTAAGTATCTTGAAAAATTTCAACACAATTCTAACTGTTTTACGAAATCCATGGTTGCATGAAACGTCCTTTTAAATACTACAAATATACAACCTTTAAGCAGCAAAACCGAATGCTTACCTCGAGATCTGAAGCTTCTACATATTCATCCACAATCGTTGAAGCGTCCATTGTTCTAAGTAATATCGAACTTCCAAACAAAATATTCGCAACGTCTTCTGGAACTGGGGAAATCACGTTATTCCAAAAAAAATTTACGTTTCTCTTTCGAAACGACGAGGAGTTTCATAAATTTTAACGTTTTCTTCCATAGAAATGAGGGCGCAGCTTGCGGCTTTCCGGCAAATGATCCTTGGCAAAATTTGTAAAAAGGGTTCTAGGTTTCGTTTATCTGTATATTGCGCAAAAAGAAGGGTAGGACGTGCAATGGATTCAAAATATTGTAGGTTGTTTGATATTGCTTTAATTAGTCTTTGGGAAGGTTCCTTTCCTCTCGTACTGCGCTCAAAGGTCAGCTTATCAATGATTTCGGAACTTTTTAGGGTGTTTTAGATAAATTCGTGTAACAGAACAGGTTTGTTTGATATTTTCTGCGTTATAAACGAGGAGCAGATAAGGGTTTATTCGTGGCTCCAACCTCGATTACTGCGCGGGTTTCTTTTTTATTCAACTATTGGCGGGAGGGGAGGAAGACAAGGATGTCTACAGTTTTTGTAGTCTTTTCTTAAAGCATGCTTTAATTACCTTATGTTTTGAATCAATTTCAGCGAACGAACGACAATGGATATATCCGGTATCTGGGGATTCGTGAAGAGACATCGAGGAAAGATTGCTGCTGCTACCACTGTTCTTGGGGGTATCTACGCTACCAAGAAGGTCCTGGAAAGTGAACAGGTTAGACCTTATGTGCAGGAAGGATGGCCGTTTATAAAGGGAAATGGAACGGAATCAAAAGAAGAAGATGGAACCAGAGTCTTACAGGTTGGTCACAGTGACTCCTATATCCGTATTTTTTATCGGATAAGGATATTTGGATACGCCAAAAATCGTCTTTTTGGATACATATACGGATATTATATTACGTATATTTTGGCTAGAAAATACGCTAATATAGTTTTAGCTCATAATTACCGAAAAACGGCAAAAGTCCTTTTTTTCAGCACAAAGCGGTAAAAAAAACTCAAGCATTAGCATGTCCCTTGAATATGAGCAAAACTTAGTAAAAGATCACTTCAAAAAAAGTATCAAGAATTTCATTTATGAAATTTTTAAACAGTTTTTCGACCAAATTTTGCAAACTTGCATCAAATTTAGGACCCAAAGTGGAGTATCCTAAAGACTTTCAAGAAATACGGATATTCGTCTACGGATACGGCGTATCCGATGATTTTTTGCCGGATACGGTTTTTTAGGCTAAAAATATTCGTATGAGTAGCCGTATATGTATCCGGAAAAAACGTTAATCACTGGTTCGTCATATTGTATAATGGTTTATTTGTATCTTAGGTATAACTTAATTATTTTCAGTCAAGAAAGACGTTTATATTTGACTGCCATCAGCAAAGTAGTGACAAAGAGATTTCCGAGACAGTAACTGACATGATTTCGGCGATAAACAACAGATTCAACACAGATTCTCTTGTACACAGACTGCGAACAGAAGAGGGCATCGAACAGGTTGAGAAAGTTGCTATATGGGAAGACATAAAGGTACGTCAATAAGCTTTAATTGCTGATTTCGAATTTAGATTAAGACAGTTGCACGAATCGTTGCCTTGGCTTATTGCCATTCGTTGATTGTGATGGTTCTAAAGACCCAGAAGTCAATTTTGTGCAGAGAAGCGATCAGAAATTTGGAGGGATCAATGAAACCGAAGAGTGGACTGTAAGGACATTTTCATTAGAATGTAATCTTGATTGCATTCATTTTCAGGGTTGACTACGTCTCTGCTTTCTTCTGGGAACCAGCCAATGGGCCATCTCAAGTCTTCACAGACCCTAAAGCTCAAGAAGTGTTTCTCCATTGTATCCAATATCTTACTTGTAATGGACTATCCGATCTGTTTAACCGAATCGAGAATATCACAGAGAAGAGATTGGGACAAGTGTCACTGGCAAAAGAATTCAATTGCTCCAGTCTTTTTGTTTTGTTGGAGAAGATCAAATTTGATTTGGATAACTCGGCCGGACAGTCTAACTATGCAGAGTTTGTGGTTCCAATTTCAAGGGTAAGTGTATTAATGTATTTAGGTAATATAATTTTTTTTATTTGCTATGTCTTTTATTTTCAGGCCCGTGCTCCAAGTTCCTCTGCCTTTAATTCTGCCCATCTGGAGGAATTGTTGACCCGACTGACAGATTCATTCCAAACCAGCCAAGCCCGTTCTCTTATTTCTTCTTTTGTCAAGAAATATCTTTGCGAATCTATCGAATTCCTTGATCAGAACCTTGAAACTGTCAAACCTGTTCCATTGGCCAAGCTTTTACCAACTTTGAGTGATGGATTCCCCAAATTGGCCAGTGCTGGATTTGACTCTGTATTACAACGAAATTTGGCCGATCCAGATCTTTATAAATATTGTCAGACTGTTTGTTATGAATAACCGGACAGAATTTACATCAATAAACATATTTTTAAGTTCTAATGTTATAGAACTGGTTAGATCCTGAAGATATTTTAGTTTGAGATGAGATGAGCTTATAAACCATATGAAAATTCAGGCATAATTCATGCCTGAGAAGCAGCGATTGCTCAATTTTGTACCAGCTTTGGCCCGTTGCAGTGTAGAAGTCAGTTACATTGTTAAGAACTTAAAAAAATTTATAATTTTAGGCTTCATCTTACGGTACTTGCGTTGCATTGAAGGCCGAGAAAGTTCACACAAAGCAGTGCCAAGAAGAGTTCGATCGATTACTGACTTGTTTCCGTAAGAATCTAAGGAAATGAAGGTGAAGAGAGTAAAAAAAGCCAAGAAAATACTCAATTTCTTCCATTACAAATACAAATTCACAGAGCCTTACCGAGTATTATTAGATGGAACTGTTTGTCAAGCATCGTTGCACAATAAGATTAATTTGAGAGAACAATTTCCAAAGTATTTGGATGGAGCTGTCGAATTGTTTACAACAAAATGTGTGCTGGATGAACTGGGTGAGTTGATTTTATATTACTTTAAATAAATATACATAAGTTTTTGTTGATTGTTATTATCTCAGAACGTCTTGGCAAAGAAGTTTATGGAGCTCTGAAGATTTGTCAGCAATTTGAAGTTCTGAAGTGTCCTCATCAACCAGCTAAGACGGCCACAAAATGTGTTGAATATCTGGCTAGAAGATCTCAACAACCCGGGAAACAGAGAGTCATGGTGGCTTCACAAGATGAGGAACTTCTATTCAAAATGAGAGACATGGGCGGAGTGCCTTTGTTATCCATAAAATTCAATACCATTTTATTGGAGAAAGTTGGTGCATACTTGAAACATTATATTTTTTTCAGCCATCAAAAGCAAGTTTAAATGAAGCTGAAGAGAAACCGGTAGAATTGGAGAGAGCCGAGGACCTAAAGAAGAAAATATTGGGTGGAGAAGAAGAGACGAAAAAGAAGAAGAAGAAAAAGAAAGGAAAGAATCCATTATCATGCCTGAAGAAAAAGAATAAACATCTCGAACAGAAGCCAAGGAAGTTAGAATCGGAAGGAGAAAAGAAGAAAACGAGACGAAAAAAGAAGAAAGGGCATAATCAAGGCTTTCAGAAGATGCCTCAGGAAGTAGAGAATGGTCAAAGTTGATCAACATTGTCTTCACAATGCTTTAGAATTTATCCCATTTAAGATTTTTTGTTATAAAATACAAAAATAAAAATTGTTAAACTTTTTTCTGTTATGGTGATTAATAGGGCGTAATTCGATGCAAGAAGATACCGTAATGTTCAGTGTGATAAATGATATTTTTAAGTGTATGGAACAGCCTCGCGCCTTGAGGCTTCTCCAGAACGATGCTTTTGTGACTCCATTAAATGTATTCGCAACTCACTTAAATGCCCCATGTTCGTCCATTTTATTAGCGCAGGAAGATCTCTACTCACGGATATATTTAGTAGTTGGGAAGATTAATGGAGAGGTGAGAATTTACAAATCAAATATTATGAGTTGACCGACATTTATAGGCCGTATTCTTCCCTGTAGATCGTGCTGAATGTGTTTCCAAATTTGAATCCGAATCTAAAGAGCCGATTACTGCGATTACAGCTGGAGATGTTAGGAACACTGGAAGGTAAGCAGTAAATTTTTATTTCTCAATTTGAAGGTTCAATCTTTACTTTACAATACTTTGTTTTAGAGTGGAAGTAGTGACAGTGTCCTGCAATGGCCATCTCCAATCCCTCCGATTTCCTCATCCCACAGCCCAGACTTCAACCCCCATTCCAACCCGAGTTTTCTCTCAACAAGTCAACGCTAATGTCTGTGCTGCCGAATGTTTTGACATCGATGGAGATGGTCTTAACGAATTTCTAGTTGTAATGACTGACCGAGTTGTCCGATCTTATCGCTTCGACCAAATGGCTGATTGTTTGGTCCCTCAAAACAAATGGGAAATGCCAAATCAGATTTCGGGATGGGCGTTGGGACTTGGGTCAGGAGGTTCGGACTTTGGATATGGTCTTCCCGACGCTGGTCTAGTACATTATGGAACTGTTCCCGGCCAAGGAATTCCCTTTTCAGGACTAGCTCAAACTCCAAATGCATCTGCTTTAAATTCTGGACTTAGCCTCCCAATGAGGCTAGGACAAGAGAATTGGGCTCTTCTCAGTCAGGCTTGCCAATCACAATATGTGAGATTAGACTTCGGACAGAGCAAGAATGTAAGAGTAGTACAATCTACTGTGGCCGATCGAAAGTACGGGACCTTACTCTTCATCCCTCCTAATCCTTATGCCATCCGATTAATGCAATCATTGGTCTCGAAATTGGTTATGGTAACGACAGAAAAAGAATTGGAATTACACAATCCGGGAGGCGACTTTGTTTGTGTTACCCACGCGAGATTACACTCGGGATTGCATACTATAATTACTGTTGATCCGTGGGGACAACTCCTGGTCTACGCCTTTACAAAAGATTCGGTGAGCATTTATATTTTTTACCTTGTTTTGTATTTTAGAAAGTTTTGTGTCATGATTACTGTAATTACAGCAAGTCGTAGATCCTGTCGCTCGTTGCAATGTCCTCCGAGATGTCGATCATATGTGTGCTTTCCCGGGTCCTAGTAATTACAGTCTCTTCTTGAGTCTGGTAAATATCTACAATAAGGTCGCAATATATCTGATTGATCTGGCTCACATTATTCAGATTATTTAATGGAATTGTAAATAAATAATAAAAAAATGGGCGAATTCATCGACATCGAACTGCTTGTTATTTTGAGACCATATAATTATGCGAGAGAGGTCGTGCTCAGAAATGACGTCATCATGATTTATGTATAGAACAATTTGTCTTTCAAAAATCACGATGGTATAATTTATGGACATAAGGAAAGTGAATCCATGGTATACGAAGACTGGCTGTTATAACTGCATGAGAAAAAAAATGTTTAAAGATAAGGTGGATGTGAATTACAATATATGTACTGCCTAATTGTGGAAATGGGCGTAGGAAGAAAGTTCCCACACCCAATAACATCTAACATAGATAATCCTAATGATGAACACAAAGCAAACCACAAACAAGCATGGATCTCACGTGTAAGTGAGTTCAGAGATCATTACAACTGTTGGAACGGAAGGTGGCGCTCTGTGGCCTTTGCTGTCTTGAGCATTCCGGTTGGGAAGAGGGGGCGGGCTGACTCTGAGCCGAAGACACATCCTCCTCGGCCTCGTCCAATGAGAATCCGTCCGAGATGTGACCGTTGAAGGAGGAGGTCTGATCCCGAACCAACTCTCCCACCGATCCCTTGTACGAAGAACTCATTTCGCTGAGTTCTTGCTCCATTTGACCGTGCCGGGCTCTTCGCTTCTGGTTCTGGCGTGCCGACGAAAGAAAACTGTGGTATTTTATGGTATTTCGGGGACACTTACCTGGTTTCCGTGTGTTCATTTCGATAATGCGAGCTGTGCGGACGATTCCCAATGGGCAGGTTAATCATAAGTCGCTTGATTGTCATTCGATAAGGTGCGTAGATGATGGCGGTGATCAACGGATTCACTATCTAAATAAAAAACATTGTCTTACAGCTCCACCATTATAATAAAAATCAAATAAAGCTTGCAGGATTTGTAGTAAGAAGGTATAATAACATCCAGGCCAGCCAATTCATCACTTCCCGGGTCTCACAACTGATCGAACTCCATTCGAATAAATGGATCCGGCATATATTGAAAATCCGATATGGCAATAAACTGAACGAGGTCCAGGCTGTTGTCGCAAAGATAAAAACAAGCGATTTGAGCTAAAATATAAAAATAAACTAACCTTTTACCTTATTTTACCTTATTTTTGATATCAATTTGATTGTTACTCATCGTAACCGGAGCATTCCTTTTTTGCCGAGTTAAACGAAAGAGATAAATGCTGACAAAGAGAGATGAGGTGACCGGGAGAACACAGAACATAATCATGAAGATCTCATAGTAATATTTCTTCTGTTCCGCCATTTGTAACATGCAATCTTGCGTCACATAGACAATCCCACCCATCCAAACATAGCTTACAAATCTGTAATTACAATACTGTAGTAGTACAACATAACACCTCAAGTGTAATATATAATTGAAATTAATACCAACCCAAATGAAAGGCACCAAATGAATATACAAAGAAAAGCCGCCCTTCTCTTGGACATGGTCTGGTCATATCGATAAGGCCATTGGAAATAAATGAGTTTATCCACATTCAGAAGAGTCAAGGAGAGTCCCGAGACTGCCAATCCAAGCCAATTACAAAAATGGATAACGGCACAGAGATGGACATGCCGGAGGAACTCGTGTTTCCGGATCAGGAATTCATTCGGATGACAGAATACTAAAATAAATTAATCAAAATCCAATTTTCATCAAGTATTATCAAAGGTAGTTTTCAAAGCATTACCAGTTAATAAAAGATCTCCAATAGTCATGTTGATAATAAATAAATGCATCGTATCTCCGCTTCTTTTGAACAATTTCATGGCACAGAAGATGACAATCACATTGAACACCGTCGCCGCCGTACAGGCAGCCAGCAAAAGATCATCGACCTAAAATTTTTTGTCAATAAAACATTTTTAGTCCCATTTTCTGATTTTTGGCCTCCAATTCAAAAATTAGTTTCTTCTGTTCCTGCCATTGCCAATAACTGCCATTTTCCTTCAAAAATTGGCATAACAAGACCCAACTTTTCCGCTTTCTTTGGGCATTGACAAGGATCAAAAGTGGGGTAAAAATAGAGTATGACGTAATTTTTCAGGGGTGATACAAATCATATGTCCATGGGTCTCGACCTTTTCTTGTCAGTTTTTTTGCCTCACAAAAATTGTTTTGAACCGTGAAATGCGATAAAATTTTGAGATGAAACAAAAAGAAATTCTTTGGATTGCAGAAAAAGAAGATGAAATTTGACAATTGAAAGTTCAAGATAAAAATAACCGAAACGTACTGTGTACTGGAAGTTCCTGAAGGAATCGCTCTCGTAGCAATCGGCATAATCACTGTTATCGATTCCCAGGTCTTCCAAATCGGTCATGGTATCATTGCCTGAGGGGCCTAGACTCAGGCCCATCTTTCGGTCGCCTTCTTAAGATGCACGGTGAAAGACCCGGAGGGCTGGAAAAGGGACTTCTGATTGCCTCAAATCCCGCTGCCTGCCGCCATCGATGGGGGCCAATTTGGCCAAAGATGGGACGCAATTTTAATCGGCCTAATATCTCCGCATTCGATTCGATTGGTTGGCAGACAATTCCCTCTATTACATTTTTATGCGATTAGGCAACAAAAATAAACAAATCGAATCACTCATTCCTTTCGGCCGCCGCTCTTCTCGGCCCAGCCCCTCTGGCTGATAAGCGTTGGCCTGAGAGCATAATGATTGATCTCTCAGGTGACATGACATTCAAGAAGATACGATGATTAAAAGAGGGCACGGATGATTAATTGGGATTTCCTTACCCACCTTGATCAACTTGTTGCCCTCAGGGCAGAAACATTAATTTGTTTTACACGTTTGTACTTCAAGTACACCGTTTTTTAAGTAAGTGCTTTGGTGGAACTAATATCTATGTCAAAAATACAAATTATTTTTTAAATAATCTTGCCTAAAAATGGTTGTCTCGGTAAAAGACGGCCAGTATTTTTCAATTTTTGTGGAGAAAACGGAGGGTGAGACCTTCCAATGGATATATTTCACAGTAATGTAAGGTTTAAAGCAACTTAAACGGACTTTTTAGGATTGGAATGGGCTTTCTTCACACAATGTTGATATTTCGGACAATTTATCAGATCCATTTCAGCGATTCGTTCGGCTACCATCATCTGAGTGTGGAAGAAGATAACGTGGAACCAATTTTGGCTAAGAAATTGGATTTTGATTCTAGCACAAGTTCTGAATAAATGAGTTTAGTTGATAATAAAATTTTCCTATAAAAAATTATTAAAATCAAAAATCGACCAGTCAATTTGAAGATAAAATTAAAGTTTAGCATTGTCACGACTTCTTTATTAATTCCCAAGAATTTGCATAAATTCAAATATCCGAGTATTCGACCGCTTTTCGAGACTTTTTACCTTCGTTTTGCTGAATAACGGTGATTCCTATGTTTGTGGTGCTATCATTCCAACCGGTCTGTTTCCCTTAGAGCCAAAAAAGTGAGTTTTAACATTGTCATTCATTGTCGCCCTCAATGCCTTTCAGCTTGGGAAAATTGTATTTGTGGTGGTTTTTATTAGGTTAGTCTCTCAAAGGATGACTTTGTTTTAGTTAACCTTCTCTTCTGATTTGTCACCTTCAATCAAGAAGCAGCCATGACAGAACAACCTCAAATCCCCTCGAATCGGCGCTACAATCAGAATCAGTTGAATCGTGCCCTCGGGCAGATTCAGAAGCGGAAATCAGCTCGAGCACAGGCCAAAGAAGAAGAGAAAGAATATGTGGAGTACAAGAAGGCAATGGTCCTGGCATCCTGTCAGCCAACTGTGGGTACTCTCAAGAGCACCGAGGATAAATTCCCGGCCAGACCAAAGAAGAAAATGCAGTTCGGAGAGAGGAAAGCACATTATTTATCCATCAGACCGAATCCAAAATATGCAACTTGGGTGGGAAGAAAGAAAGGAATCATCGAGGCAAAGTAAGTTCCAGATTGAGGCTAAAATCAATTTATTTAGAGCTCGTGTCGCGACGACTACCAATGTTTTGTTCACGGATCACTCAAGCGTCCCAACATCAACGGCTTCAAGTACAAAAAGTTCTGATTCCAAGACAACGGGGAAAACTAAAGCGTCCAAGAAGAAAGACGGCGGGGAACCCACTACTGTGAGCTTAAGCCAATAGAATGGACAGTTGAATTTACAAAAATGAAAACGATTATCTTTCAGATTAACATCAAGGCTGAAGAAAGAGAATCTAAGACAGTGGAATCTCCTGCGGGCGATGATGAACTGGAAAGAAAAGGAGGAAAAAACGCCGAGAATCCTCTTGTTAATGGAGTCCCCTTCTGGACAATTGCAGCTCCAGGAGAACAAGACGAATTGACGGATGATGATCTTCCCATTGACATTTCTTTTCTGGAAAAGGTATGTAATTGTGAGGTAGTCTTGGCCGCTAAGCCCTTCACCAAGAGCACTTTCAATCCATTCGGTCCTGTGGCCAGATTCAAACAAGATGATCCGCTTTTTGTACGGGATACCACTTTGTTCGCGAATACTGTTGAGGCTGTCATTAGGTAAGATACTATAAATTGATGAGGTTTCTAACCATTAATACTGTTTATAGTTTGCAACCAGATGACAGACAGTATCCCCCAACCCCGCCAGTTGTTCCGAAGATCAAATGGTCGGAAAAATTGAATGTCATCGTATTTGATCCCTTGGATAGAGAAGCTGGGAACGCGGATCCAATAACTGAAGCCATGAAGGATATCAAGAGAGAAAAAGGAGCCAACAGTTAGATAATTTCAGCAACCCTTAGTCGAGAACAATAAATTCTAGGTCTTTGATAGCCATTATCTAAAGAAAACTTTCAGCGCGGTAATTTATTTTACAGTAAAATTGGTAACCGATAAGTGGCATAAAAACAAGATTATGTAACAAACAAATAAAGTTAAGACACGGTTCTTTTAAAAAATAAACAGACCATTCAGAAAATGAGTTCATAGTGATAACAACGGATAAAGTTGAAGAGAAACCGTAATATAAGGAATTTACAATTCGAAGGGTCATAAAATAAGTTTAAAACTCTGGTTCAGTTTCATCGACCCTTCCTGGAGCCGCTCCATCAGAGGCTGTTCCAGCTGGAGCGCCGAATGAAGGAAGGCCGGGACTGCTGACTTCCACATAAGGGAACTCATAGCCAGGCTCTTCGACGTGATTCAACCATTCCGGGGGCTCTTGGCCACATAATTTCATGTACTAAAATGAGAAGGTAAAATCATCATAAAACGGTAAGACGTGCTTTGAAAACTTACTTCAACAACTTGAGGAACAATATTGCGATCAACGGAAAGGGATGGGTCGAGACAAACAATGGCAGTACCAGCACGGAGACGACCAGTACGACCAATTCGATGGACATAATCGTTGTCCGATTGCTCTGAGCTGTTCTTCACAATTACCTAAAACAATATCAACATTACCTATAAACAGACCAATTAAAAAGCTGTAAGATTACAAATTCTTACCCGATCAAGATGAGGGAAGTCGGCACCACGAGAAAGAACATTGGTGGCCACCAGGATATGAATATCTCCATTCTTAAATTCATTGTAACATTGAAGTCGTTGCTGTTGGGTTCTGTCCGAACTGATAGTCTGTGACTTCACATCTTCTAATGACAATTGCATTGCGTACAAATCGGCTTCCTTTTTGGTGGCAACGAAAATCAATGTCTTGGCGACAGTTCCAGTTTCTTCATGTTCTAAAAAATGGAATCCAAAACATTCTGAAATATGTATAACCGTACCTTTCGTAAGAAGGTCCTGAACATACTGATCCTTGTCTGATTCCCTCACACAAACAACTTCTTGATGAATCCTTTTGTTAATTGGCATGGAACTCTCCAAATAAACAGTGTCTTTTCTCCGGGAAATCGAATCCAAGAATTCCATGTGCATACTTTCAAAAGTTGCTGAGAAGAAGAGAGATTGCCGATCCTGGGGCTTCGGGAATTTTGTAATAGCAGGATCCAAAAGGTCTCTCAGGTCGCCGAGACTGTCCGCAGAGACCATGCGATCGGCTTCATCAATAACAAAGAACTTCAATGAATCCAGTAATACTTTTTTCTCCTCGACAAAGTGTCTTAATCTGCCGAGACATGCGACAAGAATGTCACACCCACGGAAGATGGCTTCGGCATTAATCCTCATATTGTATTCTCCATAAGCTGGAGCGACTTTGACTGAAGTACCGGCGGTAAAAGTTCTTGCCTCATTGTAGATCTGATGGGCCAATTCTCTGGTGGGAACAAGGACGAGACAAGAAACTCTTTGTGTTCTTGATGCTCTGCCGTCGTCTTCCGCTTCTTCCTTGAATTGATTGATCAACTTCTGAATGATGGGTAACAAAAAAGCAGCAGTCTTTCCGGAACCAGTCTCAGATTTTCCCTTTAGATCATATCCCTCCATAATGATGGGAATAGCATGCTTCTGGAAGTTTCTCGGTTTGGCAAAGCCAGCTCTTTCAATGTTCCGGACCAATTGATCATCAAATCCAGCATCAGTCCAATTCCTAAACAATCAAATAATAAAGCTGAAGCGACGTACTCAATAATCTTGTCGACTTCTGGACCCCCTTTTCGAGCGACCACACCATCTTCTTCAAGATGAATGTCCTCTAATTTGATACGACTTTCAATAATCTGCTCATCGGTTTGCTCTTCGGGGACAAAACTTGGATGGTGTTCTCTGTTGTCTGGAAACAATGAATAAGTTGAATTCATCAATGTTACTTACCATAATCTCCACCAAAACGTCTTCTTCCGAAAGAAGAACCTTCATCACCAAATGGAGTGCTGTTAGCTCCAGATCCAAAAGATCCTCTAGGAGAGCCAAAGGCTCCACCACCACGGCCTCCTCTGAACCCACCACCACCGTCCCCGAAAGACCGGCCACCTCCGAAATCACCAAAGGAACGGCCACCACCTCTCCCGCCAAATCCTCGAGAATCTCCATCTCGGCCAAATCCTCCGCCGCCACGGCTTCCAAATCCGCCCCCACTTCCACTATCATTGTCGAATCCTCGGTTTCCTCCGCGACCTCGACCACCGAAGCCCCCGAATCCTCTAGTTTCTTCACCTTCTCCACCACTTCGAGCCCCTCTGAACCCTCCGCTGCCTCCTCGCCCTCCGCCAAAACCTTCATTTCGTGGGGCAAAGCCATAATCGTTGCCAAAGCTTCCGCCACCACGACCTCCACGGCCTGAAAATCCGCCGCCTCCTCGGTCAGATGGTGGTCTGAAGTCATTGCCTTGATTATTACTGCCGAATTGATTCTGCGATGTAAAACCTCTTCCTCGGTTCTCGTCGAAGCCGGAAGGAGCATTAGCACCAAAGGTCTTTGATTGACCTCTGAAGTCGTCTCCAAATCCCCGAGAATCTCTTTCGTTGGAGAACCCCCCTCTGGTATCTTCGTTGCCAAATCCTCGAGTGTCGTTGCCAGCACGTGTGTCTCGTTCTGAGTTCTTATTCCCTGTAGAAGTAGACGGATTGGAAAATGAGCCGGTAACTTTACCAAAGCTGCTATCGCCTGAACTTCCTCGGCCGCCGGAAAAACCGTTTCGACCAAAGGAATTCTCGTTCCGTTGAAATCCTCCTCCACCGCGTGTGTCGAAATTGTTGTCTCGGTGTTGGTCGTTTCGGGGGGCTTCGTCAAACTGAGATCGCGAGGAGAAGCCTCCTCTCGTATCTTCCTCATCTAAACGCGGAAGATAAAAGGTGAGAAAGATCAACTTACTGTCCACGCCGGAGCCGTACCGTGGACCTTTTACTCCACCACGTCCTCTCATTCTGGGACTGAAAGAAAATCCTTATAGGAATATAACAAATTGTTGAAGGCGCGACTTTTACATTAATCTTTGTGAAAGATTAACATGTGTACGGTAATATAAACCCGCGCAAACTCTGCCATTTAAAATAATTGTTAAAAAACCCAGATCATATATTCGACACCAATCTTCCGAGGAATTTATTTATCAACAGAACCACCAGAAAAAAAGATGAAAACACCGGAATTTAGGGAGAAAACATTTTTGGCGGGATTTGAACAGTTCCATTGGTCTGCGGCAATTGGACGGCAATTGGAAAAACAGGACAATGCACCACCTCTACGAATTCCCCATCTGATTGGGCAAAAAGAAACATCTGCATTGGAAAAAGGCTTCACAGAAATTCATTTTTCAGATAATGCGTGATAATGATGGTCAGGATGACGATCTTTCAAATCGTTAAAACTTGGCTTTTTATGATGGCGCAAAGGTTATACGATCATCGTCTGTTGACAGAAAACATAATAGAACTTTTATTGATGTTTTCATTGTGTTATGAACATATATATGATAGAACGAGTCTTATAAGAAGATTTGAAGGTTACAATATCGAAAGTGAAGTAGAAAAGTAGACGAAAGAGAAATGGAATGCTTAAAATAGCGTCAGATTGACATTCCAATCATAAACTGATTAGTAAAGGCATGCAATTTTAAATCTTGTTTCCGCGAAATTTCTGAAGTCCTAACTGGGGAATGACGGAAGTTTGATGGCACGAAGATACCCGATACCCGGATGTCAACTTTGTTTATCCACATCTGGTCTACAATGTTTAGAGGACGATTTTGCAACATTTGTAAATTGCAGCCAAAGTAATTAAATATTTTAGTATTTTCATTTCTTTTGTCATAGTTACCGTAATTTTGAAAGTTTTTGAAGTCAAAATATAATCCTTTGAACGGATCTGGAAACCACAATGTTTTCCGGTTTTTATTGTTCTTGACCTCGAAAACATCACAAACCACCAATCGACAGTATCAGGGAGACTTAATTAAACTTGTTTACATTGCTTTTGACTGGTTTTGTTTACTTTTCTATACTCTTTTATAAACCATGGAGTTGGAATCTTCTATTACATTTAAGTCTTCTGGATCCTTCATTTTCCTTGCAATTTAACCTTAAAATCTTTGTTTGACCTCTTGAAAACACGAATGTTTTTGACATCTGCAGAACAATATTTTTTAGCTGGATTTGCAACAATTTTGTGTTATTTTAGATGATGTTTGCAAAAAAATATTTTTTAGGGTTTTTGTGATTAACAGTTCTTGTTCCTTTAAGTGTAATTACCTCGCAATTAATTGAATTTAGTATTGTTAGAAGTCATTATTCAGAACAACAAACCTTTCCATTGCGAATAACCTTTTATTGAGATTAATTTTCATTAATTCGAATGTTTTATAAGAAAATATTTGTAAAAATAAATGCAACTTGATCCCCCAACATTGGATATGTTCGTATAGATGATGAATTCGAGTCATTAAATGTCTGGGCAAACATTTTGATGTGTGAAACAGGAATTAATTACTCCTTTTTGCTTACAATTACTGTCAAAAAACGGTAAATCAGAGTATATCCGGTGTTTTGGCGTGTCGATTATACAAAAAAGGGTAATAGTTGACAAAAAAAGGGCCGAGCTTAATGAATTCAACTATTTTGAGGTATAACTAGACTGCTTTATTAAGTTAAAACCTCTTTTATTACAAAGAATTTGGGTTCAATTAATACTTTTTAGTCGTTTATTGTAAAATTTGATGACTTATATATATGTATAATGAATAAAACGTGCAGATTCCGGAAAAAACAAGTGTTTCAGACGAATCTAAAATCCCAAAAATCCATAGTGAAGAATGAATCTGTACTTAATTTGCATTTCTCTATTGGAAACAGGGCTGAATTTCGTTAAAACTGGTTGTAAAACCTCACTTTTGAGCGATTTGCGAGGTGTTTTGTTCATAAAAATGTATCCAAGACGACTTTTAAGCAATAAATAGTAAAATGGGTTATTTTACCATATTAGTTTTTGAAAAACACTCAAAAAGTTAAAAGATGCCCATGACAGGAATCGAACCTGTGTCGCCACGGCCACAACGTGGAGTACTGACCGCTATATTATTTATTTGGGCAGACGGCTTGCCTCGTTCCTTTTCGAGACAATCGTCTAACGAGTATCGAAAAACAAAATATAATTGAAAACAGTTGAATGGATAACTTATTTAAGGTGATTGGACGTTTCAAATTGGGTTAGGGAGCTGCAAAATTCTGCAAAATTGGGGTTAAAGTCATCAAATCGCGGAAGTAACGCCCATTCCAGGAGTTACATAAAAAACGATGACTGAAAGGGTAATATCACCTGAATTATACGCAAAATTGTAATTTTTGATGTGTTTGAGGTTGATTTATCCAAATTTATTTTAATTTCCTTGATGTTTTTCCCCTTTAGACAACCCGAATCTCACGGATAACATTAGATTTTGTCCTCGAAATGTCCCTTCCGTATTCGTAATCGAATTGAGAGTGGTCATCTTGCTTGTTTTCTTCTTTTTCCTAGCCTTTTACTGTATCTTGTGACGTTTTCTCCACTTATGTCGGATATGCGAACGGAGGCGGCGCTTTTTTGGGCCGGGGATTTTTATTTTTGGGATATCATCGCAACGAAGAGTACTATTTTTTTGATATTTACTTTTTTTGAACAACATTTTAATCTTATTTAAAAAATAATTTTGAATAAGTGTTACTGTTTTTAAACCTTAGTTAATAGGAGCCAGAAGCTTTCTTATTACCTTAAAAAATTTTTGTTGGAAAGCAAATTAAAAATAAAAAAAATATTTTATTGCTTACCACGTTAAAATCCAAAAATAAATCCTCTGAGCAGTCTGTTATAATTCTAGGATTAAATTACAAGTCTCAAAAAGCCCATTAATTGCCTTAAAATAAACAAAAAATCCCAATAGAAGCGCAAAGGCTAATTCGACGTCATAATCCCTCTGAATCCACGTTGAATCCAAAACTTTTTCCTCCGACGTCTTCAGAATAATGAGTTTAAAGTCTAAGATAGGCACTTGTAACTTTATTTGTGGCCATTCAAAAGCTGAATATCTTCTTTTTTATCAATTTCATTGCTTTAAAAGGGTTATTCAAAGTAGGTAAAGTTAAAAAGGGGTTACTCAAAGTAGGTAAAGTTGATGATGATCAGCACTTTTCCTGACCTTATTTCCTCATTTTTTAGTTTGAAATGACGCATTTAGTCCAAAGCATTCATCAGATAAGAAAAGTTTCTGCGCACCATGTAAAAAAGAGTTCTTCTTTTTTTCTCCACACGGTGCAGTATTTTCTCCCCTAACAAGAAATAGGCAAATACTTGCCACCATTTTTCTTAACGAAACATGTATCATTTGAAAGAGCATAAAAAATGGTGTGCAAAGAAGAAAAATTAGTTGCCCAATTTGCCTTAAGGCACAGATATCACCCCTTTTAAAAAGCGGTCGTATTGGGTTGAAGTACCGGTTTGCTAAGTTACAGTAACCCTGGCCGCTTGAAATATCTCCATTGAATTCCCGGAACTTATCTGGGAGTCGTTGTAAGGCGTTGGGAATACTAAGGTTTGAGTTATTTGACATTACTGTTAATCACTAAAATTGTAAATAAACCTAGGTTAGTGGCAGAATTGGAGCAAAAGTCCCAAAATCGAAAATTTCTTGTTTTCTGACCTTACTAACTGCTGATACTACTCGCGCCATAAAATCCGTAGAATTTTATCGCTAATGTCGCCGGGAAATCGCCGCGACGATTGGGGAAAATAAACGAAAATTCTACGGTCTTTATGTCGCGAGTAGTAAATACTACTCGGCGCAAAAGTCCTGAGAATTGCACCGTGAAAAATTGTCGGGACTTTATGGCCCGATTAGTAATACCCTGTCCAAAAAGTCTTGAGAATCCTTCTGCGACTCCGCATTGTGCAATTTTCAGCAAAAACTGCGTCGCTCTTCGAAAAACACATTTTGCACCGTGCATCTGCCAAAGAAGTGCTTCGCACAGTGCATTCTGACCCAAAAACACCATTTTGCACGGTGCATTTCGCATTTTTTGCCTTACGTCGTGCGCGATTCCTATTTTTCGCTGCGACAAATCATTTTTTCGGCGTGCGACAGAAAAAGTGCACGTGCACTGCGCGGTATCGCAGAAAATTCTGAAGACTTTTTGGAAAGCGGCTAAATTTTGAGATCAATTGGATCGTTTGAATTTGTCGCACTTTGAGATCGGCGACTAATTTTTTTTGTTCTCGGCGGATAGTTTACCCCAACCGGGTAGGTTACCCCGGATAGGTTACCCCAACCGAATTTTTTGTCGCAACATTTTTTGAAATCAGCGATTGTGAGAAAAACAATTCAAACAAGAAGTTGCCGGAATTCCTTTTTTTCCTTTTCACAAAGAGTTTTAACTTTCCGCACAGTGCAATCTGTTCTTTCGTTGCACTGTGCATGTAATCTTTTTTCGAAGGCTTTTCCCCGCACTATGCAATGGGAATGGAAGAAATGGAGTAAAAAGTTCGGGAAAATAGTATCAATTTGATGTTGGGAAAGACCAAAACTTGCGTAGAATGTGCGTAAATATGAAATTGAGTTAGGATTTACCTGATGTCTGGCCTTTTCTTCTAGCTTTGTTCTAATTTTACCTTATTTTGACCTAAATTTAGTGCAAGCTTACTATTTTTGGCTTTTTTACTAAAATTTCCTTATGAGGATACCTGACTTTGGCCAAATTACTTGTTTTTGGTCGTCATTTAGCAGTTCTCCACCTTCGGCCGCGCTAATTAAGTTTTGGCCGCTTTAAAAAGGGCCAAACCCTGAGGCATTAAAGGTCCAAAATGTGAATGCAGTTACTTTTTATGATGTCATAAGGTAGTTTTGTATAATTTCTGAACGTTGATGTGCGGCTAGACTATGATTTTCGGTGCTGTAGAGCATGAATATTGTTTTAGATATCAGAATAAACGGAGTTTTTTTAAGGTTACGAACTACGCAAAAATAATTAAAAGCAGTTCATTTTTGCTCAATAGTTCTCCTAAACGGTAACCTTTGCCTGAAACAGGTGTTTTTTTACAAATTTCGATTTTCAAATAAAAATTCTTATTAAAATTTGGAAAAATTTTCAAAAATAAATTTTTTTTGTCGTCAGAGTATTCAAAACTTTGTAAATTAAAATTTATTTTACCGTACTCTTCCTGTACAGTAATTTTTCCCCAAAAAATCGGCTTGTTTAAATTGTAATTAATGTTGATGTTTTTCCGGGAAGCGGTCATTTCGTCCCCGCCATATTTTTATGCCCTGAAGCGTTAAAGTTTTTATTCCTCTTTTAAATGGCCATTTTGGGGATAAATAAAAAAGTAAAGTTTGGCCGAAAAATAAACCCGGAGGGCATAAAAAATGGCTAAAGACTTTGACGCGGTAAGACATTGACTGCAGCAACGTTAAACTGATTTTTTATTTGAAAATTGAAAAAAAGTCGACATTTTTTGTTAAATCTTAATCTTTATTAACATTTGAGATGCAAAATTTAGATATCAGAAAGTATAGAAAAACAGTGTTTTACTTCAGAATTTCAAATTTTGCATTGTTTATCTGGAATATTGTTTTTTCAAATTTGTTTTTCGGTTCATGGATCCCAATTTGTCGCCATTCCAATTTTTGAAATTTCTTTGGGACTTTGAACTTTGAGAAAAAAAATTTTAATACCGAAAAAATCAGCAAATTTACTCAACAATTGCTGCACTTCCACTTTGAACTCAATTAAAGGCGGTACTTTGGCCGTTTTTGAAACTTTTTCTGAAATTGAAACCACGCCTCGAGATAATCGAATTGGCCGAAATGGACAAATCTAATCATCACAACTTTACATTCCGTTCTTTTTATTTGCAGGGAAATCGGTTATTCGGGTTGGATTGCCTCACGTCAGCACTTTTAGTGTCAACGGCGCCGGCAAAATTGAGAAAGCGGTGATATAAAAATTTTTAAATATAATACATTTTGGGTCAAAATAAAGGTGAAAAATGATGATTTAAGAAGTAAAGTTTCTCTTAAAAATATTATTTTGTGTTTTTTCTTTAACGGGTGAGTAGAATTGAAGAAATTTTACTTGACATTGCAAGTGCAATTCCCAAAAATGTTATGATAGTCTTCCAATGCTTTTTCCCCATAAATTTGCTTAACCAGAAGTCATCGCAGTATCAATTTTATATTCTATAACCTTAGGACATGCTATCTGACTCATTGCTTAAGCTTTTTTACAACTTTAAAACTCATTTTTCACTTTAAATTTCTGTTTTTACTTGTTTTCTTAATTCCAAAAATACAGTAATCCGTCTTCCCTCCCATTAATTAGTACATTCTCCCACGTGTGATGGATAATTTCCCGTCGAAATTCTTTTCCGGTGATTAACTTTTCGGCTCTAAGTCTCGGAAAAAAGAAAACAAAAAATTCGAAAAATGCGAAAAATCTGAAAAAAGTTTTTTTTTATTTGAAAGTGGCAACAACAGGAAATGCCTGAGGCATTTAAACAAGTCGACCTGGTAAATGTCTGGAAATGTGAAGTTTTTGAAAGTTAATAAGTACAGCTTAGTAATGGCCACATCTTTTGATGGCAGCTGTTTTTTTAATTATTTTAATGCGAATGCAACAAAAAAGAAGAGTACTTTTGACTCTTCTTAATCCAATTTCACACTTGTTAATCTAGTACTTGCTTTCCAATTCGATCATGTTAACCTGGACTCAACAATTCCCGCCGTCTCTTTTGATGTCTAAAGTACATTCATTTTGAACAGTTGGATTACAATAATCTCATTTTTTGAACGTTTTGTGGTCGGAGGTATGGAATTGGATTATTTTAGCAACCCAAATATTGTTACGGTACTTTATTTTACTGCTTTCTGTCATCATTTTCACATTATTTTAGGTTTCTTTTTGTTTGATTACTGGTTACTTGCAATCTTCATAAATCTTGTATCAAAAATGTCAAAAATCTATGGACATGATGACTATAGAGAGCCATAGAATTACACTTACTGCTTTTGAAAGTGCCAGTTTTCTGGGGATATATATTATATGATGGAATGTCTGAAAAGAGGGGAACATCAAGGTTTATTTCGCTTCGACGCATCTCCTGACATTTATTCGTATTTGAAGAAGTCTTCGCAAACTTGTAGATGGTTCTTTAGAGTACTGGTTTACTACTCCAAGTTGTTATGGGAGTGTTTATTGTATCACATAAAATGTACATAAACTCTTCCTGATTGCGTCACTTTATGAGCGTTGTTTTTATCCTCATGTAATTCAATATGAATGTCTTTGGGAACGGTGAGGGTGGGTGACGCTGGAGAAAGGGTCCTGGGATTTAAGACTATGGACATTCGTACTCAAAAAGAACAGAGATCAGTCATTTTGTGTTGAAATCTTTAGAATAGGAAGTAATAAATAGTTCAATAGATGACCTGAAAGGTTCATTTTGCAATAAAATATACGAAGATTATGTTGTTATTTCATTCTTTGCACAATAATATGCCTTCAGGGTTCGTTCGAAATCAAAATTTTAACTAACGTAAGTCCTTAAAAATTTTCTTTTTTCATGTCAAAATTAAAAATATGATGTCTGCAGATTGTCTTATTTAATTTTTATGCAAAAGGACGTGCACATCAGAGATCTTAATAAAAAAATTTTTATAAATTTTGGTTCATTATGAAGCAAAACATTAAGCCAGGTAATATAATAGCTTTAAAAAAATTGTTGATTTTACCATTTTCTGACTGTCTTTTAAAATTTATCACTGTAATGACTGGCAAGTGACATTTTTGCCGTTTTTACAATCAACTTTTTTTATTTTGTCTTGTCTTCATCTCCATGATCTATAAAAATTTCGCTTCGAACTTTAGAAATCCGTTTTAAATATTTTGTTTACACTCGGCGTGACCCGTAGACTCCCGCTCGTCCATTATTTATATTCACACATAATTTTTCATTTTTGTTTTATTTCCGGTCCCAAAACAGATGTCATTGGTCCATAAATAACCTTGGTGACGGTTTCTCTGTTCTCCATTTGCCTTTCACCGCGCGGTGCCGAATTCATCGTGGATTCTGAAGCCTAAACGCGTTCTTCCGATTCCAATTTCCCACACGCAAAAGATGGCGAATTGGTCCGCTAATTTCTGGTCAAGCCCTCAGGGCAATGCAGAAAATGGGCGGGGTCTAATTTATTTATTTTTGACAATTTTTGAGGGAAAAAGGGGCCCACCCTCTCATTGTTGTTGCGGGAATTTGGGTTACAAGTAGGAAGACATTTGGGTATATTCGGAGGTGGATTTGATTATATTTGATCGGATTGTACCTTGTTTACAGTGACAAAAAGTTTTTTTTTATTTTTATGAGCTTCTCTAGAATAATTTCTATTATTTTTCTATATTATAAGTACCCTCTTAAAACACAACTTACTATATTTCTTTCTTAATCTTTCTTTCCATGCTCTTGCAATCTTTTCCAAGAGCTTTAGTCATCGTTTTGACTATAATCGTGTATAGTTTTACATTGTAATCAGAATATTAATTTGATCCCCTGGATTATCAACTTTTTACTGTCATCAAAATCGTCATGACTTAATATTTACACATGTTATTTTCCTTAAATTTTTTGTTTTATTTTCCCAAGCTCATTATCACGACTTGATGCCTACAAATTTTACTTAACAAACTTTAATTTTGCAACTTTCCGATGACCTGCTGACATATCAATTTTTATGTTCTTTTCTCCAGACCATTAGCTGCTATTTGCAACGCAATATAATTACTGTATTTCTATTTAAAGTCGGTTTTAAGCCTTTAAAGGTACTATCAACTTCGTAATCATAAACTTTGGTTTGTAACTGTTTTTGCACGATTAATGTCGGGAATTTGGTGGAATCCACCTGTCAATCCAAACTTTTTGCATTTTAAATTCTCTGTTTAAGGGTAAACACACCGAAGGAAGGGGGATGATGCCCATCAGAAGTCGAGATCTACAGTTTCTACTTAGTTTGTTACATTTCTTTGGCCTTTTCTCGCAATTTTCGATGGCCCAACCGGTCAAGAACTATATGAGATTGTATGTGAATGGAGGTGAGTTACATTTTACACTTATCTTTTGTATTTTTTGTTATCTTTTTCTTTTTTTGACATCATTTTTTCAAATCGTAAAAGAGAACGTGCCCTTTGTACAACCGTTTAAATATATTTATCTGATTAAAAAAACGACCTGTAATTCTCATTACTATGGAATTACTGTTAAATTCTGCATAAGCCATAGTTTATACAAATTTCTCGTTTTTTTATATTTTAGTTGCTAATTGATAATTTAAAGTTTTAACTTTATTCCTATTTTTTTATTTTTGGTAATCAGGCTGCCGTAGTCGTAAAGATTGAATATAAATCCATAATTTACTGTGCAGTAGGTGGCTTGTACGACAAGATCTTCGACTTTTTGTGGCTTTTCTCGCTCTAAAATGCAGATAAAACATGATGCTTTATGATTAATGGCCTGTATTACTCTGAGATGACTGAAGAGCGGCTAAATAGAGAAGTCTAAAGAATGGCGGACATGCATGCAGTAGTCCTCCTATATATCCATGTCACTTTCCAAAAGACACATCAAGAATAGAGTGATTACAAATAAATTCTGGCTATTTGTTACAGTACTCAGATCTATTTTTATTGAAGATTTTTTTTGCAAATGCCCTGTGACATCAGGTCACCGGAATTTGTTCAATTAATCTCTGCAGAAATTACTCAAAATCATTTTAATTCGATTCTAAAATTAGAGGCTGATAAATGCTCG
The DNA here is from genome assembly GCA_025436335.1 of Bursaphelenchus mucronatus. Taxonomy (NCBI): domain Eukaryota; kingdom Metazoa; phylum Nematoda; class Chromadorea; order Rhabditida; family Aphelenchoididae; genus Bursaphelenchus; species Bursaphelenchus mucronatus. The sequence continues at coordinate 4,287,570 of CM046358.1, forward strand.
GATCTCGAAAAAGAATTCGTTTTTTTTGTTTTAATTTTATGACTTTGGGGGAGGAAAAAAGATCGTAAAATTGAGGAGGATAGAGACAAAAAATAATGATGATTAAAGTCAAAAAAAGACAATTGTCGCGTTTCCACATCAAGAATCTTGTGGATATAGAGAGATCAGGGCAGGGTTTCGTTTTTGATGACATCAGCGGATTTAAATTTGTAATTAAAATATACAGAATTCTTGATGCTTTTTTGTTTCAAATCGCCTTTCCTGAATTAATATATAAAATAAAAAAGTTTCATCGAATCTAACAGTAATCACGACTATTTCCAGCACCAACAGATTACCTGGGTCCCCAAATTGGAACAGTAGAAGCCAGTTCTCTTTTGGCTTCACAGGATGATGAAGAATTGCCTATTGTTGTGATCCCATCGAGGAATCGAAGAGATCTCTTTGTCCCTTCGGAAGATACGATTATAAGGAAACGAGCAGTCGATCATTTGGCTAGATTCTCGAGGAATTTGCCCGAGCAAGAGCAGATGTATCAAATCCAAAATGTGGGAGATCTCCCCATGTTTCGTTTTGGCTGATCGCTATAAATATAATTGCTTAGATTTCTCGTCCCTATGGCTATTTGGATACTGTAACATGATTTTTGAAGCTCTTGAATGACGTTACAATAATCATAACATTTCGAACTGTAACATAATTTAGGAAATTTAAATTTTTTGCTACAGTAACCACTGTAGTCTCTTCTTCTGATCTCAAGATTGTTATTTTAGTCATCTTTTATCAGTCCAGAATCCAACCTAACATCTCCGTATTTTGACATGATCTCTTGATTCTATTTATTTTCATTGTCTCTCTTCTCAAGTTGTTTACGAAATACAGTCTCTGTAAATGTTTGATGAATTTCAATAAATTCAATTGTGCTATGTAGTGGCAGTTATCTATGCGCATATATCATATCATATTTATTTATTTATTGTGCAAAAAGGCTTGCAGAAAGGAAAAAAGGTCATCTGAAAGAAAAACGAATTTGCAAATTGAATTAGGATAGTCAAATTTGTGAAAAAAGTTGTGTAAAACTAATGTCATAAGGTGTGTATGACAAAAATAAAACATTTCCAAAACTTAAACTTCAATATTAGAATCAAAAAAGCCACCAAAAAGCCTCAACAACTACCAATTATCAACTTTTTTCTGTGTTTTATGATATCCAACACATGTATTACTAATATTAATTTCAAATTTTTATCATCTAGTCCCGCCTCAGTTTTTGCCCGAAGCGAAAAATTTGTAAATATTTAAGCGATATTAAATACTAAACCAAAATAAATAATGTCTCCATGGTTATCTAAAAAAGAGCGCTAAAGAGTTTTCCCTTCTCCATTAGTTGTTATTACATCCTTAAGGTCTTTTTTGTCGCTTTTAATCAACTAATCGGTGGAGTTCTGAAGTCAATTGTTCAATTCCGAATTCTGTTCGAGGAAAGAGACATCCAGAAGTTTTATGAGTGTTGTTTTCCCGGGCATTATATGGGATTAGTTGAGCGACAGAATGGGGCAGTCATGGACCCGGGTATGACTTTGCTGGAAGATACGCTTTTAACTCACAAAACTTTTTTTTGATGATTTGAATATTGAGGGCTCGTTAGCCTATGTAAGTTTTAAGATCTTTGTTAGGCTTTTCAAATTTACAATCAATTTAAAAAAATCTTACCGCTTGTATGCGCTGTCTAACTTTCGCATTAATTTTTTAAAGTTTTTACTCACACCAGTCAGGAACAGCTAAAGTAATCAGCGATCCCCACGGAAGCGAGAATACGCAGAATTATCAGATTAGGGCGCAGAAAAAATTTAATTTTCCAATATTTAGCCATTTTTTAAAAAATTTGCGGTATTAAATACTGAAATCTCTATAAGTCATCAAATTTCAACTAAATTCATTTTTGATAAATCGAAACTAATGTAAGGCACCATATAAAATGCCAAGGGTTCTGATCCAAGTAGAAATTAAGTCTGATGACATTCCAAGCGTCGCATTTGAACCTTTTTCTGTGTTAATTTCGTTTCTTCCCATTAACCTTGCCAAACCCGCAAATTCTTTATTTTCGCACTTTCCGATCCCGACCCGAGATAAACGACTTTTCGATTCCCCTCAAAGTTTTTCGTTTTCATTGTTCTGCCAACTGACAATGACTATATGCCCTCAGGGTCAGATCTGACGTTTGATAGAATTTTGTGCAAAAAAAGAGATCGTGGCCAAATCGAAAGAGAAAATAAACTTTTCCATTCTCTATTAATTGCAACTTATATACTTAGTTTTGCTTACCGTACTTTATTTTGCAATCATTTACTTGCCCTACGGTAAAAATAAAAGCTTGTGAAGTGTACTTTTTGATCCCCGACAAGCAGTTATCTTCTTTATTGTATCTTTTTAGCGTGTCCCCGATAAACCAGATGTATATTTCCCAAAGATGCCCATGTCTTTTGCTTCAAAATTCCTCCATTTAAAGCCTCGAAGGCCAAAAAACGGCTTATCGGTGGCCTATCACATCAATTATTAACGCACTCCCGGTTCAGCCATATTTCCTCTCTTTTCTGGCCAAGACATTTGTATTTCCATTATTTTATCCTCGGAATTATCCCTTTTGGACACAAAAAACTTGGCCAAATGAGATTTGGAGTTGAGTTTGTTAGAGGACAAGCGACAAAAGGGAGTTGACTTGGACATTTATTTTGAGATTTATTATAATTTAATTGTACTTTGGCCAAGTTTTATGATTTGAAATTGAATTTAAGGTCCGGTGGCCATTGTTTATTTAAATCCCGTCAAACTGTTCAAGTGTCCTCTTAGAAGACTGTTTTGATTCATTTGTTTGAACAATATTAACGGAGCGAGTAGGTTCTCACTTTACACGCCAAATTTGAATACTCGTTACCGCTTTGACTTTATAAAACGTATGCAAAAATTGTAATACAAGGTTTTCAAATAGTTTCCCCTACAAATCAGCCTATTTTCTTACGTCCATTTATTCGTTGTTAGGTTACTAATTCAAACTACATTAGGGGAAGTGCGAAGCCCGGCAAGTGTCCTTGAGAGTGCCTATCATTTGCTTTTTTGGTAAATTATATTTTTTTGCTTTTGTGTGGAAATCGCTAAATCTAAAAAATCGGATTTTACACTCGAGAAGAGAGAGAGAGGCATATAATAGATCGCGCTGAAAAGTTTAACGTGTATTTCACTGTTTATGACCGAGGTTTATATCATGTGATGTATGTATGCATGTATAGTTTAAACTTTTGAGTCCTCTGCAATACAATTTATCTTTCAGATCTCACCATGGCCTTTGGAATGCAGGAATGTATATGGCTGGTTCTCTCATTTATCTTACCTGTAAGTTATTGTAACCCAAAAGGTTTTAATTTTAAGCATTTTTTAGCCCCTTGCAATTTTCCTCAGGCATGATGATTGTAATGTTCATGTGGCCATCAGTGTAATTCTAATATTTTTCTTTTGGTAAGCACTTTAAAACTTTTTTTAGTACAAAAAACAGTTGATAAGCTTTGAATAATATTTTTTTTCAGGTTCCCGGGAGTGTTCCACGCCTTATGGTATTGTTTTTGTCGATGAATCTGCATACGGGCTTTTCTCTTCTTGATCCTTTCTCGCATTCTTTTGTTACATTGCCTTTTCTTTTTAAAGTAATTTATAAAATTTTTTTGACTTACTGATCGATTTCCAAATTTTCATTTCTTTTTTTTGTGAGTCATCAGGTAATAAAACGAAGAACTGTTATAAAAGAACCCGTAAAAGGGAAATGGGTACTCGAAATAAACAAATAAAAGTCAAGTATTCTCAGCTGGACGTGCAAGTATAATTTTTTCTAAACTTTTTGATTTTATTTATTTTTGCAACTGCGATCAACAGCCGTTATGACATTATTTTATGATATACTTTAAATGTACGCAGCAACATTATATAACGCTATATTCATATCATTTCGGTTCCTTCCGCATCTAAAGTATCCTCCTTCGCCCCAGCCTCCTCCCCATGAGTTTTTGATTATAAAATAATCATCTCCTCTTTCGCTACCGTAACCCACAGTAAGGACAGCATGATTCAGAGAGGGGTTTCCGACTTGATGATGGACAATTCCTCCTCGATAATGTTGTAAAGCACTCGCGTCAATCCCTAATAGATTTTAGTGATATTAAATTATATAATAACTTACCTGAAACCACAGGTCCATTGTTAAAGACCGTTTCCTTGATTCCATTCTCATCGTGGGCTCTCAAAATGCCAACTCGGTTAAGCTTTGTTACAGACGGTTTAGGTGTACAAGGAGGGACTTGTTGACGATCTCCTGAGACATACGGAAACTTATCCCAGGTTGTGATTCCATGAGTAACAAAATAGGACATGACGTTGTCTGGAACACCTCCTTGACAACCGTGGTTCACTTTTCCAAACGTGCAGGAAACAGCCTGTTGAGCACTTAGATCATATAATTGCCCTCTTTTGATTGCATGGATACTTTCAATCGCGGCTACAGCGGCAAATGCATAGCAAGATCCACATCGTTTTTGATCTTTTACGCCGCTTACTTTCTTTGCGCTTCTCCAGTCAAGGCTATCAGGTGCCATTAATTTTCTAGTGACATTAGATTCTAGATCCTTTTCAATAAGAGACAAACCTTCAAGATCTTGTATTTGAAGATTTGCATAGAACTTGAGGAACTCTTCTTTGGTGAGATCTGAAAGTTCCGTCAGTCCATATTGTGCCTCGGGATTTGTTTCTTGATATTTTTCGATATCTCTTAACGAGTTTTTGATAACCTCAAAACGAAAACTAAGTTCCTCTTTTGTTTCGTAGCTTTTGTTAAATCTGAAACCATCGATTAACTCCGCCATCTAACTCTTACTCAAGGATATGATCAAAGAATTTCGAATAATTATCATCATCTGACTGCAGCTCTTTTCCCAGTTCCCTAGCCAGTCTGAGAGTGTTTTTGGTCTCATCAGATGTAGTTAATCTCTCAATCCATTCATGCACAACATCTGTTGCTAGATATTTTACATACTTCCATTCAAATTCTTTGTCAATAAAATACCCATAACAAGTAAAGAAGAGGAGCTGAAAGACAATAACTTTTAGAATCATAATGCAGTTCTGTTTGTTAAATTTGGCGCCTTTTATAGAGTTGATTACTCAGTGATTCTCGGTAATTGTTATTGTTAAGTTAATCATAGATTTGATGAACAGATTCTTAACTGACTCATTGCCTTTACTTGCAACGGCAGCATGGGGAATTACACAATCACATCCTCTTGATTGCGCGATCAAGTTCTTTTTTCAAAACTGAATTTAAATAATCATAGAAGCCGGAAACTTGCGAGTATTACCACGATTATTTTTGTTAGACTCACTGACTACAAATTTGGTAGAGTAAATGTTATTAGAATTGAAAAATTTTCGGCTATAAAAAATATATTAAATATTCTCTAGTTAAAGCAACAAAAGTTACTTGAGAGCGTTATCAAAAAAATCTGATAATCTTGTATTCAATGCCTTTCCAACTTTTACAGCAAAGTTTAATGCATAAAATCGAAAATTGAGTCACTGGTTTGCCGCATATTTATTTGGTAACTTTTTAATTTTTCTTTTAAATTTTTGGTCGTTGTAAAATTCGTTTGCAACGCAAAAAAAATACTAACGTATATCTAGCGGCATAATGATTAAGCGTTTCTGTAAATTCATACTTTTTTACAGTTACAGCAAATCCAACAATAGCAAGAGAGGACATAAAATACACACAAAGAAAACGCTCGTTTCTTTAAGCATTATTTCATATCTAATTGTCATATTGGATGACTCAGAAAGACTGAATTTATTGGAAAGGATCCACGGCCATACCATTGATAAAACTTTCCTCTCTCCGTTCTTCAATTCCCAAATGTTTTCAGTTAGTCTTGAGTCTTTTCGGTTTTCAATTTCCGAGTTCTTTGTCCCCCACCACTAAATAAATTGCGCTTTAATTTTTGGTGGGTTAAACGTTGATCGGAGACTTTTAAAGAGATTGTAAAAGGTCATCCAATTTATGGAGCTATTGCCTAAGTGTCTTCAAAATTATAACTGATTAAGTTTTTGTTCCAAACAGCGACAATCTTTTTTGAAATCTCTCCGAATGTTATCATATTTTTGTTATTTATTTTCCGTAGGCGTTGAAAGAAAAGCACTCAGGCTCCGTCATCTGACAATCTGACCCCTCGAGATCAGGTATTATTCAGAGCATTCCCTTTGTTTCGGCCTGTAATTGTTGTAATGAATGCCTTTAGGGTTTTATTCCTTTTTCACAAACCAGTTTTACATTCTTTATTACGTTTGTATGGTTTTTCGATTAAGGTGAAGCCTTTTTTGGTTGGTTTAAAAGAAAAATTTTAATTGAATGAACGTAATTAATTGAAAGAATCGGGAAGTAAACCACTTTGGCGCGCCAATAAATAATACTTTATTGCCAAGGTATTTGTTTTCAAATGTTTTCATCGATTAGTAATCTTTTTAAAGACCGTAAAATACGGATTAGTCATCTTTTTGCGCCATCTGCGGAGGCGAAAATCGATAGTTTTTCGTTATTAAAGGAGTGGAAAGGGGCTCAAAAGAGGTCGGGATAAGAATCTTAATATTATTATAGTTTTTGGAGTTTAGAAAATGAATTGTCAACCTCTCGATTAGATTATATTCATGATATATGTTTCTTTTATAAAATTGATAGATTATTAAAGATAAGATCTAATGTCGTTCTCTCCTACTCTCAGGAGAGAACTTCTCCCCAAAACCAATCCCATTTATCATTATGTCATGTTCCACCTGTAAAAAAGAAAGCGCGATTTGAAGAGACGGAAGATGTAATTAAACGGCCAGCAGGCATCATGAACATCTCGGAGGTGCGGAGAGCGGGGAAAGAAACATTTGTTTATTACTCTTACTCTCCCACCGCCTTCTTGTTTACGATCAGAATCTGGTCGAGGCGAAGGGGCAGGGGAATTGCGTTTTTTTTCGCTTTTTGATGGGTTCTTGTGGAGGGACAAACCTGCATTATTTTAGAAGCATCCATTTTCGATCCGCTTTCCCTCGTTTTCTCCCGTAACTGCCGGGGATTTGGGAGGAACGCAAGTTCCAAATTGTTGACATTTCGTTTTTTTTATTTCGCAGTTTTGTAAACATAATGTTTTTTTTGCTTGCTGTAATTTTATGAAATTATAGCTGAATACGAGTTGATTTGCGTAGTCCATCAGTCATGTTTTTCTTGATTATTACTTTTAACGTTTGCTCTACAGCCGATTAAGATATTCAAAAAATTAAAGCTTTGCATTTTTAAATCAAGTATTCTTCAAAATTGAGTACCAAAATTTTCTTTGACAGAAAACCAGAGGCTTACACGAATTTTAAGGTCCACTTGTCATCGCTGAATCATTCCTAATTTGTTTAAGAAAACCTTGAGTGGCCGGCCTTGGTTGCTGACTCATTGTTAGAAAAGCCTCAATCAACATAGAAAAACAAATTCTTTATTGTAATTAGACGCGTGATTTCAAAAGGAAACTGTTTTGATAAGCGTCCCCTTGAAGTCCGAGTAAACACTGATTACATTGTAAATCGAAAATACGTGAGATATTTTACCACGAAATTTTATAAACCAATATTTATAAAATATTTTAGAAAATGGCTTTGGAAGTTCAGCAGATCATCGAACTCATCCTTTGTATTATCCTACCAGTAAGTTTATTCATCTATCTTTGCTTCTAATATCTAAAGAGTTCAAAATTTTACTTTCCAATTTCAGCCTCTGGCCGTTTTCATCCATGCCTCGGACTGTAACATCCATGTAATCGTGAGCATCATTCTACTCTTCATCTTTTGGTTACCCGCCGTCATCCACGCCCTGTGGTACTGCTTCTTCCAGTAGATTCTAAATTTAAATCGTTAATGCTTGCCTCGGAGAATCATAATCCTCTTTTTGTTTGGCTATTGTAATATAAGAAATCTAATGAAATAAAGAATTTATTAAAAGTAACAGTTAATCTAGTTATGCGAAAATGCCGAGAGTAAAATGACTCAAACTTGAGTTATCTCGCAAAAAACGGAATGCCAAAGCGTTCAGGAATTTTTGTTGTGAGACGAAAATATATAAAAGAAAATTTTTAGTAAATTTCGCGAAGTTTTCTTACCACTGAAAGCAATTATGTAGTTTCTCGGGCTCTGTTGTAAGTATCTAATTTCATAATATTTATCCATTATGTCAGACATGAATTTAGTCCAATGTCTTGAAGAGTTTGGTAAGTAAGCCGATTTTCTTTGCTTTATCTTTCAGTTCTCTACTCTAGTCAAGTGATTCGTCATTCTTTTGGGGTGTTCAATGTGAAACCACAGCATGTTTGTTATTTTCCATCCGAATTTTGGGATAAATGTCGAATTTTCATTGGTCGAAATGAAGAAACTGGAGGTCTAATCGGAGCATTTCGAGCTAGTGTTCTTGATTATCTCGTCAAGGATTTCTTTGATAGCCTAGACGAGATTCTCACTTATCGGCGATGGAGAACAATTCTTCAGTCTGAGGTCTCATTAGCTGCAGATTCTCATTTCTTTGAACGGATGTTTATAATCAGAGGTCTCATTGAGATCCGAGAATTCAGATTTATGCGGTTTTCTGAAGAAGACATTGATTTGGAGACTCTTCAGAGGATCATTATCGACGATTTCCTATGGAAAAGAGAGATAAAGGATCGTTTGGTAATCCGGGAAATGCGGAGGAGTATTATTTCAGATCAGTAAGATAATTTATTATTTTTCTTAAAGCTTTTGGCTCGGATTACATTGATGTTTCCAGGAAATTTCAAAGGGTTTTTTCATCAATTGTGTCCGATATATTTGAAGAATACAGCTACCAGTTTGGATGTTCGCCATGTCAGAGGAATGAAATTTGCAGAAAGCATTCATTCGTATTTCGGAAGTTTAGCAAGTTACCGCATTTGGTGCATCGAACGATATTGTGAGTCTTTTTGGTTGCTCTTGATTCAAGGTTTAGAGAGAAGGTGCACAAATCTGACATTCTGGTACTTCGAACTGCATCCGAGGAAGGTTTATGTATTTCCGATGATTGTATGGCAAAACGAAAAGTTTCAATTGAATTAGATGATGAAGTAAGTCTTTCTTTGATTGTTTATATCTTTTTAGGGACGTTTCAAATTTATCTTGAATCCTTTTGTGTCCTGGAGACTTGGGTTCGACTCTAAATTTATTTCGATGCATTTTACTGAAGCCCAAATTCCGTTCCGTCTTGTTGAAATTGAGTTGGAAGGAGTGAAGGAATTTGGCGAGGAAATAATTCGATTTATCAACAAGAATCAAGTGGAATCCCTAAGTTATTCCTTGCAATCCTTATCAACACGATCTTCAATCTGGCAGAAAGAAGTGGACGACATGCTTTGGGAGATTAATCTTTACTTGGATAATATGATTAATTTAAAGGTGGTTAAATTTGGGAAAGATAACCGAAGACGTCCGAAGTGGAACTGGAATTTAAACGGGTTTAGGAAGGAGGTGACCAAGTATAATATTATATTTGTACGGATAGAATAGATAGCCAGAACTCTTTCTTTCGTTGTAAATAAAGATTAAATCGCTTCACTCGTTGCCACTATAAAAGATGTAGTGTGGATGGCAGAGCCTTGGAATCACATTTATTTTTATTTTCCCATCTATATTTTAGGATGTCTCTTGTTGAATATGAGGTTGTTGGAGGGGAGAAAAACGTCGGATTGATTAGATTGAATCGGCCTAGAGCACTAAATGCCCTAAGCGGAGGACTTCTTAAAGCGATTTCTGATAAGATCAGAGAGATCGAAGCCGATGACAAAATTAATGTCATTATCATTACTGGGAATGGAACTGCTTTCAGTGCTGGCGCTGATTTGAAAGAAGCTGTGAAGATTGGAATGGAGGAAGTTTTGGGAGAAGATCAGGCTGATATAAGGACTATTTATTCAGCTAGAAAACCTGTGATTGCCGCTGTCAATGGAGTTGCTTATGGTGGGGGATGTGAGTTGGCCATGATGTGCGATATTATTTTTGTAAGTTAGATTCTAAATTATTTTACAGCAAGCAAAAAATTTGGATTTAGAATCATGTATGATTTCTTTTCAGGCCAGCGAGAAAGCCCGATTTGGTCAGCCCGAGGTCCTTGTTGGCACAATTCCTGGCTGGGGAGGTACCCAACGTCTCACCCGCGCAATCGGCAAGTCCTTGGCCATGCAGCTTGTCTTAAGTGGCCAATCCATCGATGCCAATCAAGCCAAGGCAGCTTTATTAGTTTCCAAAGTACTTCCACATGACCGATTATTGCCTGAGGCAATTAAATTTGGCGAAATAATAGCTGCTCAGTCTCCTAAAGTCGTCAAAATAATCAAAGAATCCACGAACAAGGCGTTTGAGTTGTCGTTAGAGGAGGGATTACACTTTGAGCGCCGGATGAATCAGGCGGGAATGGGACTGGTAAGGAAGGAGAAGATTAGCCAGGTATTCAGCTTTCCAGGTGGTCTGTCTCCACTCTTTCGTGTCTTCAACATCCGTTTTACGAGCAGTTTTGTGCTTAGACGTGCTCAGTTTATGGGCTAAGACTTGTGTTTTTTAATGGAGTTCCTCATTTTATTTATTTCAGAAAGATCGAGTTGAGGGCATGATGGCATTTGTAGAAAAACGACGGCCCAAATGGATTAAATCTAAGATCTGAGAATGTCATCGTACTCTAATCCGGGGTGCGGTCATCTTTTCCCTACTCTCTGCTCTTGTTTTCCGCAAACAACGCTTGAGAAACATGTGTCTCTAATCCCCGATGACGTCCATTCATCCGGATATATTAGCTCACATCCAATGTTTGTGCATAAACACAATAATTCTAATCCGAATGCAAGTATAATATCACCAGAATTTATTGGTTTTCCGTTAAGTGAAAGGCTGCACAACAAAAATACCTGTTTCGACATCGAATATCATATAAATTGAGATCAAAAGGTGCTTGAAGAGGGATCTGATATGTAGAAACGTGGATTATTAAATAATTACTGATATTTCAATTTAATTGCTGTCCCGGAAGCCGTAGATGAAGGGATTGAGAACGGTGTTGAGGAGAACACATACGCGGATCAGCTCTAGATGCATGGAGATCAGAATCTGAAGTTCGCCGGAGAAGAAAGTGGCCAAGGCCAGTACATTGTAGGGCATCCAGCAGATAAGGTAGGCGGCGATGACATAAACGGTTGTCCGGAACATCTTTGACCTCATCTCCGTTCTCCATGCAGGGGCTTGGATGGGTGTAGTAGTCAGACTGGTCTTGGTGGAGCCATTTAGACACGAATTTGGAGGGGTTCCGGCGTTTTGCCAAAGGTGGAGGCTAAAATAAATAAAATTTTATTTATAAGAAATGCTGTATATATTTTATTGAAAGGTAAACGCAACTTACTTCAAATTAGAGTCAGTTTCGGATCCCATTCTGAACAAAGTTCTGGGTCCCGTTGATATTGAATATGGCCGCAATGAATAGCAAAACAGATATACAACAATATAGAGATAGGCGACGAACAGAATGATAAAAGGGAACCAGAACACGGTCAACAAATGGAACATGGTGTACAATCTCTCGCCAATATAGCTCTCCTGTAATAAAGTCATCATTAGACTTACTATAATATAATTTTGTCACCATTAAAAGATTAAAAACATACAGCGATCTCTTGATTATGTAAATATTGCAGAGCTCTGAGTTTATGCCAGATTGTAGTACACTGACTCCAAGTTTTCATATCCACAGTCGTCCAAACAAACCATTGGGGAACTGAAAACATGGCTGCACCCATATAACAGAACATGATCAGCTTCTGCAAGTTGCGACGTTACTTTTTATATATAATACTTCATAGATGTCATGTCTGGTCATGTTTTCCGTTTGTATCTTCTTAGTATTTGGGAATCTTTGAATGTAACTAATACTAGTAAGTTTATGGCCATAAATGGTTTTTAAAGAAGTAGTTGTAAAAGCACGAATGATTTTGTAATTTCGCCTCCCCCTCAATGAAATCGGAGCCCCGACTACTTAATTATTTATCTTGTTATTCTCGATTCCCTCACGAAAAGTTTGGAAAGTTGCGTTTCAAAAAAATCGAGAAAATTGGGGGAAAATAAAATAATTGGATGGCACTGAAAGATACGCCGATAAGGACCAAGGTTAATATAAATGCATGGTTCATGAGAAAAAAACTTGGAGGGGGAGGAAATGCACTGTGCTGAGGGAAAAGGGGTTCTTTTTATGGAAGAAAATGTGAGAAAATGTGGAATATTACGTCAGAAATATTAAAAACAGACCATAAACAACTTACTCTAACAAATCGGAGCTGATCGTTTGGTCGGATCGACGCTCTCTGTCCATTTTTTTCGATATGCATTAATCGATATACTGTCCGCAATCGATCCACAGCAATTCCGACAACTCCAAAGGACATTAAATGAAAACAAAAGTCCCAGGCATACTGTACTGCCTTACACATAAACTCTCCGCCATTCCAAGTGTAACTGATTAGCCAACCAATATGAGAGGGACAATAAATTAGGATTACAATCAAATCAATGACCGTCAAATGAATCTTTAGCCATGTGAACGAAGTTCGAGCTGCCTCTTGCTGAAATTATAATACCATTTGTATGCAATTGCATAGAACGATGGACAAACAAGAGGAAATAATGAGTGACATATGTATGCAAACGTCCTTGATAAATATAGATAAGTCTCCTGAATAATGTCATCCTTACCTTTGTTCTCGCTGAACTTTTCTGTTTCCTCAGCTGTCTCTCAAGTCTAAATAAAGTCATCGCATTCAAAGGTGCCCCAATTGTAATCATCATCCCCAATAAAGCCATTTCAATCCAATCTGAGATCAGTCTTTCCGGCACTACCAGATCTCCATCTTGCCCCATTTCGAAGGGCTGTTCTGCTACCGGAGATTCTGTCACGATCTCCATTTTATCTGCAAAAGAGGCAATATTAATTGAAACAAGTGAATATAACTGACATATGTCATTTCATGTATAATATATCATGAAAAAACAAGTAAAGGTTCTACAAATATACCCCAAACACGAAAGGAGTAGTAAGTGTTGGGAGATGTAAACATATTTCATTTAGGTATCATAGGATTGTATAACACGCAATCTAAAAACTTTGAAATGACTGGTGAGGGATTTGTGATACCATGCCGACATTGAAAGAGCCTAATTAGAGATTAATTTGTACTTTGAACATGCAGACGGAGAGTATATTAGACATCAAACATTCTACAAGCAGTACAACTTTAAATGTTAAAGCAGTAATGCAATCTTTAATTGTAAAAAAATGTTTTTTGTAGACCCAATTACTACCACAACCGCAACAATGGTGATCCCTTTCTTATCCTGGACCCCATCAAACACGGTAACCTTTGTCTCTCGGATGTTAAAATCCCTCACAGCCTCCGGGCATTAGGCAAAGAATGGAATCTGTAAATTGTCTTGAGTTGCAAACCCCCGTGCTAATCTCTGGTTCACGCCTTCGCCCCCCCCCCCCTTAATCCGGGTATATCTTTTTTTCATCCCTGGCCCAACGGATGTTCAAGAAAGACCCAGGTTGTCGATTTAACGGAAAGCATGGAGAATGTAGGGAAATTAGTTGGAATATCCGGTGATAAACTCAAATGACAATGTTAATATTAGTTTTATTGAAATAACATACACTTAAAAAAATGGGATAAACCAAAACTCAGTATCAATCAGCAAGCAAACAGCCGAGTCCCTTATTGGCAATTTACAGAAGTAATCTGATATCTGTTGGACTTGTAAGATATCAAAGGTGTTATCCCACAGACTCAACGTAAATATCTAAGGCTTCGACCAAAAATGAAGCCTTTTCTGGCCGCATGACATCCAATACAAGTACAAGATTGTATTCCTGTCCCCATCCCTATTAGAATCGGGCGTTTTATTCGAATATTCAGCCCCTTTATGTATGAAAATGCAGAACACACAGCTCAAATGGGGAGATGACAGATACCATAACAGATCTTAATTAGACTATAAACCATGCCTTTTTAGTAATTACACTGCACACAACACCGCAGGGAACTCATTATGAACCTAAAAAAGACTAGTTTGGGATGGCCACATACTCAAATGTTGGAATTATAATTTTATATTTTTTTGGGTAAAAACCGAAAAATTGAACTTAAAAAAGAAACGAATGGGGGTTAGCAAAACAATAATTGGAGCCACGTAATCTAAAGGAAATGCAGAAGACGTCAGCGGTTCAAAATAAATATTTAAGCCAAGGTTACACCGAATTAAACATTTGGCCAGATTTTGTAATTTAGAATGCCCGAGGGCATGTTGTAACACGCGGAGAACATGGTGCACTCAAATGGTTACACTTACATTAATAATGTCATAAATGGCAATGATTATGACTTAGAAAGAGACTACTTTCTAAAAATAATTAATTTGAGATTAATTGTAAGACCCTTCGCAACTGCATTTATGACTTCCTCAATGAATAACGAGCCCACGTCTTGAGGACAAAGCGAATGTTTACTGTAAAATAAATAGAGAATGAAGAAAAGGAAAGTTTCCATTTAAAAAAAGAAGATTAAATATTAAAGAAGGCTCTAAAAGAATTAAAAAGTAAGTTACAATTAGCCGATTCAGCTGATTACCCATTCAAAGAGGCCTCAACGAAAAAATAAAATACTTGGAAATACAAATCCAGAGTGTTTTTTTGCGCAAAGTATAGAGTCTGATTACCAGTAAAGTATTACCTTTTAAGGCAAAAGAACCTTAAGAAATTGGTTTTGGCCAAACAATTTACAATTCATTCCGCCACCGGAGTGAAACTTGAGAAGATTCTAAGATTTTTTTGGTAAGTTTCTACATCATAATTTGATACATGCACCCAGAAAGAGAGAGGAGATATTCCACTCGATATTACAACTAAAATAATTTAAAATTAATCGTAATTTATACAGGAAACCCCCCAAAAAAATTATTTGCTAAATTTGGATGCAGTAACATTCGGATTATTGGAATTAAATTACTTGTTACACCTGGCGCTACAACGAATTAATTAACTCTCCGAAAAATGGCAAATTCCGGCTCGGAATGGGATTTAAAATATTACTCTTTACAAGATTACTCTTTAAATAAAATTTGGGGAATTTAAAGTATTAGACTGAAAATAATAATAATTATCGTCAAAGATTAGACTTGGTATTTGATGATTTAAATATAAAATTACAGCATAACTGGTGTTTTAAAGAACAAACAACTCAACGCTTCAGCTCAAGAGTTGTTCTGAGGAAATGTCAAATAAAAAAGTAAAAAAATCCTAGATTTAAATTTGGTTTGGTGGCCAAAAGATTGACAGTCTTCTCAATAAAAAGGCAGGGTGTGCGTCAGTCGGACTGGACAGGTTTAAGTTACAAATAGCTTGGAAAATAATGCATCAAAATAAAAAAATGCTTTGAAGACCTTAAGATCCCCAATTTTTCTTATTTTCTTATGATTGTCAAAAAGCCCTTAGGGCATCCGTTGACATCACTTTTTTAATTTTCAACTTAAATCAAGCAAACCGTCGTTGTTTGAAATTGCAAACGAATGTTTGGATAATTTTATAAAAATCTCAAAGAAATTGTGAGGGGATGTTGTAAGAAGTGTGGGCAGCATTGTAGATACAAAAAATATAATTTTTGTTAATCATTCCGTAAGTTATTAGCAAAATAAACTTCTCAGGTCTAGCCCATCTTCAAGGTAACATGAAAAGTAAACTGAAAAACATCTGATAAGATGTCTGCACAACCTCAAGACATATGGTTTTATACCAACAGACCTCATTTTATCTATAAAAAGCGTTTCTCGAATAAACAAAGCGTTTTCGAAAGTAATAAACAATTCGGGGACCAGCTGAAACCTGTGTCCTTAGGATTTGTTACGTATAATAACTTGCCGATGACCTGCTTCGAGTGATCCCCAACGTAGTGTGTAAGATGATGACGTCATTGTTCGTCACACTCTACTTGTTAATTTCGAAGCCGGGTAACTCGGGCTAAATCTTGCCACCCAAACTCTTAAACAAAGCCGAAACATCTTCCTCCCTTTGTCCCTGTTGTTGTTCTTGGTGTTCCCCCGCTTGCATCTTCCCGTTTTCACTCTGAATTTCTGAACAGAATTCATTTGCAGCCTCCCATCTGAGCTTACAATCCAAAATTAAGAGTAATGAGATCACAGAAAAGGGATAATATAAAAACAGTCAGAGATTAAATGCCAATTAAGTGGTCATGATGATGATAACAGATGGATAAATCATTGAAAAACTCCAAATCAGGAACGGATTCATTGCCTGGCCACCCAAGAGCCATCAATATGCAAAAAGGATGAAATCGGGATGTCCCCGGCTCCTATAAAATGTAAATAACACCACATTACACTTTCCAGATGCCTAAACCAATGTTTGTTTCGATTTTAAACAAACATTTCAAGCAACACATTACGTAATCAGTTACTAGAACAACTAATACCCCTCTCAAAAACAGGAAAAGTAATTGTAACACAAATTAGATCTATTTAATAATATAAAAAACTGTAATATGTATAAAGATGTCAAAACCAGAAAAAATATAAAAAAGGAAAAGAGAGCTGGAAGTAATATTTACACCCAAATACATGGCTGTAAGCGCCTTAAGAGTGTTATTTCGCGGTGATTACAATTATTGTAAATCACATGCCAGTAGTATATAATAGGCGTTACTGGCTCACCTAAAATTTTCCCCCACCACCCACGATTCCACATCTCAATTAATCGACTATAAACAGTTAAAAAGCATACATTTTCACAAAAATCCACCCTCCAGAACTGAGACACCCAAAAATCCACTGAATCCTACATAGATTGGCTTATTAAATTTTAAACTTGACTTTTCCATTTCAATACTCAATAAATTCTCATGAATGATTATACTATTTTTAAAGTTTGGTTTTCTAATTAATTTTAAAGCTTCACTTACCAATTGAATGTCGACTCTGTTTCGAATATTTTCCATTGTTTTTCCAAATACGGCATTAATCATTAGTTTAAAGAAGTCCTTTTCAAAATCATTCAAAATCATTAAATAAGTTATTTGCTGTTCGGGTTTCCGAATTGTCTTCAGAAATCGCATTCAAAATTATTGATAACAATTTAACTTTTTCGCACAGAGTCCCTAAATAATAATCAAGACATTGGGGGATTTTTGGGTGTTTCAGTTCTGGAGGGTAGATTTTTGTGAAAATGTATGCCTTTTAACTGTTTATAGTCGATTCATTGAGATGTGGAATCGAGGGTGGTGCGGGAAAATTTTAGGTGAGCCAGTAACGCCTATTATATACTACTCATGCCCTCTGGCAATACGCTGACCAAGAAACATTACCGTAATCAAAAGAAGGAAAATAGGTAATTACGATGCACTAAGTACAACAACAAATATATCTTGCAAACAGATATAATTATTTCCAGAGTCACCATTTAAAATTCTACTTATTTTTGGATGTCATAAGCGTCTATATCCCAATATCCGAGTCATAAAGATATCTGATATAACACCATAAGCCATCGTAAAATATATCTTGCATTAGAAGAAAGCGTCATCATTATTACTATGTGAAATCAAATAATTATTTACAATTTAAGAAAGCTAAAACAGAAAAGACGAGAATGCCCTGAGGCGAGTTACGTAGTCGGAACTTTTCCAACCCCCTTCTTACCATAATAAATTACTTAATCCAATTCCAATGTATTAAGTGGAAGTAATCGAATCAATTGTTATAAATATCATGATTACTTTTGAGAAAAGAATTTGATCGTTGGATGTTTCGGTGATTAGCCGTTACGCATTTCGGCAACAAGATACCATGGCCATTAATCACAAAAGTAATAATCTAGATTTTTGGTGACTTTAAACACTTAATCTACCGTATTTTAGACGACATATGGCAAAGCTTGTCTGAGAGATGAGAAATAATGCATTATAATGCACTTTATGGGTCAAAAAAAATGACAATGGTTTTGAAATAAAATAAAATTAACCTTGACCCTCCTTGATGAGACTGTAGGTTCTAAAAGTATTGATAGAAAACATTTTGAATATTGTAGTAGATATTAAAGGGATGAAGTTTAGATTTGAAGAAAGAGCCTGAACACAAAGAATGTAAATCTATGAATAAAAGGGTGAATGAAAGAGTAAGTGGAGAGAAATTTGATTACCGAAAAAAGCGGGGGAAATCTCCAAAATAGGAAATATTTATTGTAAGATTAATAAATGCACGTAATTTGTAAAAAACTTTTAAAAACGACGTAAATTGTAGTCGTTAACAATATTATTACGCCATTCTTAATTCATAGTAGCTGCTGAACCTTCCAGAAAAAGGCTTGAAAATACGCTGAAAGGTGATTGTTTCAAACATAAAACTGGATTCCTTTGAGATCAACCTTTTTTAATTCATTTTAAGATCAGACTGTGGACTTTGTCTACTCATATCACACAAAATATAAGGCGAGAGAAATAAGAAACAGTTTAAAAAGCCCGTTCAGAGATATCCGGATCGGATAATCCATTTATCCTCAGGGCAAATTCCTTAAGAAAAATGGAAATATATGCAGATTAAAGGACAAAACAGAAGATTCAGATGAGTTAATGAGTTCTTCCCATTTTCTGACATCCTCCAGAAAAAAAATCAACGCCCTTTGGGTATTTATGAATGGAAACCAGGGGATACCGAAAAACTTTGAAAATGATGACAATTTAAATGAAGAAGATTAAAATTATAAAATTTAAAATAAAATTTTAGGATATTATTAAAAAGTATGGAAACATTAATTAAAAACAGGCCGAATATACGGTATCCTCACGAAAACTGGAAACAATTATTGGCCAAAAACTTGAAAAAAAGGTGGGATTGGTTTGAAAATACAAAAAAGGAAAAAATGGGATACAAAAATATAAAAATTACTACAAAACTAGTAATTGTGGTCATTTTGCAAATGCCTTAGAAGGTCTCTCCATTTAACACATTTACAGGAATTCTGTCCGCCTCCGGTCCACTGAATCCCCGGAGGCATTTTCTTTTATAATTAATCAAGAACGAATTGCGCTCCCCTCAATTTGCGCTTTTGATGAAAAAATAATCGATATGACATGAAAATATAATACATAGACATAACATACTTTCACATGTTACGGGATTGGAAAGTAATCACAAAACTCTGAGAAAATGTGTAAAAAATCTCAAAAAGATTGTAGAAAGATCTATCTACGTAGAAACGAGTAAAAACAAGTTTCAAGGGAAAGAAAGGGGGGTTCCCAGGAAATTGTAATAGCTAATTTCCGATGTAACATCCCCCAAATATACAGCTTCTCCTTTTCGTGGGCAAAGGATTCCATTTCAGATTCCCACGGACCAACGAAATTCTATTTTTTTAAAGACAAAACATGGGCTGTGAAATTTGCCCAGGCCTGGCAATTCACTCTAAGTGTATGTGCAAGACCTTAGACAAAGCTACTATAATTATTATTGGCCTTCCAAAAAGGGACGAAAGGCTTTAGTTTTTATTAGTTTGAATATCACAAATTAAAAATTAAATTCTAATTTCCAATGATAACTGAACACGCAAAGGCAGATGTAGGCTAACACGAGATACGACCTCAAGATGTTCATTTGAAGCATCTTCGGATAGTTTGGAACGACAAAAATAATAAAAAAAAGAATGAAATCATCGTATCTTCCTAGAAATCAGATAAAAAGTCGGGCGTCATCTAATTCAAATTTAAATGACCTTATTTATTGAAAATCCAAAGTTAACTTGAAATAGAACGGTCAATAATTAGATGTAATCATACAGAATGGAACATCTGAATCTTTGTCTTGTTAATAACTTGGGAAATACTGGAGCAAAATTTTGGATCTACAGCGTCCTCGTTTCTTCCCTATATAATCCCATTTTTGATTTAAAATGAAGAAAACATGATTCATTAGAAGCGATCCAAAAAATTTCAAAAAAGTAATTTTTGTAAATTTGGTGCAGTATTTTCAAAGTTACAAGCAAAATAATGCTTACTTATATATTGCTCTTAACTGATGACATTGTTAGCTTAGTATCATTATGTTTGTAAGTCTAAGTCCAAATCCCTAAGTAAACTACGGTAACCTAACTCGAATATAATCTCTTGAGATGTACGAAACTCCTCTGATCCCAATGATTAACATCTTATAGCCCACTTCTTTTTCTCCGACCACCCAACTAGACTGAAAAAGAATAATAAAAAATCAGATATATATTATAATTGGGCCCCAGAAATGTCATCATTTTGATCTCACTCAGTTATCCCAAAATACCCTCAGCTTTCCCAAATGTAATTTTAAATTTATCCCCATTTCCTGGCCATTCCTCCCCCATTAGAGAACATAAATCAAATCAGATACTCGCTCTTAATAAGGATTGGAAATGACATCCCATTCCTTTTATGGAGAAACATTTTATGACCAGATTTCTTTGGCCTCAAGGCAACCCGGAGAAAAATGGAAATGGTACAAAAAAGGGGAAAACAAAGACAAGTAATGGGAAAATATTTACGGATATGATCATTAACCGGCATCATATGTAATTATATCCTGTATTTGCTTTTATATCCATTTATTTACCCATAAAATGAGCAGATGAGTTACTAATTGATCCATCTGAATGTAGTAAAAGCCGTAATAAAGCCTCAATTCAACCTCAGACGACACCATTCGACCAAATTGAACTCCTAAGGCCATCTTTTGACAGCTCCAAATAACGGCTGAAAACAGAATTTAAAAAAGAAACATCTTTTCTTCACAGATTTCCCCTTAATTTCCTCCCCTCAGGGTTTAAAAAAGTTTGTCTGAATGTCAATAAAATAAAATCAGGGCATTCAAAATGATTATAAGTCATTAATGACGATGACTTGGGAATTTTAAGACCTCCAAAGATGGATAATATTGAAATAAAGTGGAGAAAAGCAAAAAAAAAGGATTGTGAAAAAGGTGGTGAAAGTGATTGGTTTGAATAGAAACAGGGATAAATGGCCGGTAAATACTTCCGCAAAATTCGAATATATCTATACTTTCCGACTAAAGATCGCGTTTTCTAACGTTACAAAATGAATGGTTAATGTAAAAAAGGTGCCTGGTGGATGTGTCCAATTAGATGTAATTGTAAGTCCAAGTGTAAGTGTAACTGGTCCCCATAACCATCGTGTTAGAGATATGTAATTACAACTGTGAGGTGGTCCAAAAAATAAAATAAGGTTTGCAAGATTGTGTTTTTAAACTAATGTGATTTAAAAAACACATTACTCAGTAACTGTATAGTAACTTATTATACAATCTGGCAAATTTTTATTTTGTAAGGACTACATTCCTTGCAAATTAACGAGTAAAATAATTGTATTCAGTTACAGTAAACATTTGAAATGTAATCTTTTCCACTCAAGTGTCTAAAATAATATTATGCAATGGAATCCTGTTTCGCGGAACAAAGTAATTGAACCTGGGTTGAAACCGAATCCCCAGGCCCCCAAATTATGGCCACAAAGTGCAGATTCGGGGAACTAATCGGTCTTAATCTTTCATCTCAAACTTTTATTAAAAGATGTTTTTGCAACGCGTGGGAATTTAATGAAAGATCCTACGTCTGAAGGGACATTACAAACAAAAGAACGTCGCCTTAGGGCATGTTCCGAGAGTTTTGATTACACTCATCACAGGATCTTCGTGTTATGTCTGTCTTCGGCCATTTTTATACAACTGAAGATCAAGTGTAATATAAAAAGAGGTCTCTTTAGCGCAGAAAACGACAAAAAAGAGGTTCATGTACAATAGTGGTATTAGAAACAGCCCTTAAACGGTGTAATGATTGATGTTTCAGTAGGCAATCATGTTGTTTAATTACAATAGTAATTGAAATCTTTACAAAGACCAATCCAATCCAAAGTTCAAGGTCCCCAAATAAAGGAAAACTGCCACTTAGGCAGTCTCAAGATGTATGTTCACGCAAAAACCAAAAAATGGGAGGTACAAGGGGCAAGTGTAATATAAATTGAGTGGGGTTTGCAACGGAAAGGAAAAAAATTACATTTACACAGCAAACAATCGGGATTTTAATGTGTTTTAACAATGACTTTTTCAGAGTAAGGGAGGAGAATCAGCCGGAACCCCATTTTTTAATTACGTGTTCTGCAATTGTTTTTCAGGTGTACCTCATGATTAAAATCTTATATTGTCGTTCTTGAAACTATTTCATACACATGTCAAACATCATGTACTTGATGGAAAACATGTCACAGCTGCATGCACCCTGTTCTCAGAACTGGAACAAAAATCATTGATGATAAGCGATGTTAAGAATACATTGTCATAAACAAAGCGAGTTAATACAGTAACCCTGAGAAGTGTTTTGAGGCAAAAAAATATTATATTATTGACTGAAATAAAGTCTCAAAATGCCGAAAAAGTTCAAAAAGTCGATCAAATGTGAAATTAGGCCCCTGACTCTCTTTTTTCAACTAAAACTAAATTTTAGTTAAACGGTTACCTAAAAAACGGGTTTTTGGCCTCAGGGCACACGGGAAATGAAATGAGACCAAAAAAGGAATTTGAAGTGAGAAAGAGCCAGCAAAGACAAGAATTTAAAAGATTCTGAGGGGCGCATACAAAAACTAAATTTAAATAAGTTAATTCCGCGGGTTCTGGCATCATTTGACAGACAGACAATATAATTAGAAAAAGCATACTATATAAATATTTGGGAGTAAAAATTGAATAAAAATTGGAGAAAGTGACATTTCTTGGTAAAATTTATATTTCAATTTATTTTTTTACCATCCATATAGTCGGATCAGAAAGTAATAAAAAGTGTCCTACAGAGTGGACGCTCCGGAACGGGTCAATTTACAATATTTCTCTGATAATTTGGGAAATAATAAATCAAAATTTACAAAAACTATATTTTTGGATCCCGGAGAATATTCAATTTTGGCCTTCAAATAAAATATATTATACATTGTTTATTAAACAAAAAACTGAATAAATACATAAAGTGGGTACCATTATTCTCCGACAGTCGACCAAATCAAGTCGTCGTCTTGATTGTTGAAGCTGAAGAGAGAAGATAACTACACAAATCTATACAAATATCATATAAAGAGAGTTAATTGAAAAGAGAAGAGGGTAATATTATCAACAATTTATTAAAAACCAATCACATTATCCATCCGTACCATCGTATTCTTGTCACACCATGTATTTCGAGATGTTCGAACCAGCCGTTCTACTCCAGGGAAGCCTAAAATGTTATGATAAGCGGGGAAAAGGGTTAAAAAAAGTTGTTCATTTTATATTGATTTATGACTGGCTTTTTTACAGTAATCTCCGGATAGGAAAGGAAAAGACAGGTTATTTAGTATGAGATTTA
This sequence comes from Bursaphelenchus mucronatus, assembly GCA_025436335.1. NCBI lineage: Eukaryota > Metazoa > Nematoda > Chromadorea > Rhabditida > Aphelenchoididae > Bursaphelenchus > Bursaphelenchus mucronatus. The sequence continues at coordinate 4,311,160 of CM046358.1, forward strand.
GAGAGTAATCACCGTATTCTCTTCGTTTCTAGGCTCTGGGTAATCTGAAACCACATTAATTTACATGTTTTCCCTTACTTTTTAGACATTTTACAATCAGACAGCTCGATTGAATAAAAAAGAATCAAGTTTATTGGAATATAACATCACAATCACCAGTTAATTCACTCAAACAGTGGTCGAAAGATTAAAATTAGTAGAAATCACCCGTTTTTTATGTAAATAAGTTAAAAATTAAATGTACACGTTACGAAAAGCAGATATTAATTTAAAAAATATAGGGAAAACGATCGGGAAATACATAAACTACTACAAATACTATCAAGACATTCAAGGGAAACTCTCGCGATTACTGTAAAAAAGCCAGGATTCACACAAAAAACAGGGAAAGGGAACGAACCCGGGTTAAATCAGCCTAAACCATCAAAAATAAATAAAAATCACAATTTGTAGTCGTGGTAATAGAACGTCTTCCAGAATTTGCTCCTGTTCTGGCGATATTTGACATAAGCCAGGCCCATCAAGGCGACAATCGCAAACCAGATCAAGTAGAAGGTCGTTCGGTCGGCTGTGGCAGCTAAATTTATATTAATTTAGGTATAAATTTAAAAAATTAATACATAAAATTCAACAAAGAATGTAAAACCCAGTTTACCTTGTGGTAGTTCATTGAGTTCGGCATTTAATCTCCTTTCGGATTCCTCCAAACGATCTACTTTTCCGGCCATTCCAGCAAATTTGGGATTGAGATGTTTGCTGGCGACCTTCTCCAACTTCCCGTTATTAAATTCTGATATTTTGTATCCTGGTTCCGGCTAAAATTATACAAAAAATAACTTCGCATCATGCAAAATCTCACAAACCGCTCTAACATCACCTACTACAATATAATAAAAAGTCAATTCTCACCCTGACTCCATCAACCTTGATGTCCGAGAAATATTGAACCATAAACTTAAGGACTTCCGCTTCATCGAAGCTTCCATCAGGTCGATGACAAGCCAAACAAAGAATCTTATTTGGGAATTGTTGTTTCTTGAACATGGGATCTTCCGATGCATCTCCAGACAATCTTTTATTCGCCCGATTATGCGCATTCCACAGCCAAAGCACTGCATCTTCGGGGTTCTTCGTATCCAAAACTCCATTCTCCCCTCTGGCCATCTTATCAAAGTTCTTCGCACATTCCACACAACTCAGATAGTTGTAAATAAACTGATGGATGGGTTCAAGGACATCATACCCAGGTTTGAAGTTAACATCTAAATTTATAATATCATCCATGACTCTAAACAACATACCATGTTTGTTTTGTTTGTATGCTTCTACTGTAATTGTATGGAACAGAGTCCAAAGGCCACAAGTATATCCTCTGAGGAAAGGTTTAGAGCCCCGACAGGCTTTGTATTCGGTCTTGGATGGGATAGGGTTGCCAAGTTCCTCCTAAAGCATCGCAAATTACTCAACTATCCTTATAAAATCAACTTCAAATCTTTTATTTCTCACTTGTAACTCCTTGACTTTGGCCAACCAATCAGTTGCTGTGAGTTTAGTGGTAATTGGTTGAACAAACTCATCCAATCTCAACAAAAATCTTCTGATCGGAGCTGATAACGGCACATATTTGCGCATGACATGAACAAAGTCCTTGAGGGCCTTCAGATGTTCCTTCTCGATAACTTCTCTCCTCGGGATCTCTTGAGTAATCATATAATGAAGGGCAGAGGCCAGATCCAGATATTGGACTTCAAATTGTTTCCAATCCACACTAGGGATAAGAGTTGGATGAGCAGCTTGAGCCTCTAGTACTGGGGCCTAAACAGAAATAACAATAAAAAATTAATAAAATTATTACCTTTTGTTGAGCTCCACTTTCCTCCAAAATCTTATCAATTTCAGCAGAAATCTTGGCAAAATTAAATGCTTCATTAGATGAATAAATCGGAGAATGAGGTTGAGATCTCTTGAAAACCTGGACTGATGGAATAGCAACTCCTCCAAATTGTTTGGCCAGGGGATGAGTTGTAGATAGGACAGCAACGTGGACCTGCTCATTGTTATAATAGTTGACTATTGTCGCAAAACCATCACCATGAGGGGCGTTATCAATTACCAGAGCCAGTAATCCAACTTCAGTGCCAGCTTCAGTCCAGAGCAAATCTAGCGTCGCGGATTCTGGAGCTAATTCCAGTTTAGGCCAATTGGCTGGTTTCTCCGAATCATAATCGGCCTTAAGATGAGATACTAGATCTTTTGTCATCTCAGATAGATTGTATTTGTCTCCTTCGAAGATTTTGCCATCATCTTTATTAGAACTGTTGATTTTGAAATACTAAAAATTGAATAAAATCGTGTATAATATAAATAAAAACTCACTTTAACTGTAGGAAACGCTGCAATAGCGTGTTCTCTACACAAAGGACTGTTCTTTTCATCAGCACAGTTGACAACAGTCACTTGCAACGTCCTTGACCAATGCCTCAACTGAGTTGCAAACTGAACCCAGGTCGGTTTGTAATGGATACAATGGCCACACCAAGACGCGTAAAATTCGACAAAGAACGCCCGTGGCTGATGATAAACTGAGGAATTAAAGTTGGTAATATCTAATTCGAGAACATGGTCTTTATCTGTGTATAAAGATTGAACTCCCGAACAAGAGACAATTGAAGTGTAAGATAGCAAGGTTAATATTAATAATTTCATGGTTTCTAAAAGTCGATTAATTAATTAATGAAAACACTACCTAACTTACCCTAAATGACGGCTGTGAAAGTCGACGGACCCGTTTCCAACGTTGTTATCATACAAAAACCATCAAAAACCGTCGATTCCAAGTCCTTCAAGTATAATATGAACCTCATAGATAAAAGAACATCGCGAATAATTTATTCAACCCTTTGAAACGTTTATCATGAAGGCGTGAAATAAAAAATGCACGTAAAATTGACGTGCTGCAGAATGCCAGAATTTTGGCACCAAATATTTTCGTTGTGGATTCAGAAAACAGTAGCAAAATGACGTGGAAATTATTTATGTAAAAATCACAAAACGAAATGCAATAAAATGGGGTAGTGCTTTTCAATGTCAATGGATTGAAAAATGGGAGTATCCAAGACGAAGGAGTTAGCACAGTATAATATAAACTTTTTTTGATGATATAAAAATTGTAAACAAATTAAGTATAATTGTGTATAACTAGTTTAACATTATGAGTCAAAGGATAAGGATGACTAGCAATGTCAACAAAGAGATCCCATGGAAACCGGTCGAATGCCGTCTGATTTTTTAAGGAAAGTTAGCGCGGAAAGACGGAACAACAAAAAGAAAAGAGATCTTTAAAGTGAGTGCTTTGACTTATTACATCGAGATCTGGGTTCGCGGAAGAAAATTGGAAAAAAGAATAAATGTTTGCGTTAAATGTTAGGGTGCCATTTGAGCAATCGAAAAATTAAATGATTAAAAAATATTAACCATATAAAAAGAGGGAGTTTCTGGTAATCTGAATATGAATAGTATTGTAAGAGAATTTCTAGTAGTTGCTCCTGAGTCAAGAAGGCTTCTGGGTGTATTAGAGACAGTCCTTGGACCATCTTCAACCCAAGAATCACACTAAAACATCTAAAACAATGTCCAGCTTTCCCTTTCATCCTTCCTTCCTTCCTTCCGTTCATTTTTTAACTGCCCACTCAAAAATCGCAAAGTGACCAGTGGAAAATCTTCATTTCGATTACTCTGCCCTGAAGCAACGTCTATTTTTTGTCTTAGCGGAAACAAAAACCAGTTTCCGCGCGATATTTTTTTCGAAAAGGACACAAATTTCAAGGAAAATGGGATGAACGAAAAAACGTGCAAATCTAGCCTCGGACGGGTGGTTTCCTCAGGGCTAACGCAAATGAACGAGCCTTCTTTTCCCGGTAAAATACGACCAGAAAAAAATTTTTAGTCATTTTTTCACTAACGATGATTAAATAATTTTACAGAATTCTAAGAGAATATAATGAACTAGAATAGTTTTTCGTCTCGAAAACCTTCGAATACCACGAAATGAACGAAGATGACCCAAAATACGGACAAACAAATTTTTCTCGGTCAAAGAAAAAGCGATAATTGAGAGGCGACGTTCGCGCATTTATTCAAAAAACACAAAAATCTATAAAATTGTGGGAACAGAGGCCCATGAATCAATTCTTTCTCCCCCAAACTACTTCTGTTTGGCTTACAAATTGGCTTTAAACAGTAGAAAAGAACTGTTTGTTCAATCGAATTGGCCGAATTTCCTCTAAATTTGATCCAAAAACAGTCAAAATTATTTCAAATAATAACAAAAATAAGAATACAATATGTTGATGTACACACAAAGATGTTCTTTTCAAGTTTTATTATAAAAATGAAAGGCTTTCATAGGAGACGAGAGAGTAATTCGACTACTTTCATCCCTTTTTTACTTCCAATTTGTTCCAAGCAATCGAAGGAAGACGCTTTTATTTACAAAAAGTATTTTCAATTGGTCAAATTATTTATTTACATCTTTAGATATGGAGCCGGAAAACGGAGATATCTGATATATGGATACCGGAGATCTTCGGAAGATTTTAGCAAAAGTTTTGTGGTATTCATGACTAAAATATATATAATAATATTAAATCGTACACAAAAAAATTAAATTTTGATTACCTGTAAAGATACAATGGTAAAGCACTTAAAGAAGCGGCCACATAGACTTTTTTAAATCTCAGCTAAACTCCAGAATAAATTATGAGATCAGCACAAGTGGTAGCAAAGGAGAAATGAAAGAAATCTGTGACCTCCCAAACTTTGGATGATAATACAAAGGAGTCGACTGTATAAATACATGCAACCGTTCCCAGGAATGAATATTTTCTGGAAATGTTTGGAATGGAACTTTAACGTGTTATATGGATTATAAACAAAGCATAAAAACTTACCGTTTCCCTCCAAATTTATACAAATCATTCACAGAAATTGCTGTAAAATACGAAGAACATATTAAAGAAACAATAACACAGCCAGTTAAAACTGTGCTTTCATAGTGGTATTATATTTTAGGAAATAGGAAACATTACTGCGTAAAAACGATCCAGTTCAACAAAAAAAGTTAAAACAACACCAGAAATCAAAAAGAATCGGGGAATTAGATTAGTCCGAATAAGGAATAACGTTGTCAGCAGAGATAGTAACAATTTTAAAATAATACCAATGCAAAGTCATATGGATTGAATCGGCGATAACTGTCAGGACAAGGAGGATGTTACGAAAGCCTTGGAGTTTACTATTTAGATACGATCACAATGTTATATTATATTTGGAGTCTTACGGGTTAATTATAGAAGCGGTAACAACAAATCCATTCCCAAAATATCCGATTATTGTGGCTATTAAAATAATTAGTGATGGTAACCACCATTGGGTATGTCTCTGGCCATTACCGTATTCAACGGGAAACCAAGAAAAATTAGATTTTAATATCAAAATTACTCACTTTATACCATCGTCTCCGTTTGTACTCACAATTGCCTATATACTAAGAATTACTTTCTTCTTCCAAAAATTGGAAAAGATACCGCAAACTATTCATCGGACAAAAGCACATGACTTATGGTGCCAGAGTGCCTTCATAAAGAATTATATTTCTTCTATCGAATTAGGTCCTTTAGAAGAAACAGACTTCGAAATGAAGTGTAGAAGACAAATTGAAAGTAAAATATCAGAGATTATAGGCAATCTTAGGGAGAAATGTTAGAGAATATTATTTATACACACAAGTTGGGGACAATAAACGGAATTAGAAAAATAAAACACAGGTCTATTCACTATGCAAGATCTGACAAATAAATATGGATAAAGATCGTTTAAACACTTTTTGAAGACATTGCGGATGTTGTAAACATAGGGGCATTCTTTTTGGACTGCTCTTTTAGATGAAGGATCCGTCGGAATGTGGTCCGATACTCTTGACTAAAGCAATATAAGTAAAATCACAAAACGAAGCACTCTTAAAAAGTAACCCTGCTTACCTGAACAAATATAAAGTCGCAAATCCCGCAGCACTTGCCAGATTCACAGGAATCCCCCAATAACACATGACGTCATACTGTAGACTGACGGGAACAAATAAAGGGACCATTACAGCTTGGACAAAGGCATTAGCTAACCATCCAAAGGCGACTGTTAACATGATCACAAAAAGGGATCGGAAAACTTTTTTACTTTCATCTGACATTCCTGCTTTAAATCTGAGAAAAAGCCAGACAATGGTATAGATGATAAGGTCAAGGATATTGATGGCAACGCAGAAATAAAACCATTGAAGGGCGACGGCACCGCCAAAACTGTTTACAATCACACAGAGGATTGGTCTGAAATTTTTTTATCAATTTACATAACATTAATTACATATTATATTATATATGAGAATTTCTGAAAAGTTTAACTCACGTATTTCCTTGATCTGACAACGCATAAAGCACTGACATGACATAAAAATAACTAGCCAATAAGAGGGCAGCCATCACTCCTCCAGCCACAACCCATCTCTTATCAGTTGCACCATAAGGAACGGGCATACTGACAGAAAAGAAACGATCGATTCCCACGCATAAGGTCATGATTATACTGATGGTTAGACAGTACTGGGGAACTGTTTGGAACCATAAGCAAGTAGAGTAGGAAATGAAATTCTGCCCGGATATTGCTGTCGTATAGAGGTAAATCCAATGGGCAGAGGTGTGGAAAATATCAGAGAAACAGCCTAGGGCCAAGAAACAGTTACAGGAGCCGTGCAGATTTCTAAAAATAGGGATTAGGGATTTGTCGTCACATTGATTTTAAAAAAGTAAGGTTGTGATTTTGACAGAATTTTTCAAATTGACGTCAGATTGCTGTCATTTTTGTCGAATTGTGTCAAATTGCCGTCCTTTCGGTTTAAAGCAGTCTAATAACAAAAAACATTGTTCAAGGAAGTATAAGGCCTTCAAACATCTTTCAGCCCTTGTACAACTTAAAACAACAGCTTATAACAAAAAAAGTTTAGTATACCCATTATCTGATCATCCTCGTACCCGCTGTCACTATCATCCAAATTTTCATTGCTGAATTGAGTCAGTGAAACTGGAGGCTTCTGGCAGTAAATTGCAAGAATTTTTGGCGTGAAAAATTTTTTTTTACGGAAAAAATTCACGATTTTTTCACAAAATTCTAAAACATTTCCCAAAAAATCAATTTGACAATCAAAATGACAGAGAAATTTGACATGACGAAAATGACGGCAATTTGACAACGTGACAGACCGTCAAGTTGACGGGCGGCACAACCCTAATTTTAAGTTGCAGCTTACTTATTTTTAATAGTAGCCAGGATTACTAAAGTGTTCCCAAAGTAGCCAAGGAGCATTATGGAGAATAAAATGGCGCTAGGCAGATACAATCGAAGCCTTACTCCAGCTCCATTATATGTCATGTACAACTAAAATTGACAGAATTTATAGGCAACATCTAATACAATCCTACGTATTCAGGCATACTCAGTCCCGCAGCGGTCGTAGTAACATTCATATCGTCGATGAAGTCGGTAAAATTTGTGATATTATTCCTTCTTTGTGCCATACAAAAACAACACTAAGAAATAGTTGATGAGTAGTTTATGACTGAATGCCCCCGTTTTTGTATTTTATATTGATGTTTGTTATCCTCCCAGGGCCTTCCGGTGAGAGAATCCCATAGAGGAATAAAGCACGTTTTTGCCATACCCAGGCATGTGAAAAGCCGGTTACAATTAGTTTGCAACTACAGATACAGCACACGTTTACATTTTCATCGTTTCTTACTGACAGTGAGTTCAAATGTATATAAATTTTAGCAAAAAAATTTTTAATTGAAAACTATCGTTTTACTACACGTAGTTTGTTTGTAAATATAAATTACAGTAATCTTAAAGACAACATTGATTTGATTTATTTCTTTCTTTTATAATTTTGGATCTTATGAATGGTGGCTACTGTAGTTTTGCATTCATTAATAACAAAATTTTTCATAAATTGATAAGCCCTCCAGGCAAGTGTTACAAAATACATCTGAAGAAGAGCATCGATCACAGCAAACGCACAGAAGATGGCTGTGAGAAGAGTGGGGTCCAGGTTGAACCATAAGAAATCCACCCAAGCAAACTCTTTCTTTTTGATCAGTTTGAAGAACAACAACAATTTGAGAACGGCCAGGAGAACACCAAAGATTTGAGTGGCGGTCTAAACTTTAAATAATTTATTTCTGAATATAAAAAAATTAAATCGATATTCGCCTTACATGTAGAACAATTAACGGGAGATATAGCCAAGGTTTATGCAGCATACGAGCCAAGAGTACCAGAAAATAAGTAATCAGAGAGACCGCACTCAAGATGACCTCTGACCAATTCTCTGTCATCACAGCCACGATGATACTGGCCACACTAATTACGATCCCCACAAACGAGACCATAAACATAGCGTTCTACGAGATTGTAAATATGATTAAGAACATCAACTTACATGAACTGTAATCCCACAAAAACACTTCCATTCCGGATCATTTTGCTTCATCAATCCGAACACTTATGTCTCGCAAAAGGCAGACAAAGCACAATCGAACTTGACAGTTTCATTTATTTTGACTATTTCACCTGTGACAACCATAGTAACAGAAGCCATATAAAAGTTAAGGCCTTGAGTCTGGATTTAAAAAACGTGCCCACGGGGTCTAAGAGACCTTAAACATGGATTTTGGAACATGGATTATCATTTATTCAAACGGGCAATGGGGAAACATAAGGTAAAACAAAATAAGGCCAAGAGTTTTAAAGATCAATCCATTTAAAACGATGTTACAATCAAGTTTAGCATCAACAATTCATTTGCTGCTGAACAATGCATTCATTCATCTGCTGTTGCTGGTTAATGCCCTCAGGCTTGATGATTATATCATTGGATCCACTGTCGGGATGGGCGTAGATTATATTATTGCTTTGATGATCGAAATGCTGGGAATTATCAGGCTGAGATTGATGCTGATAATGGTCCAAAGTGGAAGAAGGAAGTGGATTGACTTGAGGCTGAGTTGGAGGTTGAGAATTTAGTTGCTGGAGCTGAGGGGGAGGTTGGGGAGTGGATTGATTGGATGCTATTGGAGTGTGGGGGTTTGTGTGAACGTAATGAGAGGTGTTGGAGGGGGTCGAACTTTGGGGAATAGTCTAAAAATATTTGTAAAATAATATAAGAAATGTTAAGTACAATAAATTATGTTAACTCACCATTTCAAACTGATTAATAGACGGGCTATTCTGCATGCCCGTGGTCGACGTGATCGGAGAATAATGATTACTGAATCCTTGGTGATCTTCATAGACCTGTCTCACCCCACTATTTGATGGGATCTTTTTTTCCACACTTGAATTACTACTTAATGGTGCTTGTTGACAAAAAACAGACATCCTGACCAGTTCAGCGTCTTGTAAATACTCCATAATCTCTTCTTCTGATTGAGTTTTTTCATAAATGGCATCCAATAATTTAGATGACCGTAATCCCATTGATGGTTGTCTTCCATAAAGAACTTCGAATGAAGAGAATCCACTTCGATTCTTAGTTGAATTCAACTCGAATTGTAATACTCTCAACATCTTGGCCCAATTGTTATGTCCATGTCTTTTCATAAGTTCATTTAATTGTCCCAAGATGACATCCGATCCCTCGGCCGAATGTCTCATTTCCCCATCCAAAAGACGACATTGTGGCATGATTTTGTTGATCTCTTTGACTACATTCTTCACTGTCTGTCTCCCATTTAATGATTGTAGCACAACTGGAGCTCCTTGATCACAGAAAATATCAACCAAAGAGTCGGCGATTTTGTCCACAGTGTCCATGATTAATGGGCGAAGACGAACTTCACTGGTTTGGAGATTCACATATCGAAGAAAGGCGTGGAAAGCACCATCCGGATGATCATTCATGTTATAGATCTCAAACTATAAATGTTTTGCTTAACAAAATTCCAAACTAAAAAAAATAAAATCAAATAACCTTACCTGTCCTCGAGAAAAGGTCTCCGAATCTTTTTTCTGGAACCCAATATTCAATGGAGTTGTGGAGACGACACTTGCATTGGCTCCAGCACTAGTTGAGGGCATTACCATGTCTTTATCATCTTCCATATCCTCCAAATCATCATCTTCATCACCAGAAGTGAAGCCTTGAAGTGTCATTAACTGTTTCTTGGTCACTCCATTCATCCTTCTTTGCCTGGGGCAATTCTCGCAAGTAGTGAGGAACATCATTATACAGTCTTTGGAGACATTACAGTACCGAGTTCGGACATATCTTTGCATGCAATTTCGGCCGGCATGATTAAGTTGTTCATGGATTCTAAACAAAACTGTGACCATCTCATTGATCACCAAACACCACCGATGTCGTTGTAAAATAACCTACCCATTCAGAACATCATACATATCTTCCATGGGAACATATGCCAGCGTTGTATTGGCCTTGCATAATTTTGGATTAGAGGGATCGCTGGGATCCGTGTACAGACAACAGTTCTTCAGTAATCTCTGATCTTGTGGTAACTTTGCATCCCCATTTGCTATGGACATTAGTCGTTGAACTCTTTGGACATACTCGTACTTGTTGATGACACAAGTATTGTTTGGTTTCCGGGCATAAACTGAAGTCGCTTTGGCCAAAAATTTCTGTCGGGCATCGGCCATGGTTGCTGAAATAACTGTATATACAATTCTTATTGCATAATCTCTCAAAAATCGCGCTAAAAAAGAAATTCGAACAAAATAAGCGGCAAAACTACCGTAATCCAAAAACAAATGATTTAATGTAAAATAAAGGAAAGCCATCGATGAAAGAATCATACCATTGTGCTACCCAAATCTACCAAAAAAGAGAAAAACGGACTCGGAAAGCCTTCTCCCGAGTCCGGTCCAACATCTTTAAGGGGGGTCGGACCAGAGCCGCGACTCCCATTTCCATTCTCTCAGAGAGCCCAGAGAAACGAAACGGACCGGGCGCCTTCCCGCCTCGTTCAGGGGCTTTCGAGAAAGGGGGAATCAAAATGGGGAGCGGGGAAAACGTTGGGGACCGAAATGGGGCCAGGGGTTACGAAAGAAGAGCGAGTATAATAGAAGATGGAGATGGGATGGAGGTCAGAACAAAGGGAGTGGGGACATCACGTAACTGGGGAACTTCACATTAGAAATTTTTGCGTTGTTGCATCAATTCAAATGACATCAATATTTACAGTTGATAATCCAAACATAATCAATCACAACCTCTTCCTCAGCGATTTATCGCTGCTTATCCTGCCTAACGCCTTGGTACTGCAATTTTTGGAGTACCAAATTTCAGTCGGAATCCCATAAAACGGGCGCTCTGAAGGTGCTCGGCCATAAACCGGGCGGGCATTTAAAGGGATTCCGGGCCATGTTTTCTCGGTTGATGGGCCAAGAAAAAAAGAATAAGAGAGGTACGTGGATTCTAGTGACTTCCATATAAAATATAAAACCAGCTAATTGTAAAGCTTTCTTCAATAAATCATCGGTTCGCTCGATCTATTATATTTAACTTAATCAACAATAATAAATACATTAACAAATATACATTCACTTTGGACCTTGTTCTAGCTTAGGTATAGCCATTAGAAGACCTTCAAATCCGACTTTCTTTAGAATCTGAACAGTTGACACAACATTATAATTGGTGTGCAGATCCTGAGAGGCGGCTCTTTTCTCAAGTAAACATGCAAAATTGGGGCCAAGATCTTGGAAGTCACAAGCGATAGCAAATTCTGACATGTGCCGGAGATCCTAAAATTACACCAACGTTATAAAAACTATAGAAAAAACAATAAAAGACCTAAAAAATAGAACAAATCTAATGTTAATACTTACCTCATAGAATGCCTTGGGAGTAGGGTCTCGTTTAAGCCTCCTACACAGTTTATTTGCGTCTTGTTGAATCTCCGACGCTTCCGACCAGTAGAACCTGTCCGTCGCTTTATAAGAAAGACTTGGGAGTTTGGAGATTTCAGTGTTTCCAGGAGTTCCAAACGGCTTATAATGAACAAATTGACGAGGATAGAACTGAATAATCAGGGCGTGCTCGTCTGTTGGGGAATGTCTACAAAGAATACATTTTATTGTAGATATAAACTTACTTTACTGCCCTTAAAAAACACTCTTCTCCCGACGAATGAATCAGGATTCCAGTATAATTTTCAACTCGCGTCATCGCTTTTACCAAACAATTCAACGCATCCCTCTTCTCGTTATTTACAGGGATTACTGAATGGATCAAAGGAGTTTGAGGTACCCGTGTCAGAGAAGATGAGATCACAAATCCAGCCAACTTAAAAATGGGAACTTGTACTGGATTAAATACAGTGCTAGCCATCTCACTGTAGAAAATTACCAAATGTTTAGGAATTCCAGGGGTTACTTTGGCCTAAATCCAAATAAAATTATATTAAAGATCATCTACCTTGACTGTTAATGAAGGAGAAATAACAATATCCACAATTCTCTCCGTTCTTTCTTCAAGGGCATATGCTTTGGCGACCTCTGTAACACCCTCATTCCCAGATAGAAATATTGGAAAGTATTTCAAGGTATCCAGTTCCGTGGGGGATCTTCCCAACCCATAGAAAACGGCCATTTCCAAAGAAAAAGATTCCAAAGCTGCGATTAATTTCTCGGAAATCCCATCTTCTTCAAAACTGGATAGAAGAATAAATCGCCAAAAAGCAGAAAGGCGGTAATCCCGAGGGAATTCGAATTCATCCACCATATCCGAGAGCACCAACAATTCTATCGGTCGACTTGCCCGATGATCAGAGATCACTTTTTTGAGAGCCCAGAAGTCCGTCAGTCCATATTCAATATCCGTTCGGGCTAGAAATCTAAAAGAACTCAGATAGTCTCATCTTTTGCTTTTCCAGTATCTATTTTCAGATATTAAACTTACTTTTGAAACAAAGTTCGAACCGATCCACCACTAGTTATCCTACTCTTGACCAAAACAGGTGTGCCGGCAATAAAAATCTAAAAAATAATTCACAAATAGAATATAACTTACCAAATGCACATTCACTTCAGATTTTTCAACCTTTTCAATAAAAGTTTCGGCAAAACTGAGGGCTCTGTGAACTTTACCAGAGCTCCCAACATCAAAGTTCTGAGTAATTGTAACGCTCAGATCGAGGACCAAAAAAATATCTATGCTCATCGCAATAAAACAATGTTAATTAAAACGGTAAAAGGATGCCTAAAACCTAACTATAAATTCTTTGAATAAAAAATATATTAATATAACGGAATGCCAAGATCAATGGAAGAAAAGTTACGTCTTGCCACGAACTTCAAAGTTTGAATGCAAAATTCAACTGCAATTAAGCAAGCGTGTTGCGTATAGCAACAAAGGCCAATCTCTCTCCTGGCAATCAGATTATGTACAAAATCAAACAACTCTGAATTCGGGGTTAAAATAATCTTAAATTTATTGGTATGAAAAATAGAGCTAGCTACACAAGATACTTAGAAACGATAATAAAATAAATAGAAATAGAAAAAGTAAAAATTTGAAATATTTCTAATACAAAGTAATTGTAAGATCACATCTAGTACCTAAGACACGCATTGATCCTTCAAATCCGCTTTCGGCCGGTTGTTGTTCAAATCGTTGACTTTTTTCTGTCCGGCAATATTGTTATTCTAAAATCGAAACACTCAAAATAAATTGTACACCTACGATTTGATCGGATTCTGGATGGCCTCCAAAGTCAACATTGTTCAAGATCAGACCAAAAGCCATCATGGCCAGAGGGAAGGCAAGGTCAGTGTACACAATCAAGCCAAGAATCATGATCATAGTAGCAATCGGAAACTAAAAATAAAGGTTTTTTATTATCTTAGGTAACATTAATTTTGAAATCAGAAAGTAAAGTAAGATTGTGACACACTTTGACGCAAAAAATACTCCAAGCGATGGGATCGTAATCTTCTGGCAGAATAGACAACAAATAGTCTTGATAGCAGGCTGAAATTGGCAGAAAAATCAACAGGTATCTAAGTAATAGAATATAATTTTACCCAGAAAATGGAAGGCTGGAATCAAGAGGAGGCAGACGACTCCAATCATCATGATAATGGTCCAGATCAACACCATCTTCCTAACCGGCATCGCATCTTCATTCGATTTCAGCATTGTTTTTCAGTCGGCCATAAAAACGACAAAAAACTGAGAAAAAATTCGAAGAATTTCATTTCTTCGCAACATTGATTTGTACATAAAATGACAATATTGATTGTTGCTTGAACGGGGAGGTCTAACCTTGTCTTTTCGTTGTTCTCAAAATATTCTTGACACATTCTTCTGGATGGTTAACATAAATGGTATGTGAAGTGTGCGAGAATGGTGATTAGCATACGTTGTTTATTCCACATCACTCAAAAACTACTCATCTTTAATAACAATTTACTTTTTCCAATTATTAACACAACTGATGACTTGTGGAAATTTTAATCAACATGACGTCGCCTTCATGTCTTTTGGTAATATTTTTCAGCTCTTTTTGCCTTCCATACTATTGTTCGTCCTAAAATCTCTCTTATCTTCATCGTTCCTTTATTTTTTTATCTCTTAACTCAACATTCGAGTGCCAGTGTAACCCTAGAAGTTCCCACGTTTGGTGGAAGGAACTGCACAAATTGCAAAAACAATGACACGAAATGAAATCGCGTTTTCCGGGAACTGTCTATAAATAAGTTACCTTGTCCACACCTACTTCCGTTCATGTTGCGGCTTGTTTCTGATGCAATCTCTGATCTCTGACGATTTAATTGATTGATTTTGGTGTAAATAATTAGTAAATCCAAATGTATTTGACTAGAGATTATTCGAACTTTTTGATGTGACCACCCAAGTTAAGAGAATGTTTATTTTTTTTATTGTCTGCAAGAAAACACGCAATAATTTCACCATTTTTCTTTGATATCAATGTCTTTAGTGGATGTTATATTATGTTATGTAATGCCCTGTTTATTTATTACCGCACTCGTTAATATGAGAGATTTGAGGGTGGAGAAGGACATGGGACTTCCTTAACATGGTTTTATTGATTGTTTGACTTTGTGGAAGTATAGTTCATGTTATTTTGATGTCTTTTTTTAAACGTTTTCCATCAGATTTTCCTAAATTTCGGCTTCTTTGAACTGTCGAAATTACGTAACAAATGGTAAGTACAATATAACAGATGTCATAGTATGTCTGTGGATGACAGTTATGACCGGAATTCCCTGCTCAGTTCCATTTCTGTGAATTTCTTTTTTAGTGAACCGTAAAGTCTTAATTTCTTTCTATTTCCTCTGAGGGCTGAAACTTACCACGAATATTTTTGAATTTCTCATTTGAACGCCTGCGGCCAAAAACATTGCCCGTTTCCAATTTTTGTGCAATTCTTCAGTTACCATCTGCATGTAATTTTTTGAGTCAAGAGATACTGTAAATCACCTGGTATCCTGGAACATTTATTTGCACAACACCCCCATGAAATTGCAACATCGTTTTGTTCCTTGTTTTGGGAGATGTTTTCCCTTTTCAATGATATCCATTTCCGGCACAGACACATCACTTGTCCCCTCAGGGCTGGACTTGTTTTTATTGCAAAAGAAATATACCAATTTTAGATGGAATTAAGTCAATTTGTTAAATGACTAGATCGTGTTTATGTATTTGAAGGCTACTAATATGGCCAAGACATGTGTTGTTACCTAATGACGTGTATTGGCTGAGTTATTTACAATTGTTTCGGAGTTTAGCGAGTGGGAGAAAGTTATCATATATTATATGTATGTATTATGTGGATCAGAGTTTGAGAACGCTTTGAAACATCTATAATCCTTTTTATTACCGTATATAATCTGCCCCCATTGCCCGTATTAATCATCCCACGCAGTCCACGTGTAATGTTGCCTTTTAAAGCAAAGATGTCATGTCCCGGGGCAAGACGTAATCTGAGAAAAAAACTTTTACTTTTTACTTACTTGTTCTGGTTTACAATTTCGTTTATCGTAATTTAAGCCCAAATGTAAATTTGGAAAGGTCCGCCCCTTTTTTGGGTATATAAATGTAGATGTAAAAGGGATGCCAACTAGCCCAAAGGGTATTTGAGGGAAAACAACGTTTTGGATAACCGGGTTACGTGAGTTACGTGACGTTGAGTTGTGCGTATTTAAGTTCCTTAACTTGTATTTGCCGTTGTTTTTAGAGTAGCCGGAACGATGTCATCCAATCAGTTTGTCAGACTTTTCTGTGTCCTCTTCTTGTCACTTTTCCTTAATTTCGCGGTGGCTCATTGGGATTTTGATGATTCAAATGCAGCGGAAGTGTAGGTTTAATGTTCTTGATATCAAATTATATATCATACGAATCCTTATTTTAAATTTATTTTAGTAGCCAATTCTGGCGTCCTGCACGATCCCAGATGGCTCGATTTGGAATGCCATGGTCCCACCGGGTCCGTCCAAATGTAAGCTCAAAATAATCATAGTTTTTTTACAGTAATCGTTTCCATTTTAGGGCAACAACGTTCCCCAATGTCTGTTTTGTTGATCCCTTCTGTTACCCATGTTAATTTTGTGCTCTTATTTTGTGAATAAATGTACATTCCCCAAAACAAATTGTGTAATTCAATTTATAAAATATATATATACATTTATGGTAGACAAACAGCATATCGCCTTAGGCTAAATAGGCGTAAATACTAAGGAGATGTCAGTGTTTTCAGGCTCCCAATGGCCCAATCATAATAAGTACTGATAAACCAAGAGAAGAGAAAATGGCAGGAGATGCAGCCATGGCATTGAGCGACAAGGTCTGGCATCCCCGTATGAGATCTAGAATGTTCTATTAATCAAAGAGTCCTCCATCCAGAGAATAAAGTTATATTTTTCACATAATAATATTTTTTGACAATTTGATGGTATATCTGGGTGTCAGGGTTGGTTTTAATTTCTTTGCTTCGAGAACTTTGTAAATTATCTCGAAGTTTACAACAGCCCATCATTTCTGTCGTCCTGGGAAAGCGTTTTTAGCCATGATTTGGAAGGTTAACGAGTCTACTTTTATTGTTTTTATCAGTTAACTCCGTCGATGGAAACTCGTTTTCTCCAACGTTGAAAGCCTTGAAGAGTAAAAGTGAGACCGCTACTTTGTTTTAAGCGCCCGCCGCCCCCCTTCTTCAGCGTCGCTATTTAAGGCCCGTCCG
The DNA here is from genome assembly GCA_025436335.1 of Bursaphelenchus mucronatus. NCBI lineage: Eukaryota > Metazoa > Nematoda > Chromadorea > Rhabditida > Aphelenchoididae > Bursaphelenchus > Bursaphelenchus mucronatus. Next base: position 4,328,484 of record CM046358.1, read on the forward strand.
AATTCCAGAAACCTTGTATCAGTCTCTGGTTTCTATAATCATGGACGTGGAAAACCGTTTAAAGGCTTATCGTTTTGTGGCCTATTCGGCCGTCACCTTTTCCGTTGTCGCTGTTCTCTCGGTCTGCGTGACTTTGCCTATGGTCTACAACTATGTGCACCAGGTCCGTAGACAGATGCACAACGAGATCACATACTGCAAGGTAAGAATTTTTATTTTTATTTCGAGCTCACGACTCTTGCTAATTTTATTGATTTCAGGGATCGGCTAAGGACATCTGGGCTGAGGTCCATCAACTCCGCAGTCAGCCATTCGCTCCAGGAAACCGTACCGCCCGTCAGGCAGGCTACGGAGACTCTGGCGTCGGTGGTGGTAGCGCTGCTGCCGGTGGCGGAAGCTGCGATGGCTGCTGCTTGCCCGGTCCTCCAGGACCAGCCGGTACTCCCGGTAAGCCAGGTCGCCCTGGTAAGCCCGGAGCTCCCGGTCTCCCAGGAAACCCAGGAAAGCCTCCAGTCCAGCCTTGCGAGCCCGTCACCCCACCCCCATGCAAGCCATGCCCACAAGGACCACCCGGCCCTCCAGGTCCACCAGGACCCCCAGGAGATGCTGGAGCCCCAGGTCAGCCCGGAAACCCAGGACAAGATGCCGCTCCAGGAGAGCCCGGACCAAAGGGACCACCCGGTCCACCAGGACAGCCCGGTCAACCCGGAGCCCCAGGAGAACCAGGAGCCCCAGCCGTCTCCGAGCCCATCGTTCCCGGCCCACCAGGGCCACCCGGAGACCAGGGACCACCTGGCCCACCTGGACCACCAGGACAGCCAGGAGCCGATGCCGGACCAGGCCCAGCAGGACCCAAGGGACCACCTGGTCCACCAGGACCACCCGGAAACGACGGACAGCCAGGACAGCCAGGTCAAGCTGGACCTCCAGGCCAAGCCGGAGAGAAGGGAATCTGCCCCAAATACTGTGCCATCGATGGTGGAGTCTTCTTCGAGGATGGAACCAGACGTCGTTAAGCATTTTTCTTTGGACCGACTGGATTGGGATTGGAAGATTTGGGCCCTCTTTAAGGTTCTCGTACTGGAGAGCGTTGGCTTTAGTTTTCTGTTTCTTCTCCATTCAAAAGCCAATTAAAATTATTTAAAATAAGGGAATAAACATCTCCTTTGCATGCTTTGGAAGATTATTATTTATATTATCCAATATTTAAATGTTTTCTTAAAAGTTTGCTTATAACCTGGTAAACAATCTTCTCGGAATAGATCGCAGACCTGAACGTAGAAGCTTGTAAACATTGTTTCCAGTTTTGTAATCAATTAATCGGAGTCAAAACCCCGCTAAGAGCTACTTGAGTTATTTACATTGGGTCTTGGAGTGTTAATCATAATGGTATAAAATGAACAGCTCATTGTTGTAATCATCATTCACCTTTTTTCTTGTTTCTATTAGGAAGCAATATCTGTGCTGTTTATAGTCATCATGCCATCAGTTAGCCCGATCGTCCTTTTCTGTGTCGTTATTTTGGCTTTAAATTTGGTCGTTGAATACGCAAGCGGTCAATATTTGACGTTCGGACCAGCTCCTGTTTTGGGTGGCCGTGGACTTGGATTATTTGGGAAGAGAGATTCTGGATTCAACGATGGAAATTCAACTTTTTAAATGATTTCTATGATGTTATATGGCTGTAAATACCAAAGATTTTAAAATAAACTTTTTTATAAATAAATTACTGTAACTTTCAGTTGGCTCTTTCTGTTGGTAGATCCAATCTCAGCCGGGCTGAAAACAACAGCTAACCGGTGTACTTCTTGTACTAGTAAGTGCGAGGCAGTAATCTAGCGAGTTCCTTGTCCCCATAAAGCGGTGGCCTACTTCCTTCCGGACATTTTTCCGTTTAATTCAAATTATTCGATAAGTGGTTTCGTATTTTCGGGTAAAATCCACAAAAAAACTCCTCAAAAAAAGGATTGGCATAAGACCGGAGGGCATCGGTATTCAAGTAATCATTCCAAGAGGTCTGCCCTAAAAAGAGTGACCACTCTTGTTTGTAAACAGAAGATTTGCAACGGTCAGTTGGATGTCTCGACATCAACATACCAGTGAGCAGGCGGAGGAAAAGGTAGGCCCCAATTCAGATACTCGTCAACAACTCATTCCGAGGAGTTGAACACTTTCGTTTACAGGGTTCTCGATTATTTTGCGGGCATTTCGTGGACAATGATTACTGTAGCTTTTATTTAAAAAATATTTAAAACAAAAATTACAGTAATCAAAAATATTTTTAGGACCCAAAAAAGTCTGTGGCGTTTGTTGTCGACTTTAATTCGAGTCCCACAACTTCATCTCCTCCGGAAAAGATGACTGAAACTCCAACCCAGAAGAAGAAACAAGTCCCACCATTGCCCAAAAAAGGCGGAAAAGTCTTGAAACCTGTACAAAACGATGAATTAGATCGAGTCGCATTGACTGGAATCGAAGATGTAAGTAGTTCCAACAGTAATTGATACTGTAATATTATAGCTCGACTCGGATTTGTTTGACAACATCAGCTATCTTGATTTGATGACCAAGAAACATGATCGGGATGAGAGAAAACGTCGAGAACATATGGATAATCTCCGAAAACTTCGAGAAAAGTGGGTATAAAAGTAATTTGCAAAAACAGAAATTGTATGAATAGTCGGGTTTAACCATTTTTAAAAGATTTTATAAATAAATGCCGGAAAAAACAGAACGAGTCGAGGCAGAAAAAGGGATTACTATCTACTTTCAACACTCGTTTACTTCACAGAACATTTATTTTCTGACCAATGAGGGAAAAAGAAGTAAAAGTAATGGAAAAAGTCTGTTTTTAGGGGAAAGAAGAGGTCGTTTTGGAGGATGTTTCAAAACATTTTAGGAGGTGAAAGGCATAAACTATTTTATATTTTCTTTGCATAGGAAGACGCCATTTCCAAAAACTTTCCAAAAATTTTTTCAAATTTGAAAAATTTTTGCGGTAAAAATTTATTTAACATTTCTCGTAACAGTCCCATCTCTATTTTTGTGTATATGTATTCTTATGACTTTTTTACTTTTCTTTTCTCAATTATTTCTAATGCCCATCGCCATTTCCTAACTATGATATTTATGGCCTTCACAATCCTTCTTTCCCCTTTCTTCTTTCCCTCTTTCTACTACTCTTTGTCTATGTTTATTTATTTTAATTATTCTCAATTCCTACTTATTACTTTCTACACAACTTTACACATTCCATGGCCGTTTATATAGATTTGTTGTACACTTGTTGTGTGTGTTGAATCTCCAGCTGAGTAGTCGTCTTTTTGACTCAAAAACGAACAAAAAAGGAGACAAACAAGTCTGCATCGGAGGTGATGGCGGAGGATGGGGATTCCAGTTGGGCAAATGTTCATGAATGCAAACCAGCTGTTTTCTTACAATTTACTGTAAGAAGAAGAGATTTACCATGTATTTCTGCGGATTGTATGAGAGATAAGTATTTTTATGAAGATAGAATACAGGAACCAGAAGAAGAGATGGTCACGGTGAGGAGAAATGATGATGGAGATGCCTGTTGGGAATGTAAGTTATTAAATGTTGTCTCAATATGTTTATTTGCACGTTTACATCTGCTTCAAAATTTTGTTTTTTTTATGGCTTGTCTTTTATCGTATCTTTGTGTCAGCATATTTTTTTCCGTGATCTCTAATTATTTCTCTTTATTTTTCTTGCTAACTCGATCCTCTAGATCCCTCTTCAACTAATCGAAATCGATCCTCCTCTCCCTCTCCTCCCATCCAACGTCGATCCATATCTGCATCATCTAAAATAAACCCGGACGATCGTCCAATCCGTCCCGCAACCAATCAAATGATGCCATGGGATCGGCCACGAAGTTCTTGGAGATATTATGACATTTATGATGACAAAGATAGCGATCTGGACCTCCGTGATTACAGACATCGACGGCGACCATCTTCAAACAGGGTAACCAACTATTCATCGTCGTTTTTGCAAAGACAAACACCATTAACATCATCAATTAGAAGACGAAAAAGTTCGTCGGAAGGGAGGAGACCGAGGACTGTCAGGTATTTGGATGATTATTCATTGTATATCCCTCCAGCAGATGACACGGAGACCGACGAACCTTTTATTACTATCCGGACTCCAAAGAGATAGTGAGTTCAATCGAATTTGAAATCATGTCAGAAGATGACTATATAATAATATAATGTCATATTATTCCTTGTCTGTGTTGGATTCTTTGCCTATGTTAAGTCTTAACTTGACATCTCAAGCAGCCATTTTTTCTTGTTTACCGACCGAGTTCGTAATACAAATCTTTCCATCACTTATTCTTCGGAACGCTCGATTACACAAAATTGGGCCTCGACGGAAAGTAGGTGGCCATATTATGGACCAAGAAAATAAATACTCCAAAGTAAAGGGGCCGACGGAAATGGATGTCTGGAATGGTTTTTGGAGTAGTCGTTTTTATATTCCACATTAAGGAGCAGAGGTCGGCCAAAAGATATGGTTTTATAGAGGGATATCTGGCTGGTTTGTAATGGTTGATATAATTGGGAGGTACCCCAAAAATATATAAGCTGATTATTACTAAATTTAAATTTTGAGGTGGCTGTTTTTGGGAAGAATTAATTTACAGTGTAATATTAAATTTATTTTTAGTGCTGAGAAGATCTCAGCTCGAGGTCAGCCACCAGCCAACGAGCTCTCCAACTTTGCCAATCCAACGGATCAAATCACATCCGACGCTACACAGATTTCGGACGAGAGTACCGACTTCGCTTCTGATCCTGACGGTGCTGATAATAAGATACAACCAGCCACTCCAACATCAATGAATGTTGATCCAGCTATCCGGCAGACCTGGAATGAGGCTATCGACTTGAGTGAGGTCCGGAATGTGGATGATCAAGCCGAATTCAGATCATTGCTGGCTCAACTCGGAATTGATGTAAGTTTTAATCTTTAAAATAATTAAATCCTAGAATCCTAGGATGTTTGTAACCAAAATTAATATTGAGAAAGTAATCATTATTTATTAGCAAATCTCGGCAGCAACTTTGTCCAGATACAATGTCCGTGGCCATATGGATCACTATGATCATCCCGCCCTTTGTTATCCGAGATATCGAGGGCCAGCAACTCGAAACAAGGTCCCCTCAGGTCTCAAAATTATCAGATATCTGGGAGATAAATTGGAAAAAGAGAATCTACCAGAAGATGAATTAAAGTAATAAAATAATGATAACGTAATTTTAATATTTATAGACAAGGAAAGTTCTCTGGAATCTTTGGATATCATATGATTACTCCAGCCGACAATCGAGTAGTCCTCACGACCAATGAACGAGATGCTTTGGCTGTCTATGACTCCACCAATGGGATTCCAGCATTGTCATTACCTTTGGGTGAAAGGTTGGATCAAAATGTGATGTCATATCTCGAGGATTTCGATCTTATTTATCTCTGGTTTCCCTTAATTCATGAGAAACATGCCAAGGATTATGCATCGTATTTAAATTCAGCCAGATGTTATATAATTACGAAACCGGAAAGACCAGTAGAATTGTTGAGAGATGATAGATCTGGAGAGATTTTAAAAGGAATTCTGGAGGCTGTAAGAGTCAGATTCCGGGGGTTTCGATCATTGATTGATATTAGAGAAGAGGTCAAGAATGAGCTGGTTCAAAGCAACTCGAGAACAGTTGGATTCGCACAAGTAAGGCGCTAAAATAGAAAAAATCTCATCAACATTGATCAAAACTTATAAAACTTCAAACCTATGATTTTTAAATTTCAGTGGAAGCGTTTGGAAGCTCTGAATCGATATATGAAGGGATTCCGGCCTGGAGAATTGACAGTCTTAACTGGAGGAACGGGCTATGGAAAGACAACTTTCTTGTGCGAGTATTCTATGGATCTGTTTAGCCAAGGTGTAAGCATCAATCATGAAGGCAGTAGTTGTAATTATTCCTAAATGTAATGACGTTTCAGGTCCGAACCATGTTCTGTAGCTTCGAAATGCCGGATGAAAAGATTTTAAAATGGATGCTGGTCCAATTTGCCGCGTAAGTCTTGAAACCAGTTCTTGTTCTTATATAAAATGTCATTTAACTTTTACTATATTATATATTTAAAAATATCGCCTAAAAATAAAAAATCTGTTCCCAGGCCCGCCCATATTCGGTCTCTGGCAAGGTCGCGGACATACCACAACGGTCTCAAGTACGGTAGTTTCTCTGTGTGGCGTTTGATTTGAGAGTGTTTGCAGTTGCTGTCTTGTCGGGTTCGGCATTGCTGTGACCTTCTTCTTTCATACACAATGTTCTCAGGAATGTGCAAAGCTTGAAATTAAATGGGCGGTCGATTCTCTTCTGTTGGAAACAAAAGACAAAACTGCAAGCAATCTTTCAACTAAACGCAACAGCAGAGAAACGATCGCACTGTGTCTAACATGCCTTGTTGTGATAAATAAAAAACTTAACAATCTAGTCGTAACATACGATATTCAATTTTGCAATGTTCAGTATTCTCACATAATCAAAGTATTTTTCAATTTAATTTCAGGCTCCCCTTACATCGGGTTGATCATCATCAAACAGTTGAGGCCTGGCTTGATAAATTCGAACGTTCTCATGGAGAGATGATCATCATGAAGACCAATGAATTCCGAAACAAAACTGTCTCTCAGATGGCTGATGTAAGTAATTCTATCTTCTCATAACGTCATCTTTTCAGGAGATTCAAGCTCAAGTCATTGCTGCTGGGATTCAGCACGTTGTGATTGATAACCTCCAGTTTTTGGTGGGAATGGCTACTCTTTCCAATGAAGCTTCAACCGCCCAAGACAAGTATAATACCCAGGTAACGAATAGGATCTATTCGTAAATTTTAATAGGATCGTTTCATCGGACGTCTTCGTCGAATGGCCAATGATTTGGGAATTCATATTACAGTCGTTGTGCATAGCCGCAAAATCTCTGATGTAAGTTTTTATTAGTTAATAGAATATTTAATGTGAACAATGTTTAGGCCGAAGACCTTGAATTACAACACATCGGAGGATCAGCTCGGATCACCCAGGAAGCAGATAATGTGCTGGCAATTCAGAGACGCCGAGATCCCTCCGATCGGAGCAGAGAACGGAAGTTCTTATATGTAAGCAAAATCTCAAGTTAATAAAACCCCTTCAGATCCTAAAGAACCGTTACGGAGGTCGCCGAGTTGAGAGCGATCGCCTGGAGATGATCTTCCAGCAGGCCACCTATACCTATACTTTGGTCGATCACTCCCAACCCAAGTAATTTTGTTTTAATCTTTATCCTTTCGTCTTTCATATAATAACTCCTCCAAATTGAGTCTTTCATTCACAGTACTCCTGTTTGTTAGAAACATCTATACTTAGTCCCTAATAAGTACTGTTACTTCCTTCAGAATTAATTTCAGATACACTCCTTAAATATTTGAATAGTCTTTTCCAGTATAAAGCTTGTAACCGTATCTTACATAAATTTCATTTATTTTTTGAATAAATATTTGGAAACGGCGAAATAATAGGACTTCAAGGACGATAAGTTCCGTTGATGATGGCGAGTTGAAGGAGTTGCTGACGTTTATATTCATCATATTGGGGAGTCAAAAGACGGCGAACAGATTCAACGGCCTCTTGCAGACGATCGTGACAACGTTGACGATCGGAATCAGAGGAGATCACAAGGACGTGGAGCTTCTCATTCAGATGCTGCCAGCCGTCCTTGTTGCGCAACTGAACCTCCTTGCGACTGTCCTTAAAATTTTGTGTTAAATATTACTTCATCACATAACACCGTATCAAAAAAACAAAAAATCAAAAATCGTGTCTGAAAAAATAGCCAGCTAACCTTTACAGATCCACGACCTCTGATCAAAATCTTGCAGGCCGTTTCGCTTTCCAATCGGCGCACTGAGATCCCCCGGGGTCCAATGATACGACCAATAAAATTGTACCCCTCAACTTTCGGAATAAACAACTTGGCACACTAAAAAAGAAAAATCATTCAAAACTCTTACGAATTACATAACTTATTCTCTTACTTACTTGAGATTGGGAAATTGGAATCCCGACTTTCTTCAAATAATGCAGATCCTCCGGCATATGATCCAAGAACTGAGTCTTAAGTTCCGGAATCTCAGCAGCTTCGAGAATGGGACTGAACCTTCCTTTCGGAGATTCATTACTTCCTGTACCTCTAGATCCACACGATTGGGGACTCGAGCGATGGGATTGAGTATCTCCAGCTGGAGTACCCTGACCAAAGTTCCGGAACTTGTTGATGGGGGTCGACGGACGGTAAACAAAGTCTTGTGAAGCCTAAAACATGTTAACAATGAATATATGCACACAAACATACCACAACCTCGTATTCACTCTCTGTCGGTTCAATGGCGGTATCCGCGTCAACTGAAGTGACCTCGGAGTCACTGTCAAAGTCAGATCCGGTGACACTCTTCTTCTCATCCTCTTCAGTGATTGGATCCTCCAATTCGAATTCAGAACGACCTCCACTACGTCGAGCACGATGAAGAACGGCGGGAGGGACTCTAAGAGGAGGCTGGCCAATGGTTCCCAGCACCGAGGCCGAACCAACCCGTTCACGGTTGGGACGGTAGAGGGAATTGGGCTCATCGTTGCTCACATATCCCTCAACTCTCATCAATTCCTGGTTCAGGAGGCGGCGAGCGTGAGTGGGAGTAAAATCAATGTTTCCCCAGCGAACCAATTGATCCAACCCATTGATCTCTGAATTCAGTTCTCGACAATAGCTGGAATTCCTGATACATAAATTCCACTGTCAACATCACAATAATAATAAAAATTAAATTTTCATACTTCTGAAGAGATCTTTTCTGATTGAATCCTGGACTTGTCTGAGATCTGCTGGATCTCAGCTGGGAGGACTTGTTCTGACGATGGGAAGTTGGTCTGTCGCGGCTACTTCCTCCAGTCGAAGGAGTGTTACGATTGTTCTGCCGAGGCCGAGCAACCGGAGTCTTCGGATTAAAGGAGTTAAGGCTAGCTGGAAGACCGGCGTTGAATCCATAAGCGGTTGGATTGAAGCCGGCATGGAGACGGAATGGAATCGAAGCAGACTTGGAGGGGGCGTTCTTCTTTCGAATACTGGTCTGGGCTGCAGGCAAATTAGAACTGTCCGTAGAAACACGACGACGTTCGGCAGCGATCAATGAGCAACGTTGGAGAGCAGCAAGAACATCCTCGGCGTTGGGACTTGAAGGCTGAGTTGGAGAAGATGGCTGTAATTAAAAACTTACATTAAAGGACAAGAGTTTCCTTACTCTTTCATTGGAGGAGAATCCATCAGAGACTGAAGGAGCTGTGGCCGGAGTTAAACTCTCACCGGACTTGATGTCACCATGAGCATGACGAGGGGTCTTGTCCAGGTCATTCGGCTGGGCGGAGGACGACTTCACGGGAGTGGTAGGGAGTTTGGAGGAACGAGCTGGAAATAATCACCACGATAATGATAACAAGATTAAAATCAAATCTAAAAAGTTACCATTTTCCTGCTCGACGCCCTCGAATCCGTTTCTGGCCATGGATTCTGTGGCTTAATCCGGATTCTCTTTTTGACTTTGAAGCAGCTAATCCAGTCGAAAAACAGCGAGTCAAATAAACGGCCGCAATTCTCAATCACGGCGATCGCAATAAATGACCGATTTAGTCGCTCCAAAGCATGATTTCAATAACTTGAAAATACTTTTTATGCAAAAAAAAATTCTTGAAATTTTATGCAAATTTCATCACCTTATGTGATCCAAAGAAAAGGTGATCAAGAAAGTTATCACACTCGAAAGAGCAAGGTGTTTTATTATATTTGTTATCAGAATAATTGTTAGTTATTAAAAATTTAAAAAGATTTCAGTCTGGAAGCTGTACTTTTTCCAAATTTCTCGAGGAATATGGTGAGAGAAGAAGAGCAAGGACTTATCTGACATTGGAAGCATATTGTGTGACGACAACGACGACAAACCTGTAAATAAAATTCATAAAACAAGTTAGGATCTCGTCAAAACTACATTTGAAAAAATATTCTACCTTTAAATTAGATGAATATTGATCTCCCGGATCCTCGGTTCGGCACAATCTGCATGGGACTTTAAGCCGGGCCTCATCCAAAAACTTATCATGACTTAATTCACCTCTTTTAAAGCTAAAAAAAGTAGTATTACTTAAGAAACTACAGTAATATTACCTGTCCACGGCTTCCTTTATTAGATCAGCGACGATTGGATCCACAGATTTCTCATAATAAGTAGCAAAATGAGTTTTATCTTGTTCTTCAGCAACCATTATAATCAGAATTCCTTGGAGAAGACGAAGTTTGGATCTAAGATTGAGACCATATTGACAAGATACGTCCAACATATGAGCCAGTTGGAGAGCAGTGACCTCTTTGAACAAAAATGGAAGTCTCGCAACAAATAATTCACAAGCTGAACGAAGTTTGGGGACTTCAAAGTGTTTAGAAAGACGAGCCAGGATGTAGAAGGTATGGGCTATAAGAATAAAATTTATTTTAGATATAAAATAGTTTATTAAAACATGACAAGACTTACCAGTGACTGGAGAAGGGAACATCCCAAGTTCGGTTGGACAAAGCGTCTTCACAGCCTCCAGAATCTCCTCGAAACAAAGATCTTCCAACTGAGGTTCAATGGAAGTTCTCCCATGATGAGTGAACTCTCGAAGAAGAAAGGCCGACACCTGAGGCGACACATCTTGGATATGTTTAGGGTCTACAAATAAACTCTGATTGGCGACTCGAACTTCCAGATGCCGATTTGAATCAGGAATTCGGTAATCCACCTAAAATAATATGGTTTTATAAAACTTTTGTCAAACAACACATCGACGATCAGAGAGTACAACACGTACCTCCTCAATGCTATTGTTTACGCCATTTCCAAGACTGTTAAAGACCCGGTGAAGATCTCGTTGACTTCCCATTCGACTATGATGACTACTATTATTGTTATGTGCATGTCGGTGGGACAGATCAAAGCGAAGAGGATGGCGTTGTAGTCTGTGCGGATGTAGATGAAGACCACCGTACCGGAATTCTTCTCCTGAACGATGTAGATGATGGGAAGGAGAGACACATCTGGAAGGATGGTGGCGAGAAGGAGAAGTGCATCTGGAGGTGTGCTTAAAAATTGGGACTCTGCAATAATTATGAATATATTGAAAATATACTCGACACTTGATGCATAGAAAAAGTAATAGTAAATATATTATACCAAAACAAAATTACACGAACTTTAAAGATTCGCTGAAATCTCCGAAGTCAGAGATTGTGGAGTTCGGAGTGGATGTTAATAGGCTCCTTGTAGACGAACTGGGCCTGAGCTTAAGATTTGGTGGTCGATTCAGCTTTCCTTCTTTCTCCATCTCACTAAACATCAAGTAATGAGGTAAGAACAAACAAAATTTGTAAATATTGTATTAAAAATGATATGAAAACTCGAAAAAGTCGCGTATAACTGATACGAATGGACAAAAACGACTAATCAGCAAAATCGCAAAGAATAAACATGACATCCGCACCAAAAAAAGTTTTGCCCGAACCGAGTCAAAAGAAGACCAAAAACAACTACCATTTATAACAGCTGATAAGTCGTGATCTTTGTTTTACAACATAAAAACCTGTCTGAATACTCAAATGACTGGGAAAAGTAAATTTCTGCTTGGGAAGATATTTGAGAAACCGACAATGAACCTTGAAGAAGCGGTAAATAAATCACAAAGGTCGTCTGAAATGCGGTGAAGGTATTTGGAAACAGCCAGATGATAAGATACAGAACGGACGTCAACGTAAAATAATATTGATATTGAATTTGTACGCCAGATGGCGCGAATTCGAGAATTTGATTCTCGAGGTTCATCCAAAACAAAATTCGAATAAATTTTGATGAGAACGTGTCATTTCGTCCACTTGATATTGGATTTCCCTAGAAGCTGGAAGATAATGTTATTTTTGCGGTTTTCTGCAAAACCAATTAAACAGATTTTTCGATTATTATAATATTTTTATTTGTACTTTACAATCACAAACGAGCGTCCACACCGCCCGTAACAAGAACAGTTTCTCCGGTGATATAAGAGGCGTCTTGAGAGGCCAAGAAGGCGACTAAGGAAGCGACTTCTGGGGGAGCTCCGAGACGGCCAGCATAATTGTTGAGCTCGGCTTTAGCTTGGTCGGCAACTGGACTGTTTGGGTCCCAGAGCTATAAATATATTTAATCTGAGATTTTATGGTTATGGTACTTACAGCTTGACTAAGTTTGGTTTTGATGACCCCTGGGGCCACACAATTTACTCTGATGTTATTTGGGGCCAACGATAGGGCATACGCTTTGGTGAGAGCAATCAAAGCGGTCTTTGTTACTCCATAAGCAGCGATTCCTGCTGAGGTTTTGTAAGCAGCATAGGAAGCGTTGAAGATTATAGATCCACCCCTAAAAATTTTGAGCTTTTGATGACTATTGCGACAAAAACTGCTCACCCATTTTTAGCAATAACAGGAGCAAATGCTTGAGTAAGTAAGTGAGCTGCTTTCACATTGATCTCGAATAATTTATCCCATTCCTTCTCTCCAATATGAGCAATATCCCCAAAAGTAGGATTAATCCCGGCATTGTTAACCAAGATGTGGACAGCTCCAAAAGTTTTGAGGGAAAAGTCTAACAGCCTTTGTCTATGTTGGGCTTCTCCAACATGGCAGACAATTCCGGCCACATTTTTCTTGGGAGCTCCATCTTGAACGAGTTTTTGGATGGCCTCATCTACGTGAGATTGTTTTCTAGAGCTGATTACAACTTTAGCGCCTTCATGGAGAAAACGTTCAGCGATCGCATAGCCAATACTAAAAATGAGAGTAAAAAAGAATTATTTCTAATTGAACCTTGGTATCCAAATGTAATAATATATGTAACTTTGCTTACCCGGTACTTGCAGCTGTAATGACAGCTACCTTTCCTTCCAATCTGAAGCATCCATTGAATTTGTTGGACTTAGCCATCTCGCTTTCTTATTCTAGTTATCTGCTCAAGTGGAGTGTCTTATATTCTCCATTGATTGCCCTCCAATTTTTGTAGTCAGGAATCCAAAACACGGGCAAGTTCTTTTTATACTCAAACTCCAACATTTGATCATCTTTAGATACGTTATGTAATTATTTAAAGAAATGATGAATAGTGTAATATTGTGCAAGCTTTGTTTTTTCTAAGTTTAGCTAGACATGTACTGGAATGAATATGTATTATATTTGATCTGCTAAAAACAATTAATTGATCAGAGGAAAGTAAAACGCGAAAAGAAGATCAGAAAACAAAGATTTACATAATAAAGTTGCTTTAAAATGGTCTATCTGGGTTTTGATGTTACTCGTATTCAGAATAGTACTATTTCCACGATTTATGATTCTAGATTTAATCTAATTGCCTCGAATTGACTATAAAATCGCCCACAGTTTTGTATGATAGTATTCAAGGTTATCAAACAATGATAATAATACTTTTTATTTTCCTGTTATTCCCTTTTATTCAAAGTCAAAATAATCGTAGTAATTTGACAGAGGATGACGGATTTATAAAAAATGTGATTGAAAGTACAACTAGGACTACTAGAAGGACGACCAATATAATTCTCAATGAAACTGAAGGCTTATTGTTAGATCTGAACACTCGCAGTTCACCCAATAGAGAAGATGATTATGATGAAGTCAGCGTAGAATGGGTCAGAGATCGAACAATTTCACTCATGAGACTTCTCGGGAAGGCCAGTGGTGTTGTTCTGGTAAGCTTATCGCATACATAGTAATAATTTTTAGCAAGAATTAACTGATCCATACGAAAGGTCCGAAGAATTAACTTTGATTAGAAATGCAGCTTTTGCGGCTGCCTTTCATGGCCAGATCCGCCCATCGGATGACCCATATCTTACTCATTTAGAGGCCACAGTCCAAGCAGATGTAATGAAGGTTACGGTAATTGGCGCGGCCATGAAATCACATCGACTTTACTATCTTCATCTTGCCCAAACACTAACCAAACTAAATGAAGATGGAATAAAATTAAATTTTGAGGATTTGAGAAGGAAAGAAGAAGAATTAAGAGACCTGAAGACTACTGGGTTCATATTTAAATACTGCCAAGTGTTCCACAAAACTTCTCTCAAGGATGAATGCAGATGATTTTTGAGATTTTTATAATATTTAGTCAGCAAAAGATAGATTTAATTGTTGTATAAACTGAATGAATAATCATAGTAAGTTTACTTTCCCGAGGCTGCAACTTGTCTAGCGGTCAAAACTAACAAAAAGCTGGCCTGCTCTTGACTCGCGCGGCTCTTGTCTCGAGCAACAAACTCCACCTCAAAGACGTTCGCAAAAAAAAGACTGTTTGACCGGTTCACACCCGCCCAGGAGGGAGTCGGATTTGTTTGTGATTTCGAGAAAACCCCCCCCACTTTAATGGATTTTCTTAAACGATTTTTGAGGGAAAAAAGTTTTTGGAAAAACTTTTTAATGGGCAGTGGAAGCCGAAGGGGAAAAAGGTTGAAAAGAGAAAAGTATTTAAATATAACTGAGTCAGATCATGTCGAAACCCATAGTTTCTATGGGTTTCGAGGCCAGAGACAGTTAGGGTTTGATAAGGAGAGGTGTTTTGGTTAAAGTAACAAAAAATTTTTGCAATCGTCAAAATGTCTTACATATTCAAATTTGCAATGTTCAGAATGACTTTTGTAATCCCTATCAGTTTTCAAGAGCCTGGAATGTTTTTCCGATTAATGCGTAAAATAAAAATCATGCGGGAGGCAAAGAAGCCGTTTTTTGTTCACAAAATGCAAAATCATTTTTTGGTTCAATCTCCAAAAAACGTAAAGTTCAATCTTTTGCGGGGTTTTTCCAAATATTGTTCGCTTTAAGATTTATTTTTTTATATGATAATGGTTTGTGTGTAGCCATTAAGGTGATTACAACCGTTTTTATGTTTTATAATTGAGATTTTAACTTTTATAATTGGTTAAAACCCAAAAATAAGGCTTCAAAAGTACAAACCCGACCTCTCCCCCTACCCTGAGTCACTCTTTTCCCTTCTCAATTTACATTTACAAGAGACAAATGTAACGTAAAATACCCTTACTTTTAATTGCTTGGATTACTGGGATTATATAACAGTCTGTCTCTGTTTCGGATCTCTTGTTTTTAAGTGTGGGAAGAACCGGAAATAATGGAGAGTAAGCGATTTGAAGAGTTCATTGTGTTTAAGAGCGGGAATAGTTCAGGGAAATACGAAAATGTATTGTAAATGAGCAGAGTTTTATTTAAAATTTTAATTCCCTTGAAAGCTCCGCCTTTTCACGACATTTAAAAAATATTTTTAAACTCGGTTTGGCCTTTTAATGTCTGGCCGAGAGATATTTTTCGGCTTTCTCTCAAAATCTGTTCTCAAATTGATAGACAAAATTCATTTTCTCTGCATTTACGACTACTTTTTGATGACATCTCGGGGAGAAATCTTTATTTGCTTTATTAAAATTCTCTTTCTTACTGTAATTGTTAAAATTTCTAAAAAAATGTTTTTGTAGCGCAGTGATAAGCATAATAAGAGAAGGCAAGAAATTGGATTGCGCAATAACGCTGACTGCTTTGAATAGAAACTTTTCATCAACTTTTATTTCTTAAGAACCGCCTGATCTCGCTTTTTTTTATTTGTCATTCAAATTGTTTTTAACTTCAAAAAAAAATTAAAAAGATGTAACGTTTAATTTTTTTAATTTCGTAAAAATTATGTTAATATAATATGGGACAGACAAAAAAATCGAACTTTTATACCGACTAGTTTCTGAGCCCTTCCCAGGGGTCCTAAAACCGAGTACAACTGTTTATTTCAAGCGTCAAAAAAAGTGCGGAAATCTCTCTGAAATGTGATAAATGAAAGGAAAATGCCGCAACTGTTTTGGGTCCTGAGGGCTTCCACTGATCAACATGACTACTTACTGTCCTCTTTTCCAATTTCCTTTAACTTTTTGGATTAGAAAACGTCTGCTACAATATTATTTTTGAATTATTTAAATTATTTAATACTTTCCAAAAAATTTTTGTAATTAAAATTTAAATCTTTTCTCTGTACACTTGCTACTTTTTAACTACTTTTTAACCACCCTAACTACTAATCTCGCGCACGGAAAGAGAACATGTGATTTTTTTAAACCTTTAGGGCCTCTTCTTTTTGATTTCTTCAAATTAACTCGAGTTAATTTCCATTCTTCCGACAAATTAACGACATTTTACTGGAAGAGAAAAGGGTGAAAACTCTAAATACTGTTTAGAATTATAGGAACTTATTTTTCACCGTCAAATTCTCTAATTATATTATTTTTCATTATATTTTTTTTATATTTTATATTGTAATTGATATTGCCAACAACGAATTGTCGCATATTTGTAGCCTCGATGCTTTTATTTCTTGAAAAATATGTATTACAAGGTGAGACGAAGGGAAATGGAATCCAATCCAATCGGAGAGTCATTAAGTAGTTGATGAGTGGATTTAATGAGAAAAATAATATTTTATATTAATTTATGCAATGGAAGGGTGGGAACAGGCTTCGTAACACAGTTTCCGAATTCATTTCGTGTCTGAGATTAGTATTGGGAGCGAAGAAGAGGTCAATAGAGCAATTTATCTCCGTAATTAATTCATTAATTGGGATTTCAGGGATCAATTTTGCATTTTTTTGTAAAATTGCATTCATTTTTATATTATTTTACATTGCAATAGATAGCTGACCCGATTGTAATCATTCACGACACATTTATTTCCCTTCTCGTATTTTTAAGAAGAATTCGCTGAAATTATTGTAAAGAAAAAATAATTTGAATTTGTTTCCGCTTGGTCTGTTACAAAAATCATAAAATAAAGTGAATCCCCGGATTCTGGGGGCGGATTCTAACGTCTTACAAACAAAAAATTAATTGTAGAAGGTGATTTGAATTCACTCTTTGTGGCTGTTGTCTTTATCATTTGCAGTTTTCTTCCCTTTCCTTGGACCTCTCTTTTTTTTTAATAATATTTTTTTTATATTTTTTTCTTGAAAAGTACTACTATACAGTTATTATCGTTATTTCAAATCAGAAACAAGATCGATTAAAGAGCAGGTTATTATTTACAATGCGAGTAAACAGTAGCTGAAGATAGAAGTTATTCTCGGATTACCAGTAACTCCCTTTACGGTAAATACTAGAGACTTGAGACTTTTGTTTGCCCAAGGGCTAAATGAATAATATTAAGGTTCTGGTAGTTAGAACTTGTGTTCAGAAAGAGCAGAAGATTTTATTTTATAAGAATTGATATTATTTAGCAATTTTTTTTCACAATATTACACTTAAATTAAGGGCAATGTTTAGTGCCAGGTGTCCTTGAAGGTGTGTCAATTAATCATATCTGAGTGTGTTTTGATTGCCGTTTCTTTTCGATCGTTAATTGGATGCACTTCTCCGTTTCCTTAACCCATTCCATCGATCATTTTATTCGGCCTTCAAAACTCTCCGAATTCATTAATTAATTTAATTGATAGAAACCCAATTCTAGCCCCCATTTTTGATTATATCCCAATTCTTTTGTCCTCCGGAGTTTGCCCAGCTTGATTGCCTGAGGGGAAATCGACTGAAACCCGGCTTCTGATCAAATATTTTAATTGAATATAAACATAAATGACGTCATTCGAACAGAGAGGCCCTGCGGCCATATGGAAAGGCATTTCCTTCATTGATAATATTTGTTTATCGGCCCCAAAACGTGGCTATAATAGGGTCTGATGGACAAGATTATGAGAGGTTACTGTAGTTTTGATCAATCAAAATCCTTGGGTGTGACTCACGTAATTAGCGATGATTGGAACTGGTGCCACACCTCTGAATAGTAATCGATCCTGACAAAATAATGAGAAACGCGTTTATCGATAATCCTCTGAGGCGTTATTATTTGAATATTTAAACTTTGTTTTAATTAATTCTTTTAATATTTACAAACGGAATTGTTTATAAAAAGGGGGAATGAATGACTGATATGGGGCCGGGCAAGGCAAGGAAGGGAGGTCCGATCATTCCCATTTTCTGTCGTGTCAGCGCTTTTGTGTATTTCGTATTATATTTGAAAGTTGGGGCAATTGAGAGCATCTCCAAATGACATTAATCTTAATAGTTTTGTATCAGTCACGATGGCCTTAAATCAGACTACTGTAAATGATCCGATTGATACGAAAGTTGGTTTCTTGTCGTAATTGGAGTGATTTCCTGTAATTTCGAATGATTAATTGAATTCCCCACCATTTTTGGATAGTTTAATAACTGAATGCGCGGTGTCTTCCGTTGTAATCTCTGTCAACCCGTGCCAACCGTTTGAGAAAAGTCGCCGTCGCTTTTTCGGAAAGGCCAAGAAATTAAATTTCCAATTGTTACCATCTTCTCCATCTCATAAAAAAATTATTTTTTAGAATATATTATAGATTAGTGATTGCTTTGCACTATATTTACAACAGATGAACTGCACTTACTGTGTTTTGTGGAAACGGTAATGTTTATTTTTTTGTACTTTTACAGAGTTTATGTAAATAGATAGACAATACGATTATCCGTCATCATAAAAATTATCTTTATTATTTTTATTTAATTTTAATCGTATTTTTGAGAAATTTTACTGTGATTACTGCAATTCTGATCTCTAACATATCCGGTATCGTTATTATTTTATATAATTAGTGATTGAAACGGGGTCATCAGTCCTTCTCTCAGAGATTATTCTTGATTCCTCTTTCTAGTTACTCTTATCAGTTCTCCATTTCTGTTTTTTTTATTTTCTGAGGCGCAGTAGGAGCCTATAGGAAAAGTCCGGAGGGCATCCATTCATTCCGCCGTATTTATGTATATTTCAACCGGCATCTTCTTTTTTAAACTACTTTAACAAAAATTTTATTTTTATTTCTCGAACTTTTCCCCACTTTTTTGGCGGAAATCAATCAAAAAGAATTTGATTTTGTGGGTTCCGAAAACAATAATTCAGAATCCGTGGAATTTGGGGGACGGGGAGCGATTATCAGTATTCTCTCTGAACGTTTTGTTTTGATTGAAAAAACGCCCAATCTCTCGGAAACCGGGATCTGAGCAGGGTAAGGAGAAGATGGGGAGATACGATAGCAACGATAGTGCCCCGATCGTATCACAACTGTTTTTATCCTGTCTCGTGCCATCACCAGCACTTGTCATTACTTTTTTCGCCGTTGGAATGCAAAGTTTTTGCATAACCGATTTATCTCCGCCGACCTTATTTCCGTATTTTTTTCTTATTTTCGCTTCCAAATTTTCCTCAATGGACTCCTAAAAACGAAAAAAATCTGCCGCAAAGGTTTCCACCGACAAGATCTTACCTCAGAGTCGTATCTCTGCGCCAAATCACTTGCGATCTTGTTCCATACAAATCGGCGCCATTTAAAAGAAAATCTGTCAATCAATGGGGAGTGGGAAAGAAAGGCGTTTTCTTTGTTTTTGGACTCGAGATGAACAATTTACTCTTTATTACATGAGACACAGCCTCAGGTGATCGTAAAAGAATTGGACTTTTGATCGATTGCCTGAGGGCCTAATTGAGACAGGCTGATTACTAAGCTCACTTCCTTCATACAATTAGTCACTCGTAAATGTAGTCTATTATAAAACAATTGATGGAGTCTTATTTGGTACCAGTTCCGTAACATTACCATTGCAGTAAAGAGCGATCTTATGCATAGATTTACGATCTCCCATAAACACTTTAACGACCATCTCAATTAACATTTCACATCCATCGGACTCGTAAATATCTTCAGGGAACGTCGCAACATTTAGAACGAGATAAAATCGGTTTAATGGATCTAATAAAATATTTTTAATGAATTCGGGAGTTCACTTATTTGCTCTTTTCTATATTAACTTTTCTTTTTTTTCTCAGTTTACGTGTAATTCAACATTTTTGGTTGTAAAAACCCCATTTTTAATGAATTTTTTGCAAATTATTAATAAATAAAATGTCCTTCAAACCGCCGTTTGACGGGCTCCAATGTCTTCAAATGTCCTCTAAATGAGACTCCGCCCCTTTTTGGGTATGAATATCATTAAAGTTGGGGATTACGATCGATGTGCGGGACGGCGATGGTGGGATTAACATAATTTACGTTGTTATTTTGTTTTTATGAGAGTAGTTGGGAGGTGTCAGAGGGGAGTAAACATTCGCAGAGCATATAAAGTAATCCATTTTAGGACTCTACAATCATATCAGCAGTGTTTTTGACGTGTTTAGACAGGTTTAGTTTGAAATTTTAAATTGATTTGTAGGACTTCCTGTCCCATTCTGTGCTCTCGGGGATTTTTTCAGATTTTTCGAAGCATCGAATTGAATTAGGAACATCAAATTGATTTCCTCTGCCACTTAATTAATGGTTCTGTTTACGGTGCAAACAATTCTTGATAGAGAAAGCGAGGAGAAAACGGAAAGGACTGATTTTAGGTGTGTTTTTGTGCGATTCCATGATTTTGAGAGTTGTTATTATGGCGTGAAACGATCCGCGATGATTTTGTTTTTATAATTTTTTATATTTCATAACTACATTTATAGAGCGCGATGTAACTACTTCATTGCATAAAGCTTGATGGAGTTGGGACCGACAATTGCGATGACATTTAAAATGGGCATTACACTTTGAGAAGATAAGAAATATTATACATTGAGAGATGATGACATTGGATATGCTATCAATTATAATCTGCAAATATCATTAACTTGACTTGATCAAATACATCAAATGATCATAAAATGTCCTCATATTTCATCCATATTTTGCATATCTTCCATGAACAAGATCCAGCCCCAGTTACATCGCCAAGCCTTCCCTCTCTCTCCACTTCATCAAAACTGCTCAGACTCTCTAGAGATTTCACCGACAATATAGATTTATGGACATAGATAATATAATTTAATCGTCTCGAACATCTCAGCCCCCTGTTTTCTCTCTTTTTCTCTGTTCCTTCTCTCTTTCGCATGCTCTTTCTCCGTCCAAACAAAGAGTTCAGAAATTATCTCTGTCTTTAACCAATGATTTCAACAACGGATTCGGAAAACTTCTCAGCCCATTTCTCTTCTCATTATTTAAATTCTGTCACTTTAGAAATTAAGATATGTAACCAGTAGTCTTTGATAGTACTATATGGACGTAATTTCAGATATTGCGATTACAATATTTGAAAATTACTCCACTTTGTAAGCTAGTCTATGCTCAAAAATTGGATTAACCAATGATTGTGGCCTTCTGGAAAGTTCCCCGATCTCTCTGAACAATTCCCGTATTTCCCTTCGGAAATTGGCCTCAGGCATTGTTCATTCTCATTAATTTAATTTGCAAGGCTTGAGGCGCCAAGGATATTCGAGAAGGCCCATTCATGCTTAACCAATCATAATTATAAATAGTCATCTTTTTTGTACAGCACCACAAAAATCAAATCTTTAGCTCGTGAGAAATTTGAAGATAAAATTCTCAATGGACTCTCGGATTTGGAGATTTTGATATTCCCAAGTAGTAATCTTGTTTTTGGCAGTAAACCTTTGTCAACTCCTCGGAAATTATTTTATTTTCTCATAGTTTTTTATGATTCCTAACATTGAAGGAAGTTCGCAACGAAAGCATGAAATTTAATTATTCCTGAGGATTACATTGTAATTTGTCAATTTCGGAGAGTACTCCAGTCTAGTTCAATTGAAATTCAGCTCAATTTCAGTCATTTTCTCAGCCTAAATGTGATAATTGTTGATATTCTTGATTTTTTTGCCCGGGATTGGTGTAACCTTACATTAGAAACCGTTTTCCAATGTATTCTCCGCGTGAGGTTACATCTACCCCGGCCATTTTTTGCATGGAAATGGGAAATTTTACATTTCGACCAGTCGATTGTCATTGTCGATCATTTTTTTCTCGAATTGTTAAACTTTCTCGTTTTGTCAAATGTTTCTCTCAGTCCGAATGAGGACAAACCGCTTGGGATCTTTTATAAAATACGATGATTTCCGTTTTTTCGATCAGCTTTTTAGTCAGTTTATGCAAATTTTTGTAGCTTGGAATGGTAATAAATAATTATTTAATCGATGATTGTAAATAAATCAAAACATTAGCAGCGCAAAGTTTTAAACGGCCAGAACAGCTACATTTAAATTGCGCGTTTCGAAATGTCAAAAAAGTTTTTTATGTCCTGCAGCGAAAACAAAGGCGGCAGAGGTGCCCTCTTCTCACAGTGCAAGGCGAACGATATAGTCTGTGTCGATTTATCTATTATATCATAAGCTATAATTTAAAAAATTAAATTTTATAGAGTAAAATAACGCAAAAATTTTTTGAGAAACGTCATTCAGGTTGGGCGCATGCACTGCCAAGTTATTAGAATGAAATAAAGTCTTCTGCAAAATCTGATTGAGAAGCTCTACGTCATACATGCATTGATTCAAAAACCCACATAAAGTTTTTGGAAGGATTGTTTATTGTATTATAATTTTATATTGCACTATTCAAGTGATAACAGAAACTGATAACGCGTAATGTATCCATAACATGTTTACAATGAATAATCCAGATATATTATGTTTATAATTTATATTTCCATTTCCTAAGGCAAACACGTTTCAATGAAGAGAATACTGTAAGATTACTGTACGGGTATCCGATGGAGATTACAATAATACATATATGTAAGACTAGAGTTGTTTTCGGGGCAACTTTCCGTTGGACATCGTGGTGCGACGGCGGCCAGACATCTGGGCATCAACCAAGGGATCATTTATCCAGAGGCCCTGCAAATTCGGAATTTTATAAAAATTATTTTCACGTATAGTACAGGGTGGGCCGCTCGAAACGACCTTCCTGTTTTGGTCAATAACTCCGTTGATGCTGCACCAATCTTTCCGAAATCTTGGATTATCAAACTTGAGACCCACCATTTTTACCCTGCCAAATTTTGGGATTTTAGAAGAGGACTACTTTGCAGTAGCCCCAGAGATTTTGAATTTTATTTTTAGACCGCGAAACCGGTAAAACTTAGAAAATTTTTGGAATGATTTTCCATTGACTTCCCCGGACTTGGAGAATTTTGGCTTTTTTGGTGAAAGCTTGGAGTAAAATCGTTTGGGCACTGTCGAAACTTGTTTCAAACAGGTTGAAAACAACAAGGGCGTTGTATGCGTTGCCATTAAGGCTCACATTAGCCTTTCAAAAATGATTTCCAGAAAATTGAAAAAGCCCACACCATCGATACCGGGCCGACCCTTGGGCCCTTTGAGGCTCGGAACCCAGGAAAGATTGATTGGTGCAGCATCAACGGAGTTATTGACCAAAACAGGAAGATCGTTTCGAGTGGCCCACCCTGTATTATATCATAGGTACCTACGCTAATTTTGTCACGACGCCATCGCAAAATTGCCTCTTCGTCTCCATAATTTCCAGCACCCGTAATTACAGTAGGCTCTCCATTATATCTAAAAACGAAATTGCAGTGTTATGTACATGTCTTTTAAAATACTGCATTAAATGACTTACCGTGTAAGGGTAATACATTTCAGAGGCTTGTCAGACACCTTCAATTTCATTTGAAGTTGCATTTTAATTGAATATCTCACAGGTTTCTCCGCCAAGGGCTCTTCATGGCCATTTTCTTGATATATCGCCGAGCATTTCCTTGACAAAATCTTAGGTGCCTTAGGGCGGGAATCACTGTCTAAGACAGCTGAAGTCGAAGGTTCAGTTGGAAGTATCGAAGTTGTGAAAGTGAGACTTGTCGATGGGTCAACTCTTTCCCTCTCTTTGAGTGCCACCAACATCGCTGCATTGGCTAAAAGAAAGATTAATTTTTGAGATGTATTAAACTATGAAAACAATTGAGATTACTCTTACTTGGAATGTCCAAATCTCTCCTTCTCAACTTTAGCTTCTGTTTAGACAATCTTTCACTTAGAACTCTTTGTAGAACTCGATTTCTAGCCCCAGATTCCGCCGATGAAAAGGATCGTTGACTAACAGAATCGCTGGACTGACTAGCATTATCGGTATCACTTCTGGATTCATCAATCGTCAAACT
Source organism: Bursaphelenchus mucronatus (assembly GCA_025436335.1). NCBI lineage: Eukaryota > Metazoa > Nematoda > Chromadorea > Rhabditida > Aphelenchoididae > Bursaphelenchus > Bursaphelenchus mucronatus. The sequence goes on from CM046358.1 coordinate 4,352,723, forward strand.
TTTGTATTTTCCGAACACTTTTGAACTCATTTTTCTAACTGGAATTTGTATTGATTTATGAATTGATGGGGAATTTTGAGCCAGAGATTCCTCCAACAGTCCAATCTGATTTCGTAGAGCATCTGAAACAAAAATTAAACACATGAGAAAAATATTTATAAATGAAGAATGTTAATGATGACTAACCATCCACTTCTGAATACAGATCAAACGTATCATCGTATTCCATGGATCCTTCGCCCGTCCAACAACTCAAATACTCGGCATTCGGATTTCTTCTTTGCCTTAGGGTCTTCCGTTTGTTTGCCGCGGAAGACGGGACATTGCGGTCTTGAGATTTGAGCTGAATTGTGTCTGAAGTTTCAGGGATCACTTCGCAAGCCGTCTGATACCTACTTCCATCTGCAGATCTCAAGGAAACGGCCGAATCTGCGCTATATCCTTTGCAGAGCTTTGCCTTAAGTCTATAAATCATAATATTAATGTTTGTATTTGCTGGGCTTACTTTGGCTGAGACTTATCGCTGATATTCAGAGAGTCAGCACCTGGTGATAAAGACGAGGAAGCGACGCTTTTTGGAGACAACGAATTCATATTCGAAGAAGTCTCTGAATGGGATTCTGCACTGATCTGACGAATATCCTCCACGTTTACTAAAATACCAAATAAAATAAAATTCGTATTACGCAAGAGAGTATTAATTATAATTGTCTTACCCTTGTACTGTTTTGTAGACGGATCGATAATAACAGATATCTTTCTAGTCTGTCTCTCGCTCTCTGGATACTCTTTGGCACTGGCAATCTCTTCCAGAAGTCTCTCCTTATCCGTCGGAATATAATACATGGTCTGTCGCACAAACGGGTTTTCAGCCACATTACTTTGAACTGGTGATAATCTCTTGCCTGGAGGATATCTTTCATTGAATTTGGCTGTTCTCTTCCCCACAGATCCTTTTCTTTCCCAAGAATCTTCAACTTGGCTGACGGTGTACAACATTAAGTATCCATCAACAGTTCCAATCCAAAGTTCATTCTCATGGTACATAATGGAGTAGACCTCGACCATCTCCAGTTGATCCTGCTCGTCAAAACTTGGCCTTCTGGAGCTAAAAAGTTTGCAGTATCAGGCCCTTCAATCAATAGCAACCCGTCTATCGATAAAATAATAAGACATGTCATCATTTAGACTTACCTTTGACTATGATCATAAGTTATATCGAATAAAATCTGGCATTCCGATTCCAGCCATAATTGAACCAACGAGGAATGAGCGGTAATCAGCCAGATTCCGTAAGGCGAATCGGCAAAGGCCCTGATCTTTTCAAACATCGGGACATGACTTCCACAGGCAGAGGAAGCCACATACATATTGCTAATGGTTGAGAGGGTTCTAAAAGCTTAAGAAATTCAGAAAAACGACTTACTCTTTGTTCAAGATAACTACTTTGCAAGCAACCGCCAAATAAAGACATTCTTCGTCCATAATGGCATCCGTGATTGGAGCAGCGGCGATGGGAATGTGGTAAAGATCCAAACAAGTGGGTCGCTTGACAAAAACATTCTAAAAAATATGGAATTTTCTTCGTATTTTACCTCCAAAACGGTCAGTGTTCCATTGGCCAGAGCTGCGTAAAGTCGTTCTTCATGATACATCAGTTTCAAAGCGACATCATTCAACTTTAATTCCCACAGAATCTCTCTAAAAACATGAGATTGAAAGTCATCACAAACTTACTCTTTCTTTTCCACCACACTTAAGGCTACAATATAACCAGAAAGTAGCGAAACAAAGGCCATTTCTTCCTTAAGAATGACCATTGATACCGGGCGACAATCAAATTCAATGTCTAATGTGGACATTGTGGCAATAAATTCTCCAATTGAAACTCTAGCAATCTTCCCGCGCTTCTGATTCCCTGCACAGACAAAGCCGGTGCCGGGTTTGTGATCGTTGAATACAATTTGTTCAACTGGAAGATCACAAATCTTTTCAGAGGTCTCGCTTGAAATGTTCTGAAACGTGAAGAATTGCCATATTGTAAGATTAAAATCAGAGTTTTGACAACGCAAATGTACAGATGACGTACTGTAACATCAAGACAATTCCTTAGGACCATTCGTTGATTCAGTCTGACCTTCAGAAGTTCCAGATATCCAGAATGTTTGTTCTTGAGAGTAGTCCGACTGGGGAATGGTTGAAGATCATCAAAGGCAAACTAAACAACTCATAAGGTACAACAGCAAAACCTCTATACAACCAATCGCAAACACCCAAAAAACTTGTACCACTGCATTACCTTAATCAGTCCATCCACATCATAAGTAAGTCTCACAGCCGCCTTGAGGACCTTCATTACAGCAATTGTATCGGTCCGATCCAATATTTCATCTTGATATTGACCAAGCAAAGCAACAGTAAAACGAAATAACACTTTGGCGCCTTCAAGAAGAAAACAATCCCATATACGAAGCATCGTTTGGAAGGGAACGGCATCAAAGAATAAGGCCAGAAACCAGTTCAGTGTCACCGTCGTCAAGTCAATGTCACATTCTTCCAAATGCTTTGCTAATTTGGGGAATTTTAATTCCACCAGTTCTTTCAAGACTTCCTTAAGCAATATTAAATCAAAAGAAGTAACAGAAATTACCTGATCTGCTTGGGCTCCACTCAAATTCTGATCAAAATACGAAGAGTCGAAGTATCTCTCAGTTACAGCAATCAAGAACCAGAAGGCATCTTCTGGGCTCACAAAAAGTAATGCAGTCGCGGCAAGGAAGTTCATTCCTTGACAATAACCCAACAAAGGATTGTGGAGACAAAAACTTCGAAGGACTGCTTGAAGATGGTTAACTCCTTTGCAGCTAGCACTCATAAAATGAACATTTGAGGGCATTGTACGAAGCAGATCAAGGTTAATTTGCTTTTGATGACTGGTGCAATACTGAAAGTGCCGGAAACTACTTGCGATAAAATTTGATTATTTCAAAGAAAAATTATTCTTACAATCTTCTCTGAAGGAGTTCCCTGACTACTACAAAGATTTCTGTAATAGTATTCTCCATATTTCTCCTTAAGATCAGCAACTTCTTGGTTGATCAACACCCTCCAGACGGCTGATCGCATTGATCTCGGGATCCCCGAACGACATAATTGCCGATTCCCTTTCTACAAACAAACGGATTATCTTTTAAAACAAGTCTTAATACTTACATTGTTTTCAATTTTCTGAGGATTCGATTCCAAAAGAGTTCTCCATCGTGATTTGAGACGAGCATAATCATCGGACTGAGCGTAATAATGGGAATTTAATTGGGTACAAATATAATGCAAGGCCAAAGGAGTCTCTTCGAAACTGTGACGGAATCCATAATCATCCACATGATAGTTTCCGGGAGTTGTGACACTAAAGGAGGTATTATGTGCATATAAATATGACGACGTTACAAAATTTTTTGCGCAATAAAAAATTACCTTTCAATAGTGGGCAGTTTTGGATCCTCTTGCCTGGCCTCTGCTAATAGCTGTTTCACTCTGTTCTCATGCTGAAATTAAAAAAATAATCCACTTGATCTTCTAATATAGCAAGCAAAAAAAATTGAACTTACCACTGCCCCTCCAAACAATTTGACTTGAATGGCATCGCAAGTTGAATGTTCATGTAACGGGATTCTGACACAACTTTGGAGAAGATAAACGTACTCTCGTTTAAAGTTTTCCATCATATTCTCAAGGACTTCTACCTTACTAAACCAATTAAAATCATTTTATCCTTCATTGAAACTTACGTTTTCCATATTTCCATTTCTTTTTCCATAATTCTACATTTGTCATTCAGTTTGATAAGCTCTGTATTTAAAAGCCGATTCTGCTCGAGCAAAGCTGTCTCATCCATATCCTTGGCACTTCCACTAAATCATTTTACAATTAAAATTAAAAAATATTAATACGGTTTGACCTAACTAGCTAAAAAAAGTCTCTAAAACAAATTACGCACACATTTCTCCATACGGATAGACCTCCCCGGATCGACGTCATCGGCCTGAATGCAGAAAAAAGTGTGCTCAGAGTTAAGAATCGTGTTTACGGCAACCAAAAGTACTCGGTATGATATATATTATAATAAACAATCTAAAGCCGATTACATTTGCATATTCTGCTGGTCATGTGAGTTTTTGGGAATTTTAACGTTTCTTAACTCTTTTATTTTGCATATATTAACTAGAAAAATACTTACTTGATTAATTGCTTTGCCCTCAACTTCTCCAATTGCATTGTTAACGAATGTATTCGAGCCTTTTGTTGATTATCCACCTCTCTTAACATAATCAGCTCATCATAAACTTCGGGGAAACTGGCCCCACTACTATTCAGCGAACTCCGGTCAGTCTCCAAACAAAAATCACTACAACTCTCCGCTTTTCGATGGAAATCTCCGTTCTCGAAATTCAATTGGCAGGTTGTGGCTGTAGACGAGGCCATAATATCATGATGTTCATCGACGAAATGAGAGTCAGGTCCCGAAGTAACAGAAGACGATGACTTTGTAGTTTCATTAATTTTACTCAGTTGCTTGGAGAAATTAGGGATTTCTGAATGTCTTCTTGTAATTTTCCTAGCCACAAATCCATCATCCATTTGTTCGTTGAGCCATTTCTCGACCCATTCTTCCAACCAAGTTGGAGGTTTAGATTCAGTCATTTGATGGATATGGGAGGATAATTGTTGAGGCTGTAAGAATTTAAGTAAATGATGAATTGAAATAAATTATAACAACAACCGACCTGTAAAGTATTCCTTCTGGTAGTGTCAAAGCTCAGAGGCACTGTGAGTGACTCTTTGCGCATTGTCTGATTCATGGAGATGCACCGCGAGAGACGGGGTTCCACTGAATTTGAGCAGTTGCTGTTAGCCGGCGGACTATGCAAAGGACAGGGTGCTTGCAACGATCGCTGGCGATTATTCTCCACTGAAATCGGACTACTATACGATTGGAAGGCCCATGGTTTCGTAATATTTCCGAAGGCAAGTGCAAATAGTCGATTAGTAATCGAGAATTTGTTTTTATTAGACCTAGCACATGGACATGGTTAATACATAAAACTGATATGAATAGTTAGTAAGCGCTTCTTTTCAACGTAAATACTCCAGAATTGTAAACAAAGAGTAATGCAAGTCTTACATTTAATAACCTTACGTCTTGTCGGTGGTTGTTTCGGCCTTCTTTTAGGTGTGCAACTCTCAGTGTCACTCTGGAAAATATTTATTTTACAACGATAAGGTTACCAATGAATGAACAGATCGACTTCTACTTCTTGTTCTTCGAATTGAGTTAAATACAATGCAAGGAAGTTCCCAATTTATATTCTCCTTTATATCTCGTCGTCTCTGCAAGGCGTTTATCCAACATTGAGTTGCCTTACTCGTTTCTCCCTCAATCTCGTACTTTTTGTAATCAATACTACAAAAAATGTTCAAATTATTTTTTCAAAATTATCAAAAAATTGCAATTCTAAATCTTACTGTAGCGTGAACATTTTAGGTGTAGGGGCGGGTACACAAATCGCTCCATTCAAGGGAATTGAGCCCAAAGAATTAAATCTTTTATCAAAATCGTTCTTGTCCTTGAAGTAAAGCAGACTGTCAGTCCCTTCATCCAGTCCAAAGTAATATCTTTTTCTGGATTGGAAATACGAAAGAGCTGAAATTGAATATCATAAAAAATAAAAAAGATAAAAAATGCGCAACCTTTCATTTGGGACAGATTTCATTTGGGGCAGATCGAATTTCTGTAGCGGGTATTAGACGAGTTTAAATTGCTAGAAAATGATTTAGAATGCCTGTCAAGTGTCTTAGACCACTTTACAAACGGTTATATTATAACAGTAATCAATAAGCCTAGATAGCTAGAAAGGGAATTGGAATAGCAGCCCACAACGTTACACGACTTCTAGGAGTCCTGACTGCTTTTTTGATAGCGTTATATACCGAATGGCTGCCATTTCTTCTCATTTTGAAGACACTAAGACGGCTTGGCAACCGTTTCAGCCTTCCACCTTAACATAAAGCCGTCTGGCAGCCTTTAATTGCAACGACTTTGCTAGCGTTTCAAGGCGTCCGTAACCAACTTTCTGGCTATTAAGAACTCAGATTTTAGCCATATCGACCACTGAAAAACGGTCTGTCCCAAATGAAGAGTAGCCGAAAATGGATACCTGAGCTCAGATACTTCATCTGCAGATATCCTTCCATAGAAAACCACTTGTCTTTTACATTCCCATCCATTTCCTGTGTATGATTTTTAAGTTTGATTGCCAATTATAACCATAAAAACTGTACAAAATACCAAATAATCTGAAAAAGGAGTGATCGTAAGTATCTCATTCAAATATATGGCAACGAGAAACGAAGAAAAGGCAAAATTTTATTTTTTTTTACATTACACATAGGAGACTGTAACAAAAATAATTTTAATTTTTGGAAGTGAAAACTAAATTGATAAGCAAAATAAAATAAAGCTCATTAACATTGGAGCAGAATACGTTACAAGATCTAAAACCAGAATCATTTGCAGGGAATCCCTCCTACTTTGTAAAACTAAATGTCTATAAAATTTGGAACTCATAATTTATGCAAATTCTTTTATATTTTTGTACGGAACGGAGAAACCAGCAACCTGTGATATGCATATAATCTCCGTCTGAAAGTAAAATTGACGGTTTTTCAATAACAAGTGCATTAAAAAGACAGATCGACAAAAAGCGAACAGTCTTACTTTATTAATAAGGGTATGCCACTATTAGTAAGATTTTTTTCAAATTAATAATTTGAAACATAAAAAAATATCTTTCCTGTTTTATCATGCAACCCCCAGAAGATTTCCTCGTAAAATAAAATAATTGAACAGACATATAATACAAATCATCATAATATTATAATAGGAATTGCAAGAACCGACCTTCTAAGGCCAAACGATCGCTCTCAGCAAAAATGAAGCTACTAATCAGAGCCCATAGCAGCAGCCCTTGGGGTATTTAAAACCATTATATTTACGCAAAACCCAGAGACAGTTATTTAAAATATCCGATCCATTGTCCCGAATAATTCGAATTGTCCATTGGAAACAAAGAAATTTCAATATTTGACCACTCTGAGTAGATTTCCGATATCACGGATACCAATCGATACTTTGGAGAGCCGAAATTGTCAAGGAAAATCTAAAAATACAAAAAAACTTTGCCTCCGGGAGAACACAGATGCTCAAACAAGGTGGACAAATAAAAGTTCTCTCTGCTTAAAGGCACCAAAAGAAAGGCTAAAAACAGTTGGACAAAGTTGCAACAACACAATTATTAAGTTATAAAAACTTTACAGTGACCATAATTTAAATTACAAAGTAATTCCCTAAATCACAGTCAAAACGAAATAATCGATTAAAAAGTGTCATATAAAAGCACAACTCTCACAGACAAACCAGCTCGAACCCACATCTACAAAACAAGTACAACATATTGGAGTTGCAGAAGATTCACATGGCGGTTTTCCCGGTAAATGATATTGGATTAGCGGTCCTTTTCTCTGATCGTATGTAACAGGCTGTTCGCCAATAAAAAATCAAATAAATCCCAAAATAGAAGAGACGAAAACACTGTTTTCTACAACGTATTATCATTTCAATAACCGTCCACGAGTATTGTAAAATTAAACAATTTAATCGGATAAATTATTTTATTCTTTTTGGTCTATCATTAAAAGGACTCATTTTTTGCGCATGAAGTATGATATTACCGTTCTTCATCGCCATTTTTTACCACTCCACATAATATTCATATTATGTTATCAATTTCGATAATTTCCATCCAAACATTTGAAATTGAAAAGGAAAAAGAGAGATCTCTCGAGCGTCCCGTCGGCCGTTCCCTCAGCCCGTATTATTCATGATTCCAATAAACCGCTGTCCGTGAGCCTCCCCCACATTCCTCTACAACTTCTGTAGATTTGAATACGTAAATATTTTCGTGACTGATAATGTGCTTGAGGGTCTGAGAGACGCCAGAAAAAATCGTTCGTAAATCATACACCCTGGGGTTACCCCCTGGTTCCGAGCTAATCCATACTCTTTTATCCTTTACATCCCTTTTGATGCCTGGACCTTGATTGTAATATCGTTGAATAAATTGTCTGAACGAGTTCTTTTTTTCGGTCGTCTCATTAAAACCATATGTTCTTCGGCCCCATTTATGGAAATGAGGACGGTCACAATTATAGGGCCATTAATTCACGTAGTTCACGTGACATTTTCTTCCTGATTCAGAAACCGGATGAAGACATTTGATTGAAAAATTGGACGCGGATTGAATCATTGCCAAAGGGTAAAGACTGACAGAGAAAGATTGAAATGAAATTTATAACAAAAAAAGGTTAGGGATCAACAATAAAATTCAACAATTATTACAGGCTTGACGCGCGATTCTTTTTCAATGCAACCAGAATGCAAAAAAATGTTGAAAATCGGCCAGCAATTATCCCTGTGATTATTTATCAAAATGTCATTTTTAATGGGCCACGCTGTACTAGACACGTCCCTCAGCCCGGCCCGGACAGTTAAAATCAACCCGGCCAGAGAAACATGTCTAGGTAAATGTTACCGGATGATTGCAATTACAGGGTTAGAAAATATATGAATATGAATGGAAAGCTAAATTTGTATTTTTAAATTAGACACCGTCTATTTAGGACCTTGGCAAAAACAATTTTCTAACACCAAAATTTTAACGCAAGGTATGGTCTGCAGTAACCCAAAAAAGATTGTTCATCGGACATCCTTAGAGGTTCAATCAAACCACCGGACAAAAAATCCTAACAACTTGAACTTAAGGGAACTTCCTTGGTACAGATTACTACACCTCACGAAAAATCTGCAGCTTGGAAATTATTCACTAAAGACAAAAATTAAATAAAAAAGTTAAGAAAGATGGAGAATATATGAATGTGAGTATAAGTGAATAATACTGAAGTAAGTCGTCTTCATACCCAATAGTTGGTTAGAGTTTGAAACAAGGCATGTCCCCAAGAAGCGTCTATGCCGTATCGAGCCTCCTTTTCTCTAGACAACGTCTAAGTAAAGTACATTGTATTAGCCAAATTCTCATGAACTGTCACGCTTTTATTTATATTCTCCTTCTCATCTTCTGCCGATGTATACTGCTCTTCGGATCTAACAACAAGTTCATTTACTACAGGGTGGCCCAAAAAAATGGGAATTTTATTTGTTTGATTTTTCTTGGCACGCGGTAGTGATTGGCACAAGCTGTATATTGCATGAAAGTACTGCACCTACCAAATATACTTACAATAGAATTTACCGGCCAGCTGCAACCACACCTATTATACAGTTGTTATAAAGTTGCCATGTCTTAGCGCTCATTCCCGCTGGAAAGTTTTCCATGTTTTTGCGCATAAATTTTTTTCGACCGCCAGAGAGGCTCGATAAGCCATTCAGGAGCAACCTGGAGACTTGGTCTTTTTTCCATGTAAAAAGCTTAACCCACGCTTTCCGAAGAATGAAGAAACAGGAGCTTAAAGTTAGGCATCCGGCGACGGTAAATTAACCCTCAAATGGCCGCGTTTTAAAAAGCGCAGTTTGATTGAAAGTGGTCAAATTTTTGAAATTAATTTCCTATACACGATGTTCACAACTCGGTGAACATACTAAACACATTTTTGACAATAGACAATTTTCTAAACCACGTAAAAAAATTTGGACATTTTCGACATTTTGATGAGTCATCGCCAAAATAATTTGATTCTGGCGGCTATGCTTATTTCCGGGAACAAAAAATGGCTTGGGATAGAAGAACAAGGGTTGTTTGAACACCACGGGAAAGCAGCAGGTCATAGTCATGCGGCCCGTTGGAGAACGCCAACAAAAAAGACAAATTTTTCTTATCCTTGTAAAGCAATGGCAGATGTATAATAATTATAGGGAGCGTTTTTACCGTAATCAGTGTGAGTTAAGCTCCCCCTTTAATGCCAATGATCTCAAAAATCGGGAACTATCTGGATGGAGATCTTGTGCATCGCGCTACAAACTGGTGGAATTTTATCACTATAATTTTTTCAGCATTTTTGCTTCTTTAGGTTCCCGTTATTGTCTTGAAAGACAGTCGACCCCCATTTTTCAGCTGGTTGTAGATATTCAGGTCGCTCAAGATTTTCGGACCTAAGAAATTTTAGGAAAAATGAGTCAGAAAATGGGCCGGTCCTAGCATTTTGGTTAAATTCAGTAGTTCAGCGAGCATATTTGAAAATCAAAATGGGTATGGTGAAGCAGGAGAGTTAGCAATTATAAAACCATTTTTTGTTTCCCTGATAGAGGTATTCGTGGGATACGGCGGCTTTAAATTTTTCCCATTTTTTTTGGGCCACCCTGTATAATTCAACCCACCCCTCGTTTGGTTGCAGATGTAATCTAGCTCTGGAGGCCACAAGGTGAGCGTAGTACGCAGGAGCCGGGATGGAGATGCTTCTGGTACAACGGGCATAGGTATGGCACAACTGGTAGATTAATGTTTGAAGATCATTGGAGGAAATTTTGTTGTCATCCCATAGAACGTGGTAGTGCGCTGGTCTAGAAGTGCCCTAAAGGAAGATTAACGGCGGATTTGGTTATAGCCCAAAGATTGGATCAATTGATCCAATTTTTGGGACCTAAAATTCCTCTCGACAATGCTCACGGCAGATGCAACCATTGTCATGTTGAATCTGACACAATGCACGATAAAACGGGTTTTCTCTTACTTGAATACCAGCATGAGAACACAGATAGAAGTCATACTCATCCTGTTGCGTGATCGTCGTATCCACAATTGTGCCCGGGGGTACATTTGAAGCCCTTCCCATTCGGTCATTCGGATTCACAGCGAACAATCTGGTATGATGCGTCCTTCCCACCGAGATATACGTGATTCCAGGATTGTAGTCCGTTTCCAGCATCAAAAAAGCCTTTCTGAGAGCAATGATCTCTTTTCGCAGGACATTGAGTGTCTGGGATTGTGATATTTCATCTCGTAACATAACAATTCTCACTGGTTTGAATCCGGTGTTCTTATAGAAACTGACCAGAAGCTCTCGAGCCTAAAAATTGTATAATTAATAGACAAAGCCAAACCATGTGGGCCATGTCGACAATGCATTCTTCTCGTTGTTGCGTCCTCACAGTTGCTGCGTACTTGCAAGGATGCCCATCGATGGATCCAACAACAGCGGCAATCGATGGCCTTTTCTTAAGGTCATCACAGCCGGAATGAAGAACTCTGGCCCCCATAAAAACAACTGGTTCATTGAAAAGCGAGGGTCTCAGGCTAGGCGCAACAATCGAATTTATTCCTCCAAGTTTCGAATTCACTTTAAGACAAATATTTGATATGGTTTGTGCGGAAATCTTGAGGACATTGGGCAGTTTGATGCATTGGCTAGGAATCCCGAGGACCGTATCTCCAACACGCTTCAACTCCGCGTAAATTGAACTTTTTCCAGGAAGAATCGCACAGACTAATTGAAGACCTGAAACAATCCGGATATGACAATAAAAACTTACTTGGATATCTTCTCTTCAAATATTGGAATATCTGTTCAACTTGTTCAACCCCAGAAGCGTATTTGCAGAAGACAGGCCGGGGACTTATGTACATCCCGGATGTATTCGACAAAACGTGGAACGAGCGGATGAATTCTTTAATACTTTCTTCTCTGCAAAGATTATTTTCCACGAAGATGACCATCGCCCAAGTTGATACAGTAACTCCTTGGACAAAGTTCTTTCCTCTCATATCCCAAACTCCCTTATATGGAAGAGAAGGGCGATACTCCTCGGTTGAGACACTCAATGGACTTCTATAGAGAAGTTGGGGTGGAGAGAGAACTCGGCCTTCGAATTGAACCATCTCGGAAGATACTTTGACACCAAATTCATCGGTGAATTCATTGTTTTTGTCAGATTTGGCAACTAAAAAAAATTAATTATGACACAAACACAACACACCCAGTTGTTCAATCTTCCTTTCTCTTTCCACCGCTGTCATAGAAGTTGCCTTAATCATCCGCGAAGTTTGATTATCATTCAACCTCTTCGAAGATCGCTGACCTTTCATTACGTCACATACTTCAAGTGGAAGATAGACGTGCTTATTCTCATTTCCTACTTGTAAGCATGGTAAATGAGGGGCATTTAACTTCTGGTATTTGTCATGAAAGTATTCAGCCACCGAAATTTCCGCAGTTTCACCGTTAGCGATATCCAACGGAAATTTCACATTATTTGCCGATCTTTTGGTGACATTCTGGACGCGGTAACGACGACGAATCTTTCCAAGATGATTTACTTCAACCTAAATCAAATAATACTGCAAACCTCACCATTTGATACCTTTAATCCCTTGATCTCCTTAGCAAATTTGCATCGATGGAACTCTGACAATGGCCTTCTTTCTTCAATCAACGCCCTCACGGATACCTCCAGTATCTCAGCAAGCAATTGAATAACAGGCTGAGCGCAATGAAAGGTTGTTGCTGACACTACAAACATAATATTACGTCAATACCTTTTACCTACAGTCAATGTTTACAGAAAAACTTCTTTCTATTGGTACTGCCAATTGAAAGAATCCGTACCAAAGTTCTCTACCGCATCCTAATAAGGCATTAATTTCTGCTTTCTTTTCGAAAAACATGGCACCAACACTTGTGAAATCCAAAGTTGCTTTAGCTCTAATTATTTCGTCAACAACCGTCTGAATATTGTTTGGTATTGCAGTTCTGATCATTGAACATCTCCCTTTGAATGCCGTAAGTAGAGACTTCAAGGACAACATTTCTTGAAACTTGACTTTGATTTCAAATGTTTCTGTCCGATTAAAAAGAGTGAAAACTCCAGTTGATAATGTCTTTGATTCTTCGATATCCAAATCCAACAGATTTTTGGTATAAATTGACTCAATTCCATCAAAAACTGTTTGATATTTGGAGAAAAATGACGGATTGTTTTCAACGATTTTATTGAACACGGTCCTAAAAATAAGGTGCCAAATCAGATTCCTTTTGATACCTTTTGATGTGCTTCGGCAATCCTCGAATCAAGAATGTCGCCGAGTACTTGTAGACCTCAGACGAGGGTAATTTGACCGGGAAATGATTCGATTTGAGGTCAATCTGCGTGCCAAGAGTTCCAACACGAGGTCTTAACGAAGTCTTGCCCGTTAGATCCGGTAAATTGAGGGCTGGGTGACTAAAAATGGGGAGCAGGCCTTTACGGGGGGAGCCCTTACGGGGTCGCCCGTACGGGGGAGCCCTTACGGGGTCAAGGAAACACCGGGATTGCCGGGTCCCGGGGAACAAATTACTTTATTTATACAACTATTGGCTAATTTTTATGACACAATCTTGTCAAACTTAAAAAATAAAAGAAATGGTTGGAAAAAGTGTCGATTCTGAGGTATTTTGGCATGATGAGTTAAAAAATCAAATTAGTTCTTTGACGTTTTTTGAAACCCCTAAAGTCGATCTGAGTCCAAAAGCTGCATTATGCCCTAGCCTGTACTCAAACCTAATATTTAAATTTTTTCGTATTTTTGGACTCAGATCGACTTTAGGGGTTTCACAAAAAAAATGTCAAAAAACGAATTTGATTATTTAAGTCAGCATGCCAAAATACCTCAGAATCGACACTTTTTCCAACCATTTCTTTTATTTTTTAAAGTTTGACAAGATTGCGTCATAAAAAGTAGCCAATAGTTGTATAAATAAAGTAATGTGTTCCCCGGGACCCGGCAATCCCGGTTTTTGCCTTGACCCCATAAGGGCTCCCCCCGTACGGACAGTAACCCCTAAAAATGATAGATAAAATTATAAATTTGCAGGGTTTACTACCTGTTCAAATCTCTTTCCGATTCCAAATCAATGGAAACATCCCAATGATTCAAAGAATCGCCATAAGCCTCCTAAAAGCGAAAACATTACATCACACTTTATTTACGGGAAAAATATTTTCTCCCAGAATTAAAAATACTTTTCCCCAGAAAAAGGATTTACAGAAAAAATGCTATTTTTCCCCAGAAAAGATATATTTTCTCCCAGAAAGATTTTTTTTCCCAGAAAGCTTAAATTTATAAAAGTAAGGCGTGGAATTAGATAAAAATGACTAATAAGTTATTTTACTTGTAAAATCTACTAAGTAGTTATAATAGGAAGATTTTGAGGGAATTCTCAAAATAAAGGTAATCGATTGTGATCATTTTGAAAACAAAACTACCAGATACTCATTTTTAAATTCATCGGGAACAAAGTAATATTCACTAATTTATTCAGTATGTTTTGTATAACCCATTTTCTCAAAATGTGCCTACTACTATTATTTTATATAACTATTTAGTAAATTTTACAAGTAAAATAACTTATTAATCATTTTTATCTACTTCTATGCCTTACTTTTATAAATTTACTCTTTCTGGTAAAGAATAATTTCTTTCTGGGAGAAAATATATCTTTTCTGGGGAAAAATAGCATTTTTTCTATAAATCCTTTTTCTGGGGAAAAGTATTTTTAATTCTGGGAGAAAAATATAGACCCTTTATTTACTCACGTCTTCCTCAATGATACTTTGAAACGATCTAAAGCCGTCGTTGAATGAAAGATCATGGCTCTCGTCGTTAGTAACTAGCGAAGTGTGTGATCGGAATGATATCATTTCTCCAGAATAACTGGATGACCAGATATCAGAGAACGACTGTGATATCGAAGACATGTTGACAAATTTGTTGCAAAACAAAGTGTAATTCGACATCTTTCAAAACGCAGCACTTGACACATGGAGAGAGAGACTTGACGCATTTAAAAATTTGCTCTAGAAAATATTGTGAAATCTTTTTAGAACAATTTTGCGATTTAAATATTTCTTTTCTCGCTCAGAATAATATTACTTTACAGTGATATGTAAGATGTCTGAGCAAAACATGAAATTATATGCTGTTTATGCACCGGATCAGCCGGGACGACATGTATTTCAAGACTGGAGCGATGCGAAGAAGCTATGTTCTTCACCTTCATGTAGGTTCAATTATTTCTTTACTCTGTCTTATTTTTAGCGAGATTTAAAATCTGCACATCCGAAGCTGATGTTGATGGATTTTATGAAATGATCGAGAACATCCAACCAATTGGAGATGGTGATGCAAACACCGTTGAACCCAAAGCCCCGTACTCTGAACCTAAAGGTATATTGCTGAGCCGATTCAGAGTTTTGATTGAGAAGAAAGACAATGAAAATTTTGATAAATTTATCCAAGAAAATCCCCGTTACCTCGTGAATACGAGTGGAGAGAAACCAACTATTTTACACAACGGAATTCGGTATGTTTATTTCTATTGTCATTGATTCCTCGAATTTAGGCACAATTCTCTTCATGTTGCATGCCAGAATGGGAATCTTTACGTCGTTAAAAGAGTTCTTTCCCTCATTTGTTCGTCAGAGTTTATGGTGAAAGCATATGGTTCAAACGTTGAGATCGGGATGAAATGCGCTCATTTCCTTGACTTATATTTGAATCTACCAGATAAAAACGCAAATAACACCCCGTTACATATTGCTGCTAAAGCCGGTCATGTGGATATTATAAAGGAACTCTTGGAATACAAAGAATTGGTAAAGGAACCGTTGAATAAGTGAGTCTTTTCAAGAATGATTGATCTTATAATACTTGTTTCGGTATGGTGAGAAACCTTCCGATGTTGCTGCTACTGGAATGAAAGGAGCTACGGAACTCGAAAAGAGAAGAACAGCTGAGACAATTGTTAATCTGCTTAAATCACAGCTGTTTTACATCGCTTTCTATCGACTAGTAGGAGAAACTGGCCGACCTCAACATGTTATCTTCAAGGAGAGACCAGCCGTCGATCTTTATGAAATTGCAGAAGATCACTTAAAAAGTTGTCTGAGATCAGAATCGGTGAATATCGAGGCATTCAACAAACAACTCGTCAAATATTTCGACAGCATTGGGCCTTCTGGTGATTTCATCGGTTCAGCTTTGGATCTGTCGATGGACTCTTCTCTCAGTTCAAGTGGAAGTCCGGTTTCAGTCAATGGATCGAGTTTAGCAAGGAGAAGAGCATTTAGAGAATATAAAATGACTTGTTATTTGGGCCCGTTCTTGGAGGAGGATGAATGTCAGAAATGCTGTTTGGTATGTATTATAGGAATTCAATAGGTTTATTGTTAGTAAACTTTATATTTAAATTTCTTTAGAAATGGCTAAGAACGAACAAAGACGTTTGCCTTACAAAGCCTTTGAATGGATATGAGAAAGTTGGGAGAGAATTGGCTGATGAGTTCAAAATTGAATTTGTGGATCTTTCCCCTCAGGAAGAAGATGAAGAATTCTTCGATGCGATGCCATATAATGACGAGAACATTAATCAAGATGTTGATGAAGACGAATTCTTTGATGCTCCACAGGAATTCGCAAGCGATGTCGATGAATTGAGCGATTTGTTCACCCAAAAATGCTTGGTGAAGAGTCCATTGAGGACTGGGAATAGGTGATTTTAAGGAGTTGGTCACTTATTTCACCATGAACTTTATTAAATTTCATTCTACCATATCTGATGTACAAAATTGTTGAATAAATACTGCTAATAAATAAAGTGCTATACTCAGGGGTGGTCACCAGCAGACATGGCAAGGGGGCCGGGCTTTGGAAATTTTGAAAAGGGCCGGGCCCAACTCTAAACGGGCCGAGGGCCTACCGTTTTTTTGGGCCCCCTCGGCCCGGCCCCTTTTTTCAAAAAAAAAATGACTTGCAACGAAAAATTTAGGTGCCAAATTTTTTTGGCATTTTGTTGTCATTTTTTCGCAAAAAAAATTTTTTGACTAGGGTTGTTTAAAGTTTCTCTTTCTTTCTCTAGGATTTCGACGATGGATTTGACAATCGAGCAGCCCATCTGAAGTATTTTATTCACTCTTATGACAATACCTGTGGTTCGATTTTTCGACCTTTAAAAAAATCAAATAAACATCAAAATTTGTGACAAAAAATTTCAGGTTCTGATTATCATTTCCGAATCTTCAATTTTTTGATGCTTTTCAGCTTTTTTGCATATATTTCCAATATCTGAACATCTTTTTAGCCGAAAGACAAATCATGGATAATATCAAAAAAAATCAACAATATCTTGGGTATAGGTTGATCGATTTTTAAATTTTAAAACGTTTTTGGACTAATTCGAGTACTGCGAACAACGTCATGATGTTAGTTTAAAGTAAAAACTTTAAACAAAAAAAAGGGCCGGGCGGCCCGAAGGGCACCGGGCCCGGCCCGTTTTGCCATGCCTGGTCACCAGGCCCGGCAAATTTCCGGTCCGGGCCGCGGGCTTGGGGTTTTTCAGGCAAGTCCCGGCCGGTTTTTATCATAATGCCAAACCGTTGGCATTCATTGTTTTCGTGCCGGAAAAATTTTTTGATGGGGTTGTTGTTGTAGTTTATCAAGTTCTAACACATTTACAAGCTTTTTTCACATTTACTCTCAAAAATAGTGCATATATAATAATGTATTACAATAGCGCTAGCGGGACCGATGCTTTCTTTACAAACTTTAGTTCCCAATAGGCTAATAAACATTTATCAGTAATTCTATTTGCAATTTGTTGAAAGAAATCCAATTAACTAAGTAAGAACAAGGACAAAGATGATCCGAAATAGGTCTATTAAAGTCCTTTTGTTGTTATAAACTGTTGTTTTAATGTGTATATGGTCTTAAACATGTTTGAAGGCATTATACTACCTTAAATAATGTTTAGTTTATCGTTAGACAGCTTCCGACCGAAACAACGGCGGCAATTTGACGTCAAGTTGACGTCACTGTGAAAATCACAACCCTAGTTATAACAAAACGGCAACGATTTTTTGGCAAGTCGCGCCCTAGCCGGGTTTTACGGGCCGGGTCGGGCCGAGCTTGTAAAAACCTCTACCCGGGCCGGGCCGGGGTTTTGACGGACCGGGCTTCGGGCCCAAAATCGGAAAAATAGGTGCCAGTGACCACCCCTGGCTATACTTTATATTGTCGTATAATTCATTCGGCAGTGCTAAACTCGATCGGGCGCAGGTCGCGATCAAAAATAGATGTAACCCAAGTGGCGAGAGAAGTTTTACGCGGAACGTTGTTGATTTGTGTAAAACGAATAAAATTTATTATTATTTTAGAGTCGACCAACTTTCAACCATTCTTGTGCGTCGTTTTCTTCAAAATCTCAGGTCGGTTCGCCTGTTCGGGTGTTCTGCGTCTGTCCAATACGAGGTTCCCAGTCCGCGGGTTACTAACAAATCCAAGCATTACAGTCTGAGGCCGCTCTCTTCAACGATGAGTAAGTTTGCGTGAGATTTTCTCGTTTTTAGTTGAATTTATTTTATCTATCATTCTCAAAAGATTTTTGCCTAAACTTCAGAATTTTTCAAAAATAAGACATTCTTTTTGACGCTTTTATTTTTTTGACGCTGTTTCTACAATCGAGATTTTGATTTTAGGTATGAACAAGATGATCGACAACGAAACTGTGAACAAGTTCCCCTCACAAAATCTTATTCCCAAAACACTAACTCAACAAGTAAGTTGCGAAGACTTTCATAATATTTTTAATTTAGACCCAATTTTTAAAAAAATATCCGGAATATGATGGACGAAATGTTATTATCGCTATCATGGACACTGGAGTGGATCCAGCTCTTCCAGGAATGCAGGTAAGGTGCTAAAAATGGTACTGTAAGTGGTTCAAATGTCTGTATAGTCTCATCGATTACAATAACACTTTCAGTTCACTACGACTGGAGAGAGAAAAGTGATAGATTGCTATGACACTAGTGGATCGGGTGATGTAGATACATCTACTATAAAAAAGATTGAAACTGACGGGACCCTCGTCGGGTTGAGTGGGCGAAAATTAAAGGTACTTTTATTTAATCGATCATTGTAATAATGATTTTAGATTCCTGAGAAATGGCAGAATCCTTCCGGAAAGTATCATCTTGGAATTAAACCTCTGTTCGAATTATACCCCTCGAATTTGGCTTCCCGTATAACAGTAAAATACCGAAACATTGCATTTTCGATTTTAGAAAGAAAAAAAAGAAGAGCATCTCGATTCTGAACATAATCTGGCCGTGGCTGATGTTCTGAGAAAAATTCAAGAACACGAAAAAGAAGTAGGCGGAACTTCCGAACATCTGAAAGACAAACTGGAAAGGGAGAATCTGAATTATCAGCTGGAATATCTAAGATCATTCGAGAAGCAGGCCGATGTCGGGCCAATTGCCGATTGTTTGGTGTGGCATGATGGTGACAAGTGGAATGCCTGTGTGGATACCTCGTTCCGAGGGAGATTAAATCTCTGCCCTGTCCTCACTACCTACAAAGACTCCCTTCAATACGCTTTCTTCACGGAGAAAGGTAGGATGAAACAAACATAAATTAAAATAACATCCTAATTCTTATCTTGTAGACAAATTCACTTATACTGTGAACATCCACAACAACGGGAAGCTGTTAGAAATTGTCACTTGCGCTGGTGCTCATGGATCTCACGTTGCCCATATTGCTGCAGCTCATTATCCCGACGAGCCAGACAAGAATGGATTGGCCCCTGGAGCAAAGATCATATCTTTTTGTATTGGAGATGGGAGACTGGGCTCAATGGAAACTGGACAAGCACTCACTCGAGCTGTAAGAACTATTGTTGTCATGAAAAAAATATTTTAAAAAAATCTTCAGCTCAAAAAATGTGCCGAGCTTGGTGTTGATGTTGTTAATTATTCTTATGGAGAAGCTGCTCGGTTCCCGAATACTGGCGGAATAATTGATGTCCTGAAGAAAACGGTGTACAAGGACGGGGTCACTTTTGTTTCATCTGCTGGAAACAATGGCCCAGCTCTTTCGACTGGTGGATCTCCCGGAGCTTCAAGTGAAGCCGCGATCGGAGTTGGCGCTTATATTCCGCCTGAGGGCGTGGACGTCTTATATGGAGCCCGAACCAAACACGAAGCCAACTTGTATCCATGGAGCAGCAGAGGACCAATGTACGCAGCTTACTTATTTTTTTTATGCTCGGGATTTATTACTGATTTCCTTGTTTTAGTCCGGACGGATCGCGAGGTGTCAGTATCTCGGCCCCAGGAGTGGCTATTGCGGGAGTCCCCAAATATCAACTTCATGGAGTCGAATTGATGAACGGGACATCCATGAGTTCTCCAAATGCCACAGGAAATGTGGCTTGTCTGATGTCTGCCCTGAAGGCAAACCAGATCCCCATTTCTCCTTATCGGATCAGAATTGGACTGGAGAACTCGGCTTTGTTCCCAGAGACCTCAGACATCACTCCTTTGGATATTGGCAGTGGATTGGTTCAGCTGGAAGATGCTTTCAATTGGTTTAAAACTGCAAATTCGATTCCGGAAAGTCTTTCTACGGTTGAAATTTTGGTATCCGATGTATCTTCTACTGTCAGCGAACATGGTAAGTCGTAGCCTTTTATTCGGTAACAGTAATTTAATTCCAGGCAAAAGCGGAATTTACCTCCGTGAGCCATATCAGACAGAGAAGGTCTCCGATTTTATTGTCTCCCTGTCTCCTAAATTCAAATTGCTATCTTCGAATGATGAGAAAATTGATTATGCAAGGAATATCGAACTGACATCGACGGTCGATTACCTTGATCATCCAAAAGTCATGGTTCTCACAAATCAATCGAGTAACTTCCAGTTACGGGTCGACCCAACAAAACTCTCTGTCGGGGTAAAAAAATAAAAGAATATACTGATATATTTTAGTGTCATTATGCTGAAATTCATGGAATTGACGCGGATAACCCTCAGTCTGGTCCTCTTTTCAAGGTGCCAATTACAATTATTAAACCGATTATATTGGCCAAGGAAGATAATTATCAATTGAAGCAATCATTTGGTCTCGAACCAGCCAAACCTTTTCGATTATTCGTCAGGAATCCGGATGGAGCTCAGTATTTGAAATTGAAATTGAAAACGGCGAACCCCGATACCGTCTCCAAACTATACCTTCATGTGGTTGATCAAACTCCCGCCTATTCATACAGAGAAAGAGAAATGAGCAAGGTCGGTCGAAAAAAGAAAAATCGAATTGTTAGTTAAATTTTGGACTTGTTGTCGTATTACGATATTATGATGACAAAAATTTTTAGTTCTGTGCTCTTGAGCCAGGAAATGAGTCGGTCTATTACAAAAGAGTTGCAGAAGGAAGAACGCTTGATGTTACGATGGTTTTGCAGTGGAATAACGTAGAGAAAAAGGAGATTGTGGACTTCGAATTGAGCTATCAAGGACCTAAGTCAGAGGTTCCGTTGTGGGTAGGTAGTCTAATGTTGGAATATTTTGTTTAGTATACCAACCAAGCCGCCCATCCATTGAAGATATCGAATAATCTAAGATATGAGGTCTTGGCACCCTCGGTCTCACTCACTCACTGTCGCCATAACATTCGTCCAACTGAAGCTAAAGTTCTTCCTCTCGGCACAAGGGATCTCTCCCATGATGGAATTCAAATGTTCGGGCTTCATTTGACCTACAAATTCAACGGTATGATATGGAGATTGTGTTAGATAAATTAATTTAGTATCGAAGCCTGCTGAATATTCGTTCTGGCTTCCTGAGGTCACGGATTATCTCTACGAGAACCCATTTGAATGTATTCTGGTCCATATTTATGAAGGAAGAAGATTTGTTCATGCGAGTTCATCGTTCCCGCAAAGAGTAAATGATGATAAAAAAATTATATATCTATATTTTAGTATTACAAGCGTCTCTCGAAAGGAGATCACCGTGTTAAAATCCAGATCCGGCATCAGAATGATCAACTTTTGGAGAAGTTTAAGGACGCCGTGTTAGAACTCAGATGGAAACTCTCGGCTCCATTGTCCATCGATTGTTATCGTACTCACGCTGAAGCCCTAAAAGGAGATGGAAAGAAAGTGACAAGTTTGTCAATGAGACCAGGACAACAAGCCATGCTCTATTTTGCACCACTTCCTGAAGACAAATTGCCTAAGGGGATTCATTCGGGGGATGTTTTAAGTGGATATTATACCCTGGCGTCTGATGAAACTGCGAAGAAAAGCATCCAATACCTGGCTTTGTTGAATGTTAGTGAGAATAATGCGAAAAAGATTGGAAAAGCTCTTAGTACGGTAGCCGTGGAGGCTGGAAAAACTCCAGAAAAAAGTGCCGCGGAGAAGTATGAAGGTAAGAGAAGGTTTTATAATGAAATCTGATGGTTTCAGAGAGTCTTCGAGATCATAAAATCAAGCAGCTCTCCGGTTTAAAGGATGCCGAACTGGCTGAACAAATCTACAAAGAACTGCTCGAAAAATACTCAGAGCATCTTCCATTGCTGACTGCACAGTTGCAAAGGCTTTATGGAGAAAAGAAAAAAGATATCGGCAAGGTAAATGAAGTCACAGAAAAGATCTTGGAGATTGCCAAACCCGCCGAGGTCTTGCAATTCTTTGGTGGGAAGATCGAGGAACATGAGGAAGATCTGAAAAAGAAAAAGTAACGTTAATGACGATTTATAGTGTAAAATTTTATAGAGAGCTCACCAACAGGAAGCAAGCTATTATCAAAGCTCTTCAATTGAAGGCTGAGGTCTTATTGGACGCTCATTTGGCAGCTACCAAACTGAAGATCCCACCAACATTCAGAAATCTACCAGGAAAAGCACCGTCTGATTCAGAATCCAAGGAAAACACTCCAACGCCTGATGAAACGAATGAAGAGAAAGAGGATTCGGAGAATGAACATGTCGCTATGACGACTTATGAATCCCAAGATGACACCAACAAACCCGACCCCCCACTCTCAGATCCACCACAAGAAAAGGTAGAGAGCAATCCGATCGAGGATCTTCCAATCATCCCGTTGGCTGAAATTGACGCCGTTTACAACGAATTACTGAGGTTTGCTGACCACAATGATCCCACCATCCTGTTACTAACCGCCAAGAGAGCTGTTGCCCACGAATATTACGGTATCGCCCTCAGATGTGTGAATAAGATTATCAGCGAAGGAAAGGCCACTCAAGACCTTCAGAAGGCCCTGTTCGAGCTGGCCGACAGCCTCGGGTTCACTCATGTCGCCCAACAACTCAGAAATGAATATATCGTCAAGTATTGTATCAACGACCGCCTCTTTTAACGCCCTTCAATATGAATGATTACGTAACATGTCATTTCAACTTATCAAGTTGTAAAATTAACCTAGGAGAATAAATCTTGTTATAGATATCATGGTTTATTCTGATGTGATCTAGGCATTCTGTTTCTAAGATTTCTTGATAACGACACCTCCTCTTTCGTCTTTTCTCATCTTCTGCTTCTTGATGTCATATGCCAAATCGACGAATTTCTCGTCATCTTCCTCATCGATAAGTCTGATCTCCAATCTTATTCGGTCTTCTCTTCGGCCTTTCAAGTATTCTCTAACAACTCTTGTCACCATTTGACCCAAAAGATCGGCTTTGTCCAAAACTGGAGGAACAATCTCTGGAAAGAAGTGTATTGTTTTTGATAGATGTAAAAGGGGGATCACCTTTTAGTTTCTTGACACTGGCTTTCTTTTTTGGTGTGGAACTTTTCTCGAAAATATTGGTCTGGCTGGCTTGGAAGACAGAGATCTTTTTCTGAAAAAAAATATTTGAATTTTGGTTGTTTGCAGTGCCTCTAAAGACCAAAATGCCATAGAACAAGGAACAGATAGTGAACACAGTTCGCACGGTGCGAAAAGGAGTGACTTCAGAATACAATGTCGCGACGAAAAGGGATTTCTTCACTGATTCCTGATTCCAATGTTGCCGGCGACATGTTTTCGACAAAAAAGCACTGTGCAAACAAAGAAACGCACAATGCGCAGGAAATTTTTTTTCCGCACAGTGCACGTTTACAAAATGGTTCCATCAACGTTGTGGATGGACCCGTTACTCAAAACACAATAGCCCCTTACCTCACGGTTGTTCTGATTGATCATTTCGGGTTTGGCAGCGACCTCAGCCTTCTCCCATTCGCCAGCATCAATCCCAGCCAACGTTTCGCCAGCTTCGATATTCTTGGAAGCAATTGCATGTTCGAAAGAAATATGAGGGTTGGTTGCAGTACTGCTTTCACCATGAGTTCTTCTGTACTCAGCCAGAGTCTTGGCTTCATTCTCGGACATTGGAGGGCTCAATTCATGATGATTGGAGAGATGTTGGAAAGGTGGAGATTTCTCGTGGTTCAGCGCCAATGTGTCTTTATCGCTTGGCTTCACTGGCTTATGCTTTTTTTCCTTCCGCTCGATTTTCTCGTCACCCATTTCTCGACTTCTGGAAAAGTAAAAATATTTTTCTCTGCCTACAGTACCTATATGTAAAATTCGTGATTGCATACCGTAGTTTGGTCGACAGTGTGTCTCGAAGAAAGTCTGACCGTTCTCTAAAATATCGACTAAGCGGAATGTTTATTTCAAAAAAAGATCGTCTGAAAAAATAATCAAATTTATTTTCACTGTGCTGTACTATATAACTCGGAAACAGAACATGCACAGTGTACAGGATTTTTCATGCACAGTGTACGTCAATCCAGAGTAGTTGAAGCTATTTCCTGAACAAGATGTAATCGTTGTGGCATTTCGGATGGGGTCGCCAAAAAGAAATCCGCAGATTCTGTTGATCTGTTGAATTTTCTTTCATCGCAAGGCGATGTTTGCCACAACCACAGATTAGCAACTGTCAGTCCAGAAACGCTGGCGATCTTGAGGTTTGTATTAAATTTCCAAGCGAGAAAGTTGCTCCCGAATTCATCACTTCGAAACTGCCGTCTTTTGCACTGTGCAAACTCGAAGAACAAGCCAAAAAAGATTTGTGGATGCGCACTGTGAGTGCGTTACCCGTACTGTGCAAATTCGTTTTGCCAGTTTCCCCTGTGAAAAAAATTCATAAAAAGCATATAATAATTCGTGGAAAAAATCCTCCCAGTTTATACAACTCGACTCAGCAAATAAAGTCGTACAGAAAAGCAGACAAAGGTGAGTCATCGTTAGCTTGATTCCATGTCATCTTTAGGCAAAGGTATTCAAAATGAAGAGTGCTTATGTGCATTACAATCTGCTCCAAGATATGGCAATCAGACGCAACATGGTGGATGTCGATGGTATGTTGAATTCGCAGTAACTTTCTAGTGCTCATTACATAGTATTTTGTCCATAAAACGTGAAGACTTCAGCGACGACAACACAAGGGATGTTATCCGATCTCTGAGGACATCGCGCATGCCACGATTTGTATTTTACATTTTGTTTTTTGTTATCCAACTCAGTAAGTGATCTTAAAGTAAAATATACATAATTAAATTACAGTATTCTTTTGGTCATCACAGCGATTGGATACGATGAAAAATGGATCCTCACCTTCCCCATCGCTGCCCTCATCTCATATGTAATCTCATTGGTCGGATTCTGGAGACGAATCAAGTTGCTGCTCATTCCCAACATTGTTTTAGATGTAAGGTCACATTTCGATCACATTTTAAACAATTTTGAAAATATTTTTTGCAATTTTTCTCGTATTTTAGCCAGTGGTGGTCATATTTTATTTATATCTGACCCGTACTTTGCTCAAACAAGCGGATGCAAAGAATGGCGCTATGGATCTGATAGATGATCGAATATTCGATGGATTGGACAGATGGCGGATCAGCGAACTCTGCATTGCCATGTCTTTATGTTCCCCATCGCAATTACTATTCGAATTCTGTTTGATCCGGGGCCTAATGGGCATCGATTTGTTGTATTGGATGAGATCCAAATAAATTTATTTTTATTTTAATTCTATTAATTTGAACATCTTCTCTTTTGTCACATCAGATATCTTTGTCTTCAAATCAGATTGCGTCATCTCCATATACATTGAATATAATCATTGTAGTGAGATAGTTCCCTTTTCCCCTTCCCTTATCACAAAAAGAAACAAGAATTTCCCAATGGATGGACCCAAACCAAGAAAATGGGAGAAAAACAACAAAAAATAAATTCGCCGCTGGGAACGGAGGGGTTTTTGCTCGGATTTTTGTGTTTTTTGCACGTTCCGAGAGATTCAAAACAAATATTTTGATTGATCTGTGAGGATTGACCTTCCCCCTAAGGACTTTATTATTTTTTGTTTCTAATTTATAAGAATAAACTAATTTTACGCGTATTTTGTACACAAACAACGTGAAACTGTTTTTTAGCGCTGTTTTAATGGATCAGAGATAATATCGCAGTTGGGAAGTCGTCCTTAATTTTCATTCGTCATCCGCGTTTTATTCATAATTTAAAAAAATTTACCCAGAATATTCAATTTCAGAGATGTCGCGGGATTATTCATCTGAGATCGAGAGGTTTGTTCGAGTAGCCCAGCCCTATTTACCATACGTCTTGTTTCCGCTGGGACTTTATGGGGCAGCCAAACTCTTGTCTTATCTTATCCCTGGAGCCCATCGGCAGAGAAAAATAAATCTAAAGGACCGAACAGTTTTGATCACTGGAGCTTCCACTGGTCTTGGACGGGCCATGGCTTTCGTTTTCTACGAAAAGGTATAGTTTTATAAGTGGAAACCATTTTTTAGGATACCTGATAACTAACGTAATACAATTTAGGGAGCAAAAGTCATCCTAACCGCAAGATCCATTGAACAGCTTCAAGCTTTGTGTGAAGAACTTCAGAAAACAGGACAAGAAAAAGGATGGAACAATCCGCATAAACCTGAATTCAAATATCTAGACTTGGTGGACCTTGTTGATGATGCTGTCGCAACAAAACAGTTGAATGAGATCAGGTTGTTGGCCTTAAATGACGGCCGAATTGACGTCCTCATAAATAATGCCGGGCTCTCAAATAGGTAAGTCTTGTTATCTGAACCTATATAGTCTTTTTGTCAATCTAGAGGCTCTTGTGTTGACACAGATGTCAGCGTTCAGCGAAAGATCTTCGATGTAAATTATTTCGGTGCTGTCGCTGTTACTAAGGCTGTGTATGACGCTATCCCGGATGACGGAGCTATTGTAACCATTGGAAGTATCCAATCCAAGGTCGCTTTGCCATACAGATCCGCCTATTCAGCCAGTAAACACGCTATAACAGTAAGTGTGTCTACAATATAATTATCAATTGCCTAGGCATTTATGGACTCACTGAGAGCGGAAGATCGACCAGCTCTGCAGGTGTTGAATGTCTATGCCGGATATATGAACACCGGATTTGGATCAAGAGCGCTGACTGCGGATGGGAAAACACATGGAATCCAGGATAAGAATCAGCTGAAGGGATACACTCCTGAATATTCTGCCATAACAATCATCGCAGCACTGTGCAATCGAGAGAGTGAACTGATATTGGCTCCGATCACAAGCTCCTTGGCCATCTGGCTTCGTCTTCTCACTCCCAACCTTCTCAATTGGATCCTCCATCGTCGTGCGACCAAGGAGATCGCTGGATACAAACAACAAAAAAATGAATAGCTAACTATGTATAATACAAATAGAATGTTCAAATTTTATATCGGGTTCAATAAAATTAACAACGATGTCCGATCACGCCCACTCCCATATTTAGCACTCGTTTGACCTTAGAAAAAGTCATCGTCCGAACTCTCATCTCCGCCAGTAGTCGCTTTCAATGCGACCCTTTGTTTGTTGGTCATCATCTTGTTCTCATCGAATACCCGTTCATAACTCTTTAACTCTTTCTCCTTTTGTAGTCTTTCTCTTTCTTCTAATTCCGCTTTTTGCCGGATTCTGGCTGCTTCTCTCTAAGCGCAGATCAAAAATAAAAACATTTCCTTACTTCTTTTAGTCTTTCTTTTCGATCTCTTTCTTCCCTCTCGGCTTGATAATCATAATTATCATCTACAACTTGGGTCTTGTTTAGTCGATTCACAATCAGGTTGACTTTTGTCTCGATTCGTACCTAAAATCATATTACGTACATCTAATACTACAACGTACCTTCTTCACAGCTTTGTCACTGTGGAATCCAATCTGTCCCACAGCCATGTCTCCTGTCTTCTTCAGGTTAGACCACAAGGTATAAACAATGTCAATGTTGTTTAATTTGCATCCCTAAACTCAAAAAAAGAATTAAAATTATGAAGAGAAACAAACTTCAATTGAGTTGGCCTTTACAAGTTGACAGCAATCAGCAATCAAGGCTTCTGGAATCGTCTCAAACGACATTCCAGGAGGCATCCTGAGGTATACGTGGGCCGATGAATATTTGTCCACGTGAAACCATACATCTTCAGGCCAACCCCACCTAAAAATATAAAAAATCAATTAATATGCTTATACCTTATCAATTTCTCGTTTTCATGTTTATCTCGTCCCATGTAAAGCAAAGCTGGAGGATCAACAACATTCGAAGTAAATTTAAGAACCATTTTGGTACAAATCAGAGAGAGAAAATATCGAGAATAGCAAATTCCTAGATTGCACGGCGGGTTCAGGTTCAAGCAACCCCTTCGAAAAAGTTCGGAAAAAACGAATAATTCGCGCGCAACTTGCGGGACCAAGTTATACGACAGGACATTTTTAGGAAGAAATTGTAATGTGGGACCAGAAATGTGATGTAATCGGTACTAAAAGAATAAGAACTAATTTTCTTGACCTTTTCAGCCTAATACAGTCATGAGGCCGTCCCGCAATAAAATTAAGGAAGCAGACAAGTTCGAAGAAACAGAAGAAGTTTTAGAAGCTATGCGAACAACGAAAACGAAAACTTTTTTAAAACAGATTTCTTATTGCAATTTTGTATAAACAGTATAATGCCCAATGAACACCAGCTGTGGCTACACGCGGCTGAAATAGAGCTTAAATGTCTAATTTAGAAGCATTGAGATGGGGGAGTACAGCCTAATACACTGAATAAGGTGAAGGTGAGTACTGTGCCCCAGGCCCATTTCATAACCTACATTGCCATTCCATATACCAAAATGTAGCTAAGATCTGCCATGCTCTGGTCGATTTCTTCTCCGACTGTTTGTTCAAAAGATACTGTAGTTTTTCAAAATTGACAAGTCTGCATTTTTTTGGATGTCATAACTTCATGATCAGTCAATTTTTTTTACGTTTTCGGTGTCTATGAGCCCAGAATGATGCCTTTATATATCCACTTTTTCATATCAAGTTCCAATTTTTATTTTTGACTCTGGTACGGTATTCCCAACATACGTTAATTTCGCGCACAATAAACTTATCTGCGATTTAATTTTTCCGATGTTTTTAATACGTCATCAGGTCAAAGACAACCTGCAGTTTGCTATGCTATGGTCGATTTTTGTTTCGACTGTTAATTTAGAAGTTACAGCTGTAACTTCTAAATTAACTGTAACGTTACAGTAGAAAAAGATCATTTTTGTCCTCCGCGAGCTGCGCCCCCGCTTCAAAAAAGAACAAACGATGTGCCGCTTTTTATTCTATTTGAAACCGCCGCGGATTAGGGAAAAAATCTAGAATATTATAACGAAGACTTGGAAATGTTGACACATAATATTGTGTCAACATTGGCCCGGGCCGGGCCTGACTCAAAAATGGAAAATTGAAATCGGGCAATGCCGGGCAGGAAATTTCCGGTGCGGGCAGAGCTAATAAATCGATTAAAAATTGAGATGACAATCGGGCCTAAAATCCAACCGTCGATGTTTAACAAAGTAGATTTTTTATTAGTAGCTCTCTAGAGCAGCTCATCAGATAAAAAAATTGCATTACTTTTGGAATAACTTTTGGTCATTAAATCCTCTTTCTATACTAAAACAAAAGGAAAAATAACTTTCTATTTTTAAAACAAAATATATGTATGTAGGTATTTACTGTTACGCTTGATGTCTATTGAGACAGCGTTTTTGCACGGTAATTATCTAAAGATTGATCTCAACTGGATTATCTGCTGTTCCAATGACGATATTATATTCAAAAACGTAAGAAGATCCTCCGAAAAAGTATTGAGGAGATTAGTTTGATGATGCAGATTGTTGAGAGAGTAAGGGAAAAGATGAGGCCTTGAGGGTAATTTTAATAAAGATTTTCGATAATCCCGATGAGACATAAGACCCGCCCAAAGAGATGTGAATATAAAAGGAAGTAGGTTACTTTTATTTACATTGTCTGATATCACTATTTTTACAACTACATTACTACTTTGACTATGGCTAAAGTTTATGGAACTAAATCAGTTGAAGAAGCCCTTATGCATTTGGAAA
The DNA here is from genome assembly GCA_025436335.1 of Bursaphelenchus mucronatus. NCBI lineage: Eukaryota > Metazoa > Nematoda > Chromadorea > Rhabditida > Aphelenchoididae > Bursaphelenchus > Bursaphelenchus mucronatus. The sequence goes on from CM046358.1 coordinate 4,383,056, forward strand.
AAGTGACTGATTCCAACCCGAACGATCCCTTTGCTTGGCAGGCTATCGGGCTTCAATTCCATTCCTTTCGATGTTATCAGGATGCCTTAACTTACTTTTTGAAAGCTGAACATATTAAAGTAAGTAATCTTAAAAAATCGACTTGAATGACATATATATTTTTACTATAGTGTTTTTAATTACATGATGTTTTAGGCAAATATCTCAGCATCCAATTTATTTTACATTGGTGATTGTCTTCGTCGGATGGGAGCCATAGAAGATGCCAAAATTTATTACAAAAGAGCCCTGAAAGTTCCAATTAGGAATCGGATTGACCAGAAAGGATGTACGGAAGCCAAAAAATACCTGATCGCCCAAGGGTACTCAGAGTCAGAACTCAATGTTTTATTGACCAGCAGGCTTCGTCCTGCCTAAAATACGATTTTTATTTTTTTTACAATGTAATTTATATTTTTGTGAATAAAATATTTTTTTGAAATGTGTAAGATTGTATGTATTTACTTTATTGTTATCAGAAAACATTAAAATTTATTAGACCTTCGACGATTCCACTGGTTTTACAGAGTAAAATTAATAATTAATATGACACGACCAAAGCAACTTTTTAGCAGAATTACGCAAGAAATAACTGTTAATTGATTGTTCATTATGTCACATGCACTATGGCCGTGTCGTGTTTAATATTTACTTTCCAATATCGGATATTACTGAGCCCACAGATTTGCCGTTCAAAGCACTATCCAAGAAAACCTTTTCGATTAATTTGGGGACTGAAGCCGTTCTCAATGGAGGTAATAATAGCAATAACTTGCCGAATCTCTGCAAATTCGGGTCTTTGCTGCAGCTATGTTGCTGTAACATGGCTTGTGCTTGATCTTGCAATCTCTCGATTTGACTGGACGATCGGAGGCCGCGAGTATCTGAAATAATTATAAAATAAAATAAATAAGATTATTAAACATGCTGACGCAACAAATATCTGGAAACAACTGTCAGAAACAGATTTATGTCTTGATGAAGCCATCGCCGTTCTCTTACCTGACCGAAAAAGAACCAATGCCTTCAGGCAAGCGAGTTCTGCCTGATCTGGCGACCTGACTTTAAACAATTCAAACAGATTAATCAAGGGTTTGATCAGCCCTGATTGAGATGTTCCTTCGAATAATGGGCATTTATCCATCTCCATAGACCATTGAAAGGCACTCAAAAGAAAGAGCTCAGGCCAGGCAATGTCCAATAAAATAGCCTGAAAAAAATATTTCAAAAAATGGAATAAACGATATGTACCAAAAGTTACTTTTTATTCCAAAGATGTCTTACCTGATCTTGACTCTGTAATTGAGCGAAACTTGGAAGAGCCTTGGCCCATTTAACGGCCATAAAAAGTAGTCTCGAGGACACTTCTGGATTTGTATTTGCACTTAATTCTTTCAACTCTGTCTCCAGTGATCCCCTGCGGCACTTCGCATTCAAATCAAAGTTAACATTATTCAAATCTACAGTAGTCGACAAGACGTTTGGACACTCTTGGAGGAAATTTGAATTATAAAAGTCTGCTTCCACTGGATTCTGAATGGTTGCCGTATTCCGTGGTTGACGTTCATTTTGGACCGCTGGAAGGGAGACAACTGAGTTCCGATGGGCGGCTAGCCGTTCACTTACCGTCCTTATTCATCCCTTTGGCCAGACACTTCTTCAAACGACAGGCCTGGCATTGATTTCGATGCGCTTTATCCACCACACATTGGCCTGTTCCGGCTTGACATCTGTAAATTAAACGGCGACGTACACTCCTTTTGAAGAATCCCGAGCATCCATTGCAGGCTAAAATACCATAATGTTTGCCACTGGAGACATCGCCGCAAACTGCACAGGATAATTGGGCTCCGGATGAATTTATTGGGGTCGGAGATCGAGATCGAGGAGAGCTGGCGTTGAAAGAGTTTACAGAAATAGTGGTGCCGTCATTTATGCTGGAAAAAAAGTTGTATAAATGTTTGTGCAAGAGGCATTTTACAAAAATCTATAACGCATTTTACAAAACTCTGAGCCCTGCATTATACAGTAACCTTTGGCACGCATCTAATACGTGCATTTGTGGGGGAGGTCTGATAATTGAGGAAATCACAAGAGTACGTTTTGGCAAAAGTCATATGTACTACAACATTTTGAGGACTAAAAATATGATATTCATTTTTTATCTTAGTAAACTAAAAAGAACTCTTCCTTACCATCCATTCTTCTGATTGTAAGCGTTAACAGCGGCTGACATGGCCGCAATACTTTGCATATACGATGCTAAAAGAAACAATGTTTTGCGAAATTTATAAATTTTGCTATTTTAATCTTTAGTTTTACCTTGATTAAAGAACGGAACAGATCCACCAAAGAGCTGAGCGTAATTGGATGGGGGCATTCTGAGGCCATTATTGAGAAATGGGGACGATGAACTGAACATAGCACTTAAGGCAGCAGAGATCTGAGGGTTCGGACTGCCTTCAGGGGACGACGATTGGCGATCGCCTCCAGATTCGCGGCTTGGAGAAGCAGATTCAATCTTTGGAGAGCCCGAGGGATCTTCCACGAAGCCCATGTCGACTGGACTGACCGATTCCTGGCCAGACGGACTTGTTTTGTCTTGAAACAGAGCAAATTAGAAGGTAATCTTTTGCTCAAGATATGAGAAATTTAGGGATTAACGTCGCTAATGATTCGGGTGCTCCGAAGGTTCGTGTTCTAAGGCCCCGAGGCTGTAGATTTACATAAGAGACGACAATTATGGGATTGGGATGACGTCACACACCACTTAAGACATACGACGATGAGTCTTGACTCTTTCGAAGAATAGAGTTGTACATGTTGAAAATTTAAAGGGAAATGATTCTGAAGACAAAGAAAGAAGAAAAAGATTTATTATAGACTTTTTTTTTGAAAACATGGCGAAAAATGATGGTTCGCCCTTTGAGGTATTAATGCTTACCTCGCTCGCTGAGATGTCGTAACGAGAAGTTGAGGGGCTTCTCCTGATCCTCAGCCATAAACTACAGTATACCGCGGATCTTCTCGGAAAGGCGCTACAAGAATTGAAAGCCAAAAGAAAAGCAGAGAAAACGGCTTCACCCACTCCAGAAGGCTCTAAAATTCAAAAACTGGATCCACAAAAACAAGAAGCGCCTCAGGGGTGGTAGTGTTTGGTTCGTGGACGAAAATTGTTAGGGGGTATCCGTTCGGCCCTCTTTCGTGGCAAAGGCCAAAACACAAAAAACCTCCCCTCTGAATTGGCATTTGCCGCGCTCTCATTGGCTCAGCCGGACCGGAAATGGCCACGCCCCGTGCGGCCGTTTCGGCCGCTGGGTGAGTCTGGAAGAAAGGAGTCGGCGGGGATAAGGCATGCCACGACTTTTGACCGTAATCCGTAAGAATGCCGGAATTTCGGGGATGCGGCATTTAATTTTGACAATATACGAATATAAAGCAGTAAAAATAATTTCAAAGCAAATTTCGGATACATAGAAAAAATGTTTTCGGTTCGTATCATAAAAGAGCTGAGATCTATTGACTCTTCATAGAAAAAAAATTTTGCAATAAATACATATTGTCAAACCATACGGAAGTTGTGGTTCCATCCAAAAAGCCTTTAAAAATTATTTAAATTTTTAAATTACAGTAACCCGCAAAGCAAAAGGAACCGATTATACGAATTAATCAATTGGTATGTATCATAAGTATTATAATGCTTGGAGTTGCTCCAAACATTTTTAGTTTTAGACACCTTGAGATGTTTTGGATTACAAGATTCCCTCAAGCAATTAGTCTCTTTATCTATACTATATGTAGTATTATTTTTGCAAATGTCTCTGCATTTTCCTCGCAATTAATTTTAAAATGTGAAAAAAATGAAAGCAGAAATTCTTTAGAAATATAAAAATAGCTTGCACCATATAGTTACAGTAACCCCCTTTTGTAAGTCACATTTTTATTTCCATTTACAATGCAAAAGTTGACAGCAAAACAACTTTTCTTTTCCGACTGCTTTATTCCATTTCCCTCAACGTAATTGGTGACGATGAGGGGGAATGAGATCACGGAAAGTAATGCCCAGAACAGTTAATACTTGTTTATAAGGCCGTTTTCTCATTTAATTTTTCAACTCATAGTCAACGGCACGCAACTCGCAAACGACATTTGCTACGTCAATTTGTGGGAATTGTCGCTGAATCACGCACGACATGGTCATGACTTGACTTTCGCCTTAGGCCTTGAGCCGGCGGATGTAATTAACTGGACTGTGGAAAAAAAAAGTCAACCCAAAACTTGAAGATAAACAGGATGGTGAATCCCTTCTAAATTAATCTGCGTAATTTAACCAGGATTCGGGGAATTTGTCCTCACAAAATTAGTTTTATTGTAAAGTTGGTCATGTCTCTACAATAATTGTAAGAGGTGGGGGGAATGCCATTGCAGGAATCAACTTGATGGGTTTGGCAGAAAACGATGTCATTTTGACTGCAGATTCCTCTAATTTTTAACACGGTCTGCGCTTGATGGAGAGGGAGATTTAGCCGAATGTTTGTCGAAGGTAAGGCCAAGTATGACAGCCATATTATGCCGGAAGGAAGAGTCATATCTCGATCCCTTTGCCTTACTTTTCTCATCCTTCAATCCACTCTCTATTCTCCTCATACCTCAATCTTTTATTTCCCTTTCCTTTACATCTGACATCTGATATGAGTGCCGGAAACAGAGTTCATCCCACAGCTCTGACCCCCTTCTCTATTCCCGTTTTGTGTTGGGGTTTGCAATAAAACGTTAATCGGATTTGGACGGCGGCACCAAAGAAAGGGGGAATAACCTCTTCTCCTTTCAATTTGGCCATGCTCAGATGGGTGCGCGGAGGGCCGAGTGCCGGCCTCCAAAAAGCCCGCAGGGCCTAACGAGGTTACCTCGCAGCATTCCGTCGAAAATTGAATCCCGCGAATCCCGTGCGCCACTCAGCATCGGCGCCTTTCCATCTCGTTGGCCGGCTACGGTGGGTCAAACCAGCATTGCCGACGTCTCAAGGGAGTCGTTTGGAAGAAGATATGGAGAAATATATAGAGATGGTGACGAAGAAGGGGACAGAGTTAACGATGATGATGATTTAAGGGTCGATTGAAGGAAAATAAACTTTAGATAAAGTGACGGCAAGTAAGAGAATGGCAAAATAAATATTACTGATGACTGGAAGATCTTCATCCACTCAGGGCATCATCTCATACGGCGTCAATTACCATTCTTTCCTGTTGATAACAACCGTGTTTTGCCCTGTCCCCTAAGACGCTAATAGTGTAAATGACATCTGAGAAAGTGAAAACAAATTATTTTATTTTTGTCTAGATTCTGGCTTCTAATCTCCGCTCTCGATTACGGTCCGCCACCCACCGCTGTCCTCAAGGACTCATCGATTAGAGATCGATGGCTGTAAAGTCATTACGTCCGATCATCACAAGTGCCGCGGAACCCAAAGAACCGAGAGACTTTTTGTATTCAATTACAGGCGAACAGTTGGCCCTCGAAGGAAAGCGAAACATTTTCATTAGTTTATGATCCAATGGCTTAATCCCCCTTAAGTGCCGCGCCGATCCAGCCCCATAGGGAATCGCCGGTCATTTTAGGTTATAAAGTTTGGGGGAAAATAAGAGTTATGTCATCAAATGGGTAATTCCATCGAAAATGGAAACACTAATCAAATTTTTGTTCAAAGGCGTCTATTCATAAAGCGAATCAAATAATTGGATCAAATATAAAGAGTTCAATTATGCATACATATAAATTGCTGTAATGTAATAATATTTACAATATAAGAAAACTATTTGAAGAATAAAAATCCCCATTTTCCTTTAGTTCCAATAAATTTTTGTTAAAAATGTTTACAACCCTGGGGCTCAATAGGCATTAGCATCAACTCATTTTATGGTATTCGTCCTTTGCCTTCCATAGAAGTTGCAGCTTTATCAAATCTAACATTGCCGTCGACACAAATTTGTGTAAAAATGTTGTCTGACCTTGTATCATCTCCTTTCTTAATCTGATGTTTTATTTTTTCTACAAATATTTTTGTGGAATAATGAATAATAATTCTTTTTCAGTCAGGTAAGAGAACGGCGATGGCGTCATCAAAACATAAATCTGTTTCTGACAGTCGTTTCCAGATACATCACGGTGAGAAATGCCGATTGTATGAAACTTTCTTTTTGCTCGTCTGTTTTATCTTGTTTCTTCGAATTTGATAATTGTATTTAAAAGTAATCCAAATGATTTAATACTTACAAAAATAATATATTATTAAATAATTTCAAATCATCAAACTCAAGCAAATAGAGAAGTTCGCATGCAAAGAAAAAGTTGAAAACATGGATAAACTACATTTGGACTGTCCCTATGCTCATTAAAAAAAGGAGATGTCCATGCACTTGTTGTTGTTATAGGGAGAGTCCATTAACATTTCGAATTTGCATATGAGACAGGTGAAAAAGGAGAAAGGCCAGAGGGAAAACTAGCATCTTCGCTTTAATTAACGTTGCCCTGCATTTCTCTGGTTTAGTCTTCACTTTTTCAAGTATTTGAGGTTAAAAAATTTAAAATTTTTATATGTTGCATCGAATATTTAAAACAGAAAGACGCTCTTGTTTCAAGAGAAATAAAAGTTTTTTCAATCAATAGGAAATCAATTTTACAAATTTTTCAATAAGCGTATTTTTGAGTAACCTTAATGTCGACGCGCTTCCAAGCTAAGTTTTTCATCTAAAATCAGGCTAGTAACTCAGACTATATCCTGATTGTGTGCCAACGTAGTAGACCACGTTGTCATATACGGGACCATTTGAATCTAAACAAGCAATCGATATTTATAACATCTCCAAGATAAAAAAAAAAGTTTTTGATTTCATATCATCTTCCTCCAATGTATTCATAGTTGATATGCCCAGGGCTGCAGTTTCGCATAACTGTTTACACCATCTCGACTGTTGCCGCGATTACCAAATTGTACAAAATATTATTTGTTTTGAATTAACCCTCGGCTTACAACGTTTTCTATATCGACTACAATTTCAGAACCGTTTTTCATTTTATTATTTCTCTCTTGACATCGCCGTATCTACAGCCACCTGACAATACCTCCTAATACAGTATGCTTCTGTGCGGAGAGAGTGTGGGGATAGAAGAGAGGGTCAGACAAAGGGAGGCTCTTCACATTATTCGCCCCAAACCTTTCATTCTTCCTCCCAAGTGTAGTTGTAAAGGCTCTGGCAGAGAGACAACCGGCTCAGTAATTGCTGCCAAGAATCAAAGTAATTGTTGTTTGTGTACAATTACCGCCGTACTTGGGTTGCATAAACAAAACGACGGTGATTTACAGATTTTGCGACATTTTTTGTGATTCGATTTCGGCCGTTCTGAGTGACCAATGACCATTTTTTGATTTAGTCACTTTTATTAGGACACACTAGGTTGCATTTCCTTTTCCCTGTAATCGTACAATATACACATTATATCTCTATCTCAAAACTCTTGTTTACCTGGATTTTTATTGTCATAATATAAGATCACGCATTTGTCTCGGGCTGCGGTTTGTTTTCGCTTGACCAATTGGCTTATTTCCCGGGTTTAATATCGAGCATTATGCGTATACCTAACTTCAATTACAATAAAACATATATTTTAGGTTAACCATGAACGGTCATGAATTCACCGAGTTCTGGCCTCAAAATCACGCCTCTTCTTTATTCTACCACAACAATAACAACTTGAATATGCCGTTTGGTGACTCTCAGCAAGGTAGTCAGATTAGGTCTAATGGAGAAGGTAAGAATCTTTAATTTTATACATAAATACCCTCAGGCGAAATGCCATCAATGGAGAACAGCCATGGCCATACTCAAAACAATTCATTCTTGTCACCAGAAACTATTTTTAATGGCCACAATGATCAACAACAGAATCATTTTAATTCTTTTCAAATGATGGGAATGGATGCAGCTTCTTCAGCAGCACAGCTCTTGGCTGGGATTCAGCATCATAATCTAAGCCATTTCCAACATTCAGGTAAGTTTCTTTTCAATATTAAAACTTTATTTCCTCAAAGAGATCCTCTTTTCATATCCAAAATAATGCTTTGGAAATGTAGGATACTCAACTACCGTAATCCACAACACTTCCGACTTTTCGCGAGGCCTTTTCGGAAGGTCAAAAACAAGATGACATGTCTGTAGACAACTCTTCCGTGATTTCGTAACCAAATAATTCGTAGTCTATCTCAGTGGCTTAAAATGAATGAAAATATTTACATATTTGAGTCTATTGTATCTACTACAATATACTTTCAGCCCTTCCCCCGTCCTTCATGCAACTGAACCTGCATGCGGCTGCAGCTGCATGTGCAAAAGAGTACAATGACCCGGATCAACATCGACAATCGCCTGTGGCAATGTTTGACCTGGATCATCAAACAAATACATCGGGCCGAAATCAGGTCCGACAAGATCTGGATCGGCTTTTAAATCAGTCGAGAGAAACGGCTAATCTCCCCGAAATCACAGAAATGGCACATATGCAGACAGGCGTAGAACATCAGAATATTCAAGGAATTCAGAACAATATATCTTCTGGAATTCAACGGAATCTTCAACCTCCAGCATCAGAATCGACAACATCAGCTGCTGATAACCTTCTGAGCCCTCTTTTTCCATTAAATCCATTTGAATCAAGACCTCCATTGGTCAATCAGATTGATCTCATGCTCAATAATATGTCACAACCTCAACATCAAGGGGCAACTCATGAACTTGATCATGGCTTCGGACCAAAAGATGTGATGAATGATAAGGAAATGATGAGAAATCATGAGAAAATGTTTATGGAGAGAAAGAAAATCAAAGAAGAGAATCTTCAAAGGGAAAAATTGTAAGAAACTATGAAATAACAGTGAAGGAATCAGAGTGGCGAAACTTTGAAAAACGGCAAAATTCGCTTTCTTTTTATGTCAGAAATGCCTGGAGCGATTCTCTTTCCAAAACGGAAAGTGATCTTTTTGCGGCAAGCGTTTGCGACCGGGCTCTTACCGACCCTTTCCGCCTGTTGACTCCGCCCACTCCAGCAGGTTTTCATCATTCTTACGTCCCTCGGCCTCTCTTCACTCCAATCAGCTTGACGAAGAGAAACGAGGAAGCAAAAGGACGAGAAAAACAAAAATGCGCGCTATTTCTCGCCTTCTCTGCCTCTCAGCACTCTCTTTCATTTTCGATCCCTCGTTCGTTTCTCCCATATCTCTTTCGTTTGTTCGATATGCGAGAGAACGCGAAATTGAAAGAGGGTGCTGAGAGGCAGAGAAGGCGAGAAATAGCGCGCATTTTTGTCTTTCTCGTCCTTTTGCCTCCTCGTTTCTCTTCGTCAGGCGGATTGTAATGGATTAAAAGGTGATTGGTTAAAAACTGAGGGGGTGGGGTCAGTTGCCTGCGTCAACGAGGGAAGCGTGTGGGTACACACTCTTTCCAAAGCGGAACGTGTTTCGAGTGGTGAAAAACGGTAAGTGAATTTTGCCGTTTTTCAAAGTTTTGAAAAATCACTCTTATTTCTTCACTCTTAAATACAAAAAATATTTAAAAAATTGTTTTAGGATGACAAAAGACTCAAGGAATAACAGTCCGCCTGTGTGTCAAGTCTGCCTCTCAGGTCCATCCAATGGTCTTCATTTCGGCGCTCCCAGGACTTGTGCTGCTTGTGCGGCCTTCTTCAGGTAAAATTATTTCCCACTTGCAACAATTATATTTATTATCCATGAGTGTAAGGAATTACATACTATTGCAATTTTAGGAGGACAATCAGCGATCAAAAGAAGTATATTTGCAAAAGACCTCAGCGGTGCACAATGAAGTTCTCCGAATGTAAGTTCCTTTGAAATAAGCATTACCATTAACGAACGCCAGCATTAGAATAAAAGGTTTAAAAAGAATACTCTCTTTGTGAAAATGATTACATTATTCTTTTGTTTTAGCCGCTGGTTATCGAAAGATTTGCCGGAACTGCAGAATGAAGCGGTGTTTGGAAATAGGAATGCTTCCAGACAGTAAGTTGTTATCATGTTTATACTACTTCACTAATGTTGCTTGATTGAAAGAAAATAATTGGTGGTTTTTAGAAGTGCAACACAAAAGAAATCGCCGAGATTTTATGTCATTCCGATCCAAAATGGATTCCAAACCATCCAACGAGATGTTATCGATATCCCAAGGCTTCTCCCAAATGCATCATGAACATAATGGTCATCTGGAGAGTGTCTCCAGTCTATTACCACCAAATCCTTGGCCTTCCATCAATCAGGTCGGATTCTCTGGTTTGTAATTTGGGCATCAGAAGATGGCTTCCAGCATTTCGTGCTCTCAATGTCTTCTCTGTTATCACAAACTCTCAACCAACTGATCTCCTCTCCTCGTATCAAGTAAAATGATTTCGTGTAATTCGCGTATACTTTATTATTTATACACCATCTAAATAAAAGACACCAAGTGATAAAGTCAACGGGATAAGTTAGAATGCGTATTTCCGCGATACGCCGACGACATCCAAGGCAATAAATATAGGGTTCTAGAAGTGATGTCATCTGGTACCTCGGGAAAATAAGAAAAGTTGAGTCCAAATAATTCTTGTATAATCAAATTGACCGGTTTATGATAACAGACGAAAGCAGCGAATCTTGAAGAGTCATTATCAGAAAAATCGATATATTAGATGAAATGACACTATTGATTTTCCAAAATATTTGTGAATTTCACATTTCGGCGATCGAAGTCTCCGAATCTTTGCGCACTGGAGCTGCACCCATAATAGAATTATTGTGGAAGAGTTTGTACCAGCTCTTCACTGGCTGTTGCATCAGGTTCAAGTCGTCCAATCGAATTAGGACACATCCCATATTACCCTTTCTTTCCATTCGGCCGTAATCTCCGAGGACCGTAATCTAAAATAATAAGTTTACTTCCGATATTTGACTGCAAACATTCAGGTGTAATATGCTGCATAGTAACATTACCTGAAGCATTTTATGTTTGAAGCTCTCGGCGAATGAGAGTTGTTGGTTGAACAACGGTGCCGTTGTTTTCCTGGCTGTTTGTGTTTTGGCTTTGGCCATGCAATGTTTTCCTTGCATCAAATATACTTTTACATAAGGCGCTGTAAACAAAATTCGTTAGATGAGTCCGTTGAAATCCAATGATTACCTGGATTTAGTTTTGATCCTGGTCGAATAACCAAGTTTTTGGCCCTTATAACATCTACAATCAGACACCCACCGCTGATTCCAAGGCCAATTTCAATCTCTCCAAGGACTGGACTAGCCAGAACCTGACGGCCGACTACTTGGCCGGGCCCTAGATCCTCCATAAAATGACCAAGCATAGCGTCGGGCATAAGAGGTTGCCAACTAAAAGTGAATATACATAGCTGTTTTACGTGTGACTTACTTATCAGATGAATCAGTGGAATCTTTACTGGACTGTTTTGTGAAGGGAACACCAGTGATGTCACCGTTTGGGTTGTTCAAAGATCCCGGGATTCCAACTTCTTCCGACCGAGCAAAGCCAGTTCGTTTAGCATCTGGAATTATGTATAAATTCGATTACTTTTCGCGGTTATAATTAAAGATGTTAGTCTAGTTATTTTGTTACCATTGGGAGCATTTCTTCCAGGAATCAGCCTTGTCATTAAACTCTTTTTCCTCTCTTTCATGGCCAAATTATTATTGGTTTGCACCTGAAGGTTTGCTCCTCCATTACTCCTAACTCTCTCCTCAACTCCATTCATATCGCCATTTTCATCTACATCATTCAATCCCCGCATATCCATCCTTACAGTTCTTCCGTTAGCTCCCCTTAGTGGATTATAAGTGGCATGATTATCGTAGAAATGATGTCTTGGAGAATAAGACGGGATCTCCTGTGGATCATAATCATTTTGTTGTTCTCTCGATTGCTCTTCCCGTTTCTTTTGCATGCTTTGAGCAGAGTTGGCACTTAGCGTTTCTGATCCATCCGATCCGTAGCCAGCGGCACTCTGTTCCATCACTGTCTCGCACTGTCGATTCTTATATTGTTGTTCAGATCCCTCTTGATACTTTTGGTAATTCTGATGTCGTGGAATTGGAGGCTGCTCTGGAGGTTCTGGTGGGAGATCTGCATCTGGATATTGGGAATAAGGACCTTCTTCATGGATAGGTTGAGTTCGATAGGCATTCCTAGCTTCGTATTCGTGCACTAAATGTCATAAAGTTAATATTAGGGAGATGAGCTCACCATGTCTGAATCCTGTCGCAGATTTGGGTCTTCGGCTATGTGCCGGAGGTACCCTTGAGTATTGCCCATAATCAGAAGCATATCCATTGTTAAATTCTGGAAAATCTCTGCGATCTTTCCTTCTTCGTCCTTCAATTTGTTCATCCACAAATTCTCGTGGGTGAGCATATTGAGCACCTGTCATTTGAAGGTAATCATAGTCTCCTCTTCTTCGGCCGACATCATCATGATTGGCTGAGTGAGAGCGATACCGCCCCTGAGGGTAACCTGTGACTTTCGATCTTCGTATCCGCTAAAATTCAAAGGTGTTAAAAGCACAATTGTAAGGTTTTTATTGTTTACTTACAACTTTAATTGGATTTTCATCATCCATATCGACAAGGGGATATGAGAAATGTTGATTATCCAACAGGATATCACTTAGGTCGATAACGGTTTCTCCCAAAAAGTTGTGTCCGTTATATTGATCAAAGTCCCAGACTGTCAACTCCAGGCATCGTCTCGAGAGTTCTGGAGCCGAGAGTCCATAATAATAGAAACATTCATTCCACGAAGGGTTCAGGCTCTCGTAGATGACCTTAGATTGTCGCCTGCTCTCCTCGCTTCTGTCTGGGAGTAGGAATAACTTCACAAATGGATTTCTGGGAGCTCCCGATGGTCGGGGAGGAAGGTCAATAGCATGATATACAGTGACCACCAGTTCTTGTTCATGGTTGAGGTAAAGAAGGGAGACTTCAATCTTGCCGAACAATTGACCCGCAGGAACAGGTTTGTCATAAGGGACCCGGGCTCGTAAAGGCATTTGCATCTCTGCAGATTATATAGACAGAATATTATGATGTCATAGGTGACTTACCAGGATCATATTCTATGGGATAAATGGGATTGTGAGTTAACATGGACTTGGAATGAGGTATACGATAATAGTCGGGAATGTTTGGATATGGAGATCCACCTGAAAGGATCGGTTGATTACAATTGTAATTTAATTACTTACTTGGAGGCCCATAATCAGAGAATGCAACCGGAGATGCATGTGGAATGGTGGGAAGAACCTTTCTACTGACATTGAGGAAGTCATCGTTACCAGGATAAACTGGTCGGGACACGATGAGTTCGACTTTAGGACTGTGTTTGGAACTGTTGATAATATGGTAAACACCTTCGTGAGTGAGATTCTGAAGCGTTTCTCCGTTCCATTCTAAAACTTCATCTCCTGGCCTGAGTTGTCCAACATAATCAGCGACTGAATTTGGTTTAACTGCAGTTATAAAAGCGCCTAGTCGGCCTGTCGATGAGTGTCTTCCTCCGATTACTTTTAATCCCAAATCTCCAGAATCCTCATCTGGTCGATGTAGCACAATATGGCCAATCAGTCGGCGTTGGTCCGCAGACGGTTGCCAGGACACTGGTTGTTGCAGGAAATACCTGATCCTGGTAGCCAAAGAGTTAACTGCCTCGCTATTCATTCCTGCTGAGAATTGATTTAGAGCTGGCGTTGATGTTGACTGCATCTCATAAAGACCCAATCGGGAGCCAGGAAGCGATGTCGTGTTTAAGGCTGAATGAGTCGTCGTCATTTATTTTGAAAAAATACTTTACCTTGAGGGTTGTTTTTATTGAATCTTGTTTTTCCGTAGATGTATTTCAAGAGTTCTGAAAATAGAAAAAGAGTAATAAAAGTAATGTCATTCCTAATTACTCTAATAACTTTGCGCTTACCCTTCTCTGAAAAGTCTGGTTCGATTACCGAATGGCGTCTTGTGTTAGATGAGACCCCTTCGTCGTCCTCACTTGATGACAACGACCTGATTTGCCTAATAAAAGGTGATTAGAGCGAGTAAAAAAAATCAATGAATGGGCTTTCGGATGAGTTATTCCACTTGTATGCCCTTTAATTTCTCATGCCGGCCCAGTGGCCCTGGCTTTAAGAAACTAACCTGGACAATTTATTGCGTCGAACTCGGGAACCGCCATGCAAAACAGTGGGGCCAAGCGGTTTCTGCGGCCGCGTCTCCGTTCCCAAAGGTACTGGAGGGACTTGCGGAACGTTCGGAACGGTCGTCGGCGGCTCTGGAAATGAAAAAAACGTCGAAAGGGACGGGGAAATAAATGGTGTTAACAGAGAACGTTCCTCACAGATGTATGCATATAAATATTTACGTCAATTGGATGATAAAAAATAGAGTGGGTAATGACTTCAAAAAGCAGAAGATTTGTTTTTGTGCCCCCAAATGAAAGTCGGCGAAGGAGGGAACTAAATTAGGAACCCTGGCCTTGATGAGAGCATTTAAGACTAATTATGTTATGCTATGGTTGAAGCATCACCTGCACTCTAGTGTAACAATTGAAATTAGTATTTTACCTGTTTTCTCCATTCTAGATCCCTTCTTTTGAACTGCAGGTCCCATCATCGTGCCGTGTTTCTGATCCCCCACCGTTTGAACTCTAGTCTCGGCGGTCGACGTGGAATCGCCACGGAGACGCGAGCTCAGCCCGACGTTTGAAGGCGCGGAAGTGTTACGATTCTCAGCCGAAGGCCGACGTTGTTGAGAAGAGGGTTGTGTGCTGGAAACGGATGGATTTTAGTTAAAGAGGAAAGTAAGAAGCCCGAGGGAAGGGTAAGATCTTTCCTTCCAGAATTCTTAAATGCCCTCAGGCAGGGAACTGTTCATGAATAAGATAAAATTGAAAGATAGGAATTGAATTAAAGCGTAGACTGTCGGTTTTAATTTGCATCTGCCCTTGTGAGTTCATTGATCATAGTATTAAGCTGTTTAGGGGCCTTAAGTTTATACGATCATACCATGACCTAAGGTATAATTTGGTCACGTCTTTAGTCACCGCGGGATTTTTCTATTATGAAAGGCACTCTTATTTTAGAAGAGATTAGTTCCACAATTTATCGACCGTTTGATTCATTCTTATGGCCCAGCAATAAAACGGGGGTTATTTTAGTGTACATAGTTCCTAGATGCAAAATACATACTCAAACCACTTTTATTATACATAAAATCAGCAAGAAAAACAAAACGTAATTCACAAAACCAAGGATTCGACGGTCAGAAACAAAGACCAATAATTATTTAATTACATATTACTGTAAATTATTTAATTAAGAAACTTACAGTCGGGGTTGTGGCTGAGGCGCCGAGGGTTGTCGGACTGGCTGATAATGAGGTTGTTGTTGGCCTGAGGGCTTTCGGGATTGGCTAGCCGAAGACGCCGGACTGGGCATGGGTTGAGGCCTCATTTGGGCTGAAGTTGAGGGCTGGCTGACGATGGGGTGAGCCTGTTTATTGGCCACATTTGCGGGTCCCTGGGGAGCGATCGACACCGGGCTGGGCGCTTTCTGTAATCGAATAAGAATAGTGTTATCCGCAGGCGTTCATGAGCCGGTTGACGGGAAAACGACCCTTTTGAGGCGCCCACTCAAAACAAGGCAAAAAGATGGTTCTTAAAACCCAATGAGATTAGACAAGATGCCAGTTCAGAAAGGGCCCAGGGAAACCGGAAGGGGAGGGAACGCTCCACGGGAACGGAGTTCTATTTTTTTTAAAACTTTTTTCTAATTTGATTATGGCTAAAAATGGGGATTGCGAAGGAATTGACCAATGACCCGTGACTTCCACAAATATACTAAAAACAAAGTAAACCTGGTATCCTTATATTTAATGCGGTCTCTCGTTCAAAATTTTGGTATATATTTCTGACAAACATCGAGAGGAATATTACATTACAATTATGTCCGTATAGTCACCAATGTTTACTCACTTCTGTCGATGGCTGTCGTGGTAGATGACCATTGCCTTCAGACTGAGTGCCGTTTGATTTGGGTCCATCTCCGTTAATAGTTTGAGACATTCCACCTGTCGGATCATCGTAACTTTGACTATCAGATATGTCTTCGCCTTGACCCTCACTAAAGTAAGATTTGATGATTAGTCGTCAAAATTATAATTATTGCTAAGTAACCGCTAATTAAAATCTTACGGTTGATTTGATTGGAACCATTTTCCTGTCTTGGCCAAGATCTGCTGCCTTTTTTGGCAAGTTGAGCACGCCCAAATACTCTAAAATCATATTCAATTTATATTTATTTGAGAGCTCAAAAGAAGGAGGACGGGTTATCCCCACTGACCTTATTTTTACTCGTAGTTTTGCCCCCACATCTAGCACATGAGCGTAGTTGACAATAGAAGCATTTGTGGCCAATTCCATCAGCGAATTTGGTCTTCTGACAGATCTGGCAAATGGCATCGCTCTGCGTTCCGACCAGTTTTTGAGCATTCTCCTTCCTCTCATTAATCAGCCTCTCAATATCCTCAAGTTCTTTATCTGCTTTCCTGAAGTAAAAAAATTGTTTTTTACAGTAAATTCTACAGTTTACAACTATTTTACCGCGGAATGTCCAGCCGTATACAGTGGTTGTAGTCACTTACTGCGCAATTTCCTGCTCTTTTTCCTCTTCGGCGCGCTGTCGTTGAAAGACTTCCTCGATTATGGCCCTTTCTTCGGCGCTGAGGTGAGTTAAATCCGGCATCATAGCTGCCGCATCCGGTATCATTCTTCTCCATTCAGATGGTGGTTGATATCAAACTGGCTTCCAATTTAATTACAATAAAACAGGGAACAATAACAAGAAAGAACCCTGCAAAAACAAGACACTGAGTTCTAATACAATTCAAAACCAAGTAAAAGAAACGCGAAGAACATGTTTATTCAGGAAAAGAAGGTGTCCAAGGCACTTGATATGGACAAACGTGTGGATTACAGAGTTTGTAAAAAATAAAGGAAGGATATTTGACGTTTATTTATACGAAAAACGGGATCAAGAACCAACCAAACTTCAAATTACACAAGCCTCGGCCTTTCTTCTGTTATAGAAACACCCGTTTCTGGATATCCGTCCCTCTCCAACACAACAATGACATATCCACCGGTGCCCCGTAAAACAATGGCCCTGTTTTCGGAGAGTGGAGCCGGAGGCACAAACCCTCTTGAGGAAGATACTACATAATCTCAGAGTTTCGGAGGCGATGAAGCGGGAGAGAAAGTGCAAATGAACTAGGAGAGGATATGTATATTATAATACCGGGCCTGTGCTCCCAACTCGAATATTTATGGAAAAGTTGGCACAAAGATATCGGCACAGCTAATTAATTATTCAATTTGTGCTGGAAAGACGACTCGTGGTTAAAAGATTGCTTCTAAGAAGTTGAGACGGGAAGCGTTGATGGATTAATCAACAGTTAAATTTGGGATAAATTGCGAAAAAAAAACAAAATATTAAAAAGCTTTATAATTGTTGCAAAATAAAGCCCCCGAGGCCATTACAATTATTTCCAAAACAATGAAGACATAAATTGAGAAGATTGATTGTCCAAATTATGAAAAATACTGCATTAAGGCTTCTACAAAGAGTACTGCGAAACCCATAAATCCTCGAGAAAAGCCGGGAGCGCGGAATATTCTCGAGCCGAACATATCCGGCCAAAGTAAATGTATAATATAAGGAAAGAAAAAACTTCTATTAACAGCTCTCGACTTGTCGATGACAGCCCCTTATTGGGTAATGGCCAGGGCCAAAAGCCAAGACCCCTTCCCGACTGGCAGGTCATCACGTCACGGCTAAATAGCGTTTTCAAGGAGCTTCGACCTCAGGGCTACGTGAGAGGGATGGCTGCGAAGGAGACGCTCTGCATGACTCTCCTCCTCGGCACTAGAAATTAAATTGCCTCCAGAAAAGCCCAAGACAAAACTCCTTGTGCAAAAATGTTAAAAAGAATTGAAACAAATCCCTTCAGGGCAGAAGAATGGCCAAGAGACCGTCATTAGGATTTTTTAAATAAATTTTTGGAGAGTGAAGTAATCACACAACAAAGCCTTACTTTATTTTATTTAGCCTTTCCAAAGACCTTTTAATCAACAAAAATATTTTTAATGAAAAGACCAAGCCAGGTGTTTCAAATTCCGGGCATATCCATAGATCTTAGACAATTTTATAGTGCTCGTTTTGCATTATTCGAATGCCAAGCAACACTGTTACCTCGTGAATAGTAAAATTGAAGTTTAGATTAGAACGATGACTAGAATGAGGTCGAACGTCACTGATAACATTCATAGATCGTAAGATATTCGACATAAACAGCAAGATATCAAAATTAAACGTTTACACCTACAAATCCAAGTGAATACAAATAGTAACTACTTCCAAAAGTGCAATTACAATGTTAACGTAACGCTTTATTTTTGATGCTCAAATACTCTCATGGTCTTTGTGATTAGCGTGATTTGTATATCCATAAAGTACGGGTCAGATATTGCACTAAGCGCTAGCCAGAAGCCCCGTTAGTCCCCCAATCCACGTTCAGAATCCCATAAATTTTTATCACAGATCCGCCCGGGGCCTTGATGAAACTCGGCCAAACAAATTGTGGCCCGAAATTAAAGCCTAAACAATGGCCATAAATGTCCTGACATTACGTTTAATGTAAGTGCAAATAATTCCCTGAAATTGAATCCGGAATCATAAAACCCATAAATTTTGAATTAGATTTCAAGGATTGGAGAGGTCAAAGACAATTGTAAGATATAGTCCAAGACATTATGGGCCCTTCGGCATTATGCCCGGAGGGCACAGAAATGGGGGGGGGGAGGAATTTAAAGAAAGAAATAATTAGAACAGCTAAGAACAATATAGGGGAAGGGGAGGCAAAAGAATATTTGAATACCCAGTAAACATTCAGAAATTAGTGAATAAAAGTAGCCCGCATTCCAGAAACTGAGTGGAATGTCAATAAACAAGAAGTTCGCATCAAAACAAGTCCAAAAAAAGTCATCGTGTCTTGTCCTCGACAAGGAAATGGTTAAGAAAAGTTACTTCTTCGGACTCATAATTAAATTACGTTACTACGCATTCGTGACAAAAGTACCCGCTCCAGAGATTTTGCAGGTTTGAATTAAGGTAATCAAATATGCGAATAAAGATATTCCGGGAAAAAAGACGGGTCTAATCCTGGTATACATTTTCCAGTCTGATCTGGAACACAAAGTTTCAATGACAAGATCACTCAAGGTGCTGTTTGAACCCAAAATATTCTCCTCAGTCAAACGAACTCTCAGAGCCTGACCTTTTCTTGACCTCCCCCTCCTTGTTTTGGTCCAATTCCTCCTGAATATTCTTTATAACACTGCTAGCCGACGTTTAAAACCTTTTCCCAAAGCCAATAACAAGTTTCCCGTGGCCACAGGGGGATGGGTGCGCGGCTCCGGGAAAAGGTTTATGACAAAATGAGCGCCGAATTCCCACGCAGCCGAAAGAGCGTGCGGAAAGAGGCCAGGGTCCCGGGATGCCGTCCTCGAATGGCCTCTCTCTTTTTCAAAAATCTGCTTTCGGCCGCTCGGCCGGCCGTGCATTCGCGCTCTCTGGGCATGCCTTCGAACATGGAGACAACGAAAGAGCGCCGCAGAGAGTACATCGTCCCTTGAGGGCCGATGAGTGCGTATATTGAGGCCCAAGCCCTGAAGCGGCTTTCCCCAGCGTCCGTCGTATCGATCCGACGTCTTCTCGGGCGAATTCCGCCGACTCCTGCCCTCAGGGCTTTCGGTCTCTGGAAAAAGAGCAAAGCGGATAAGAGAGTTCTCCGCTTCAGAATCCCTTCCGGTCCTCCAGAATCGCCTCTCAATTACCTTCCAATTTTTTTGATCAGATTTATTTTACGGAGATAATTGAGAGCCAAATTAAGATTATTAAAATTAAGCAAGTTAGTTATGCTAATTTAATTCTTGCTAAAATTAATTGATTTAATTATTTTTCGTAGTCAGTTCTGCTCTTTCATGTTATATGTGAGATAAAATTAAAAAAAGTCATTAATTGCTGTCACTGTAGAAAAAATATTACATCATGGAGAAGGGCAATGGTAGGTGTATTTGGATCTGAAAACTGTCAAACGCAAAGGGAGCCGGCAAAAAACCAGTCTTGATTAATCTTGGCGTTACCCGTCAAGAACTATGTAGAGTTTACAATAACATAGACATAATTTAAAAAGAAAATTAAATGCTTTGGACAGTATTTATTTGCAATCAGATGTGTAATATTGAAGGAGGAAAGAAGCTTTTCAATCAAGATTATCTACAAAAGTACTCCTTGCGGCTATCAGATACCTCAATTTAGTCTGGTATAAAAATATGTCATTTTGTTGAATGTGTAGACGGTTAAACCTATCTCGAATAGTAACGTAACTTCTATTATAGCCAAAGTAATCACCGAACAAATGATGTTTGCAATTGGTTCTGACATAATCGCGATCGTCAAAGTAATTGTTGTATATCCAAGGAAAAAAAATGTCAACAATAACTGAAAAAAATCAAACAAAAACGGCTCAACTTACATTACTGATTAGGAAGAGGACGGAGAAAATTTCGCATGGATATTGCCCATATACTAGCACTACTAACCAGATTACAATTCCAATTATAAAAAGAACCGAGTAGAAAGTAAAGGTGTTCGAAGATACGAATGTTAGAGTTAAAAACACTGTGTAAATAAACACATGCACTAAGGTTGTAAACAACACCTAAACTTTTGTTTTACAATAATAAAAATTATTGCTTACAAAATTACCTGTTTTTGATAAAAAATGCAAAAAAATGAGGTATGGATGGAATATGTCATGCTATAATATTAAGTTTTTCCATAAATATATGTAATGTAAAGCATCGAAATTCGATTTGATTAGAATCCAAATCGGGGAAACTCTCTTCAAATTGAGTCGGAAATTATTCATTCCAAAGCAAACAATTCTCCTTTTATTTCTGAGGCTAACAAACAACATGTATATAAATATTAGCAATGAGAAGATTAAATCCTTTAAAATGATCAGAATATTATTGCCGTATTTTCGGTTAGAAACTGCGATGGGAATTTAAGTGGGATTCTGCAAGAATTAATTTTTCTTTCTTTGATCTTGTTGCAGACAAAAGATCGGCCACGTCATTAATCTTGCAAAATCTGCAGCTGATCAAAGGTCAGCGGGTAAAACACTTCAGGGTTGGCTCGGTAATGTTCTCCATCATACCCACCCATGATTCCTTCACAAATTGAGCCTTTAAATTTCTCTGAAATTCTGACCTTTAACCTGTTTGATAGCCACATCAACCTACTTTCCATTTACAGTCCGCGCTTCCAGGAAAACTTCTGTTATTCTCATAGAGTATATTCCATTTCGGTCTTTTGACGAAACGCAGCAGCTTGATTCCATCTTGGATTTCATGCTTGTAATAAGTTTTTGAAGCTTGTTTGAATCGATGAGCCAAGTGTTATCCGTGTCCTTCAGAAGATATTCTTCAGATTGTCCTTGCTCATTACTGTGATTACAAATTGACTGACGGCATGTTCTTCGTTTCCGGTCTCAATCAAACGCACAATAAAGTCACCTTCCTTCACTAATTCGGGGACTTCATCCCCATGCATAACTCCATGGTAATACTTCTTGTTCATAATCCGCTCATCTTCTTCTTTTATCTTTTTTTTATATTGATCCATGTTCTTGGTGGAATCTTGCTCTCTGAAACAACGATGACGGAGCTCTAGCTCCGTCATCGTAGTCAATTTTAGGTCAAATGTTTTCCTATATTTGTGTCAAGTGTTTCTCTTATTTATTTTTGGTCGATTTTCTGAAAGATTTAGATTTTCTTCAATCTTTTGTTTCTTCTGTATTTTGATAACCATGCATAAGTTCACGGTAGTCATTGTTATCGCGCTCACCATGTTTTCGATCGTAGAGATCTCTTCTACACACCAAGAATCGGATGAACACCATAAAGAAGAAGAAGACGACGATTTTTCTTCATTCAGTGTTAAAGAAGAAGTAGAACCTGATGCTCAAGAAGAATTGGAGATCAGAGATGGAGATGCTGGTCCATTGAAAGGACATTCATACACCTTGCCCATTGATATGCCGCCAATAAACTTTGCCTTCTGGTAGGTAGTATAATATTATTTGTTATTCGGTTTTAGTGTTTCTTGTGGCTATCGAAATGCGTTTGAGCAGTACTCACAGCTTTTGAAAGAAAAATATCCTGGAGTTCAGATCGAAGGTGGAAACTATCCGCCCAGTTATCCAAAGGCTCTTGGAGCTCAGGTAAGATCGTTTATTTCATGGTGTTGTTTCCTGATCCCTCTTTATAATCGAGGGATTTCTTGCAGATTATCGGACTTGGGAAGATTGTAGTGATTGTCTGTATTATTTTGGGCAAAGATCCGTTCCCAGCATTGGGAATGCAGACTCCCGGATTCTTCAATTGGATGCTCGGAAACAAACTTTCTGCATGCATGATGCTTTTTATCTTTTCAAACAGCATCGAGAACATGCTGTTGTCTACTGGAGCCTTTGAGATCTATGTTGGAAAAGAATTAGTCTGGTCAAAACTTGAAAGCGGAAGAGTTCCATCTCCTGCTGAGCTAGTTCAAAGCATCAATGGGTACATCTCCATGCATGGTGGGAAGGCCGTTAATCAAGAATTCGGATTTCAGGAAAATTGAAGCAATCAGTGTTTTATTCTTAACTTAATTTAGTTATAGTATTGTTATTGCTGACCAAATTGATATCAAGAGGTTTCTTGGTAGCAAATGTTCTTTTCTGTTCTCGTCAATTCCACAACTCACTATTTTTATGGGTAATACTGTCGACGTTTTAATGTTTATCTAACAATTTGTAATAAATCGCAACTACGAAGTCTTCCTTTTGTTAAAATTCGGATTTCCAATTTTGCTGTTTTTTATAAATTACGATATTGATATAGAGTTAAGATGCTGGGATGGAAAATGTTTCGACAATTAAGTGTTGTAAGTAATGCCCGGTTTATCCATCTCTCAAGTACAATATCATCTTCAAACTTGGTTCCATTTTCATCAATACCACAAGAAGACCTCGGGCATCCAATTTTACATCGAAAATCTAGATGTGGAGAAACCACGTCAACTGACACATTAGAATTTGGGATAAAGTGCGCTAAGGTAATGTATTGTAATGTATAATATAATCTTTATTTAGTTCTGTTCACTAGGAAGTTCTTCTGCTGGCCTTATAATGATCCCTGTTCTCTCGTCCCAGATAGCTCAAGGAGCCGCCGAGAAGCCCGCTTTAATGACATTTCTGGTTATCTCGAATGCTTTCTTGGCTCTACTGACTTTAACTCCTCTTCTCCTTCACTCTCTTACCAAGAGATTCGTCTCCGATGTCTACTACAATCCAAAAACGGAGATGTTTACAACTGTTCACTACAACTTTTTACTCAGAAAAAGGGCTCTTCGATTCAAAGCATCAGATGTTGTAGTAGCTGAGAAGGCCGAGGCCATGCAAAAACTGTGGATTCCATTGGCCACCTGTTTTGTTGGGGATTATCCGACGATATTATTACTGGATCCGCTACTATACAGCGATCAAGAAGCGTACAAAAGGCTCACCTATAACATACCATCGCCAGAAGAGACTAAATAAACATGATCTCTAGGATTTGAATAGGAATTTGTTTTATTTTTAGTATTGGGACGCTTTGGTCATGTAGTTTTTTGTTATTTTTACTGATGCCGGGGGGGGGGGGGGGGATACTGGACATTTAAAAAACTATTTTTGGTTTTGGAAACACCGCTTGACCTGCTCTCCCACCTTAGAATCTTTTGTTACTTTTTCGTCGGAATGATAAATTTTCTATTCCTCCCCCATGGATAATATTCTTGATGTTTCCTGTTGAGCCTGTATTGTTGGACGAATAAATATTGGAAAACAGAGCATTACTTACACCTTCTCCGGTTATCATCCCTTTTTATAAATTGTATTTTTTTGAGACGCGAAATCTTTCCGTTTTGGTCTGGCCTGCCTGCCACTCTCTTTGTTCCGCACTCTCTCTCGCCACTTTAAGCATTCTCCCGGATCGCTGCAGGACGCTCCACATATCGGAAGTCGGCGACCATCGCTCGGAGCCCATCGGTTCTTCGGGCCAACCGCCCATAAAAGTCGTCACAGACTTCTAAAACATGCTCAAAGTAAGTTGACATCCAAATAATATTGTACGGAGTGAGTCAAGGCCGTTTACGTAATTGGCCGTGGTTTGGAAGCGGAAATACGTACGGAAACGAAGTCTTTTGACAAGATATGCATACCAAATTTGGTTTCTGGCCTCCATTTTCGTCTCAAATCCATTGTACGATAAAAACACCAACGCTGAAATCAATAGTAGATTGTGAATAATTTCCTGATGTATTGTCGCATGTCCCGGCAGGCCCGTGTTTTGTCTGCGGAAGTTATTTTAGACCGTCGACGGCATTTTTTTTGTTTACGAGCTTTTCCTTCATTTTAATTCACTTTCAGATGCCTTTATTCGGGAAATCACATAAATCTCCTCCGGATATTATCAAAAATCTCCGAGAGGCCTTGTTGATCATCGAAAAGGGCGATAAGAAGTCGGACAAGGCTGTGGAGGAGGTCAATCGATATCTTCAGGCGGTAAAACTGATTATTTATGGTCAGGACAACCAAGAACCTCATACCGAACAGGTAATTTTTGTTGTTTGTTTTGAGTTACAGATTTTAGGTCTAAATTTATGTAAATCATTATGCTGAAGTAATTTTTTGTATACGTTCAGGTCGCTCAACTGGCACAAGAGACTTACAATGCAAATGTTTTGCCTCTACTAATAAAAAATCTCTCCAAATTGGAATTCGAATCGAAGAAAGACGTCTCCTTGATCTTCAACAACCTCCTAAGACGCCAGATTGGAACGAGATCACCAACTGTCGAGTATTTATGTGCTCGTCCAGAGATTCTGTTTACTCTTGTCAAAGGGTAAGTCATTATTATTTTTAC
Organism: Bursaphelenchus mucronatus; assembly: GCA_025436335.1. Classification (NCBI taxonomy): domain Eukaryota; kingdom Metazoa; phylum Nematoda; class Chromadorea; order Rhabditida; family Aphelenchoididae; genus Bursaphelenchus; species Bursaphelenchus mucronatus. The sequence goes on from CM046358.1 coordinate 4,408,255, forward strand.
TTTTAGTTGCTTTTTTGAAGAATGTGGGTATTTAAAACTATTTACTTTAAATTTTTTAGATACGAATGCCCAGACATTGCTTTAACTTGCGGAACAATGCTGAAGGAGTGTATCCGTCATGAACACTTGGCGAAAGTTATTCTTTATTCAGAACATCTCTACGATTTCTTCAAATATGTAGAAGTCCCTTCTTTCGACTTGGCTTCTGATGCCTTCTCAACGTTTAAGGATTTGATAACTAAACACAAAACATTGTGTGCAGAGTTCTTGGAGAAGAACTACGATCGTTTCTTTGGATGTTATCAGAATCTTCTCCATTCCGAGAATTATGTTGTTAGAAGACAGAGTTTGAAGTTATTGGGGGAGTTGTTATTGGATAGGCACAACTTTAATGTCATGACGAGGTACATAAGCAATCCGGATAACTTGAAATTGATGATGAACATGCTACGGGAAAAGAGTAGGAACATACAATTCGAAGCCTTCCATGTCTTCAAAGTAAGGTTTATATTATCATGATATTTTGAGTGTCCTTGATATTAATTGGGTATCTTAATGTAATGTCTCAGGTTTTTGTCGCAAACCCGAACAAGCCTCGGCCCATCGCAGAGATCCTCCTTCGAAACCGTGAACGACTGGTCGAATTCTTGACCAATTTTCACACTGATCGGACCGAGGACGAGCAGTTCAACGACGAGAAGGCATACTTGATCAAACAAATCCAAGAAATGAGAGCGTAATCTCCTGACTCAATATGGCAACGAATAATTTCTGCGGGTCCATCTCTTTAAAAGTATCATAAATATATTACTTTACCCCAAATTTGAGTCGAAGATAAACGTCGATTAGATATCGAAAAAAGATTCTAAGCAACGCTGAATTCAAAGATATTAAAGTTTATAGTGATATCACTGTTAAATAACCAAATATTTCGAAGGTTGTTATGTACAAATTTGGGAGCGGTTTCTCACTCCCTGCTCTTATGATCATGATGATCATCGTCTTTGTTTGGGCTGAATATCGATTCCTTGAAGAAACGCGGTAAAACCGTTGATTGGGCACTGGATCCGTGGTCTAGGTCTACATTCCGTTGTCGTCTTTCATGAAGATAGAACCAAGAAAGACCGACCAAAAGGCAGATTATAAAGCAGACCGCCAATACAGATGTGAGGATGATCGTGCATGTCTGGAGGGTGATGAACAGGTCGCCGGCTCTCTGAAAATACCAGGGTTCAGATTTAAATTAATATAGGAAACATGAGAATAGGTGATAGTTGCTTCGGATTACCGGCAGACGGTAAATTATTCAAAAATATGATTTTAGGTAAAAAAACTTCCTGGCGGATACCTTAAGCCCCATAGAAAAGAGAGATCTAAACTGAGATGCGGGCCTAAGAGTAAACAATAAAAGAAGCAACTTACCCTCGCAGCCCACTGGATGTCGTCCATGCCGCAAGTCTTGAAACACGTGCTCTGTCCGCCAAAAAGTCCGGCCAATGGAGATCCTGAGCTGACCTTCTCATGCCCTGATGTCGCGTTGATGTTGGAAGCCATGGCCTCGACTCTCATGGGCTGTCCATCTCCATTGAACATGTTTCTGACCTTATCCACCGTCTTTGAGACATCCGAAAAGATCTGCCCGATGTTCAATTCTTTCTCTTCATTCATGCCTGCCCTCAGTTGGATCGGGACTCTTGACCGCGCATAAACATACGACCACGCTGACCTCAAAACATAAACTTGTTTTTTGGAACCGAGACTTCGCGGATTCGAGGAAACTCCGAAAAATGTGAGAGTTGGAACAAAAAAGATTGGAATGAAAGGGTTGCGCAATAAAATAATCTGTGCATTCGAGTGATTTGGCTAGAGAACTCGAAGAAGGTCAGCAAACGTTCAAGAGCGGAAGGGAGAGTAATGACTCTAATGACCGCCACTTTAATTATGAAGTTATTCATGCTCGTGAGATGGGTAGTGATATATGAGATATCTTATCTATTACATAATTTAAGTATACGATAAATACTCGGCCCTATGAGAATTCACCCGTAAATGAAAAATAACGTTTTAGTTTACTGTTTGCAACCCCGAAAAATAAAGTGATAAACAACGGTTTTAAAAAATTACAAATCCGTTTTTGAAGCAATAATGACTAATAAAACTTTTGCACACACAAAAAAATTGTATTGGAATTTGTGAATAATAAAAATTTTAAATGAGATTTATAAAATCTCATTGGGTCTTAATGAAGTAGATCTTTTTATACAAAATAAACGGGATCCCCGATCAGATTCCACTACCCATTCTAACGGCCATCTCAAATTACAAAGCCCTACCTTTACTTTCTACTCTAACATATTACACCACACAACTTAATAGTATGCTATAATAATTGGCAGATGAACCTATATGCTTGTCTATTTCCACGTCTGAAAAACAATTTTGGAGGTTAAATTTAAGAGGTTCATTCCATGGTGACCGTTCGGATCTTCCAGAGATGACCTTGTTCTTGGCGAAGCGAGAGCGACGGATGGGTGGGATGGGTGAAGAGATGACAGAGCGCATCTCCCCACTCAATCCACTTAAAAAACAAACTTGAGAACAAGATCCATCAATAACTTTTAATCGTCCATCAATGCTTTTCTCACAAGGGATCGGCAAATACTTACCTCCAAGTTTCTTAACGAAATCTGTGTTTGGTTGGCCCTGTGGTAGTGAGCCGGAAGACGTGTCATGACACGACTTAAGGTGGTAGGTTCGAATCACCTCCTAGTGATTCATTATGCATTTCATTTCTAATATGCTGTAAAACCACGGTATTGTGAATTTTTAGCATAATTTTGTTTTCTTTATTGCCAAAATCCAGATCTACGCTAGTTTTAAAGATTTTTTTGAGTTTTGGGTCTTTTAACATTAATGTCAAATAACTCAACAACGAATATTTGCAAAGCCATAAAACGACTACCGTATGCGTGTTTGGGTGCCAGGACCTCAATTGACACAATTTCAAGCCGCTTGGATTACTGTAAAAAAGCCAAATGGCGTTTCGGCCCCAAATCGCCTCTTTTTAAAAGGGGTCATATGCCCTATGGCCAATTGGGTAGCTAATCTTTTTTCCTTTGTACACTATTTTTCACGCTCTTTCAAATGATGCATGTTTCGTTAAGAAACTTGGTGGCAAGTATTTGCCGGTTCATTGTCGGTAATTTATTTATTTCACAGCTCCCCGATGAAGAGATCGCGAATTCCGATAAGGCCGTTGAATTTGATTGCGATAGACGTTTCTGGGTGGCGTTCTGTAGCGCCGTCTCGGTCGCGAGTGACCTCGAGGATGATAGTTTACGGGGATTGGTTCGTAGTAATTGTAATTGTAAAGAGGAGGGGGTCTAAAGACAGGGATACGGTAGTGAATGGGAACATATCTGATGGTCCTCTCGGGAAGTCGGCTGTAGATTTGACCGCCATGGAAAAAAATTGCCTCGGGCGGCACTGGACGGAATTCGCTAAAAATTTTGATCTAAATAATTTTAAATTAACTTACGTCGGCCTTGGCGGAGGTGGAGCGGCCTTAGGTCTTCTTGTCGGGAATTGGCCAGACATCTTTTTTCTGACTGTTTCCGTTGTTCCAGTCGGAGGCTGGGGAGGAGTTATTACGATCGGTGGCTCTATTGTTGTCGTATCTTCTAGATTTTGAATCTCTTGAAGATTTAAAGACCTTGGGGTGAATGTTGGCTTAGGGATAAATACTTGAGGAGGAGGTCTTTGCTTTTCATCTCGATTTCCATAAGGTTTAATCCTTATTATGACAGGTCTGGCCACATGGATGGAAGTCTCTGGTAGTCGACCTTGAGGTCGGGATGGAGTGAATTGTTTAATGGGCGGAGGAATTAAACCGGGCGTGGGTCGGGTGGGGGCCACGTTTAATGGGTCATCGGTGATTACCACAAACACTGACGGTATCTTGTAATCTTCGTCGTCTAAGAAATTCCCAATTAATGTTTCGGATTAATGACCTACTTTTGTCAATCGCTTCAATATCGTTGGTATCAATAACAAAATTACTTGGAAATACGGTGGGTCGAGATGTTGTGGTCAGCAGATTCACCGGGTCAGTCTTCCCCACAATCAGATTCCCCCCTCCCGAGAACTCTTCATCTGGATCAATAGGAGGTAAGGGAGGGGTGGTGGGTGTGGTAGGGGGAGACAATCGAGTCACATCTGATTTTATGATCTTTGTCGTCCTCCCTTGGACCTCTGGATTCCAGCTCGGAGCTGCTCGGGCGATTCTGAAAATATTCCAATCATCGTTTCATTGCACTCACCCCATGTCAAACTCTCGCCTGGCGCAGAATATGTTCACAGGCCACAGCATCAATGCCAATAATAACCCCCGCATTTCATTTGGCCTCTTCTGAAACACAAACTTGGAAGAATAAACAATAAATCGAAATCGTACGGCTAGAATAAACTTGGAACCACTAATTTATTCGAATTTCGTGAATTTACAAATATTGGAAACCAAGGCGGGTATAACTGGTCTTTTGTTGGGTTCAAGCGAGGTCATTCACAGGAGTACTTGAGTTGGGTTTAGCGTCTCTAAACGTGTTATAATTACTCCGACTTCAGGAACAATATGGAAGCGCAAGAAACGTAAAGAAGAGGGAGAAAACGGTCCATTACCGTATCCTGTCTGTTGAAGTTATACCTAGCTTATCTTATTGATCAGTCCTCGGTACAAGGAATAACTTTATGTATAATAATATAATACTCAATGTGATTGATAAAAATAAATGTCCGGGAACAATATAAGTTGAGATTCAGATGCCAGCTTCCATTCGAGGTATTAGTCTTCTGTGTATCACGTCCCTTTTCTCGGGCTGACTGTTAAATTCATCGCAGTATTCCAGAGAACTCACTTTCTAAAACACCGTATTTTTTTTAAAGTTACTTACCTTCAAGATCTCATGTAATTTTTCGGCAGCAGTAAAGTCATCGTTCATCTGACCTTCCACTTTAGGCCCTGAGGTCATAAGAATTCGTTGAGCAACTTGTTGCAGTTGTTCTTTGATGGGGGCAATCATAGATTGCATCACCTGGAGGACTATATTACACTACAATTACACCTTACCTCTTGTCCAAGGTCCGAAAGTGCTGTGGCAGCAGCGGCCATTGTTGTAATCGAGTTATTCGGATTCCTGAGAGCGTCCGAGAGCACCTTTACAATTCGAATACGAACATTTGTGGCAGTATATTGCCTAAATAACAGGTTCCATTATTATTAAAAAACTGATGACTTACTTATAAATCGTGGCCAATAACTTGGAACTGAAACTCCTTAGAACCCAATGATTATCTCTTTCCGTGGGACATAGAGTTTTGCTCAGAATACAGGTGAGAATGGAAGGCAAGATTTCATGTAACTAAGTTTACAGTAGTCGTCTTCAAGTACAAAACCTACCACTCCTTCTAGATTGACAGTCTTGTTGTTTGCCAAAGATTGTAAAACTCGCATATGATAAATCAAGAAGGCCAGATTCCTCATGGCCACATTACATCGGACACCTTCGGCAATGGCCAATGAAAACCTTGGTAACAAAAGCTGTATTCCACAGTCGGTTTGTATCACACTGAGGGCCTCTTTCCTCTTGTTGTCATCTGTTCCCATCGCTGCTTCCATAACTTCCTTAAAGAAGATTTGCTGTTCCAGAGAGATTGGATGTGTGGATGTGGTCTTTATTTGTACTTGAGTTATTTTCCTAACATCTTTTCCAAGTTGTTTTATTAAGGGGGGACCATCTTCTATCGACGTCGAGGGAAGATTCTGAACCGGCATTAATTTGGGTTTCTCGGGCTGAGGATTCTCGGGTATGGCTGGCTGTTCACCGTCAATTACCAACCAATGCGCTAAAAAGTGGTTCGATAAATTGTTAATGTTAAACTTTATTACCTAAAATTAACAGCAATCAAATGACTAATTAGTTACCTTTCAAGGATGGAGCAAGAGGTAGCCGAGGGAGAGGAGCCTGAATAAAGCTCTGGAGATCTACTTCATGATCCTCTTTGACAAACATATCACGGACAAGATTACCCGCATATTTGAAGCTAGGTTGGGTGCCGGTTTCAAATCCAAAAGGCGGCTAAACATCAATAAAAAAGCATTTCCAAGACTTACCGTTATCCCTTTTAACCGAATTGCACAGTCGAGATCCTCCGGGGTTAATTGTTTTCTTCTGCCCAACCGTTGAAACCGCGATGCAACGACCAGGACTTCTCTCAATGCATCATTTACAGTCTTGGCCACACGTGCGGCCTTCGGTCCATGGAAATCTTTTGAATTAACAGTGTCTGCAACCACCTGAACAAAGCTGGCATCGATTCCCACGGCATTCGATCTGGCCGGGTTCATTAAACCTTCAGGAAACTAAATTTTATATTTTTTACCTCTTAAGGTTTAAAAAACAATTAAATCCCCCTCCAAAGATAAAAAAGATCTTCAACTTATACTGAAACACCAAAAAAAAAATCAAAATAAATTTTATTACGGCAAATAACCCAAATAAATTAGTCTTTGATAAATTATTCCTTCTTAGAGAGCTTCTCATATAACTTTTTGACCTCTTTTTTCAAGGCAGGGACCACAATCTCCCCATTCTCGGTCAAATATTGAGAGATTGACTTTGTAACTTCAGCTGAACCCGAAAGATTCCCCTGGTGGAAGGTCACGGTGAGCGTGTACTTGTCGTCGTATCTGTGCATCTCACTGGCAAAACACCAAGTTCTGTTCCCAGCCTTCTGCTTCTCAATACCTTGATAAAAAATATTCTTCTCGATGTACATAATGTAGATTTGAAGGATCGAAATCATAACAAAATAAGCGATGGAACAGAAGGCGCACACCTAAAACAGTAAATTATGAAAAATCCAAATATATGTTCAATTCTTTGTGAATATTATACTTACATGAGCAGAAGCCGGATAAGGAAATTTGTAATCAAACAGCAAGCCCGCACCAGCAAAGGAAACAGCAATGAAAGATATCAAAAGTCGGATGTCCATCAACGTATGTTTCTCTTTCCAGACATACTCTTGATTGATGACCTTCCTGATGGAGTCATCGATCGTATACTTTACAGTATTTCCATCCCATTTGTTGATTATGGCCGGAACTTCTACCTAAACCCACGTGTACCAAACAAAATTAACTTACATTCCCGTCCTTTGCTTGGTTGTCAGCCATTGATTTCGACAAAGATCCTAAATTAAGAAGGTGAAGGCAAATTGAATTAATATTGTATACTCGCTTTCAAAAACAATAATGTCTTCTTGTGATGTGTACAAAAATAATAAATTTGTCGGCTGGCCAATAAAAATTTTTCTCGCGAGAAAATATTTTCCAAAACTTCTTTTTTTGGTACCGACACGAAAACATTTCACGGCAGATAAAATGGCCGCTTCGATACCACCTCGCTCACTCGGCTCGTCTGTTCATTCGTTGAGTTTCGTCGGAAGGGCTGGTCGCGTATCGATTTGTTCCTAGTGGTTGGTAATTTTTTGATGTGATGAATAATATGGTTTCGAATGTGTCCCTAGAAAGATGTTTTTGGTTGATTCGCAGTGGTTGCACCTATATGACTGGTGGAAGGCCTCAATGGCCAGGAATTTAGTTTCTTTGCAGGTTTATCCACAATTTGGTTTTCCGTTTATTGGACCGAATTTTGATGTGGATGGATAAGATAATGGTCCGAGTGCCCGTTTGAGGAGTCTACCATAGTATAGCCATGTCCCTGAACCTGAGAGATGTCGATGCTTTATTTGTTTAGCGGGGTCGAATAGGCGAGAGGATGCTTGAGAATCATTCCAAGCTGGGGAACTCACCAACTAACGTGTTATCCCTCGCAATCGCCGTATGAGAGTTGTCACGAAGAGATATCACATCGGAGCATTGCACGATTGTCTCTCCGTGAGCTTTATACCCCCGTCTTCCGACTCTTTCTTCGGCATCATTTCCGATCTTGTCCATTTGGCTGAAGATTCGAATAGATCAGCCTTATAGAGCGTGCAACTTGTCGTGTGTTTAACATCAACGAAGAACATATGTCAAGAGGCTCGTTGTAATATACCACCTTCTACTTTTAGGAGATCATGGCTGCTAACAAGGTCGAAATGTCTTTGGGTAAGGATTTTTATAAAAACACATTTAATTATTATGTGCTTTGTTTTCAGACGACATTATCAAGGGTTCTCGTAAGGACAAGAAGGGGAATGGCCCCGCCAAAAGAACAGGAGGACCAAGAAAAGGGCCAATCAAGAAGGTTAGTTTAACCCGATTCTTATGTAATAATGTAATTTTTTTACAGAAGGGTTTCAAGCCAAAGGGAAACAACACAGATACAAAAGTGACACCTGCTACAAAGAAATTGGTAAATGCACTCGTAAAGGTATGCATTTACTGCATCATTTCGAATTTAGGTTTGGGTTGAAAAATAATTGGAGTTAATTTTAGAAAGCTTTGGCCAAGCGCGGAATCAGAAATGCCGATCAGAGCCCCAGAAAGACTTTTGTTCGAAAAGTGAATCCTAGATCCAGAGTAATCAAAAAGAGAACTGGTGGAGGTCAAACTGAGACCGTTGTTATCAGAAAGATTCAACGCCCAGTCCAGAAACCCCGAGTGATCAGAGAAGTCATTGTCGAGGAGCCCAGAAGACGTTTTGTTCGCCCTACTCAGCGAGTTATTGAACAACGACCCCGTCAGAAGATCGTTTATGTACAAAAACAACAACGCCCTCAGCGACGTCGATTCAATAACTCGAGAAGAAGAAACGACCCCTTCTATGAGCCTGCCAATTACCTCCAACGGATCTGATTGTTTTTTTACATCTTATCTCTTCATCTTTTGTTCATAAAGTATAAATACGTCATCATTAAAGATTTATAATCACAGGATATTGGTTTGCTCCTATACGTTTTGGGGAAATGGGTATAGTTTGTGGTTCAAGGGATAATTGTATTTCTTTAGTCACAAGATGGGCGAGAGTTATGACGAGGTTCAGCAATACTTCAGTCGATTGTTACAAGATTCGATTGATGGAAGGCAGAAATCGACTGGGCTGGCTGCAATTGAAACATTGATGATGCGTTTGGGGAAGTCCAAAGGTACCTGTGAATTGTTTCAATATTTGAGTTTCTACGTTAATTGAATAACAGAAAATCGATAAACGAACGGGCATGTAAACTAATATAACGCACGTTTCTTTAGCGACGACGGTGAGAGGACTAACGGAGGACCTTGACAATGCGGTCAATGCAATGTTGGACACGGATTACAGTGCGGCGTCAATCCAAAGTGCTTCGGAATTGTTCTTGAGGTTTATTTCTCTAATAAGTGTGGAGCAACTGGATGATCCTAACTTTGCCAAACTGATGAAAACGTACAAGGAAAGGGGGGCTCTCTTCATCAAACGCATCTCCATGTCTCGGCAGATGATTGCAGAGTTTTCTGTCCGATTCATCCAGCATAATGTAGTAAGTGCTGTTTCACTATTATACGTCCTAAACTTAGAAAGTGCTGGTTCATTCGTTCAGTCAAGTCGTTCTCGGAGCTTTATTAGCCGCCAAAAGAAGTGGAAATGACTTCCAAGTTTTTGTTACGGAAAGTCAACCAGATGCATCTGGAAAGAAAATGATTCAAGAACTCAATAAAGCAGACATTGATGCCACATTGGTGTTGGACAGTGCTACCGGATATCTGATGGAGAGGATTGACCTCGTTTTATTGGGCGCTGAGGGAGTCATGGAGACTGGGGGTATCATTAATAAGGTAGGTTCTTGGTTTCAATGTTTTTAGTGCCTAATCCTTGATTATTAATGTATAATATTTATAGATTGGATCTCTGGGCATTTCTATCTGTGCGAATACCATGAATAAACCAGTCTATGTTCTGGCTGAGAGTATCAAGTTTGTAAAGGAGTACCCTCTCAATCAGAGTGATATCCCCAACAAATTCAAATACCGATCCTCGACCCTCAAGAACGGTCCTCAACAACTTAAACACGAACATCCGCTAACCGATTACACACCTCCTGAGTATATTCATCTCCTGGTTACTGATCTCGGAATATTCACACCTGCTGCAGTCGGCGATGAATTGATCAAGTTGTACACGTAGCCCAGTTTAATTGTCATTGTTTATTTATAAATTGTTAAGATTGGCTTACATACGTGATTTTTGGATTGGTTTAGTACCATAATGTATTCCTTAGTGATGACAAGTTTGTATCTTCTGCATTTTTTTGATTGTAGTGTTGCATTTAGTAAAACCTCAGGAAGCATTTATGGTAAGTAGAATTTTTGACTATTTGTAAATGCAATCTTTAGGATGCGTACAATGAAGACTCAAACTTTACAAACGATAATTCGGTAACGGAAACATCCGAAGATTTAAATGAAGATACCGAAGAAAGTAATCAGAGTTCTGTGGAACCGAGACAACTCAGAAGTCGCAGAAATCGAGATGAAAGTGTGGAACCCAAGAAAAGAAGGATCGAAAGGCCAGGGATGGTAGGGATACATAAATTTTGATCTGTCGGGAATCGTTATTTTTGCCGTCATGTAATTCTTTTAGAATCATGGAGAAAGTACTTCCAATGACTCCCGTGAAGGGTCTTGCGAGCAATCAGTGTGTTCATTGGACGCAGAATGCAGTGTCCAATTGTCCCCAAACTGCACAAATATCATCCCATCTGATGACAAAGTCTCGGTCACTTATTTTCATCTCAACAGTACTGAACATATTTGTTATCAATGCTATGAGGAAATGGCCAGAACAGGAAGGAAAGAAAATCTAAAATACATTGAATGGAAGAACATGTGGCTGACTGAGAGTAGATGTTCTCCATCACTAAGACTTTTTGCCATGGATTGTCTTCTAAAATACTGGTTGCAGTGCAGGAAATGTGGAAAGTTTAGGAGAGTTAAACATGATGTAACAGACTGGGAAGTTGCAAAGATTGAAGCCTTTGAATGTAACCAAGTAGATGACATCAGTGGAAAGGCAGATTTGTGCAAAGTGGCGGAGAGTGAGGTACAGTGAATTTTATTTTAATAGTTTTGGTTTAGAAAGTAAAAGCGGCTAAAGAATTGGAGTGGATTCAATCAGCTAGTGCCCCAACTTTCCTCCACAATTCCCCGGCTCTTCAATATCTTCGAGAAGAATATTATTGCGATGAAGTGGGGATGAGTCCCTCTCGAGCCAAGGATGCCAAACCTCCCAAGCCTCGGGCATCTTTTATGTTCCCCTTCAACATCCCCAATGCTGGATCTGTGGCTTTTTGTGTACGTCCAGATGGCATGGAATTTGATGAATTGGAAAGATTTCCCGAGTTCTCAATTGAATGTATGCCTTACCTGGCGTTACGAAACTTGGTGGTATCTTTGTGGGCTTTAAATCCATTTGTAAGTTGTTTTTTATTCTAATTGTTTTTAAATTATAGGAGTTGTTGACCTACGAGAAGTGTTTGCATCATCTTGTTTGTCGTGGATTGGCCCGAGTTTGGTACTCAGTACAATTAAAGAAAGTATTCAACTATCTATGCATTAAGAACATGATCAATTATGGTATCCTTACCTTGCCAAAGCGTAAGATCCTTGACGATTACGTAACTCGACCCCTTAATGTCATCATTATTGGTGCAGGCATTAGTGGATTGACAACGGCCAGACAGTTAACTCGAAATGGAGCCAATTGTACAGTACTTGAAGCCATGAATAGGTTAGGAGGAAGGATGTATGATGACTATTCTTTGGGAGTAGCTGTTGGATGTGGAGCTCAGTTAATCACCGGGATCACAAACAGTCCCATTGTTTTGTTATGCGAACAAAGTGGCGTCAAATATAAGTGAGTGCATTGACCAGTTTTGTCATTTCGAAATTAGGTCATTGACAGATGAGTGCCCATTGGTTGATGCCGGAACAGGCAGCACGGTGAATCCGAGTGCCGATCGAATTGTGGATGAGCACTTTAATTGTATCCTTGATGCCATTGGAGAATGGCGAAAACTGACAAGAAAGACGGACACCAGTCTGGCCGATCGTGTCGACACCTTTCATCAGAAATTCCTTTCGGCTCTTCCCTTCGAATGGTCATCGGAATACGATCGTCTTTTGCAGTGGCAGATTGGAAATGTGGAATTCTCCTGCGGGGCCGCTTTGTCCAAGGTCTCCGCTAGAAATTGGGATCAAAATGAAGCTGTGGGGCAATTTGCTGGGGACCACGCCCTTTTGAATGAAGGATCCAAGAAGTTTATCGCTGAATTGGCAGACGGACTGGACGTTAGGCTTGGCCATAGAGTCGTAAAAATCGATTACACTAAACGACAAGCTGCAGCGCTGTTAGAAGATGGAAAGGAACTGCGGGCAGATAAAGTAGTTGTATGTTTGCCTTTGGCTGTTTATCAGCAAAACTCCGTCAAATTCCAACCATCCTTGCCTCAAGAAAAATTGGGGTGTCTTAAAAAGTTGGGCGCTGGTTTGATCGAAAAGGTTGCCGTCAGATTTCCTACCAGATTCTGGAAAGGACTTTTGAAGAAGGATGGAACTCTCGATTATTTTGGAAATGTCCCTAAGGGCATAAAATACAGGGGAATGTTCAACATGTTCTACGACTTTTCATCGAAGGTAAAAGTTGAAATTACGGTGGGATAGGTTGCTTATCTTGATATTTAATTTGAAGAAATATTGTTTCAGGTGGGAAATGAAGACTGTTATGTACTGATGTCCTATGTTTGCGGAGATTCCGTGGATATTGTAAACAAAAATTCAGATGAAGAAGTTGTGGACATCTTCGTAGGTGCCTTGCAATCATTATTTCCAAATGAAGTAAGTGGTTATTTGTGCGTTTGTAATTGTCATTTTCAGGATATCCCCGAACCAATGGGCCATGTTGTAACTCATTGGGGCAAAGATCCAAATATTGGAATGTCGTATAGCTATGTAAAAGTAAACGGATCAGGAGAAGATTATGACCTCATGGCTGCTCCAATCGGCAAGAAACTTTACTTTGCGGGCGAATGCACCAACCGATTCTTTCCCCAGACAATGACTGGTGCTTATGTTTCCGGCCTTCGTGAAGCCAGCCGAATCCTAGAGCATTGGATCTCTGAGAATTCCAGATCTCATTAATTTATTTATTGTACATAATTTCCAATTTTTTAGCTTTTTTATTTTGTGTTTTGCTAATTCTTGTCTCACAACTATTGTAAATATGTCCCAATAATTTTCTCCAATTAGTTCCTATCATTCAAGACGTGATTTCCCACAAGATTTCGACTACATTATTTGGTGTTAATGTTTATTTTACCCTCATCTCTTCTCAGGACTCATAATTTTTTAATAAATAAACTTTTTAAAGATTTTAATTTGAATTTGAAAATTTGTCGATCTCAACGTACCTTTCGATTTTCTGAATCAGTCGAATATCATCTTTGGTGATATTAAAGATGTTGAAGTTGAAGTGTAAAGCGCAGCATTATGAATGGGGAAAGCGTGGTCGTGAAAGTGAAGTTGCGAAATTTGTGAATGATTCTGTTGATCCCAAGGAACATTATGCCGAATTGTGGATGGGAACCCATCCAAACGGACCCAGTCAATTGGAAGATGGCACTTCTTTGGCCGAGTATTTGACAAGGAATCCCAAAGCACTGGGAGATCATGAGAAAGGAGAGCTTCAGTTCTTGTTTAAGGTCCTTTCTGTGAATACCGCTCTCTCTGTTCAGAGTCATCCAACTAATGTAAGACGAAACAAATTATTTTTTGAGTCACTATTTACTAGCTAATTATTAATTATGACTTATTTTTTAGGAGCAAGCACAGATCCTCCACGAAAATGACCCCAAGAATTATCCGGATCCCCGTCATAAGCCCGAAATGGCTATTGCTCTTGGCGACTTTGAACTTCTTTGTGGATTCAGAGAGAACGCAGACCTTCTGGCCCATATTAAAAATTACATTGAAGTAGTGTCCCTCTTTGATGAACGACTTTTGAGTGATTTTACTCACGAAAGTAGAGACAAACAAAAGGAAACTCTGCAACAAATATTTACTGCCATTTGGAAGAGCCCTAAGGAACAGATTACTCAAGTCGTGGGGGAGATTGTGAACAGACTCAAAGGACGTATGTAATCGTATAGAGTTTGTATTTCAAAATATTACACGCCAATTTGTCTGCACACAAAATATGGAAAAAATCGTCAAAATTGGGTTTATGTCGGTATCAAAATTTTCTGCCGGTCAATCCCCTTGATTTTAGAATATTTTATACTTTGAAGTGTGGGCTTTCAGGATCCGTCCAATTTTTCGAAATCATTCTCGTTTAAATTTTGAGGAAATTTCGAATTTATGTTTTAGTTCATCAGAAGACCGAATTGGACAATCTGTTTATCAGATTGGACAGTCAATATCCAGGTGGTGATGTGGGAGTTCTGGCCCCTATTTTCTTGAATTATTTCACTTTAAAAGAAGGCGAATCCACGTTCCTGGGACCCAATGAACCTCACGCTTATTTATATGGAAGTAAGTCTTAGTTCATAATTTTGGTAAAGATTAATGTAATCCGAATTAAAATTTTTTTAGATTGTATTGAGTGTATGGCATGTTCAGATAATACCATTCGAGCTGGTCTCACCCCCAAATTCAAAGATGTGGAGACTTTAACCAAGTCCCTCACCTACAAGATGACTTCGCCTCCTTATTTCCATGCCAAGGAGGTTGCTGCTGGAGTTCTTGAGTATTCCCCACCTGTTCCGGAGTTTGCTGTGCAAAAGATAGTCGTAAGTTTACTTTACATATCATTTATTTTTTTATTCAGAGCTCAGCCAAAGTTGTCCCTCATGTCGGTGGATCCAGCATCATTGTAATTGTAAGAGGCGAGACAACTCTCACTTCCGGTGACAAGTCGCTCTCTCTAAAGGCTGGCCAGATTGGATTCATCTCAGCCGAACTCAAGGATATTACAGCATCCTCATCGACAGAGCTGCTGGCGTTTAGAGCGTTCACACCACTTTCAGATTAGAAATAGAGCTTTCGAACTGGGCTTCAATCTATTGTCCATCTAGATGACTAATTTTGTTATAAGTAATGGTTTATCAGATGAACCCAAATAAACATGTAATGGCTGTTGTTATCAATGAAGCATTTCTTATCTTCTTCTTTATTTTTGGGCTTCTTCATTTCTTAATTTCTGAGACATTTTGATTTCCTCGAAAAGATGAGAATTCTAATATTTTTGGGACTTATTTTTGCTGTAAATTCTATCCATCAAGTCAAAATACAAAGGAAATCTTCCCTTCGGCATCGATTAATGGCCTCAGGGAAATGGAAAGACTACAGGAAATTGAGACAACAGATGGAAATGGATCCCCCAGATCCATTTATCCAACCGGTTATCGACTTGGATGACATGATCTATTTGGCGAAGGTAGATGAGCTTAAAGAGGTTAAATATTGTTAAATACATTGTTTTAGATAAGCATCGGGACTCCACCGCAGGAATTTGAGGTTGTTTTAGACACGGGAAGTGCGAATCTTTGGGTTCCCGACAGTTCTTGTCATCCCCTTGAGCCTCCAAAAATAGATACGAGCGTCTTTGGAACATCTCAAGATTTTCCAGATTACTGTAAGGATCTCTCTAAAGAAGCGTGTCCTTTGGTTTGTGGAGAATCTTACTGTGATGACATTATAAGTCGTAAAATTAATATGGAAATGTCACAACTTTTGAGGGATCATGGCGCGGTCCAGTAAGTCAACAAAAATTTAAAAGTATTTGAATTAAAGGGTTGATCCCTGCGCAAAGAAACATCGCTTTGACAGTGGGGATTCGAATACTTATAAGAAAAATGGGACCGATTGGAAGATTTCTTATGGAACTGGAAGTGCACAGGGATTCTTTGGGGCTGACAAAGTCTGCGTGAGTATATCATTACTTTGTCACATTAGTATGTAGTATCTTTAGTTCGCCCCTACCAGTCTCTGTATCACCGCCCAAACTTTTGGCCAAGCCTCTTCTTTGGCCCCATTTTTCGCGGATCAGCCAATTGATGGGATCCTTGGCCTGGCCTTTCCTTCCATTGCTGTGGGCCACGTAACTCCTCCATTCATCAGTGCGGTGGAACAAAATTTGGTAAATATTAAGTTGGCCAAAAAAGTTTTTTTAATTTTTGACGATGTTTTATTTGTGCCAAAATTTTTTCGAGATTGACAAACAATAACTGATATATCCATGCTTAGTAATCGTCATATAGTCCCTACATTACCAATGCAGATCGACGCTTCCAACAGGCATACCAAAGGAGTTAGGCCTAAAAGATTTTTTGGATGTTCAAATATATTAAAGTTTCTGCCCTGAAGACAGTGCGCCAGCTTATGGGACTGATGATTGTCACACTCATCAATTCTAAAGCTGTAAAACTATTGGGGAATTGGATTCTATTCGGAATGTTCGGCAACTTTTCACCAACATCTTTGTGTCGTATGGCTTAGCGCGTCGTCGCGGTATCCCAAATGATGTTTTTCGTTTCACCCACTGCCGGAAGCTGGCCAAAATAGCAGGTACAAACACCCTTCGTAGCTGTATTACCGTTTTGTAATAACGGCTAGAGCGTAGGCCTTTGACAATTCCAAGAGGGGCTTAAAAATACCTCCTGGAGATGGGTCGTTGCTTGCATCAGAACTTCAGAATCCTGTACGTAAAATCATTGGCTCTTTTGTGCGTGATTATGACACAGGGCATAAACGAGCACTAGTTAGGTTGCAGATACATATGTTTAACTAAAAGGCAGAAATTTTGTCATATGGACTCCCTGTTGTAAACTTTTCAGGCCCTAATGATAAATTTGATAATATCTTCATACTATGCCCAAAAGATGGAAATTTTTTTTGCGTTGTACGATACCAGTAAAGCTCATCTGGCAGTACATGTGTATTTATTCACACAAGCTGCAATAACTTTTCTTAACTGTTTTCAAAATGGTTTCCCTGTCTGATTATAAATTAAAGTCATATTTGCCGTTACTGAGCTTTTCGCCCTAACACACTGCTGTGGCGATGTTGAGGCTTTATACACTGCTTAGTTGGGCTATAGAATCGGTGGGTTTCAAACCCCTTTAAGAGCTATAAAAGGGGCCACCTCAAAATACGACTTTTTTCAACATGCTGCTATAAGATCATAACGAAGGCTATGATCTGGTTGTCTCTCTACTTGACAGTACTCACGCTGTACTACAAGTTACATACTGTTATTCTTGCTAAACTGTCCCAAAAGGACCGTGGTGATTCAGAAAAAAAATTTAAAAAACTTTCTGGCCAACCTAATACATGTATAATATCTTTTATTATCTATATACTTTATATTATACTTTGTTGTACTGATTTTACATTTCCAATTTTTTATGTGGAACATCCTGTCTTTACGGTGATCATGGATCATTCCGGACCCGCAGAAAAGGATGACGGTGGGTGGTTTACTTACGGTGGATTTGATGAGGAGCACTGTGAGAATGATATCTTCTGGATGCCTTTGACTCAGCCCGCCACTTTCTGGCAATTCGAAATTCAAGGGTAGGATAATTCATTTTCATTTGTTATCCATAGACCAAACAAAATTTTTATTTCGAATCTCAAAGATTTGTTCCAACTACTTTCAGCGCAAGAGTTGACGATCTGGAAATTTTAGAGGTGTCCCACGCCATTTCTGACACAGGAACAAGCTTGATCTCAGGTCCACCAGAAATTATCAGCAAAATTGCGGAGAAGGTAGGGGCTTGGTATGAAGAAGAAGAAGGCAGTTACTTCCTCGATTGCAAGGCCAAACCCCCTCCGGTCGCATTGAAAGTCGGTGAAAACGAGCTCCTTATCCACTCCAGAGATTACATTCTCCCTGTCGCTGAAAACAAATGTCAATTTGGATTCTTTGTCTTCAACACCGGTCCTTCCGGTCCTCAATGGATTCTCGGTGATCCCTTTTTGAGGTCTTACTGTAACATCCATGACGTCAAAAATAAGAGAATCGGATTTGCAAAACCTAAATTTTCGGAATTTACGTGAAAAGAATTTGTCATCCGGATATAAATAAACGTCTTAAATATAAACTTCCCTTTATTTCCATCACTTTAAAATTGTTTGACTTGAGGTTTGGTCGATTCTCTTTTCCAAATATGGCCACCGAAGCGTCAACGACCTTCGACTCGAAGACCAGCGAGGCCACTAAAGTCTCTTGCCAAAAGGAAATCGAGGCCGAATCCGTCAATGATTTCATCCAGACCATGACCTCAGGCGGAAGAGCTCAAGTTGTCGCCGAGCATGACAAGATCAAAAAGAAAGAACGCCATGTTTTCAACTTCATGAACAATCTTGATGTATATAGGTCATTTCGGATATTATTTTTAATTTCAGAAAAACCGTTTCTCGAATATCCTGTTGTTCAACGAAGGCGCTGTCAAATTGAAGTCCCAATCGGTCAATGAGACAGACTATATCCACGCCACCATCATCAAATCCCATTACGGGAACTACATCTTGGCCCAAGCTCCTCGCTCCGATACGATTAATGAATGGTACCGGATGATCTGGCAGTATCGAGTTCAAGCAATCGTATGTCTGTTACCGTTGACGGATCCCGAAGAGTGCTACAAGTACTTTGAATTGAAGGCTGGCAAGAAAGTCAAGGTCAGTTTGGAATCATTTTGTAATTATATTCTGAAAATTGTAATTGTTCCTTTTCAGAAGGGTAAGTTCACGGCCAAAACTTTTGCAGTCCGTCAAGAAGGCCAATGTTTTATCTACGAAATCCGCTTTTCGAATAACAATCCAGGCCGAGGAGAAGAGAAAGAACGTGTTTTGTACGTGGTCCACTTCCCCAAATGGACGGTGAGACGACAAATCATGTGACCATTGTCTCTAAAATTTTATTTTAGGTCTCAAAGCCTCCAGATTCGAAGACTGTCATTCAGATTCTTCGAACGACTTGGGCTCTGGAACAATCGCAAAGATTAGGTCGAGATCAGGAGGGAATTGTCCTTGTTCATGGATGCAGTGGGGTCAGAAGAACTGGGACTTTGGTCATCTCGGCCATGTTATGTCGACAGATCAGAGAGAAGAAGAACATTTCCCTTTTGGCCGTTTGTGCCAAGGTTCGCAGACTGAGATATGGTGTTCTGCGAAATAAAATCATGTTCGCCTTGATTCTGGAGACGGTTCTTGCATTTGGCGCTGATCAGGGGCTCCTGGATAAAAGATCTCCGATTTATTCTGGTGCCATACAAGTAAGCGACTTTTTATGCGATTTAATAATTTTTTAGATGATATTTAAATATAATAAAAATAATTGTCATAAACTCCGTTTCAAAAGTATACCTACCCCCAGAAATTCAGCTATTCTTCATCCTGCATAATGCTGCGCGGATGACAGTGGTATCATTCGAAAGAGCGTTCCGGAAAACCTTACTTTAGACGCAATTCGATATTTAACTCCCTTAAAGTTTCTCGATGAAAATAAGCCTATTTCGACCTATTTTTGATATTATTTTGGAAGATCGGCGGTACCGTGCTCGGTCTTGGTTGTATATGGCCAAAGAATAGAAATACAGGTTCTCAGGCATGGTGATTCTGAATTTTCATATCAGAATTTGATAACATGATCCATATGACTACTTTTTTGAGACTAAAAATGTTACGGTAGGCCAATATGGAAGACAACATGCCCAACAAGTTCTCAAAAATGTCCCGGAATATGCTAATTTTGTTTCTACTGTTTTCAACAGACATACTCAAAAGATCTATGACGATTAACAACCAGAAATATTACACCCACCAAAAAATTTTTTGAAATTGCGATTCATCTCACGTATGAAATCAAAGATGCCTCTGCAGCAATATCTAAGGGTTTTGGCTTGCATCTAAAACAGTCCACTGCTGTCTACAATAAAACGAAAAACTTAAATAGTGTATAAAAGTTGCGTCTAAAGTAAGGTTTTCCAGAACGCTCTTTCGAATGATACCACTGTTATCCGCATTATCCAGGATGTATAATAGAATAGCTGAATTTCTGGGGGTAGGTATACTTTTAAAACGGAGTGTATTTTTTAGAAGATTAGGGCGTCCGTAAAAGATAGAAAGAAAGAAGTAGATGAGAATCAGAATACGGCCGAAACTCCTGGGGCCAACTGAACTGATCATAGTACCTCTGCCCAGCCGCGCAGTGCAATTGCAAGAGGGGCGTGTTCACTTGTGGCAAATAAACAGTATTTCCGGATTTTGTTATTTGTACGATTATATGCATTTTTTCAACAGCGATTTCGATAGTTCGCGGATTTGAATAAATCAGCATAAAAGGCCTCCTTATAAGGGCGACGGAGGTATAAGAGATCGTCAAGGCCATCGGCGAGAGGTGACGCGCACTTCACAAGGGCAGGAAACCAAAACAGTGAGTGCTTCTCGGGGGGAACAGGTAACCAGAAAACCCTTCCCGAGTTTCTGTTCCCTGATCTTCCCCGGACGTTTTTGAGCCCGCGTTCTTCCAATGACCTCGTGAACTCAAATTCTAAAAAATATTTTAACACGTGGTATTTATTGCGTTAATTGAATATCGACTATTCCAGGTGGTCATTTATGACTCACAAATAAGTCTAATTTCAATTTCTACGGCTACATCTACATCCATATATGATCGAGTTAAGGCCCCTCCAGATCACGGCCTTGGTTTTTGCAGTTCTTGCATTTTTCTTGACCTTTGCAGCGATCTTAACTCCGGCATGGCAGGTTGTTTATGCTCGAGAAATCCAGCAATGGATTCAAAGTGGATTGTGGCTGAATTGTCAAACAAGGAAAGTGACCTTATTTTAGACTGACTTGTTCGATTTAGGCCCTCAGGAATGTACACTTGTACGTACAGCTTCTCGGAACATGACTTTGACTTCTACACGAGTGCGGAGACCATCAATTTGAGGACCCCTCCTTTTTATTGTACGAATGTTTGATTTTATATCAATTTATATTAACTATTATGTAATATGACGTCATTTTTTAGCATGGCAGCGAAGTTTATTGGCCGTTTATTTGGTCGCGCAGTTCATCACTTTCCTCTCTTTTTCCTCGTTTTTCTGCTCTCTGAATCTCCAAACCAGGCAACTCAGTGCCATTTCTTTTGCTGGTCTCATCTCAATTACTTGTAAGTTTTTTAATTTCATCCAAGAACTTTTATCTAGTTCTAATCCATGCCGGTACCACCTTAGCATTCGCCGTGTTCACTCAAATGGTCGAATATCGTTTTTACCATGTCAGTGTGAGTGGAATATACGAGGTAAGTCCTTCCCTAAAATTATGACAGCTTTAAGAAACATTGGGGTTATTCTTTTTACATCGAGCTCTTCGTTATGTTTTTCCTCTTCCTTTCAATGTGTTTTGCCATCGCTTATCTGATCCAAGAAAGGATGAATAAAACCAACAACAACAACTACCGATTGGCTACGGCCAACACCGCCGATTTCTATGGTCTCGATCCCTATGAGACCCGATTAGCCATGCGCGAATTGCCAAATGTTCCAAAATACCGGTAAAGGACGACATATACATTTAAATAATCTCACAAGTCAGCAGTGTTATAATGTTAGACTTTATACAAATAATATATGTATATAAACGAGAGTGATATCGGATAGCGACAAAATAAATACGACCTAATCAGAGATTTAGAAAGAGCCATCCAGCACATTCTGTTGTTCCAGAATTTCCTCCGTGATTCCAATGGCGGCCAATTCACGTCTAACACGGTCCAGATACGTGGGATCGGGGTAGCCAAAGCTGAAATTGAATAAGAAATAACCACAAAAATGTAACAACTAATTAAAAACACCTACTTTGTTGGACCTCCAGATCTGCTGGTCTTGTGATGAACTCCATTCCAGGTAACAATATTCCTCTGCCCAGTTGTCACCGAATCCCCCACAGTAAATATAAGACGTCGATAGAATGCCAATTGAAGAAGTTCGACTATTTCATGGCCCTCGTCTGTATTCGGGAGATAACAAGTCCGACTAATACCATGATACGGTACTCCGGGACGGGGATGTACATTCTACAATATAATTATGCGTTAAAAACTTTTAGTTGTAAAACAATATTCTTATGATTTTTTAAAATTCTTAATTAAAATTGGCGTGTGAAAATTCAACGTCCTCTGGATTTTATGATGAACTTACACTTTGCACTCCATCTGGAAAGTAATACTTGATCCGAATGTATCCTCTCACATTGATCATCCCCTCCAAACGTCCTCTGCTGATGGTTTCGACTGTCATTCGACCATCGGCTGGCTGATTCCCATGCGTTAACATATACCATGTATTACAAGCCGGACATTGAGGTTTAGTGGAGAACCATTGCTAAACAATAATTTCTCAAAAAATTGGTACCCTAACCTACAATAATGCAATTCCTGTGGAAATAATGAGGACATCTGTTCAATTTCACAACTCCATTTGGCCTTCCGATATTTGATGGATCTCCATCACACATATCCAATAAACAAATAGGACATCCTTCAATTATATCCTCGTTCTGGGAGTTGGGAGTCTCACTAATCTCGGCCAATCTTTTTTCTCTCATCTCACTTAGTTGTTTTTGAGTTTGATAAGTGTAAAACATTGAGAATGGAGAAGTCATATCAATTTGTGAGCTAGCTATCGCTTGTGAAGGTTGATTTGAGGACTGAGTAATTACATTTGAGGAAGAAGGAGAAGCAACAGAAATATCAACATCTTCACTCTGGCTAAGCAGCTCTTCCACAGCCATTTGAACAAGACTATTGCGGATATGATCGATGAAATGAAGGGATCTGTCCACTATTACAATATTCTAAAGACAAAAATAGGAACTATAACAAAAAACTTACAGTAAGTGCTCCAAAGTCATGAATCCCTTCCAAAGCTTTCCTCAATGCGAATGTACACTCAGAAATCGACAATCTAAACCCTCCAGTCCCAATGGGAGGCATTACAAGACTGCTGGCTTGTAGGGAAATGGCACGGAGAATAATCTTGGAGAATACGTGATCCATTTTTGATTTGAAATGTCTCCTCAAAGGTGCAAATATGACATAATTACAATACAATTGAGAGGGAGCGGGAACGGATATTACAGTTGGGTCGGTTACGGGTCCATGATTTGAGGCTTCCGAATCCAACAACGCCTAAATCAAACAAAAATAAGTTCAATCTGCACAGGGGACGCTTAATGGCATATATATAATAGTCAAAAAAAGACTTATAATGACATGTATGTACATATAAGTAAAAAAAACTTATAATGACAGATAATGACTTATAAAAAATCATTTCATTATAAGACATTATCTCTTCTCATTCTGTTCTTATAAGAATTTTTACATGTCATTTAGTGTCCCCTATGTACGCTAATTACCTAAAAATAAAGAAAACTACCAAAAGATACCTTAAACGGAGCGCCGCATGTCCTATAAAGCACTTGTCCAATACCTCCACTCAATGAAAAAGCGGAATCACATGCTACAACATAAACTTCTTCTCTTCTGGTTAAAAGATTATCCTGTTCGAAGCCAAAAGTAACTCCTCGAAATTGCAGGTTCGGGAGTTGATTCATCACCTTTAATTCTGCAAAAAAACAAACACAAAACGTTACATCGACACAGGTAACACAAAAAAGGTGGAAGGAAATTGTTTATGACGGAATTCCGTCCAAACGAGGAAAATGTTTTTATCGGTTATATCGGAATGCCAGTCGGTTTTTGGCATTCGGCATAAAACAAATAAAAAAAACATTTGAACAAAAAACATTTGAATTAATTTCAGAATATTTGGGAATCACGGCTTGCCCAAATGGAGAAAAAAAACGCCCAATGAAAAATTAGCGACATTTTATACGATGAAATATTTCTAATGTTAGGAATGAGACCCAAACTGCCAATATTGACAGGAATTGGTAGAAAACCTGTTTTACATCAATGCTCACATATTATTACCACAAAAATATTATTCTTGAACATTAAATTTAATGAATTTTGGTAAATATGGGTACTGCAAGGATGTTGTGTTCCAAAGGATGTTGTAGATCAGATTTTGTTTCATAATTATAATACGCAATCTTCATCAACATCGGCGGTTTTGACTTACATACGAGCTAATACTCTACTTGTCGCGGGCCAAGGGGTAAATGTCATCACTTCGCCTCTGAAATCTTACAAACACTGTCAAAAAAACTGAAAAAATGCAGCAAGGGCGTGTGTTATTATCAGCACCTATCGTGATCTACTGTTTCGAAGCAAATCAAGCCTTACCACCCATCAAATTTTCTCGATATTGATGTATACGTCAACTGTATCAATGATCGGGGGTAACTCAATATTTTTGAACAATGCAATGCTAAAATTTGTCTTCTGACAAGACTACATAATAAATGCTATAGGCACCCAGCAATACTTTCCCGAAAGTTTATTTTACAAAAATTACAAAATTTGTAATTTTGAGATAAAGAAGCTAAATTTGAATTATATAGGCTTCGGACGGTTTTATTGAACGGTATATAAAGTTTTAAAAATCTAGAACCCTGAGCTTTTTTTGGCGAGTCACGTTACATATCCAAAATGATCAATATTCACTATATGTCATATTGTGTTAATATGAGCCAAATGAGCATTGATGAGCATCCTTTTATGTTTTTAGAACTGGGAAATTCTTAATCTACCTTCTTCTCCGCACTGTTTGTTTTTGTCATTTTTTGAAGCTGTAAAAAGTATAAAGCATAGAGGTAGACTTTCAAGAGTGTTAAACAACACAAAGAAGCTATGTGTCTCGCTATTTGCAGTGGGAAATGTTAAAGTGTATCAAAAAATGACCCAATTAAGATGAAACTTTTTCTGGAGAATCAACCACAGGGCCCTCATGGAACTAGTAGATCACATTTCGTTTATTACATCTGTTCGACCTTATACATGTTGTACAAGGTACATCAAAATTGCTGACTTTGAGGAGGTCATATTTCCCGATTCAGATATGGTAATGGTATGAGTGATAGCTTAAATACATTCAAAGAAAATTTTAATATACGTTTTTATTATGTGATAATAAGAACATTGTATGTTTTGAGCATCAAGTTTGAGGGGCAGTTCCCAAGAATTTTTCAAGTGTCGGACGCGAGCTGCGCAGGGCGTGAACGTTTTTTTCTCCGATTTAAGTCTATTTGGGCAAGCCGTGGAATTCCTTCTCAGGAAAATAAAACTTGTTATTGACTGTCTGTAAAGTAGCGGGGGTGCCAGGCCTTTTTTATAATTACTCTAATTGTAAGTAAATTTATGACGATATGACAAACAGCAACAAAAAAATTTAACAAAATTCAAACAATTATTAATTCCGCGTATTTCATTGGAAAGCAAAGTTGGAAGGGACGTCAGCAGAGTTGTTGAAGTTGTACCCACCCGATGAATTGAGCTGGCGGGACCTGAGGGCCTCCTTCTCTTGATGACATAACTGAATTAGATCCTTCAATTGAGTTTTCTTTTCTTCTGGGATAGCCAGGAGTTGATTGTAAAGGGGGGAATCTGTCGATTCGAGGTCTAAAAACAAAGAAATTAATAAAAAATAGAAAAGCGCATACACATAACCCACAAACTAGTAAACAGCTTCTCTATAAAAAGATTGGAGACTCAAAAAGCATCCTAAAACATTACACACCATTCATGACATCCATAAACAGAGTATGAACATTAATGACAGGGTTCTCTCCATCAAATGGAGTCTCAAACTCTTCCAATTCAGTAGCCTCTACAAAAGAATGTCTCTCTTCACTACATTCCGAGTCGGATACATCAGCAGCCATCTTCTTCTCCAAGGATAACATATATTCTTGTTCATTCTCATTGATATCATCATCTGAATCTTGAAGATCAGCATCTCTTTCTTCGTTCTCATCATCGTCCGAGTCATCATCATCAGAATCGTCATCTTCCGCTTCATGAATCAATTTCTTGCATTTTTGAATATCTTCAAATAACTTGATAATAACTTCCATCAACTTTTGAGGTTGCGTGTTAACAATGGATGGTCGAATCGTTGTATCCATCTTGAAGGCGAGGAAGAGAGCATAGAGAAGAACAGACCGATCGTGGATTCCGTTAAAGTCCGTAAAATGAGTGTAAACATATTCAAAGAACCAGTTGAAATTGTTGGCATGATGGGGTTCGTACTGGGAAATTAATTGAATAAACATCTGCTGATTGTAGTTCAAGGCCTCGATTAGGGTCTGCAAGAATAAAACACCTAACAAGAACCGAAGTTGAAAAATAATAATTTAACTCTTTCCAGACGAGTCTGCAGGTACACACTAGGTTTCAACGAACGGAGGTACCTTGCTGATTAACAATATTACAATAACTTCGCTAAATTCGGCTCGAGAGGACGAATATGACAAAAAAGTACCTTAACTTCTCCAATGTCATTTACACTTTTTTCGCTACAAATTTGGTCGGATAATATATTAAAAAAGTAATGTGATACCCCAGTTATTTTTCATTTAAGCCCACTCTTCTGCAGCGGAATCTTGCGCTGTCAGATTATTGTTCAGCTGCTTCGTTTATGTCCTTACCTGCCGACTCATATGGAAAATGTTAAAAAAGAAGCTGATCATCTGAGACTGAGATTCAGAAGATTGAAATGATATAATAAACCCAATTAGGCGAATTCCATGGTTAGAAGGGAAAATGTACTTACAACACAACACTGAGCATGGAGCTCTTCGAATTCAGTCTGTTCGGCCAGCAATCTCTTCATGACTAGAGCAATAATTTGGGGATAAACTTGATCGAGATGGCCTTTGTAGTGACTCAACAATATTTCCAACATTTTTACAGCGTACATGTGAATATCATCGCCACATTCCTCATCATTGAGTACCCTTTCTACCAATACTAGCATTCGAATTAATCTCTGAGGATCCGCCATGAATGCCGCAGGATCTTTGCTGACGAACTTGGCAAACGCAGGCATGGAATCTAAACGTACGTCAGCATTTATTTAAAACATAGTACCTGTGAAGAAAAGACTTCCTTCGGCTTCGAAAGCATCTAAAAGTTTGTCGTAGACGACCCACATCTGAGGTGAGATCCCATGAGTCAAGAGACAGTCGATTAAAGAAGCGGCCTCTTCAAAGAAATCGGCGGCAAATGCATCCAAAATCTCCGCTACAGTATTAGCCACAATTGGTTCAATCTTGACCAATGCATCCTGGTTACCGTGCACTAATTGAAGAATGGTTTCTAATGTGGCCAGTACACCCATTATGGTCATGCTATTCTCATTCAGCGCAGAGCCATCGTCAGCTTTGGCCAACTGATTGAAAACTTGCACCTAAACATAAAATGTTCACAACAAAAAAGATCTTACCAATTCATAGACAACAATCTCAGCAACGGGAATGACATCATCGGAATACGCTTCGATAAGAGTTTCAATAACAGCAGGTAAATCTTCGAGATTATGCTGAGCCAGTAATCTCAATATTTCTCTAAGGAGATCTCCAATTCGGGGTTTAACAAATGCGGCCACGTTGTCTGGCTGGTTACTAACAAGAGATTGTATGGCAATCGCGGCTTCAAACTTGACTGGAAGTTCCTCATTGACGTCCTTTAATCGTTGAGTGATGGTCTCTACCAAATCGGCCAAGAACATTCGATCTTTGAAAGGTGCTTCCGCCGCTTCCTTTATAACTGTTAAAGCACGAGCCCTGACAAATTTGGCTGCATGAGTAATTCGTGGTTTGACATTCTGGATGATTAGTTTCTCGACATCCTTCTTGTACCTTCTGTCTTCACAAAGAGTTGGGGCTAACGCAGCAATCACATGGAGGGATCCATCAAGATCATGAGGTCCACATTGTTCATTTTGAAGTTTAGCAATGACCTGGGTAAGAATGGGAAGAAGGATTCCTTGGCGCTTCGCTGCTGCATTCAAGAAACGAATGGCTGCAGAAGCCGGGGACCGAACTTCTTCGAAGCAATCTTGTTTCTCCCGGAGGTAAGACTCGGGGTCCTCCTCCCACAATTCTTGGTCAACATCCGTAAATTGCATCAAAGGGAAAAGGATGTCGCAGAAGATAACCTAAAAATAAAAAATAAAGAAAAATGGAGCACTTACATCCAAATGGGGCTTCACCAATTTCCAAATAGACCCATGGCTCAAGGCTTCCGCCACATGGCAGATACTCAAATACATCACTCGGTTGGTGACATATTCCTTTCGGATATACCTCTCCAATACCTTTAAAACACTTGTAACAACGGGAGCCAAGTAATTTTGCGTGTAATATTCTGCGAATTCTTTGTAAGAAGCTTCTACGTGACCTTTAGAGCCATATCTTTCGAATACCCGTTCGATAATCTTCAAAGCCCACTTCTTGCATTTCCACCAAATAGTCTCGTCACGGTCTTCATAATCAATTTGCTCGACTTCGGCCGGGATGTCTCTTTCAACAATTTTAACAAAAAGAGCCAACCAGTGGCCAAAAGACTCCGGGGTTAAGGCATCTGTGCTCAGGGAAAACTAAAGAAAAAATGACGTCAGCAAAATAAACCATACCTGAATAAAACAATAAAAGATCTTGAGCATTAACTTCTGCAAAACGTTGGCCTCCTGACTTTGATCATCAATTATAGCAGCAAACCGTGCATAAAAAACAGGTAAAAATCGCGCCATCGTCTCCAAGAAAGGTTTCTTATCTACTTGTCTCTTGTACTCGAAGATCTTGGCTAATCGATGTGTAATAAGCAGTCCGGTATACCAAGCGGCGCCTTCGTTAGAATTAAACAGTCTCATTAGCTCATCAACAATCCCTGGCCAAACTTCGGGGAAATCATGACGAAGAATAAATTGCATGCAAACGCATAGTTGAACTCTAAAGGAAGGAAATTATTTTTATAACAAAGACTTACTTTAAAGCCTCAGGGGCACTAACTATTTTTGCTACAATAACTTGTCGAATGGCCACCTTGTCTTGCTCAGCAATTGGTAACTTCTTGCCAACCTCATCAGCATCCAAAACCCACAACTCCCGTATATGATTCTTGAGGAAGATCCCTGAGGCCTGACGAACGGCTAGCTCAACAGTATCATCACTAACAATATCCAAAAGTAGGCTAGTAAATCCAATCATGGAACTATTCTGAAACGGTAATTTGCTCTCATTTCACTCGTTAATCTAAAGCAAAGCAAATATAAAACAAAAATTGTACCTGATTTAAAAAGTCTGTTGCTTCTTTTTGTCCGGTTGCGCTAGTGGTAGCCTTAAAGGCCTCAATAATAAGTTGTCGCTCCATTTTTAAAGAGCCTTATAACCTAAAAAAATCAAAATTAGGTTAAAAATACACGATTGACGCAAACGAAGCATTGAAATTCAAGTAAAAAAAAGGCTCCCTTGGTTGTTAGAGACTGTTGCTCGGTGTGATGGCAACCGGCCTAAGCCCCTCTATAGACGGCTCTAGGCTTATTGGGAAAAAAAGAATTCGCTGATTTTTTTAAAATAAAAGCAGACTTGTTTTCGCTGTGGGACCTTTTCAATACGTGCTTGCATATACGTAAGCTCATTAAGCGCATATAACATATGGATGGTGTGCGGTCGGACGTTCGGTCCAGCCAAAAATCCTCAATTATTGACTAAAATGGAGTAGCGCGCTAAGCGTAATATTGCGCAAACCTTTGGTCTCTCCCATATATTGTAGATTTGACTGAAATTGTCCATTTCAGCCATGGCTGAAGCTTCGGTCTGGATAGCGTGGCTGAGCGTCCTGGCCAAAAAAAATCAATTTTTTTGAAAATGATCTGTAGTGAGACATGTTTTCTAAATACGGTTTACTCACATGGTATTCGTGAAGCAGGAACCCGTGTAACAACATTGCAAATTACAGACATGTTCATGATTCCTGAAGGCACATGCAACTTTATATAAAAAATTATATTATATATCGCACAATTTCAATCAGAATTTAGCATCCTTCTGATGAATTCTTCCCGTTTCTTCCTTCGATCAATCTGCTTATGCATCTCCGTAACATGAGATCTTCTTGGTCTCTTCTTTACGAGCTTCACGGCAGCAGGATCGAGACCTCTGAAGTGGGTGACCTTCAAGGGAAGTTGTTCAACGCCCAATCCTTTTCTATCCCTTTTCAATATTGTCCTTATCGGATATCGTCTTCCCTCTCCTTCTTTTCCTAGACCCGATTCTTCAGTCCAACCTTTCTTTTTGAGTAATCCGTATCCGAAATTACTCATGGGAATATCGTAAGCAAATCCCTTATTCGGCCGTCGTTTCATGTTGACGAGATGAACAATCGACGTCTCATGAGCAGCCTCCGAATAGGTGATCTCACAAAGTTCGCAATAATACTTCTCGCTTGACGTTGAAGGCCCGGGATCCTGTAATTGAGGGTTTCTGAAAAAATTATTCATCACATATTTGTTTTTATGTCGTCGGTTCACCAAAGATACATAAAAACTACAAAAGCCCTATTTCAATGGCTCCTTCAAAGTGCAATGATTTCCAAAGGCCATAAAGAATCAGACCATCTCTAATTCTAATAACACGACTGATAAGAACATAGATCGATGGTTTCATCTCTATTGAATCACCAGGTTTCCGTTACCTGTAACTGTCTATGATGTCTGCTATTTCCGGTTTTCGTTTCTTTCTGGCCAAAGATATTGAATCAAGTTTCCCGCATTTATGACCAGGATCGGCCCCATTCTCCAATAGCAACTCAACCATTTCTGCATGACCTTCGGCAGCAGCAATCATCAGCGCTGACCAGTTGTGGCAGTCCTTACTGTTTGCATCGATTCCTTTTCCCAGATATTCATTGACTTTTTGAATTTCATTCTCATTTACAGCCTTCAGGAAGAGACGAACATCTCTATCAGAAAAGTTTACTACTCTCTCTTTATCAGCGGGCTTCTTGGTCACGTGTATTCTTCCAGAAATGCTTGTTTGATTTGAAGATTTAGAGCTTAGCGCTTGTCCAAGAGGGTTGTCTAAAAATAAAAAAATCAACAACTTGTTACACTATGTAACAGGTCAAATCCAAACCACAAAAAGAAACGTACTTGCACATGTCTCTCGAATCACACTCTCATAGAATGACCGGACTTCGTTTCCATCCAAATTAGATTCACTCTTGTACTCAATCGACTTCAGTTCTTCCTCATTAGACTTCACAAAATTAATTCTTTTATGACTAGGCTGTAAGTGCGCGAACATTTACCTATCCTTTTGTCCTCTAGCCGGCTGCAAAAGTTTTTTGTTTCGACCGATAAAAGATTTTGTGAAATATTTAATATGGTCCCAAAACGAATATTAGCATTATGGCATTCCGTTTAGGCTGTCAATAATTCACGAATTTCCAAATACTTGTCTGGTGCCAATGGCCAAGTGACGAGTTTTTAGCTTATTCACGTATTCTTCCTTCAGGGTTTCCTGGCCATAAAATAGGCCATAAATGGATCCAGGAATTAGTGCCATAGACAATATAGTAGATGGATTCAAAGATACCAAGGACTTTCAGCGATTCGTAGTCAAACAATTAGCAGAACAGAGGGATCTCCTTAGTCGTAGTGTTAGTCAGGTAAACCTTTATGTCATTGACTTTATTCCGTTTTTAGGATAATGGTCAAAAAGAATCATTTGGAGGTCTTCGATTTGCTTTGGACAGTCGAAAAGATGGTGGTAAGCTGTATGGATTTTGTTTGGGAAAAGAGGGAATGCTTCGAGGGAGTTAGGGATTAGGCAATGCAGCAGAAGAAACTTGTTTCTCTTAAATCAGCGTTTATATATATATATATATAAAGATTTTATATATAAAAAGTGGGGTGATTTAGGTCATTCTAATCATAAAGGACCTTGGGGATCTATTTGCATTGTTCAAATTCCTTCTCCTTTAAATTTCTCAGTACATTACACTGCTAATTTGAGAACATTCGTAGTCATTTTTAAAGACCTCTGGCGAATAATTTGACCATTTTTTGTTTTCTCCCATTACGAACTGTAATAGAGTTTCGGAAATTCCAATTTTTGAATGGTTCTTTCATCCTTGCGGGGCCGAATTAGAAGATGGACTAAATGATCCGCTCAAGTTCTCACAACCGACTTGATTCTACAGTAATAGATAAGATAAGGTTCTTACTGCTCATGTGAAATGCGCCGCGACCGTTACACTCAAATGTTCCGACCGTGTTTTGAGGCGCCGCCCCTCCGAAGATAGTGTGCTCGCTAGAATGTTTTTTCGCCGCTGTTTTTGGCGACCGAGTATATAAGTGGACTTGGGGACGATTGGAAGACGTTGAAGACAGTCTCTTTGTAGCCAACACCAAGATGACCTTGCTGGATCTGGGTGTCAAGGTTCAGGATATTCTATCCCAACATGGGGTCGTGGCCAAGGATGGCCATAAATTAACTAAGGAATTGATGGATCTGGTTGAATATTGGAATACGGGAAACAAGATGACTACTTTCTCTATTGATTGCAGTAAGTTTTCTTTGATTTCATGTTTATTATTTCTGCAATACGGTCGTTTTTTTTATTATTTATACTTTTTTGGTATTGTGATCATTTGTGTTTTATTACTCTTTTTATTACTTTGGTTGCGCAGACTGATGTAGAGGCATATTAATTAGAATTGAACTTTTATTGCAGGTTCAGAGGACTCCCGTGACTCTCTAGACGAACCAGATTATGTGGACGCGGGAACGCAGACCGAAGAACCAGGGCCTCAACCTACAGTTTCTCCCGCAGACGAAGATGAAAACTCTTCGGAAGTGTTGAAGAAACTCTTAAATGGAACGGAAAAACACAGGAATCTCGAGAAATTGGTCTCTCCTTCTAAAGCAGTCGAACTCAGAAGAAAATACGTCGAACACATCAGCAAAGTTAACCTAGATTGCCTTCCACACAGTAATTACAATTATGATCAGGTAAGATTTGGCGCATCGAATTCTTGGAGTGATCTCTAATCAGGAACCTATTGTAATTTAATGGTTGTAGTCTATCATTGAGTTTTCAGGTCTTAAATGCTTGTTGCGAAAATGTGATTGGCTTTATGCCAATTCCTTGCGGAGCTGTGGGTCCTCTGCTTTTGAATGGAGAACATATATATGTCCCAATGGCCACAACAGAAGGTGCTCTTCTGGCCAGTACTAATCGGGGATGTAGTGCGTTGGCATCTGGAGTGACTGCGTTTGTCGAAAAAGACAGCATGACAAGAGCTCCCGTCATCCAATTCGAGAGAGTTGAGCAGGCGTTGTAAGTTTTAAAAATCTTGACACATGGTCTCGCTCGACTTCCTCCAAATAATTAGCCCATTTTTTCAGCAAGTTCAAGGAATGGATTCTCGCCCCTCAGAATTATCAAATGATCAAGGAAGCCTTCCAATCCACCAGTCGGTTTGCTCGTTTGACTGAATTGAGCATAGATCTACAAGGAAATTATGTTCATCTACGATTTGCTGCTCAAACTGGTGACGCCATGGGGATGAACATGATCAGTAAAGCTGTGGAGGCGGCCATGAATACGATCGACAGAAATGTCCACAAGTTTAAATACATTTCGATTTCTGGCAATCAATGCGCCGACAAAAAAGCGGCTGCCATTAATTGGATAAAAGGAAGAGGAAAAACGGTTCATGCTGAGGCTAAACTCACGGCCAAAACAGTGAAAGATGTGTTGAAGACATCAGTGGATGAGATGGTTGATCTGGCCAAGGCAAAGCTATTAGTCGGAAGTTCTTCCGGAATCACTATTGGCGGATGGAATGCCCATGCAGCCAATGTTGTTGCCGCAATCTTTTTGGCCACCGGACAAGACGCAGCGCAAGTTGTGAGCTCGTCAATGTGCATCACCATGATGGAGAAGACTTCTGAAGGTGATCTTCATATCTCGTGCTCAATGAAATGTGTGGAAGTCGGCACTGTGGGAGGTGGAACGATCCTTGAAGCTCAAAGGAATGCTTTAAGCGTAAGGTTTATATATATTTTATTTGATTTTCGATTGATATTGTTGTAATAATCAATGTTTTAGATGTTGAAATGTGCTGGAGCTCACCCAACCAAACCGGGAGCCAATGCCCAACGACTAGCCAAGATTATTTGTGCCACTGTTTTAGCTGGCGAGCTCTCTCTTTTGGCCAGTCAATGCTCCAAAGATCTAGTCAAGACCCATCTCAAATTCAACCGATCGACTGCCAGTCTTCCGCGGATCGTGGAGGAGAATCAGATCACGAGGATACCTGATGTGAAGCCCTTGGAACGGGCATATAAATCGATTGCACCGGTCAATTGCTCAAGCACATTCTGAGCTGCTCTTGACCACCTTGGGCGAGTTTAGCAATCCTTTCTAGTCTATCAATAGGTTATTTTAACTATTCTGTCCTTTGTAATTACTGTCTTTTTTTGTTGTTTCGAGTACTGTATTATCTATTATCAGGTTTTACTGGTGCTGCAATTTCCATTACAGGTTTTGGGTATCTTGTGCATGCCCGAACTCTGTATTTCTGTTAATAGGGTTCTATCATTTCATTTCTCTGCCATTTATTATAGGTCTATCGTATCTTTCTAGGCCCGGATTCCAGTACCGGTTACTGTTTTCCGACCTAATCCAAGTGCCTTTTGATTCGTCCCATATCTGAGATCGATCATTATCTCTTCAAATAAGTCTCTTTTTCTTACAAAATCGTCGCTGAAATGGCATTTCGGGAATTGTAAGCGTTTGTGTTTCGCCTCGAGTTTCTGTTTGAACCCAGCCAACCAAAAACGAATGTTCAGACATAATTACTTTTGTTTATTATCTATGATGGTTTGTTATCGATAAAATAAAAAAATCTTGTATCCCCACAGGCTTTTATTTCTTGCATACGTAGTTTAGAGTAGGTGTATAATGATAACAATTGAAAAATTGAGCCGGGAATGCAGTTCTGAGTTTCCGTGGTCTAAAAAAAAGAGGGATACTGTAGAAAAGTTTGATGTTTGATTACAGTTGTTTTAAGGAATTCCTCGAACTCCTTTTTTGAACTTTAATTAGTACTCATCCAGTAAAAATTAGGGAGGTTTGAGGGGTCAAAACGAAAGAAAAATGTTTCATTTGATCAAATGAAACATCGAAAGGGAATCGGGGAATACCACGAATCGGTAGACGGAGTCCGTTTGCGACGCACTAATCAACTCTATCTTTTGTTTGTATGTTGTGACATGATCTTTTTCCATAATAAATGGGACTGTATAACTGCGAGATTCTTTCGATTCTACATTTTGGCGGTATAATCCGGAGAAAAGGCGCGACTTATGAAAGATAAATTTTAAACTCTTCTCTGATATCGTAACCGTGTGATCTTTCCGAAGCTATCTTCATTTTTTGCATTCCTCCGACACTTAAATACAGTAACTCTCTTTATCAGATAGAACGTCACTTCCAATTAGTCTCCCGCTCTACTCATTAGGTCATCTAAAGAGTATCTTTTTATTTTGTAAAGTCTAAAGAACCGAATTTACTGTAAGACTGGCAACAAAATTTATTATATTAAAAATATATTTGTTACAAAAGCATCACAAAAACATTCCAACGTGACCTCGGGGTGGAGCTACGTCATAATACGGTAGGGATGCTCTGAGATTAATTGATATTGCCATTTACCCCATCAATAAATACATATATGTAATAATTTAAGAATTCTAATTGGACTAGGGATAATTTCTAAGAAGATCAAGTGGATGACTAATGAAACAACTGCAGGCACATTAATATTATGAATAACGGTGAGCAAATTTGAAAGACTCTTGACTTTCGTTTATACTGTCCAATTACAGACGATTATCCTTGACCATAACCAATAACTCAGCAAGAGGATGTGAAGTGGTTGGAATCATATAGATAGAAGCAAAGCAAAGATCGTTACTACGAAACCACAATACCTCCATAAAAATCAAATGCCGGTACTTTAACATGCTCATACTTCCCGACCTCTTCTATGACTGTGGGGCACTCAGGAAAGCGGGGAAACAAGGCTTGTCCGATGCCAGAGAAGAATGGAAAGGTGTATGATCATCTAAAACTATCGTACCGGATACCAACAACCGAAATCAAATCGAAAGGATGTCAGAGCCGAAGCAAGACGTAGAAATTCTTTTTCCAGTACATAATTTACCCTTGGACAAATAAAAAATTAAAATGAAAACATTCTCATAAATCAAAGAGAGTCAAGGCCGATAAGTGTGCCTGAGGGGAGGCAGTTTCCTCGAGGGCACAAAGACCTCTTCATTGACGGGAGTTACTTCTTCTTCGCTGATTGCGTTGAGGTTGGGGTTGTATTCGGGAGGTTTGGCTTCTCGATTCACAATCGCATTCTCCAATTGGCCTCTATCCGATAAAGAGATTGTTGGAGGACCAAAAGTTCTGGTTATTGTAACACTGTATCCACTTTCCGCCGACTTTTTCAAGAATTCAATACATCGAATTTGGACTACCTAAAATTGTTTTATTAAATTATAATTATCTGAATTGACTCACAATCAAAGCTGAAACCCAAAAAAGCCCCAGGACCGTAACCATCAACAGAAATCCATTCAGCGATGAATCATCTTCGTAAGAAACAACGGAAACAATCAGCAAAGTCAACAAAAACACTAATAACAATGTGCACATTAGCCTGGAACGAGCCACTTTCAAAGTACAAATTCCATTTTTCTAGACATTACAAAACATTCCCCACCGAAATATCAGATGAGGTAAAACGAATTTCCATTTTATATTTTTGCATCCATAAAAGGCGAGATTAATGGAAATAAGCTGAAGCAGAGCCCAGGCAAACCACAACCCGTTAATCTTGCATCCAATCACCTGCAGCGCTTCCATATCACTAGAAAATCAGAGTACATTAACAAGATCCTTTTGTGTCCAAACAGCAATGCGATCATAAATATACCGTATCAATTCCGATTACGTAATCAATCAGTTCTTTAGACGACAAACTGCACGGAAAACACTTACAAAAAACTCTTGATAGTAATGTTATCAATTGTGAACTTGATGGTGTCATTGTCCATCATTCTTCCGAAAGCTTCTTCGGTCTCTAAATTGCATACTCGAGAGCTGAGGTCGGGTAATATGGCAATGAGCATGAAGCAGATGAAGAAGATCTCAATGATGCAGAAGGTAATGGTAAAGGTCTTCACTCGACAACAACATAATCGATATCGGGGGGCATTAGGATTGAAGGAATGACGCTGGGAGGAGGACCGGGGATTGGAAGTTTGGGTTGGGGTCGCCTGCAAGTATAATACAATAGCTGACTTCATACATCAATTTTCAAAACGTTCAAGGTTCAAATTCATCTGAACTAAAACAAGAGGAATGATTAAAAAACATCTGTTTTTAGAGACAATGTTTAACATCTATTATTTGACAGATAAAGGTAGATATTATACAAGGTTTTTTATGATCTAGTTTCCGAAATCACAGTTTTTTTGTATTTACTATTTCCCCGATTATGTCCTTCCATAGGGCATGAACTCGTTAATTTCGAGCAATTTAATGTATTCGCATAGCAAAATGCCAAACTTTTTATGTTTTATTTCTCGAAAATGTCAAGTTTTCTTTAAGCTTTTGCATGAAATTAAATGTTGTCCATCTAAATGGCACACTACTTGCACTTCAAAGTTATTTGTATTCTACAAAATATTACACTAAAAACTTAAAAAATAAAAAAAAAGTCTGTTAAATCCCTCCTACAATGTAAAAAAATAAAAGCAAAAAAGTTGAAAAAAAATTTTTGTTATTCAA
This sequence comes from Bursaphelenchus mucronatus, assembly GCA_025436335.1. Taxonomy (NCBI): domain Eukaryota; kingdom Metazoa; phylum Nematoda; class Chromadorea; order Rhabditida; family Aphelenchoididae; genus Bursaphelenchus; species Bursaphelenchus mucronatus. The sequence continues at coordinate 4,446,135 of CM046358.1, forward strand.
ATTACATTAACATTAACATAGACTTACCACGATGTCAGCAGTTGATTAGTCACCTTCAAAAAATTGAGGATCTTGTTAAAATTACGGTAAGACAACAAAATGAAGCTTATTTTTTTGGTAAATGATGACAAATGCGGGTAGTAATGTGACAAAAAATAATCCCACAAAAGAATAAAAAGTATTTACCAGAGATGTAAGACGAAGCCAATGTTGTCGTAGCTTTCATAATACCAGTCTTTTATTTGAAAACTTACTTGTTAGGTAGTCAAGGAAACGGCCGCCGCTCACACCAATTAATTATATGACCCCCTTCTTGTCTTAATCAGCATCCAATTAGTCAGTTTTACTGGGTTTTCGTAATCGTACCATAGATATTAAAGGAATTATGAGCCGCTGTAATCGAAAACAATCATTTATGGCTACTTTCTTCTTGTATCTTTATATTTAAAAATATTGTACTTGAGTTTCAAACAATATTTTAGATTTTTTCACAATCTATGCCGTCTTTATCTTTTTTTAAAGGGACAGTACAATTAATTTTGAATCGCGCGTTTTACGGCGTGGGAACAAAATGTCCAAAAAGGTTCTTCGTCTACTGTACCAATAACAATGAGAAAAACGCAATGGTGACATTCTACATGCTTACTAATAATTATTTTACTGTTTGCAACTCTGCCACCATTGTTTTCGCAGCAGGACTTAAAAAAATTTTTTTGACTATTCGTTGCACACGCCGTAAAAAGCGCAATTCAAAAGTAGTTGTTCTGGCCCTTTAAGCGCGTCTGGAGCCATTGATATAGTCTTCCTCAATTCCTCAAACCAAATCTTCTTTGCGATTGTAAATTATTATAGTATTCATCTGGATGACAATATATTTCTTTTTTCTTTTACCCTGTTTATGTAATGATATCATATTTTACAAAGAACCTTGATTACCGATTGCAATGAGATATTCTTGATGAATAATTGAAGAGGTCTCAAAGCCGTTTGTTAATAATGCTGTTACTTGTAGCAAGATCTTGAAATTTCAGTCATCAAAATACTTTACATTTTCCACTTGTTTTTGCTCGCATAACATTATATATAATTTTTGACATGCCAATCTTGTAAATTTTTGGCCTGGAGGAGAATCACCATAGATGACCCAATGATCCCATAAGGGATTACGTTTGCCTTGTTAACATTAAAGCGTGACATTCATGATTATAAAGGAGCCCCCATTAACAAATGGCTTGGCCTTTCAATCCGCTTTATCGACCATTTTCTGAATTAGGATTGTCTCCATTTTAATTAAATCTTCTCAGATAATCTGGATTTTCACGATAACTTCCTTCCGGTTATGAATTTAATTAAAATAAAGTGAATTGGAGACGACTTCGAGGTGGAACAGAAATACGATAATATGTATTGCATACGGTACAGAACAACCTGTCTGTTGTTGAGTGCGTATCATCACCCGGGGGAGTTTTCTCGGCAGAACCACGTATTTGCATGTAAACAGATAGATAAACGCGAGGAGAGCATGCTCTCTCCAGAACAACACGGTACTTCGTATGTTCGGATTATCTTTTTGTTTATTTGGTGTGACCAATGAGCAGCCAAACGTGTTCAAGATAGGATAATCTTTTCTCTCTATGCGCACTCTTTATTGTGCCTTTTTCGAAGCGGATTAACGCGTTTCAAATCAACAGCATAGACGTCAACACTACTCAGTATATGAATAATATTTGATGTCAAAGGATCTCTAAACCCAAGCGGCTTATCTGTAGCAGGACCGCCCTCAGGGCAAATAGGATAAAGGGAGATTTTAAAAGACTGGGATTCATTATTGGGATCGAGAAGAACGAGACGAAAAGTCTGCAATATTACTACACTTTGGGCGCTGTCATCATCCGATACAATTACTCTTATTACTAAATTTTTATACTACTGAAAATGGCAAAAGTATATGGTACGAAGTCAGTGGAAGAAGCGCTGAAGCACTTGGCCAAAGTAGCCGAATCCAATCCTAATGATCCTTTTGCCTGGCAAGCAATCGGCCTACAATTCCATGCAATCAGATGCTATCAAGATGCTCTTACTTACTTCCTAAAGGCAGAGCAAATCAAGGCGAGTCATAAATTTCATATTCCGTCAACCACAATTCTGTCATCTTTTGCTTCTTTATTATGTTTAAAATTGATAGTTCCCCATGATATTGAGTACTTTACAATTAACCCCGTTTCTTTGCAGGCTAATATCTCGGCATCTAATTTGTACTATATCGGGGATTGTCTCCGTCGACTTGGCGTCGTGGATGAAGCCCATATTTACTTTAAAAGGGCCTTAACAATTCCTGTGAGAAATCGGGTAGATCAGAAAGGATATGCCGCGGCAAAGAAATACCTACTCAGCCATGGCCACAACGAGTCTGATATCCTTATCAGACCAAAAAGAAAGACGTCTTCGGCCATCTAAATGAACATATATTAAAAAATCGGCGGGTCCTTCATTGTGTACATTATCCTTGAATACCTACATATGCGTGAAGCTACAAACATATGAATCTTGTAAATATATTTCTTTATTAAGCATTCAATTAATAAAGAACAGACTGAGAATCTTAGGACACCAACAGTAAAACAGGAAAAATCAACGGAAGGCCAAACTAGGGCTTGGTCTGTTTGGCCTTGAGTTCAGTGATGGTCTTTCTGACTTCTTCCATCTGTTTCTGACTTCGCTTGATATTATCTTCAACTGTTTCACTGAAAAAATATAATCAGAAATGGGCAAATTGGCAACGTTCCTCATATTTAACAAATCAACTAACATTCCTTTCTTTATGTGTGTGATACGATGGTCGACATTCTGTATAACTTCATCAGAATCCTGTTTTAGCAATGTTGGTCCTACTAGTTTGAAAACAGTCTCACCTTCCTTCAACAATTTCAACTCCTAAAGAAGAACAATGAAAATCAAAGATGACTTACTTCTTCAACCATTTTGTTCTCTGTTAACTGAGTCTCAAGGACAGTCCTCTGCTTGTGCAATGCTCCTAGTTCCTTCTCCAGTTGCGCACTCTTGGCCGCCGCAGCAGCTAACTCTTTTTCAATCTTGGGTAAGGCAGCCATACCTAAAATAATATTAAGCGCCAACAAAATTACCAAGAGTATATTAACGTCAATAACGTGAAGCATTCAACTTAAAAGTAAGAAATTGAGGTTTACTGACGTTGAGATCAACAGAATTCATTTTAACTAAGTAAACGATCTGAAATGGCCGCGATATTCTTTACTTCCTTCTTTTCTCAACACCGGGACGAATTGGAGACTTCTTAGGCGAGTGTTGACGTATCTCAAGATCCCAATATTTCGGAGGGGTTTTTGGGTAATGAAACACCGCCCGATGTTTTCCAACTTGTTGAATTCTCTTCTGGGTCTCTTTCTCGGACAATCCAAGAGAATCAAAGTAAGGACGGCAACAAGCACAGTCATCCTTGGCATGCATGCGGCACCTGCTATCCCTGTCTCTGGCCTTTGGATCAATCACTGGATTCAACATCTTCGTCGTAGTCTCCTTAACTTTGTTGATAAAACTGGGTGATCTTAATCTTGCTTGAATTTCTTCCCACGAAAGAGCCTTTGGCTTTGAAGGTCTAGGTGGAGTACGTAGAATGGAAGATTCTGTCTTCAATCTCTTTGTCTATAATTTGGAGAACCAATAAAAAATAACTTACCACAATTTCTTTTTCGTCTTCATTCTCCTTCTCCTCGATATCTATATGGTTCTTCTTAAGACAAGTCTCTGTCATAATTAAATACTAGATAAAAGCTTCACAACTAAATAAATACTAATTACACTAAAAACCTCGGCAGAAAATTGTCCAACAGAAAAATGTAAAGACGTTTCTTTCCCAAAATTTGGGTCAACTGCCCCGCGAAACACTTGACGCATTTTCTTGGGGGCAAATCCGTGGAAAAATTTGGACTATACAATGGCAGGACACGAGGATCGTTTTATGTTTAAAGGTTAATATAAAAGATCGTGATCAACGATTTTGAAAAAGTTTATTTGGCCTTTATGCAAACTTTATAACAATGAAGTTAATAATGTAATCATGACCCTGAAACAATGTTTTTGATCAACTGTAAATGCTAATTACTGTGTTTTTGTATATAAAAGCAAGAAAGAGATGACTTAGCAATGTTTAACGTGGATTGGAAAGTATCTCATTGCCTAAGATGATAATCTTTCTACTGTTTTGTGGAATTGGCAGTGTTCTTTCAAATTATACAGTAGGTTTAAAGGATTACTGTAGTGGATATCAAATTTTTTGCAGCCGGATTGGGATTCCTTGGATTCCCGACCATTGCCTTCTTGGTATGATGATTCTAAGCTCGGGATTTTTGTCCATTGGGGAGTATTTTCGGTCCCGGCATTCAAAAGTGAATGGATTTGGTGGTTTTGGAAGCAGGGATTCACTGATGTTGTCAATTTTATGAACAAGAACTTCCCTGGCGAAAGTTACGCTGATTTGGGATCTAAAGTGAGAAAAAATGGATCGTATTTAACCAATTTATTTAGTTTACGGCAGCTGATTTCAACGCAGATTCATTCATGGGCATCGTCAAATCTTCTGGAGCCAAGTAAATCGAAATGCCAGATGAAAAACCTTTTAGGTATCTTGTGGTGACCACCAAACATCACGAGGGATATACTCTCTGGCCATCAGAAACCTCCTTCAATTGGAATTCTGTAGATCTAGGGTCCCATCGTGATCTCATTCGCGAATTTAGGGATGCCACTCTAAAACAAGGTCTCCATTTTGGCACTTACTTCTCGCAATTCGACTGGTTCCACCCATTATATTTAAAGGACAAGGCCAACAAAACAAGGGAATACCCAGAGAAAGTGTCTTTAATTCAGATGAGAGAACTAATCAATAATTATAAACCTGAGGTTATCTGGAGTGATGGAGATTGGGAACAAAGTGATGATTATTGGGGCGCCAAGGAATTTCTAGCATGGATGTTTAATGATAGGTCGGTTAACCAGCAGTTAAACGAAAGAAACTTGCAGCAGAATGTCTGTGTAAAAAAACTCCAATACAGCAAAACCTCTCTATAAAGAACAATTTCAAAGCTGTCGGATAAATAATTTTTTAAGTCCGAACACTACAACGAAACTCTTCTATAACGAATATTTTTTTGTGAAATGGGATTGGCATAAATTACGTAATTTTAGTCCAGTCAAAGAGAGTGTTGTCGTAAACGATCGATGGGGAAAGGATATTCCCTACCATCATGGAAGTTTTATCACTGGGAAAGATGGTTACATGCCGGGGAAAGTGTTGAAAAGGAAATGGGAATGCTGCAGTTCTCTAATTCGGCAAAGTTTTGGATACCGGAGGAATCTTAGGGTAAGATCTTGTCTATTATGTAATCATTACAGAGTGGTGACGTCGTAACGACAAAGGAAACAATTCATAAATTTACAAAAATCTTAGCCTGGGGAGGGAATCTTCTTTTGAATATTGGTCCTGATCACTATGGGAATATCCCGGCAATCCTGGAGGAGCGACTCCAGGATTTTGGAGTGTTTGTTAATGTCAATAGCGAGGCCATCTACGGATCTAAACCATGGATTTATCAGAATGACACCGAAAAAATTTGGTATCACTTGCTTAAATTTTTGAGGTTATTTAATTCTAGGTACACTAGTAAACTCACTAGTAATGTTAAAGGGTTTGATCATTTTAACCCTCAGATTCAAGGAAATACGATCATATATGCATTTTTATTGGATTGGGATGAAGAAGTTGAATTAAAATCTGTGAAATCATCACAAAATGTAAGCATAAGTTTGATAAAAAAAATTTAATGTAGATAAAAGTGACCTTACTGGGAACTGGCATCGCTCTCAATAGCACTGTAAAACAAGGAATCTTCACAGTGACTTTACCATCGGAAAAGAAGTTCCCAAATCGAGATGCCATTGTCTTGAAGATTGAAAATGCTGCCAATGATACTGTAATTGCAAAAAATAATTTTCATACCAATATTTTATATACTTTCAGTACGTTCCTCAACTAATGGATTAATTTTACTTTGGAATTAAATTGTTTTAGAGATCAATAAAGATTATATGAACGCAAAAGATTTTCAACTCGGGATTAAAATTAGAGTCTATTGGTCAAAACCCTAATTTGATTTGTGATAACAGGCCTTTTCCCCTTCTTATCAGCTGCTGTCTTAAGATTAATACTTCTTAATGTAAACATCTTAGATTTTCAATGATTTCGCTTCTAATTGGGTCATGCATTCTTGGATTTTCTACGGGTTATACTGTATGTTTGAACCACAAATAAAGATTATTTGTTTCTAATTTAGCCTGATTGGAATTCCTTGGATTCCCGTCCATTACCTGCATGGTATGATGCTGACAAGTTTGGAATCTTCTGTCATTGGGGAGTGTTCGCAGTCCCCGCATACAGAAGTGAATGGATTTGGTCGTATTGGCGTGCGAATGATACTGATGTGGTCAATTATATGAATAAAAATTTTCCCGGACTTAGTTATGCTGATCTGGGAGCTAAAGTAATACCAAATTGACCCATGAATTTGTTTAGTTTACTGCCGCTGATTTTAACGCCGACACTTTTGCCAGTATCATCAAATCCTCTGGAGCCAAGTTGTATAATATTTGAGGGTAAAAACTTGTTTTAGATACTTTGTCATTACCGCCAAACATCATGAAGGATACACCCTCTGGCCATCTTCAACTTCATTTAATTGGAATTCCTTAGATCTCGGATCTCATCGTGATCTGGTTGGAGAATTGAAAGAGGCCATAACCAAGGAGGACATCCATTTTGGAACCTATTTCTCTCAATTTGATTGGTTCCATCCATTGTATTTGAATGATAAAACTGAATCTACCAGAAAGTATCCAGAACAAGTCTCTTTGGTCCAGATGAAAGAGCTCATCAATAATTATAAACCTGATGTTCTGTGGAGTGATGGAGATTGGGAACGAGGGGACTTCTACTGGAGTTCCAAGGAGTTCTTGGCTTGGCTTTTTACTGACAGGTAAAACTAATAATTGTTTCTTCTTTCTCTGCTTCTCTGCACGTCGCTCGGTTTTTAATTATTTTGTTGCTAGATTTCTACTCGATTTATTGATTTTTTTATTGGTATTTCGTTTATTTTTAAGTCCTGTAAAAGAGACAATTGTCGTGAATGATCGCTGGGGAATAGGAATACCTCAACATCACGGAAGTTTTATCTCTGGACCGGATAAATTCATGCCAGGCCATTTGATCAAGAAGAAATGGGAAAGTTGTACCACTTTGGACAGAAACAGTTGGGGTTACAGAAGAAATATGAGAGTATGTTTTGTTTCATTCTTTTTAAGATTGAAACTAATTTAGAGTTCGGATGTGCTGACGACAAAAGAAGTGATCACTTTATTAACTCAAGTCCTTGCTTGGGGAGGGAATCTTCTTCTGAATATTGGCCCTGATCATCTTGGAAATATTCCTCCAATATTCGAGGACCGCCTCAGGGATATTGGGAGATTTGTGAATGCCAATAGTGAAGCCATCTTCGAAACAAAACCTTGGATTTATCAGAATGATTCGGAAACTATTTGGTAAGACTGTAAGAGCTTAATTTTACATTTTACCCAGGTATACCAGTAAAGCGGAGGATTTTCTCTCCGGAAACGATTACTTTAATCCTCAGATCGAGGGAGTTACAACTGTTTATGCATTTCTCTTGGATTGGGATGACACTGTTCAGTTGAAATTAATAAAGCCCACTGATAATGTAAGGGATGATGCAACAAAGTTATCTTTCAGATAAAAGTAACTCTATTGGGGACTAGTATTACACTGAAGACGACTGTGAAAGGAGGAGTGTTTACTGTATTCTTGCCATCAGAAAAGAAATTCCCACATAAAGATGCAATTGTTTTGAAGATTGAAAACGCCAAAACAGATAAAGTAAAAACATTTAAATTAAATCTACATTCTGTTTTAGTATCTTCCGAAAGTTCATGAACACTTTTGAAGCCAAAACTTCTCTGTTACTTTTAATCAGTCAACTATTGTACAATATCAAATAAATTCGTCCAATATTCTCTCATATAGTTTCCAAGATGGCCATTTTCCGTCAGTTTTCTCATCACTCATATCGAATACAATTCCTGGTTTATGACTTCCAAAGAGAACTCAAAGAATCATGAATAAAAGCGATATCTTCTCTTGCAAAATAAGGGGATATGAGTAATCGAAAGTAACACTTTTAAGGTTACTTTATGTCCATCTGTCAATCCAAACAATCTTTCAAAAAGTTTTTTATTGGCTGCACGTTCTGTAACCCGATATCCGAGCCGATGTCATGGCTTGTGATTACGTATGAGAGGTGGCTGCAGAACGAGCCTATAAGTGAGAACATTGCCTCAGGGCTCCTGGCATTATTCGCGGATCAAAGCCCGAAACAGCTGGTCAGTGGTATTTGTAAATTGGTTTTGAGGCCGGTCCTCGGCTGACCTTGCGTCCCAAAACTTATTCGAATATCAACTCCAATATTATCGAGAGCTGTTTTCGAGCGGTGGATTCGAAAAAAAAAGTTTAAATCTTTTTTGTCGACCAGTTGGCCCGAGGTGAGAGATTCGGAGGTTTTGTTTAACCGTTCAGGCCTCTTATTATATGTCAGAGAGACGCTCTTCAAACCAGCCGGAAGAATAAAGATACCTTTCAAGTGGACGGTAATTGCGGGGACTCATTACTTGCCTCAGGGTCCAAGTCATGGAACGTGGTCGCAGTACCGAGTTGAAGATATTCTCGGCAAAGTAAGTCATCAAACTTTGTGATAATCAACTTTTGATATATTTTGGAACCATTTTGTGGATATTAAGTTTATCAGCACTTTTAGGAGCCATTTTTTGTTTTCTCATTCAAAAAAGATTAACAGTGATATCCGACACCACTTCCCCTTTTGTTTACCCTGCTAATTGATTGTCATTATCATTAATCTTTTTGTTTTTAGAGAGAAAGATGGGAAGCCAGAGACTTTACCCAAGCCTAAAGTTCAATCGAAATCTAGGGATAGATCGCCAACTAAGTTGTTAAAACGACTTCTGAAGCCATTATCACCAGAAAGGAAGGGAGAAAAGGCAAATAAAGATGATAAATCAAATGAAAAATCACCGCAAAAGGAAACAAATGAGCAGTAAGTGGACATTGAAGAAGTTTTTGAATTTTTTTCTTGGTAGTTTTATGTTATATAGCACTTTCTTTGCTCTTTTTTTACGAAACATCTCGCCTTTTTTCTCGGGTTTTATGACTATTTGATTATCCTTCGTCTCTGAGAAGTCTTGAGTAATTAAAACTAGCTTCGGGTTAACAATAAACACATTCCGAGTGCATTTATAAGTAGAGCAGCGCGGCTCTTTACAAGTAAGTTTTTTTTGTATTCCCATAAATCGGCTTAGCGCCTCTATAAAGTCGTATACGCAATAAAATTTTGTGAATGAAAAAAGTTTGAGTCAGAGAAATGGGATTTTGGGAATAAAATTATTTTTACGCTCATTACGGCACAACTCGAAAGACTTTTTTATACTGCAGTCGAGATCTGTTATCTTTGACATTATTTTTCTTACTTTACCTTCCTGTGCCATCTATTGACATCTTTTTTGTCATTCTTTGTCAATTCAATCCATCTTGGCAATGTGCCAAAGCTCACATCGGATCTATTTTTCTCAGCAATTCTATTCAACCCTCAGGCAATAATGCGTCCTAAGTCCAGGCCTTTTGTGCGTTCCTCTCTTGGCCTTATCAAATATCATTTATTTGATTAAGCCGTCTCTTTGATTGAGTCCAGATGTTGTGCGGTCATTCCGAACATGATCTCTCTTCTTGGAAATAAAACTTTCGCACCTGCGAAGACATGCCCGAGGTCTGGGCGGTGGTCGCGAATTTGGTGGGCTTTGTCTTCACGACTCTGCTCGGTCTGCTCTCTTTTTTGGTTATGTGAGTCTTCCTTTGAATGGGCTCTTATGGACGTTGTATGGAGATGACTGTTTCAGGCCCGTTCTTGTCGAGGAGACTGTTCAAGAACCCAAGTCAGAGAAGGAGTCCCACAAAAGTAACAGCGAAACGAACTGTTCGCAGGATTTGGTGATCAAGAAAGGTGCTTTGCTGGAGAGGATTACTGTCACAGTTATGAATAAAAATGAGTAAGTTAGGCTTTAGTATTCTTAAGTTTTCATCGGAATTAGTTTTATTTGAATTTTTTACAAACCCTTTGCGAATTCGGGTTCAGATTCCAACATCTCGCAAATACAAAATAAAAAAAATGAAAATATTTTTTGTTTATCCTCCGCCGTTCGTATAGATAGATATCACTATTTTCTGCGCATTTTTCCTCGTGATCGGATTTAAATTCGATATTTAACGAATTTGTTTCCGGTCATTGGAGATGTTTTGTCGCATTTAAGGGTTTCCAGTTTTATCGCATCACCTGGCTACAGCAGCCTTTTCTTTTCTTCAAGACTTCTTTAGCGATTCAGAAGCCGGCAAAAAGCCTAAGGCGAATTGAGCATGGAACGGAATTGATTGCGTTGCAGCCACTTTAAAATTAAACTCTTTCTGTATTCGGAAAGAAATAAATTGACGGCATTTTGGAGTCGCCTCCTCCCCTGTTCTCAGCTATTTGCGCTTTAGCTCAGCGACGTTTCACTTATCAAATAAATTGCGGAGAAACCTGCAAGTGGAACGAGAACATCTTCTCATTTGGGGAGTCTTTTGAATAACAGACTCGGCTAATCGAAGTCTCGATCTTATATTATACTATACTAGAGACACATTAGTCGTTAAGCCTACTGCTAATTAGTGTGTGATGGAACGGAGACCTATTGGGGCATCAAACACCTCACTTCTTAGATATCGGAGTCTACTGTAGGTTCACTTATTCCGAGCAGATATCAAATGAGTATTTATTTTGTCATCATTATGCAATGATGACACCATTATTGCTTATAATCAAACATTTACAATTAATTTATTTCTTCTTCAGCAATGTCGATCGAAGTCCGGCATTGAAGGCAAACGAGTTTTTTTTCGTGGGCAATCGTCCGTTGATGAAGACTCACGCAACTTTCACGTTGGATCGACCAAAGAAACTCGCCCTCACAACGGTCAAGGTAATTCGGTCTTCTGCGATTTATATTACTTATTTCGGGTAGAATGTCTAGTTTGTTGTTCTTTGATTTGTTTGGGGTAAGAGGTCACTAGTTGAGTATTACGTTATGTTCTAGCATTACATTTATTTTCAGCCCAAAAGCCCTGGTCTACTCCTGGCTTCGTTGAGTTGCGATCGGTTGAGTGAGGCGAGTTCCTCAGTGGAATCGTTCCGGTCAGAGCCTCCAAAAAGCGTTGAGAACAAGGTCAGCGACGAGTCGGAAGAGGAGGACCGGACACCCACCCCCAGGGCTTCGTCTGGACTTCCCAAATTTCCAGCTCCAGAATTGGAGGAAAATAGAATAGAGAATAAAGAAGACGAGATGGTGCAATCAGTCAATGGAAAGACCAAAAAAATGGCTGAAAAATTCAGTCGCTCCTTTTTTGATTTGACCATGGGATCGCAGGACAGATTGGCCAAATGGAAAAACAAACTAAGAGAGTATGGAAACCAACGGAATAAAGTGTTAATGTAAGTAATATGAGCTTGTTTTGATGGGGATCCACTTAATTTTGACTGCAATTACTCCGAAGTAATTGGCCTTTAGTAAAATCCCTGACATCCATTCCATTTCATCCAGCCAGTGAATGATATAATGATCTCGAGCACCCGATCTTGATCTGGCTATCCATTGCGCTGTCTTCTTCCCTCCCCGGCGCCTTTATTTTCGCATAATGGCCACTCGCCGAGGTTTTCTTTAGAGCAAACAGTCGCCCCCCTCTTTTCGTTTTGATCTGCTCTTTATTTCCTTACAATAGCTCTCCAAAGATGACCAAAAAATGGTGGAAATGGATGTAAGTTGTTGTTGGCGTCAAGTTACGTTCATTTTATGCAATCGGATCTGCTAAACGAATGAATGCCTCGAGGCTAATAGTTCAAAAAAGAGTAATACAAAGCGAACGGATGCTTGACACTTCAGTCATTTGCAGGTTTTGCACATAAAGAAAGGAAGGGATCATGGATCAGACAGTGGCTCTTGATTTTCAAGTTATTTTGATGTTGTCTTTACAGAAAGGGCGCTTCCATGGATTCTGATCACAAGCATGACGTCAGCACATTGCCAATCCAATCCCTGCGACCAATCCAGTCCAGTCTAGCACCGCCGCGACCTCTCCATTCTTCCCAGTCTGCTCAGAATGCTCTAATGGCTGGCGCCAGCAATACGCTTCCTCATCTTCATAAAAGGTCGGTTTTTAAGGAAGATGGGAGTTAGGGGTTTAATGGAGGGTTGGGGAAACATAAACCAAGAACTATTTATTTGGAAAATATTTGTATTGCCAAGTCCGTGGCCTTTAATGGCCGGCAGATCGGGGGATGAGCTGAACGCCTTAAGAAGACGGCCATCTGGTGAGGCAGAGAGCGGGCAAAACGAGAAGACTCTATACATAGATAAAAAGCGACAAACTTGCGCGTCCGATCTTTTGACACGCCATTAAATGGGCCAGGCCACATCTGTCTCGATCTGACGATGAAGGGGCGAGAATTCGATCCGGGGATTGTTTTGTTAGGTAATTGGAGTAGTCCTCCATTTCCTGCCTCTGTAAGCAAATTTGCATGAGGAAGGGGGAGAGTGCGTGACCTTGCTCGATCTGGTCGTAAAATAAGTTTTTGCAGTCCATCCATAAAATAAATACACCTCTCAGAGAGCATTTATGGTATGGGAGGCACTATTAAGAATCAGAAGGTTGCTTTACATGCCTTTACGGAGTTTAAACATTATTTACAACCAAATAATTTTTCTATTTTCCTTTTTCAAATATTATGACTTTAGGGTTAATATTTTTTGTAGACATTTTTTCGTACAGTAATAACTGTATATTATTAGCTTCCTGACACCTCTTCGCGTTGTTTGCTTGATTTTTTTTTATAAAACGATCTTTTTTCTTGTATCCCATCCTCCGGAAAGTGATACGAAAAAGCCCGATCTTATATCATAAACGTATCACCATGTCTTCCTTATCATCTTTTCGACCTTGCATTGCCGTTTGGGGAACTTTTACCTCTCCGAAAAGGGGGATGGAGCAAGGAAAAGGGTTGGAATGATGAGTAACCTCTTGACAGTGCCATTAGCGGCGGTATTCCTTTGCACCTCTTTCGAGCCTCCAACTTTCGGATGGATTCCTTTTTTCGATTCGGGGATTTATTTTTATGGATTTAACATATCAGCGCCCTCTCTTTCGGAGGGTGTGGTTATAAAGGTTGTGTTTGGGGTGTGAGTGTCATAAATACGTGAACAAACATGTCAAAGTTCAGCCTACTTTTGCTTCATTTGTTTTCGGTTCAGCGGTATTAAACGTATTAAAATAGGGTTCTTCAAACTTCTGATATATTATATTTGATCTCTGTAAACGATTTGGAAGTGGCGAGGCGGTTTAATATTTACAAGTTCCGAATCACCGAAAGGGAAACCTTTACAGAAAACACTCACCGGCTTTAAAGAGTAGCGCTGATCTCCGGAGGTGACCTTAAGACGGCGCTGTTCAGAGATTCTAATCTCCGAATAACAGGAAATGCCCCTCCAATGGGTCTCCAAGTTCTCATTGAAGAAGAGGCCCGGTTTTGTTTATTTGGCTAGCGATCCGACCGGGGCTAATCTCTCCATTTTCAGCTCCTTTTCGGGGGTTTCTTAATCGAATAAAATTCTGGAAAGGACATGTTCTGGAGAACTTTTCCCTATCCCACAGCGACCGGCTCTCTCCGATCCCCCGAAGACTACTTTTCGAGTTCTCCGTCATACATTTGACATTACTTGTGGAGGGGTCTGTGACATTATTTAACCCGCAAAATGACATTTGCAACCGTTTCACAATTGCTGAAATCATTTTGGACAGGATTTAATTTTTGAACATTGTTGTAGTTTTTAAAACAGCTTGTTTTCAGCGCTTCCGTTAGAGAGGACGATATTCATATGGAACATCGGACTTTGAAGCCGATCGGACGTCTCACTCCGGACCATCTTCATGATCGACACATTCTCAGTCTCCACGAATTAGTCCAATCTATTGAGGGATTCAATGATACCGAGAGGAAACCGCGTCGTCCATTAGGAATGTGCACGTCGATTGCTAACGAGTCCAATGAGAGATTACCCCCTCCGGCAAGGATCCTTCCGTGGTCTGGGATCAAACCTCAGGTAAGAAGAGTACTCTCCTCTCCCGTGACATAGAGTATTGGCCATTTCATTGCGACATCGGGGTCAGGTGTTTTTGTCCTTTGGCCGAACTCAGTGTCAGTCCGAGAAAGCGGCCGAAAGGTCATTTGTCTTGTCAGCGGCCCATAAATTGTGGCGCAATGGACTGGTTAGATACGTTTTGTCGGGTAATTCGGCCATTTTAAATATTTAAATTCGATTGCAGGACAATGGAATTGTTCGGCCGATCGCTTTTCGGCCGCTCCAATCCAATGTTTTGAAGCAGAATCGAAGTTCGAATAGTCCGGATGTAAAGTCGGCATTCAATCTGCAGAACAAACAAAGTTTAAAGTGAGTCATTGTAATTTAGTTTACTGTTGTATTCAGTTTTAATTTATATATTATAAATTGTTTATTTTATTTTTGCAGGGACCATTCCCGAAGTATTGGCAATCTTTCCTCGACCATCCCCACCCGGCCCCAGCCCTATCAGCCCTCCACCAGGTATATATTTTATTATCTCCTCCTACTCTTTTTTCGTCCAATTTCTCAAAATTCGGAATATATACGTATCTGTCAAACCAAATACAACATAAATCATAAAAATGATGGTCATTCTCCCATTGTTCTGACCACATTCCCTTGTCATTTTCATGAAACCAACTGCCTGTTTCAGCGGCCAGCTGTTCAGTGGCAAGTCTATTGGTTCGCTGCCACAGGCAACCCACGATGAGAATGATTACGACACCGTGTCCGACTACATAGATCGGAAACGTTCAGGTGAGTCATTCCCGGCCTTCCATTGGCCATGAGACGGGCCTTTTCCCCGTTTCGGAGCCGGAAATCGAAAAGAAATGGTCCCAATAATAATCCCACACTTCTTGCCAAAGGTCTGATCTGATCTCATTAGGATGACTAATGAATACCACGGATGAAATTAATTGTTTTAGATGAAGTCCCCAATTACTCCGCTCTGTATCATAATCATCATCATGGACCTCGATCCCACAGTCATGCAGGTCGGCGGGCACAAACGACTTCTTTCTTTTGTAATCCCCAACATCCAACGGGATCTACATCATCTCAGTTTACGGTCAGTTCAGCATCTTCTAGTTCATCGACCAATTCACCATCTCAGACTGGTCTGAAGAAGTCCATGTCCGAGAATCCAACCAGGAATGGTGTTCATGTTACTCCATCGCCAAGTGATTCAGGGATTGTGGACTATGAGGTAAACTTAATGTAATTCATTTATGTAAACTTTATATTATTATATTTCATTTTTTAACGCCATAAATTTTTTATTTCAGACTTTAATCCGCGACAAGGAGAACGAGTTGACTTCAGTTCGCCAAGCCATGGAGCAAAACGAAGAGGTTTTGATTCGTGTATATCAAGATAAAGAACGCCAATATAAGGAACAGATCAATGAACTCGGCCAGAAACTTCATTTAGCTCAACAAAATGAGAAGATTTTACGTCAACAGCTCCGACAATCAGAGGAAAGACGTCAGATTATGCAAGATTCTGTTCAGAAATTGAATGATGAAAAAATGATAATGCAGCGTCGTTGTGGTCAAATTGAGAGGGAGTTACAACAATTGAAGACAAGATTAGATACTCATTGTGCATGCGATAATTGCTCGAGAAAATCGAGTAATCAGAAACCAATCCCCGCCCCCAGATCACTCAATAATTCTGGAGATTCAGAGCTTAGGAATGAAGTTGACGACCTCAAAGGAGAGGTTAATACCCTCAAGGCACAATTAAATCAACAGATGCAATTTTTTACGGAGGAGAGAAAACGATGGGAAACGGATCGAAATGTAAGTGGATTACTGTATAAGGAGTTGATGTTTAGGGGAACAAAACAACGCATTTCTCATCGGCCCGGAAACCCTTGGTTTCCACAGATCGCCTTATCTAAAACCACTCTCATCGACGGTGTCAATGTTTGAATTATTCAGTGCCATTTATATTTTGAAAAGATAAAGTTTATTACATTACTAATTTGGTAATACAGCTACTACTAATAATACTTTATCAATTCTATTTTTATGGACTAATATCTTTGTTGACAAGGGAAGTGTTCGAATTGCGAAGAGAATAAATATGTATATTGGCGAAGCAAATGGAGATCAATGTTTAGTGAGGTATAATATATTTTTTATATGCTACTAGACATGACTCCCGGGTGGGGCTCAAGCAAAGTTGAAACGGGTCCGCTAAAAAAGTAAAGCGATTACTGTCGTGTATTTTACGCGTCTTCATAGCCTCAACTTGTGTCAGATAGCCATTCACCGATAATGTCCTGGGGGCAAGCTGCCAAAAAATGTCAATTTTTTTATTTCTTGTGTAACTCTGGTCAACGTGTATGGATTCAAACTAAAAAAATAATATTTTTTAGAACATTCGTACTGCTATCTAATGGTATAGCCAGTTACGCGATTTTACATCTTGGTGCGTAACAACCATCGATGTAAAATTTTTGAAAAAACAAAAAACTGTCAATTAAAAAAAAGTTTTTCTCTCGCGACGTCCCCGACAAATCATGGCCTTTGATATTTTAATTTACAAACAGAGTCCCGCTACACATAATTAATCACCAAAGGGATTCAAAAAGATTAATTTAGTACACTTTTGGCGACCATAAGTTTGATACCCCAAAACATCACGTTTAAGAAAAAATTGATTTTTTTCTCTGGCATAGCAGTAAGAAATGCCTTGCAGTAGAGGCTAGGCAACCCACAATCAAAATATTATAATACAATGATTGAAAGCCGAAATGTAAGTTTACGGCTTCCTTTTGACATTCAAATTTCACCGGCAACTTCGGCCCTGGTGCTTTTGAGAATATCTCTAATGGTAGATTGCACTCATTGTCAAATGAACAATGAGCAACTTAGAGTTGCTACCGTAAAAGGCCCGGACTTTGTGCACAAAAAATTTAGCCGCAAAGCAAAATTTTTTATGAAAAATTGCACGTCCCGAGTAAAATTTCGAACGGTTTTTGCTTCGAGACATAGAAAAAAAGATTTTTTGTTGAAAACTGGGTAAATAGGTATTGTAATATATATAATTTTATATCTTGGGGACATTATCTCGGGGGCATAAATAAACATTTTATAAATAAGTCATCGGATATATATTATTGTTGATATAGCGGGATAACTCCGGATCGTATTTTATTCCAATTTATTTATTTCCATGCAATTTGATGTATTTATATCTGGTTTATGATGTTCTGGATCTGTATCTTGTGTTCAATGAGATGTAAAATAACAGAATCGTGATCTCCATTTACTGGGATTACCTCCAAATCATCACAATAATATCCCCATCCATTATCGATTACGGATCTGATCATATTTTGTGTAAGATCTCGGCTAAAAAATTTAAATTAACATGTATAAAACCATAATCAAACCATAATTCTCTAAAGTTCTTACCGTATCGCTGAATTAATTTCGCTTTTTCCGAGGTCTTTTGCCTTGAACAGTATGATTTTAAGTCCAGAATTACTTATTTTATGAGCCTTCAACATCTTGCATAACTTCATTGATCTGATCAACAGCTCTTTTCGATTATCAAATTGTTCGAATTGAGTCTAAAAGGATTTAATTTTGCTGCTTTTCTTACTGTAAGATAACTTTTAACGGCTGATTCATTTAATTTGTGATTATCCAATGCCCAAGAATCAATGGTTATTACAATCACGGAGATCTGACAAAAAGCATGATGTAAGATTGCGATTTCCCAGGCCAAAATTCCTCCAAGCGAATGTCCAAGCAGCAAAAATGGAAGATTTCTACTTCTCGCGTGACAAGTTACCTAAAAAAAAAATAATTTATCAAAATACGACTGCAGAAATCATCTTCGACTAACCGTTTTATGATAAAACTTGGCCAACCCGGTCAAATCCTCGGCTTCAATGACATCATCATATCCAATTCCATAAATATTACAATCCTCAGGCCAATAATTGAGTAAAGAATAGTATGGATAGACAGTCCCTCCAATGGCATGGATGCAATACACTGATTTTGTTGCCTCAGGGGTTTCCCGAATCACAGTTATAAATTTTCTGGATTTATTTTGGATTAACGTGACCATATCTGATATTGTTTTAGTTTGTGCTAATGAAGGTAAGGCAATATGGATGCCAAAAGTATCTTCGATCAAAGATTGAAGTCTAATTAGGGTCAAAGAATGGCCGCCGAGACAAAAGAAGTTATCCTTTGGCCCTATCTGATTTTTTTTCGCTAGAGTTGCCTTCCAAATTTCAATTAATTGATCATAAATTTGGTTATGAACACTGATGATGTTTGTGATTACATCATCTTTTATCATCATTTGAAGTTGTTTTGAGTCAACTTTCCCATTTGAATTCAACGGGATCTTGTCTACTTCCACCAATTTATTTGGAATCTGATATTCGGCCAATTCTTCAGTCAATTTTTCCTTCCAACCCTTCCAATTTTTCCGATCTTCCACCACCAAAATAATATTCTCATCGCTTATTTCCAACCAAAATGGATGTTTGAATATCTTCGCGATGATTTTTCTGATTTCTTGGAGGTCGATTCGTATGCCTCGAATCTTTTTGGTTTCATCCAATCTCCCCAAATACAGTAATCTCTTGTCGGTCATCTCAAAAACAAGATCTCCGGTTCGGAATCCCCTCAAATTAGTACCAAATGCATTATCAACAAATTCATCAGCCTCATTTATATACCCTCGGGCTGTTTGAGATCCCAAAATCCAAAGTTCTCCAATAGAACCGGGATTCTGAATTTGGGGGAGTTTAGAAAATGGAGTTGCAATTACAAATGGACTAGTTGAAGTGCCTTGAAAAATAATTATATTACTATCTGAGGATAGTGAATGTGTTTATGACAATAATATGTAGAAGACTTACCAATAATTCTCCCATCTTCAATTCCCTCTTCATAATGATTTATGGCCGTCCAAATTGTAGTTTCAGTAGGTCCATAAATCTGACTTAACTTCTTCTCAG
Organism: Bursaphelenchus mucronatus; assembly: GCA_025436335.1. NCBI lineage: Eukaryota > Metazoa > Nematoda > Chromadorea > Rhabditida > Aphelenchoididae > Bursaphelenchus > Bursaphelenchus mucronatus. Next base: position 4,465,504 of record CM046358.1, read on the forward strand.
TACTGTAAAATGCTTTTAACTTTTCAGTCACAGGAGTTTCACCTCCAACAATCAACCAGTCTGTGTTCAACCTCCTAATCTTCTCATCGTTTAGAGAATTAAACATAGCCGATGTGAAGAATAAATGAGTAAAGTGGTCGGAACCGTCGATGAAATCAGTCGATGAATCTTTTTGAACCAATTGTCCCCCAAAACAAAGAGATCCGAACAGATTGAAAAGGGACACATCAAAAGTAAAGTTGACCGTACATCCAATTACAGTATCCTTGGTTAATTTAAAGTTATCCTTTGCTTTCTGCAGGAAACTATTCAGCTGTCCATGTTCTATTTTGACTGCTTTTGGAGTCCCAGTAGAGCCAGAAGTAAATAAAATATAGGCCAACTGATTGGGGATGATTTGTGGATATTTACTATATGTTTTGTGGAAGTAATCATGAGGATGATATCTCGTTCTGATTGTGGGTATCGTAATCTCCGATGACATTTTTGTTGAAATGATGACATTTGCCTTGAGAAGTCCAATTTTTTCGTTGATTCTTTTGACAGGTTCATTCAAATTCATCGGACAAAAGGCAGCCCCCGTATAAAGTACAGTAAGAATCCATTCGGGCATAAGACTGTTCTCAATCCACAATGGAATCACATCTTCTGGCCCAATCATTCTTCTCGTAGTCTCTTTGAAATGAACTTTTAAATATTCTGAATTTCTTCGTATCTTCTCACTCAATTCTCCATACAAACAATGATCGTCATGATATCGGAGGGCAATTCTATTCTTGTCTTGTCTCAAAAACATTGATATCACATCTTCAAAGGGACCTTCCTCTTCGGTTATCTCCACATTAACCATCCTATTCTCTTGTAACTCACCGATAAAGTCGTCGGCAAAGATCTCTATTAAATCTAAGTGAATATAAAGAGGATTCCATTCCAATGCAATGATAATATTTTCATCATCTAATTCATCGATCGTACAGGAAAAAGGGAAGATTTTATTGTTATTGACTTGGGTTACAGTGCATTTAATTCCAGGGCCCAGATCAATCTCTGGGAATTCTAGTTTATGTCGGTAATTGAAGAAGGTCTTAAAATAAAATATATGATTATATAGCACATTGTAAACTTACCTGGAATATCGGATATTCCTGAAAGTTCTCTCCTCGGACTTGGGCCACAGCTTTGTGATACGGAATCTGAGCAAAATTCTCAGCAAATTTCAACGCCTTGTCCACTTGTCTGAGGCAATTCTCGAAGGAAATTTCGATTTCTTGAACATCCACAGCAATAATCCAGTTATTTAAAAAGTATCCGATCAATTCGGCCGTTTCTTTGTACTCTCTGCCAGCATTTGGGACTCCAATTACAAGTTTTTTGTTATTCTCGGTCTTAAATTTATTTAAAATCATCAAAAATTTTGTCAAGAATATTTTGAAGAGACTTGTCGAATGATTTGCAGCTTTTTCTTTTAAAAATTTTGTTATTTCCGACGATAATTTTATTTCTTTTCTTGTCATCCAATGTTTATTTGCAGATAAGCGATGATTCCAAATGATGGTACCTTCTGATGGCAATGTCTTCAAATAATTACAGTACTCTTTTTCTTTTTCCAAATTATAATTTTCTCTCTGATGGAGAGAATAATCGATATAATTGATAGAAATTTGCGCGGGATCTTCTCCTTTGAGTATTTTTGAGAATTCTGACGCAAAAACAGAGACACTCCAGCCATCTGTGATGATGTGTTGTTGGTTTATGAGCACAAAATCATTTCCTATTATAAATCTGAAGGCATTTAGAGATAGATCGAATTGAAAATCTTGTTCTTCTCGTATCAGTTCATCCAAATTTTTATTTTCAAGTATTAAACTTCGATTAAACGCAATCTCCGGATCCAAAATTTTTTGTTTTAATTCACCATTTGTCTCAAAAAATACAGTTCTCAGTTGAGTTTGTCGTTTCAAAAGAGAAAACAATGTTTTTTGAAGTTTAACGTTATCCAAGGGACCTTTAAATTGAATAAAAAACATGATATTATAGTTCTGCGGGTCTGTTTTATACAAAAAGTACATCTGTTCTTGTGGATAACTCAACGGGCCTTCTCTCAGGTTCCTCGATCTTATTTTATTTACTTCATTTGTATTTTTGGATGAAATTAATTCAAAGAAATCCTTGAACCTTGAGTTCTCCGCCAAATCTTCATATTTCAGATTTATATTATACTTGGATTGGACTGCCCATATTATTTGTAATCCATTCAGAGAATTTCCTCCAAGTCCATAAAAGTCATCTTCATCTTTTAGATCACTATTTAAGACTGATCTCCATATTTCTTTCAAAGAATTTTTATCAAAATTTTTATTTTGTTTATCGACCAGTCGATAATTATTTTGGGCCAAATCGTCGGTTCCTCGAATGAATTCTCGTATTTTAGCTGGATTTTCGTTGGAATAAGCAAGGATTCCCTTTTTGTCATTGACCATTATCTCCACCATCCATTCCGCAGCTTTTTGAATGTCCACAGAGTTGTCCTCCAGTAATTTCCCCTCTCGTTTCATCATGTCACTTCCCTTTAAAGGCGGTAATTGTAATGATAAAATGTTTTGGATGCCCGGAAAAAGATGAGAATTTATTGCAACTCCATCCAGAAAGTTGCAAGCCATTACATACTCAGAAATATACGGTAATCCGGTTACAGAACTCAGCGAAGATGTCAGAATTAGGGTTCCAATCTTAATATTATGGTCCGAGAATTCTTTTAATAACTGATAAAGTGCCAGTTTAGGAGAGAGGACGCGGATTTTCTCTTCTTCTCCCCGAAATCTGTCGCCCGAGGGCTTAACTCCAGCCAGGAAAATACAGTAATCTATGTGATTGTAGATGTGGAATAGATCTCTGACAGCTGACTGGATGATTTCTTTGTTCGTGAGATCACAGTGGATGTAATCGACCTCTCTTTTTTTACTTCTACTCATCAAAACGATCTCGGGTTTATAAAATCGCCGTTCCAGTTGATGATGAATGGCTTCTCCGAGATTACCGTAACCCACCAACAGGATCCTCGGAGTGCTTTTTGCAACTTGATCGGATATATGGCCATCAGTTACTTTGTATCGTAATTGTTTTAGATTATGATCTATATATCGATAATGGGGAATACCTTTTCCATTAATTGAATTGGTCTGCAGAAGTTGGATGACGTCATCGATTTCATCGAATGATTCCAAAACTATATGGAAAATATTGGCGGAAGGATTTTCATCGAGGATTTCGTCAATGACTCCAGTCACCATGTATCCGAATACATTCTCGGCTTCAGTGAAGATGACAATTACAATATCCTTGACTAGTTTGAGATTATCGATTTGTAATTTGAGCTCTCCAATGATCTCCATCGATGACTTCTCGGCTTTTACACAAATAATTGGAAGATTATCTCGATTGTTTAGCAAGTGATCCATCTGATTTGAAGTCAAATTATGATCCAAAAAATAAACTTCTGAAAAGCGATGTCCTCTGAAGGTTACTGTATTGAGCACTTGATGGTAGGATCGGAATTCCCCTCGGTTATATCGGATCTCCAGGGTTCCATTAGCTTTGTTTCTATTGATCTCTCGTTGAAATCTGTCGTATAAAGTGGTCCTGTCATCACATTTGTAACCATTACAAAATGGAATCCAATAATCAAAATTTTTGCTCATTTCTGATAATTTATGCAAATTTTGAGTTAATCCATGGCTCCAGAGATCTGCCAGAGACCTCCATAATCCTTGTCCTGACCCTTGTTTGTATCCTTTATACGATGGTAAAGTTGAAATATGGGTAATATTATCGGAAAGTAAGTTCTTCAGAATGCTCTCAGGCCCTATTTCTACCACAAATTTGACTTCTCTAAAGTTTTCTTGAAGCGCTTTCAACGCTTTGTCAAGTCTTACGGGATTAATTAAGTGATCTGCCAGATACCCGACATCCCTTGGCTCTTTGATTATTTGGCCATCAAAAGTTGAGATTATTGGAATTTGCGGAGAATCGAGGTGATAATTTGATAACAGCTTCTCAAAATTATTTCTAATCGAGTTAATAAACCCTGAATGAAAGCCGTAATCTCCTTTCAGCACTTTATAATCTAAACCTTGTTCTTCTAACCATTCAATTTGACCATTTTCGTTATCTGTGACAAACGTTTTGAAGTCGTCACTGAGAACTGCACTCAATTCGAATCCTTTCAGCTGCATTTCCTTTGTTTTTACAGCAACAATTTTTGTTTTCTTGGTTGCTTTAATCATTTCCCCCCTTTCTTTTATCAATTTTTTACATTTCTTGTCATCGATTGCATTGGCCAAAGACAAGGCTGTGTATTCTCCCAAGCTATGACCAATTAAAACTGATGGGTCTTCCATTCCAAAATCTTTTAAAAATTTAAATATTCCTTTAGATATCGAATAAATCGATAAAGATGATGACTCTGGATCCAAACAATTTGAATATAAATCATCAAAGTAATCTCGGAGATCTGGCCAATCTTCAATTTCTTTTTTCAAAATTTCTGGATATTCCACTCCCTGATGACACAAATAAATGGCCATTTTGGGATTTTCCTCGGCCTTGAACACGTGTTCTTTACTAATATTGTCTAGTTTTTGGATAGCCTCTTCTTTCGAACTCGCTGTTATACACACTCTGTATTGGCCAGCAGTTCTTTGATTAATCAGAGTGTTAGAAATGACATTCATCTTGTCATTGCCCGCCTCAAAACTCTTTAAATAAGCTGATAGACTTGAGGCCATTTTAAGACAACATTCAAGGGACTCTCCACTGATTGGCAAGAAGAATATCTTTGTTGATAAGGGTGTTTGTTTATATTCTTTATCAAATTCTGATTGTTTTGAGATCACCATGGAACCATTGGTCCCTCCAATTCCAAAGCAATTAATTAAAACATTCAAATTATGTTTGTTCATCTTCCTATCTTCTAATGGAACTTGAAACGCAGAATCTTTGATTTCATCAATAATCTCTTCTTCGGATGCTATATTTATTTGTTTAGGGATCCTTCCAGTTCTTAAAATTATCAAAGATTTTATAATCGAAGCCATCCCCGCAGCCGCGAAACAATGCCCAAGATTGGCCTTAACCGAGCCTAAGGAGATCTTCCGTTCATTCATAACATTGCATTCAGAGAAAGCGTTTTTCAAAGCTCGGATTTCAATAGCATCTCCGATCAGAGTACCTGTTCCATGACATTCAATGTAATCGATTGACCTGGATGTATGGTTAATACATTTGAGGACATTTTTAATACATTCAGATTGTCCTGATATGCTGGGAGCCATAAAATTACTCTTTTTTTGACCTCCGTCGTTGTTTAAGCATACATTTTCTATAATTGCCATCACTTTTTCGTCATTTTTTACTTGTTTTATTAGTAAACTTCCAACAAAACTCCCTTTCAAAGTGCCAGTTGATAGCTTTGAGAATGGTCGACAAACCGATTCGGATGCCAAAACATTGCCATTCTCTTTTTCATGGCCCATTATATCCAATACATTAACACTCGTTACAACCACCATATCAATTCCATTAATCAAAAGATTTTTTGCTTGATAAATAGCTGAGATAGTAGAAGAACAGGCCGAATAAACAGAAAAAGAAGGACCTGTAAGATGGAGAATATGGGAGATCCAAAGAGAAAGGAAGTCCTTCTGGTTGGCCATGTACATTTCCATCAAAGATCCTTTCTTCGGATTAACTCTCTGATCAAAATCAGATTCCAATGCATTGTCAAGTACCACATTATTATGAAACTCAGAGTGGATCTTTGGTTCGCAACAAGTTATCACTCCAATCTTCATCCCTTTTCTTCTCTCCTCATTGTATCCAGCTCTTTCTAATGCAATATAAGAGTGTTTGATTGCATATTTTACAGTAGTATCCAGGATATTCAAATCATTATCCGATATCTCAAATCTCGAGAAATCAAAATTTAAATGATGTGAGAGATGACTTGAACAGGAAATATAGTCATTGTCATCTTCATTGTATTCGAAAACACTCTCTCCTTGAAGGAGTTTTTCAAAAAATTCAAATTCGTTTTCGCATTTAGGGATTTCAGCCGAAAATGAGACAATTCCAAGTTTCTGGCTTTTGTCTTCTTTTCTGATGACTTCAGTAGCTTTATCATACATCGTATTTTCTTTTATCTCTTCCTTTTTCTTTCTGGCATTTGTCTCCAGCTTCTCCTTTATTAAGATTAACAAATCTTTATAATTTACATTTTCAAACATCTCCACAGGTTCTATTTTTACTTTGAATCGTTTCTGTATACTCTGTCTCAATTGTTCAACAGATAAAGAGTCAAATCCCAAGCTCATTAATCCCTTGTTCTCCGACATTTCATCCAATCCTCCAATATCCATAACTATTTCCTTTAAATCTTTTTCTATGTTTTTTCTATCTTTATTATCATCTTCTTCATTGTTTTCTTTATTTTTATTGTCAGCAGTGATCTTAAACTGTCCATTTCTCCACCAGACTTTCTCAAAGGCATCCCTCAACTCCATGACTTCAATAAATCCCCATCCCGAGTCTGTGATCTGATCTCTGATCATTTGTTTTCTATCATCAGCCAGCATTCCAGCCCCTTTTATCGGTCCCAAGTTCAATATCATATAATCAAGGCCGCTTTCTTCGATCATTTGCTCCATTAAAGAATTAGCCAAGACATAATTAATCTGGCCAAAGGATCCGAATAAAGCGGCGATGGAGGAGATGCTGATAATCTTGGTGATTCCATATTTATGACATAATTTTATTAGATTCCGGGTCCCGTCAACTTTTGGTTTAAATGTTTTTTCAAGACTTTCGCAGGTAACATTACTTATCATAACATTATCAATCACGCCCGCACAGTTGATTACACAATCAAAGGTCTCGTTTTCATTTTCAATATTAAGGATATGATCTAAGGCCTTATAATCATCGATGTTAGCTTCATAGAATGTGATTCCCTCAGAATATTTCTCTTTTTGTTTTCTTCCGACCATGATTAATATCTCTGGCTGTATTACTGACAATAAAATCTTTCCAATTCCACTGTTTCCACCAATTAACAAACATTTCTTTATCCTTTTCTTAGATCCATATTCATTTCGGATTGATTCAAGTTTGATTTTTGGCGCCAGGAAATCGTCTGAGATTACTGTAACCTTTGTTTGAAGATTTTCTTTTTTAAAATTTTTTGCCATTACTTGGACAATAAAACTTAATGCTTTAGACGTTATTACAACTACATCATCTTCCATCTTTATTGTTCTGATTAACGCCAGTAACTCATTTATAATGTCATCTTTGTTCGGATTCCATCGTATAACATGTCGCCCTGTTAGATTTATTTTGCATTTTGACGAATCCTTATGAACTTCTTCAATTATGACGTCATTTTCCTTGAAAGGCCATAGTTTGAGTCTCCCTTTCTCTAATTTGACTGGTCTATTATTAATACGATTGTCAATCTTTTCAATCAAACATGAATGTACACTTCCAGTAAATCCAAAATTATTGATCAAAGCCTTCTTTACTGGATGTTTTATATCGTCCCTTGGTATTATGATATTACTGACTAATTCAATCTTGTTGGTAACCTTATCCAAGTGTCTTATTCTAGGTATTTTTTGATGATTCATAGCATTTATTACAGAAAAAAGACTAGACAATCCACTGGCAGCCTCCGAGTGCCCCAAATGACTTTTACTGGCAGTGATTACAACTTTTTCTTCTTCGTTGGTAGTCTTTTTCACAAATTCATTAACAGCTTCCAATTCAATACGATCTCCCAAAGAAGTCCCAGTTCCATGGCATTCAATTAAATCCACTTTATCAGCAGTTGCAGCCAGCATTGCTGATAATTCTGTCTTCTTATCTGGGATGTATAAACCTCCGCTTAAGCCAGCCACATGAATTGATGATACCTTCTTGATTTCAAACAAAGCTTTTGTTGGATCAGCCGTGATCATTATTAATCCAAATCCTTCGGATCTTATATACCCATCAGCCGTATCAGAGAACGAAGCGCATCGATGATTTGGACTTAGAACTCCTGCATTCCTTAAAACTTCAGTTGTTTTATCATTTAAAATTAGATTGACAGCACCCACAATTGCATTATTACAATGTCCCATCTGAATATTGTCAATAGCCACAGATAAGGCTGTAGAAAAAGAAGCACAGGCAGTATCGAGGGTGATAGAAGGGCCTTGAAGATGATAATAATGTGAGATTCTATTGGACATGGAACTTTGATTGGAACCCGACATTAGATACCCTGAGGGTTCAACTTCTTTGTAACATCGTTGAGAGAAATCTGAGTTGGAAGATCCGATGAAAACTCCAGTATCATTGGGAAAGGTCTTTTGTCCCAGATTTTGCAGGAGATTATCAGCTGATAAAAGTAATAATCTTTGAGCCGGATCCATAAAAAGGGCTTCTCTTGGGTTCAAATTGAATCTCTCTGGACTGAAATACCGGAAGTCATACTGTAATTTTAAGACGTCTTGATTCAGCGATATCTCTGTGAAGTCATCAAAAATTGATTCAAAAGAATGACAGCTAAATTTACCGTCGTATCCGGTTATGTAAATCGGTTTAAATTTTGTTTTTATATCGGGCAAAAGCCGAAAATCCTGAGCGCTATCACCTTTAGTCTCCCTCACACCATACAACTTCTCATTTCTCTGCTCATTCACGATACTACTCTGTAATTTCTCTGGATTTGAAAGCTTTAACATTAATTTTGATTTAATTCTTCCCTTCTCATTCTTATCCCCCACCTTTTTATCGTTTCCATTATCTATCTTATGATTATCTCCTGTGTCGAAACTTGCAAATTTTTTGAGGAACTTGCTTTCCTTGATCATTTTATCCCCATTATCAATACTTTTACTTTTATCTCTCTTTTTGTCGCTCTTTTCATTTTTCGAATCTAATTTTCTTTTCATTTGAGGCGGCATTATTTGAATATCACTCAACTCATCATCAGTTGATATCGCATTCCTCCTCAGCGGTCTCATTACCGTATTCCTTGACATTCTTACCGCCTTTACGTCCTTTATCAGTACTGATAACACTCCATTGGAAAAGGCGGCAATGTTTCCTTCAACCATTTGGGGATCTTTTTTGGTGATTTCTCCATGGAAAGTCCATTCATTATTGTCATTAACAAGTGGAAGTCGGGCAAAAAGTTCGCCGATTCTAACTGGAACATAACAACAAGGAAACATAGGATCAAACAGGCCACAACTCAGACTTTGAAGGGCCAAATCAATGGAAATCCAAGGCTTTTTGGGAGCCGCACATTTAGTTCTTATTCTATTTCCAGTCATCAATCTAATGTCACATAATAGCCTCAGACAGGGACCATAATGAAAGCCAGCCTTACTGAGACTGTTATAGAAGACCTGAGGGTTTAATCGGACTCCAGGATCGTCTGAAGGGAATTCTGGATCCTCTAAAAACGCCTTAGGAGCAATTAAACAACTGGCAAAAAATTTGTTTCCATTTTTGAGCTGAAGTCTTTGCCCATCTAGACTGGTAATAAGACCATTAAGATCATCAATATAAAGTTTGGAGAGAAGTCTGATGTCAGCCATCTTAAGCTCGCTAAATTTGGCATGATCGATAAAACATTTGATGAGAAAAGCGGCTGGAGCAGTGGGGAGATCGAAGAGAACATGATCTCTGATCACCTCGACATCAGTTTCGTTCATTTCTACTACCCTCTTATTCAGTAGCAATTTCGAAGGATTAATTTGTTTATCCTTCCCTTGGATCTCTTCACTCAATCGTCGCTGCCATTTGGCTTTAATTCTAACACTCAAATGTTGTGCCGCGAGGTCATCAAATACATCTGTTGGTCTTCCTGTCGCTAGTTCAAAAGCTTTTTTATCAATATCAAATCCTTTTAATTCGAGTTTAGCCTTGGCCAAATCAAGTGTTTTGTGGCCATTTACAGTACTCCCAATAATTAAGTAATACAAATTCTTAGGATTCAATGTTTTCTGGACCAACGAACATAAAAGATGACCCAATCCAACTTCCAAAAATACACAATCTCCTTGACTTATGACATAATTCAAAGATTCCCTGAAGAGAACGGTTGATCGGGCATGGGTTTTGATGTATTTGGCGGTGAATTCAACCAAAGGGCGGGCTGTCACGTTGCTAATCACAGGAATGTGACCTTGCTTTACCTTCCTCCAACTGAATATGTTAACGGATTTAAGATATTCATCTCGGATTTGTTTTGAATGAAAAGGAAATTCCGAATTCAATACTTTGACGACCAATCCCGCCTTCTCGGCTTCTTGAATCACCTTCTCCATGGACTTGGTGGGACCTGATAAAACAATTTGATTATCGGCATTATCTGCAGCAATACTAATATCCAATTGTTCACATGAGACCACAGACAGGACTTCCCGCTGTGCTGCCACCATTTGGCCTTTTCCTCGAGCCTTGGCCAATCCCTTGGCCCGATGAATTACAAGTTTAGTAGCTTGTTTTAGATCCAAATATCCGGCCATAGTGATTGCTACCAGTTCTCCTAGACTATGGCCAAGAAGATGAGTTGGTTTGAGGCCACAATGAGTCCAAAACTTAGCAATCGAATAGTTCACCGAAAAGATAATCGCTTGTTGGACAGGCAGTTCGATATTCCTTAGTTCTTTTTGCGATATCAACTTCTGAATGGAGACATTTAAGAGATCTTCAAAGTATTCCGAGCAAGTCCGAAGTTGTCTGGCCAGGTATGAGATGTCACAAAACAGATCCCAATTTAATTCTTGATCCAGAGGGAAGGTCCCCGGGAATAAAAATACCAGATTTGGGAGCTGTTTTTCCTCTTGACTTAATCCTTTTGTCTGCACTTTTGTTTCACTTTCATTTTCATCCGAGATTTTGAATAAGTGAGAGTCCAAGGATGGAGATGATGCGGCCTCTTTCAGTTTTTTCTTTCGATTTTGTGGTTGTTCTTTAACAGTATTACTCGTTTGTTGCTGATTTATGTAGTCCGTTAATTTTGTTATATTGAAATACTCGAACAAATTTATAACCGTTAAATTTATTTTAAACTTTTGGCTGAGATTATAAGCGAATGTGTACATTCCAAGAGAATCCAGTCCCAATTCAAGGAATCCATCACAATCTGATATTAATTCTTCCTTCATTTTGAGGAGTTGACTTAATGAAGATCTAACGGCTTTATTAATTTCAGTTTTGGATTCTCTTTTATTTTCATCGATGACATCATTCTTGTCACGATTTATTTTTTTATCGTCATTTTTTGTCTCAACAACCTCACTTAACAATTCCGTGAGATCTGGTCTATTGTCGATCATCCTTTCCCAATCACTCTTGGCCACAATGACTTGATTTATTTTGGTTGTCCCCAATATTTTATCAAATATGGCCAATGCTTCTTCTGTTCTGAACCCAACAAATCCTTTTTTCTCCAAAATCTTGATCGTTTTTTCATTTGCTGCAAATCCAGTTTGATTCCAATTGCCCCAATTAATTGAGATAACATTTTCTGCCGTGTCTGTCATCTTTTTGGCCATAAAATCGAGGAAAGAATTGGCCAGAGAGTAATTTGTTTGGCCAATATTTCCAAAAACTGAACTCACCGATGAATTCAATATCAAATACCCAAGTTTATAAGGCCTCAACACTTCCAACAAATTAATTAATCCATCGCATTTTGCCATTAATGGTCTTTGAAAACTCTCGAAGGTCATTTGACAAAATAAATTATCGGCAGACACACCAGCTGAATGAATAACATTCATCTTTCTGATTCCTTTACTGTTTATGTACTGCTTTATTTTTTGAACATCCTTTTTAACCGTTATATCAATCTGTAGATGTTGTATTTTATCAGAAAACTTTGCATTGGGTTCATTTCTGCTGATGATAACAACTTGATGGACCAAATGATGTTCTACCAGATGCTTGGCCATCTCCAATCCAAGACCTGAGGATCCTCCAGTGATAATCCAGACTCCATTCAGTTTTTTCACAGCACTTTTCAACTCTAGTCTCATCAATTTTTCATCGTTTACGTATTTTAAATAATGTGCATTTTCTGCTGCCAAACTTTTTATAAAAGATTTCCCAACGGCTGACAACCAGTTGTCATTATCGATTACTGATATACTCACTTCCGATTGCAAAGACGAGAACACTTTTCCGAGATCGAGAAATAATTGAGATACGGTCCGAGAGTTAAATTCAGATTCAGAAATAAAAATAATTTGGATATTCTCGGGTTTAAGGTGCAATAGTTTGATCGAGAGGCCTTTAAAGGTTATCTTTGATCGCGTATTGAGGTATTTGTAACTGAGGACGACAATTCGTCCCTTTGAAAGTATTTTCAAGGTAAAGCCAGGCTTTCTTTCGGTTTTAAACTCTTTCAAAACATACAAAAAATTGGAATCTGATGGGAAAATAACACCAATTTCTTCAGAAGCAGCAGCTTTCTCCTCCGTAGGTTGTTCAAACATCATTGGGATCTTAGATTTGGCCATTTTATAGTTATTTTTACTTCCCTCAACATATTTTATCTCCAAAATATCTGGACTCTGCGTGTTTCTGGCCGATGAATATCCACTTTCATTTTGTTTTTTTGTAAAGAAATCTACCAATTGATTGTATGTATTGTACCTTGAAAGATCACCGGAAGTGATTACTAAATCCAAGGAATTTAGTTCATTAATGAAGCCGATTAGAGCCAACGAATCCAATCCCAATTCAGCAAATGATATATTGGAATGCTGATTAATATCAAACTCAGACAAAGTCGCTTTTTCGATGCAACTTATCACTTTCGATCTGATATCACTTGAATTTATTGTGAGAGACGAAATTTCAGTTGGATCAGATGTTGTGATCAAATTATTGGTTGCTGTTTCCTCAACAGTTTTTACCTTATTTTTAGTTTCAAAAGTAATCAAAACGCGATTTTTACTTTTAAAAGTGTCATTGTCAAATTCAGTGATCTCATCTTGATTATTTATAATCGTAAATATCAAGTTGGGATCAGTTGGAATATAATCGTCAATGAATAAAATATTATCCATCATCTTTTTACACATGTGATTGTATTTTACTCCAATATAATTGCTTTCTTTATGGTATTTGTCATCCATTTTCTTTGAAAATGCAAATCCTTTGACATCCACCACGTTTATCCCATCAAACATCATCTCCATATTGAATGAACCATCGATTATTGTGACCTCTGACCTCATCCAAATATTATTCTTCAAAACAAATTTAGAATAAAAATTTATTTTTTGGATTTCCAAATTTTCAAATTGATACAGTAATCCTTTCACGGCTTCAATCACCAAGCCGACTCCGATTTCTCTTTCAAATAGCCTTTCATGTCTCCATTTGCAAATAAATCCTTCGTATATGATCGTATCTTGCCCTACTTCAATTACATTTCCAACTATCGGATGATCGAAATAATCTTTTCTTTCGGATTTCCAAAATGATTTTTCGTCAAATTGATAAGTTGGAAGACTTCTCAAGATTGTAAGAGATAACGGATCTGGATAAAACACAGTCCAATCCACTGTTAATTTATTTATATAGGTCAAAGAGATTAAATCTTGGAAGGATTCGAGCGAATTCAACGCAAATTTATGGCTAGATACTGTAATTTGGATTACCTTGGGAGTCAAAAACAAAGGCTTCAGATCCTTTGTTAGTTGCTTCAAATTTTCAAGTGAATAAACCCTGTTATCAATCGAGATTTCGCTGATTTTAATGCCAAATTTATTTAATTTCCACAGAAATCTTGTTATATTTTCAAATCGCTTTGTCGGGACAATTTTTGACGATTCAATTTTCCATTTTTCATTCCTATTTAATATCTTGTATAATACTTGTAAAAAGTTTTCTTCTTCTTTCTCATCCACTTCAAGGATTTCACATTTTAAATGATTAAAATCCATCTCAATTTCCAAAATCTTCTCCAATTTTCTATTTCGAATACAATAAACTGACCGATTCTCCTTAAAGTGTTTCCGATGCACACTAAAACCAACAGTCATCTCCCTCCAATCGCTTCTATTCTCCACAATCTCCTCCATTTTTTCCAAAGCGTTGATTGTTTTAGCTGAGATGGGGATGACTCCAATGTTTTGATTTGTTTTGTTCGTTTCTCTCATATCACACTTGGATAAAATAACACAAGCATTGGTACCGGCAACTCCAAACGAAGAAACTCCACATAGATTACCCGTGAAATCCACATCTTCCTTGCTGATTACTACTCTTTTATCCAATTTTATTTGATTATTAACAGTCTCCAGATCAGGTAAACCGAGTATAAACCCGTATTTCAATTGTAATATGGCCTTCATCACACCTACAAGTCCACTAGCAGCTTCTGAATGACCCATCCAGGCCTTGGCAGTACTCAAATAGACCTTCTCCGTCTTGTTGTTCGCATCCTGAGTATCAATTATGACTTTATTCAAAGCATTTAGTTCAATCGGATCTCCCAAGGCTGTCCCCGTCCCATGGCATTCCCAAAATCCAATATTCCTTCCTTCCACCATATCCCTGATCAAATCATAATGAGCAATCCCATTTGGTGCTGTCAGTCCAGCCGATCTCCCGTCATGATTCATATTGGTATCTTCAATCATTGCTTCGTACTCCCTTCCTTCTCTTTCCATTTCCAAAATCATGACAACAATCCCATCAGACCTTCCATAGCCCGAGGCTCTTTCATCGAAGGAATGGCAGATTCCATCGGTCGATAAAAGATTTCCATTGGCCCTTTGCCCAAGGGCTTCTTCGGACAAAATAAGGTTGACCCCAGCAACGACCGCTTTCTGAATCCTGCCAGAACGAAGATTCTGGACGGCCGAATCGAGAGCCACAAGTGATGAGGAACAGGCAGTGTCAAAGACAACGGAAGCGCCTTGAAAATCGAAGTAATAATTTAGCCGACCTGACAAAAAACTGATGGAATTTCCGAGCATTGAAAGGGCGTTGTGATCTCCGGATGACAGATATTCTGAACCCATCGTACCAACAAAAAATCCAATCTCATCCCTCCTATTTGACGATGGTATGATGGTTGCCCTTTGTTTTGATCCAAGAGGAACTTTATCATCCATTTTGGACATCTTTAGATTCAATTCATTATGTCCTAATACCAATCCTCTGCTGTCATTAGAACGTCCGAACAATCCTTGTTGACTTCCTTGCGGCGTTGTAAAACGACTAAATTGAATTCCCCCTCTCTGCTCTCCAACTACAATTCCAGCCCTTTCCATGGCTTCATAAACACACGTCAAGAGTAATCTTTGCTGGGGATCCATTGACTTGGCTTCGATCTCCGAAATGCCAAACAATTTGTTGTCAAACATGGAGATGTCCCCTTCCAGAAATCCACCTCCTTCTAAAATACGTCCATATTTCTGTCCTTTCAGCAAAACATCTCTGGTTGGAATCCGATTTGTGGGTATCCGATGGCTGATTATCTCTTTCGAAGTGAGCAATCTCCAAAAATCATCGATGGATTTAACATTCCCAGGCAATCTACATGAAGTCGAGATGATTCCAGCCCTTCTTGATGAGATTTTAAACTTATTTTCAGGACAATTGATAGTGTTATTCAATTGAAATAACGATTTAATCTCTTTTGGCATCCTTCGGAAGATCAAGTTCTTTCCAACGACCAATGGTTTTAATACGCTGTCAAATAAAAGATAATCTCCTGTATTATCTTTTACGTTCACCATGAATCGACCAATTATTTGATCATGTGTAATTTTGAGACGTATAAAATTGGAATCTATTTTGATTCGGCCGTAGAAAGATGGGACCAACAGTGTATTCTGACGACTGTCCACATCGTTGTGGTCATCATCATTAACATTCTTTTTCTTATTCATCAAGAGGGCATAAACCATTGCTTGCCATAATCCATCTAATTTCACATCAAAAAGATCATCTCTTCTGAATAAAACTTCTCCATAAATAACATCCCCGTCTTCCACTATCGCCAACTTCTCTATAGATTTAAACAACCCGCGATGTTCGTACCCGATATTATCCATGAACTCGTAAAAATCGTGGTGTGAAAAAAATTTTCCATTACCAAAATCAATATGAAAAAGACGTTCACCGACCTTACACAATGCCTCTTCTCCCTCTCCTGATTGGCTGACAATTCCTCGTGCCATAATTCTTCCTTCACACGTAATAAAAAGACGGAACTCATCATCTATCGTAACATCAACGTTCTGGTCCAGATTAATCGGCAAAACGAGAGAAAGGTGATGAAAGTTGGACAGGAAAGGATCAAATTCTGAGAGAGAGCACAACAAACTGGCTGCTGGGACAATCGGTATTCCATGGATAATATGATCAAGGAGATGAACATGATGTTCCGTGCAAAAACATAGGCGAACTCTGAAAACAATCATTATCAGAGTTCAGAGAATAATAATAAACTTTTGGGTTATTTTAGTATCGAAAAATTTGTAAAAAGCAGATTTTTTATAAAGGTGTAAAAATCAATATAATAAATGATTTTTGACATTTAGTGACACAAATATCTTTCGAAAAATGAATTTCAATTGTTTTTTTTCGGATTTCAGGCTGAATGAAGGTGGAAAGATTAGCTGAATTTTTTGCATATTTTAGCCTAGCCGAGAAACCAAAGCCGATAAATGTGTCCCTTTAAACGTAGAATCGTCATATTTGGTACACAGAAAATCGGGTACCTCTGCTTCAATTTGATATAAGGTTTGTAGAAATTGGGGTAGTATTTGCGGAAAAACACCTGAAATAAGGTTGGAAGCTCAAAGTTTGATGCAGTTTTATTCAAATTCGGGTGGAGAACGTCCAATTAGACTTTTCTAATTCATTATCGCTGTTCAGACCGGTCTCATCCAGAATTTATCGTAAGGTTAGGAAGGGAATGAAAATTTGTATCTACAATATTTAGAAGGAGCGATGGATAAGTCGACCAACTCGTCGAAGGCTCGGAAGAAGAAGGGTGGCTTCGATTCCTCCAATCGCTCTTGCCAGAGCAAGAAGGGAAAGAAGGGCAGAAAGACTCAGAGTTCGACGGCTGTAAGAACACCTACAAAGGGCCCTAAAACTGATACCAGTTCCATGGGTCATCCAACATCCAACAGATCCTTGAAGAAAAAGAAGAAGAAGGATAAGGACAAGAATAAGGATCCCAAGGAGAACAGCAAGGATTGCTCTCGCGACATTACGGTCAAGGTGGATGTGAAGGTGAGTGGCCTAATCTCGCGTTGTTTAGAATTAATTTAGCAAGAGAAGTCTGTGGATGCATCTGATAGAAAAGAGAAGGAAAAGGAAGAATTTGGAATTGAAGGCCAAAATATGTGCAGAATATTTGTGAAGAATGTAAGTGACTAATATAATACTGAATGACGTTTGTTGCAGTACTCCGCCACTGGATTGCATGGACTGAGGAAACAATTCATTGATATGAAAACGGTTGGTCCCCCAGATCCGAGAAGAACAGCCTTCGAAGCGAATGCTGAGAAATGCAGATACAAAGGTAATTGGGGAAAAAGATAACTTGGAATCAGCATTTCAGACATTCCCTGCTGGGATCGGAGTCGAGTTGTACTGAAATGGCCTGAGGGAACCAATGATTTCATCCATGCAAATCGAGTTAAACACGATTTCTTGAACACGGATATCATCTGCACTCAAGGTCCGCTCGAGAATACAATCGGAGACTTCTGGAGAATGGTTTGGCAGGAGAAAGTAAGTGACTACCGAATTAATTAACGTTATAATCAGGTAAAAATTATTCTAATGTTGTGTCAAGTGGTAGAAGAAGGAAAAATCAAATGCACGCAATATTATCCCACTGAAATAGGCCAAGAGATGAGTTACTTTGGTCTGACAATCACCTGCCGAGAAGTTGATAACAGTGATAAAAACTTTGTGGTCACTAAACTTCATGTTGTGGGACGTAAGTAAAGCATTGATAATCAATATTACACATTGCATTAATTTAGCTGGAGGAACTGACAAACTTTCGGTTAAACATCGAAATTGGGTGACTTGGCCAGACAAGAACGTCCCGAAAAGTCCCATGGCCCCCTTCCGTCTACTACAACATATCAGAAGAGAGAAAAACCCGGTTATCATCCATTGCAGTGCCGGAGTTGGAAGAACGGGAACTCTGGTGGCCTTGGAAGTGCTCTACAGATCACTGCAATCTGGTTGCTTGCCTGATGTCAGATCCCTTGTTCTCGAACTACGATGGCAAAGAAGTCATTCTGTCCAGACAGAAGATCAATTCTTGTATTTATTCTTTTCCATATTCCAATTATGCGCTGCGAAACGTTGGGTTCCCATCGAGGATATTAGAGGTCGGTTAAGATTATGTAATAGACAAAAATTATTTTTTACAGACTTTTGTGTAGACTATGACAGGTACCTGGAACTCCTCCGAGTCCACAATTGCAAGAATCTCCCTATGGAAATGACCGAGAACTTCAAGAATATGACCCTGGAAGCCTCGACTCCGCCAGCTCCAGGTGTCACTGCAAATAAAGCTGAGCCTTCCCCAAATCAAAATGGCCCCGTTGGAACCCCTGCGCCAAGAATCAAAGAAGTCCGGTCGGAAATGTACCCAGTCGATCACACGCATACGGAAAATATGACAAAGCCGATGTAAAGGCAATAAATATTGCAATTCTTAGAGAATAAACGGGCAAAGGTTGACATAAAAGTAATTTGTAAAGAGTAATACAGTCCGTTCCATAATTATAGCAAATTTAGTTTTTTCGACATTTCTTCAATAGTATACTGGATTTGAAAACCCCTGACGGTGATTGTTAAGCAGCTCAACAGCCATATATTTTCACAAGAACATTTGGATATTTTACGCTTCCGTGCCAGGACCAGGCACTTTATCAAAAAAATGCCGTAACAAAAATATAGCAAATAATTTCTTTTTGTCGCTGTCGCTTGTCAAAATTATGCCAAGAAAAAATTCGCTCTCAGGTTATGGAAAGGGGCGAATTCTATTCGATGCAGGTCACAACCGTTCCTTTATTGCTGAACCAATCAACCGGCCGTTTCGTGTGTCGAACATCTACATCAACAAAACAGACCACTACGGAAAAGGTAAACGTCTTGGGAGTCTAAAATCGCTGTCAAAGGCATCAGAACGCCTTACTCGAAGGTCGGCATAAACTTCTAATTAGAGTGTAGACCAAATCCGAGCGGAACTTAACTTACAAGTCTCCAGGCAAGGTGTCTGTAAATGTATAACAAGCTCTGACCATTTTGTTTGAGACCAAGCGATGAAAGGTCTTAACCTAAAAGCAAGCCACCAAGATTTCCAGACTTAGATTTAATCAATAGACCATGTCAACAGACCAGGGAATGGCAGCCGCGGTCAATATTATATTACTAGCTTTATCGACAATACTTTCTGATGAGTAGGTCCATTGGTTGTAATTATTATTGACACGACCTCGGAAAGGAAACGCTGGTCTTTCCAACTTGAACTTCTTGTCATTCGAAAATATTGTCTATAAGGCTAGTATAATATTGACCGAGGCTGCCATTCCCCGGTCTGTGGACATGGTCTATTGATTAAATCTAAGTCTGGAAATCTTGGTGGCTTGCTTTTAGGTTAAGATCTTTCATCGCTTGGTCTCAAACAAAATGGTCAGAGCTTGTTATACATTTACAGACACCTTGCCTGGAGACTTGTAAGTTAAGTTCCGCTCGGATTTGGTCTACACTCTAATTAGAAGTTTATGCCGACCTTCGAGTAAGGCGTTCTGATGCCTTTGACAGTGATTTTAGACTCCCAAGACGTTTACCTTTTCCGTAGTGGTCTGTTTTGTTGATGTAGATGTTCGTCACACGAAACGGCCGGTTGATTGGTTCAACAATAAAGGAACGGTTGTGACCTGCATCGAATAGAATTCGCCCCTTTCCATAACCTGAGAGCAAGTTTTTTCTTGGCATAGTTTTGACAAGAATACAGCGACAAAAAGAAATTATTTGCTATTAGCAATCACTGTCTGGGGTAAATCCAGTATACTATTGAAGAAATAACTCGAAAAAACTAAATTTGCTATAATTATGGAACGGACTGGAGATCCCACTTACCTTTTATTATGTGACATCACGTCTGTTTCGGATTTCTAGAAGAGAGTAAAAGCAACTGGGCTCGAATAGTCGGATCAAGACATCAAATATGAGCCAATTAGGAGAGAGGCGGCGAAAGCGGACCTAATTTGGAACAAAAACTTTGGAAAAAAGGTCAAGTTTTGTAAGGGTCATTCGTCGAGGAGTAGAACACACACATTGTGTTTTTTAAAATTAATTTCAATGAATCTTTTAATCCCAAATTCTGATGGTTTAATGTGCTTTTATCTCGGTAAACCAAGGAAATCGGTTACAGGTTTATGAAAACATAATTTAATCACCTGTCAATTTAAAACTTTGTAAATGGCCGAAGAAGAATTCTTATAGTGGGAGGTCGGGGATAAAAAGTACAACATTAAACAGATAAGGTAATGTACAAATGTATGTCACAACCGGTTGTCGGGAAGAGAACAACATCAAGCTAGATATGCCAGGTTCTGGTTATTCGATACCACAATAAGTTAGGCCCACGTTGAGCAAGAGCAATGGACATTGTACATGATGACAAGGATATGCTGATCACAACAATTCTTGGACTAGAAAGACGGGACTGGCCTAGGCTCGAACTGTCAGCGATTGCAGGCCCTGAGATACCGTCTGCCAATGCATTTCACTCATATTTATGCCCTGAAGGCCTGTCAGACCCGGCCAATTCTTTTTGTGGACAGCGATCACTTTCTGGATGGTCTCCTGCGCTGCTTGGTTCGGCACCTTCTCTAAGGATTCCGCATTCAATTCGGTTATATCACCGCCAGAACCACATAGAGCCTAGAATTTGATTATTGAAAAGTAGTTGAAGACATACCTTAACACAGTCCTCAGCCGCGTCACATATCGAGTTGATCTCATATCCTCCCTCCAACGACAGCACAATCTTTCCATCAGCATATCCCATCAGAGATTTCGTGAAATACCCAAATATTTTGGAGCTTAATTCATATCTGAAATTATGTTAATGAAGGAATATTGATTGATGAATTTACTTACCCTCCCAATGCTTGGGGATGACCTCTAGAAGCATCAAATCCAGCAGAAACCAAAATAAACTCAGGTCTGAACGAGTCCAACAGGGGCAACACGATCACTCTCCACGCTGCCAGATATTCCGGATCCCCCATGATATCTCCGCTGAAGGGAATGTTAACCGAGAACCCTTTCCCCGCCTCCTTTCCCATATCTACCACAGCTCCGGTACCCGGAAAGAAGTTGCCGTTGTCATGTCGATGTAGTGAGATGTATAAAACATTAGGATCAGTCTCGAAACAGAGCTGGGTCCCGTTCCCGTGATGGACATCCCAATCCACAATAGCGATTCTTTTGTTGGGGAAAGTTCGTTGGAGATATTTGGCGGCGATAGCGACGTTATTGAAGAAACAGAATCCCATGGCCTGTTCTCTTTCTGCATGATGCCCTGGGGGTCTGATACATGCAAATCCATTCTTCAATTTTCCCTCAGCAACTTGAGTCACCAATTCGACCAGACTCCCAACCGACAATTTAATGGCAAGTTTACTAGAGTCCGCGTTGAAATAAGTGTCAGCATCCACTCCAATGCCACCACAAGGAAGCTGAAATTTATATTACAGTATGAAAAGGATTCTAAACGCTTGAATCAGAAGCTTCTTTTACCTGAACAAATTTCTCCAAAGCTTGTCCATCCAATCGGAAGCCATTCCCGGTCGAAGCAGCAAAGAAATTGACATGGGCCGAAGAATGGGCCAACTTCAGAAGATCCAAGGGTGCCTTCTTTGAAGGGACCTTTTCACAAATACTCAGAAGTCCGCAATCCCCCAATCGTTTGTAAATGCAACTGACCCGGCCTCCATGTTCAACATGATTGGTGTCGTCGCCACAGACACAGTTGTGGCCACTCATTGCTTCGTCATATACAATACCTGTAATTAATTGTAATTGTCATAGTTAAGGTATTAAACAAGTTGAGTATCGGTTGAATCATGACTTTCGACCTACCAGTCTTGACCCCGCTAGCGCTAGTGCTGAAACTGCTGAATCGCTGAGTGAAAGCGCCCATCAGATGTTCTTCTTCGGGTTCCTCCCTGACCAAACTTTTCCTTCGCAACACCAGATCTCTCAACTGTTGTTTCAGAAGACTCGGATATCCACCCATATGTAATTGGCTGGCTGTTCGGAAGTTCAATGGATTAGAGCTCGCGGCATTCTTCTCTAGCAACGATTCCAGCATTGCATTGGAGTTGTAGGGATTTAGATTATTATTCTTAATTAGCGATGGCATTGAAAGGAAACTGGCAAACGAGGCTTGCATCAAGAGTGTATTCAGATCATGTTGTAATTGTTCAAAATTGTTTGAAAGATTGGGCAGGGATGGTGAAGGGAAGACCACATTCGAACCGGACGCCATATTTGATATGGACTGGGCATGGGAAAGAAGATTAGATCCCTCTTGGGGAGTCTTCATCCCCAACTCCATTTGAGTGGACACACTGTCACTGTCACATCTAAACGTAATTAAAATAATCTAAATGATCGAGACCCGACCTTTGTAAGGGCTTGTGATGACCAGGAGTAACATTATTGTAGGGATGAGGGGGATTGGTGACTGGACTGGATCCCTTGTTCAGAAGTCGAGCTCTTAATCTCATCTTCAGATTAGGTTCCGAATTGACTTTCCGTAATTGGAAATCGTTCAATTGATTCGAATGACCAGCACTTGGCATTCCCGGCGCTCCATAAGGTTCGAATTGGGGAGTTCCATTCAGAATATTTGAGATGCTGGTCTTCTGCGAGAGCAATGGAGTGTTGTTCACCTGGGCGGCCAACTGACTGAGCAGATTGACTTCGGAACTGGCCGCGGAACCGGTCGCCGAATTGAGGCCGCTGAAAGCATTAGCGTTGTTATTTGAGATGTTGATGGAAGAGGAAGAGGAACCGATCGAGTTTGTGCTGAACAACCTTTGTTTCTGCTTCTTGGTGGCAATCATCGTCTTCAGTCGGTCCCTAGTTGTCTGACTGATGGTGGTACCTGATCCCGAGAAGGTTCTTCGATTTCTGATATGAGAAGTGGGATCACGGGCTGCTGGAGCGGGGGCATTGTGAGGGGGATCGGGCTCATCCAAGGAGGTCTGATTGGAGTTACCCATCCGAGAAGTCGAATTCGAATTATTCGAATTTATTTGAGATGCTAAGAGTTGTAAGCTTTGTAGATAATCACTTGGATTAGTGTTCTGAGTGAAACTCGAGGTTTGGTTTAACTGAAACGTGCGTGTAATACGTATGTATATACAAAAGTCATCATTCATATATTCTAAACTTTGAATTAAGAGAACAAGTGACTTACTTGACTTAGATAAGCGAGTTGTTGTTCCAGGTCGAACTTGTTGATCGACGAACCGGGCTCATCGTTATCCATGGTAGTTCATCAAATTGCGTAATCGGAAAAATTCCCTAAGTTTATTTTATATTGATTGCAGGGAAAAATAATCGCGGTATTTAAAGCGGTATTTTAAAAGCCAATAACAACGACGTATTCAATTCGTAAAGTTACAACAAACAAAATTTTATTAAAATAAGATTCTTCCATGTAGATGCCAATTTCGAGTTATAACAGGAATCCCGTTAGAGTTGTGCATTCATAAAAGAAGCAACATTACTTTCATAGACTACTACAAAACCCCCAGAAAAGTAACTTTCATCACGAGGCCATTCTAATGCATTAAACACATTTACAGCCACTCCAAACATACGACAAGCATGTGCTCCTACTCGAAGAAGTGTAATCTCCGAGCTATATTTGTTATGGCCAAAGGACGGAACGTCTGGCCAAATGGGTTTCCCTCGAAAATAGAAATGTGACTCGGAATTAATATAAAAAAAAGTTTTGTAAATCGTAGCCTGGGGGAGGCGTGCCAGATTTGAGCGAAAAAAGAGGTCCCCGAATAGAATTGTCCCCTCACTTTGGGGGTCAAAAATACAAGAACAACAACAAAAATAGAGAAACTTTGAAAGAGAGTGCCCTCTCTTTCTCTGCCCTCGAGACTCTCGCACTCTCTCGTCGCGGGTTCATTTGAAACTGCGAAAAAACGGGGGAAGGGAAAGGAGGTTGGGATGGAAGGAAAAGAAGACGGCTAAAACTATTTTTAGATCTTTATTTTAAGGACAACAGCAGTTATATCCGATAAAAACCCAAGTCTTCAACGAACAAGGCTATTCGTAAAGAGTAATTTAAATGCCCCGGCGTCAATTCGCGGCTCCAGTTTATGGTCGTTCGTTTTGGAATGTTTGTGTTGGGTGGGGAGAGGAAAGAGATGGCCAAAAATAGCTTGGCTCGCGGCGTTACATGAGTCGAGAGGGCTTTTACTAAAAGAATAAAAAACTAGTTTATTGCGGAAAGCACGGGAATGACGACTTCTGGCATCTAAAGCACGCAAACTGACAGCACAGCGAAACTCTACCAGCTTATGATTCCACATATGGCATTACACAATGCATAACTATATTGATGTATTTACATCAATAATACAATTGGTAACTTTCTTAAATTAATAATATTAACTACATTACAAGTAATACCAACGATTACAAGCCGTATTCTACGTGTTGGCACCTTCTTCTACTCCCTTCCACCGGAAGCCATACCGATTATAAAACATCTACATCCACTAAATTATCCGATGCCTGAGGCTATGCATTACATTACATCCAGCGGGCAGATAATCCTTCACTTTTTCGAATATTTAATCCCAGAAAATACAATGAGGGGTTATAAATAGTTTTGACAAATAATTTAATTGTACCCTGATTACTGTAACATTCAGTCTTCGGACGAAATTCGTTTGGTTTCGGCGATTGTGACGGCATGTTGATGTGTGAAATGATTGCGAATGGCTCTTTGCATGACCTCCATCTGGGTCCTCATCTCTTCTTGGGTATTCACCAGTTTGAGCATGTTGGTATGCATCTCCAACATTAACTGGAGCAATAATATTAAAGACAAAATTATCAGATTAGAACAGAATAAGCGCATAAACTTACTCGTGTGGCTTGTTGTGAGGACACATCGTTGCTCTCGTTGAAGTTTCTGATCTTGTTCTTCACTTTCCGAAAACTAAATATTATAATCATTCAATGGCCATATGCAACCATTACTGACCTGTGAATGGCATTTAGAAACTCCCGTTGATGTCGTCTTAGCAGTCGATCCCCCGTATCATTTGAATGGAGATTTTTATAGATATGCCAGGTCTTTTGTAGGACTCTGGCAGCCGCATTCTTATGTTCTACGGTTAATCTGGAGTCATTCATGAAATTATTTACATTCCTTTGACCAGATGATAAAACAATCTTTCGAGAGATTACGGCAATCAGGATCGAAGATATTATTGCACCCTAAAGTCAATAAATTACTTCTAATTTTAGTCATTTATCAACTGACAGTAAGTCCGACAAAGATTCCAACCAATCTCCCGGCCGTTGTTTTAGGTACCACATCCCCATATCCATTCCCATTAAAAGTAGAAGCGATAAACCACAAAGCATTCGAATACATGAGCCATTTGGTCTCATCTTCTCTTCCAAATCTCTCACATTGCACGAATGTCCATGCAAATGTAAACCAGAACATCAATAAGAAAAGGGAGAGACATCTCATTGGATGCTGATCTAACCAGGATTTCATCACAAAGGTAAAGTTCACTTGGATACGATTTAAAGCCGCCAATGTTCTTGTTGATGCATCCTGAGAAGGTTGTCTAAAAAGCAGACGACTTACTTGAAACTGTTTACTGTGTAAAACCACAAATCGTCCAGCCAGATAGACCCGGCCCAGCATGAATAAAGACAAAAGAAGATCAACCGGAACTTCTTTTACTTCAAATGTGTGATTGCAGGTTCTTGAAGGCTCTACAAACCACCATTCGACGGTTCCAGTTCCCGGATATGGACATAAGGAGCAGAGGATGAACTCAACAACAAATCGGGATATCCTCCTCCAAGTGCAAACCACTCTCCAATCATCGGCTCCACAATCTATTAGATCTAACTAAAAGTCAACAATTAGTATTCGTAATGTCACGAAGAGTACTGTAACCACACCAAATTATTTTCGCCAAAAATTCATTTTCAAGCTGCGCCCTAACTATAATGGTATTTTATACGATTAAATATTTCCAGAACTTACCATAATCTCGTTTACATGATAATGCACAATCTCGACAAGCAATGCTAGAGTTGAGAAAATTACAAAGGTTCGGAAACATACGGATATGAGGTCATTCTGAAATTATAAAAATAAAAAAAAACAAAAGTGTGAATTGAATGAAACGAATTTATTTTCAGTTGTTGAAATCCTCGAGGAAAAGAGCGGTGGTCTAATTTGCGATGAATAGTAAGCAAAGCAAATACGGTATATTCTAAATTTATATCGCCTGAATTCTCATAAAATTTTAGGAATAAGTAAAGAGGAAGGTAAGGGAACTTCGAAAGAAGAGAAACCCACTCTTACGCCCATGGAGATCGATCTGCCCGAGGTGTCGAAGGTGGTGATGCGTCGATTTGCAAATACAATCGTCTCCAAAGGAGTAGATGGACTGCTCAGGGAATATTCCGAGTTGAAATTAGCATGCCCTGGTCCCGATTCGGTTCCTCGGACATCGTTCCTCAAAAACCCGGAGAAGAACCGATACAAAGGTAAGGATTATCTTGCCGTGATCTGTAGATTTCAGATATTCCTTGCATCGAGGACACTCGGGTCAATTTGAAATGGCCTCCCGGCACCACCGAGAACTACATTCATGCCAATTGGGTCAGAGGATTGCCAGGTAATTGGACTTTTACTATAATAAACAGCATAGGATTGACGGATCCAAAGACTGGAGTCGAGAAAATGATGGTCTGCACTCAAGGACCCACTAAAGAAACGGTGCCCGATTTCTGGAGAATGGTCTGGCAAGAGAAGATCAAGGCGATTATAATGTTATGCAATGTTGTGGAGAATGGAAAGAAGAAGTGTGAGCAATATTGGCCGGAGAAAAGAGGGGATTCAATGGCCTTTCCTTTCTGCACCATTACCAATCGAGGTTATGATCGGATTGGGCTCAGGAAGGATCGCGAAAAGGATCTTCTCTATACAACCCTAATTGTCAAAGGTAGAGTCCAGTTTTCTATTATTTTATGATATATAATTTAGCCAAAGGATCTGATGGAACAGAGAAAACCCATTACGTTAACCATGTCTTGTGGAGTGGATGGCCAGACAAAGCTGTTCCGTTAACCGCCTCTGGGGCCTTGGCATTAATCATGAAAACCTGGACATATTCCCCGGCTGTTATTCATTGTTCTGCAGGTATGAGACCATAAAAAGTCATCTTCACTCTTTTAGGTGTTGGTCGAACTGGTACAATTGTGGCTCTGGAAGCTTGCCTTCGTCAGCTTTTATCCGGAGAAGAACTCAGTGTTTACAATATTGTGAAGAATCTTCGAAGTCGAAGATACCTTGCTTGTCAGACTGATCTCCAATACCTCTACATCCACATGGGTCTTCTAACATACATTACATACAAGAATGTAAGCCAGACGTTTCTCTTATAATCTCTGAGGTCACAAAGCTGATTATCCCCTAGCAAGACTTTTACAGCTACCTTATCCTTGTTTTAATTACTTTAATTACAGTTGGCTAGTCCCGAACAACTCAAGGATTTCACGGGGACGTACGAGAAACTGGTGAAACAAAGGATCGCGGCCGGAGAGAAGTGAACGAACTCACCTTAGTCACCCCCATTATATTCTGAGCACATACTTCCGCATCTAGACCCATAAATAGCACTCCGATAATGGCCAGGATCAGACATCGATCCGTGATTTTCACTCGGGTGTTCAGTCGTTGTGATCGGATTTTGTAAATCATTTTGACGGCCGCGCCGTCGATTGGCACTCCATAACTGAAAAGCAAGACGTTGTTCGGTGAAATCTGATCGGGTTAAGCTTTTTCTCATGGAATATTCAGTTTCCGCGAGGGTGATTATGAACTAGAGTACCATACTCGACTCGTTTTTTCCCTTATACACAGAAAGTTTGAAGAACAGTAGAACTTGATGATTACTTTTGTTTTTCCCGTGAAATATATATTAATATATTAGAACGTACCGACTGTTATTCCTGCTGAGAACATTGTTGTTATTGTTATTGGGTGTACTGGGTGAAGTCAAAAGTCCATTTTCTGCGACTCTATCGTCGATGGATGATCGCTGACTCTCCGGGCATGACGATACTGCACTGCACAGACCACCGGTTGGACCTTTGGGCGCTGCGGTGTCTTCGATTGTAATTACCGGACCTTGGAAGGGAAGCCCCTTTCCCGCTGAATGTAGTTAATTAAGGTAATACAAAAAAATTGACATGTACTTTCTAATGAAAATCTTGTGCTAATAAAGGGAGTTTTGGGTAATGGCTTCTGATAAGAACTTCAATTGCACTAGAGGCTCGTCTTTTTTAGAGAATAAACTTTGGTTTACCTGATGAGTCGAATGAATCATGACTGTAATCTATCCGGGTGTAGGCAGGGGGCATCTGACCCAGCTTCTTTCTGGCCGAAAGCAGATTCCGGAACTGCTGTCTGGAGCCATGAAGTCGCAGGAAATCGGCACTGACCTGGAACGAAACGAAGGATTAGATCCGAAAACCAAAGATTCCGAAACCTCATGAATTGACGATGCTCTTCGCTCTCGTTGTTCGCTGGCCATTAGTTTTAGTGGACTAGGCTACGAACAGGCCTAATCCCGGGCGTGGCCTTGATGGAAATGGCAGAGGGGGGTTCGCGTCTATAGTGCTATAATCCGCCGCTTCTGAACGGAGACGTTTTTTGGGCCGTTGGGAAAGATTGAGAGCTACTTTGCCGAGCCAAGACAGCAGCCGAAAAGTCCTTAATGAGTCCCCAAAATGAATAAAAAGAAAACAGTTAAGTAAAAAAGGGGGGGGGGGCAGGACAAACTCCATCTTTGGTTTATTTGTATTCTGTTTGTTTTGAAATATTAAACGACAAGGATCGTGCCAAAAAGCGACATGGAATCTGGCCTGAGGCTATTCCTTTCTAGACGGGTAAAGAGTGAGAATCAAAGTAAGCGGACAGAAAGTAACCTCTCTCGATAATGGTGACATTCCGAGAGAGAGAGGTCATGTTACTTGGACTCTGCTTCGCAAGTATTTGACAGGCATTGGAAGAAAATGTGTAATTATGACATTTCCTTTAAATGCCTTTGAAGAACGCTGTCGATTCATTTAACAGTAATATCATATGTCTTACCTTAATAAGGCCATTGGAATCAGAAGCTCTTGGTCCCGCTCGATCAGCTCCTCCTAGATCAAAACTCTTTCCATTCTTGACTGATGTTACAGACACCCTCGGAGTACGGTAATCTTCTTGTTCGACAGACGGTGCTGATGCGATGGTCGGACCCTAGAGATGATTAAATCATAATAGCATTTTGGATTATTATTCACAATTTTTGGGTCTCTAATGTTCAAATTCCAAATCTCCTTTTTGGAGATGTGCTTTGGTCGGGGAAGAGGTTAAGCCAAAATTTATTATTTCCCTTTTGGCAAAACTGAGGTTTGATTATAGATCCACGTCATGTTTATTCTTTAGTGCCCTTTGAAACCAAAATATGGGATTGATCCTTCCAAAACGGTCCTCGCCCAAATTCCCATGGCTTTTAACTCATGAACCATAAAACAAGACATAGAATAGGGCAAAGGAATTAAAAAAGCGGCTCTCACGATCGTATTGCCCTATAAATGTGAAGGACAAAGACTGAATGTTGGACTTACAAGAGAACCTCGAGTGCGGAACCCCTTCCGCCGATCGATTGCCTGCTGATATGCTGATGAATCCACACTGAAGCCGTAATTCTGCGACAGTTTAGCGGCGCCCGGACTCGCTGAAACAAAAGAAAGTTAGTCAGTTTGCGGGCCCGTACCTAAGCTCACATAAGGCGGACTGGGCGGTGCAGAGATGGTGAGGTCGGTGCGGCGACTGACCCTGACCGGCGAACATCCGGCCCACGGGCTGAAGAGTGGCTATTTAGAAATAAATGAAGCCTTCAGGCAACAACACAAAAGACGGACGAGTTACGCAAAAAATTTCGAAAAAGTGAGAAAGGCAAAAAAACAAGGAAAGGGCTGGGTGCGCGACCCTCTAATCCCAATGCCTAGTCCGTCGGTCGTTCGGCCGCATCCTGGCCGTCGTCTTCCCTTAATGAAAAGAGAGGAGAAAAGGGAGGAAGGAGTCAGTTACTTGTCCTTTTTATTCCTAAATATTATAATTGCCTTCCGAGGCATGTGTTGAGAGCTCGCGAGTCCTAAACCACCAGTACCCAAGAGTACAACGCTGAGTGGTTAATAGCACCGGACCTCAATCCGTCATCCTAATCTGTGTACTTTCTCATTGTTACTCTTTTCGGCCAAGTACTCACGGCTTATGGACCAAACATAACGCGAAAATTAAGTACATTACATTATTTTTATATCGAATAGTTTAAGAAATTTATGGGCCTTACATTTTACAAGAATAGAGCATGAAAAGCCCTTAAAAGATTGGAAAATACAATCGACAAAACTCGGATATCCATTTATTACTGATTAAAACAAAATTCAAGTAAGAGAACATGACAATAACGAGATCGGAAGTCGGTTTCGATTAAATGTTAAACATTAAAATGGAAATTAAATACGAGAAAAAGGAGAAAAAGAGGCCATGATATTCCATAAGATGGCCGTGGGGAGGGGGCATTACGTATCTCTAGGTATAAGGTGAGAGGGACAAAGACGGCCGGTTTCACGCCATATCATTGCTGTTCTCATGGCTTTCGTTCTGGAAAGAGAGAAGTCAGGCATTTGATTAAATCAGAACAATAAACCCGTTGCCAAGGTCCCGTTTCCAAGGCCGGTGTGTTACCCGTATACGTACACATCTACATACACCTTTTCATACTCCCCTTATTTCCCAGACCTAGTTCATTGGACTTACAAATTCCTCGAGGGCTTCTCTTTCGGCTGCTGCCTCAGGGCTGTCAATGAGCTCCTGATCCATTCGTACAACTTTCTGGGCAGGACCGGAAATCGTCTTTAACCGTCTGGCCAGACCGGGTTCAGCCGTTTTGTACGCGCTGTAGGCCTCGTTCAACTGGGCTGTCAATTGATAATTCTTCGCTTGCAGCTCGTTTACGAGATTCTCCAATTGGCGAATCCTGAAGAAAATAAATAAAAAAAACTATGCCAACAAAAGCTTGTAACAAAGTTCAATTCATACCTGCTATCTTTCAAATCCAAGGCAGTTGTATGAGCAAGATTTATCTGCTCCACGGTCTCCTGGAAATTGGCATAAAGACGATTCCTATCCTCGCTAATAAGCCTCATCTGTTCGAGAAGGTTCGAGTTGAGATCATTAAATTTGCGAACCGAATCCCCTTCGATGACACGATCTCCATACTTTTTGGTGATCTCTTCCACTTCCTTTTGAGCCGAGACGGCCATCGATGACATATTACTCGTAGCAGTACTACTTTGCACAATAGGATGAGGAACTGCTGGAGGCTGTTGTACCTGATTCGAGAGATACGACGCTCGATTTGTCCCGAGTCCTGGCCTGAATCATTGTATAAAAATTTCGGCATAATCATACCTACCTCATGATAATCCTAATGGGTCTGTTCTCAAGAGGTCTTATCGATCGTGGATACATAATATTCCCAGCCGGTCTTGTATATTCAGTAGTGATGTATTGCGTTGGCTTTTCGGGCAACGGTTTTCTCCTGGTATAAGTTGACGACTTCGATCCCAATGGCCTTCCCCTTTTCTTTGGCACATCCCCGCGAGAAGTGGCTGGACTTACTCGTTTGACTGGAACTGTTGCTGGAAAGCTGTAATCTTCGTCTTCCTCGTCATCCCTGTATGAAAACGACTTGGTTGAATGTCGTTCATATTCGTATTCTTCGGTGGTATCTTTCTCGCTCATATAAGTCGCGTTCATTTCCTTCTAAAAAATAGTTTTAACAGCTATTAAAAATACCTCAATGTCCTCCAATCGTTGTTTTGTTAGCACCGACCGTCCATAACCACCATTGTGAGGTACTGTAACTGTAGAAGCAACATTTTGCTCTGTTTTTAGTGGTGACTGTGTTTGTTCAAGCATCTCTTTTTTGATTAGCTTCTTTTCGGCCGGTTTCTCTTGTGGAGTTTCTAAAATAAAGCGGAAAATTAACATTAACCAAAGATATTACCTAAATAAAAGTTTATCTTATGTGACATTCACGCTCAGAGAGAAGATTAGACGGGATCACTGCCCACGATAGTCATCCCAAGGGATGAATATCATATTGACTCGTCGTGAAATGTATTCGTCATCGCCCAAAATGCCACATAAATAAAAACATAAAAAACACATACCTGGAACCTCTGATTCTTCAAATTCGTAATTAATCTTCCTAGACGGCATCAACGCAGCCCAAGCTTGTGTGGCCTTCATTCCAGCTGATCGTCTAGGGCGACTCGATGAAAACGAATCGTCTGCCATCTAAATAGCGGTTAAAACCACAAACATTAGAAATAAAAATATATAAAACCGATCAACGGCAATTCAAGCATGTTTGTTGTCGTGCATAATCCATTTATTTACACATAGAAATGTATTCTTTACAAAATTTTGTGGTAATTTATATCTTTTCTACTCCTTCCTAAAACTTACTCGTAAATTTGATATTGCTCTTCCAGACTCGTCTAGAAGAACCACTGGGCAAGAGGCTGAGGGTCAGTTTGTTCGCTACAAAACATTACCTTATCGACTTAAAACGAACCCATCCAGACTAAAGTTGAGCTTAGGATCAGTTCGTTGCGCAAGAACGATGACAGAATACCTGTGGATGTAATTACACTGAATACATAAAATCTAATCGAATAAACTAACTCTGATCCCTAAAGTGCAAAGGCCTTTCTGGAAGAGGGAACAAAGTTCTGTAGACGATGAATGCTTTGCATGAAGATATGGGCAGTCTTCTTCCGAACACATCATCTTCAGAAAGTAATGGCAAATTGGGAGCTGATGAGGTTGCAACAAATGGTACCCTAAATCACATTTCTTTCCGTTACGGCACATTCCCTTCATCTGGCTGAAAAGAGTTAAATAAAAATAATAAAAAACGAGAGTACCTTGAACAGAATCGCTTCTTCTGATGTTCGGAGCTCGCATTATGAGAATATTTGCAGAGACTGTCCGCCAAACACTTCTGATCTTTTGCATATCCTATACACTCGTTTGAGTCCCCGGTTATCTTCTTCCCTCCGACATTAACCAAAGAAAGATTTCCAAACTTCTTTTTAGGAGGAGATGTTACTGATGCCTCTGCTTCTTTCCTTCTAACCCAGGTATTCCCATTATTCACCAAATATCCTCTGACAGGCTCTTGAGTACCTTCATTCTAAAGTATAAATAAAACCGCTCCAAATCTCTTACCGGCCCAAGATTAATCAGTTTATAAACCGGACGAGTCTCTTGTTGAGAAGGCAATTTATTGTTCAACATCCGCTCAATCACCGGTAAAACTGCTTTATTGAAAGTACCATCAGGATTCTGGGGTCTGGAACACCCTGCCGGTTTGTCTTTGGACGTAATACGAGCATTGAATACCATCATCATCAATCGGTTGGGAGCTCCGGCCTTTCTCTCAAGGAGACTTGAATATGGATTGTATGAATATGATTGCTTGCTCTTTTCAGCCTCTTCGTCGGTCATATCAATCATTTCTAAATAGGAAATATAATAATAGAAAACAGACGTCAATTACCTGCTGCATCGTCAAGTTCATTCTCAGTCCCTGGCATTTGAAATGTAAAATTGGAAAAGAAGGGATTATTGTCAAAAGTCTGATTATGATTCTCATGGGCATCATAAACGGGATAACCATGAAAAGAGTAAACACTGTTTTGAGAAACGTAAGAAGTGCTCTAAACTCAGCTTGTAGAATGAAAATTATAAGCTTACAGGTAAATACCCGTTTTGATACGATCCGTAATAACTGTCATAATTAAACATTCCCTAAATCACCGCTAAAGTATGGACGACACGACCAACGATAAAAGTGTGACACAAACACTTTCAACAAAACAAAAACGTATAAAAGAAATGTTTAATTCTTTATATCGGCAACTTTTCTGGGTTCTCGATATTCTGAATGGATATGTTTCACGGTCCCTGCGTTTTCTGGCAACATTCTTTCAGCATTCTGCCCCACAGCGTATACCACCCCTAACTCAGGTTCGACAATACTCAACAGAAACTGAGTTTGTAAATCTCCTACACCAATAACTCTAGCTAAAATGAGGTCCCCCGGCTGAACTGCCTTCCAGAGAGCAGCTCGATCCTTATCAATCTCTCGGATATCCTCTTTTTTCAAAACTGCATTAAATTCATCAGACAAGAGACTGTCGCCAACGCATAGGATCGAGCATTTTGCTGCCCTCAGACCGACGGATTCAATCTAAATTTCGAAATAACTCAAATTACATTCCCCACCCGCGCGGTAACAATACATCCTTGTTGAGGGACGACGTACTTCTTTTCATCCAGTTCTCCACATATCTCGACCAATTTCACATCTTTTCCATTCTAAATCGCAGAATTAAAAGGAATTATCGGACTTACGGGCATTGATTGGGAAGAAACTTTCACCCTACCCACCAAAGCAGCATGTATATAGCCGTAGATCTCGTAGCACCCGTTCCCCGCGCTGTAACCATCTTCAATAGGAAAAAGCCGTTCACCGGGAACGCATAGATTGTTAGACAAACCCGTGTTCATGATGCAGCAGTCTTCACTCGAAATGCGACGCGCCAAAAGAGAAATCAGGGGAACACTTGACTCGGGCGTCAAGTCTTCTTCTTCTTCAAAAAAACAATTTTGCACGGAAATTCTCAAGCTAGCTGGCTAACAACTAGTAACGCTGTGTACAGGAAGTTTTTGTATGCCCTTCTCTATTCGGCTACACAATGACGTCGATAATAAAATTTGAGCCCCTGTCTGGAGCTCATGACAATGGACCTTTATGTTACTTGTTACAAGTAGATCAGGTCTACATTCTTTTGGATTGCGGATGGAGCGAACATTTTGATATGAATTTTATAAATGCTCTGAAACCGAGGATACCGCAGATCAACGCAGTACTTGTGACGTATGCCGATATTAACCATATAGGAGCCTTGCCTTATCTTGTAACCAAATGTGGACTCAAATGCCCAATCTATGCGACATTACCCGTTCTGAAGATGGGAAAGCTATTCCTATATGACTGGTTGACATCACACGAAAATGCGGAAGATTTCGACTTGTTTAATTATGATGATGTAGATACCGTTTTTGATCGGATTCAATATGTAAAATATGGGCAAATTGTAAGTGCATTTATGTCATTTATGCAATTTTGAGATAAACCTGAAAGGTGACAACGGTTTACAAGTGATGCCGTTGGCTGCCGGTCATATGATTGGTGGTGCCATCTGGAGAATCACAAAGATGGGAGACGAAGAGATTGTTTATGCGGTTGATTTTAATCACAGAAAGGAACGACATTTAATGGCGTCTACATTTGAAGGTAATATAACCATAGTTTCTCATTATGTATTGTTTAGGCGTTCTGCGACCTCATCTTCTGATCACCGATGCCTACAGTACAGTTGTTCAGAGGAGAAAAACAAGAGATGAAGCCCTGTTCTCTAAGCTAATATCCACTCTAAGAGAAGGCGGTGATGCAATAATTGTAACGGATACAGCTGGGCGGATATTGGAGATTGCCCATTTACTCGAAAAGATCTGGCAACAGTAAGAATAATTAATAAATTATTATATTCGTATTTTAGAAAAGAGACTGGCCTCTCTGGATACAATCTGGTAATGTTAAGTAATGTGGCGTCTTCTGTGATAGATGCAGCCAAGAATCATCTGGAATGGATGTCGGATTCCATTCTAAGAGCGTGTGAAACCGGCCAGGACAATCCTTTTGAACTCAAAAGCGTGAAATTTTGTCATTCGTTGAGTGAACTTTTGAGAGTAAGGTCTCCTAAAGTAGTATTGGTCAGCGGTATGGATATGGAGTGTGGATTATCACGCGAGTTATTCTTAGAGAGTTGCGCTGATTCTAAGAACCTTGTTATTTTGACTGGTAAGTACTTCGATTGTATAATCGTTTTATCGCGATTATGATTAATTTTTATTTGATGATTTTAGGACGATCAAGTGATGATACTCTTGGGTCCAAATTAATTGATATTGTAAACAAAAAGGAGAGGTCGCATCAGGTTACATTGAATATTAAAAAGAGAATTCGGCTAGAAGGGTCTGAACTTGAGGCATATAAAGCAGCGAAGAAACTGAAAGAACA
Organism: Bursaphelenchus mucronatus; assembly: GCA_025436335.1. Lineage (NCBI taxonomy): Eukaryota > Metazoa > Nematoda > Chromadorea > Rhabditida > Aphelenchoididae > Bursaphelenchus > Bursaphelenchus mucronatus. The sequence continues at coordinate 4,502,133 of CM046358.1, forward strand.
AGAAGAAGCGAGACAAAGGTATGTTTGTAAAGAATGATATTTTTAGCAATGTATAGCTGGTGGAAATAGCTATCTTAGTTACGGATCCGAATTGAATTCCAAATACGGTTTTTCAATGCAATAATTTTATTTCTCAAGATCCGTCCCGTTAAAAAGGAATTTCTGATAAAAAGGATTCTTCTGCGGATATGACATTTTGTTAAGATGCATTAGAGATAAGAGATTCTCAACAAATGATTTTCTTATTAATGCGTGGCTTACTTTACAGGTTAGAAAATGTGAGACGGAATCCTAGAGTCGATAATTCCGAATCTTCAGAAGACAGTGATGATGAAGATGAGAACTTTAATGCGAGCAGAGCCCGGTTATTGGATGCCGAGAATGGGGAGAATAATGGGATAAGAGAACACAACAAGTATGATTTAATGGCCAAATTTGATCAACATCAGAAAACTTCCTTCTTCAAACAAAACCGAAGACAATTCCCCATGTTCCCATATGTCGAAGAGAAACAAAGGGTCAGTTTTTAGATGAGTTAATCTCGAGTGTAAAGCGTTTGAGAGTAATTTAATTACTTTTCAGTGGGATGATTACGGGGAAATAATCAGACCAGAAGATTACACGAAGGTAGAAGCCATTAATCCCACAATAAATCCAAAGAATCGATTGAAAAAGGAAGAAGAAATCAAGGAAGAGGACGTGGAAGAAGAAGATTTTGAAATGCCGTTGGAAAAATGGCCCACGAAATGTGTAAAATATACCCAGACATTTGAAGTAAGCTAATTTTGGTGACTTTTACACCTGGTTAAGATATTTTGTAAAGTCGATTTCATCGATCTCGAAGGCCGCGCGGATTCCGAATCCGTTCAGAAGATCATTGGTCAGATAAAACCAAAGCAATTGGTGCTGGTTCATGGGAATGATAGTAGCACAAAGACATTGGCTGAAGCTTGTGAAAAGCAAAAGGCTGTACAAGTATGTAAAATGAGATGCTGGTGTTTACTGTATTGCAATTTTAGGAAAGGATATTTACTCCAAGTATAGGAGAGATAATCGATTTGACTATCGAAACCCACATATTCCAAGTAACACTGAGCGATCAACTTATGTCATCACTCGTCTTCCAAATGGTGGGTTGAGTTATGAAAAAATTATCTCTCAGTCTGTCGGAAAAATAGTGTGGATTCGTGGCGCCTTGGAATTTCCCATCATCTCTTCGCGACGGTTGGGGATTTGGCACAGGGGGTCGAGACATTTTGCTGCGACTAATTCACATTTTTTTTTGACAAACTGATACTGTAATATTGATTTTGGAACGGTAAAAAAGTGATATCTTTCCAGGTGCGCGAAGTTGAATTAAGTTGGGTAGATGCCAAAATCAAACGTAGGAAAATCAAAAACAATGTTGATTTGTCGATGAAAGACATTGACGAACCAATGGACGTTGATGGAAAAGAACAGGGTCTGGCTACAAATGAACAGCTATGCTTGGAGATCCTCCCTTCCAACAACATCCCCTCCCACGAAGCCGTCTTTGTCAACGATCCCAAACTTTCTGATCTCAAAACTTTCCTTGGCCGAAATGGATTTTCGGCCGAATTTAGTTCCGGAGAGTTATATGTAAATGATGCCCTGAAGGTAAGCAGAACGGCTGGGCGGTTTATAGTGGAAGGTCCCGCATGTGAAGAGTATTACCGAGTACGTGACATTATTTACACTCAGTTCGCCATTGTTTAATTTTATAATTGTAATTTATAGTTGTATTGTTAAGGTTTGCTTTTTGTTAAACGTTAAGTGAAGTAAAATTTTATGAAATGTCTTGATTAATAAAAGTTTGAGTAAATTCTCAAAGATTTTTTTTGGAATTCAGGTGACCTCAGATTATCTGATCTGAGAATTTGAATGGAATTCATATAGCTCCGTTTAAAAATGGAAATTTATAAGCATCCAAGAAAAATTCAAAAAATTCGAAGAGATACTCGTAGTAATACCGATTAAAAAATTAATTTTCGTGTGTTTTACACGTCGATATACATTAGATTTGGGAATATTGGGCTGACCTTGGGGGCGAGAAGAAGGCGCTGATTACGAGCTAACGTGTAACTTAGACTCCCGCCGACCTTCTTTTAGAGTTTGCCGCAAAACGGATGACTCTGAAGAAGGGCATGACGCTGGACGTTCTCCAACTATTATTATTAGCATCAATGTTATTTTTTATGTTATCAGAAGAGAGACTAGGCTTGGCGCTTTATTTGTATTTCCCATACCCATTTGATATTTGAAAAGCATATTGAATTTCGTGTTTTCTCTTCGATTCGAAATGACTGGTATTCGAATATTTGAATACCATTTTTGATTCTTTTGTTTTCGAAGTGATTAACACCTCTATTAGTTCCGATGGTATCACCTTTTTCCCCGGCGCTCAAATCCTTATTTATAAGACACATGATGACTATTTGCAGTATTAAAATTATTTTTAGGTAAATGGGCTACCAAGAACCAGGGAATGTGATCCCTGATCTCTTTTCACGTCGTTTGTCCCATTCAAACAATCCGAAAACCTTCTGGGACGCTTTTCTCACTTCAACGGTCTCGGCCCTTTTGGTAAGTTACCTAAGTTAAAGCAAGGAAAGGCAGTTCGGTTTCTACGGATACCTGGCTTTGAAGCCAGCTGGGATGGGGGTCATTGTACAATCCATCCCAATAACCTCCTGGTTCTCCATTTCCTCGAGCGCTGAATAATCGCCGCCGAGTGGGGCCAGGCTTCTTTAAAACATTATTTCCATTTTCTTTGCTCGTAATTGACGCACCGTGCTGGCTACAAAACGCTTTTCGTACTTAAGGGCAGGAGCGGGAAAGCGTTAATAATTCCTGGATGTTTACATTTTTTGGAAGTTTGGGTCTAGTGGCTATGGTTGAGAGTTCTAATTAAGGCAATTATCGAGCCGCGGAAAAACTCCGGGATTAGCGAAATCAGCGGTATTGAATTGGCAATAAAGGTGACGGCTCGCCTTTGTCCCAACTTAATCTACACAGTTATTTTGCCCTTAGGGAATGTTGCGACAACGACCGCGACAAATTACTTTTCCGCCTGCCTGAGGGCAGGAAGGAAGAAAGTGAACAAAGTCTGACGATTATTTGGGGTAATTCTTATAAGTCGGGCGACCTGAGCTGCCCTCTCCACCTCACCTTCATCCTCTCCTTTCCTGCTTATAGCCAGCCTCTCGACCCCATATGATGTTTGTTTAATCGCGAGCCAGCCAACCCTAAATATGCAGGGCAATATATGGAAATGGTGTCTTCTTCCCTCTGTTCCGATGTAACCTGGGCGATTTTTCAGGTCAGGGGAGAAGATTTTCACGCCAAGAAAGAGACGGGGCATGAACTCGCCCTCGCCCCCACCCCCGAATAAACATCTAATAAGCATGTCCGAATGAATTCTCCGTTGATGCGCCCTCACTTTACTACTTTCCAATTTTACGGCTATTTTTAATTTTATTTCAGACTTTGGTCCTGGTCTGGAAGATAATTCTGGAGCGGTCCGGAATGACCGACAAATTAGAAGAGGCCGAGGAAGTTAAAGAAGAAAAGGGGAAAGAGAAAAAAGAAAAGAAATATGACGATGAAGACAAAAATGGTGAAACTGCATCTGTAAAATCTTCCTCTTCCTCGTCGTCATCATCCTCCTCTACGTCAAGTATAGACTCTTTCAAATCTGCAGAAAAGGCAGATTCCTCAAAAGGAGTAGGTCATTTGTTGGAGACCGATGTGATCCCGGAGATCCAGACAATTGGAGTCCAAAGGGATGCTCAAGAAGAATGGGGAGAGCCGACTTACCTCCAATTCGAAGAGAACCAGGCCTTATATGGACGACTCGACTCGATCACTGAGGTAAGGGCGGCATTGACCTTTTAGGGGCACTGTGTCGCGCTTCGAGACTCTCGATCTAGGTGGGGACTGGGAAAGGAAAGGAATTGGGATCGCTTTTGGACCGTTTGAGGTTATCTTCACTTAGCGCTGGAATTTGAGGTTTTCATTCTGCGTATTTCATACAACATTATGCAACTCTGAGAAGGTTTGAACATGTGTAATTTTGATTTTTAAATATCAAGGTATTTTAACACAAAACTTTCAATACTTTAATGGTTGTTTTCCTCTGATAATACCAACCCCGAACAGAGCGCATCTTGCCTCAAAATTTGTTTTTACTCCTCCATTTCTTATCTGAGAGCCACATTATTACTCTCATAACTTGTTATTATGCAATTCCAGGAGGACAGCGACGACGTACGAAGCCAGAGCAGTGAATCTTCCCAACGGATTCCGTTGTCTTCTGAAGTCGCGGCGGAAGTGACAAGACGTCTAAATACGATTTTATCTCAACAGCAATCAGATCCTGAGGAGTCACCGAGGATCGTTGAATTAAGTTCTGACTCATCTGACGTTACACCTAAAGTCGAGAAGCCGGTGGTCAACAAATTGGAAGAGTTCTCCAAACTTAAACCCAAATCTGAGATCGAGACTGTTCCGTGGGCTCGAGAAGATCGGTCAGAATCTGTTTCCACTCGAGATTCGATGGTTTCTGTGATTCAAGTCTCCAAAGAGATAAAATCTCCAGAATCGGTAGGTTCTTCTTCTCGTTTGGTAAATACTGAAAAACAGGAAGAAATGGAGATGAGTCACTTCTCACCTCGTCGTCTACCTGAAGGCATGTATGCTATTTTTACAGCCGAAGGAAATGATTAACTTTATGAATGTTTGACGAAACTGATGATTTATCTTTTGTTGTGCGTTAAAATTTTTGTATATGGTTTGGTGTGCAGTAACTGCAGTAAAAAATAACATGGTTTCCTTGTAACGGGTCATAATTTATCCCAAGGACAGGCATAAGCCTTTGAAATCGCGAGAAAGCCTCATATTTACTCCTTTTTTACTACTCTCCACTACTTTTTAAGCCCTTTAATTAACAGAGCTCTTTTCCAGATGGATGCCGACCTGGATCGGGACCAGACCGAGATGCTAGTCTCGAATGCGGACCAGTTCTCCTGTTTCACTCCGTAAGTCTCGAAGATGACTGATAAGAGAATCAACAAGACGTCCTTGAAGGGGCGAGGGCCTCTTTTATTTTCTATCTTTATGGCGCTGAGGCAGGAAAGATGACACCCACGTTTACATTGCTCTCTTGCGCGGCTTCCCGGAGGGCTTCGGCTGATCTAAGGGTTTTGGTTTGGGCTCTGGTATTGCAAACGGAAGTTCAAATGCATGGGAGAGGGTCTGAGAGAAGGGTTTAGGTAATGGGCCATATGAAACATGAAGTAGGAACCCACAAAAATATTTTTATAAATTAGGTGATTTACAAGCTAAAATCTTTTGCTGCGAATTCTCAAAAATTGCATATTCTTGTTAGATAATAAAATAAGCGGCATTCTTAGAATTAATATAGAAAACCACCGAGTTCAAAAAAATTAATTTGCAATGCGCCGACAAATTATGGGTTTTTTTCAGTTGTCGTAAAAATTTTTCGGTGATGAATGTTTAAGTTTATATGATTTTGAAAACGTTTCAACTTTCAACCTGACTGATTTCCCCTCGCAGTAACACCCCTTGTTTATTTCCATACCCCTTTTTTACCTTCCGCTTTCCCTTACCTCCAAATTCCTTTGGAGCTGAAATCTGAAGGTCATCTGAAACCCGAAAACGGGCGTTAGCTAAAAATATTTGAATAAGAAATTGCAGAGAGGAAGGACGTTGCGTCTCCAATACCTCTATGTCGATCACATTGGATCAGAGTAAGGACTCTCTGCTGGATCAATCGCTGTGCTCCAATCCCCAAGATGAAAGTGTTATTGTGCAACAGAATCTACAGCAGTTGAAAGAAAGGTGAGAACATTTAACTGTCATAGATATCAGAAAACAGTACGCTTGCGTAAGCTGCTCGGCTATTAATTGTTTGACTTGGAGGATTCGAAACTGATAAGACCAGAAACGAAATAGCTCTTGCATTTCTCGATAAAAATTATCAAAAATTTCAACGAAACATTGGGGATTACAATAACATTTTTAGTAATCAAAGTGACGACGAAGATCTTCCCCCTCCGCCAAAAGCAGGAGAAGTTGCGAAAACACAAGTTACGATGACGAAAACAACTGCAGAACTTGAAAATTCTCAAACTGATACTGATACATCTACAACAAAAACAGAAACGAAAACTCAACATCGATGTGGCCCGGAGAGATTGGCCAGTATGGTTTATGGCTATGGAGAGAAGTCACCATTGTTATGGAAGAGTCTGAATCCAGAGAAGGACGAAAATAAAGAGCCTGCAAACGCTCTGGAAGAACCTTATCTTAAGGATTCTTATGTTAAAACGTCATATTCAAGTTCATTCAGGCCTCCGCCAGTATTCGGATCTTCTTTGGCAAGTCATGGTCAGTCTGTGTTTGTTGTATTCGTAAGATATCTCAAAAATATTATGATCAGAATCTTTTTTCGTTGCGTAATTTTCCGATGCCCTTTTCTACTGTAGTTGCATGATCAACAACTTTTTTCTTACGCAACCAAAATAATGACTATGCGGTCTGACCATTGCCCGACCTCGCTCCGTTCTCGCGGGCCATTTCCCAATCACTTTCGGCGCTGACATTACGCCGGGACGGTCGATCTCTCATAAGCGGACGTTTAGCGCCGCGCCTGAATCAAGGTCCTGACTCAGGTGGAGGAGGCGAAGGCTTCCGGGGGTGTGGATCTCCCAGATTTCTCCTCCTTTGCACCGAAAAAGAGCTTTCCGCGTCCCATTCTCGCCGACTGACCATTCGGTTGTTCGCCGCTCCTTACCCTCGACCACCCCCATCCTCTGCCTCCGCCCTTTCCTTTTATGTTTTCTTGCCGCCCCGAGGGCAGGTGGAGGTGAGAAGAGTACACGTTTCTTCAAACTCATTCTTTTCCGTCACACCCAAGTATAAATATATTCCCTGACCGTTCAAGAGCAACATGAGATAGCCTCTCATGTTTTGAATGTCGATAGTTATAAGCTTTAGGCGCATCTCCATGCGTTTTGAATACGTGAAACGTGTTTTCAATCCATTCAGTCTATTACTTTTATACAATTTCTAATGCTGTTTGTGTTATGATTGACCATTATTCTTTCAGACAACATTTTAATGGACGATCCGCCCCTCGAACGGCCACCACCACCACCTAAGGTAAATCAACAACAGGGCTTGGGGCTGCCCTTTATTTGTTCGAGAGCGTGAGAGCTAATCCCCCCTACCTTCGCTTCGATTAATGGGTTCGCGGGAGGTTGAAGGTAGATGGGAGGGGTTGCGCTCCCCTCTCGGCTCTTTTTTTGTTTTCCTCTGACCCCAAAATATTTTACTGAAATGTTTTGGAAGTGTATGCCTTGACGTTTCGAGTGTGTCAGATCCGGCGTGCTTTTTGTTGTCGTTGAGTCATAGCAACGGCCGGAGGGGAATTGAGGGTTTCTGAGCAAAACGTAGGCAAATTGGAAGACCTCTTTTATAATGATTACGTTCATTGTGATACACCCTAGCTGTTGTAAAACGTTTGAAGAATACTTATAAGGGGATTCCGTAAAACCTGAGTGTTTTAGCAACTAAAAAGTTTGGAATGTTTACTCTCAACCTTTTTTATTAGTACGTGAGGCTTTTGACCAAAATCACTTTTTGTGTCTTCAAAAGCCCTGAGGACATGAGTCAACGTTGACTTAACAAACGTGCTCGTATGTCGATTGTTAAATTTGTTGGGGGTGTGTGTTTCCTTTGGAAAAAATTTCAATTCTGAATTCAGATGTCTCTTCATCTGATTCCTTTCTCTCGAATCTGTCGTCTTCCCCAGCCCTGGTCTTCAAATGCCCGACCGAGCTTTCCTTGATCGCCCGCGACTGGTTTTAACCTAACCGCCTTTAACGATTTTCTGAATTTTATTGTCGGCGTTCAATTAATCGTAATCTAATTGATGGTTTGACAAGCCTCTCAGGTGTTTGAGTTGGACATGGGGCTGGGCTGAAGATGTTGCACAAACAGAGTCAGCGCTGACTCACAACCTCAGGGCCTTTCGCTGAGACGAAGCCAACGCTTAGAGCGCCTCTCTCTTCTGCCGACCGAATTGGTCGTTTAACCGGTCATTTGAGCGGTCTTCGCACTCTAGATCTCTCGCGGTATGTCTTATGTGTGGTATGTCTTTTCGTTGGTATCTTTTCTTTTTGTTGGCATACTACTTCAACGAAGTTCACTTGACATGGTTTCAACCTCCCTTCTTTTTGAAGCTTTTCAACTTTTCTATTTTACAGAGCTATGCGGACAGTATTGGCTACCGAACTGACGACGAATTGATGTCCGAACGGAACAGATCGCGGGCCACCGTCCGCGAAATCCCCATCCATCGCTCGTTAAGTGCATTTGGCCCTGCTGCCGCAGCTAATTCAAGTCTTGGCGGAATGTCATCATATGCTCCATATAATCAAGGAGGAACGACCACGCATTGGACAACCACAAAGTATGATCCAATCACTGGTCAGCCGCAACAAGAGGAGTATTACCGCAGAGAAGTAGGTTCATCATCGGGCTTTCGTTCATTTTTAAATAAAAACTTATTCTATCTGTTACTTCCAGGTGTTGACTCGAACTCTTGTAACCCGATCGACCGAGGCTTTGTCTGCTCCCCAACCCCTGAGCCGCTCCTCTCCGGTTGATCTCCGACCGTTACCATCTGTACCTCCCCCACGAGATGACAACATCACTGTGGAATATCGAATGAAATACCTCAAGAATGTTGAGGAGGAGGAACGTCGGATCAAGGACGACCAAGAACAACGAAAACGCGAAGAAGATGAGAGACGGAAACGAATAGAAGAACAGCGTCGCATTTGGGAAATCAAAGAAAGCGAACATCTGGAGCGTTTGAGGAGAGAGCGAGAGAAGATTGAGGATCAATTCCAACAAGATATTCTAGCTAGAGAAGCGGCCGAGAGAAATCGGATCGAAAGAGATCGTCAACTTAGAGAAGCCGATGAACAACGTCGACGCGAAGAATGGGAACGTCTTGAACAACAACGACGTCTATTGGAAGAATCAGAACTGGAGAAGAGGAGACGATTAGAAAGAATTGAAAAAGAACGATTGGAGAGAGAACGTTTAGAGGCGGAGAGACTGGAAAGAGAACGTCTTGAGAGAGAACGACAGGAATTTGAAAGAATGGAACAACAACGAATTGAGAGAGAGCGGGTCGAGAAAGAACGCAGAGAAATTGAGCGATTAGAGATCGAAAGAATCGAACGAATCAAGAGAGAGCAGAGAGAAAAAGAAGAACAAGAACGGCAGAGACAAAAGGAAGAACAAGAACGTCTTGAAAAAGAACGACAAGAAGCCGAACGAATAGCCAGAGAACGGATGGAACTTGAACGACGTGAAAGAGAACTTCTGGAACAAGTCCGACGAGAAGCCGAAGAGAGGGAACGTCAAAGAAGAGAAGACGAACTGCGTGAAGCACAACGAAGAGCTGAGGAAGCTAGGGATAAAGAGATCTTGGACAGAGCTCGTCGAGAAGCTCAAGAACGAGAGAGAATCCGGCTACTGACAGAACGGGAAGAACAGGAAAAATTGGAACGACTGCGAAGAAATCAAGAACGTAAGAAAATATTACAGTAACCTTAAGGCAAAAATTTGAATCCCCCCGATTATCACCCCAGCACCATTATGACCCCAAAACACAGATGATGACCCCAGGTCGCAAAGAATGGTTGCTTTCGGCAGAAAATTGCTAGCCAAAGACCTCGGCCGTTGTCTATTTTACATTTTCGCCCTACGGAAAAATGTCAAAATGTCATTTTTTACATTTTTTCTAAAAATAGTGGATTTTGGGGTTTTCAAGGGTGCTGATCTCGAAAATCGTACTCATTTGATGTGAATTTTTCATTTTCATCTTACCCAGAAATGTCAAAATGTCATTACGGTCGGAAAGACAAATTTAATGTTGTTAGCTTTCCATTTGATAGCGTAAATACGTATATATAGCAACGGAGGCAAAGGGGAATCATCCCAGAAGTCAAAACACAAATAAATGGTGTTTGGCTAGCGATTTTCTGCTAAAAGCGACTATTTTTTCTGACCTGGGGTCGTAATCCGTGTTTTGGGGTCATAATCGTGTTGGGGTGATAATCGTAGTGGGGTCATAATCAGGTATTTTCCAAAAATTTAGAGCTCGAAAATGAAAAATTGGAAGCGGAGAAACGTGAACAACAACGCCTTGAAGATGAACGTCGAGAAAGGGAATTCTTAGAGGAGCAACGGCGCCTCCAGGAACGACGAGAAAAGGAGCGGATTGAAGAAGAATTAAGAGAAAGGCAACGTCAAGAAGAAGAAAGGCAAGCGACCGAACGTAGAAGACGCGAACGTTTGGAAGCTCAAGAAAGAGAACGGCAAAGACAGCTCGAGGAAGCCATGGAACGGCAAAGACTGGCTCCATTGGAACGATCGGCCGCTGAACGTGAACGCCAGAGGCAGCAAGAAAGAGAGATAGAGTTAAGAAGAGCCGAATTAGAACGTCGTGCAAGAGAGATCAAGGATCAAGAGAGGCTCAGACAAGAACAACGCGAAGCTGAACGGTAAGAATTTTCAAGGATGATAACTTTACACTACATTATGGTTTACTCTTTCTTTCTCTATTACAAATTTCAGATTGGCCGAAGAACAGAGACTCAAAGATCTTGCTGACCAAGAACACCGTAACGCCGAACGGCGTGATCGAGAACGTGCCGAAGCTGCTGCTCGTGAGGAACAAAGACGACTTGAAGACAGAAGAAGTCGCGAGCATCTGGAACAGATTCATCGTGAAAAGACCGAGAAAGAACGATGGGAAATCGAACGCAGAAAACTTTTGGAAGAACACGAAGCCATGGAACGACGTCGGCAGGCGCTGACTTCAAAGGAAACTCTTGAGAAACTGACACGACAGCCATACTATTCACGAGAGAACCTTTCAGCTCTCGATCTTGGTGGTTCCCAACCTGAAGTCACAACGAAAGTAGAACGTCAAGTCATTGAAAGAGTTGACCGAACTCTCTGGACTGGCGAGGAAACTACCCGTTATCCTCTTACGCAGTACCCTCATTCATCCCATGATACCCACGACGATCTACTGGGCCCTTCCCGAGAACGACGTTATGACATCAACAACACGAGCAGAGATGACGGTCGTGGAGCCACTAACCGGACATCCAAATTTAAAGCCCGAATGGAGAAAGCCAAACGAGATTTCTTGAGCGATGCTCCTAGTGGACAAGGTAATAATGAACGAGCTAAAATTCTATCTATTTACAAAAAAGGCGTTTAACTTTTATTGTTTAGAGTACGAGACCCGCCAAGTGGAATACCGTGGTCCCTTGCTTCAAAAGTTCAATTCGGGAGAGCTAAAGAGCCGCATCGAGAATCCACCGCCATATCCCCATGTCGGGCCGAGTCCATACGACTATGTAAGTGAAGTTCTGTAACTCTGAGCGCCGCACCAGCACATCCGTCTTTCGTGTAAATAAATGTAGATACGACCCCTATTTGGCTTTGAATGTCGCTTATTTTCTCTGTTAGGAGTATCACCGGTTGCTTGAGAAGACCGAAAGGCAGTTGGCCAGCTATCGGCAGCGTCTCAACAAGTCCGCCGATGCGGCCCAGACCGAAATTGGGCACCAATGTCTTCTGGAGACGGACATCGATCAAGTGAAGAGGGAATTGGTGAGAAAGAGTGATCCTTCCTTTCCTTTGCTTCTGGCTCTGTTTCCGGCTTCTGTGTTAACCTCTATCCTTCTTTCCACCAGTTTCGAGTGCATTAGTCCTTTGTGATTTCCCGTTTCTTTAGACCGAAGACATTAGTCGATCCAAGTCAGTTCTCGACTACAGCGTCCATCAGAGTCGTCGCGATGCTCCTGATGGTGCCCCGGAAACATCGCATCTCCGGTCAAAGAGTGCAGATTATCTTATGGACAAGAAGTAAGTAAACAAAATAAAGTGTTTATTGTCATTATAGACTTCGCGAAGATGCCGCTGCTCCAGAGAACGAACTTCAGAAGAACGCTGATGGTCTTCATCGGGACAGTGCAGCCCGTCTTCCGGCTACGGAATACTCTGGGTACGAGAGATACCGTAAATCGATGGACAAACTGATCAGCGTCACTCCTTCGTGGTATCAAGACAATCTTCGTTCTCAGCCCCCGGCTCACACTCCAACCGATTTGGGCTACAGTAGTCGTCCATATTCCCGTCAACACTATGAAACTTCCCCCAGCGAAGGATATAATCGTCATCCCAGTGGAAGTGCCCTCAGGGCAACATCTCCGATTGGTGGAATATCGTTCCCTCCAGGCATGTTTGATCGATACAAGGGCGAGATCGAGGACATGCGTCGCTCGAGGTCCTCGCTGCATCAAGCCGGCGTTTCAAGCCCTCAGGAGCACACAAAGGTCTGTGTGTTGTAACGTGCTGTGATGGACCCTCCCCTCTCCTACTTTCGTTTTTTCTCTTGTGTTGCCACCTTCCTTTACATCGTATCTCTTCGTATCCTGCCAACCCATCCCCTGCCTTCTTTTTGGTTTAATATTTCCATTTACGTTGTACAGTGCTTTTATTCCGTGATATATAATAAACCCTCAGAGTTTGGTGTTGAGTTGGTGCTGCGGCTGTGCATTGTGCTTTTCCTTGTGCACTATGAGACGTAAACTTTACATTTTTATTTAAGGTGCCCTATAATGCCCCGTCTACTGGATATAGTCGAGAGGTCAGTTTTTAATTACTCAGTAATGCGCAATGAACAAAATAGATCATTTTTTGATAATAAAACAGCGTAAATTTCAAATTAAAAAACGTATTTGCTGCAGGAGTACGCGCGAACCAATGTCCGAACAATCAACTCTGGGACAGACAGAGTTCAGGCTGGGTATACTGTATCTACAGTACCCTCCAGCTGGAATCTGTACCAACATCCAAATTCTCGAGTGATTGAAGTTGCGGATACATTCGTTGGGCAAACAGATCGTGCTGACGCCAGGTTTGGGGGCAAAATAACTATCGAAGAAGTACTAGACGCCATCTTCCAAGACACAAACCCGGCGGATATTCCGCCAGATCCAAGTTATTCCAATTATCCGCCACCAAGAAATATTGATGGCCCAGGAATCTTTACTCCAAATCAAAACTTGATGGAACAAGTGGCACAAGATCCACACAATGCAGAACATCTGCTAAGAGTAAGTCATCAACAATTGTTTTTGAACTATTTTTTCCTTCAGAATGAACCCCTTATTGTGCAATGTCGCCGATGTAACAAGTCAGCACATATAAGTCATGCTAGAAACAGTTATGTGAGTTGCAAGCATTGTTACACTTACTACTGTTCACGAGGATGCCGTGTAGAAGACTGGGATAGACATAAGGAACGATGTTCTTTTGCAAGAATCACAACTCTGTGCAAAGAAGTCATCGTAAAGGTCAGGAATGACCCGGAGACGCAATATCACATGTCCAAAATAGCGCGCGATGGGTACAGAAAAGAAGGTCGAGGTTCCGTCAATATAAGGATACTGTAAGTTACCGTTTTCTATGACTATTTCCAATTCAGGTCTGCCCATTCCGCCCAAATGTATCTAAAATACGGCTGGAAGTCCCTGTTGGCCTATGAGGACCCAGAAAACTTGTTGTTCTACTATCCAATTCAACAACTCATCCATCAGCGAAAAGAGCCCAGTCTAATCCAATTATGTCGGAAATATAATCCAGATGAAAAGTTCATCCTGAGTGTAAGCATCATCGCAGATATCGAACAATGTCCTCAAACACCACCTCCGGAGGGTCCGCCGTCAGACCCGTACGCAGCCATAAACAAACCAATCCGAAGTCCCGCTCTCAGGCAATATGATCGACATGGGGCACTGGTTCCCACTGATGTCTGAAGTTTCAAGCAATAATGTCACAACATACTCTCCCCACTTCATATCTACTGTCTTTATCCTGCCGGAGATATTGTAAACCTTTTTTACAAACTTTGTAATCACAAAGAACTGTCCCTCTGATATTGTGGACACTTTCAGTTGACCACATCCAGCAGTTGTTTCTAGTCATTTTCGAGGTGTCAATTACAGGTCTCCGGAATGCATGCACATATCCTCCCGGCCAATTTGAGCTTTTCCTCGCATTTAATTGTCTTACGAAAACTCTGCCCTTTAAGTGACACTGCCATTTTATCTAACGCTCTCAAATCCATTTTATTCGCTTTGAGTTGAAGAGCAATAAAGCATAAAAGAGAATCTAAAGATACCAAAGGATAGTCTTGGTCCACAAGAAATGCATGTCTTTTAGAGTATTTTATTGAGAATAAATACAAAAATTACATCACAACCATAACCATAAAACAATCACGATGCGTCAACTGTGCCTCAGGCATCATAATCATCATCCGTCGCATTCTGCTGATACTGTGCTGGAAGAACGTTCTGCATTGACGAAACCGGCATCATGTAAAGATTCGGTGAAAGAGATTGTTGGATTGCATTTGGATCAATTGGCTGGACTTGAGGAATCAATTCGGGAATCTGGGGGATATCATATTGATAACTAGAGGTGGGAACTATGCCAGGAATCTGGGCTGCTTGTTTCTCAGCTTCCTCCTTTCGCGCCTGAAAGTATGAATATCGTCAAACATAAAAATGCACAAATCATTGATCTCATTGGAAGATGAAATTCTAACAAAAAGTGAAGCTCCTAACAAACCGGCCAGATCAGTTAAACAAACTTCGACAAATTATAAGATTGACATGACTTATTTAGCAAAACGCTGTGAGGCCGGCACTTGAGACTGTTGCGGAGGCGATGAAGCGGAAAACTGAGACCTTAGGGAGTTTAGGCCAAGGGGAAAGCGAGAGCCGAGCGGAAAATGACTTGCGCTTATGCCACCCGAGTAAAGATAAAAGTTCCCATAACAGGGTCCAGATTAAGCAATTGGTGGTAGGCCCATTCTTTGACGCTGCGTCACAAAAATTCAAATCCAAATCCGGCCCCGGCCGAGTTTGGCACTCTTCTGGGCCCTTTAAAACATTTGTTTCCCCTTTTGGACCAAGAGGTTTAGACCCCCCGATTTGGCCACTGGTCAGGTTAGACAGATTAGCGGGCGGAAGAGACGAGGGCTGTCAATTGCAAGAAACGACCTGTTTTCGGGATGGGGGAAGAATCCCCCAAATCCCTGTCATCGGCACAATAGTCGGCCGAAAACAAGATTTAACCGAGCGCGTTCGAGTTCCCTTATACGTCTTCGCTAGTTTCAGCCCAGGGTCCGTCACGCCGTGCCTACGAGAAAATGAGTAATCTGATTGACTTCCATCGACATCGCACATGGAGTAAGTGGTCCCGATTTGATTATTACGCTGTTTGGTCATTATGTAAAGTGACGCCATTAACAACATTTATCTGAGGCCTTCTCCCCTACAAGTAATATGAATCTACGTTTCTGTCATTAGGTCGGATTTTCGTACTTTACCATATATTTAGGAATATAAAACGCGGTAAACCCTATTAAAACTTAACCCAAAATCTCTCTGCGATATAGACTAAAAGCGTTGGCCCTCCTGGTCCCATTATTTACTTCTACGACGCATAATTCTTAACTTAACAAATCTCATAATTGTTTTCTTTTCTGCGGTTGTCGTCTCAATCAAGTGACATGTGCACGTTGTGACAATTGGCTCCGTCCTGAGTGCATTTATATTATTATACACATTCTAAAGTTCATTCATCTCCACTTCCTATGAATTTGTCTAAACGGTCTGCCGTTTACATCTTGTGATTACTTCTCTCCCCACCAAATATTATGAACAAGCAAGGTCGGGGGGATTCTTGGTTTTAGCTTATAATACTCTGACTCTCTCCTTTTCTTCCACCAAAAGAGATTTACCAACATTAGACATTAAAATCAGAAGGAATATTATATAATAAAAAGGACTTACCTTGGCAATAAGTTCCTGTTGAAGAAGATATAGCTGTTCCTCGGGGATTCCGCACTTGTCTAGCCTGGAGTTTTTCCGTTTCAATCTTTTCTCGGCGGCGATCTTACACTCATCTAATACAGAGTCTGCGGCTTCAATGTAGTCGGCCGGGAATCCCAGATTCTGGAGGGCTGAAAAAAACTGGTAAAAACACTACCAAGGAAATTCGGAAACAACGGACGGGCGAAGAAAGCAGCCAATCGCTGCTAATCTAGGGCCCTCGCAAAACTATCCCGTCATCAACGATGCGCTTTCGTTGATAGTATGGCAATTACCCTGTTAAACACTAGCCGTTGCGCCCGGTCGACACTAGTTCCTAGAGAGCCGCGGCAGTCCGGGACATTACTTAGTCCGCACGTCAGGCCTAACAAATAAAGGAAACGCGCATTCCTGCCCATTTTCTCGGTCTTTTGCCTCAACGCGCCTCATATAAAACCATTCAAACATTTGCATACATTATGATAATGTGACCCCGAGTTGTTCATGTGCCCAGTTTCTAGTCCGTCCCACCGGAACCAGTACATAAAATCTCGGAAAGTTAGTCGTCTACGCGTTTATAGGATTTCGGTTACAACGCTGACAGACTGGGGTTATATTAACCAGCCACTAAAAATATTTTTTCCCACTGCCTTTAAAGAGGATAGCATTGAAGGAACGAACCCTCAGGGCTTGTGCACGCAGATCGGAAGACGGCTAGGACACTTCGTACTCACAAAAACCTTTTCAAATTTG
Source organism: Bursaphelenchus mucronatus (assembly GCA_025436335.1). Classification (NCBI taxonomy): domain Eukaryota; kingdom Metazoa; phylum Nematoda; class Chromadorea; order Rhabditida; family Aphelenchoididae; genus Bursaphelenchus; species Bursaphelenchus mucronatus. The sequence continues at coordinate 4,518,905 of CM046358.1, forward strand.
GGAAATCTTTGACTCTGGTGGGGCCAGGAAATGCCAATTAGAGCGAAGGAAAGGAACGTTAACCAATAGGTGGAGGACCTGCCCATTCGCTGTGAAAATAAATCATCCTATTCTTTTCTGATTAATAAAACTACCCTTCTAAAACTTACCTTTTTGGACGTGTTCGTGATAAATAGTCTTTCTTTGGTCATCCGATGAGATTCTCTGCGCTTCCCTCGCGACATGTTTCACAAACTCCACACAACAAGCATTCAGTAGTTCTCTCGATTCATTAGCAATACGAACCTCGGGGAGAACGTCCTTTATGATCATATTTAGTCCCTTCTGGGGCAGTCCAACCTCGTCGTCTTCTGCCATATTTTGCTGAAATTTTTGTGCCAATGATAATTTTTTATCGTATTTTACTGGAAGTAATTTAACGTCGTACATAGCAGAACGCATTACGAATCATAGATTGAGGCCGTAAAAGGCAAAAGTCACAAACCGCGGATCCCAAAACATATCACGCTAACGAGTTGGCGAAGAGAAAAACTCTTCCGGCGGAAAGGCGACCGGGGACGCTGCACGATCCCGGTTTAAAACCCGCCAATGTGTGCTATTGGAGCTGTGATCGCCCCTGTGGGACCGACCGCCGTCCCGACTAACCGAGTTCATAAAAAACAGAGGAAGCGCACGCTGTTTGTCGTGCTGAAAATGGGGCCCAATGACGCTGCAAAAGGCCAGATTCTGAGGGAACCGGATCTGTGCCGTTTCAGCATGCACGGCATCTTTAACAAGAACTAACTCAAGTTATGGGGGTGGTGGCCAGCCTCATGAAGCCATTGTAGTCTCCTTTTAACTGCCAGAATAATCCGGTTCTTCTAACTTCCCAAGCATTCCTATTTTCAGAAGACTCGATGAACAGCTCGTCTTCTGGAGCGATATTACACCCTACAGAGACGCCGATCATCATTCCCTCCATCAAACAGCTACCTCTCGATGTCAAACTCACAGTGGTCGCCTACTGTTATATACTCCCTGTGATATGCGTGGTTGGAATAATCGGGAATGCCATGAATGTGGTAACGCTGGCCAGCCGAAAACTAAGAGCAGTCTCTTATATGTATCTGCGGGCTTTGGCAATAGCAGACTTATTGTGCATGTTGTTCGTCCTATCATTCGTATCTTGTGAAGTTCTAGTCTACAATGGATATTCATTGAATGGATCATATTGGTATGGATTCTACCAGTCACATATCATTTTATCATTTATTAACTGGGCGTTAGCAACGGGTGTTTTTATCGTTGTCGCACTGAGTCTGGAGCGATATGTCTCCATCGTGTTCCCCATGCACTTTCGACAATGGAACTCCCCATCGCGAGCGAGGAGAGCAATCTGCGCGGCCTATATGATCCCAGCAATGTTTTATATGCCTTATGCAATCGGCCGATATTCGGTCGAGACCAAAACCATGGCCGATGGATCTGTTGTGTATATGCAAAGCGACAGTGACATCTCAAAAACATTATATTGGCAAGTGAGTACCCTAGGGAATCCCGATGACTAGATCCGGCGTCATTTATTGAATTGTGCAATTCTTCTTGCAGATCTACAAATGGAGCCGAGAAGCCTTCTTGAGATTCCTTCCGATTATTGTCCTAACCATCCTCAACGCTCAGATAATGATGGCTTTCAGGAAACGACAACAAATGTTTGCTCGTCTTAAGAACAGAGACCAAAACAGTCAAGTGAGGGACGATACCCTTCTTTACATCTTAGGCGGAATCGTGGCCATGTTTTTTGTTTGCAACATTCCAGCCGCCATAAACTTATTATTCATCAACGAGACGGTCAAAAAACGAGTGGACTATCAAATATTTCGGGCAATTGCCAACCTTCTAGAGATCACAAATCATGCCGCTCAATTTTACATTTTCTGTGTCTGCTCAACAGACTACCGTGCCACCTTTCTTCTAAAGTTTCCTTGTTTCAAAGTGAGTGCTAAAAATATCTAATCAACTGAAAAAAATAAGTGTCTCTTATTCTAACGTCCCTTTTTAGGCTTACTACACTAATCGCGAGAAACTGCGGTCTTTCATCAGAAGGCCTCAAGCCAAAAACGACAACGGCAAAAGCGCGCCCCCTCCGAGCATGGCCATGGGAATCTCATCGATTAAGCGCAGCAGTACTTTGGAAGGGACCACATGCCTGCATAAAGAACCCGAGACTATCGACATCCACCTGGCTAGCGGAGAGGATGACATTAGCGACGAGGCGGACAGTCTACTCAACGATGAGAACAAGAACAAAGAAAGCACTTATCTCTGATCGACTTATACCGGTGAAAATCTCATAATTGCTCAAAACATAATCAAAACGTCACTACCAATATAATTTTGTAGGAATTCTAATAAAGTCTCTGCGGTATTGACTGTTTAGAAATTAAAACTATGCGAAACATAAAATTAAGTAATCAGAAACGGAACTGTTGCAGGATCCGCAATAAAAAAGGAAAAATTACAAAAAAACCTTCTTAGGGATGCGTAATGAAAAAGGAATAAAAATATAGCCCATAAGTCTTCAAGTTCATGTCGAGCGCAGAAACCATCACAAGCATTCATACTCTCCATTATCCATCTCGAGAAAATTGTGTTACACTTATCAAGAAGAGACTTAGAAAAACTTCTAGTGCACACAAAACCATTCTAAAATTATCTATAGTCAAACGAAAAATAAAACTCGTGCTTTGTAAGAGTACAAGTAATAATTCATGCGAGGCTCCCAATATACAAAACTAAGCTCAATGGGATAATAAAATATGAATGGAAAACACATAACGAACATGCCCGCAGCGAGGTCCTAATGCAGAATTATGCACAAAGTAATTCAATTTATAAATTTTCTTGAGAACAAAATTATAGAGAGAAACTTGACCCAATAAAGGAGAAACAGTTGGCGCCAAAATCTTCTCTTTGAAAAAATTGCAAAAGAAAGCGGGTTCGAATCGGCCGTCTAACTACTATTTCGCGTCACATGAGTGTTGTTGATCGGAGCCCGATTTGCGCGCGTATTTTTTCTTGACACAGATATTGATGCTATTCTCGACATTTTTAACATTTTCATTTACAAAAAAATATTAATTTTGATCAGAATCATCTTCTAGCCTACTCAGTTCATGGATTCTCTAATGGAATAAGGATGGCACACAACAACGAAGATAAAAAAGATAGCATAACCTCTAACCCCTCCCTTTCCTTTCACCCAACTACATCTACATCACGGCCAAATCTGCAAAACAATACGTTTTCCTCGAAGGTATGTGAATTTATGTATGGTGAAGTCCTTCTTTTAGATCGCGGAGACTTTTTTGACAGCTGGTCATGCTTTTCAAAAATTGGGCGACTTAACTGTCGGCTTAAATGCAGTTAATGTTGATCATGAAGAAAAGTAAGTGATTACAAAGCCATCATCAATTTATTTTAGTCGCTGGACTGAAAAGGATATCGACAACTTGCGCGACGCTATAACGCGGTTTGCTAATGAGCTCGATAATATATCCGGATCACTTTTGACAAGGTCGAAGTGAGTTTTATTATTATTAGTTATTCTTTAGGAAAATGATACGAACTGACATCAAACGTCGGACGTTGCAAATGGGGACAGAAATTGGAAGTGCGACACTGTCAGGTGGACGGACGATATTGAAACCAGTGTCACAGACGGATCCATATCTTCAGCAGTCTGTCCTCTCCCTGAATCCGGCCACTTCAAAGAGTTCTCTGGCCACAACCTCGAGCGTATCAACATCCCTCAACATTATAGAACAGAAACCTTCCACCAGTGGTAATCAGAATGCACTTGACAGTCGATTGACACCAGCAAACGGGGCAAATTTGTCTGTTTCCTCTTCTTCCCCTTCCACATCTGGTATTTGATTTGAAGTTTTCATGTGTAACATCGCGAACGATAGATTATCTTTGGTTTATGTTGTATTTTTAGCCATCTCAACATCATTAACTTCAAGTTCTTCACATCTGAAACATTCAGTTATCAAAAAAGTATACGTTAACAGTGGAAATCAGCCGTTAGCAGCTTTGCGACGGCAATCGGCACCCATTTACCGTAATCAAACACCTAGCATAAGTTCGGTAAGCTTACTTATTGGTAAATATTTGTTTGCAAATGACTTTTTGTGTAGACTCGATGTGCTAGATTTCTTGAATCTTTCTTATTTTATTTTTAGGGCAACATTCGACTGATTGGTCAGAATATAAATCCAGGACGAAAACTATTGATTTCTCAGAATAATTACGTTCGTGTGGTTGCACCCCAGGACACAGATCGGCAACGGCCACTCGCCGTATCAGGGCGGGGGCGATTTCAACTCCCAAATGGCTTCGCGAACGAAGAAATCGTGTACACTTCAGCAGGACCTCAGGACACCAGAAATATGAAACGACCTCTAACCGAGAGCTCTCAGGTACCCAGTAAAGCGCCTAAACTCGAGACTGCTGAAACCTAAGCATTCCTCGTTTGCAATAATTTTTTTTGGAAGTTTGGGTTTAGAATTGGCTGATTTCAGTTTTTTTATTGATGGAAGATATAATTTTGTATGGAATTGCGTTTTTCTTTTTCAGCGTTTTTCTAAGCCTCCACTTCCGCGTAGACAATGTCATGTAGTAATATGTAGATTGATGTAGAAACCGTTCTTTTTTGAACGATTGTTGTCCATTTAACCCGATTCTCTTCCAAAGACTCGTCTGCATATTTTTGTTGAGATTCCTCTGTTCATTTGTCTTTTATTAACCAAGATTCCATTGTTGTCCTTATATTGAAATGAATCTAATTCAGGGAATAAAAAAACTTTAAAATCTTCATGTCATAAATTGCCTCATTGTAGCTGTAATAAGTTTTAATCCGGCTTATTGTATTTATAGTTTGCAACAATTCAGAAGACGCCCGAATCGTTAACCATTAAGTTTCCATCTCTTATCAGTGTGTCTCCACTTAATGGCTGTGTGGCAACTTGGAAACTTAATGGAGAAGTAGTGTCCAATAAGTAAGGAGATCGTCCAAGGATAATCACGGAACCAGCGATGAACAACATGCTGAAGGTGATCAACATAAACCTGTCGGTTACCATAGCCACGTAACACCAGAGATCACTGATCTGTAAAGGGTCGTTTGCTCAGTTTTATGTGATGTGATACCTTATCCTTCTTTTGTTTATTACGGTAATAGTTCTCGATGAAACTGATGTTGTCGATCATTCTCCTGATGATGTCTGGATGCATTCCTCTGCGTTGTGCCAACTCTGAGAGTCGAAGTTCGGTGTCGGTGACTGATATCAGATAAGGACTTGGTCGTCTTGATCCAATACTGGAAGGAGATTGACAATCTGAGCTCAATATTTGTAAGATACCAAAAAAGTCATACCAGAGACACTTCCTTCTGATTTCTGTTCATCATCGTCATCCTCGGGAGGCTCCATAAACAATAATTTGGGCAGTACTTTGACAAAAACAATGTACATCCAGTCTGGCATTTTGTGCAAAGAACCATCTCGGCGATACCAATTGACAGTCACAACGGAAATGATGATGGAAAAGGATACCAAAAACATTGTGAACAATATGTATTGACCAATCAATGGAATCACCAACGATGTTGGAGGGATTAACTCGATTAACACAAGATAAAACACAGTCAAGGTAACCAGCACCGAGATAGAATGCGTAATTTTGTGTTCAATGGCCGGGATATAAAACACAAATAATGTTAACCATGCTGAAATTAACGAAAATATCTTATAACGCAATCTTCCCGCACCAATCAGAGCACATGGAGTGACCAGATTTACAGTATAAAACAAAGTCTTCCTTCTCAAGCTAATCTCATATGTGATATCAATATAAAACTCTTGTCCACAGCACCCAGGATATAATTGTTCGTGTCGTTTGCTGTTCAATGTCAGCAGATCCCACTCGAGACTTCTAAAATCAAAAATAATATTAGGGATGAAACCCCACGGGTAAAAGTAGGATAAATCCATTCCTCTTTCCACATATTGAAACTCCTTTCCTTCGTCATCTTTTCTTGTTTCGATCAGACTGGCATTACTCTAAAGTCGTAAGATCAAATTTATTTCTTGTGATACTTACTGTAAGTTGAACCATATTCAACAAGAACCCATTGTACGACCAACCTCCGAACTTCATCGAACAACTCTGCTTATCGTAGGGAAAGTATTCGATGTCAATTTGGCAAAAGGATTTGTAGATACTTGGAGGTTTCCACACCACGAGCCCAGTGTAATATACGATGGCATCGCTGGTTACGGAAATATGAGGCTCACCATCAGCACTGCAAGATAATTATTTAAATCTATGTTACGTCACATTTAAAACAGATTACATAATTTTTGGTAATTGTAAAGTCTATATTTTTCGCCCAGAATTAAAAATACTTTTCCCCAGAAAAGAGATTTATAGAAAAAATGCTATTTTCTCCCAGAAAAGATATATTTTCTCCCAGAAAGAAATTATTTTTTCCCAGAAAGCCAAATTTTGTAAAAATAAGGCATATAAGTGGTCAAACATTACTAATAAGTGATTTTAGTGATAAAATTTACAGTAGTGTAAAATAGTAGTAGTAGTAACATTTCGAGGAAATACTCGAAATAGAGGTAATCGATAGTGCTGATTTCGAAAACAAAACATTTTTTGTGTTTTTTTACTTTTTTGTGTTCAAACATTGCAGTATAATTGAAATTTCGCATATAAGGCACGTGCGTTCTAAGAATTGCAAAATTCTGTTTGTTGAGCAGACTCCCATATTTCAATCCCTTCGGATGCCCACCACTTTTCGAATGCTTCCGCCGACTGAAACCTCTGGACTTCATGATACTCGTGTCGGGGCTTGGCTGAACGGTTGAACCTATTCGGTCTATTAAATTTAATTTCTTGAAGAACTAGGGCATCTACATCGTCGACATTGATATCTTCTAGAAGCTGGAGTTCGCTCGAGTCATCCATCGTGCTGACAAAACGAAATTCCGCAATATTACACGGAGGTACACAGGAAATGAAATCAATACTCCAAGCCGTTTTTTCTGCCATTTATGCAGAAAAATTTCAACTCTTGATTTCTATACACAACAGCAGAAATTTGATTTCACAATATTCAACTTTGTTTTGAACTTTAATCTTGGAAATTGTTGGCAAATATACCTCTGAATGAATTTTCTCGTATTTTATTCTTGATTTTTTGTTTCCGGATGAATATTAGGATGAGTTTCTGATATTGTAATTGAGTAGACCAACATTTGAATTATATTATCCATGATACGTGAATGTTCGTTCCGGCGCAGAAGGTGACAAAGAAAGGCCGTCGTAGTAGTTGCAGCAACTTCGTTAATGCCGAAGTGTCGAGTACAAGATCTTGAGCCATTACCGCCGAAAATTTTTAAAATATTGCTCACTCTTCGACCATAAATAAGTAAAACACACAAAAAATGAGTTTTGTTTTCGAAATCAGCACTATCGATTACCTTTATTTCGAGTATTTCCTCGAAAATATTACTACTACTACTATTTTACACTACTGCTTACTAAATTTTATCACTAAAATCACTTATCAGTAATGTTTGACGACTTATATGCCTTATTTTTATAAAATTTGGCTTCTGGGAAAAAATAATTTCTTTCTGGGAGAAAATATTTTCTTTCTGGGAGAAAATATATCTTTTCTGGGAGAAAATAGCATTTTTTTCTGTAAATCTCTTTTCTGGGGAAAAGTATTTTTAATTCTGGGCGAAAATATTTTTCCCATTGTAAAGTGCTTACTTATTGTAGAGAATGATATCCGGAATCCAAATCTGATCGGATGGAATATGAATCTTTTTTAGATTATCGAATTTTGACGGATCCCAGACTAATTTATAATCGTACCATCGCATTTCCAGCCATAAATTTGTAGTCAGGACTTGATTTATTTCGTCCTAAAATTTAAATTTTACTTTTCCCGGTTTTTGATTTTCTCTCGAAGCGAAAGATTTTTTCAGTGAAATATCTCGTCGATTATACCGTATTGCCTGCAGCAACAGGAGCCAAATTTTTTGAGAATTTTACGTGATCCTCTCTAATATATTGTAGTATTTACATATTGTTACCGTGTGTATTTTGTGATTTTGAAGATGTCGTCTAAATCGCCGTACATTGGAAGTCGAATCAACCTGATCTCGAAGTCCGAGATTCGCTATGAAGGAACTCTCTTTGCCGTGGACAGTCAGGCTTCTACCATTTCGTTGTCCAAGGGTGAGTTTTATATTTTGTGACATTGTTTTAAGTAGGTTTTTTATGGTATATATTTTTAGTTCGTTCGTTTGGTACCGAAGATCGACCCTCCAGTCGTCCAGTTAAGGCTCGAGAGGAGGTGTTTGAATATGTTATCTTCAAGGCCACCGACATCAAGGATCTCGTCGTGATGGAGGACATAAGTCCCAGTGAGTTGACTGTATTTGATCCCGCTATCGTGTCCATGGCGAAGTCTTCTCGTCCATCGCATACTCCCCAGCATCATGAGCGCAACGGTGGATTTAACTATAGCAGTCAACGCCATCGTCAACTCAACAGCTATCCAAATATCGGAGGGTACAACAACTACAACTCCAAATCTCAGTCTCTTCATGTCGCCTTCAAGGAGAAACTCCAATTCGATAGCGATTACGACTTTGTCAAGGCCAACGAGCAATTTGAAAAGACTATCAATGGATTCGCTACTGATGAGAAAAAGGATTCCCAAGATCGTAAAGTTTTTCTATTTTTTGTATGAAATTTTTTAGATAAAGATGAGAATGAGGAGCCTTCTATTGAGAGCTCCCAAAAAAACGAGGAGGTCAAGTCCTTTTACAATAAGGACAGTTTCTTCGACGAGATCTCCTGTGAAGCCCTTGAGAAAGCCGAAGGGTAAGAATACAAATAGAACGCTAAATAAATATTTTGTTTCTAGCAAGTACAGTCGTCCCAATTGGAGAAAAGAGCGCCAAACTAACCAGGAGACCTTTGGCCCCAACGCCGTGCGTAACCAGAACCAGTATCATCAGCGTCGTATGCCCCAGAATCGCTACATGAATCCCCGTCCCGGAAACCGCTTCTACGGCAACTGTGCTCTCCCCAGCCACTCTTTCTACCCCAAGACCCGCAACTCCAACTATATTCGTATCTAAAGTAGTGTTATTATTTTGTTTCCTCTTAGCTTAGTACCTTTCAGAGTCATTATTGTTGATTATAAGCAGATAAATTGTATTCTTTTTAACTTTCGATCGAATTGCTGATTCTGGACGTAAAGTAAGGACATGCTTTTTAACAAGGAATTAAAAATTTTTGCGCAACGGCTGCCCAGGTGGACGGTGCTTTGGGTTGCCTCAATTGTCGTTTTATGCATGTGGGAGGCTGGGAGAAAGCTTAGTTAATATAAATAACGAGAAAGGCCCTTGGATAGTTTATTACCCATTGTGAGGTATTTTACATGTATTACACCAATAATATAAGGCTGAGGACTTACAAATTGCATCGCACAAGTCCGTCCGAACCCTGCAAATTTGGTTAAAAGTTGACAAAAAAGGAGAAGGCAACAGAGAAAGGCAGAAATTTTTACAAAGAGAGAAATTGTGCAACGTCGCGCAACCTTTCATTTGGAGAAGATCGGGTAATATCGAATTGTCATAGTCAATTTTGACACTTTGGCTGGCCAATCCAGGTTTTTGACTAGCCATAGAGAAAATTTTTTTTAGCTATAATGTCAACTCATTGGTCGGCTAAATAGTTGTGTCAGATTGCGCAACTTTTATCTTTGGGTTAAATTTGCAGGGTTCGAACGGACTTGTGCGATCACATTTAAGTCCTCAGCCTTACGTCCAGATAAAACTTCCGGATCTTCGTTTTTTGGATCAAGTTTTGGTCTTTAAGGTTAGCAATAGGTAATTTTCGAAAAAGTGGTCATATTGTAAGTCTTCCCCAAACATCCAAAGACTTTGCCAGCCTTCCTTGGCACCTCCTACAATCTTTTTTGGGTCTCCGCCTGTCCTATGGGTTGTATCGATCGATTTTGTGTTGACCCGAACTATCGCCGACCCGAAAAGTCCGGACACGGAATTTTTCGTCTAAATTTCAGTTCGTTCAAACTTTTTCACCCAACTCGATAAAGACGGACTTACTACGTCGATGATTCTGATGAGCGATGCTCCAAATTGCACCATGACCGGTTGACTTGTGTTTCTGACTGGCCTAACACTTTTGTTGTAGCTGTATAGAAGATCTTCGTACAGTTGGTTGGCATGTTTGCTAAGATGTGCAAGTGGAATTAACAATGCGATGATTACTGTAACTAAATCCACAAAAGTTAGTGTCTGACTCACAAAACGTTGGCGATTGTAACATTTGGTCACATTAAGAGTCGGGAAGTTAATATTTTATAGACTTTTAAAATAATTTGACTTCCCAAGTCTTTAGGAGTCCCGACAGCTGACATTAAAAAAGCTGAGGGGGAGAGGGAAGAACCCGGCAAATCGGCGCTTAAATATTACTGGAAATTAAAATTGGAATATGTGAAATTGCTGTCTTTCAGGGCAAATTCGATAGTATCAGCACTGAGAGGTTTCGTTGCGAGTTGAACGCCTAAGGGCGAGATTGATTCGGCCAAGTACGGGGATCTGGCAATGATCAGCAATGTCCCCAAAACGAAGACAAATGTGAATATGTAAAGCATCAGGTTGTCCATTACCATTGCCACAAATGACCAGAGGTCGCTGATCTGCAATCATCCGTAAAAGATCTTTGTATAGAATCAATTTACGGTAAAGTCATCGCATACCTTATCTCTTTTCTGTGTATCTTTGTAGTAATTCGCGATGAAATTGACATTGTCAATCATACGCCTTATGGTATCTGGATGCATTCCCCGGAGTTGGGCAAGTTGCGACAGACGTAGCTCAGTCTCAGCCATTTGGGTTACATTCTCGAAGAACGGACTATCCGGACTCTCGGCATTAAATAGGTCTGTAAATTAGAATAGAAATAATGTACGACAAGATTTATTTAGACGTAATTGTAGTCGACCTACCAGATATGGAGACGTCACTCAAACTTCCTTCTTCACTATGGACTTCATCTTCCTCCGGTTTCTCCATCCTCAACATCCATGGGAGATATCTGACGAAGACGACGTACAACCATGGGGGCATTGTATGTAGCGTCCCGTCGCGACGATACCAGTTAACTGTCACTACCGACAAAATAATTGAAAAAGAGACCAAAAACATGGTGAACAATATGTATTGACCAATCAATGGAATCACCAAAGATGTTGGTGGGATTAACTCGATTAAAACAAGATAAAATACAGTCAGCGTAACCAGCACCGAGATGGAATGCGTAATTTTATGTTCGATTGCTGGGATGTAGAATACGAAGATAGTTAAGAACGCTGTAATCACGCAATCAAAAAAATTCAAAATCCTTACCGATCATGGCACACGGTAAAACCAAGTTTACTGTATAAAACAAAGTTTTTCTTCTAATGGTAATATGAAACGTAATGTCGATGTAATAATCAGGGCCACAGCAACCAGGATAAAGCTCTTCATGGCGAGCACTAGACACTTCCAGCAAGTCCCATTCATTACTCCTATCGATTTGTTTTAATGAATTCTAATGAACTCACGGATAATAGGACGATAAATCCATGCCCTGTTCCAGGAACTGCGAATGTTTTCCTTTTCGATCTAATTGGTTCCGAATGTCCTCTGGATGTTCCTAAAACTAAATCATCCGAATTAAACGTGTCCTTACCGTAAGTTGAATGACATCCATCAAGAAACCGTGATACGACCAACCTCCAAATTTCATCTCACAATGTTGTTGATCATAGGGAAAGTATTCAATATCAATGGGACAAAACGATTTGTAGATACTGGGCGGCTTCCATACAACCAGTCCTGTGTAATAAACAATGGCATCACTGGTTACAGAAATATGGGGTTCTCCATCAGCATTATTATACAGTAAAATGTCTGGAATCCAGATCTGATCCGACGGAATGTGAACTTTCTTGATTCCTCCAAACTTTTCTGGGTCCCACAGCAATTTGTAATCATACCATTGCATTTCAAGCCATAGGCTAGTAGTTAGGACTTGGTTAACTTCGTCCTGAACTACAATACTAATGATTACTGTAGACTTGCCACATCAATTATCCTTATCAAAGACGCTCCAAATTTAACCCTCAAAGGTTCGGTGGTATTCCTAACTGGTCGCACACTTCTGTTGTAGAAGTACAGAAGATCTTCATACAACTGATCAGCATATCTGCTTGATTCGGATACGTAGATGACGGTTGCAAAAATCAGACCTCATCCGTTATTGATATATCAACTCAGACTTACATTTGATTGGAATCATACTTCCTTGACCTACGGACACAGCGCCATTGTTACTGGCAATCCGTCTGAAACTCGATCCTTCACCAGATTGGCCAATTTATTGCCCTATCGAAAGATTTATCCCGAATTGGATAGACAGCTGTTTGGTAGGTGGCAATTCTTTGATTAGCCGATGCGATTGATGTTGTGTTTACACGAAATGCTGCATCGAGGATCATGCTGATCCGTCTTCATCAATTTTATTTCTTGGCTCTGCAAACAAAACATCTCCAACGTGAATAGCTACTCGTTCAAGTGCTGCTAGTTTCCGTTGTGGCTTCCGATTTTTTTTTATCTTCTATTCAGGACAAAATTTGATTTGGCTTGTACATTTAATTCTCAGTTTGTGATGCAGGCGAACAAAGGAAGACGTACACTCCTCTTTTTGACAAATGAGACAATAAGGTGATGACGGGTTATGTGATGAAAAATTTCTTCAGATTTACAAGATTTTAAAAATGCTGGCATGTTATACAACAAATAGGTGCTAACTTTTTTTAGTCATTTGAGATGTTACATGAGTTACCGATAAACTGTGTTGCACCTGTTACCTTAGACATCAAAATAAACGTCTCAAACGATTATTGCGACCATTGCGCTGAGTGCCGTTAGCTTTTCTCTGCTACTTTAGAAAGTTTTGTTCAGCCCAAAACTCAAAAAATTACCAGATCCTAGAAACGCAATGAAAACCATGCAAAAATTTTCTAATTGTAAGTTTCACCGGTTCAAGTATATAAAAATTTCGAATAAAAAATTCAAAGGTCAGTACGGGCGTCCCCGTAGACAGAAACCCTCCATATTTGGTAGACAAACAAGAAATGGGGTGTCTCAGCGTTAATTTGGTATTAATTGTATAGAAATTGGTGCAGTATTTGCGGATAAATGCTTGAAATAAGTCCCGAGTGATTCACCCTGTATTAAGCTCGCGTTTTAAAGCGACGTACATCAGAATTTTCTACTTGACAATGACGTCAATTAAAAAAATTGAAAAAATCCGTCAAAATAACCACCCTAATTTTTAGGCATCTATCGCTCCCTGAACTCAAACTCCAAGTAATCAACAGCCAGAATTGTTATTTTGTTTTCTTTGCTCTTAAACAATCCAAGTTTCAAATGAGGACACAATGCTATTAAAGGATGAATTAGCAAACAAGCCAGCCGTTGGCCACGGATAATATCGAGTGATAGTATCCCTAACAAGACTGACAGATGCGCAAGTTCTTTGGTAGAATATAGGTAGAAAGAACAAGACCATGAGAATTGTGGCTTCTGCCGATTTGTACTTAGAATAGAACAAACAACAGATGTTACATTTTCTTTAATGAATGACATAATAAGACAAAGTATAGCAAAAGAGCGATGGTTTGGGGGTTCGAAGGGGTGGTGGTCCAGTTTAGAAACATTTGCGGTGAACGATGGATGGGCCGGACTCGTCGTACTCTTGCTTGGAGATCCACATCTACAACAACAAAACATTAGAATAAAACATAACTGTACAACTGTAAAAAAACGTAAACCGAAAAAATACAAACCTGTTGGAAGGTGGACAGAGAAGCAAGGATGGAACCTCCGATCCAGACGGAGTATTTGCGCTCTGGTGGGGCGATGATCTTGATCTTCATGGTGGATGGGGCCAAGGCGGTGATCTCCTTCTGCATACGGTCAGCAATACCTGGGTACATGGTGGTACCTCCGGAGAGGACGGTGTTGGCGTACAAGTCCTTACGGATATCAATGTCACACTTCATGATGGAGTTGTAGGTGGTCTCGTGGATACCGGCAGATTCCATACCCAAGAAAGAAGGCTGGAAGAGAGCCTCAGGGCAACGGAAACGCTCGTTTCCGACGGTGATGACCTGTCCGTCCGGAAGTTCATAGGACTTCTCAAGGGAAGAAGAGGAGGCGGCGGTGGCCATCTCCTGTTCGAAGTCAAGGGCGACGTAGCAGAGCTTCTCCTTGATGTCACGAACGATTTCACGCTCAGCGGTGGTAGTGAAAGAGTAACCACGCTCAGTGAGGATCTTCATCAAGTAATCGGTCAAGTCACGGCCAGCCAAGTCAAGACGGAGGATGGCGTGGGGAAGAGCGTAACCCTCATAGATGGGGACGGTGTGGGTAACACCTGAAAAGTCATATAAGGTCACAATCAGATTCAATTACCATCTCCGGAGTCGAGGACGACACCAGTGGTACGACCGGAAGCGTACAGGGAAAGGACGGCCTGGATGGCGACGTACATGGCTGGGGTGTTGAAAGTCTCAAACATGATCTGGGTCATCTTTTCTCTGTTGGCCTTGGGGTTAAGGGGAGCCTCGGTCAAGAGGACGGGGTGCTCTTCTGGGGCAACACGGAGTTCGTTGTAGAAGGTGTGATGCCAGATCTTCTCCATATCATCCCAGTTGGTGACGATACCGTGCTCAATGGGGTACTTCAAGGTGAGGATACCTCTCTTGGACTGGGCCTCGTCTCCGACGTAAGAGTCCTTCTGTCCCATACCGACCATGACACCTTGATGACGGGGTCTTCCGACAATGGAGGGGAAGACGGCACGTGGGGCATCATCTCCGGCGAAACCGGCTTTGCACATACCGGAGC
Source organism: Bursaphelenchus mucronatus (assembly GCA_025436335.1). NCBI lineage: Eukaryota > Metazoa > Nematoda > Chromadorea > Rhabditida > Aphelenchoididae > Bursaphelenchus > Bursaphelenchus mucronatus. The sequence continues at coordinate 4,533,958 of CM046358.1, forward strand.
CATTGTCCACAACAAGAGCGGCAACTTCTTCGTCACACATTCTGGTTTGTTAGTTCGGCTGGGAGCCACAAGGGTGTGTCAACCTGGAATGTAAATAAATATACACTATTCATTTGTTTTATGATAGCGAAAGAAACGCAAAAAATAATACTAAAAGCCGACTGTTAAAAGTCTCATAAATGAAGGTAAAAAAATTCTCGACTAAATAATGCTCCATAGTTTTCGAAATATGGGGAAGGGCCAAAAAGAAGGAAAATTCAGAAGAACGGGGTGAATCACCGAGTGATACACACGCCCTCCCAATGAAAATAATCAACTTAGAGGCTCGGTAACAAGATCGGATTTTTTTGATCCAAAAAACGGGAAACAAGACGAAAAATCGGATTCGGGAATAATATAAAAAATGCATTTTGTAAACGAAATGCCAAGGCCCCGCGGTTTTCGAAATTCCTTTTTTGATATTGCGCAATTGTATTTAAAAAGAACCAATTAGATGTCAAATCCTGGGAAAAGCAGTATCAGGAACGGAAATAAAAGTTATTATCTTAAACGTATGTTGACAATGTCCAAGTTGGGGAGATGGACTGATGGCGTTGAATGAGTCACCAACCGTGTTTTCAGCGGACATTCAACCCCTGTCAACCCTACTAAAATGAGATCGAATATTCGCGAAGGCCGGCTAACCTTTGAGGAAAGAGCGCATCTTGATGATTGAGGGCAAGGACTTCTCCCTTTCCTGATACATTCCCGAAATGCGGTTATCAGGCAGCGATCGGGGTGCGGCCGTGCCCCAGGGCTGGGAATATGAATCGAGATAGGAAAGCGACCAGGGGACGGAGAAGGAACGGTGTTGGAGCTCCCGATCTTTCATTAAAAATGCAGACGTGGCAATGTGAGAATACAAAAAACATTCGCTTCCCTCGCCGCCGCCTCGAAAATGAGTTGTGGAACGACGGCGACGGACTGACCTCAGAGTGCGCAACGTTCGTGGTCAATGCAAGGTGAACTTTTTTGTGTGCGACTTCACTTCCTTCATGTGCTGAGCGGGGGTAAGGGGCAAGGCAGGGGGGGGGGATGTGGCGACCACTTACTTCTCTGGTACAAAAATCGGGGTTAATCGCTTTTCCTAACGTCAGTGCGAACAGAACGAAAACGAAAAGAATGTCTTCGATCATGAATAAAGTCGAGAATGGAAGGCCATTTCAATAGCAGCTAGTCAGACGGGAATGGTGAGCGGGTGTAGTGCCGCGGCTTGTTTTCCGCGCAGCAGGATCAACATAAACGGATTACCTGTGCAGCAATGACCTCGATATGAAAAGATTTGCATTCAACACCAAGAAGGGTTGAGAAAAAAAGAGATAAATCTTGGTATAAGCCTCTCGCCCATCCCAACTGACCCGTTCTGACAGCTGGATAGGGCTGATGTCCATTCCGGCCGTGGGTTCCGGACAAAAGAGACAGAAGCGGCCGACCTTAAGCGTCATTCCTGATCTGGGGAACAGTCCCAACTCCCAGCCACCAAAAGACGCCGGGCAGCCGAAAACTGAGGGGCTGATTCATCGAAGACAGCGATAGGGCACGCCCCATCCCTCAAAGCTTCGTTCAATTTCTAAAATTCGAAAATCACACAAAAAATAAGACCGCGCCCTTTCGGTGATGATTAGCGTTTCAATGACTAAGCAGGCTGGGTCCATATCCTTTTGGGGATGTTTTCTGATTGTAAGTTGAAAATATTAACTAATGTTTCACGTAGAAAAATACAAGGTTGAACAGAGTCAAGTAAATTTAAAGCAATGGCGATTCAAAAGGATTCAGATTTGGAATTGCAAAAGTGCGGGCAATCTATTACAACAATTCGACATTACCAACCACTGGAGGCTTTGACCATTGATGGTCGATGGGTGCATCTCATAGATGAATGCTACCAATCGGGTCCAGGCCCAAGGAGTGAATAGGCCCTCCGGGCTTGACACACGAGAGCGAGGACACAACCCACCTCTTGAGATTGAAAGTGAGTAGGCGGATAAAGTCTTGGCCCATCGGGCCCAGATCCACTCTCCCTCGGAGGCCCCACCCCTCCACAACTGTTCCCTCTCCACCTACACCACAAGCCGCCGACGCTTTTCTTCGAATCCCGGCGGCTGTAGATCTCTTTTCAACGGGCCGGATCTATGGGCCTCGATCGAGAGCGCCCGGTTTTTTGGATCAGTCTGTCAGAGAAGGGGGGTTTTGCACGAATGTAGTGGTCATTCGAGCCTTGGCCCACAATCGCGCGTTTCTTGACCAGACTCTAAAAGTGCGCGTATTATATTAATAAAAATTAATACTTCGCGAAATGTAATCAATAATCCCGTCATTTCAAAAAATTCAAGAATGGGTAAATGATTCAACAAAAATTGGATCCGAAATTATATTAAATAAACTATAAACAAATGCGATTGCCATCGACGCAAAAAGAGAAACAGATTCGACACTGGCCTGAGGATAGGAATAACCGAAAAATATGGTGATCCGGGGCTTGGCACTGCATTTTATATGTCCTCCGGGTTTCCTCTCTCGCTTTTTTTTGTTGGCATCGCACTGAAGGCGGAGCGCCCTCGATCTATTAAACGGATCGGCACACCCACTGCAAAGCAGCCGAGGGACTGGCGATTCTTGAGAATTGGCCTCTTCCAGGGATTGAGTCGTCCGATTCAAACAGACCCCGGAGGCAATTAAAACACGTAAAAACAGTTAACGCATGCTGCTAACTCTTCAAGCAATTGCAATAAATGTATACTTTAGGTAAAAATGCCTCAATGACTCAGAATTTTTAACTCGTAGTAAAAAAATGGAGTAAAGAAAGATCATCATGTTCATTAAAGTCTTAAGATTCGCTTTACTTTGCACTTCTTGCAATAAACTATTCACTACAGCGTACCAATGTTATATACTCTTATTTCTCGACGTGTGAAGTGGAAGAGGAAGAAATGCACACACGATCCCTACAAGCATTTTGTCATCATACGCGCATTGTTTGCAAGAAACCTTGAGCGCTAATTCCTATGATAGTTTGCCTTATCAGTGTTTTTGGTTTCTGTTTATGAACAAGCCTAATTAGGGAGGAATTCGAATCATCTTTTATGTGAATACAAAGCATAATCAAGTAATATCATCTTTTGCGTGTCCTAGTAGAAAGTTTAAACCAGTATCTCCACCTATATCTTTAATTTCTGATTTCGATTAGACGACTTTACAATTTTTGATATTTTAAGTCTTGTTATAGACAAATGGTATATTTTTGTCTTTCCCCGGACATAGATATGATTTAATCGGCACGTTTTCCTGGTCTGATTTTCTATTTTGGCCACCTTCATTTTCCCAATCAATCAAGCTCATGCTCAACAAAGGGACAATTCTCTCCTTCGTAGAATTGACCTCATCATCATGCAGAGGCGGACAGGCGCTCTCTAACTTCTTGGAAGTCTGCACTATCGAGCCAAGGAGCATGGACCGGCTTTATTTTTCTCTGTCGTATCCCCGATCAGTCCACGTCTCTCTTCGGGGATTCGACGAATCCAATCGGATCACTAATCCCGGGCCCTTTCCCTGTGTAAAGTCTTCCCTTTCCCCGGGCCATAACTTTATTCCGAGAACAAAACTGGAATCCTCTGTCTCTCGACCGCTCCGAGGAGGCATCTGTGCAGGTTTTCTTTAAACGTCCGCATCCCCCGCAAACAAAACAACTGTCAATAGTTGTTTCAGGGCATCCGAAAGATAAAACGAAAAGCCCTGGCAATGTGGAGGTCCTACAAAAATGGACCGACGTCCAAAGGATGGCAGGTATAAATAGCCCCGAAGGCATTTGTTCCGGGGTCACTTGCCGCTTGATTTCGTGAAGATCGGGGAAAATAATAAGGTTGTATGACTCCCTATATTTCCATTTTCATTTAGGATTGGCGCGTATGAATTTATGTTTGTCACCAAAAGTCTGACGGCTCTCTGTTGTTAATCGGGTTTTGCTTCACCTTAAACCGATAAACCCGGAGTGACACCTCCTTTATAGGCTATAGTGCGGTTTACATCATATTTGCATTTTTTTCACTTTTAGAAAGTTTAGCATATTTTATAACTTATTTTAACTGTCACTGAAGTCATCCTTCCCATAGAGCATAAAAAATCGACTTGATCTTTAGATTTTTACTTAAAAGAGGGCGCGAAAGGAATTCCGTCCATCTGGATGTTGAGCCCATCCGGCCCTAACCCCATAAAGTCCTCCAGTTATGATTTTCAGTCACAAATCAAGGTGAGTCATCGCGTCTGTGCTGTGAATCAGATCCCCATTTCTCCCAGAAACGTCCTGCCGTCCCGGGCAAGCTGTACGTCAATGATTCATTAGCTTAGACTTTGTATAGTGCGACACGAGCAAAAAGCGAAAAAACAAATAATTAAAAACTTTTAGGGCTTAGGAGTCATTACAAAACATTACATTTGTTGGTGATATCAGAAATGTGGTCGACCATAAAACATCTCGATTCATCCTTGGCGGTGCAGTATTTAACATGATAAGAGGCTAAACGAAGCACTATATCTCTGGGTCCCTAGCTGCATATTACACTTGAAATAATCGCTTTGTCAATGACTCAAGTATAATATCGCTCGCCTTTAAACCCCTAAACGAATACCGTTTCAACCGAACGCTGATGACCTTTGGAAAATGAGCAGCGGCGACCTTGCGGACAGAGCAAAACATACATTTCGCGATTTTATCCGTTACTCTCGACCTTTTCCGATTAAGTGAACAGCATCCAAATTACACATCTGTGTGTTTGAGGAGCTCCGGTTCCATGCCACTTTCACCCTCCGAAAACGCTGACTGACTTCGTTCCAAAAAACATTCGTTGAGTGACCGGAATTAATTCGTTGTTGTATCCTGTCTACAGAAACAAGACGGAATTAAATCCGCGTTTCTCGAGTCACAGCTGCTTTTCCCGGTCTCGCGGGCATTTTTTGGCGGAAGAATAACGCGGCCGAGGATGACGTCCATTACGTTGAGCGACATAAATCTCTTATAGCTTCAGATGAATATCTAGCACTATCGACCCTTTTTTTACTCGGATAGAAAAACGAAAACAACCCCAAGAAGATGAGTCATTGAACCCTGACCCTTGCAAGCGTCTATTTCTTCATCCATCCGCCGACCATAGGCCCCCAAAACGGCCTGGAACGGGTGCGCGTTCAAAAAAGCGCGCGTCGTTCTTCTTTTTCACCCACTCGACCAGCTGTGCTCGTCAGAGAAGCAAAGGGTGGGCGGGCAGAACGGCCAGCCTCGAAGAGAGACAGAGTCGCACACAGATTCTGAAGCGAGGGATTCGTACGAACGGCGGCCGGCGAAAAGGGGCTTTACGGGACCTTCTTCTACTCGCTGTGCGACTGGGCACTGGGCATTCTAGTGCCAGTGACGGCCAGTTTTTCAGCCATTTCTGCGAAGGATATTGCCAAACGCCTTGAATTTTGCGCAGGTATCTTTCGCGCAAAGGGTAATATTCTTGCGGAATGCCAAAATCGTTTCGGGACAACGCCCGCCATTCTAGGCCCACTGCGCGTCTTTTCGCTTACGAATCATTTTTTCATCTTTTTTGATTGAGCTGGCTCAGCTTTTGCGCGCTGTAGAGGGTTGACGTTGTACTTGTACCAGAGGAATTATTTTCGGTTGCCGATGAGTTTATTTTTTGATTATTCACCCCATCGTTGTCATTTTTTAACTGTCTTTTCGGTCGTGTCCCATCATTTTGACTGTGAAAACTTTCCGGTTGAATTTCGTTTGGAAGATTTTTATTATTCATGGATTTCGTCGTGTTTTTGTAACTTCTTGATTCGATTTTTTTTGGTCAAAATAATATATTTTTTCTTTCCAGGTTTACACCAGTACAACAGCTGAATCATGTGTGACGAAGAAGTTGCCGCTCTTGTTGTGGACAATGGCTCCGGTATGTGCAAAGCCGGTTTCGCCGGAGATGATGCCCCACGTGCCGTCTTCCCCTCCATTGTCGGAAGACCCCGTCATCAAGGTGTCATGGTCGGTATGGGACAGAAGGACTCTTACGTCGGAGACGAGGCCCAGTCCAAGAGAGGTATCCTCACCTTGAAGTACCCCATTGAGCACGGTATCGTCACCAACTGGGATGATATGGAGAAGATCTGGCATCACACCTTCTACAACGAACTCCGTGTTGCCCCAGAAGAGCACCCCGTCCTCTTGACCGAGGCTCCCCTTAACCCCAAGGCCAACAGAGAAAAGATGACCCAGATCATGTTTGAGACTTTCAACACCCCAGCCATGTACGTCGCCATCCAGGCCGTCCTTTCCCTGTACGCTTCCGGTCGTACCACTGGTGTCGTCCTCGACTCCGGAGATGGTAATTGAATCTGATTGTGACCTTATATGACTTTTCAGGTGTTACCCACACCGTCCCCATCTATGAGGGTTACGCTCTTCCCCACGCCATCCTCCGTCTTGACTTGGCTGGCCGTGACTTGACCGATTACTTGATGAAGATCCTCACTGAGCGTGGTTACTCTTTCACTACCACCGCTGAGCGTGAAATCGTTCGTGACATCAAGGAGAAGCTCTGCTACGTCGCCCTTGACTTCGAACAGGAGATGGCCACCGCCGCCTCCTCTTCTTCCCTTGAGAAGTCCTATGAACTTCCGGACGGACAGGTCATCACAGTCGGAAACGAGCGTTTCCGTTGCCCTGAGGCTCTCTTCCAGCCTTCTTTCTTGGGTATGGAATCTGCCGGTATCCACGAGACCACCTACAACTCCATCATGAAGTGTGACATTGATATCCGTAAGGACTTGTACGCCAACACCGTCCTCTCCGGAGGTACCACCATGTACCCAGGTATTGCTGACCGTATGCAGAAGGAGATCACCGCCTTGGCCCCATCCACCATGAAGATCAAGATCATCGCCCCACCAGAGCGCAAATACTCCGTCTGGATCGGAGGTTCCATTCTTGCTTCTCTGTCCACCTTCCAACAGGTTTGTATTTTTTCGGTTTACGTTTTTTTACAGTTGTACAGTTATGTTTTATTCTAATGTTTTGTTGTTGTAGATGTGGATCTCCAAGCAAGAGTACGACGAGTCCGGCCCATCCATCGTTCACCGCAAATGTTTCTAAACATCTTCCATCGATTGCCGAAAAACCATCGCCTTTTGCTATACTTGTCTTATTACTTCGTCATACATTAAAATCATTGTAACATCTTTGACTTGTTGTTCATTAAGTAAAAACTGGCCTTAACTATCAATTCGGAACGTATATAAGACTCATGGGTGGGTAATTAAATGATCATAGGGATCGAGCGGTGATTTTACTATTTACGCTATAGTAAAACTTCCTTTTTCTGGCCCCGCGCGCACTGTTATCTGCGGCCTGTAAATTAGGCTCATCCTCGGGGTTAGGCTAAGGCTTAGTATAGGCCTGATCCTATCCTGCTGCGAAAAACCCCGGGGCGCAGGTTGCGAAACCGGGGCCAGAAAAAGGAAGTTTTTCTAAATTGTCTGGATATCGAATATGAAAACCGCTACCTCCACCGGTCTCTGTGAGCAAGATAATCGACCAGAAAGTTTTACCCACACAAACCGAAAAGTTCCCCGTGCCGAAAGCCCTTCAAACGTCGGCTCAAAGAGTGGTCTGGATGCTTGCCATCGGACCCCGAACTTTTGCAGGTTCGACTCCGGTCAGAGGATGGACTTGCAAATTCCAGGACCAAGAAAACAAAGAACAAAACTTTTATGAATGTTTTTTGCTATATTAGAGGAATTTGAATAATTTTTGCTGTTTTATCCAATTAGGAAGCAAAAATTATTATTCATTCACACAGCTGCAGTACATAAACTATGCAAATTTTTTAGAAGAATCTCAAAAATAGAAAAAAAAAGATCTATATTTTACCGGTAAGGTCACCTATCACTTCCAGGTCCATCCTTTGGCCGGAGTCGAACCTGGAAAAGTTCAGGGTCCGATAGCAATCATCCGGACCACTCGGCTATTTCAGCCGACGTTTGAAGGGCTTTCGGTACGGGGCCCTTTTCGGTTTGTGTCCCATCCCACCTCTTCATCACTGTAACAGTTGTTTTCCAAAATTGATCCGTGACTTTAAGTGACTTTTCTCGTAAGTTCTGTCAGAATAAAGTCAATAGTTGCTTCCATCGCTGTGTTGGACGAAATGTCAAAATAAAAAAATGTTTGTTTGAGATTTGACGAAGATGTAGAAAAAGGGTGGTCGCAGAAGAATTTGCCTCGAATTTCTTCCTAATCAGTACAAAAATTGGTCTGCACCGATTTTTAAAATTCATTCCCCATTTAATTAATTTAGATATCGGTGCAGACTTAAAAAATCGTTCGAAATTGCCCCAAACTCGGGAATGAATTTCAAAAATCGGTGCAGAGAATTTTTGCCTCATCGGAAGAAATTCGAGGCAAATCCTTCTTTTACCACCCTTATGTAGAGAGCTTTTTTTCATTTCTCGACTCTTCTTTCAGGGAGGTTTGTTTGCTGTGCTAGAGTTATAATATTGTGATAACCGTTGATTTTTCATTTCCATGCGTATTCCTTGTTTTTTAAATAGAAGATTTTGAAGTACGTGCAGGTTGATTATATGGATGGTTCGTTGTATTGGATAGCTTTGTATTTGCAGGAGTTATTCTAGGTTAATTACCTTGCCGGGTAATTGGGTGGGCTTCAGCCCTCCACCTGTAACCACCACAGCCGTCTGAAGAATATGCGTCGCTTGTTTGGCCCGGCAGGATGTTTCTGGTTAAGCTTTCTTCGCGGGCTTCGGTTGAGTTGGGCTCAAAATGGTCGTCTTCCAGTTACCAACGGAATTCGGTGGCATCATTCTCATACCAGGAACACCAAGAAAAGGCGAAAATCAAGGTCGGTGGTGGTGGAGCAGCGGCCAAAAGAGCTCGAAAGATGCTGCGAGACTATCAGTTCCCAGAAATCAGAGCTAACGAGTGTCAGCAACAGTTCATAAGTGGATGGGGGCCAGGCGGACAGAAGGTCAACACCGCCCAGAATGCCGTTCAACTAAAACATATCCCCACTAACGTATCGGTGAAGGTAAGTCAACTCTGTTGTTGTTTTTAATCTAATTTTAGGTACATGAAAGTCGGCTTTTAACTGAGAACGTTTCCATTGCATTTGAACGTCTGAAATACGCCGTTGACGTGCACCTAAATAAGGATGATTGCTATCTGAAAAAATTCGATCAAATTGCAAAGGAATACGAGCAGAAGATGAAGAGCCAGAGGAAGAAAAGACGAGACGCCAAGCAGATCCCAGAAGACGGCTGATTTGTCTACCCACCAAAACGCTTATATTAATTTTTGGACCCCAAGGGAAATTAATCAGTGTATTTATGTTCAGTAAATATCACATTTATTTGATGCATTGTCCATGACTGATAAGTGAAAGGCTTAAAACCCTAAATACTCTACAGGTTACCCTTATGTTTGAGAAGATGAGCAGCTTCTTCATCGAGGAAATAATGAACCGGTTGGCCGTTACTCAAAGAGACTAGCCCTGCGGGGTATTCTTTGCTGTCTTTATCAATAATTTCCTTCAAAACCGGGGCCTTTCCTTTTCCAGTGGAGATAAAGGCAACGTGTCTAGCATGGTTTAGAAGAGGTAGGGTTACCGTGATCCGTCTGGGTGGAGGTTTAGGGGAGTCAGTGATTATGTCGGTCCATTTATTAGACTGAAATATTATAATTATAACGGAGTGTAGTTTACCTTCAGTAAGTCATGCCCCGGGAACAAAGAGCATGTATGACCATCAGGTCCCATTCCTAAGAAAAGAAGATCCAAGGTCGGATAAATGTCATTGGATTGACTCCACTCTTGTAGAGTTCGGTTGAGTTGATTACAAGCTTCTTCTCCTGGGTAAATCTCATAACATAGCGTTAGGATTACATACCGGTTTCATTTCCCGTTTTGGCAACCACTGCAAACTGATCTTCCGAAAACACGTCCTTCAGTCCATCCAAATAATATTTTGTGTTATTTTCGGGGTCTTCCAAAGAGACAAGCCGTTCATCGACGGGGAAAAAACGGATAGACGAACGTTTGTCGTTCGGGATGACATCTCTCAATATTGGGATTAAGGTTTTAGGCATGGAGCCTCCGGAATAACCAATTACAAAAGGTTTTCCATCGGCCCTAACTTCATACTCAATTAACGCGGCTCGGAGAAGGTCAGATAAGCCTTTAATCAAGTCAAAGTTATCCGCGGCTACATGAATTTGTCTTGCAGGCATCTTTAATAATAAATATTTGTACAATTACGTAACTAGAAATATAAACGACAAAGAACGAATCCAGAAAAACGAAAAAAATGTAAACAGTTTATAACAATTAACACAACAACAAGAGTAATAACAGTTACGAGTATGCCCTCTTAAATTTCTACTCCTTTTTGTTTACATTCTTGAATAACTTCTTCTGATATTTGCATCGCCGTTTTCGGATCTATCAAAGAGCTGATTTCATGGGGAATGGATGCTTCGTATGCCAACAAGATGGTCGTATCTGAGAGTGGAATGATGGCTTTGGCTAATATCTTCACGCAATTGGCCAATCGAGCGATAACTTGTCTCGTTTCTTGCCCGCAACTCTGAAATGAATACGGCATTTAGTGATTCTAATTTAAAACGTAACGCAGTTCAGTTAGCTCAAGAGCTCCTTGGCGCGTTTGTTTGCGCGTTTACGCATACAACAAGTCCTAGACGTGTTCTTAAAACAGGTCACAAATCTCTCCGAATATAAATAACTCCAGGAATGATTAAGATTGTGAGACAACAAAAGATGCTATAAATGCTCGGCAATATCAGAAGATACATCACTTCTTCACTATGAATTCCAAACTAATCCTTTTGGTTCTTGTCTGTTTGATGGTTGCCTCTTTTTCTGAGGCCCAATTCCTTCCTTATTATGGATATGGTCTTGGCTATGGTTACAATGCTTTGGCATACGGTAATCCCTACTACGGCTATGGAGTCTATGGAAAGCGGGAAGCAGGATTCTCACCCACAAGCCAGCAATTACAATGATTCATGCGGTTCCGGATTTTAAAATGCATATTACTCATAATAAAGACCCTAACGGAATTTGTTGCTGTCATTTGTCAAAATCGTTTTCTACATCTTCTCAAATATTTTTGATGCAATTGATAAACAGACAAGGAGACAAATTGATTTTTCGATAAAAAACAAGTAATGGCTGATCAAAAAGAAAGTTCAAAAATATTTGTAAACGTAAAAACAAAGTTATGAAAGGACGTTATGAAATAGAATTTTGAGTCAGGAATTTCACATTTCTTGGTTGAGAGCTCTCTCTCATCCTTGCATGTTAAAATACGAAAAGTGTGCTTTCTAATGCTGGGTTTTTTATTCAGATTCGACGGGGAAGTACATTCTTCGGAAATAGCAAAATTTACATTTTTAATTCAACAATGCCATGCCGCTAGAAGACAAAAGACCACAAAATTGGCATAATCCGTGAAAGGAATAAAAAATGTCAGAAAAGATGGATACAATTTTCGAAATTAATAACAGTAAATTAATTGAGATGGTATTGCAAAGCTTATCTTTCGTCTTTTTCCCGGTTCCAAAGTGTCATTATTCCGTCATTCCGGAAGTGTCCAAAACCCGGAAACATAGAAGTGATGCTATTAGGCTGTTAATAGGGGTCAAAACTTTTGCTGTGCGGGCTGTTAAACAATTGACAACCAGAAGAAAAAATGACAACAAGAACACCAGAAAACGTTGAAGAAGAGCTTCAAGGAATTAAATCGACGCAATAAGGAAATTTAATCGTTTAGCCGGATCTATGTGAGTTCCAAAAATATTTAAAGCGAATACAGTGCGTCAGACACAATAAGTCCCCAAGTTCTACTACAACAATGCAAATTAATTCAGAAATAAACAGTATGTGATTTTCCCCTGCATTGTTGTTCTCCTCACAATCTGCGCGGAGAATATCCCAGCTCAATGGCTTCATGGATGACCGGACGTTACGGTTATCATGCTTACTATGTCTCCGGGAATTTCAATAGAAATGTAAATTTTTACCCTTTTTTTAAAATAAAGCACATACTTTTAAGAACCTTTTATACAAAATAGAACAAACCTCGGTATGATGAATATATCCACCTCCTTCTTGTTCCGTTTCTTCCATTGAACGGACAGTCGAAATCCAAACAGTTCCATTACATCCCAAGACGAGTGAAGCGCCCATGGGAAGGTTGAAGAAATGAGACTTTCTTCGTTTGATTAGGAAATAAGGAACATGAACAAGGACTCCTTGTCCGAGTTTACCATACTTCATTGATCGAGTATGGAGACCAACAAATCCTTGAGAATATGTTCGCTGAACTTCAGCCTAAATATGCTGTAAGAATGCCAAAGAAAAATAATGATAGTAGTTAGTGATCATAATAGTAAAGCCCTACACTGACAAGATCTCCGACAGTTAAATAATCGGTCATCAGAAGTTGATCCTCGGACGATTTCCTTCTTAATTCACCCCCAGGTAAATTAACGCTAGATAATAACAACACTGCATATTGAGTAGAGTTGATATCAACCATCCATCTAGATGATTGGACCTCCACAATACGGCCAACAACAACATCGCCAACTTCCCCATTATAACTAAAATTATCGTCTTACAAGGAGAGCCGAAGTTATATCAATTCGTCGCACTTTTGCAAAAACATACCGAGATTTTAGTGTTCTCACCCGAAGTAACTTGTTAACTCTGTGGGTAACACCAGCTACCGAAGAGACAATTCTTCCGTTATCATCTGTATAAGTTCCATGCCCTCTAAAAAGTAGTCGCGTAATACACAAATTTTTGGAAAATTTGATATATGTAGGACCTAACAAACAGTTCTTTTTGTAAGTTACAAGAATTCTTGATCATGGTGTCACGAGTACCTCGACTCGTCATACCAGTAACCACTGTGCAAAATTTCCGCCCGGTACGTGAAGTCAAAAATCGACGAAAATCCAAAAAAAAACCAAAAAATTATGTATTACGCAACTATTTAACGGAAAAATGTCAAGAACAGAAAAAACGAGTGTTTTTCGAAATTTGCGTCCTCGCTTACCTATAAATCGCCAAAAATCCAAAAAATTTCAAAAATTACTGTATGGGTTTATATTTTTTGTCCATAGCTGTGTTTACAAAAAATTATACTTTCTGGGGAAAAAACCATTCTTTTCTGGTCAAAAAATCTTTTTTCTGGGGAAACGCATTTTTCATTCTGGGTATAAAACATTTTTCGAAAAGTAATTGTTAATTACGCATAAAAAATTATACCTGATCAAATCTGCATTTGTATGTAAAACAGCTCCAGGAAAAACAAGCGTCGCTTCATCTGAATCTAAATTTTGATCTTTAATTACATTCCTTGAAGTCTCGAGGGTAATATGATCAAATACAAAAGTTGGCCTCTCCTCCATTCTAAAAGAATGAAAAGCATAAAAACTATTATAAAAGAAGTATCTGTAATATCGGCATTACAATTATGTGATCAATTTTTGTAAAAATCAACAGTTTAATAATACAACAACGTATAACAATCAACAAGGTCACTCGGCGCCACTCATTTCTGAGTCTGGTTGTTGGAGAGTATGCAAAAGTGAGGAAACGGCAGCATCTTCCTCAGTCAAATTTATTAACGGCCTTACGCCTGGCAATGGGACGTGGTTTGGCTGAAGGGGATATAAAGGTATCGATGGAGAAGTCATTGCATTATTTGGCAACTTCGGTTTCAGATCATCCATTGTAATGGCAGTAACATTCTGTGATTGGAAGAGCTCCTTCTTCACTAGAAACCGTTGGGGCTCACTTCCTGTTCGAAACGGTGTTACCGTGTATTCACGACGGATATTAACCTTATTTGGAGTCGGATTAATCGACTGTCGAGCGAACACTGGCATCTAAATAATGAACTTAAAAAAAGTAAATAATAAAACTGACCTTTGGAGAGGTGTTCCCGTTTACGGACATCCATTGGATATCCCGCATTTGCTTTGATGGACCAAAAGATCCGTTCTCGGCCATCGCCCGTTTTCGCCCATTAGTGATTGAATTATGCCTGATCAAAGACCCGTTTTGCAACGTATTAAGCCCTGTAGCAGGCATCAATCTATAGTTGTTTTGAGGTTTCTGCGGAATGGATCTATTAAGATCCGCATTCACCGAAATCCGGTTCAATGCCTGGGCTGGAGTCCGCCTGGCCTGATGCGAGTATGGCCTCATATACGTCCTACAATTGGAGAGTAGAAATAGTTAGACAATACTTACGCCTGTTTAAGTTTAGATGCGTTTTCCAAATTGGCAGTAAACTTCCTAACCGATTCGTCGACCGAATCCGTAGAACATGTTTCATCGTAACTGCGTAATATTGTAAATAATTTTATAAAACCCTTACAGATTTATCTGTTTGCCTATCCTGTTGAGTTGCAATGTGAGATTCGTCAAACGATCAAAGGTAAACGTAGCGGCATAAAAGACGTCAGAAATCTGAAATTTATATTTTCGCACCAGTAAACCTACCTGTGTTGGTGACCCTGGCTCTGTCATTTTTCCCTGTACTTTTCCATTTATGAGGTCCTCGGGTAACGTAGCAATAAATTGTACAACAACTCGCAAAAAAAAGAATTTGTATTTCTATTGGCGAGCCGCGCCCGAGGAGTATTTTCTACCCCATAAAATTTTATGCATAATAAGGGAGTCAGGGGCAGGGGTGGTCACCCTGCCGGGCCGGCCCGATCAGGCCTAGTCTGACTCAAAAATGGAAAATTGAAACCGGGCCACGCTTGAAAAAACTGGTTTCCTTCGAAAAGAACACCCGATTCGCATTGTTTTGTTCCCACTTTATGCCGATTTTGCATTATATTGGAATTTACACAGTATTTAAATATTTTCTTTATTTTTCAAGAGAAATGGAGCCACTATCAGAAAAAAATACGAGAAATACGATCATTAATGCTACCGTGAATGGTGATGACGGGGGAGATGAAAGCATGGAGCAACCTTTACAGCAGGAAGAGGACGGTAGTCCTTTACTAAACGATATGGAAGAAGATCTAAGTGATCTGGAAGATCTTTTGGAGAAGGACGTTGATCTGAAAAAGTATCCAGAAGGCGCTTCTGTTAGGTAGGCTTTTATTTCAATTTCTTTATTGTCTAGAAAGAAGACCGTGTTGGAGATTAGACCTAACGACTTTTCCCACATTCTTCCAGACGGGTGGATTGAGATCACACATGATTGTGGACTTCCTGTTTACTTGGTTTGTTATTGTACTCTGGCATTAACCAAAAAAGTTTTATAGCACCGGAAGACACGTGTCTGCACGTTTGCTCGACCTTATTTTATTGGTCCAAACTCGGTGAGAAAGCATCTGATCCCTATTCCTTCAATTCCTTGTTTGAATATGAAAAAACAACTTGAAGAGATAAAGACCAGAGATGAAAAATGCCCATTCAGGCCTACACCCAAAGTAGAGATGGTTACGGTGGGCAACCGGGAACAATATTTGAATGGCGACGAATTGAATGATTATGCAAAGACTGTTTTTAAATTCAAAACAATCGATGTTGTTAGGTTCTCCAAGTGGTCGGAAACCCGGAATTTTCATCGAAATAGGAAACGGAAGCTTCATGAAGATGCTATGCCAGCATCAGGTAAGAGTAAACGCATCTTCTTTGAAGAATATGTTTAGGCCTTAACAACGACGTCAGATTAATCACAGTGCCAGAGCTCAATGAATCCGCTAAACCTTCTCAACGGACTTTTTGTTTGAATCCGATCAACAAAACGTCAGTCACAATCCTACATGAATATGTTCAGAAGGTTCTAAAAAGCGTGGTTGTGTATGACTTCACTGAATTGAGGTTGGTTGGATGTACGGGTAATGAGAAAATTTTCTTTTTAGTAGTGCAACAAACCCTTATCGATGTGTAGCCAAGCTGAAACAATCCAATGCTCTTCAGCAAATACGACAACAAAAGAGTATTGAAGCCAAACTCACTCTTCTAAAAGAACGATACGAAAAGGAAATGAATCTCCATTCTAGCGAGATCATTCGAAGTGACCCGTCAGAAGTTGGGGATGAGACTTTACTTCTTGGCGTTGGATTTGGGAAAAGTAAAAAGGCAGCAAAGATGGCTGCTGCGGAAAAAGTTCTGTTGGGACTAATCCCTGGGCTTACGTTTAATAGCGAGCATATTGCTGTAAATCAAGAAGACGGAGATCAATCGCAGCCTGAACCTGCTGAACTCTTCGAATTACTCGAAATCACCGATACGAGAGTTCCTGATTTGTGTCAGAAGACTGGTCGGCCACAACCTTATATGATACTTCAAGAACTTGTAAGAAGAAACGTCTCACTGGAGGATACAAGGATTGAGATGACAACTGAACAAAAAGGCCATCAAAGACATCAATTCACAATGAAGTTGGGGCAAGATCACACAGTATCAGTAACGGGAGGTAACAAGAAGGATGCCAAGCAGAGGGCATCACAGATAATGCTACAGAAGTTGTTTCCGAATGCTCAGAACTTTTCGGATATCCTAAAACTATACGATGACATGAGTTTTACATTACAAAAGGAAGCTCAGAAGATAAAACGCCAAATGTCATCCAATCCCGAGGGCATAGAGCCCGAACAAAGAGGATGTTCTGAAGCATTGGGTGTTCAGTTGAGAGAAGCGATGAAGATGTTGGACAAGAAGAGTTACTGTGATGAACCTGTCATCTACAGGCCTCCGGTAGATCACACGGCTCCGTCCTTGTTTAAAGAGGAATGCGGGCAATTCGGTAAACTATGTGAACGCTATCGGCATCTGTTCAAGGACAATAACCTTCTAGAATCGATTATTTAGTAGTCGAACTGTTAATTTATATCTCTATGACCTCTTCAAAGAATTTATTTAGTTGTTGTGTTATAAATTATGAACATATCTGATATCACTCCGTGTTTTCCACGGAATCCCACATGTTACCGTACTTGAGGTCCGTGTAGGCTTTTCGATTATATCCTTCGGGAACTACTCGTCGTATATCGAATGGTTGAAAGTATTGTTTTAAATGAAAATCTGGCTCTTTTAGTGCTCCATCGGTTATTGGATATAGAGCTTCGTAATGCCGATCGGCCCCAGAGCCGTGGATTGCGTATGCATTGAAACTGGTTACTTCTAAAAAATTAATATAAATTAACTATAACCAGTCCTTACCTCCAGGGAGATAAGCCAATGGAATCTCTGCTGTGCAATTCCAGACATCCATGTCAAATTGGTTGGTCACTTCCAGATCAATGTCTTCTCCTTTGTTTATACAATGACGGTATCCATCAAATAACAGGACCAACCAATGTCCATGAGGACCTACTTCCACTTCCAGATAATGACCTTTGTCATTCATGAAGAACAACTCCACAACCTCATAATCATACAACTGAAGGAACGTTATGAATAATCAAATTTCAATTACATTGGGCACGTAACCAGTCCCTTCATTTGGAGGTTCTGGATCATCAAAGAGCGGTGCTTGGATCTGAACTCGGATCACTCTTTTGTGGGGCCTTCTGGGGATCTTCTCAAAGTGCCATCTCATCGAAATCTTTATCGGATCGTGATCCAGATCTTGATTGTCCCAGGTTTTATTAATAACAAACTGCGCTCCTTTTAACAGATGCTAAAAATATGTAAAACAAGACTCGCGCAATGCCTTACCTGATTCAGTTTCACATCTTCATCCCGTACAATTTCCCCACGGGCAGGTATTAATTCGATAGGAGGAAATCTATTTGCCATTGTAGGAGAATGAACTGTTAAAAGCAACAAAGTAAAAAGCATAGTGTAATAATTCGTGAGCTATCTCAAGTCAAGAGCCTTAGGCACTTGACCCAACCAAATGAGAAAAAATAGTCCCCTTGGGCCCCTGTTTACCGCATCTGTCGAATAACAAATCCCAAAAAAACAAACATTCTTTACTGGAATCGAGCCAGTGATATAAAGCCAGACAAAAACCGTTGAATTTATAGGAACAATTACATAAAACAATTCAGGTATTAATTCCGCCAAAGGAGACCCTAACTTGAGATTGTGGTCTCTTGATGTGGAAGTTATCGCAGATTTCCTTCACGCTCACTTTGTTTTCCAACATATCCTTTACCTTACTTCGAAGTTCGGTTTCCCCCATTACCTTGGATAATACATAAATGGCGCGATGTGCGTAATTCTGCATGGTTGAGTAATTGATCTGAAAATGAAGTAGTTGAGAACTATTTGAACCACATACTCCATATTTGATTGCAGTTCCTTTACAACTGCCTTCATTCAGAAGTACTTCTTCGATTGCTTGGAATTTCACATCGTCCTCCACAATATGACATTTTTCTGATGGAACTTTGTTAACTCTCATTTCGATCGACTTCCAAATGCCGGCCCTCATCACTAAAAAATATATTAAAGATCCAAGACAACTTACAATCCGGGTATTCCTTCCAAAACTGAGGAATAACAACTCCATATCTCGCATACTTCTTTCCATCCACAACTTTTCCTAGGTTTGAATAGCAATTTTGTTTCTTCGTTCGATTTCCACTCTTCTTCTTCGATACCGATGTGTCAAGCTCCTCGAACTCTTCTTCCACCTCTTCGTCAGTGTTTTGCTCTTTCTCTGAGGTAACGGGCTCTGGGTCAATGGGAATATCCAATGGCTCCAGTTCTGCATCGGGCTTGTTCTCCATGTACTGGAGATCGAACTTAGGAATTCTAAACAAAAATAAAAAACAAATGTTATTTACTCAATGTTGGTATCTCCAAAATGCAGCAATCCCATGCGGTCATAGATTTCTGTGAGGAGAGCACCGAGATCAGTCCAATCGACATCATTAGAAACCGCAGCAGCACCTCTGGGAAGATTTCTGAAGAGCACATCCTTCAGGGCCTCAATTAACTTGGCTTTTACCTCATCTCCAAACCATGAATCTTTCACAACTTTTTCAATCAAATCGTTAGTTTTTTTGTTATCCATACATCGAGCATGATCAACCAAAGCGGCTGTTTGCCGCTCTTTCCAACGCCATTCATTGGGGAGGTGATTATTTGTTAAGAGGTAGGTAAGTCTGGGATCATCGTTCCCTTCTTCCTCTTCCAAATCTCCGGCTTGAGAAATGTCGGAATCCTTTAAAAACTAAATTATTTAAACTCCATAAATTGTAACTTGACTTACTTTTACTTCTGAAGTATCACCACCCATAACAGTGCTCACACGATGGTATGAAATTAAATTTCACACTGTAAAGTATAAAAGCTAACTATCTACAATAAGTCATTTTAAAAAAGCAAATGCGTGCATTAAAGTTTTAGAAAGCAAATAAGACAGATTATTTTTCCAAATGATTAACCCCAGCCAAATTTATTGGCAAAAACTCGTAAAATAGTCAGGTTTTCAAGAAAGCTTGCATGCAACAAGAAATTGCAAAATTATTTATTTTAGTCCCACCACGAAAACATTTGTTCGGGATTTTAAGATTTGAATTTCTATTTTTTCGTAAACATCTGCGCAAAAATTTTGCAATTGCAAAATTTCGGAAATAGCTTCGGAGGCTGCCAAACCTCGGTTCTGAGTGTGTATGGCAGTGCAGAGGGAGATCGGCAAACCATTGATCATGGAATCTATCGATGGACGACCGTCTGAAGATCAAAGCTCCAGATTTCAGAGGTTCTCCGCTGCCAGTCAAAAACTACATCGGTTTCAACGTGAGTAAACTTAACATTGTCAAGTTTTTTGTAGAGGCTGTAGCTCAAGCGTCGGATACAGATTTGGCGGATGTTCTGAAGGAATCGATCAACCATTTAGTAGCCACTGATGCTTACGGAACTCGAGGCGAAGCGTTGGATTCTGCCAGACAAAGGTAATTAATTGTTCGATAATTTTTCAAATTTACACTTTAGATGCAAGGCACTATTCCAAAGCGACCTTTTGGTTTCTGTGAAGAGGTATGGAGAGCTGGAGTTTTGTCGGAAGGCCAATGTTGATATCACTAAAGATCTGGGAAGCCAAAACGTTTTTCTAAAATTGGTCTCTAACTACGAGCCTGAATACTTGAGACTTGCTATTGAGGTGTTGCTGGATACTCAATTCGAATCTTTGTCCCATTTTCGGAAAGAGTTCAGGAAGGTGGCAAAAGAAAGACTTTTTACATCACCGAAGATCGTCGCAAATCCCAAGTTGGCTATGGGAACAGTTACGTATGTTTTATTAAATAAGATTGCAATTCAGTTTCAGAAAAATATATTCAGAGGATGGTAAGAATAAGGCATACATTCATTTCCTGGTCCTTTCCTGCCAGTTGATTGTGTTAATGGAACAGATTGTTATTGAGCGAGTTATCTTGAACATCACTGCTATGTTTAGCCCTAAGTCTGTGTTTTCAGTAAGTATGCGAAATGGTTAAAGAGACGACTTTTAGTCGTCTGCTGATATGATTCGTGAGCTCAGCAAGAACTTTGTTCCCGGTTCTATTTTGTTGCCAAAGTTCTTCGAAAATGTGAAATTTTATTACGGGTTTGAGCAGACCGGACTGCACACTTACAATTATAATGTTGACGACCTTTTTTCGAATCTCAGTGATGGAATAATACTATCCCGACTTGTGGAAAATATTCACTTCTCGAAGACTGGAAAGTTGAAACCAATTGGAGGAATCAGTCCAGAAGATGATCGGTTGAGGAAGATTGCAAACGTTAGATGCGCCATCATGTATGCGATGGAAGTAGGGTTGCTTCCGAAAGGTTTGTTTTTGTCAATATACTTTTGGCTCTTCATTGACCTAGTACGTTAATTCATTTCAGACGCCAAGTTTAATCCCGCCTCCGTTCATGCTGGAGAGAAGACCGAGATTTTGAAACTTCTTTCTTTTTTATTTGGTGTTGAGCGTAATGGAGAAACTGTTAGAAGAACTAACAGCAAAATATTTGTGGATTGGAGTATGATCAGGAACAATCGGCCACATGCAGCTTTAAGTAATCCGTTCCAAGATACAAAGATTCTTACTTCTACACCAATGTGTCTTAATCAAAGGAGTCCATTGAAGCCTTTTGACCTGAATGAAAGTGAGATTCCATCATTAAGAAGTCATTCAGAAAACGATGATGAACTCCGGCTTCCTGCAAAAGTCCATGAGCAAACTCAAACAAGTTTTAACGGAGATGAGTCCCGGAATACAACTATAAGGGAAATTGAACTCGACGAGAATGCAAAGGAGTCAATCGAGTTTGAGGACGTAAACGAGACGATCATTGTTCGGACCAAGACGGTGATTACACAAGAGTGCCAGACTTCCCGAGAGGCCCCGAAAGTCGAGCTTGTAAAAGAAAAAACACCGCCCGTAGATGACACTACGAATGAGAACGATGTGAATGTGACCCTAGATGAAAATGTTTCTGTTAGAATTAAAGAGAGTTATCACAGATATAATGCACCAACCTTGGCTGATGAATTAAATGAATTTATGGAGTCAAAGGCTATGATTGTTGCCCAAAACAATTTGGACGAAGAGAAGACTGAGGTTCTACAAGGGTCATCGCGACTGACTGGCGGAAGGAGTGTTAGGAATGTTGAGAGAATCCAGCCAGTTTGTGAAGATTTAGTAGGCGGATTTGATGTTGGAATTCGAAGTATTGATCAAGAGAAAGTCTTATATCAATCAATTGAAACACCTAGAACCGTGGAGGAAGACTCAGAAAAGAATGTGGATGTTGAAGTCAATGATGTAGGAGGGAATAATGAAATACGAGGTATCAATCCTCGTGAATTAACTTACGTGGAAGAGCCCTTGGCTGACGAGGATTCCACTGAAGATGAGAAAGAGAATAAAGGTAATACTTTTACATGAGAATATACGATTTGTTCTAGGTGATCCCGATTTCTCAGCCGAATTGAGCAAGTACTTAAATCAGTCGCTAAACGAATCGTTGATCTTGGATGCAAGTCCGAAGACACAATTCATCGACGAACTCGTCCAAAAACAAAACACTTCTGAGCCGAGTATGTCTGAGCATTGTTTATTATAAATCGCATAGCTTTGTAACGAAACTGATGTATCATCTTTTCAGGTCTTTTCAATTTATCCATTGTGAAAGAAGAAAATTCGATTGAATTGACGGAATATGGCCTTCCTGAAGTATCGAAGAAACTTTCGGACCAATCTATCCTCAGTTCGGATTCTTCAATCTCTGACAACAGTTTCCGGATTGATACCTTGGAGAAGAAAGAAGAAGATAAAGTAGAAGCTGATCGACAGTCATTCGGTGATCAGAGTGATGAGAACATCCAAAAAAATAATGTACAAGAGGCCAGTAAAGACGATGAGTTCAAGGGCTTGAATGCGACTGACGTTGAGCGATCTGTGGACTCCTTCCGGCTATTAACCTTCAACGAAAACACTTTATTTGAGAAAGATGAGACAAAGAACAACAAAAATATATTTGATGATGACGGTACCCATTATTTCTCTGCCTCTGAATCAACTTTGTTAAATGAAATCAATTTTGAGTTCAAGAAAGTTGATTGCAGTCCCTCTGTAAAGAGCATTGCATCCACATTAGGTGCGAGGTCTCTGAATTTTCTTGGGGAAGAAGGAACGGAACAACTGTCAAGTAATGGACTTGACAAACAGGAAAAGAGGCAAGAAATTCTTGACTTTGATGCCCAAGGTGGGGACGAAGCGTCCCCATTGAATCCGCATGTCCGTGAGGTGAGACTTTCGGAGGGGCCTATGGATTCCAGCGGGTTCTCCGAGAAAACAACTAAGAAATTACTCGCTCAGGTCCAGTTTGAAATCAGAATGGCCAGTAACAATAGACTCGCGGCGGATGCATTGCTTTCAATGATGAAGAAGAACATGCCGGGCAAAGGATCAGAATACAGTAAAGAGCAAGCCACAATGATTATTCAGGTAGTTAACTAATAATGAAAATAATAATTAATTTTTTGAGATGACTTCGAATTTAGATATTGTTTTAGGCATGGTGGAGAGGAGTTCAGTATAGAAGATGCAATTTAGATTTGATGGATTCTCTAAGAGAGCGAATTAAGGCCGCAAGGGAAAGAAGGCATGGAAAATATGATCTGCAAAATCATCGATCTATGAATTTACAAACCCGAGTCACCAAATATATCCCGATGTTGGTTTCGTCGTCTTTGTATGAGAGAGTTGTGGCCGCCTCGTTTATGAGTACGTCCTGTGTTTCTAGATAATTTCTGTAATAAATTATCTTTTTAGATAGGATAATCGAGGATTACCCGCAAATAATCGAGATTTTTGTGGAAAGAAATGGAGTTACGGCAGTTATAGAGTCGAGTCGTCTTCTGATCCGAAGTGCCGCCGACATTGTTGTACAGACACAATTGTCATTGCTTGTAAATAATATTATCGTAAGTTGTTGTAAGCTCCTTTTATACGTGTTCCAGACTAAAAGTGAGATTGAAATAATTGAAGGAGATGTCGTTGGACTAACAAATTTGTTGGTGAAACATCTGAAGAAGTATCGACCTCATTCTGGCATTGTGGATCGAGAAGTCGGCGAGATTTTTAAGAATACCGCCGATTCCCTTTTCTTATTGGCTGGAAGTTCTGCCGCGATTGAAGTTGTAAGTACTCCCTTTAACAGAAATAATAATTATGGTTGTTCTTTTGAATATTAATCTTTTTGTTTAGATGAGAGATCACAAGGTCAAGTATTACATTGAAAAGGTGATGAATATCCGCTTTCCCAACGAAGATTTCTCTAAGTCTCGCTTTCAATTGAGACAAGTCCTGAAGAAGATAGACAACCCTACTAACTGAACATGTGTATTATATTATTCGCTTTATGTTAATTAAAGAACATATCCGCTTGCTGGTGTTTCTCCGCAAACTTGGCCCGATTATAAACTTCCTGGATGTTATTATAGAATCTTTCGATGACATCTGCGATGGTCTGGGTGCTGCTAGCCAGGATTGGTTTTATGGCTTCGGTCTCCAATCTATAATTGAATCTTATGTTTTATAAATACTTGCCTATCTGACCAAGGGTTTTTTGGATGATCGTACATATATTCGGGGTCATGTTGGAAGAAATTGAAGACCGAGAAGGACCTGCTCTCACAGAACTCTCCCTTGAATCCGAATCTACATTCACAATGAGCCATGTTGTCTTCCTCCACACACTTTCCCCCATTCAGACACCTACCTTGAATACATCGATCTTCACCGTCCTCAATATCTGAATCTCTTTTAGTCTCTCAGTCGAACTTACTATTAGAAATGCATCCTGTGGCAACTATAACTACCAACAAAAGAGATCTCATCGTCATGGATTTGAAAGAAATGAAAAGACATTCGTATTCAAAGTCATATTTATGTGATACGATGGCCTTGAATTCAGGATTCGGCGATGATTGCGATTATTAAACTGATTTCATTTCCTTTATTTATTTGCTACCCGTAATATTAAGTCAATTAATCACTCGAATTCATCTCTTTAAATATCTGAATATCGGTATAGAATAAGATATTCGAGCGCCGAGATTGGGGAATGTGGCCATATTTATGGTGATAATCTTTCGAAAGGGGGCTGATAATGACATTAGAGGCCATATTTGGGGGAAATATCGACCGATCGGATGGAATAACAGCTCATAGAGTTCTATCGGCAACTGTGGATCGTTCACAACGCTGATCGACATCCCTGAAAATATCTTCTCACAGTAGTCTATCGGTTAATATCTCGCGGAATCACGTTGTTTCTGTTTTACGCACCCTGTATTTACAATTGACAATAATTTGAAAATTTTAAATAATTAATGATTAACGATAACGATCACGTTGACACACGATGATGGGAACAGTGAACTTTAATGTAATGGCGGGCGGTAAAATTTCGACGTCAAAAATATAATTTCAAAAAACATTTTTGACTTTAATCTCGGCACTATTTTGGACTTCACGGCGAAAGCTGACAAATTACGAAAAGCGGGTGCAAGGTGACTTGTGCGAGTTAAAGTATCGAAGTAAAGTTCTACAGAAAGAGGTAGTAAAAATTGAAAAATTAAGAAATTAAGACCTGGGGGTCGAGTTTTATATATTCGGAGGGGAAAAGGAGAGCGGCCGCGGGAAACGACCGGTTTGACCTCAGATTTTAAAGGGCATACCATCGATGCCAAATTACAGAAGAAGAATTTGGGTGTAGAGGACCGTAAACTTCCGGACTCGTGAAAATAAAAATTTCGATTCATAAAAACAAAAAAAAAATGCGCGTAAGTTCGGGAATTCGAGTTCCGGACAAACTTGAACCATCGAGTTGTGAGAGAGGGAGTGTAAGAACAGGGCTAATCCCATCATCCGTTCTATTTTACTCCGTATTACATCCGAGCCCATTCACTCGGAACTTTCGATCGTTCCGGATTCGGAATCGCCGTTGGGAGCCGCTCTCCATCCAATTATCAGCTAATCAACGCGAATTCCATCGATGACTACCAGATTCAGTCGACGAAAAGAGAGCTCCCGATCCAAAAAAATCTCGAAAACAAAATTCCCGTTCCCTAAGGGCACTGATCAGTCGGCGGAAAACTCTGATTGCACTAATTGAACCCATTTCGGATACAAGACGACAAAAAACTTGTCAGATGACACATTTTCTGAACATTCTCTCGAATAAACAAAGAGAGACAAAGAGTCTTTTGACTACTTTAATAACTTCTTCGTCGATTCCTCCTGGATATTCGACTCAATCTTCTCAACATACACCGGAAGTTTGTTATAACTGAGATAACACAAGTAAAAACAGTATTAAAAAGTAAATAAATATACTCAAAACAAGGAATACGTTGTTTTACGACTTGGAGGTGGCTGGAGTAATGTTCGGTTTAAAATAGGCGGTTGTAATAGCTGTCTGAAGAATTTATGGAACATTTGGTTATGAAAAATAAATATTTTATTTTTAACAACATACGCAAAGTTATGAAAAACAACAAAAAGCGAGCTATCGGCAAGTTATAGATGTTCAAACAGTACTTTTGGCTTCTTTTACACCTCGTATAGCCTAAAAGGTCAAAGTTATATAATAGGGTTGTGCCACCCGTCAACTTGACGGTCTGTCATGTTGTCAAAAAGCCGTCATTTTCGACATGTCAAATTGCTCAGTCATTTTGATTGTCAAATTGAGTTTTTTGGGAAATTTTTTAGAATTTTGCCAAAAGTCGTGCCGTTTTACCGCAACGAAAAATTTTCATGCCAGCTTCCGACCGAAACAACGGCGGCAATTTCATGAAAATGACGGCAATTTTACGTCAAGTTGACGTCACTGTCAAAATCACAACCCTAGTTATAACAAAACGGCAACGATATTTTGGCAGGTCGCGCCCTAGCCGGGCCGAACTTGTAAAAACCAGGGGTGGACGCCAGGCCCGGCGGCCCGGCCCGGCCCGATCGGGCCGGGCCTGACTCAAAAATGGAAAATTGAAACCGGGCCGGGCCGGGCCCGAAATTTTCGGTCCGGGCCGCGGTCCTGGGTTTTTTCAGGCCCGGCCCGGCCCGGTTTTTATCATAATGCCGAACCGTTGGCATTCATTGTTTTCGTGCCGGGAAATTTTTTTGATGGGGTTGTTGTTGTAGTTTATCAAGTTCTAGCACATTTACAAGCTTTTTTCACGTTTGCTCTCAAAAATAGTGCATATATAGTAATGTATTACAATAGCACTACCGGGACCGAAGCTTTTTTTACAAACTTTAGTTCCCAATAGGCTAATAAACATTTATCAGTGATTCTATTTGCAATTTGTTGAAAGAATCCAATTAACTAAGTAAGAACAAGGACGAAGATGATCCGAAATTGGTCTATTAAAGTCCTTTCGTTGTTATAAACTGTTGTTTTAATGTTTATATGGTCTTGAGCATGTTTGAAGGCATTATACTACCTTGAATAATGTTTGTTTAATCGTTAGACAGTTTCCGACCGAAACAACGGCGGCAATTTGATGAAAATGACTTCAATTTGACGTCACTGTCAAAATCACAACCCTAGTTATAACCAGGGGTGGTCACTGGCACCTATTTTTCCGATTTTGGGCCCGAAGCCCGGTCCGTCAAAAGGCCGGCCCGGCCCGGCCCGGATAGAGGTTTTTACAAGCTCGGCCCGGCCCGGCCCGTCAAAAACCAGGCCCGGCCCGTGAAAGCCCGGCTGGGGCGCGACCTGCCAAAAAATCGTTGCCGTTTTGTTATAACTAGGGTTGTGATTTTGACAGTGACGTCAAATTGAAGTGATTTTCATCAAATTGCCGCCGTTGTTTCGGTCGGAAACTGTCTAACGATTAAACAAACATTATTTAAGGTAGTATAATGCCTTCAAACATGCTCAAGACCATATAAACATTAAAACAACAGTTTATAACAACAAAAGGACTTTAATAGACCAATTTCGGATCATCTTCGTCCTTGTTCTTACTTAGTTCATTGGATTTCTTTCAACAAATTGCAAATAGAATTACTGATAAATGTTTATTCGCCTATTGGGAACTAAAGTTTGTAAAAAAAGCTTCGGTCCCGGTAGTGCTATTGTAATACATTATTATATATGCACTATTTTTGAGAGCAAACGTGAAAAAAGCTTGTAAATGTGTTAGAACTTGAAAAACTACAACAACAACCCTATCAAAAAATTTTCCCGGCACGAAAACAATGAATGCCAACGGTTTGGCATTATGATAAAAGCCAAGCCGGGCCTGGCCTGAAAAACCCAGGCCCGCGGCCCGGACCGGAAATTTCGGGCCCGGCCCGGCCCGGTTTCAATTTTCCATTTTTGAGTCAGGCCCGGCCCGATCGGGCCGGGCCGGGCCAGGCCGGGCCGGGCCGCCGGGCCTGGCGTCCACCCCTGGTTATAACAAAACGGCAACGATTTTTTGGCAGGTCGCGCCCTAGCCGGGCTTTCACGGGCCGGGCCGGGCCGGGCCTGGTTTTTGACGGGCCGGGCCGGGCCGAGCTTGTAAAAACCTCTATCCGGGCCGGGCCGGGCCGGCCTTTTGACGGACCGGGCTTCGGGCCCAAAATCGGAAAAATAGGTGCCAGTGACCACCCCTGGTAAAAACCTCTACCCGGACCGGGCTTTTGACTGACCGGGCTTCGGGCCCAAAATCCGAAAAAATAGGTGCCATTGACCACCCCTGCCAGAAGCCCGGTCCGTCAAAAGCCCGGCCCGGCCCGTGAAAAGATTTCTTTATTACTATATATGCACTATTTTCGACAGTAAACGTGAAAAAATCTTGTAAATGTGTTAGAACTTGATAAACTACAACAACAACCCCATCAAAAAAATTTCCCGGCACGAAAAAAATGAATGCCAACGGTTTGGCATTATGATAAGAACTGGGCCGGGCCTGAAAAACCTCAGGCCCGCGGGCCCGATCGGAAATTTCGGGCCCGGCCCGGTTTCAATTTTCCATTTTTGAGTTAGGCCCGGCCCAAGCCGCCGGGCCTGGTGACCACCCCTGCGTTTCACCGACTCAATTTATCAACGAGAATTTGTATTATAGTGAGAGCGGGAACGAGGACGAAGATGATCCGAAAATTTGTCTACTAAACTCTTTTTTTTATTATACGCTGTTGCTTTAATTTGTACATGGGCTTAAACATGTTTGAAGCCCCTCTACCTTTAACAAAGTTTTTTATGATTAGAAAGCTTCAAACCGGACCGGACGGCAATTTGACGAAAATGACAGCAATTTGACGTCATTTTAAAAAATTCTGAAAAAATCACAACCCTATTAATATATAATCTAAGTAATCTTACATCTAAGCAGATTGTGTCAGGAACAGTCTCCAGAGTCTGTAGACTCAATCCAGCTGTCCTTTGACCCCATTGCAGACTAACATCATCACCATTTCCTCGGAGATATGAAGTGATGAATCCAGAGTTGAAGCTAAAATAAGGTCAGTAAATATACTTCGGCTTACCTATCCCCAGCTCCTGAGGCAGAAACAAAGTTGTCAAAATGTGGGCATTCCTTAGATCTAATCTCAATCACCGCTAAATTGACTTCTGATCTTGAAAATAAGACAACACCGGCTTCTCCAAGTGTAATCAAAAATTTATGGATATTCACGGGGAAAAGGCTCTTAGTTAACGAAATTCTCTGGGCAAAATAATCGGCAAGGTACTCGGCTTTCGAAAATGCAGATTCTATAAAAATTCTCTTTGCAAAAAGTTTTTACCGTCAATTTGAGGAATATTGAAGAGGTTACAGTATCTCTTAAATTCATTTTGATTTGGAGAAAATCCCCAGAGCTGATTCAAAATGTCTTTATCGAGTCTGTCCACTTTTGCAATGTCTGTCGGATCAAACCACACTAAAATTCATGTTATACACACATGACATAGTCATTCACCTTTCTTCTGGAACTCATGACAAATTGAACAGACTACCCTGAAGGTGTCCTGATTAATATTTCCATCGATAACGACACAATCCACGTCTTGAAACAAATGCCTTCGTTTTAAAACCTATAACAAATACATTATTTTTTGATGACTATACCTCTTTGGGTGTTATCTGTCTAATAATTGGCTCGATTGACGAGTAACCATAAGCAATATTACCGTTCACATTAACAGAGAGATAAGACGCCGTGGGGGCCGTCTTGCAGACAATTAATTGACCTTCTGGCTAAATATCGGAAGATAAAATTATAAAATAACTGTAAAATGCCATGACCTTACAGTACTTACCACAAAATAGAGTCCCATTTGCTTGAGAAAAGTGCCGGCTGAGTCATTTCCAATGGCACTGATAAAGGACACCTCATTCTCCAGTCTGTGCAAACATTCTGCATGATTCCTGCCCACTCCGCCAGCACGGCAATACAATGTTCCGGGATAGGAGCCGCCATCGTTCTGGAAAGAATCAAATAAAAATTTCTACAAAACAGGAGATAAAAAGACGGAAAGTGGGAGGGGGATTAAAAAGACATAAGCAAAAGCACGGTCGTTCCACTGTGAATCAGTTCAGCGGAAAAAGAGGACGCGCAGTCAACCCCTGCCCGCCTTTTATTTGCCAAATCAACTTTAAATGAATTGGAATTGGGGTCGAGAGTCTCGAAATGCATGTTGCACATTATCGTGTCTGGATCTACTCGGCTAATCTGGCCGTTATCCTCATCCAGGTGAGAAATTCATGAGACTTTGCAAATAAGCTCTTATCTTAATACAGTGGCGGCCAAAAACGGGACACTTGATTTTTCGTCCATAACTTTGTGGGTGAGAAATATTCTCGATGACTGCTAGCAAGTAATATGTAGTACTCTGCAAGACAATTGGAAAGAGTTATAGTGGACCGGTGTGATCCTACACCTGGAGATGTAAAACGACATCAACTCGATTCCGTGGGACAAAAAAAATGGTACACCAGTTCTGTTGTCAGCCAGTGGTTGTAATCTTAACCTGGTTTATTTGTTTCATATTTCAGAATACAGGTTAAACTGCACAAAGGGACGGTATTTCCATCAGAGCCGAGCTTATTTTTACACGTGAAATTTTTTTTTGCTTGAGGCAATAAATAATCATGGATTTTTTCGATTGGGGAAACCGCCTACGGGTATTGTAAATGTTGTGGTCAAAAACGTTGTTTACACTTATTAGTGTAATGCAACAATCGCTTTGACTCATTTAAGGCGCTTTGCATCACTGTCTGCGATATTGTTTTAGGTTGAGGTATTTGTCAAAAATTTCTTGCCTCATTCGCTGCATTGTCAAAATTAGTTTCGCAAAGCCTCAAATGATACAAAAAAAGGCACCGGCTGTAAATTAGTAGTATTTTCATAATGGCCAAGGCAGTTGTCAGCCTCGTGGGCATGATGTCAAACATCATTCAGACTTGTTACTCAACAGGTTTAACCCTAACCTTTTTAGGCGTCCTTAAGGTGCTCCCACCAATTCCTCTTTTGCTGATTTACCTACAAAATGAGTAAAGCCATTGTTGCATTACATTAATACGTGTAAACAACGTTTTCGAGCACGACATTCGCAATACTCGGAGGCGGTTTCCAACCCCAAATCGAAAAAAATCCACGATTTTAATTGCCTCGTGAAAAAATTTTTCACATGTAAAAATAAGCTCGGCTCTGATGGAAATACCGTCCCTTTGTCCAGTTCAACCTGTGTTCTGAAATATGAAACAAATAAACTAGGTTAAGGTTACTGTACAATCACTGGTAGGCAAAAGAACTGGTGTTTTTTTGTCCCCACGGAATCGGGTTGATGTCGTTTTACATCTCCAGGTGTAGGATCACACCAGTCCACTATAGCTCTTTACAATTGTCTTACGGAGTACTACATATTACCTGCTAGAAGTCATCAGAATATTTCCAACCCACAAAGTTATGGACGAAAAATCAAGTGTCCCGTTTTTGGCGCTACTGTATATTCTTGTATTTGTAAATTTCTGGATATCAATTATTCTTAAAATCAATGTATGTAAATGGCATATCTGATCCTTTACAGGTCTTAGGCTTATTGTATTTATTTTTATATCGAAACTTCAGTTTTGGTTTATTTACGCCTCATCAAATCTGCTCTATGACCCGTATTTGCGACTTTTTCCTCTGAATGAGAGCTCTATTTTGATCTACGCAATCACTACCGTAATCCCCCTACAAGTAAGTTTTCCCTTTCGTTCCATCGACTATTCAGTTCATAGCATGTTTCTGTGGATTGATCGGAGTTTATTTCTCCAAGAGAACGTTGGTTCGACTTTATTGGACATTGATGATTCCCTTGATTCTATTGGACACAGTCGCAGCGTTTATCTGGATTCACACATTCAATGATCTTCACACCAACATCGGTGTCTATTTGGACGAGATGTCTCAAATGGAGGGTCAAATTGGAGATTGGAGTGAATGGTGTAATTCTTGGAATAGTTTCTTAAAAACCAACAAATGCTGTGCTCCTAAGACGGTTGAAGGGAGTTGTTGGGATGGTGAGACTACTCAATTTATTCATTCATATTATTTCTTTAGGTCTTCAATGTGATTCGACTCTTCCTTCTTGTAATCTGTCCCTCCTCGCCTGGTTGCATGGGCAAACAGATGGATTGGCAGGGATACTGTATTTCCTATTGTATCCATTAAAATTAACAGTAGTCTTTGTTCTACGGTAAGGTTTCTATCGTTGAACGGCATTACCACCTATTCAGAGAAGATGTAATGGAACTTGTAACCGAGATCTTCTACAGCAACCACAAAGGGGAATACAAGTAAGACGAGTAACAATTACTGAATTTTAATTTAGCCATTGGTGGGAGCTAGATGAATTGGACGGACTGGAAACGTCTTCGGAAGACCGAACCCCGAGCCCCAGAATCCCGAACGGAAGCTCTGTTTACGTAAAGTCACCCACCTGAGGTTGGAGCGGAGAAATAACTTCGAAGTCGAGAATAGAAGCGCCGATACAGAGCTGTACAAAAGTTTATACTACCTATTCATATCTCATCACGTACAACTTTGGGTATTTCCTCAGCTTTATCTTTAGTTTTTTCACCGTAGATTGCGGCCTTTTCCTGCTTCACATATTCTTTGGCCAATCTGCTGGCCATCCTCACATTGTTCTCAAGCAAAGCCACATCTAAAAGTGTTATATCTACATGAACTGCTTAATCAATCATATCACATATCTCTATAAAAGTCCCCATCTCATAGTCAACTAACTTGTTTGCTTACTGATTTTTAACGACGCTGAGTTCGTGAGTTCGTCTACTCTCTTCAACAGAAATGGTGTCAAATCTTTGTTTATGATTTGTGAATCCCTAAAGTGCAAAATAAAGGAATTCTATCTTTTATTTTATATTATAATTTGTGAACTTACTCCGCTTCTTTCAAAGCTTGCTCAACTGCATTCCCAATTAATTCTCCATCTTTCGTTAATTCCTCAGGCAGTGGACAGGCAACGAGAGTTCCATGGTGAAGATTGAGACGATCAGTAGTCCCTAAACAGCAATAAAACGTACTAAGCACTTACTCAATATATCAGATATCAATCGGATTGAAGTGGTGTTAAATGGAGCCTTGAACGGTGTTCGACTGATAAAAAATCCGGGGAAATACGATTGGGAGTCCAATACAATGACATTAACTCCGTTTGTCTCCTAACAAGTAGTGCTATTCCGTTTATAAAAACTACTTACAAGCACTTCCAATGTCTTTCTAATGTCCAAGATAGATTTGGCTCCAGCGCAAACAACTGCCACGGGGGTTCTGCCGAGTTCCACTAGATCAGCACTAACGTCAAATGCTAAAATAACATGTAAACAGAAAAAAATTCCCCCACATTCCTCAGCTCCTCTATGAACACCTCCAATCCCTCCAGTCGCAAAAATTCTGATTCCAGCCCAATGGGCAATCTTCATTGTGGCTGCCACCGTAGTTCCTCCAGTCGTTTTCTAAAGAAAAACAATCACAAGTACAGTTAATCACCTCAGCCAACACCGTCGGAATATCTCTGGTCGATACCTTGACAGCTCTCGTATTGGGTGATGCCAGATGGGCAAGTTCGTCTTCATTTAAGCCGACACACAACTGACCATCCATCAACGCGATCGTGGCTGGTGTAACCCCTTCATCTCTTGCAATTTTTTCTAACGCATTCGCGACTCTGTGATTGGTGTTTCATTATGATTATATACAATACTAGAGATTTAAAAAAAAAAATTACTTTAAATTTCGTGGGTATGGAAGTCCATGGGTAATTACCGTACTCTCCAACGCTATTACTGGTTCATTGTTTTGCAATGCCTTCTTAACACACGAACTAACTTTGATGAAGCTCGGAAAGGACCTGATTCCAGATCTTCTCATGGCCAACATTCTAATTTTAATTTTTAGACTGTTATCAAAGGTAAGTAGTTTAGAGACGAATACAGATCCAACAAAAAAAAAGTTTAAACATTTCACAATGTATTTACACAAAAACCGTTCAGATCAGCAATAACAACCTTTTATTCAGCGTTTTAGATTCCATCCAGGAACTTTATCGAGGTCTTTAACCTGACCAATATCCTTCCTGGATCCCAAAGTTGCTGCTGTTTGACTGAGGGTTCGGTATTGCACACCATAATCGGCCATCTCAAAGAGCTGGTCCATCTCCTAAAGGAGAACTTTATGAGTGAAATTAATTTACCTTCCGGACGACCTCCGATCTATCAGGAACAAACCGAAGTGGAGGAACATTTGTTCCATAACATTGGGCTGTCAACTCTCTTCTCAGGTCAAACGAAAGCTCGCTTAATTTCTCTTGTATTACCTAAATTCACAATAAAAAACAAAGAGCAAGTCCATACCACATCCGTTTCATCGCCTCGACAAACCCAGTATATCTGAATCTCTGCCATAGCTTTCGGAACCTTTACTCCAGAGATCTGAATCTTCAGTTCAGCCAATTCATCGTTATCCGCAATAATATAAGTCAATTTCTCCTCATATAAGAGACCCAATTGTATAATTTTCTTCGCATCCAGGTGTCTAATTTTTCCTTCGCTTTTCGCTGATAAAAAAATTTTCTAAAAATATTATTAATCCACAAGGGCACTCACCATGTTCTCTATTCCAGTATTTAGACCAAACATATGATCCATCGTCCTTGTGAACTTCCTTCCAATTGCAACTTGACCATGTGAGACATCATAAGTGTGGACACCTCCTTTCCGTCCCGGTTTAAACCATTTTGGCGTTGACCTGCCTAGAAACGTTGTTGATAACCTCATCTTGCAAAAAAAAAATTATTTTTTCGATTTACGCAGAATGCCAAAACGCTTGTTTTCCAAGCAAATCTCGTTGAGCGACCGATGACTTTCGACACGTTGAGGTCCGAGCAATCGTGATTAATAGCAGGACGTCCAGACGCAATTAGCACCAATTTTTCTACACGCAAAAATTACCAAAATCTGTGTACAACTTGGTATAATTTTTTAGAAAATTTCGATTCAAGACGGTCCATGCTGGTATGGCAGGTAGGGGTGGCAAACGGGCCTATTTTTCAAAATTTCAGGCCCGCGGCCCGGCAAATGTCAGGCTTAGCCCAGTTCGAAATTTCTCAGGCCCGGCAGGGGTGGACGCTAGGCCCGGCGGCCCGGCCCGGCCCGATCGGGCCGGGCCTGACTCAAAAATGGAAAATTGAAACCGGGCCGGGCCGGGCCCGAAATTTCCGGTCCGGGCCGCAGACCTGGGTTTTTTTCAGGCCCGGCCCGGCCCGGTTTTTATCATAATGCCAAACCGTTGGCATTCATTGTTTTCGTGCCGGGAAAATTTTTTTGATGGGGTTGTTGTTGTAGTTTATCAAGTTCTAACACATTTACAAGCTTTTTTTTCACGTTTACTTTCAAAAATAGTGCATATATAGTAATGTATTACAATAGCACTACCGGGACCGAAGCTTTTTTTACAAACTTTAGTTCCCAATAGGCTAATAAACATTTATCAGTAATTCTATTTGCAATTTGTTGAAAGAAATCCAATTAACTAAGAACAAGGACGAAGATGATCCGAAATAGGTCTATTAAAGTCCTTTCGTTGTTATAAACTGTTGTTTTAATGTTTATATGGTCTTGGGCATGTTTGAAGGCATTATACTACCTTGAATAATGTTTGTTTAATCGTTAGACAGTTTCCGACCGAAACAACGGCGGCAATTTGATGAAAATGACTTCAATTTGACGTCACTGTCAAAATCACAACCCTAGTTATAACAAAACTGCAACGATTTTTTGGCAGGTCGCGCCCCAGCCGGGCTTTCACGGGCCGGGCCTGGCTTTTGACGGGCCGGGCCGAGCTTGTAAAAACCTTTACCCGGGCCGGGCATTTGACGGACCGGGCTTCGGGCCCAAAATCGGAAAAATAGGTGCCAGTGACCACCCCTGAGGCCCGGCCCTGTTAGGCATGTTAGGGCGCGAACTGCCGAATTTACTTTGATCTTACCGACTTTTTTGACGCCAAAATGTGCTATAAATAGCAATATGTTAACTACAGATATTTAGGATCGTAAAGGTTTAAAAAGGTACTTAAAAATAGTAAAATGATTGATAACTTGAGTTACTACAAGTACAATCCCTCGAGAAAATTTCCCGGCACGAAAACAATGAATCCCAACAGGTTGGCATTCGAAAACGGGCCGGCAAAATCCCAGGCCCGGCCCAAAAATGCGGGCCGGCCCGTGACCACCTCTGTTGGCAGGTAAACAGCAAATATTTTTTACAGCGGTTCAACCACCCATGCGCTAACTGCAACCACAGGTTTCCCAGGATTGCAGCACTTTCCAGTACTGCAACCCCTTAGAGTTTGTTCCCTATAACGAAACTTTTTTGTTCCCCCATAAAAATTCCCTCACATCCAAATAAAACAGCTTTAGTAACAAAAGTTTCAATTGACAAATCAAACCAACAATATAACAAAAGGCCAAAATTTAGATGATACCAATTTTGTTAGCGACATCAAGAGCATCGAAGTCGGGACCCAGTCTGATGAAAGCCTTCTTGGTGTGGTTGGGTGTGATCAAGGTGTTAACCTAAAAATAATAGTGTATTATTTTCCAACTTCCTTACCTTTTGGGCCTCAATGTTGTACAGCTTCCGGACAGCGGTCTTGATTTGGCGTTTATTCGACTGGACGTCAACGATGAACACCAAGGTGTTATTATCTTCGATCTTCTTCATGGCGGACTCGGTGGTCAAGGGACGCTTCACGATTCCGTAGGCATCCAATCGTGGCCGAGATGGGACGGACTTCCTTGGGTATTTTGGAGTTTTTCTCAAAGTCAAGGTGTTGGGGCGGTTGAATCGGGCCGAGGTTCTGACCTTCTTGACGGTCTTGGTGTTAACACCCTTCAAGGCCTTTTTTTTGGCATCAACGGCCTTTTCGGCCTTGGTTCCTGAAGACAGAACAATATCACATGAAAAACGACATTCTCTTACCTTTTGGAGCGGCCTTCTTAGCCTTCGGAGCTGTCTTGGCAGCAGTTTTTGATGGAGCCATTACCCTAAAATACAAATTTTGTTAAAAACAGGGTTTAATTACAATTTTACACTCAAATTTACAAATTCCGTAAAAAAATGAAGGACGATAAAATAAAATGGATAAAATTCTTACCGTATTTCTGGCAAAAGCATTAATCGTGGCGGGACGCAGACAGAGTCGGGATGCATTTCATTTATTTTTCATTCGAGATTTTTTTTGCAGTATGCTGGACGTGGCCATGTCCACTAATTATTTATAAATGTCAAAAAAATTAGCGTGTAAATTTGACAAGGGTATGTTGTTATTGCTGTTGGAATTTCTGTTTAGGAATAATGTCAGACAGCACTGTGCAGAACACCAGAATTGAGTTCAGCGGATTGTCTGATCTCAATGACTCACAACCTTCGACTTCTCAACACCAAAATCGACGGGAGTCAGATGGTATGTTTGCTTTAATATCTATATTGTCGGCTTGGAAGGTTTATATTGTACGTTTCACATGAAACGCATTTTAGATTCCGAAATGTGCGAATTGAAGCATGGCGCTACTCAAGTAATAGATTTATTTATTCCTGTATCGTTGTGCATGCTAGCCGTTATATTGTCAATGAGATCCATCGGTTATTTCAGTCGTTCTGATGGCGTTTATATGTAAGTAAAAATAATAATTATTTGTATTTTAGGATTTACACGCCGTTTACAAAACCTACGGAAAGTGCGGGTGAATTGTTTATCATGTCAATTGGAAACGCCTTAACCTTACTTTGTGTGGTTATTGTGATGACTGTTGGACTCTATCTTTTATACAAGTTCAGATATTATAAAGTAGGTACCAAATTACATTAAAATGTTTAATCTTTAGGTCATTCATGGATGGCTTTGTCTCAGTACTGTGATGTTACTCGGATTTTTCTCAGCAATGTATTTTGAGTAAGTTTTCCCCATTCTAGTCCTTTTATTTTATTGCCTAAACTTTCAGAGAACTCTTGAAAAACTTTAACGTGGCCATAGATTATTTTACATTTATATTTATTGTTTGGAATTTTGCTGTCATGGGAATTATCTGTGTCCATTGGAAAGGTCCTTTTAGGCTTCAACAGGTATATCAATGCCAACAACTTCTTTTTCTGAACTAAAATTTCTAATCTTTAGGGATACCTGATAATCATGTCTGCGTTGATGGCATTGGTATTTATTAAACATCTTCCTGAATGGTCTGTTTGGACAGTACTAGCGGCATTGGCCATCTGGGATCTTGTGGCAGTCCTTTGTCCTCTCGGTCCTCTCAGGGCATTAGTGGAAACGGCCCAGGAACGGAACGAACCAATCTTTCCGGCTTTGATATATTCATGTATGTTTCCTTTGAGTGTATAATCAATATTATTTAGCTACTGTGATATACTCTGCCGTCATCCCAGTCTCCACTTTCTTCATGGGTTTGGAATCAGAAGAAGACGGCGGTAACAATAGAGTAGAGGTCCCACAGAATATCCAACCGTTGACAGACCGAGGACAGAGGGTTGCTCCGTTAAGAGGACGACCTCAGAATCAAGAACAAATACCTCAGATTCAGATTGATGGACCTTCGAACAACTCCCAGATCAATCATCATCACTATGTTCATCATGAAGACGAGGAGAAAGGAATCAAACTTGGATTAGGAGATTTCATTTTCTACAGTGTTTTGGTAGGTAAAGCTTGTAGTTATGGAGACTGGAACACTACAATTGCCTGTTATATTTCTATTCTCCTTGGGTTATCCTTCACTTTGATGTTGTTGGCCATCTTCCGGAAGGCCCTACCTGCTCTTCCAATTTCCATTTTTGCTGGAATTGTGTTTTATTTTGCGAGTTTTGGTATTATCACTCCCTTTGTGACAGAGATATCTATACGGCAATGTCTAGTTTAAGGTCGTTGATGATTTTACCGTTTGTGTTGTATGCAAATCTTTATTTCCAGGGTGTCTGATCTCTTTTTTCCGTTGGTTCTTCTTCAATTTCTGAGCTTTGTATTTATATTTATTGCAGATAAATATTGTTTTGTTAGGATTACTGTAAAGTATTAGCATCTGCGTCGACTTTTTGAAACGATTAGAAGTAATTGAAAGGATGATTAATTAGCATCAGGTAATGACAATAACAAACATATTAAATCGAAGCTCAGGGCCAAAGGGTTTCAAGAAAAGTAATGTAAAAGGGGGTGATGAAATCGGGGGCAACTGATTATGCCGTTGTAACGGATGTGAGAAATATATACTTGGACATTTGTACTTTGAATCGTTTTTATATACTTGGACATTTGTACTTTGAATCGTTTTTGTCTAACCCCATACGGAATGACAATCTATTTATTTAGTCTTATTTATATGTATATACCTGTACAATTTAGATACAGCAGAAGGATCTGCACAAACCGAGTTGGGGATGAGGATATAAGTAGTGTTGGCTCTTTGTGATCCATTCGTATTGTCTACAGTACCCGCAATAAATATGGTTGCTGCTGGATTTGAACTAGCCCATAGTGGCCAGACCGCCCGTTTGTGGTTGTATGCTTAGACTTTGGAGAACATCCTGAGGAACATGTTCTCGTAGAATTGAGTTTTCGGCCTCCAAATGAACTACCTGCAGAAGAAAGGATAAGATTGGAACGGAAGAATTGACGAAACGACCAACAGTCAAGGATAATTACTCCATGTGATTAGATGCAAAGGGAAGAAGAAAAACATCAAGGAAAAGATAATGAGAATACATATAACAATCGGGTAGTGTAGTAAAGTGCTTACCGTGGTCTCAAGTTCCATGATTCTGGAGCGAAGATTCTCGACTTCTTCCCGAACGGCAAACATCAGATGGGTTTTCACTAGATCCTGCAACAACAAACCATTAATCATACCGTAATCATTTTTGAGTAAACAAGAAGATCTTCCAAATTCTCAATCGATAAGACCTTAAAACAACTCTCCCTACCGCGAAATGTTGGCCAAAGTCTTTTTCCGAACTCCACATTATATAATATTATACAAGAAGTCGACGATAAAACAAAACTGGTTGTTTTTGCAAGAGGGAATAATCACATAAATGAACAAAAGACCAATTTAAAGAAGACATTGTAAAGGGCGGGGCCTCTGACCCTGGCATCGTATCTTTAAAGATTACTTTATGTGGTGGCAAGGTCATTCGGTTACGGTAATTATATCCAAAACAAGTTTTTTCACAAAACGTGACATTCTTGTTAACATTTGGGAAGCTGGAAGTAGCTTGATTTACTGCAAGTCAACTACTGTTTATGACTGGCGTGCGACTGTAATCAGCTGTCGGTCATTCCCGCCAT
Organism: Bursaphelenchus mucronatus; assembly: GCA_025436335.1. NCBI lineage: Eukaryota > Metazoa > Nematoda > Chromadorea > Rhabditida > Aphelenchoididae > Bursaphelenchus > Bursaphelenchus mucronatus. The sequence continues at coordinate 4,574,396 of CM046358.1, forward strand.
TGTTCAGCGGAAGATTCCCCGAGATTATGGTTGTAATGTTATCATAAAGACTCAACAAATACGTGAAAGGAGTAAAGGTTATATTATACAAGTATACCACTATTAATTTTTGTTTAGAAATTGTAATATCTATACCAAGATTAGATCTTTGATGTAAGTTTAGATTACAAAGTGACTCTTCAAACCCTCTCTACTAAGTTCGATACTCAGAAAATTGATCATCCAATTACCTACATATAATTCAATTGCAACCTCAGTTTGGATGTTTACATCCCAATCGAAGCCTTCTTCTTTCAATTGTCATCGACCTTGGGTAGGTGGAGCAATGAAATGGTATGATAAATCAGTGATTGGAAGGTTCAGGGTGATGCAACTAATCGACCGTGCATTTGAACATCCGAACTCCGAATCTTTGGTCGATTTAGCAATCAAGGGGCGGAGAAAACAGGGTTACAAAAGCGAAACAAAGAGTTTGGGAAGATGAGAGAGTAAGAGAGAAGACAAGAAAGGAATTGATTTTAGAAAAAAGACTCATGAAAAAGGAAACTCGGGTTATGGAGAAGGCAAATGTGATGAAAAACACTTACCATGGCTTGCTCAATCTTCGAGTCGATAGCCACAATCTGTTGTCCAGTAGATTGTTGCGGAGGGGCCGTTGGATTGGTGGGATTTGTCGACGGAATAGCGTTGGTGGGAATGGCATGGTTACTGAAAACAAAAGATCTTCGATTTCGAGTTAGAACTGCTCGAGGGGAGACCGAGCCATTTGAACAAGTGGCTAGCGGGGATACATGGAGTTGTTCTGGATTAAAGGAATGGCGCCGACGAGCCAAGGCTATTCGATTGTTCATGATCATCAGAACCGATTAGTCGAATATAATCAGACCCGTAAAAAATGTCACGTTTCTGATAACTAGGTCATAAGACAAGCGCAGTAGCAGCAAGACAGTAGGGCCCGGCCTCTGCCCGGTTCTTGGGTACCGTCGGAGAATCGACGGAATCAGATGACGAAACACCCACAGGCTGGATCGGGCAGTCTTCAAAGGAACAGGTTCCTCGCCGAATGTAAAGGGGCCTTTTGAACTTTTTTACAAACACTAACACTGTTGCTTCCCAATGGAGCCCGCTCTCGCCTCTATCAATATATTATTCTTGTTTTGATCGGCCTTCCAGGTACCTCCCCTCAATCTTTGATGGCTTTCACAACTTTGCGATCAAAAGGATTATGCATGAGCCCCGTTCCCCATCCATATTTAGCCACAATCACAAAGTAAACAAAAAGGGCCTCCGGGCAAACACTTACCCTGGGGCAAAAAGCGACTCTCCATTCAACCAGCTCCGGAGTTTGGACTCCCGGAATAACATTATATTAGACTTGAGGTCAAGAAGGAAAAAAGGTCAGAAGTATTCTGAATCAGAAGTTATCGAATAAAGAGCATGACGTCATCTTTCGATTACAAAAGTACTCGATATAAGTAAAAAAATGTCAGTCGATTATGGAAATCGAAAATCAAAAATTGTCATAGGTATCCAAATTAATGAGTATTCTCTGATAAATAAAAGTCTTACTAACAATAAGGAATGGCCCGTTGTTTAAAATGGTTATTGTTTTGAGCCCCTCAACTAAAGAAAAGGAGATAGATAACAAATGCCGGATCTGGCTGTTGTTATGTTCCTTTTCGCTCCTTCCTCATTGCTTTGTTTTTCTTATCTCCAAAAAACCAAAAATTGAGTTTGGCCGAAAGAACAAGGAAATAATATTACTACCCCATCCAAAAAGTCTTGAGAATTTCGCACTGTGCACTTTTCTTCAAAAACTGCGTCGCTCTTCGAGAAACACATTTTGCACCGTGCATCTGCCAAAAAAGTGTTTCGCACAGTGCGAAGCACTTTTTTTGCCTTACGTCGCGCGCGATTCCCATTTTTTGCTGCGACAAATAATTTTTTCGGAGTGCGATAGAAAAAGTGCACGGTGCGGAGTCGCAGAAAATTCTCGAGACTTTTTGGATGGAGTAGTATTACTTTAAAGTCGTTGACGACAGCCAGACCCTCTTTTCCTCCCATTACTCCTCAAAACACCTCAAATCCCTTTCCACTCGAGACGTTTGGAAATTGTTAGGAATTCCTTGGACTTTATTGTTTACTCTTTCCCTCGTCTCCTGCTTGTTGCTCGATCCATAAACAGAAAATGTTTTCCTTCAGGCGTTCCCTGGCTCAGGTTTCCTCGATTTCATGACTTTTAAAGCCGCAAATATAGGCTGTCCATAGACCGTACTCTTGTGCCCTGAGAGTAGAATCTATCTTAATAAGTCTACTGTCTCTGATATATAATCCTGGGTTCGTTCCCTTTTATGACCTCAAATTCCCTTTTACGACCTCAAAAAAAAGATGGTTTAAAAAGACAGAAACTACACTCAAATAGAGTAGCTTCTTACCACAATGACGTAATCCGGTTCCGAGTTTCATCACGATACCAATTACTGAACAGCGATTCCAATAACGGGTCGATATCATCCTTGAGCAAGGTAAAGGTGGCTGTGGCTGGATTGGCGACCAACATGGTCATCAGAGGAGACGAATGGGACATTGTACTATCAATCAGAGTACTGATAGCCCTTTCCGTACTCACAAATTTTTCACTTATAAATGACGAGGAGAGATTAGAGCCACGAGCTCACAAAAAGTTGTTTATCATGATCTAAAATCGGAACCCTGAGGCGACATTCGTTTCGTAGCTCGCAAGACACGTCCCATCAAGTATTTGCAGATCGTCTTTAAGGCTCAAATATAAATAAAAGTAAACCCAAACACGCCTAATTATGTCTCAAAGATGATGAAGTCAAAGAGGAAAACGGGTAACTGTATATTCGGGTGATCCCCATTCGGGTGGTGAAAATTCGGGTGAGCGTACATATTCGGGTGATCGCTCACTCGGGAGTTGAAAATTTGGTTGGGGAATATTAGAGTGATGAAATATTGGGGTACTGACTGCTAATAAATATGACGTAACATTGTTAATTTTGAAATTTTATTCATTTTTTGGGGTTTCGAGCATAAGAAATCCAAGGATGGAATCCATGCTTAAAGATATAGAATACTGTTTGCAGTAAACTAAAAAATATTACTATTTACTGCGATTTTCGAGCGAAATGGATTTAATTTTTGAAACCGTAATGACCGTAAACCTCCAAAACAAAAAAATTACGACTTATTTTTAAAATTTACAGGGTTTTCAGTATTACTGACAATAATAACGATAATAATAATACTAACAGCGATTTTTGAACAAAACAGATTTCATTTTTAGATGGTCGAAAAACCCAAAAATTAATAAAATTGCAATAAATTGCAATAAAAATTAAAAATGTTTTACAATACTACGTCATTTTTAGTAGCAGTCAGTACAATTTTTCCTTCATCACCCGAGAATTCACCAACCCCAATATTCCATCACTCGAATATTCCCTACCCGAACTTTCACCACCCGAGTAAGCGATCATCCGAATGCGCTAACCCGAATTTTCACCACCCGAATGGGGATTACTCGAACGAATATTCTCGACCCGGAGGAATACTGCTCGCGCTCAAAAGTCCTGACAATCCGCACCGTGCAGTTTTTTGGCACATCGCTTCGAAAATCGCGAAAAAAGTGCTTTGCACGGTGCATCTTGACAGGAAAGCAACATTTTGCACAGTGCATTTTGTTTTTTCCGCTAATGTCGCGCGCGACGTCCGTTTTTCGGAGCGATTCTTGGGTGCGACAATTTTTTTTTGCGCGACAAATTGTCAGGACTTTTGAGCGCGAGTAGTACACATTTACTAATTATGATTATTGCACAACAATTTTGTAAGTAACTTTTGCAGAGTAACGTCTCAAGCTGCCATAAAATAAACAAGACCTTGTAGCAAAAAACGTTTTAAAATTAATTAACCCTTTACTCGCGAGTCGGCACCTATACATGAATATGCAAAAATAAAAGAGGATACCCGGCTGTGTAATAATACCGTTGATATCTATTTTATCCTAGAGAGAGAGTTCTGCAGTATTTATTTATACATATTTATTCCTCTATAATGGAGATTGGGGGCAACCTGATGCCAAATTTTGTGGAATGACTCTTCATCGTGGTTAATGTATTTTCCAAGTTTCTACCTAGTTGGAGGCGACACATACATATATCTTCGAAATATTATACGATAAGACATGCCAAAAAAATTAGTTTCTTAAAGTAACGTACTAGAAAACAGAGTGTACGCTTTATTGTGTACTATTCACTTTTTTATAAATACTACAGCTCTCTGGCTTTTCATCTAGCACAAAAACATATATCAAAATACCACAACAAAAGATCGAATTACTCAACCTTGGGTACTTTTTAAGAGGTTTCTATACGTAGTTTTTTGGCCGAACTGTGCCGGGGCACTATGGTGTTATTACATAGTCGGGTACCCTTTTTCATTTGTCTATGCATATAAGTACCGACTCGCCAGGAAAGGGTTAAAGTTTACTGCCTTCCATCGTAACATTTGCACTTTATCGTTAGAAATATTTGAAAAACAGCAAAAATATTTGCGATGAAGTATTAGGCAATAATGATCAAATTCGAATGAATTCAATATCAAATTCTATTATCTTCAGATTACGAGAACATTTGAAGAGATCTCCAAAGACTTCAAAAAACATGACTACAGTAACCCTTTTCCTTTACAATCCATCCTTCTCCTCATCATCAACATCCTTATATCTATTCCCACAACCCTTGATACTCTCAGGCCATGGACCAGGTCCCATTTATCAATCCCTTAGGCCCTAATTGCTAGATCCAGCTGTTTTGGATTACTTTTATTACCTGTTGGAGGTCACATGCACCGTTCCATCGGTTGCGTAAGAAGTCGCCGACAACGATCTCTCTAATCCATACTGATGCAGCATCTCGGAAGGAGTAATTCGACCGCTTAAGGGACCCGAGACTGGAAGAAACAAATCAAAACTGATAAGGAAAACTCACAGAACTCAGGCGAAGTCGGCAGTTTGGATTTCTCATCGCCAAAGGACTCATTTCCGAGGGTTCTGTCCTCGTTTATGGTATCACTCAGAATTCGTATATTAGCCGGAAACTGTAAAGATTACTGCAATTGATGCAAGAAAAGGAAAACTGAATAAAAGAAAGCGTACTTTGAACGGGATATTGTTTTCTTGTTCGCCCTCATCCAACTCAGAGACCAGAGATCGGCTGGACATGGGCTCTGGCGTTGCTAGCGGGGCCCTGGGAACAGTCTGAGACATGGCCTGAGGGCGATTGTGGCTAGCCGGAAAGCCCAAGTCCAACGAGAAAGTGTTCGTCCAGCCGGTGTCTAAAAAATAAATAAATAAATGCCCTGAGGCCCCAATTCGGATCCCTCTTTAAATACCTCGGTTGGCTCCGTTCTCCGAGAGCATTGGCCTTTTAGGTTCCTTGGAGTCGTAGAAATCGAAGGCCTCCCATCGACCACGTTTGTACTTGGACTCGATTGGAACGATCTGGAATATTGGAAATTAATGGAAACATCAAACAAAGTTTCTTTATTTCAATGGAAAACAGAGTCGGGAGTAAGTGAGAGGAAAATGTAATGTTACATAATTGTTGGTTAAAGGCACATTAATTTTTATGCAGGTCCCGGTCAACAAATGCAATAAATAAGGCAGACCAAAACACGGAAAATAAAAAAATCCTTGGTGGATATTTGGGATGACATTTTAAAGACTTTGTTTATTAAGAAAATCTTTTTAAAAAACAACAAGATCACTGACCTTAAAGCGCGAAGTGGAATGCGCAGTCGTCATCCGACTTGGCTGGCTGATACTGTAATTTAGATGCGGAATGTTGGGCGAGGAACATTTACTGATATAACAACCTGGAAAAAAGATTTCTTGTTGTTGACAAAGAGAGAGCGTCTTTATGGTTCAAACCCGGCTGCACCCCCTCTTTATCACTCGCTTTCACAAAAATAAAATCCTTGGCCCTTCAGATCTCAAGAATAAACTCATCTCTCTGTTCGATTATATACTTGTAGTGTCTTTTCGCTGTCTTTTGGGAGTAAATGCCGATTGATAACTAGTATGACGTCATTGGTTTCCACAGTTCATTGTATAATCAAGGCAAAACATACAACCAAAATACATTGAAAGTTCAAAAATACCCTTATTAAACTTGTTTTTGGTGGTTCGGTTATCGCGAACAAACAATTAAATTTTGAGTAGCATTTTGAAACATTTTACAAAACAGTATCTGATATTATCATCAAAAAATTTAATAAAAATTGTTAATTTTAACTTAGTAATCCGGCAGTCAACTTACTTCTGGAGAACTGCGCATTGTCAATGGAGTCATTGTCCGAACTAGAGGTCTCATCAAAGGAATCAGAATCCTTGTTTTTTTCATCCAGAATCACAAATCTGCCGTCCGTACTACTGGGCAGACGTCGTTCGTAACTTCGGGGCACAGTCAATCTCGAGTTGAAAGTTGTCATTCCTTAGCGACGACTCTCTTCCACACCAATTTTTAGAAGATCTTCCTCTTTATTTTGTGCGCGGAATCGAAAAAAAAGTTTTTTTTGCGAAGAAAACTCTTTCCATCGACGGATGTTTTTTAAACTCCCATTCCCATTGTCATCGTGAGAGTATCATACCGAGTAATCGACCGCAAGTGACCTGCTGCGCTCAGTCGACCAAAAGTTCAAAAAACCCTGAGGGTTTCTATTGATGAAGCACATGTTTTGGTCAATGAAGGACCAAAAACTAGTCGTGATTGGTCGATGAAATCATGAGTAATTTGCCCGAATTGAGTGCAAACAATCCGTTTCATACGATGAGTCATCAGTTTTACTCCATTTTATGTCTTTGCAAATATAATATATACATACGAAAAAAGGAATCAAAATCGTGAAAAACAATTGCTTTTTTTCCTCCATTATATTCCCTTAATGTCTACAGAAAGGTTGCGATGACTTCGACCTTTTTTCAAGGTTATTCTGATAGTCTAAACACCCTATTAACGGACCGAATGACCAAAAAAGCCAATTCCACTTGTAATTAATGGAAGACATCATTCAACGAACCGTTTGTTTAAAATTTTTGATGCAAACGGATGAAATCTCTCAATGACAATGACAAAATACAAAGCAATAATAATAAAAAACTCACTTTTCACGGCAACATGACCTATCATCTCCCAAAAAGCATAAACAGACTCCTTTTTGAGAATAAACGAGAACAATCCTACCCCACAATAGGATCGTCATCATTCTGTTACGTAACATGTCACTCCGATTCCATTCAAAGCTCTTCTAAGGTCACGTGATCCAATTCAAATTCAAATGTGATGCAGAAACTGGTGGGTAATATGTAAAAGATGGGCGACCCTTCATTTGGGACAAACTTTATTTGGGGCAGACCGAACTTCAGTGTTAGATATAGCTAGAATCTGTTCTTAGTAGCCAGAAAGTGCTTAGAATTGTAAAACGTCGTTATCCTAAAGGTCAAAGAAAATTTAAAAAAAATTCACCTGAAAAGCATTTAAATGCTTTTCAGGTGACCGGATTCGAACCAGAAAGGGTGGATGCGAGAAATTTTTTCCGACTAGACTATTTCGTCAACCTCTTTCGTTTTTGATTTCTTGGACTCGGTGAAGAGGAAAGATTGTACGAAACTTTCGACCGGTATAACTCGTTGCCCAAGGGTATTCCACAAGTACAGAAAACGGATTTCCACAAAATTTTGCACGCTCTTTCAAAATATCTGGGTCTCATCGGCGGATCCCATGGATCGTTGGGACCATTCCCTCGTGAGAAAAGGAGTGTGGTGTACGGTCGATTTCTGTCTGTGCATGTGCAATGTGCAAAAAATAATTTTCCAAGCTTATTTATGAAAGCGTTGCACGCGTTGGTAGGTTTTATGAGAAATATATGAACGGATTAAAAATTCAAAAGTTAATGCTAACCTGTATGTTTTTGTTTTAACGAGAGTGTCGTTGTATTTGTGGATGATTAACGACATTATAAACATGCCCGAGGGGGTCCGCAGGGCCCCGAGCGTCCCTGTAAATTGTTATCGACGCCAAACTCAAGGGAGGATGCCGCAGGCGCCCGACCCTCAAAATTAGAAAGTTATCGAATAGTATTCTGATTCAAGGGGTTCTAAACGTGCCAGAATGGAGGCCTCCCGCAGGGACCCCCCCCCCCCCCCCCCCTCCCCTGGCATTCTGGTTATTATAATTAAAATCCTGAGATTTTTTTTTATTTAATGGCAACAAGAACAATATTTCTGGGGGATATTGTATGGTCAAAGAGCGGAAGAAGCCTCGCGTGGATCCCGTGTTCTTTGAGGTATTGTACTCGATCATGCAAAATCAGAGTTTCGATTAGAGGAGCAATCAGAAGTCGAAGAGAATAGAAAATGGGAACTTGAATTCGACTGATCCGTAGCAATCCTTCTACATTTGTTCTAATTTCTTCAACCTGTTTCTAAAAAAATTGTATTAGATAGACCTTTGATTACATACTATTTCATCAAGTATCTTCATTATTTCCGGATGATGAATGGCCGTGGACTTGGCGTATTCCCAGAATTCCATTTTGAATCCATCCTTGACTCCAACCATTTTCTTGTGTCGCCATGAACTATTTCCAAGTAAAATAACAATAAGGTACTCCAATGCTGCTCGAGACCCGTTCACGAAGAATTGGTTGTCATTCTACAAACTTTGGTTACATAAATATTATAAATTCCATACCTCTCCAATTTTGGTTACAAATGGATCATAACTAAAACATGCCAATTCTCTTGCAGCATAACTAATCTCTACATTTTTATATTTTTCACTTAATGGGAATCCGTTTTCTAATGGACGGAATGTTTTTTTCGTCTCATCTCTGAATAACTTGTCCAATCCACCATTCATTTTGTGATAGCAACATCCAAAATGTATTAGTGCTTTGGCTGATTGATTGTTCTTAAAGTGTCTGATTATAGTTGGGGCCAGATCTCCACAAGTGTGAACACCAATCAACAAAGCGTCTTCCATGTCGTCGATCTCATCCTCAGACTTTATAAAAGCAGAAACACGAGCTGGCATCTCTGTTCCTCCTCCAGAAACAATAGAATCTATTTTCTGGGCTCGTTGAACCATCTGGAAGGTCATATTAAATATTAATAATAGACTTACTTTACCATCTCCTTCTATTGTCTTCACTTTTTTGTTAATTATTAAAGATAAAGCTCTCGATAGATGTCCAAGACCGGCTCCGATATCAACGACCTCATTGATGGAGGACTTCTTTTTCTCATTGAACCTAATGACAATATTCACCAAATCGACGATCCTCCCAATCTCGTGCACTTTTTTATTCTTCATCTTCAATCTTTGTTTCGAATTCAAACTTGCACGGAGATCCGTAAAGTTAGCACTCTGAAAAAATATTTTTTTTTTGGTAATCCCTACCGTATTCGTATTCCCATAAAAGGATGATAATTCGGATAAAGTGACAGGTCGGTAAAAGGGAAGACTTGTTCGAAAAACCAGATATTTTAATGAGATCAACGACAATGGAGGAGGAGATGAAATGTTGGGCCAAGATTGTAAACATGGACTCAGGAGGGTCGTAATGAAATTAGTCGCAGATGTGGCATCAAAACTGTGAAAGTAGTCCCGCCAGCAACTTGGAAGCTTCCCCCAATTCTCTTCCACGAAAAAATCAACCATATAACCGTCTGCTAGCCATTTGTACGCGTCGAGAATTTTTGGGATTATCATGACTGAGATTTCAAAGTTAAAACTTGTGGTCAGTCGATTACGGACGGATCATAATTTGAGGAGAAACAAGAGGTATATAACCTATAATAGATGGAGATATTTTACTTATTTTATAATTTATTTATTGTTTCTTTTTGAGATCAAGTGAGACTGATACAGTATCTTTGGTTCGGATGACGACATTGTCGAGAACTCCAGTAGGGGTCGAGAGATTCTGAATCAAAAAGTGTTCCCCATTACGCTGAATACCTTCAAAAGTCCCCTGGACATTGATCTTCTCACATAATTGGACATCAATCTGAATTTAGTAGTACATCAATATTATCTCTACCTGCTTTCCCTTCAATCCATTCAGAAAATTGAGATACCTCAGTTTGAGTTCGGCATTGACTGCATGTTGGTCAGACATTGCCTAAATTGAGAAAAATGATTGCAACATTTCCAAATCCTTTAGATAAACGAAGATAAAGCCGATCCATAGTCCAAGAATGAAAACAATGATTATATTATGAGATCTTTATTCACAACCTGATATGTACACTCAAAGAGCAGAGATCCGATTCATAGGAATCTGCTGAGTCTGTTGTGGATATGTGTCGTGATAATCGGACTGTCGTGTCATTAATGTTCTCCTATCAATTTCTTCGTACTTCTTCTTATCAAACAATTTGTATCCACAAGACAATACTCCCAATAATAAAAGTATGACCATTATGACCAGAATTGCACAAACAATCTTGAACAAGACCAGTTCTCTTCGTTCTACCACACCATCAGGTGGAAACGTCGAGGTCATGTAATTCACAAGGCCTGGAATCAAATTGTTCCAGAATCCAACCTCTGCATATCGGTAATCCCGATCGACAATACCCAAACGATCAGTCGGATGATAAGCATGGTAAGTAAAGTTCATGAACCAGTGGGCTCGAGGTTGATGCGCAGGCCAGATGCCTTGATTCGGGAGATTGGGATCACTTAAAAAGATCAAAATGATTTTAAAATACTACTCTTATTATGACCATTATAATTGCTTACTAATATCTGACAAATTGGCGGATCATCGAGCCAAATAAATAACTCGCATTTCTATCCGTATTGTACCAAACAACCTCATTCAAATGTTTTGGCATTAACTCCTTTTCCAGAAAAGGGAATCCAAAAAGAAGATAGAGATCGCATTCATGGCAACTTCCCATCCAATCTTGGAATGCCTGAGCCGATTCTTTTTCATCTCGATTTTCTCTGGACTCCGAGAAATTGTAACTATTCACGTACATGAACGTCCGGGAGCCCGCGGCCGAGTGAAGATGAGCAGATTGGGTAATGGGAGCTGTATAATAAGCATCCGTGGCCAGCTAAAAAAATGGGTATTTATAAAATTGTACCCACCTCAATAAACTTTTGCCTAATGTTCCAAATATCACTCTTGTCAGGCCAGTAAGTGTAATAATCAGAAATAGCTGCAATAATAGCTTCCCGGTTCATCGTGTAGTTATGTCGATAAGCATATTCAATAATAAAACTCCGCATAAAACTTTCATCTACTTCGAAATCCGAGAATTCGCCTAAGGGTCTGTTTTCCAATATGGCTTCAACGCCATCATGGATATTCAATCCGGTCAAATATGGGACTGGAGAAGGGAGATTCGCACCCCCAGTAGGGACTTCGTTCAACATAAGCAGAGGATGAGCACTCAACTCCCGGTTATCGATGGTAGGCATAAATAGGTACCTATTAAATTCGATTGGGATGGATGGGACGTTGGTCGGGGAGACGGCTTGGATAATATCGTTTGTTGATCTCGTCTGAATACAGTCCCAAACTTGATGAGCAACTGGTTGAACACAACCCAGATATCTGCCAAGTTTAATAGTGTTGTTGAAAGCCAAAGCTGGCTTTCCGATTGTTGAATGATAAGAAACTTCAGCTCCCGACATGGCAACCACAGCCTTGAAAAGATCTGAAAGACACATCATAAATACCGTAAATAATTATAATAAACACAAGTCTAAATTCGAAATCACTCTTAGACAAGGGAGACAGCATGTGAATGCCAGCACTAACAGCTCCAGCATCATGCCCCACGATAGAAACGGCGCCTGGGTTCCCTCCAAATGCTGATACATGTTGTTCGATCCATTGCAAAGCGCATCGTTGGTCTTGGATGCCATAGTTTCCAGTGTATGTATCGCCAAGACTCATAAAGCCTAAAGAATAAAATTATAAAAAGTGCTTGGAAACCAAAACATACCAAACGCTCCTAATCTGTAGTTGATGGCGACGACAACGAATCCCCTTGAAGCAAGAACATGACCAGGCCATTCATTGGCTGATCCTGTTTGAAAATTACCTCCATGTAAGAAGGCGATAACAGGGTAATTATGGGAAGAAGTCTTCGATGCCTAAATAATCAATAAGACTTAATAATCATAAACTTACGTCAGGAGTGAAAATATTCAGATAAAGGCAATCCTCGCTAACCCTGAAGGGATAAAGGTTGTTGATCTTCAAAGAAGGCCGAGTTTCCACTTCCTGAGCACAAGTCGGACCATATTCAAGAGCAGAAAATGGACCTTCTCCAGGTAGCTGAGTCATCAACTGGGGAGGCTACAACAGACAATACTTAGAATTAAACAATCAAAAGTATAAGCAAAAGAAACATCAAACTCACCTTAAACCTTCGTTGCGATACTGGAGGTTCTGCGTATGGTATTCCCAAAAAGGAATAAACAGTAACATTGTTCAGTGGCGGCACGGGATCTGGATCAAAATGTGATCCAGTGGGTCTCTCGGTCTCCAATGGGTCTTTATCCGCTGTCCACGGGACATTGCGGACAGTCATTCGACGACCGATGACATGACCAATTGACAATCGTACAATTACTTCATCCGATGCTCCCCAAAAATCAAACAATATTGAGATAACAGAAAAGAGCCTTGCTTTGACATAAATAAATACAAAGTTACCTGTCCGGGTCTTCTGGTGGTCGAGGTCCCAAAAGGATTCCACAAATCGACTGGTCGTCTTTCGTTAAATTGACCTATCACCAAGTGCACAAAGACAAGCAGTAGTAGAATATGCATATAATGAGTCAGCGGGAACCTTGTTTGTGTCTTTCTGCACCGACGACCTTTTCTCGGGCTGATTGTTTGCTTTCGCGGCCCGGTTCCCTCGGCAACGCCTCATCGCGACCCAAAATGGAAATTTTTGGAATATGAATAATATTGAAAAAGTGAAAGGTAATCAGGTACCGTAAAAGGTTATCATGAGTTTTGAAAAATATATGATTAATGCGCAGAATAAAATAAATTATTAGTTTTGATAAAAGCAGAATTTATTACACATTTATATCCGTACGAACGAGTACTTTGTTATCTACGACGTCCCAGCTGGGATGTCGTAGATATTCGTAGCACAATCCTTCAAAAAATGTCGTTGTGATTCGCTTATAAATTTATCCGCTAAAACTTGTGATATTTCGTCTTTTTCTGCAGTCAATTGATTTCCAAGAAATCGGTCAGTATGCAAGATTTTCGAAGGTTTCCCGTTGAATTTCGAAGTAATTTTATAGTTTAGTCACGTTTAGATCTTTTTATAATGTAAATATTATAATTTCTCCGAGAATTGTACCATAATATACAATATCATTTCTGACTTATTTGCTGAATTGGTTTAGATTCTTTTTGCTCTACCACGTGAATTGCAAGGAACGGAGATTGTGTGGCAAGGACTGGTATAGCCGTTGAAATCGGCAGTAATGTCTCGCCGAGATGTGTAAGTTTACATTAAGTAGCACCTAAATTAATGTTTTTGCCATTAAAATTTTAGGGTATACTTCTCAAATTTTTAGGCAAACGAACGAAGCCAATGAGTTCCAAAAGTTTATGCGTTTCTTTTGTATGAGGTTTGTGCAGGCGATAGTGCACTCCCGGATGGATGTCCCCATGGATCAGCCTTGCATTCCCGCTCCAGATAACATCGAATGGTTTAATTTCAAACAGGATGAGTTCGGAGAAGTATCTGCATACCTTAAGACAACAGTCAAGAAGTAAGAGCGTCTTTCTGTTATTTCATTTTGTTTAGATATCCTCCTTTGATACCAGCCCTAGCCATTGAATTCTTCTTGCACACAGCCGGTGGAGATAATCTTCCTTTGGAGTCATGGTAAGTTTTTTTTAACTGAATTATACTGTTTTTGTGTCTTGATACCTTATTAAATGGATAATGTTTTCAGGGTTGTGAGGGTTTTATCCATGGATGTGGATGAGAATGTAAATATTTATCAGACTCTTTACCACCAATTGGGGACATTGTTGAAGTCTGTATGTGCAGCAGCCAGAGTAACACCAACAGCTCGGCATTATGTGAAGAATCAAAGCGACAAAACCTACGTTCTTTGCTATCGAGTATGTCTTATAATATTAAACTTGATTGTTTAGGTATCGGATATGGAGCCAGATGTTGAACTGCTTGGTCCTGAGCGAAAATCGATGCGACTAGGAAATTACCCTTCTCCATTTGGTCTAGTCCAACTAGATTTCTGTTACCGAACTAGGATGGAGCTCTCTCTTCCTCCATTTATTGAAGATAGTCATCATCAACACCTCTCGGATGATAAATGCGGTATATTTGTAAAGGCCTCCATCCCGATCAGTAAGCCATCCGGTCCAAAGCAGCGTTTAATTTTGTTTAATGACGTCAAACCCAAAGCCAAGAATTGGTTTAATCCTTTGAGCGAGGTAAGTAGTTTTTAATATACTTTTACAAAACTTTTTTTGTTTAATTTAGGAGTTGCCCTTTATTGCTGATATGAGCCGACCAAGGAATCCATCTTCAAGTTCAGCTGGATCAGATCACGGGATTCCGGCGATTTATCAGAATCTTCCGGCCGAATTGTTGGCAGCAATGCCCGAGGATATTAAAGGCCCAAGATTATCTGAATGCGAGGCCATCCCAAATTCATTGGATTCAGTAAATGTAAGTAGTTTAGGGGTCTCAAATTATTTTTGGATTTCAGAGTCAAAAGAAGGAATTCCCGTTCAGTTCCCTGGCTAGATCCGTAAATTCTGAAGATAATAGTGGTGTTAAGGCAAAGGATCTTAACCTATCTAATGAAATCCAATCAATTACAAGTAGTTCCTCCGGTTCTAAACGATTTGATAGTGAGACTTCGTCATCAGCGTCGTCCTCCCTTAGGGATATGGTGAGGAATAAACAACGGATCCAGGATGAATTATTTGGATTCATCGACGAGGATGAAGATTATTCAATCCCATCTGCATCCTCCCCTTCCACAATTTTACCTGCTCTGTCCAATGACGTTGATGACTTTGGAGACGACTTAAATATATTTGTCAAGGAGATGTCCTCAGCCCCTTCATCCATTAAATCTTTCGATCTAGATGAACTTCGACTTCTGGATCAGCAAATTGAACATTTCAAAGGGAAATTGAATGGCTTCGACAGCTTTGTTAAGTCAATGAAAGCATGACAAGCGGATAGGAAGGACAGACACTTTTAAATACGATATATGCTCATTGCACATTTTGTTATCGGGTAATTTCATTTTTATACTTTTAGTCATTGTTTATAAATGTAAATATATTCAAACGTTGAGCAGTCTAAATGCATAGACCAAAATGAGGTCATTTGAATGGCGAGAAGCTTGGTGGTCCATATAGGACGTTGTTACCTGCATTCTTCAGGTAACTACAGCATAAGAACTCCCTGAATTGTTTGTTGAATTGACAAAAGAAGTTATCTTCACAGTCATCAACTGATCCGGCTCGACAACTTCGGCCCAAAATGATGGTTGGGCAGGCGGGATCTAAGCACAAAATCTTGTAATCAATAAATACATACCTTCACTATGTCCTAAATTTAAATCTGCAACGATCTTGAATGTCCTGTCGTTCTCGTTCGAATCTGAATTTGAGGAAATATCTTCAGCAATTTGATCATCTTGATGGAGACAGCATAAGGTTCTATTCAAAGGGTCATTCCATCCTTTCAGACATTTAGATGGCGCTGGACAGTCACTCTTTCGACTCCTGGTACAATGCATTATCAGCCCGGTTTTTGGATAATTCATTGGATTAAAGTCCTCGGGACATTTTAGTTCTTCTCTATGGGATTTTGTCCTTACGGTCTTTGGACGATGTGTCGATTTGCTGAATGTTTTTGTTGTCCTTTCGATTATCGTGGATTTTGTTGGCTTCTGAGCCTGTTCCGTTATTACCTTTGTTTCTTCAAATGTACTTTTATCTTCTTTACTGAATTCCAGCGACGCTTTTGATGTGATTTCTAAAAGTTTTTTGTTTTTACTGGTTGAAATTACCAATCTGTTCGCTTTTCTCTCGACTTTCGGTTGAGATTTTCTTCTCCTCCACACTCTCGCTCTTGCTTTTACTCTTATTCTCGATTACAATAATCTTGGCAGTAGTGGTTGTTTGTAATCTCGACATGGGTCTCGCAACAAATTCCGCTGAATTGGGAGGAGTGCAGCAGAATCCATTGGCTGAGTTTGGTTCACTATTTTGACAAACATAACCATGACTGGAAAGGTGAATAAACAATTGGCATAATCAACTTACTTGCAAACAGTCACACCTACAGTACATTTGTGCGGCATGTTTGTTGCAATATTGATGTAAGGCCGAGTATTACGGGGACAGTTTGCTAAAAAATTAAATCGTTTATACAGCACAGGGGTTATACTGTAGTATCACAAAGTAAAATTTAAAAATTGCTTGCCAACCAGCGCCTGCGAACAGCAGAATCCCCAAGAAGATCCCACAACGGTAGGAGAACAAGCATAACCAGAAGGACAGGCAGCGTCATAGCTATGGGGATTACATTTGATGGTGCTGGCAGTCAACGGATGGATACAAGGTCTCTGTCCTGATGGGCAAATTCCTAAAATAAAACGGCAAGTTAATCAATATATAAAGATTAACCTTCGATTCGAGCACAACAATAACTAAGGACATTCTGAGGTGTGGAGGTGCATAAATAATCTGATGGGCATTCATCTTTCTCTCGATTCATGGGATCGCATTCTCTTGGCCGACCAGTGAATGGAACAATGTAAGTCCGATATCCGGGACAAGGATCTGGGTTAGTTGGTTAGTAGGTTAGGGTTAGTAATCATAATATTATACAGTAGTAATTCAATTCAATAGTTTTAGTATTCATTCTTACCAAAAGTCGTTTTACCACAACAAACTTGTCTTCGGAAGAGTTTATCATATCTGCAGAGATATCCGTGTGGACATTTATCCCTTGACTCGCACAGATATGGCTTCTCAAAGTCATCGTCAAGATATAGTGGGGTTTCTCCAACCTCGCAAGCTAAAATTTATAACAGTTTGATCATACAGACGAATACTTTTACCTGTCGTTTCACACTTTGATCTGCAGTCTTTAATAGTTCCGAAACGATTTTGAATTTCGTCTACAGTACTTTCCAATTCATCACAACCGGTTACCGTATATGGACGACATCTCAGCCTCGTAATGTCAAAATAATACAGAGTAATCGCGGGCTTTGCACAATTCATGAGGTTGTTTGTTTTTGGTTTCCGTGAACAGTAAGAATCTAAATACAAAACATATGTAAGTACATATTGTACATAGAATGAACCTACATTTTGTTGGACAGCAGTATTTCACCGGATTCCCAAAATGATTTAAGCCTACAATAGGGACACATTCATAGTTAAGACGGCATTCCGCATCTAAGCGGCACCATTTTATATTCCCATCCGGATTGCGTTGCGGATCTACACCGTTTGGGCAAAGCTCTAAATTAATATTTTATTTGCAGTCCCCAAACTTGACACTCCTGCGTACCTTGCCTAACCCCATATCTAGTTGAAACTGAGGGTTCCAATTGATTTACCGATTCGTAGTAAATCTCCTCACAGGTACCGTAATCCATAAGATAAAGTAGCCATAAAACGCACGGAAGTGCCATTAATTGCCCTGATTTCCTTCCATGAATACTTTTTTAATCGGAGAGCAAAGAGAAATGTGTTGTGGACTTCTGGTGGAGACCAATATGGACTTCCCTTCGTATTTCGCGCATGTCCACTTAACCTGAGGCGGTTTCCTGCGCGGAGTTAAAAAATTACTCAAATATATTTTTTGTCGAAAAGAAATTTGGTTAAAAAGATGTGATGTGATATGTATAAATTTGTCCAATATTGTACAGCATTTTCAAATCATTTATTGCACTATTTACACAACTCTACTAATTTTAACGGGATGCACACTCAAGATGTGGAAGCCGCATCAACCTGAACCTGAGGAATGGTGGCCTTCGTATTCTCCGTGACTATCGGAAAGCCCTCGTCTTCAGTAAGACGTCGTTGGCTCTTTCTTTTAATCGAATCCAAACTATGGGGACCCAGACGGACATTGTGTTTACTGCCAAACTAAAACATGTTAATTAGAAGCAGAATGTGAAAAAAATAATGTCAAAAGGTATGCGATTTCTTTCGATTCAAATGCGCTTACCCTCTCAAAAACTGTCAATTCATCTGTCTTAAGGACAAAGCAATAGTTCAACAACAAGAAGGAGACCACCAACAAACAGATTGCGAAGATGATTGCGGCCACGACCGGCCCCATGTAGTCGGTGAAAAGGAAGTCCTGTTTGGGCATTATCCCTTTGTTTGCGCTCTGAAACAGAAAATAACTTCCTGCCCACTAAATACGAAAAGTCTTGGGATGAGCGGCGCGCGGCCTCAAGACGAACGAGTCCATAAAACTCAGATGGCGTGAATCCCGACACTCGGCCAGCCCCAAGGTAAATACATTTCGAGGCTGGTCTCCATGGCCGCCATGGGAACCCAGCCCGTAAGCAACAGGGCACACCTGGGCCAAAAAACATTCGCACCGTGCAAATGCAAATCAATACTAATTGTGATATTTCTGTTCTTCAAAAATTATTTAATTAATCAAATGACATGGACAAAATGAAACAACATTATTTACAGTACCCACGTAATAGTATGAGTCAGGTAAAAGCGATCGGAAATTACCAATCATTGAAGCAGGTAACCAGTCTCCATATGTCTTCGATGTCGTCTTAAGGCCATTTTGTAAAACCCAACGCCTATTTGAGGGCCACAGCCCTTTGAGGAAACGGCTTCTTCCTCCACTTTACACTTGAATGCATTCTCAACCATTTCGGCCACAACTTCAGACGTAAGAAAATTGAAGAAAATTATTATTTCCATCTCTAATGGGTCGGTTTGGTCCAGCCATTCCATCAGAACTCGATTCGGGAGCTTATACAAACATGTTCTTCTAGCTCTGCTGAACTCAATGTAGGTATCTGAATCCAGAGTTCGGATATATTCTACTAATCTTTCCATACGTTGATTCTTTTCCACATCTTCCACTGGCTCGGTGATTCCTTTGAGAACCACATCAAGATGAGAGCACTCAGGAAGTAATAATGACAATGCATCTTTGAACGAAGCCAATCTTAGAATTTATAACTTAAAACTTATAATTATCTTACTTAATCTGATCTACACCGGCCAGGCTACCAAAATCAAATGCAAAGATCTCCTCCTTCTCCTTCAAATAACGAAAGAATCTAGAGAGAAGTACTGTCTTGTCCCTCAGAGACCACAACACATCACAAAGTTCGACTTTCCGTCTCCTAAAAAGTTTTACTTAAAAATTATTTAATCCTTACCCTTCTTCGGAGGCACGTTGACCAGCGACATCAAGTAAATTTCTTAGCTCTCTGTTTACCAGTCCTGTCATAAATGCAACAGCATCTTGTTCAGGGTTATGGTGATCACCATTAGAGAACATTATCAGGGAGATAGTCGATTCCAGCGAATTAAACTCATTCCGGTCATATACTTCATCGGAAAGATGGTCGTAAATAATCTCGTTCATACTCTAGAGTACTCTATTTTTTACCACAGTCTTTTTACGAAAATAAAATTTTATTTCCGAAAAATCCGTCAGCACTTACAATTGCGGCAAGATGAAAGAACAAATATCTTTCATAGTAAATAATCTAAGAAATACATAAACAGTCTTGTCTCATCCATTATCCAAGAATTTGATTCTAAGGCCCATAATTAAAAGCCACGATGACATGTTTTTTGAAAAAAGAGAAGACTTGACTATAACGCAACACTTGACAGAGGAGCTGAAAAAGTTGTATTTTGATTGGACAAAGCAATTACCGCAATCGCAAACAGTCTGTCAAAATTGTTTGTGCGGCGAACGGTTCAGGAAAGGCGGTGTTTCGATCGCCCGACCTTTCATCAGCCCATTTCTTTCATTTATCGCTCTCTTTTTTTCCATGCATATTTAACTTGATTCATTTTAGCTTGGTTACGTTCGCCGAGAATGTCGAGTCTTGAGTCTCTAAAGAAACATTCCATCGTTGTCGCGGATACCGGTGACTATCAGGGTAAGTTTGAGACCTGCCGTGAATAAAATAATCTCTTTTTAAAACATTTGTTTGAATAGTTGAGTAACATGAAGGTAAAAATGTAGTTTATAATTATAGCCATCAAGGAGTTCCAGCCGACTGATGCAACCACCAACCCAAGTTTGATCTTGGCCGCCTCCAAAGTTGATGCTTACAAACCATTAATCCAAAAGGCGGTACAATATTCCAAAGAGAAAGCTGCAGGAAAATCCAAGGAAGAGATAAGATCCCTAGCCATTGATAAACTGTTCGTTTTATTCGGAAAGGAAATCCTCCAGATCATTCCAGGCCGAGTATCCACTGAAGTTGATGCCAGGTGGGTTAATGCGTAAATTATAATATTTTGAAAGACTTTCGTTCGACAAAGAAGCCTCTGTTAGTAAAGCCTTGTCTTTGATCAAACTATATGAAGAAGAAGGAATCAAAAAGGAAAGGATCTTGATCAAATTGGCTTCGACTTGGGAGGGAATTGAAGCCGCTCGCGAATTGGAATCCAAGCATGGCATCCACTGTAATATGACTCTTCTCTTTAACTACGAACAAGCCATTGCTTGTGCTCAAGCTAATGTTACCTTAATCTCTCCATTCGTCGGCCGTATTTACGATTGGTATGTGAAGAGTACTGGAAAGAAAGATTACACGAGATCGGATGACCCAGGAGTTGAGAGTGTAACTAAGATCTACCATTACTACAAGAAGTTTGGACACAAGACTCAAGTTATGGCTGCTTCCTTCAGAAATACCGAGGAGATCAAGGGATTAACGGGATGTGATTTGTTGACCATCAGCCCTGTACTTTTGGGACAATTGGCCAAGGATTCAGAAGTTCTTGAGCCGGTTCTGACTGTTGAGCGGGGTAAGGACAGATATTAGTTTACACGAGTACTCTGAATACTTGGGTCTTTATTCTTTATCTTTTGACTCCTTTAAAATTATCGAGAAAATATTGTTGGTACCAGCTGCGATTTTTGAACGAACTTCATTTTTGAGTTCGTCATGGGCGAAACCCCAAAATGATTAAAATTGCAAAAAATCAAAATGTTTCCATGTTACGTATAATTCCATCGTTTGCACCATCACCCTAGAGTTCACCATCCAAAAAATCCATCACCCTAATATTAGCCACCCGAATATTGGAAACCCTATTAAGGGATCACCCGAATTTGCACCAACCTAGTGCGAATCACCTCATTTTACACATGTTCAATAAATGTTATAATTTCAGCCAAGAAAGCCAACCTCAACGAAGTTAAGGTCACCGAACAAGTCTTCCGTTTCCAACTGAATGAGGACGCAATGGCCACAGAAAAGCTGGCCGAGGGCATTAGAAAGTTCGCTGCGGACGCCGTCACTCTTGAGAAATTGATCGACGACCAGCTCTAAATAGATATCTTTAAATATTTTTATTATATTTTCATTGACAAACAAGTTCTAAGACTAAAGAATCCATAGTTTTAACGGGCTATTTTGAAGTTTTAATCTCATTCATTCTTTTTGAATACAGCTAGAGGTGTCATCGAACACAATCATGCTGAAACACATTGCACATTGATAACGACGCTTCGAGTTCAACTACATTTTCTTCCGAGGCCGTATGACCGCGGTCCCGAAGCGAAAATTCCTTTTCTTCAGGTGCTTTTGGCGCTTTAAAAATCTCACGTAAAATTTCGGAGCCGGCTGCCAGAACTGCGGATGTATTGTTACGGAGCGCTCGTTTCTTTGGAATCAGCACGGATTCTAGCCAGGCGCTCGTTTTTGTGGCCGTTGATGACCCTTTTTCGGCCAAAAAGTACCGTTTTTCTAACGAAAAGACAGAAAAAGTTGACGAAATTTATTTATTTTGTTTTGGGAAGAATTTATGATGGAAGATTTTAATTTTGAAATAGTGTGTTTTTGTTTTACGTCCACATGAAAACCTAGCGTATTTCAGATGAGTCAGATTTGTTCTTTGAATGGATTTAGAGGAGCTGATGGCTCGTGTTCCTTATCAGATAGGGATCAGAAAACTGTCCTTATTCTTCAAGGGCCTTCAGCGATTGGCCATGACAACGAAAAGGCCTATCGACATATCGGCCACATTAATCTTCATTCCACTACTTTCCAACAGGATGAACCACGGATTGGAGACTTGTTGTTACTCAAGTTACTAGAAAACTGCATCGAGCGGAAGTTATATCCTCGAACGGAGATCTTGATTCATTCCGATGTGCAGGATATTTATAATAATGGCATTGACTGCAGATCTTTTAATGGGGCCAGTCTTTGTTTATTGGATGCTGCAATTCGGATGAATTATTTCTTTGCCGCCGTTCTCGTTGCCATGATTGTTGATGAAGATGTACAGAAGAGCGAGGTTGTTGTCAACCCGGAATCACGGCTTCTTCCCAAAGCCAAGAACATGTTCCTTTTTGTTTTCAAGCCTTCTTTAATTGAGCCCGAATTGATTGGGGAGTCATCTTTTGGAGATTTTAGTTTTGATGAACTGGAGGGGGCCCTCGAGTTGGCAAAGAAACACTCCCTAAAGTCCCTTGATTATATTCGACATGAGATATCTCTGAAGCTGAACAAGAATCTTTAACTCTCGCGCTTTCCATGAAGTTGTTTATTGTTGAGTTTTTTTCGTAATAAATTTTTTTCAGATTTCACCTGCAATGGCATCTCAGAACGGGGACTTACTGCAGCCACACTCTTTTATCGACCAAAATAATGACTCTGAAGCCCGCGTCTTATGCCAAAAGATTTTGGGTACCTTGGATAATCATACACAATTTGAAGAAATAAGACGTCGACCTCAAGCAATTTACGGTGGGACGCTCTTGTACATTTTGTATATTGTCTTTTAGTATGGGGTCTTGGACTGATTTTCGTCACTTTAATAAGTTTATGTGCAATGGTGGGCATATTGTTCATGAGATGTTTGAAGAAGAGCGTGTTCAATAAGTTCATCACATTTTTCGTTAGTTTAGGAGTTGGATCGCTTAGTGGTTCCGCGGTTTTCCACTTGTTGCCGCAGGTAAGCAGATTAATATTGACTTGTTTCATATGTCCCGTCGTGTTTATTATGTCTTTGTCAGGCTTTTGGATTAGTGGATGAATTCAACCCGAACGCCAATCATAACTACCTTTACAAGGCTCTTGCGGCCATTATCGGAATCTACTTGTTCTTCTTTTGTGACAAGGCCATTAAAATCATCTTAGAAACAAGAAAGGTTTGCGGGTCTTTTAGTATTATTGTTCGTTTAGAAGAGAAAGGCCGAGATTGAATTGCCTACTCGAAATGGGGCGAAGTATGACAATAACGATGTGAATTCTGGCAGATCTTCTGACGCTTTGATTTACAATGGTAAACCTCACAATCATGTCGACAAACATTTGGCCCACGTTCTTCGTCAGGATAGTGAGGCTGAAGAGAGTATGCATAGACAAGTAAGTGGAATCTAGTAAGCTAAGTCTGTTTTAGGCACATGCTGTTTGCGTACACGATCATGACATGGAATACAAACAAGGAGATTCGGTTATCGCGACAGTCGCGTGGATGATTATTTTTGGAGATGGTTTGCACAATCTTATTGATGGAATCAGCATTGGAGCTGCTTTTTCGGAATCTCTTCTTTCTGGAGTCAGTGTTTCTGTGGCTGTTTTATGCGAAGAATTCCCTCACGAACTCGGAGATGTAGCTATTTTGGTATCGGCTGGTATGACTTTGCGTCAGGCCTTGGTCTACAACTTGCTGAGTGCAATGTCTTGTTATATCGGCTTTTTTATCGGTGTTCTGCTGGGAAACGTGGATGATTCTTTTGCGTCGTATGCATTTGGATTTGCTGGTGGAATGTTCTTGTATATTTCGTTGGCTTGTATGATGCCAGAGATGAAGAATGCAATGGAGGAGGCCTTGAATATATCCTTGTCATACAGTCTGGAGGTCCTCTTTTTCCAGGCATCAGGCATGGTTTGTGGTCTTTGTTTGATGGCTTGCATGGCTAGATACGGCGGTCAAATTTCTTTTGAGTAACGAATATGCATTTTCCGTGTATATCTCCTGTACTCGCATTTGAAAAATGCAACTATATTCTAGATCATAGGAATCATGATTATGCAATTATACCCAGTTTCGACCCTCCGGTCCCACCTTTGCCTTCTCCTGGAGCTTTAAGTTGGTATCCTCCCCCCATCTCAAACTAGGTCTGCGATTTTTGTAACGGTCTAATTTTACAAGCATAATAACTTTACTTTCAACGACATAATGGTTATCATTCTCGCATTTGTGTTTGCCATCCATCCCTCCAGTAACAAAGATTGTCCATTACATACGGTTATTTTGTTAAAATTGTTTTATTTATGTTCAGATAAAAAAAATAAGTTAATTGTTGATGAAAGTGTTGAAACTTAAAAGTTTGGCTAATCAAGGGGAATGGAAAGTGACCACCAAAAAATGGTGTTAAGACATGAGAAAAAAGTGAAAAAAATGAATTTGTATTCCCTTTATATGTGTGGAATTATTTTGGGTCCCGCGGGTTTGTCTTTTGGTGCTAGGCGGCGTCCCCCTTCCCTTTTTCTTCCTCGCTTTCTCGTCCATCGCTCTGTCCTTTTGAGTTTTATTTGAGTAGTAGTTGGGGTCATGTGTGAAAGCATTAATTGTCAATTACTACATTGCATTCGCATTCCATAAACCCGTGATGTCTTGAGGAGATTTATGCGGACTTTAGGATAACCCTTCTTTTCCCTCCCTCTCTGCGCGACTCCATCCGGGACTTTCGTTCCCCTTCAAATCGCTTTATATTTTGTTTTTAAGAGCGAGCAGATAGTCTGGTATGGCGACGCTAAACCTTACTCAGACTTAAATAACATCTCTTTTTCAAATCATGGCAAGCGATCAATTCCAAGAACATTTCGTAAACATCCAAGTAAGCGAGTCTAGTGTATAATTAAAATTTTAGGAAAAAAATTGGAATGTAGATAATTGGACAAACGAAGTATTCAAGTTCGAACGGGATACGCTGATTAAAAATAAACTTGGGTTGATTGTGAATAAAAGGTGAGGCTTAAAATAGGATCATCATCTCGAGTCAGATATGAAATTGTTCAGAGAATCGATGCCGGCGCATTTGGCGCTACTTATATCGGCGAGGATTTGCACAATAATCGACAACGAGTGGCTGTAAAATTTGACACAGGCAGGCCAGAATATAAAAAATGTAAGTCAGGAAGACAATAGCAGAAAGATTACGCTCCATTTGCAGCTAAACGGGACGAAAATCATCTAAAATACGAGTTCGAAGTATATAAATCAGCTTTGGTATGTTACTGAATGATTTCATATTTTCTCTGTTTAGTATGAAGACGGATACGAAGCGATCGAAGGCTATGCCCAAGTGTATTGGTTCGGCTACCAATATAAACACAACATCCTTGTCATGGAATTGTTGGGCGCTTCTGTGGCATCCTTATTCAACTTCTGTGATAGGAAATTTGGATGGCAAACTATTCTTTCTTTGGCACAACAGATGCTCCAACGAATTCGACATCTCCATTACCGAGGGTTTGTCCATCGAGACATTAAACCCGAAAATTTTTTGATGGGTCTCTATCAGAAGGAGACCACTTGTTATTTGATTGACTTCGGGCTGGCCCGGCGATATCGTTATCGGAATTCAGATGACCGTTCTCTTAAGCATATACCCTTCAGAAAAGGGCGGTCTTTTATTGGAACAGCCAAATATGCATCCATAAATAGCCACCGGAATATGGAATTGGCAAGGAGAGATGACATCGAGAGTTTGGGGTATGTCATCATCGAATTAATTAACGGAAACCTACCCTGGAAGAATATCTGCCGCCGGAATCAGATTAATAAACAGCAGACCTATCAACGAATACGGATATCCAAAGAACAGGCCAATTGGAAGGAGATTTGCCCATCTATGGCCGAATTCATGAAGTACAGTAAAGAAATCAACTTCTCAGAAGAGCCTGATTACGACAAGATTCTATTCATGTTGAGGAAAGGACTGTCAGAACAGCCTTGCAACGAATTTGAAATTCTTGGCCCCAAATGTGAAAATTGCAAGGCACAAGAGCAGAAATCAGCCAAAGATAACATGGATGCCGTTGATGCGCTGACAAGTTTCATCGCCACAACATCGCTTAACAAGGGATTCCCGAATGTTCGGGGAGTATATAATATTCCAACATCCTCCCAATCGAATGTTGAACCGTGTCATCAGAATATCCATTCAGATGTAATCAAGACCAATCTGAGTGCTCAGACAGAATTGAGAACATCTGTATCACCCGCCTCGTCAATGAAGACTCGAGAAGAAGAAGAAACGGAGTCCGTATCCAGCTGTCAGAACTGCAGACATCATCAGCGACAATACTTTGATCAAGAATCAGTTGGAGGTCTCAAATTGAGCTGGCAGATTTGGAGGGACAGCAATCCGGAAAATAGATTTGAATATGATAACAGATTCGGGTATGTTTATATTTTTTATTTGAATTTACTTCTTGACACTATTTATTTTGGTTATCTTTTCAGCTGGACCTTACCCATGGCATCTCAACCAGAGAAAATTCCGCCCATCGCTCCTCCATACCCTCCACCTAACATTAAGAAAACAGCCTGGGTGAACATCTACACGATCCCTCCCCCATCATTTCGGTTTCCCCCTCCCTCTCAGCTCTATGCCCCTATAAATATTTGTTCCCCATTTTTGCCTGCCGGTATAATTCCGTCGCACTTTAATGGTCCTCCCCCATTCCTCCCACCGTTCTGTGTAATTCCCCGTCATCCGGGTCCCTTTGTGCCGTCTTAATCTATTTGGTACTGCAGTCGACACGCTCTCTCCAATAAAATACCTATATTACCCTTGTACAGAGTAAATTAATTTATTGATATTTAAGAGCTAGTTGACATACGTGAGGTTAGTGTGGTTAAATCATATTACTTCCACTTCCGAGTCTTGATCGCGGTCCATGAGATGAGCCAGGTCTGTGATATTCACCTTGCGTTCCCTGGGAGAGACCGTCCGGATACGACGATTCTGGAGTTGATAACGGCGACGACGCATCTTGCAGCAGCAGAAGACCAAAAGCGGTGAGATGATCGCTCCAACAACAAAACCAACAATCGAAGAAATGATCACTTCGCCATTTTGAACACAAGGACTCTCCTAAAAAATCAAAAATAACGTAAATAAAAATATTAGAAGTGTACTCAAAAGAAAATTTACAAAAACGCATTAGAAGTATACTAAAACAACTAACACAATAAATGATACTGAACTTACCACGATTTGATCCCAATAACTCAAGCTCCCATTGTACAGATTCTCAGAAACTTCCTTAAAACCATCGACTTCTTTGGCAAAGGAAGTTTGCAGCCATTTGATGAGGTCTTCTGTGGAGTTGGCAGATGTCGAATTTGTTGAGACCAGTGTGGAATTCCGAGATTTGGGCGAATTCTCGTCAATAGAACTGTTAATAGCGTTTAGAGAAGTGGAAGATGAAGACTTAGTGGAGTTAGAAGCTAGGGAAAGTGAGAACAATAAGAGAATCAGGAACACCTTGAGCGACATCTTCCGCGAAAAATCGGAAAAAATATTATAAATCAAACAAAAAATTTTGTCATCTAAAAAATGGAATAGATATAATAAATCGTCGTGACTAATTTTACAAAACAAGTCACGATTGTCTTTGGTTTTGGTAAAATGTCTAACAATAAGCGTTGTTTGTTCACATAACCTTTAAGTTACCTATTGAGTTATGATAAATACACGGCAAGGGGAAGCAGAAGCAGGAACGGCGACGATATTATACTAGGAATCTTCGAACAATTCTCTCTAAAAGTGCTACGTTTCCATAAATTAACTGTATTTCGCAGGCTGTGTGGCTTGGAAGTGAATTTGCGATGAGCCTGTAAGACTACAATTCAAAATATCACCTGGATTATAAGTGGGAGTGTCATCATGACCCTTTTATACAGCTGCATTAGTCCCAAATATCACCCAGCCAGGGCTATAAAAGCGGCCTGAAATTGGAGCACATCGGAAATTAAAAAAAACCGTTATGTCCCATTAAGCAAGATAAAGAAAATTAAAAACAGGGCCTCCGCAAGGGCCGACACTTCCTTGGAATGACATTACCCGACCCGCGGAATTGTACGGAGGCCCTAATTGTGTCCACAAACTGGGCACTGATTTTGATTTTCATTGTTCACCTGTTGTTATCCATCTTATTCTTGGTGATTCTCTCGTTTCTAGTCGCGAATGGCTCCCTGTTCAGGTTTTTTGCGATCGTCCATCCCAATCTTAAGGTAAAATGATATTAATAATTTTGATTACAAAAAATGTTTAGATACTGCTACAGTTGTCAGCATTTTTTGGTGTTCTCCACTCCATGTTTGTCATTATCTTGCGATCGAACAGCTTGGTGAGTGTTGTTTTGGTTACAATTCTTATATTATATTTGGTCTTGTCTAAACAAAAAAGATTTTAGACCGCAGCCTTTAGAAATCTTCCGGAATGTGACTATCAATGGAGCCCAATTCATTGTCTTTCGCTCAAATTACCCATTTATTACTGTGTCTTTAGCTTTACAGTAATCCACTTTAGTTTATTCATCGAGAGAGCTTACGCAACTTGTTTCCTGAAATACTATCAGAGTGGGCACAGATGGCTGGGCAGTTTCCTAACTTCCTTTGTTGTAAGTATTCAAGATTTTGACATTTAGATGTAATAGTCCGTTCGTAAAGTCGTTGGAGAGAATTCGGCGACATGCACTGTGAGGAAACAAAGTTCGAATTGCATTGTGCAATCTTTTGCTTTTTGCATGGTGCAATAAGCTTTTTTCGGCTGTCGCTCGGACCCTGAAATTTTTTGCACTGTGCAAACACCAAAAATCTCTCCAGCGACTTTGCGAACGGACTAAATAACACTTGAGAAGTCTTTAATGTATTCACAGGCTCCTGGAATTTTTAATCTTCTCATTTACTCTAGATCTTAATTACGTTGGTTTCAATAACCATTTTGTATCACAAGGAAGATCTGGACACACCGAGAAGTTATTGTTTGTCGACAACTATGAATACTGCCCCTAGACTACAATTTACAATGATTTGTGCCGGAATTTTAGATTTAATTGGAACAGTTGGTGATGCCGTTGTTTATAAAGTAAATTCTCGAAGAAAGTAAGTATTTATTTACCTTCAGCATGCTGAATACCAGTGCAATAACATGCGAACACAACCCGGAAGTCTATAATTGTAGCTTGAAGCACCGCTTCTCGGAGTATTCGTTGAGTCGGTCCTATCAGATGCGGGAGAATAAAATGAGTCTACTGATTATCCTCCCCTTGTCCATCATCCATTCCACCTTCTTCTTGTCCTATCTGTTCACGTCGTTTGTAGCCCGGTCATTGATCGTGTACACAGACCCCGTCACACATATTGTTGTAATCGAGATTATGCAGACGGTAAGTCGAAATTGGACTGAGATTACTTCAAAAACATTTTGCTGGTGACACAATAATAAAATAACAAAAATAATATTATGGCCTAACAAGGTACTTGCACAAACTATCCATGGCCAAGGTGGTCATCCCTTAGGGGCTAAATTTTTTTGAAGGCATTATAGTTTTATGCAAAGAAAATAGGTATAGGTATAGGTTAAATAGGTTATTCACTAAAAAGCCATAATAATCACCCACTTCTTAGTGGGTGATTATGGTCACGGGCCGGGCCGGACGAATTTTGAAACGGGCCGGGCCGCAGGCCTGGGATTTCCCATTTTGGCGGCAAAAAGTCGGTAAGATCAAAGTAAATTCGGCAGTTCGCGCCCTAATATGCCTAACAGGGCTGGGCCGGACCTGTTATTTGCTGGGCCGGGCCGGACCTGACATTTGCCGGATCGGGCCGCGGGCCTGTAATTTGAAAAATAGGCCCGTTTGCCATCCCTGCAAAGAATTTTTATATCTAAAATCTTTTCGCCAACCGATGGTGTGTGGACGAAACGTCTAAACGGTTCAGGAAATGCGCTGGATTGACGTGCACATGTCATTTGGCTATGGATGCGTTGTGCAAGTCATTTGTAAGAAAATAGCGATACAAGAAAAAACCGCGATATTATACATAGCTGGAAAGGAATAAAAAAGGTCTATAAGCCACACTTACCGTAATCCTGCCTCTTTTTGCAGGCGGTATGCACGTATCTGGTTGTGATTACAATAGCACTGAATGCTCTTTGGATTCGAACAGAGAAACAATTAACGGTCGTCCAGAATCAAGGGAATGGCGGCGACGTTCATTTTCAACAGCTGAGAATACAATTTGAACAAGTAGTTCCCCTCAGGCGTTAGACTGTGTTAATCCAATCCTTCATCATTTCGATGACGAATTCGCTTATTCTTAGATCTCGTCTGACCAAGTGTAACATATTTGGATTCCATCTCTTATTCTTTTTCTTCGTCATGGCAACTTGCTCGCTGATCCATCTGTTCCGATGTATTTTCACCTTCTCCACCTTCCTTTTCCTTTTTTTCTCGTAGATGACATGACCCTTGCTTTTCTGTTCTTCGAACCTTGGGCGCCCTTTGCTTTTTTCCCCGTACCTTCTTCACTGTAAACACATCTGTCATCTTATCTATTACAACTAAACGGCCAATGTCGTCGCTCGGTTACTATGGCAATTACCGCAAAATTGAATTACAAAGTGCATAAATGATTGGTTTGTTCGCGGCTTAGGCGTCAAAAAGCTGGACCCAATGCTCAAAATGATCGCTTTTTCTTAACTGAACTCTTAAGGTGAACATAAAGTATTGTTATCGATATGTGCTCCGGATGCAGAAACAAAAGCCTTCAGACATAGAGTGTGTACTTTGGAGAGACATTAGAGAGAATATTGAGGTCTATGTGAGAACCCAGACTTGTACGGGCGATTAGTCTGCAGCGAATAACTGTGCGTGAGTGAGCATTCTTTATTTGGAGAGTTCAGAGATTATAGAGAGTGTGTGTCGGGAAGAGAGAGCAGTCCGCGAAAGAACCACGACCCGCGACGAGTTTGGCGGGGATGCAGAAGAGAGTGTTATAAACAATAAAGTTTATCAGATGGGGAAGAATTTGATGTTCTCTGAACCGGGTGTTCTCTGGTTCTCCCCAACCCCTTGCCCCCATCCCTCCTCGTTTTCGGTCTTGAGCAGACCCGCCATCAAATAGAAACAGCACGCGGAGAGAGTGTAATATTGCTGGAGGGGAGACCTACAGCCCGAGGGACTCTTGACGTGGACTTTTCTCTTTCCCCATTTCTCACGCAGACTCCACTCCCGAGCATTCTGTCCTTTGATTATTTTGTGCTTTTTGGGATCGAAGATGGCTTCGGACCACGCTTCCGAACGCACAGAACCATTGATAATATTGGCCGGCGATACGGCGTTGTTATTGAAGGGTTGGCGTCTGTTTTGATGGGGAAGGTCGGGGAACAACTGTAGCCTTCGATCTCTCGTATCGAACACGTATTTCTGTATCAAGTGTCAGACTACATTGTTTTGTTTTTTCCTGGACTTTATCGTTTGCAAATATCTCTTTTCTCTTTCCATGAAGAATTAATGTCATGTCATTTTTTTTGAATGTCCTTTTGGTGATTATTCTTATGACGAAAGCCCGCCAATTCCCTTCGAACCCATGGTCTTTGTGTCTCCTTTTCTCTGGTACTCTTTCCTCTGATCGCTTCTTTTATTATTGTGTCATCTTTGCCAAACTCCGCCTTTTTTATCCTTGGTGACCACGTTTTAGTCATAATGACTTATTTTCTAAACTCGACATCAACGTGTTTAAAATACGGTGATTTAGAGAGGATCATGTGTCTTTCAAAACAATCAAAAGATTCAAAGGTTGTTTGGTGTCTGTTTTGTAGTCTTGTTTGTCATCCTCTTTGTTGAAAAAACATTTTTTATTCTTGCCTCCCCTATTATGTAGTTTGATTATATATTTTGCAATTATTTGTAAGCCGCAGTAATCGGTGATTTCGCATTTGTTTCAACGAATTTGTAGATGGAAAACTTTCTCGGTGCATTCGCGAAACGCCATTTTCAAAGCCGGCCTCATGGGGCTGGCTGATAGGCAGACGGAGAGAGCGAGAGAGCGGGCGAAAAAGGGAGAAAGTATATTTATATTCGGCTTGCACACGTGTTTGTCTTCATCAACCAACCATCCCAGCCCCGTACCTTGTTTCTGGTTCTTTGCACTACTCACTTGACCCTCCTTCGCTGATCGATAAGAGAATTATTTTTTGTTGACAGACCGCGTGACTAATGCCCACAGGGGCTGTGGAATTGAACGACGTTCGTAGTGTGTTAACAATTACCTTTCAGAGAGACGAGAGAGTGGGCAAGTCTGAAGAGACTTAAAACTTCTAGAAAAGGCTAGAATATGGACCAGGGTCTTCAAGGGAAGGAGAACGGACTCGGTCTGGATTCGGTTATCCAAGGGGCGTTGGCCGCGGGCATCCCTATTCCCCAAGTCATTCAATTCATCCAGAGTTCTTTCCAAAATAATCAGCTCCAATCGTTCGCCCAGACTCCAAATCAGCAATTATTGGCAGCTGTCACAAATCCAGCACAGCTTCTGAATTCGAGTAATGCATCTAATGTCTCTGGATTGGGGCAATGTAAGTTGATTTTTATTTTTTTCCAATCTTTGGAGCCCTTCTTTCTGTTCGAATTCGTCAATATTAATTGCGCAAAATTGCTGACAATTCTTGTCTACAGAACGAATTCAAAGTTTGTGTAGACATTGGGGG
This sequence comes from Bursaphelenchus mucronatus, assembly GCA_025436335.1. Taxonomy (NCBI): domain Eukaryota; kingdom Metazoa; phylum Nematoda; class Chromadorea; order Rhabditida; family Aphelenchoididae; genus Bursaphelenchus; species Bursaphelenchus mucronatus. Next base: position 4,607,442 of record CM046358.1, read on the forward strand.
TTTCTTTGGAATCGTTTTTGTGATCGTTTGTCGATATTTACAACACCATTCATGTGATATTTACAGTGAACGCCCATTCCAATCTCAACTTCAATCTCCATGCATTGAATCAAGCCCAACATCAAGTGCATGTAGCCTCTTCTCAAGCCCCTCAATCCTCATTAAATTCAACGATAAATGGAGCCGAGAACGGCTCCTTGCCTTGGCCCATCTTCCAGCCAGCAGTTCACGTTCCTCACTTCGATATGAGCACCTATCAGAAGGTGAATTTAGATGCCCAAGCCTCAGCTCTGCCTAGCGGAATGGATCTCCCGCTTCATGATATGAACACACTAAGGTTCTTTTTCAATTTTGGTGTTCATCATGCACGTCAGATTCTTCTTCGAGAACACTTTCAACTTCAACCAGGCCAAAATCATCAACAGCCAACCAATAGTAATGTATCAGTAGCCTCTCAGTTGGGACAGCAAGGACAGTTGATGTCAAGTTTGTCTAACCAGGATCTTTTGTATCAACAGATGCTTTTAAAGTGAGCTTAACTTGGTTGATGAAATAGAATTATCTTTTTTATTAATAATCTACATTTGTTTCAGAAATAGCCAAGATTTGACATCAGGGAAACCAGTTGGAACCCCGTTGCCAGGCTCAACCAGTGCCGTAACTGATCCTCGATCGGCGTTTCAGTTGCAAAAGGATCTAGCTAATACTATAGTAAGTTGTTAAAAAATTGTAATTTATTCAAATTTTAGCTAAACAAGTCTCAAGGCCTTCAGATCAAAAACGAACCCATGGAAAACTTATTAATTCAGAATTCATTACTCGGAGCCGTTTCAGCGGGTGAGTCTACGCTTAGCAATGATGACAGTATCAATTTTAACTTTCAGCAAGAGGGGTCAGCACATCAGCTCCTCAAAGCACCCCCCTAGCCATCTTGCAACGTCAACAACAAGCCGCTCAACAAGGTCATCAAACACATAACCAACAGAGAAATCAGAATCAAGAGCCCGAAGTGAGTAGGGGATGTAGATAACTTCAGCAGGGCTCAACTCGGACCATCCTTAGTTTAAAATCTTTTCCTGACGCTAGACGAGGTTGTCGTTGCAGGTGCTTCGCCCGCAGCCCGTCTCCTTGAGCGATCTGACCGGCTCGGTGCAAATCCAGCAGCTTCTCCAACAACAGAATCTCGGTGGAATTGGTCTGAGTTTCCAGCATCAAAACAAGACCCTCACGGCTCAGGTACCCGTTGATCCTGCGCCCCGACCCTCCGTCCCGAGCCGAGATCAAGACACGGGCGGAGTCGCTTTGACGACCTCGGCTGGCTCTACTTTCCCTCAGGTGTGCCGGGGATTTAATTGTGACAGTTGATTGCATCATCACGCCTGTTTCTTCGATCTCTCTTCCTTGAGCATGATAATGAAATCAAATATAACCGTGGTCTTTTTATCCATATTTATTCTTGCTTCTTCAGAAGGATGCCCAAGATCAAGCGGATCGGATGAAGCCGACTGCAATTGTGCGCGGAGCCGTGGCCGATGTGGCCGGTCGAAGTCAGAACAGTCCCCCTAAAGGAAGTGAGGCCAATTCCTCGAATCAGACGCCCAACAGCCATTCGAATGGGACCCCTTCCCAGTCTTCAGCAATGTCTTCTAGTCAAGATACAGCTGCTGTGGCTGTAGCGAATGCTCTAGTCAGTCAATTTGGAGGAGTAAATGGTCAAGTTCCTTCACTGGCAGCTCAATTGAGTGCAGCAATGGTTGCGTCGACCTTCATGAACCCCTCAAAATTACCTGCTGCGAGTGCAGCGAGCTCGAATCCTTTGGTCAACGACAATCCCGATGCTCATTTATTGGCGGGAACTTCTCCTTATGCTAAATTTGTGAGTTTATTTCAATGTTTTTAAGTCCTAACACTATTTTTTATTATCTCTTTAATTTTCAGCCAGCCTTAGCCCAAAGCGCAACTCGGTCTCTAACCAGCGGGAACTCTGGATTAACCGGGGAAAGTAATAATCATTCAAATAACTCCGAATTGAGTGAAATTAAACCTGAATCAATACTCCAAACTTCCGAACAGCACTTCACCGAGGCCTTTAAGCGATCTCTGCAACAACAAATGCACGGGAAGAATGGAAAGGGATCACCCAAAGATGAACAGGTCGAGTCTCCGGACAGAGTTCAACGAAAATCTGGGGTAAATCTGATGAGCTTGGAGAAGGAGGTAGAGAAAAAGAAAAGCGCCGATAAACCTGTAAGTTTAATATTATTTTATGACTTTTGAGTTCACAAATTGTGTTTCCAGATTCCATCGATGATTAATTACGTGAACTCTTGTTTGACGCAGATTAAGAGCCAAGTGCAAAGTCAGGGAGTCGGTCTCCCGATAGATCACAATGGTCGACCAATCGATTACTCTTCTCGTCCCATCGATCCCATCTTCCGACAGGCGCGAGAGAAGTTGGAGAAGGATCGTGATTTCTCGATGATCCGCCGGGGATCCCCCAGTCTCCATCCACCCACCACTACCCAGTCTCCGGTCGATTCTTGTCCCATTGGAATCAGCGATTCGAGGTCTAGAAGTGAACAGCCTCAGGATATTCAACAGAAAGTGGCGACTCTCAGTCCAGCCAACAGTCAGAGACCTCGTTCCACTCAGCCGGGAGCTGAAGGTGCCTTGGAGAACAACAATGAAGATGGGCCTTCGGAGAGCAAGAAAATCAAGTTTGATGCCACTTCCTCCGAATCTTCATAAGGCCATTCCCAGTCTCATCTCCTCCATGCTCCCCTGAGGGCATTCTGAATACCTCCCCTCGATCACTGATATGGGCATGATTTGCTTTCGAACGTCCTGGCTGAACGCACTTGGAAAGTTCTATTTTCTGTACATTCGAGTTCTCCTTCACTAATTTTATTAAGTTTGTCCCGGTTTTCTCACATTCTAATTTTATGTCAGTAAAATATTATTCTTAAATATTGACTTTTTGTAAACTGAAACTATATAATTTCAATAGAGACTAATCATACTACAGTATGCACACATCAAAAAAAACCTGATGAAGGTTAAAATGAGAACGTATTTTTTATGTACGGATGACTAGTATCTAGCGGGTGATGAATTCCGTGATTTCAAAGCCCCCACCAATCCCTTATGGGGTCTTTCTGCTGTACAACTTCGTTGATGAATGGGTAAACGGTCTGGTTGAAAGGTGCGGCCACAATGTTCGCAGCCAACTAGTTGAAGCTGAGCAGCCTCATACATGGCCGCGTTTGTAGCATCATGATTCACCTGACCATCAGCTAAAATGTAATATTTTTATTGTAAATTCAAATATTTAATCCAATTATAAGCTTAAAAACTACGGTAACCTAACCATGTCTAACAATCTCTGGCTGAACGGGTTCAGTTCTCCGTTGATGTTTGGGGAGTTTCTGATTCTCCAATCTCCATTTCTGAAGACATTGAGGCTGATGAATATCAATTGATTTGGTCCCAAACATCCGACCACAGATGTAACAGTAAACGAAGGACCGTTTGGCACGCGCAGGTTCAGTGACGATCTGACCGAACGGCTGGAAAGGTTGTTTCTTAACTTTAGTACTACTACATACCATTTTTGGAGGGCAAAAAAATGTACAAACACCAAAAGAGTCGTTCACGGGACTGCGTCGGCACGTCGAATGTTCCTGAACAGAAGTCGGGGCCGTTCTCCGGAGCAATCCAGGCGTTTAATTTTGGGGCCAAAATAAATTCGGGGATATTGTTTCTGCCCGATATAACTGATGTAATTACTGGAATGACGGCAAGTCGGGGCAAAAAATGAAGCCTTACGGATCACCTAGACAACAATGCAGAAAACCATTCATTGCCTCGGGGAATAATAAGACCGTTCTTTTCGAAACTTTCATAAGTCCTTTTTCCATCTTATTCATGACTTATACTTGTTATTTTCCCGTTGACAACTAATGTATGGCACAACAAACCCGTTGAGACAACAAAATTAGGTAGTATGTTGCATACCAACATAAAAGCAATTTCATTTTCTACTTTCTATGACATTGCACCAGACATGGCAAAACGGGCCGGGCCGGGGGCCCGAAGGGCACCGGGCCCGGCCCGTTTCAAAATTTCCAAAGCCCGGCCCGGCCCGGCCCCGGGGTACCTTGGGCCCGGCCCGGCCCGGCCCCGGCCCTTTTTTTTGTTTGAAGGTTTTACTTTAAACTAACATCATGACGTTGTTCGCAGTACTCGAATTAGTCCAAAAACGTTTTAAAATTTAAAAATCGATCAACCCATACCCAAGATATTGTTGATTTTTTTTGATATTATCCATGATCTGTCTTTCGGCGAAAAAGATGTTCAGATATTGGAAATATATGCAAAAAGCTGAAGAGCACCAAAAAATCTGAAGATTCGGAAATGATAATCAGAACCTGAAATTTTTTGTCCCAAATTTTGGTTTATTTGATTTTTTTAAAGGTCGAAAAATCGAACCACAGGTATTCATGTCATAAGAGTGAATAAAATACTTCAGATGGGCTGCTCATTGTCAAATCCATCGTCGAAATCCTTGAAAAAAGAAGAGAAACTTTAAACAACCGTAGTCAAAAAATTTTTTTTGAGAAAAAATTACAACAAAATGCCAAAAAAATTGGCACCTAAATTTTTCGCTGCAAGACAAAAATTTTTTTTTGAAAAAAGGGGCCGGGCCGAGGGGGCCCAAAAAAAAGATAGGCCCTCGGCCCGGCCCGTTTAGAGTTGGGCCCGGGCCCGGCCCTTTTCAAAATTTCCAAAGCCCGGCCCGGCCCGGCCCCCTTGCCATGTCTGCATTGCACAAATGGGAACGGAAGAAATGAAATAACCAAAAATCCATTGTTTGTTCTCATCTCACGACATTGAATAGTTCTCGAATTAAAAAAAGGTCTCTGATCACAATAGACGCTTCTTGCATAGACTTAAAGTATATGATTTGATATAATGTTGACCGACTATCCCATTTCCATTCCTGAACATTCAAATCTCTTTGTTTTCCAAATTTATTTCGCTGATTATTTATTGTTCTTATCACTCTTCTCTATATGATATACAAAACCATCGTTGCACCAGTGCTAGCTGCTTCCTTGGCCATCGGAATTATATGTGGTCAGGTGGGGTTGTTGGGTCTCTCGGCCAATGTTGGATACAATCTTGGATTTTATGTGCTCGGATCTCAATTTAAGGCTTTTTGTAAGTCAAAAATACAATATTTGGAATCAAAGAAGTAATTTTTAGTAGTCTCCCTGGGTTTCTCGTTACTGGCGACAAAACAACTCCCTCAAATGTCAGGTTCTGGCCTCTGTTCAGCCGTAATTGGAGGTAGCACAACGTCTTCCTTTGCATTTTATGCAATCAGACGATCAATTGTAATGGGAGCAACGATTGGACCTCCCATTTCAGCCTTGATTTACTGGTTTCTGATTGAAACAAAAAACGAGAGTCTCAAGAAATTACTCTTCTGGAGTTACAACAAGGTCCGAGGGAATCCTGATGCTAAATGGGAAATGTAAAAACCACCGACTGAATACTCACATTTTGCGGTCAAAAATTTTTTATTTTGATTAAAACCATGTTTACTTATATATAAGGCGCGTGCGTTCTACATTTTTTCTGACCCCCTCGCAGAAAACCCGCAATTCTTGTCTGTTAGCCGTACAGACCAGGTTTGCGCGTTCTCTGTCCAGACTAATTTGAGTTCAGACAATAATCGGTGAATCTTGTCCAGAGCCAGACAAAAAGTGAGCAAAAGTTGTCTGGGATGCAGACAATTTGCTTCGTCTGTATCTCAGACAAGGTTTGAGAATTCTTGTCTGAGTTACTAACAGAAAATCTAACAGTTTCTCTGACTAACAGACAAGAATTGCAAAATTCTGTTTGTTGACCAGACAAACTGTTACATTTTTTGTCCGGACTTAACCGACAGGCCCTTTGTCTGTTATCCCAGACAAGATTTGCAATTTTTGTCCTTTTTTAGACAGAAAACACGCAGGCCTTGTCTGTAGGGCTTAGAGACAAGAATTCCGGGTTTTATGCGAGGGGATCAAAAAAAATGTAGAACGCATGCGCCTTATAACGTTGTCGACGTAGCTGCTGTATAACTAATAAAAAGACTATATAAGTTCAAATTTGGTTAACTAAGTAAAAGGATTACTGTCTAGAAAGGGTTAAGACTTCACAATTCATCTCATTGGTTAAATAAAAACGATTAAAAACATATCGATGAATGATATATTTTAACTTAAAAGACTGATATGTAGTCTACTTTTTTAGATTTTTTGAAGACAAATGTGAAGAGATAATCTTCTAAAACAAATCTTTATCTTATACGAAGACCTAAACTCAATGAGTGTTTTACTGAAGTCGCGACGACTCGGACCAACAAATTTTTATCGTATCTTGGTTTTTCAACCTTCAGGTTAAACTATTTTTGAAAAAATCCTTGTCTTACTAGGGAAGTGTACAAACTGACCATAACCAATTAAAAAGTGGCATATACCATTCGAAGGCCATTGAAAAGTAGTACTAGAAACCACTTTCCTTTTTTAGCAGAACGACTCCTTTGCAATTCCCTTGGAGAGGGAATTTTTGCGAGAGGCTTGCTTCAATGGCGTAGTGGTCGCGGTGCCAGTACAAATTTGAAAACCTGCACCGGCAAAATTCTTCTGCATTTTTTTAAAATCGCTGCGTAGTGCGAAATATACCAAAAAAATCTTTTTGCGTTTTATCATGGCCATCGTTCCTTAAAATTATGAATTTTACATCTTTTTTAGTACAAAAGTGACAACAAGGAATTCCCAAAAAATATTAATTCGCGAGTGGATATGTGAAGCATCTCAGAAATTGCTTGTCTGCGATGCAAGATGGCATTGCGCAAAGATTTAAGGCTTGAACTAAAAGATTTTACACTGTGACCAAAGTCAAGCAGAATACAAGACTTTTTGAACCACTAATAATTTTCATTGCCGGCGGCATTCTGCAAAAATTAAAAATGGTTTCTGATGCTAATTTTCAAGGGCTTTCGAATGGTATATATCACTTCTTATTTGGTGATGGCCAGTTTGTACACTTCACTAGTTAGTTCAAGAAAACTCCCCCATTATCCCTTGCACTCAGTAAGTGTTAGATCAAGCAGATTCAGAGAAGATGGATTATTTATTTAGAACCGACTTTGAGTGTTAGGTACAAAAGACGGAGTTGGTAGAGAGAACGAAGGAGGAGACAGGGGAGGTGGCTTTACCTGGACGACATTCTTCATTGCTCTTGGTTTGACTATTTTGAGAACAATAACCTCATCCCGGTGTTCTTTCTTTATCTTTTTGATCCCAGCTGGTCCCTTGAATCCACTGGTTAATGGCTGATCATCCTCCTTTGCTGATCTCTTGACCGTCGGTCTTGATGATCCCGCTGCGTCTGTGGGCTTCGGAACGGCCTTTTGAGTTGGATTCTGAAGACTTGGATCATAAAATCCATCAATTGTGAAGATTTCTTACCTTTAAATACCTTATTAACACGTGGTTTTGATACTCCAATTGTCTGCAGTACTTAATACAGAACTGAAGTTCCTCAACAAGCCGTTCCTCGAAGACGGCACCGTCTCGAATCTTCTTCTGTAAATATCCGTTGGCCTCCTCCAGGGTTTTTTTATCGATCTCCAAAGATTTTTTGACAAGAAACATCTACAATAACAAATATAAACACCTATATATAAGCAAATAAACTATTCAGGAAGCAACTACTTACCTCAGTCAACTTTTGCTGGTATACACTAATATCAGAACCAGCAGTGGAGTGCTGCTCCTGAAGGTATTGCAAGTCCTTCATCTGCTGAACAGCATTGTTCCACTTATTTTCGAGATCTTCAATTTTGAGTTCCAATTCGGCGATTTTCTTGTCCCTTTGCTCCATTTGATTACATAAATCTTTTTTCTCCCTTCCTTGTTTTTCATTGTGAGCTTTAAGTTTATTCAATTCCTCAGTTCGTTCCTTCAGTTGTGCTTGAACTTTGTTGAGTTCACTTTTCTTCTCTTTAACAATCTTCATATTCTTCTCGGCTAGTTCCTCTTTCTCCTTCAATTCTTTCTTCAGTCTTTCCACCTTTTTTTCCTTCTTTTCTACTTTTGCTGTTAACATCCCCACTTCATCTTTCAGTGTCCCCTTTTCGGCTTTCAAAAAGGTATTTTTTGCCTCTAATGCTGCAATTTTTTTGGTCTAAAATTTAAGAAACCTTAGATAAGTGCATGTCGATGATAATAAATTAAATTTTTTGAACTCACTTTCTCTCTGTCGGTTTCCTTTAACTTTCTTTCCTCTTGATTTATATACGGACGTATTGGATTGGCTCCACTTTTTTTTGACTGAAAAAGAAAGTCAGTTAGTTGACTCGGTTCCCTCCAACCTACCTGAACAGGCCTTCGGTTCGCTGCTAAACCTCCAGAATTCTGAGGAAAACTGGCGGCATTCTCCTTCTGTCCGGGGCTAATCATCCCCGAGCTCATCTGGCCCGAACAATACGCTGCTTTCTGAAAAATAAAAGTTAAATCCGAATAAAGATGAATAACTTACCTTTAATTCTGCTCTGCTTCGATGATCATCTGCGGCTTTTGGAGGCTTGTTGCAGCCAACCCGAGGAATATCACTTGGTTTAAAGATGGGTAGGATGTGATGTTGTGGCCGTTGCCGTTCAGAATAGAACTCGTTTTTGTTTCGTTTCTTTCCCTCCGCAGGAAAAATGTGACTCCTGATTACTGGCCTGCCTTCATCGTCGGATATAGGCTCCATTAAGTGGATCTCGAATAATAAATATCGAAAATAATAACCAAAAAAATAAAAAGTTACATATAAAAACGCCATCAATATACTCTGGGGAAGCGCGCGCCTCTCAAGATTTGGCAACAAACAAACTTTGGGACTGTATAATGCATTCAAACATGTGTAAGACCATATTATCATAAACACAGTTTGATAACAATTCAGACACTTTTTCACCCCTTATCAACCGTCCAGAAAAAGAACAACCTCCGTAAAAAGTTGCAATAACATGATTAATGACCAGCGCCGCACGAGTGTAATTCGAAGCCAATAACGGACGTAATAAAACAATTTCCAGGATTTCAAAACCGTATCCCAAAACTGAATCACTATGCCTGGGAAGCAGAAAGCTTGGAAAAGAATCGATCGGCCTGATAACAATCGCGCCAGTTTCTAGGACAATAAATAAAAGGACGGGCGAAACTGTCTCTATATTATCCGTCTTTTCTTCAGACGGACCCTTGGCCAATGTAAATTATCCACTTACGATCCGAATTCCCACAAAATAATATACAAGAAAACGATACAAACAGAGATTTATAAACGTGTATAAACGTATGAATAAGAAGGATAAATGGCCATCAGTATCATTAATTACGAAGCAACGAATTCAAGAAAAGCCGAAACAGCAACCAACAAACAAAATTTAATGACTACTTTAACAACAATATAAAACAACTTAAATCTTAACAAAAATTTTTACAATTTCGCTATAAAAGGTTAGAATAGGTAGGATAAAGTCAGATCAAAAGGCGAACACATCTTCTTCCTCAACAGTCTCGTCCAGGTTAACTTTTTTCATTTTAATTGGTGTCATGGATCTGGCACGCTCGATTTTTTTGGTCGGAGTCTGAGTTTTGGGTGTGGAAGGCGCTTTCCTCATCAAATTATTTCCCGAATTCTCTCTGTTCAAGGCTTTTAGAGGAGTTTTCGGAAGATCGTCATTTCCTTGATTCTGCTTCTCTGTAAAAATTAATCATAATGAGTAAATAAAACAGATCTTTATAATGATATTCCTTACTTTTCAAATAATGCAATCGTTTTCTTTCTTCAAGCAGTTTCTTTTCCTCAAGTTTTCTTTCCTCTTCTGCTCGTTTCTTCAGATCCTCCTTCTGTTTCCTTTCTTCTTCTTCCTTTTCGACCCTTTTTTCTTCTTCCTTCTTTTCCGCGTTTCTTCTCTTTTCTACTTCTTGTTTCTTCTGTTCCTCTTTCCGTTTCTTTTCTTCGTTTTCTTTTCTGATTCGTCTTTCTTCCGCCGCTTTCTGTCGACTTATTTCTTGTTTCATCTTCTTTTCTGTCAATATCATCTTCTTCTCCAGTTCTTGTTGCTTCTTTAACTCTTCTTCAATTCGTTTCATTTCCCTTTTTTCCTCTTCCATCGCTTTCCTCTGTTTTTCCAATTCTTTCTTCTTCCGTTCTTCTTCAAGTTTCCGTTTTTCTTCCCCTTTTTTCTTCAATTCTAGTTCCTTTCGCTCTTCTACTTCTTTCACTCTCTTTCGCTCTTCTTCCTCAGCATCTTCCCGTTTCTGTTCCTCTTCTGCCTCGGTTCTAAAATACAGCATTAAATTTTCTACTTCAGCAACGGACATATAAATCAAGAATTAACCAACGTTCAGAACAAAAACATCAAAAACTACCTCAATCTTTCCTGTTCCATACGAATATTCTCCGCTTCTTCAGCAGAGATCCGTTCCTTTTCTAGCCGTTCCATCTCGGCTAGCTGAAGTTCCTTTCTAGCCTTATATTCGACTTCGGACTGCTCCAAAGTGAATTCCAACCTTTCTGTTTTTGCTTGCAGCTCACCTATAACAGGAATAACCACTCTATATACTAATGAGAACGATTTAAGAGTTGAATAACCTACACACGTCAGAATAAGCTTGTTCATATAGAGACTCTTGATGGCAAACCGCCCTACGCCAATAGTCGACCTCTTTGTAAGCGGCCTCTATTCTTTCAGATAACTTTTCCTCAACCTCGTCCAGAGCCTTCAACGACTTCTCAACTTCTAACACATGTTTTGGCTTCTCATTATTACCTAAAAAATAAAAAGGATCTTGAAGAACAACTAACGCCTCTTGGCCAATTCGGTCTTCTCTGTAAAGTTGCGGGCATCTTGTTGAAACTTCTTGTGGAAAAGGACAAGTTCTTCATGTTTATGCTCAAAGTTATCAAGAACATCGTTTACTAAAATCACATCATATAAAGTGTGTAAAAACTTGCCATATTGGAGGATTTTCTCGGAATCTTGGAATCGGTCGCCGACTTGGGCAAGTCGTTTCTCGGATAATTTTACTCTGGAAAAGTAATAGCAAGACGTACTCTACAAAGTGACAGAAAGGTCAAAACGTACATCTCTTCGGCATATTTGAGAACATCCTCACATTGCTGGTTATGCGCTTCCAATTCCTGAGAAATAAAAAAGTTCTCGGTAAAAGTTTTATTTTCCAAATCCTCCGCAGTCAAAGCCATATACTCCTGCTCGCGGAGATCACATACTTCGACCGGGAAGAACTCCATAATTATCTTTACTCCAAGGAAAGATCGCTCAATTTGGGACAAGAAACTCACAAATAGTAATTTCGCGCCCTTTTCTTGTTTCAAATGTTTCCGTTGCGAAACTGCAACGATTTGGCACTAAAGGTAAATTTTGATTTATAAATTACAATTGAGGTTCACTATGTAATTTCTAGTTTTGTTTTATGCTTTCAGTATGTACTGGCGTATTTGAGACTCTCCAGGGCCTCTTAAAGTTATGATTCGTTGCTTAATTTTTGTTTCGTTTTCGGAAAATCTAAAAATTATCATAACAAAGACGTTTTTGTCACAGGAATACTCGTCCAAACACCTGCCGGTTTCGATCACATATGCGCGATGTTTTCTGGACTTTAATTACGGTAGTTTAGATTCTTTTCCGGCTGAGACAAATGATTTTTTAGAGTTAATTTCCAGTTTGATATTGCGCGAAACAAATGTAACGGAGCCTTGCTCGGGTCTCGCCCATTCAGAATTCATGAGTTCGAGACCAATGAGATGGAGGGGAGGGCGTTTACTGTCATTTCTCGTTAATCCTTAAGTACCCGTCCTAAGGTCTTTGCCTGAAGCGAAGTTTGTTCTTCAAGGTCGTTTCGTACTGTCCTCATTATTTATTTCTCATTACAGTACTAATAAACGGTACTTTCAGATTTTTATTGTGCAGATGGATCTGTTCCATTATTCTCAAAGATCGAATGTAGAGCCTTTAAACGCCTTAGGCCAAGTAATCGAATCGCTTTCCGTACCTACAACTGATTCAAAACCAGTAAGAATTGAGGGTTTGGCTGTCTTGTATTTTATATTGATGTATTTAAGCCCACTGACTGTGTATGTGGTTCTTGTGGTCTCAGAATCTTCGACCAATTTATGTTAAAGGTAAGCGCTGGTCCTGACCTCATCCTGTTTATTTATCTTTATTCAGGTACAATCTCTTATTTTCCACGAATCTTGTGCCCGATGTGTTAAATGTGGAATGCAGCTGGATGAAACATGTTACGAACGAAATGGACTGCTTTACTGTCGTTTACATTACGCAAAGTAAAAAGCAATATTAAATATAGGGAGAGTGCAGAGTTTTGTCTTGTCCCTCAGAAGTTGCCATTTCTTAGCTGTGGAGCCCCAGCCAAGAATTCCCGGTTGAGCAGAGGAAAAAAATTTGCATGAGGAGAGAGAAGAAAATTGTGCAATACTGCGAAATGTTACGCAATTCCAGTCAAGAATTTGGCATTTCTTGGCTGGGGCTCCACAGCCAAGAAATGGCGACTTTTGAGACACAAGACGAAATTAGATCATTTGTACTATCCTTATATTAAAGATCAACTTTCAGAAGTTATTGTGCTGGATGTCAAATGCCAATAGAATCTTCAGACATGGTCTACAAACTGAAGGTATATGACGTAAGGCGTGACGAATCTATTTTTTCAGAGCGAGATGGTGTTTCATGTGCAATGCCATCTTTGTGTCCAATGCGGAAAGTCTTTGTCACCAGGCGATCAGATCATGGTCGATGATGAATCAAGAACAGTGTCTTGTGCCAATCATTACAATGATCCAAGTAAGTATTTGGACATGGTATACACTCTTTCAGAAGAAGACCCAGACTTGAAGAGCATGGCTATGAATCTCCCGGCCATTCCACAATATCCCTTCGAGATGTACACCTTCGGAGAGATGTACTCTGAAGACGGAAAGTACATGAAACGGAGAGGACCCAGGACCACGATCAAGCAGAGTCAGGTAATTAATACCCGACGATTATGGGATGCGCGAAAGTGAGATGCGATTAGCCATCTGGTAATCGCGTGTTTTCTCTCCTCTCGGGGAATAAAGGATGACTTCGAAACGAGATCATTTCAGTTGGATGTCCTCAATCGAATATTCTCCACATCTCCAAAACCCTCCAAACATGTCAGAGCAAAGTTGGCACATGAGACAGGTCTCAGTATGAGGGTGATCCAGGTAGGACTTATATTACGCATATCTCAATTTGTATATTACAATTAGGTATGGTTTCAAAACAGACGGTCAAAGGAGAGAAGACTCAAGCATTTATGCAACTTCCTAAGGCATTATGAAGAGAAAGGGATCTGCCCTCCGTCCATAAACTTTTCGGGCAAGTCTTCCTTTCCATTACATATTATGAAATAAAATACGGTACTATATCTGTAAAAGTCGTTTCTCTTTTATCAATCAATTTTCTGCCTAATTGATTACAACGACCACTCCACCTGTTTAATGGCCCCATTTCAGAAGACCACACACTAAAATCCCCATATTCTCCAACTCAATTCAACGACGAAGATGAAAACTAATGATTTTATTTTATTTTTTGGTCGACCGGTATTCAGTAGAGTAAAGTGTATTCATTTAGACATCCAAGCTGACATAGCCATTCATCGCGTTGTTTAATTGGGCCCATCGAGAATGCGGTCAATTAAAAGTGGCTAATTAACTTTGATTTATGAATTCGGATGTTATTACTAGATACGTAAGGGATTCTGGTGATTTTTTTAAGCCCAAAACATTCACTTTCTGATACAAATAGAGCTGTGTACTTCATAGAAAATTTATTTGTGGAGATCAACTTTACAATTATCTTATTCATGGTCGACTTCATCAATTACAGACAGATTTACACGATCATATCCGTTCAGGAAACATGGGGTTTCATATCCGATTCTAACACATTGAATTAAATATAATCTGGTCCTTGCCTTACCTTGTCTGTTCATTTGCTTCACCACTCTCGAAGACCAATTCTTCAAATCCTTTGTTATCTTCGAATACCCTTTTATTGAATCGATCGTTCTTGCTCGTGCTCAATCCCGTACTTCTCCCTAATAAACTCTTCGGACTCATGATTATCCTCGATGGCATTCTGCTAGGGACTTCTGGCGAGGCATCATTGTCATATGCAAACCAATTCCGAAGGAACTGAAATAAAAAAAAATAAGATGAAAATTCATAATACTTACCAGATACAAGGACGAATCTCGACCTCTCCTGCTTGACGAATTGGAAATAAAGCTGGTGTACTGCTCTGCTTGTTTTTCTCTCATTTCTTCGGTCAATCTCGCCCTGATGTATCGCCGATGAAGTGTTCGGATAATGGTGTAGATGGAGATGAGGAAAACGTAGAGATAAATTACGAAGCCGGTAATGGTGAAAAACAAAATACTCAACATAAAAAGCCGAGTCAACGTTGAACGATTGCATGTTTCCTAAAGTTTACGCAAAAATTATTCAACTTTAAGTCAATTCAACCATCAGAACAGGTAAAAATAAAATTAAATACTCACAATCCACAAATTTGCTATTTCCTCCATTGCTCAGACTGATAAACAAGATATTTAGAAGATGTAGCAGTGTTTCGGAAATTTTTGAGATCAAAATTGCAAGACTGATATAAACATCCAGGTATTCCAGATAAGGATGCAGAATTGATAAACCAACAGTTAGACTGAAGCTCGGCAAACCAGTTAGTTCATAAACAAAAAAGGTTATTCCGTGAATCCGAAGTTTCGGTTGATTTTATTTGAACCATAATGCCAAAATTTAAAATTCCGCCAAATTCATCGAGTCTCGAAGAGAATTTCGTTACGCAATTTCTCATCATTTCCAATATGTATTATATAATATATTGTTAACTTTTCATAACGATCGCACTGTGTTCAGAATCTCTCTTAAATAAAGTTTAGTATCAAATTACGTGCAAATTTAAAATGATTTGTGGTTCTAGTTTAATATAACGGCTAGGGCCAAAGTGCCAAATTAAAGTAATTGGATCTCCTCCGTTGTGGACGCCGATCTCCGAAATAGATCATTGGAAATGGATAAGAGCACAGGGACTGATGATTTCTTTATCTCCCAAGAGTTTTATGGGACAATTCGGTGAGTTCGGTGAGGGTCAACAAAAGGAAGGGGAAGGTGCAGATCTAATCGGAATACAAACAGCAACATATTGGTCGGGTGACCCGGGGTGCCCTTTTTTGTGGTTAATCTGAGTGCTGTTCCCTTATTCGGGCCCAAAAAAAGGCCAAGACGGCTAAAAAGGAGGGGACAGGTGGGGATCGCGGCGGTCTCGAGGTTGCAGTGGGAGAGGTAGTTTTGAGGTCACTACCTTCTTTTCGCGGAAAAAATAATTGCATAAAGGTACCGACTTCCAGTTTAAAACCTTCTTTATTATATTTTTTGTTGCGTAAACGTTCGAAATGTAATGTCTGGTAATTGCAGTGATTTATATGATGTTATATCACCTTGTTTAATGTCAAGAGGCCCAAAAGTGCTACCTTATTATATTTAAAGGCATTCCGTGCCTAATGTGTTCCATAGATTTGGATCGTTGGGGGGTCCTGGAGATTGGAAAATTTATTACCACATGGTTTTTTGTTTCCTCATGTGTTCGGAATTAATTGAAAAGGATGAATTAATTAAGAAGTTCATAATTCTTTCATCCAGAACCTTGTTCATTTCTATGTGCCAACTCCGGAATAGCGTCTCTTTTGATGGAATTACTCTCTTGAGGATTCCGCCGACAGTTTTCTCTTTCTTTTTTTGGATACTTTATCAAAATAGTTTTTGTTTTCAGTCGAATGCCTCGTTACAACACGACTGATACCAAAAATGTCGACACAAATGAGTTAGATCCGTGTTTAGCAGCCAAAATAAGACTGGCAGGGAATGGAAAATGCAGGTAAACGCATAATAATTTAATCGAAACCGGGTTTTTTTTCCAGATCAAGTACAATATGGGTTCTAATAGTGTCCCTGATACTTTTGCTGACCTCCATCTTCATCCTGCTTTTTGTTTTGGTCACCTGGTTTCCCAAAGAGGTTTGTTTTGTTTAGTCGTACTCTTGACTGTAGCTCATGTCTTTTGTTGTGACTTGACGTCGTTTAGTCTTCCCGTTTGAGTTTACCAGAGCGGCCGCATGTCCAACATGATCGTATCTTGACGCCCATGAAGATCCATCGAGATCCCGATGAGGTCTTTGCTAATGTAATCCCCACAGAGCCGGATAAATTTCTTAAGGCGTATAATGGAAAAGTGTGTTTAATAACGCGTTTGCACTGTAATGGTGGTTGTAGATATACTGGAATCAATATGCAGAAACGAGAAGAGCCCCAATACAATGGGATGTTGTTTCGAGCACAGAACTAACAGCTACTACAGTGGTTACTCCTGATAAAGAACTAAAAAGAATGCAAGAAAATCAGAAAATCAACTTTGTTTCGGATGGAATAACAGAATCAAAAAATGATTTTTTTGAAAATAGAACTGAGATTACAGTCATCGACAAAACGATTTCATCTACAATAATAAATGAGGTCACAACAACTAACCCTCCGGCAATTGGATCAACTGAGAATTCGTTTACAACGTCTACATCGCGACCTGTGGTTTATGGTCCTTCAGTTTTGGATAACAATCCGGATCCTAAGATTGTTACGGTTTTTCGTTTGGATCCCTATGCAAAACAACAAATAACTTTGACCACATCTACGATGTCACCCACACTTGAGGTCAAACAAATCACCGAGAGTTCTGATAGCGAAGACATTCTTGAACCCTTTGTAAATACAAACTTATACGGACCGTATCAGTTCATCAAAAAAGATTATGTCGGCGAGGTACTTGATATTTGCTTAATGTTCCCATTGCTTTTGTTATGGTTTGTCATAGAGAATTACCGAAACTAATGGGCCTTCTTTCAGACATGCTCGGATTATTTGAAGGCTGGAACTGCCGAATCTGGGGTATATAAACTCAAATTGAAAGAAGTCGGAGAGTTTTATGCTTTATGTATAATGGAGAATAATGAGGCTTGGATGGTATTACAACAACGTCAGAATGGTCAGGAACTCTTTTACAATAACACTTTCGAAGATTACTCTCTCGGATTTGGGGATCAAGCCTCAGATCATTGGCTGGGATTGGAGAAAGTGAGAGCATTGCTTAATATCTATAAAGTTGAGATGAGAATGGAAGCAAGGGGAGATCGATGTGATCGGAAAAAGGATTCGCTATATCTGGTGGGGCGTTATAACTTCAGTGTAAGTACTTTTAACTTGTTTTGGACATCACTACTTCAACAATCAGTCTTATTCTAGATCTCAACAAGGAGAGACGGATACAGGCTAGGAATTTCCAGAATTCTATCAGGCAATTTCACAGATCCCTATTCAGATATCAGCAATTTAAACGGGGCCAAATTTACCACGATTGACAAGAACCCGAATTCTGTGAATTGCGCTGAACTCAGAAGATTGGGGTCAGTTTTGTTTATTACATTTATTTGAACATTCATAATTTATCATAATTTTAGCGCCTGGTGGCATCCCCCAAGTTGCTCGTTTATCACCTTAAATGGTGCCTACAATGTCAGCAAATGCCATAGTTGGTCTGGAATGCAGATCTATTCGCGCGAACGGTCTCGTCAAGGCTCTCATTATAAACAATCACATCATCGACCACGATTTACAAGATTAGCGTTGAAAGTGACGGGAAAAGTGTAGGAATGTTGCATTTGGAAGTGAATTTTGTCATGTAATAATAGCAGATAATCGAAAGAATTTTTATAAGAAATAAAATTTAATGAAGTTTTTAATAAGCGAGTAGTTTCCCGTATAATGCGTAAACATAGAGCGGACACTGGCACAAATGAAAATGCTCATGATGGACAGAATAAGTCTAGTCTCCCAATCAAAGTTGTCTAACACACGATTAGTGGGGACCATATCCAATAAAACAGGCAGCTTGAATGGTCCCTTTGGAGAGCTAAGAAAGAAAATGAAGTACTTCATCCCGTTATTCATAATATGGTGTTCAGAACGTTATAAGCGACGACGGTGCACAGAATTAGGGTCAACACTATGACAGATAGACCCCATAATGTCATTACAAGGCCCATCTATATTATAATTAAGATGTTAAATTGATGGTGGACTTTCCCTATCCAAATCAAGCATGTACCTGATCGTTCTAAAAATCAAACGCTTGGCCATGTGATCCCAAAATATCTCAAAATAATCGTCTTCTCTGCTCTGATGTAATTTTATTTACTTCCCATTGATCCCATTCAAGGTCAGTTGCTGACAAGCTTCTATTGTACATGGAAAAGAAGACCGCAGTTCACTAAAGAAATTATTATATATTGATGGAACTGAAATCGATGTTTTTTGTGTAATTAAAATTTAATTATATTAAACATGCTCTACCTTTGTGATTATTTCATTCAAAAAATCTTTCTTCCCATTTTCAGACCTAATTGAGGGTCGGTTAAGGAAATGGGGCATGATCGAAATGATTGTAGTCTTCCTTTGCATTGATCTTCTAAGTCTGAGAGCTCAAAAAAACATCAATATCCAAGCCTGTCTAGTATACATCTGGCCAATTAATTCTCAAACTTAGGTTTTTGAACAGAAGTCAGGACATGGCCAAATGACAGTTTTGACATTTGCTTAAAGCATTGTTTACTTACATATATTAATGTCATCGTTTTTTTTTGGAAATTGGCCCTTAATTTTTTGTGTGAAGTGAATTGCTTATGCTTCCCCTGAACTAGTCCCATTCTTTTTGTTTGTCATTTGGTTTCATTGGCCAGAATGGCAATAAAATCCAAAGCCTGGAATTTGTTGGATTCGAGTCCATTTCCCTGTTTCTCCGGAAATTGGCCAAGTTTTAGAGGTTTTTTCTCCTTATTTTGGAGACATGAGATGAGTCGAGAGAGTCTCTCGAGTGGAGGGAATGCCACCGAAAAGATTTGTTCTCTCCCCTCCAGGTGAATCCCCCTTCTCTTCGCCTCTCATTTGCACATACTCCAACTTTAAATTCTTTTTAAAAACATCCGTGGAGAGTATTGTTTCCTCTGTTGAGGGCTCCATTATAGGGTCATATCGGGATTCATGTGGGCTCTAATGCAGGGTAAATTCCTTCCTGATATTTGATATGACTGTTTTCATTTCTATTACGTAATATTGCGTAGCAATATGCTCAAATATAAAGATCGGTTAATCATTCGGAAAATATTCTAGATTTCTTTTTTTGCTTTGGCCAAGAATCGGGGAAACTGTGAGGGTCAGTGGAATAGGGAACAAGGAAAAGAAGATCGGGAAGAACGCGCAGGTATCCATCCCAGACTTTTATTCGAATAGTCTCTTTTTCTTTAAATTTAGAGCCAATGACTGGTCTTTTTTCACGCGTTTTAAAGCAAAATGGAAGGGGTAATTGTTATTTTTGGTCTAATTTTGAGGAATTTGCAGTTAATATGCCTGAGGCATTATCATTATGGCGGAAATTCTCGAAAAGCAAAGTGAAATTTTCCCCGAATTACCTGAGATTGATCATATTCTTTGTCTTCGGACTCTATGTGACCAGTAAAATTTCGGATGTGATCGTACTTGTAATGCAAACCGAAGAATCGTACCCTGAAGCAGTTCCAGGCATGGACAGTATGAATGTGGTGGCCAGGGAATGTTCCGCCACAACCAAGATCTGTTATAATGTAGTCGATTACAGTTCAGAGTGGGTGTAACTAAAAGGGAAACTGTTTGTTTTTAGCGTGCTCGGGTTGAATGTAAATCGAGTAATTTATTTGAACGGGATGGAGAAAGAAGTGGATACAATGGTCGCCCTTATTCCATTGCCCGGTCGTACCTTCCATGATTCTGATACCAGATTTTGGTCTGTCAATCATACAGTAATCCAGTCGCAGTACGTTGCCCTTATTTGTATCGCTCCTTTTGTGGTTGGGAGTGTTCCTTCAATGAAGTCAGATTACGGTAACGCCTCGATTTTGATGGTAGGTCTGGGTGGTGGGAGTGCCGACATGTTTTTTCACACCATCAAACCTCAGGTAAATAAAAAAATGATCACAATAAGCTGTTCTAGTGGAATATCACAGTTTATGAGATCGATCCTACCGTTGTAAAACTAGCGAACAAATGGTTTGGAGTTGTTGATAACGACTTTAGAAGGACGGTAATTCAAGATGGAGTTATTGCCATCAACGAATCTGCCAATAAAGGTAACTGATCTTTTAAGTGTTAGGTTAAATTAATACAGGGCTGAAATACGACGTGATTGTGTTGGACGCATGTGACGAAGATGATCAGATCCCTTGTCCAGCGAAATCTTTTCTTCAACCAAATCTATTGAATAATCTCAAGAATATGTTAACGATAAGAGGTTGTTTGGTAGTGAACGTTCTTCTTCTGAATAATCCCGATAAGAACCTGGACAAAGTAGAGAAAACTCTTTTGAACTTCTTTCCATTGTGTGTTAATCTACGACCAGATCAAGAGACCAACATAATCTTTATCTGTTTGCCATATCGAATACAAAAAAGTAATCTTAAGAATACGAAGAAACAATGGGAATCCGAGGCTTCCCAACTCATGAGGATATTCGACTTCCGATTCCACACCTCCATGGAAGTTATGGTCAATTAATTTAATTCTGGATTGCGGCAGAGGCGCAGCTGGGGTACGCCCCCCCCCCCCCCCTAGCTACGCCCCTGGATTACGGGTCTCTAAATTCTATGTTATTAGGCTTACAATTTCCTAACCTCACATTATCCTACTTCTACAATGTAATTGCAAAATATTTCTTTTCAAACTTTATGATTTATTATAATATTAATCGACTGTTTGTATATACAATTAAATTTGACTAGGGCTATAAACAAAGCTATCATCAGGTTTTCAGAATAACTTAAAATTTGACGGTTCCATTCTTTTTCTGCGTGATGGCATCCAGAATCGCCTTCCGTTTGGCATGATACCGTGCCTGTAGGGCTTCTAATTCAGCATCCATCTCCTTATCCAACATTTGTTTTTGTCTTAACAACTCATCAGTACTCAATTCCGCTAACTAAAAACATAAATTAGGGTCTCATACTTGTCAAACCTTCTGATTTTTATTATACTTACATATCGATAATCCGGGTCCGGATCATTTAACGATTTGCGTATTAAATTGGTTACTGTATGATGATACTGGTCACTTTTTTGTTGAGGTTTCAGGATGTTTTGAGCACTTTCATAGGGAGGAAGAGAAGGTTTGGGGTCAGAGACATTCAATTCGCTGGCAAAAGCATTGTTTAGAGATTCGTATTTTTGGGAAGCCGTGAAGAAATCGTCACTTCGACCTAAAACAATATCAAAACAAAGTAAATTGCCTACTATCGACAGTTCTATGCTGAACGAGAGTACTGTCTCCAAAGTCGAGACCCGTATTTTGATAGCTCTTTATGGTATCCGGTGGCTTAATTAAAGTAGAAGACGAATCGCTTTGAAGGGAATATTCTGTGAACGCATTCTTCTGTAAAAAACAATTTTATTGGACAACTTGCTTTTACGCCTACCGAGTCTTGAAGCAGACATTGAGCTGCAACATCCTGGGCATCAGCTATCATACCCTTAACTGCTTCAGGGCCTTTGGAATTAAGAATAAACTCGTGATTTAGGAGATTCTCCGCAACCGTCCGTTCTTCCGGATTCTTGACCAGACATTGAGCAATGAAGTCATTGAATAATGGGGACCATTCTTCCGGATTTTTCAACATTGGTGGCGGTTTCGTTGGAATCATAAAAATGGCCTAAACATATATAAACATAACAAGTGTTACCGCCTACCCTCATCGGATGAATTTCCGCATGTGGAGGTCTTCCTTCAGCCATTTCAATCGCCGTAATTCCCAGAGACCAGATATCGGCCTTAGTGTCGTAGCCAATCTCTTGGATCAATTCTGGTGCCATCCAAAAAGGTGTTCCAATTACAGTATTCCGCTTAGCCATGGTATCAGTCAACTGGCCAGCCACTCCAAAGTCTGCCAATTTTGCATTCCCGACCATGTTCAAAAGAATATTCCCCGCTTTGATGTCTCGATGGATCTTCTTGAGACTGTGAAGGTAGCTGAGACCTTTAATCGTGTCCTTGAGGACAGCACCTACTTCTTCCTCAGTTAGGGTTTTCCTCCGAAGTCTCATTATATCCGATATGGAACCGGCACCACAATATTCCATAACAATCTAAAAACAATTATCATAATCGCTGAGAAGTTATACCCATAAATCAGAGTTCTTGAAGTAGGATCCAAAGTATTTGACAACAAAAGGACTGTTACATTCTTGCATAATCGTGATTTCTTTTATGATTTCTTGGAGATCTGTGTCCACAGGTACCTTCTTCACAGCCAATATTTGTCCACTATCTTTATGAATAGCTTTATGGACCGAGCCGTAAGACCTAAATGAAGATAATAACAACCAATAGCAATTTTACCCTTCACCGACTTTGCTAATCACATCAAACACATCTTCCGGAGACTTGTTAAGATCAGCTGATGAGAGTTTGAAACCAGGGGAAAAGTCTGAAGAAGCTTCATTTATTTTATGTGTCACCGGTACATCAGGCTTGTCATCAACTATCTGTGCATACTCCATATGGGCAATCGGGTCCTCTAAAACAATATTTAATTATATTAATCCAGAAACCACAAAGTGCACGATACAAAATACAATATGTACCACTACTAAAAGTGATTAATAACAAACATAAGAAACAAACTAAAAAAACTAAAGGTTTACACGCGCATCCAAAAAAAGAACACATGTTGCACATAACACTCATGTACCGGTGACTAAAACAAGCAAAAAGCGAAATGATTCACCGTATATAGGCGGATACTCGTGGACTCGATCACCATTGAAAGACACTAGTTGGCCCATTCAAGTGATTGTTAATAGGGTTAAAGCTGAAAAGAGAACATACAGTTAGAGGATCGATAAGATCGCTAAAGCAACAAGTCATTCTATAACAGGCACAACTGAAAAACGCCCAAGTTTTTAATTTAAAACCCTTCTCTTCTAATATAAACCTCATGAAATGGACGGAAGATTAATTGCTTTTCGGCGACTTTTACACATGGCTCTACTAGTCCGTTCGTAAAGTCGCTGGAATGTTTTCTGCGATCTGCACTGTGAGAGAACAAAAGTTTCCTTTGCACGGTGCAATAGGCTTTTTTCGGCTGTCGCTCGCACCTTGGCCTTTTTGCACAGTGCAAACACCAAAAATCTCTCCAGCGACTTTGCGAACGGACTAGTAGAAAGTACTACTACTCGCGCCATAAAGTCCCGACAATTTTATCACTGATGCCGCGCACGACAATTGGAGTGCGGTCGCGGAAAAGTGCATGTCGCTTGGGTAAAAACGGGAAATCGCCGCGACGGCCGCGAAAGTTTGAGACAAATGCACCGTGCAAAATTGTCGGGACTTTATGGCGCGAGTAGTATCAGTCTGTCGGGAAAACAATTCGGAATTGTCGCAGCAAAATTTCGCGCCTCGCCGCCGTCGCGCATCAAATTCCCAAGCGTCGCGAAGCGATGGCGCGCGATTCCAAAGCGCGACGATTCCTATTTTCCCGACGGACTGACTGATATGTCATCTTGGCAGACGTTATAAAAGAGGCAAAAGGCAAGGAGAATATCTAGATTACTTGATAGCAACTGAAATAACATGAAATTCATTACAATCTTCAGAAATTCTAATCCATGAAACTTTAATTTCGGTAAATCGATTGTGACACTTCGTCATAACAGAAAATACTAATCGCGCTCAAAACTCCGAACAATTTTGTCGCCGACGTCGCGCGTGAACTTTGGTGTCGTCGCGCGGAAAAGTGCATGTCGCTTGTGTAAAAACGGGAAGTCGCGGCGATGACGCGGAAAAACAAAGAAAAGTGCACGGTGCAAAATTGTCTCGGAGTAAAGGTATATTATATTGCTTTCTTAAAGTATCGGATAATTAGAAAATAATATTTGTCAAAGGGATTTGGTGGTGCCTACATGGTTGTTTTAGACCAGAAATGTTGTCATAAAGTAATTTTAACGCTTTCTGAATGCTTTTTTTTCTCTAAAAACGGTCTAGTTCTGATTTTACGAAGATATTGTCAACTTTATCGACTCAAAAGCGTATTTTAAGTATTTGAATTGTAAATACATCATCATAGATGCAAGATTTCACGGTAAAAACTCAATTTCCGGGGCGTCGCACAGTGCAAACCGAAATCAATTTCGGGCCGCACCGTGCTTTTCCCCCAAAATAGAACCGCACTGTGCATTTTTCCCCAAAACAGGGCCGCACTGTGCAAGAAAATGAACAATTTTCGAGGCGACCCCAAAATTGCGACATGTCGCAAGAAGTTTCGATTTTCCTTCGAAAATCGCTGCGATTTCCAAAGCGAGAAGAAATTTCCGGTAGCACTGTGCAAATGGCAAAAAACAGGCGCACAATGCGGATTTTGGCCGTTTGCACTGTGCAAATTCAAAATGCACCGTGCGAAAAGTCTGTCGCGGGTATGCACTGTGGTGATTGAAACTGCACAGTGCGGGGCGCGAAATCCATCCCACCGACTTTTTGGCCGAACTAGTACTACTTCGACCAAAAAGTCGGCGGAATGGCTGCACTACGCTAATCGCGCGTGCACTGTGCAGTTTTCGGAGTGCACAGTGCAAATTACAGGGTGCGCGCGACAGAGTGGGGGAACAGTGCAAAAAGACATTGCATAGTGCAATAAATTCCCTTTCTGTTGGGTTTGCAGGGTGCGGTCGGTTTCGACCAGATTTTTGGGAATACGCACAGTGCGGTCGGCCCGTTAAATGCATTGCACAGTGCGCGCTCCAAATCCGTTATTCCGTGGTTTATGAGGCTAATAATTGTAGTAAATTGCTATATTTTAGATAATTAGAAAATAATATTTTTAAAAGGGATTTGGTGTTTAGTAGTGCGTGCAGGGTGGTTTTAGACCAAAAATGTTGCCATAAAGTAGCTTAGCCCCTTTTGAGTACTGTTTTGTGCAAAAAACGATCTGATTTTGATTTTACGGAGACGACGACAACTTTATCGACTCAAACCTCTATTTTAAGTCTTTGAAGTGTAAATTTAGCATCATTATGGCAAGATTTCACAGTAAAAACCTCAATTTCCGGAGCGCCGCACAGTATAAATTTTAGATGATTGTATGACAAGCCAATTCGAAACAAATGGTGATTAAACTTTATTACGGTAACTACAATCAGGTCCCAAAAAAAATCTAATTGATATCGCGATTATTTTTTGAATTTTATCGCCTTCTTGGCTTGAGCTGCCATAGGATCCGCTGATATTGTTTTGGTCAGATTATAGGCTTCTGTTTCGGCTTCTGTAGGTTTCTTTCCGAATTCCTCGTAGTGGGAGTTGTATTTCCTCTTTCTTTCGTTCAACTCTTCTTCTTTATTCTCCCTAATGGCCTCCAATTTTTGTTTCTTCAGCTTTTTGATGTTCCATTGCTCTTCTTCTCGTATTCTTTCCGGAGTTGTTCCAATTGGTATTGCTGAAGGGCATGCACATCAATACCTTGTCGTTTCGCTCCCCATGCGAAGACTTGTGCCTTATTTGCATCCGCAACTTCTCCTGTATACCTGACAAAGTTCTCTCCAGCAAACTTTGCCTCTTGTTCCTTTCCAGGGCGACCAGCAAATGGATTTTCTCTCATTGACCTTGATTTAGGGTCATAATAAGGTCCGTTGGGATCGAGATTATACAAGTATTTGGCTGTGTCTTCTCGAATTCGGAGGTTTCTGACAGTAATTCGTGTTCGGGAGTCCATATCTACACTCTGCGCAGGAGCAGCGTCATCTGCATATTTATCCTCATCTTGTTCAACTTTTGGTGCGTCTTCAACTCCATCCTGTATCTAAAATCAGACGGTAAATATCGTAAAAAAGGTATAATAATCGGTGTTACATTACATATTACCTATATAATAAAAAATTTGAATAAAGTATTACTTACATTTTTATTTTTAATAAGTTTTCTTGTCTCTTCCATCTGTTCATAATCCTGAGCAACCTCTTTATAAGTAGGTGCATCATATCCATTCCATCGATCCCTCTTGGCATCATATCCCAATTCCAATTTTGGGGCAACAAAATCGTCAGCAGCCATGTTCAACTACGTTTTGCTAGCTCCTTTGGATCTCGGCCTTTCAAAACAATCTTTTTTTCTTATGCCCCATGGCTCCGCAATTCTCACATTCGCTTTTCCTAAACTTGGTAGCCACTCGGCCAGTTGTTCCACGAGGGTACCACTCGGCTAACTTTGCTTCCATTTTCTGTCGTTCGGGATGAGGATGTTGATGCTAAAATCAGATGTTAAGAATCTGAATTATATAATTCAAGAATGATCGGACAGTCCTAAACACAACACGATAAAAACGTTAAGACTTGTAGAGTTGGACCGGAGTGCGGGATATACCATGGTGTCTTCTCGATGAACTCAGGGATGTGAGGATTGATGTCCGTTCCGGTTTCTATATCAACCTTAGCTGGTGACGTTCCGGCTTTTCTCTGTTCCTCCAAGTCTTTCTGCCTTCGGTAGTCGTCTTTTGTTCGTCGTTGATCAAACTCATCGCTCACAGAGGATCCCTGCTTTAAGATGGCGGAAATGGGGAGATTCGGAGTGGTCATCTTGCCTTAAAGTTAAGGCTCGAAACTGGTAATAAAGACTAATCAAATAAGAAAAGATCAAATAATAGACACCAAAACAAAACAATGTTCTTCCAATGTTTTTGGAAGAAGAATAATTCAAAATTCCGTTCGAAAGTTGCGCCCACACGACATGCACAACACATATGGCATTTTACACATTGAAAAGTAGCGCATAGCTAACGTGTCGGCGGACAACTGAATCCTGAAAAAAGCTGCATATCCTACCCAAAGATAACGTAAAAATTTAACGCAACAAACGATTTATGATAAAGTGACTCATCGTGTCTGATACCTTTCAAAAACAACCTTAATTTATCCTTGCCTTTTTTCAAATCAACAACAATTAGATGGAACGAAGACAAATCGGGGCAGTAAGAAATACTGAAGACCCATAATCAGTAATAAAGATATTATTACACATTAACAAAACCATAATTAAACGGATGATCACATGTTTCAGTTCATTGTTGGGGCTAATAGAGCCGTTGAAGTGCTCGTCATGGCTGGACAATCTCCTCACGTGAACAGCAAAGACTCCAGACCCTCCCCACTAAAAGTGATAGAACACGTCTTTAAATTCTCCAACATCAACGAAGACGACCTGTAATTAAGTAGTGCATTTTAAAATATAATCATCAAAACACTATAGCACTCCGTGTATTGAGTGACGTCTTCGATTTGCAAGTTCATAAGCTAGATCTTCGGTACTGAAATAAAAATATTAATTAATTACAACCAGCAAAATTGATTACAATCGAGATCCTTGACCACAAAAGCGATCCATATTTGGCACAGGTGGAGAAACTGGCATCGCGATACACCGGCGACGGAAGCGACAGTTCACCTAATATAAATATTTCCTATATTAACAATATTTCATACCCGCTCAATAACATTCTCTGACTCGGTTTCTATTCGACCAACGAATTGCTCAAATGTTAGAGAAATTCCTGCCTCTATTTTCAGACTCAGATCGGGCGAGCTTCCTCCGGAAGATGAAGTTTCATCATTGGCGTTGTATTTTATAGTGAATCTTCTTCCATCAGGAAGAATATGGTGCGAATTGTCTTGGAAATCCCTTCGCATTGCTCGATTTTAGTTTTTGCGGGAAATAAAAAATGAATTTTCCGATTTTTGCACAACGCCAAAACTTTTCGCCACTCAAGGATTTCAATAAAAATACAACTTTTTCATCCAATCATCCAGAATATAACGATTCGGAAAAAGGTGAATTAGAAAGAGGAGACGTGTAGCTCTCTACTCTAGCGGACGACTTTTAGCCACGATTTTACAAATACTTGCACTATAACATTACAAAATCCTTGTCAATAACCATGCAAAGTTTAAAGATTTTCTTGTACTCGTAACTCGACTTCTTGAGCCATCTTTCCAGCCTATAGAATATTTAAAAACAGTTTCCCGGGTTTTCAGCAAAACTGTGAAATCCTTGGCATTCCGCAACTAAAAAAATTTTAATTGCCAAACTTAGCAAATATGATGTTTTCGAAGGATAAAACGGATCTGCTATAACAAAAAAAATTCACTGATCAGGTCTATAGCTTTTTTCTGCCAAGATTTTACTGAATACTAGGCCAAATTGCAATTTTTCTGATTTCTCTCAGAAAGAATTTTTTTTTATTTAACAGTACGCCAACTATTTGTTTTCGTGGCATGACCCGACAATAATTCCGTGAAAAAACGTTGTGTTCAGAAATTCTAATCCATGAAATTTTAATTTCGGTAGGTCGATTGTGACACTTCGTCACAACAGCAAATATTTTTCTCGAGATGGTTTGTTTAATTTTTTTTGGTTCTGCAGAAGCGGTTCTGTGCTTGCAACTAGTTAGCCATGGAGTCCATAATCGAAAATCAGCGAACATTGCATGAGGAAAGAGAAAGATGCCTTGATGTTATTGTAAAGGAATTTATGGCTGAAAAGAAAACTGTAAGTCTGTGAAGGTTTAGTTCAATTTTTTTGTATTTTATAATTTTGTAATAGTCTAGATGTGCTTATTTTAGCAAAGGGAGCGAGTAAATTCAGATCAGCGATGTCATTCCTATTTTGAGCGTTTTAATAATGCTTCGGAACAATTAATTGATATCTACAAGGATGTAACTGGAGAAAGGGCACGAGAAATAGATCAACTTGGAGGTCCCAATGAATTCGCGGAGTTTTATTCGAGGCTGAAGTTGTTAAAGGAAGTCCACAGAAGGAATCCGGACGAAGAAGCCAACTGTTTGACATTGGAATTCGAAAAGAAAATCCAATTTGTTCAGAATCCGGACCGCGTCGAAAAAGAAATTGTCAAGTTCTCTGACGAGGAAGGCTATGGTAAATACCTCGATATGCATTTAATATTTGAGCATTACAGAAATCTCAAAGGTGTTAATGTAAGTATTTTTTTATCTTATGTTAGAAAACAGAACAAGCGTCTCCTCCAACCGTCATTCGCGTTTTCTAGGTTTTGATTTCACTTTTTGCTTTCAGAAGTTGAATTACATTACATTCATTGACAAATTCGATAAATTTGAAGAAATACCCCGCGAAACTGCAAAGAAATCTGGTGCTTATAAAGAATACCTGGCAAAGTTGTTGGAATATATCCTCGATTTTATCTCCAGGGCAAAGCCGTTAACTGATGTTGCCGGGATCAGAAAAAGAGCTGAACAGGTGAGATTTAAATATATAATTATTTTCGTTTTTAGGAGTTTGAAATTTTGTGGACAGAAGGGAAATTGGAAGGATGGAATAAGGAAAAGCCGGCTTTGAGAAACCCTGGTGTACACTTAGACCTGGATGGATTTGAATCCGCCGAACAATTGGAAGCCTTGGGCGGAGATCGAATAAAGTCGGCTTTGATTGCACTAGGATTGAAGTGTGGGGGGTAAGTCTTAGACTTTGTTAGTTCTTGTTTGTTAGCGAAGACGTTTTTTGTTGGAAATAAATTAGTCCATCTAACGCAAAATTAAAGGCACTACGGCAACTCGGGCCAGCGACAACTCGGGTCAAACACAACTCGGGTCAACGATATATCATATAAACGTGGTCATATAAGAATTCGAAAATTTTTTTGCAAAGGAGCAAAATCCGATGCACAAAAAACCGACGCTAAAATTGAAAAATTGGTCTCGACTTATTTTTCGATTTGCACCGGATTTCGAATAGCCGACGCTGAAGTAACCTGATGCTCCGCCAGCTTTTGGTCAGAACTCACGATCAGCACTCAGCACCGATTTTGCGAATCTGGTGTCGACTTAAAAAAGTGCGCCGATTTTAAAAGGTTTTAAAATTTGTCGTCGAGTTGAGAAAAATACATCGATTTCAAAAATCGGGCGCCGACTTAAAAAATGCAAAATAAACTCAGCGCCAATTTTTTCAGTTTTGGCGTCGGCTTTTTTGTGCACCTGATATTGCGCTTTTGGAAAAAACATTGTTCAAGGTAGTATAGGGGCTTCAAACATGTTTAAGCCCGTGTAAAAATTAACACAACAACTTATAACACCAAAAAGAGTTTAGCAGACCCATTTTCGGATCATCTTCGTCCTCGTTTCCGCTGCCACTATCATCCAAATTCTCATTATGAAATGAGTCAATGAAACTGGAGGCTTCTTGCAATAAATTACAAGAATTTTTGGCGTGAAAATTTTTTGTTGCGAAAAAAATTCACGATTTTTTTGGCAAAATTCTAAAAAAAATCCCAAAAAAAATCAATTTGACAATCAAAATGACAGAGCAATTTGACATGACGAAAATGACGGCAATTTGACAACGTGACAGACCGTCAAGTTGACGGTAGGCACAACCCTAACAGTAGGGTTGTGATTTTGATAGAATTTTTCAAAGTGACGTCAACTTGACGTCAAATTACTTTGATTTTCGTCAAATAGCGTCAAATTGCCGTTGTTTCGGTCGGAAGCTGTCTAACAATAAAATAAACATTATTTAAGGTAGCCTTCAAACATGTTCAAGACCATATACACAGTAAAACAACAGTTTATAACAACAAAAAGGAGTTTAGTAGACTTATTTCGGATCATGGTTTTCCTTGTTCCCGCTGTTACTATCATCCAAATTTTCGTTGATGAATGAGTCAGTGAAACTGGAGGCTTTTTGCAGTAAATTACAAAAATTTTTGGCGTGAAAATTTTTTGTTGCGTAAAAAATTCACGATTTTTTAGCAAAATTCTAAAAAAATCCCCAAAAAAATAAATTTGACAATCAAAATGACAGAGCAATTTGACATGACGAAAATGACGGCAATTTGACAACTTGACAGACCGTCAACTTGACGGGCGGCACAACCCTTGATACATCTTATCCTAACCGCGAAAAGTGGAACAAACTCTTTCTTTTTTTGCCTCAAATCTAAAACATTTCGAAATTTTTATCCAATTTTCAATAAAATTTTTTTTGAATCCCGAAGCGAAAACCTTTCAAAATTTTACTCCTAAATATGATATATCGTTGACCCGAGTTGTCGCGACATTAAAAATGCTTTTTTCAGGACTCCGAAAGAAAGAGCGATCCGACTATTCTCGACCAAGACTTTGCCACCGGAAGAATTGGAGAAAATGAAACCAAGGAAATCAGCAGAACAACTGAAAGAAGAAAGGCGTGTTCAATATCTGGCCAAGACTGAATTCGACCTCAAAAAGTTGGTAAAACGGAGGATATTGGCATAATTTAGTCTTACGACGTTGTCTTCTAAAACAATTTTTGATACGCCTTATAAAAACAGATTCTTATTTTTAGATTAGCCGAGCTGTTGACTGATGAAAGACAAGCCACGAAAGAGAATGTTGAAAGGAAACAAGCCAGGATTGTTGGGGAAGAAGAAGAAGTTGATGACCAAGAGGAAGATGTTCCTGATGATGTAGAGGATGATGATGTTCCTTATAATCCGAAGAATTTACCGCTGGGATGGGATGGGAAGCCGATTCCGTATTGGTTGTATAAATTGCATGGTCTCAATATCAGTTATACTTGCGAAATTTGTGGAAATCAAGTTTATAAAGGTCCAAAGGCATTCCAAAGACATTTTACGGTAAGTATTTGTGATTTTTAATACAGTGTAAAGGTAACAAAATTATAGGTATGTTTTGTAAGTATAAACCGATAATATATACTTCAACATTCTATCTCGTTTCACATACGTTTTAACTCTTGCGTTTTTTTGGTCCCACACGTTCGGTCACAAAAAGTGTAAAGACAAAGAGAAAAACATTCGAAACGTTAAAGGCACATTCGAAACTATCTGAGTCTTGATTGTTACATGATGTTATCTTAACGTTCTTCTGTTATCACTTATTTAAAACATGATCTCTCCACGTTTTTAGTTATTTGCTTGTAGGAATGGCGCCATTCTCATGGCATGAGATGTCTCGGGATTCCCAACACGGCCCATTTTGCAAACATCACCAAGATCCAAGATGCTCTGGATCTCTGGAACAAAATGAGTCAGGAAAAGGAATCCTCTAAATGGGATCCCAACATTGATGAGGAATACGAAGACTCCAAGGGGAATATCCTCAATCGACGAACATACGAAGATCTTAAGAGACAGAACCTCCTCTAATAAACTTCTTATTTATTGTTTGTTTTGTGGGGCAAGCGGCTTTGAATGACCGAATAATCTCTGACTAAAATCTCCTGATATTACTGTTAAGTACTCTCTTATCACTGTATGTACGAGTAAATGTTTTGTTCCATGACTGTCTTTTGCGTTTCTTTCGATTTTAAATTGATGCAATCCTTTTCGACGTCCATTTTTAACACGTGAATGTCTTCGTGTATACTTTTTTTTATGATTGGGAGCATTTTGGTTTGATAACTGTTCCTTCGGTCCCTGACGACACGGCGGGGACTTCAGCCCATTTGCACCTTTCCGCAGTTTCAGCTTTAATTTCTAGAGGAATTTCCATCAATTCCCTCAAAGGTTACATAATTCCCTGAGGCAGAGAAGACGCGAAACGCCGTCCGCTATCATTTTTAGTGGTCCCACACTCTCATGAGACCATCTCTATTTTAACTCCGCCCTCAAGTCCGATAAAAGCAACCAGCTAGCTAGCAGACCACCTTGAAAGTTGGTTATAGCCGTTAAATCTGAAATGGGTGGAGTTCCCGAAGGTTTTTAAGGTTTGTTTTCACAGGGATAACCTTATTTTACTCCGCCCGGACGTAACATCCACATATTTCCTCACTGCGCCACATTTTCTCCACGTCTCTTTCCACGTCCTTTTTTTAACTTCCGAACGGGAATCAGAAAAAAGAATCCCGAAATATTCAGAAGAAAGGGGAGAAAAAGTCGATAGACGTCGGGTCGGTGTCCTTGGGGCTCCGGCGCTCTCAGCCGACCACGGGTCAGTCAACCAATCTATTGCTGTTCGTTTTTTCTGGTGATATCCTTTTTTCTTGACCATTTCTCCGCTTGTTTCATGTTTCTATCACAAAAAACCGAATTTTGCAACTATAATAGTTAGGTATTAAAATTAGTGATTTTCGCTACTTTTGATGTATTTATGCGAGATTCTTCTTATTTGAGCCTCCCCAATTGAGGTAATTGAGCTAATTTGGCCACAATTTCCATCTCCTTGGGTTCTCAGTCGATTTTATTGTTTTCCCCACCGGCTTGTCCCCTGTTTGTCCTTTTGCGGTCTTTTTTCGCGAAAGTCCCGACCTTTTGAATCCGGTTTTTAACATTCTGAAAACCTTTGCAGGCCACATCTACTGAACGAACAAAATGTCGGCCAAAGCACTGAGTGAGTACACCGGCAAGGAATTGCTCTATCGGCATCTTAACCATCTCGATTTCGTCGCCAAACCCCAGGCTGTCCCCCTCGACGAATTTAACGAATTCGACGACAAAGCCAAGGGCTGTCGTTGGATCCAACAAGGAGAAAAGGGAGTTGTCAAACCAGATCAGCTTATCAAAAGACGAGGAAAGCATGGCTTGGTCAAGCTGGGGTCTGTCCCGGAATTGAAGGCCTGGTTCAATGAAAAGAAAGGGCAATATGTGACCGTGAGTTAAATCCTGTTTCTCATAGGTTTTGGATTATTTCCGCGACGCGTTATTATAATTCGGGTCTATATTTTTCTCCCAGAATTAAAAATACGTTTCCCCAGAAAAAGGATTTATAGAAAAAAATGCTATTTTTCCCCAGAAAAGATATATTTTCCCCCAGAAAGAAGTTTTTTCCCAGAAAGAGTAAATTTATAAAAGTATGGAAGTAGATAAAAATGATTATTAAGTCATTTTACTTGTAAAATCTACTATGTAGTTATGTAAAATAGTAGTTGTAGGCACATTTTGAGAAAATGGTTATACAAAACATACCTGAATAAATTATTGAATATTATTTTGTTACCGATGTATATAAAGATGAGTATCTGGTAAACCAGCGCTTAGTCTATACTATTCCAGCATTTGAATTATACTATTATCTACGATGCATTAATGTTCTTTTCGGCGCTGAAGATGACAAAGAAAGGCTATCGGTGTATGTGCAAGCAACAGTATAAAATTGTATGCCGAAGTGTGGATGGAGTACAAGATCTTAAGCCATTTTCGCCGAAAGTCTGACAATACTCCTGCGTCGGTATACCTTACTTTTTATAAATTTACGCTTTCTGGGAGAAAATATATCTTCTGGGGAAAAATAGCATTTTTTCTATAAATCCTTTTTCTGGGGAAAAGTATTTTTAATTGTGGGCGAAAATATTTCGCCCTTAATAATTCTAGCGAATTTTATCTTATTTTTTTATTTTTTTTCTCAATTTTCCGGATTTTTACGTAAATTCCGATTTAGTGATGCAGTCGTATACAAACTGTTTTTGATCTGGCAGTTTTTGCTGACCAATCTATGACCGGGAAATAAAGACTAAATTTTGTTTCTTCCACATTCTCACATAATTATTTTAGGTTGGCAAAACCACCGGACGCCTCTCCAGATTTATTGTCGAGCCTCTATGCAAACACGAGGATTCAGAAGAGTTCTATTTGGCCATTTACAGTCGACGGGAAGAGGATATTATCCTTTTCTACGAACAAGGAGGTGTTGATGTTGGAGATATTGATGCTAAGGTAAGTCATATTAATGTTAAGATAATTATTGTTTCAATCCGACATTTTAGGCACGCAAACTTGTGGTTGGAGTGAAATTGAACGAAGATGAGCAGACCTTTTCTGATGTCCAATTAGACGCTTTGATCGGATCTAATGTCAAGGCTGCTGATAAGAAGTAAGATCGTTAAAACTTTTATTGTCTTGGATAGAGTTGTTGTTTATTATTCTTTTCTAGGCTTTTAACCATCTTTATCCGGGAGTTGTACAACTTGTACAAGCGTTTGTACTTCACTTACCTCGAGATTAATCCCCTCGTTCTTACTGGAGGCAAGATCCATTTACTCGATCTTGCTGCCAAACTCGATGAAACCGCTTTTTTCCTGTGTTCCGAGCTCTGGAAGACTCGGTCTGATGAGGCGGTTGAATTCCCAGCGCCTTTTGGCCGAGATCTTTCAAAGGAAGAGAAATATATTGCCGAATTGGATGCCAAGACTGGTGCGTCTTTGAAGTTGACCATCCTCAACAGACAAGGCCGTATCTGGGCAATGGTGGCTGGTGGAGGAGCTTCGGTTGTTTTTACGTAAGTGGAATGCGTAATGTTTGTTTCCCTTGGAGGTTCAAAAAAAGATGAATACTTTCAGCGATACTGTTTGTGACCTGGGTGGAGCATCTGAATTGGCTAACTATGGGGAGTATTCTGGCGATCCAAGCGAATCACAGACTTTCGAATATGCGAAGACAATTTTGACTATGATGACAGAAGGAGAAATACATCCTAAGGGCAAGGTTCTCATCATCGGAGGATCTATTGCCAACTTCACCAATGTTGCCGCTACTTTCAAGGTAGGCATTGTATATTCAGAGACAATATTCCTTTTCAGGGCATTATTAGAGCGTTGGAGACCTTTGCCGATCTTCTGAAACAACATCGTGTCAGTGTTTATGTCCGCCGTGGAGGACCCAACTACCAAGAAGGTCTTCGAATGATGAAGGAAGCCGGTCAGAAGGTTGGAGTCCCAATCCATGTTTTTGGCCCCGAGACCCACATGACTGCCATTGTTGGAGCTGCTCTTGGCGTTCGTCCTCTTCCTGAAGTTGCTCATGCCCCCAAGACCACTGGAACTTTTCTTCTTCAGCCCGGGACTAACACTGCCGGTATGGTTAAAACTCCAGAGACGTCTCAACTTTCGACCAATGAATTGAGCGGACAGTCTACTCAGACTGCTGCATTAAACACGGCCAACGCCACGCTCAGTAATGTTCAAGGACGGCTTTCAGCACTTTTTGATCAAAACACCAAAGCCATTATCTGGGGACAACAAACGAAGGCCATCCAAGGGATGCTTGACTTTGATTATGTCTGCAGTCGGAACTCGCCTTCAGTTGTCGCATCTACTTATCCTTTCACGGGAGATCACAAGCAGAAGTTCTACTTTGGTCAAAAGGAAGTCCTTATTCCTGCTTACAAGTCGATGAAGAACGCCTTCACTTCTCATCCAGATGCCTCTGTTATGGTCACGTTTGCTTCACTCAGATCCGTTTATGACACTGTTATGGAAGCTCTTGACTTCCCTCAACTTAAAGTCATCGCAATCATTGCTGAAGGAGTTCCAGAGAATCAGACGAGGCGCATCTTGACCAAGGCCATCCAAAAGGGAATCGTCATCATTGGTCCCGCTACTGTTGGTGGAATAAAACCCGGATGTTTCAAGATCGGGAACACTGGAGGAATGATGGACAATATATTGGCTTCTAAACTCTACCGTCCAGGATCAGTCGCTTACGTCTCCAGGTCAGGTGGAATGTCGAATGAGTTGAACAATATCTTGGCTCATAATACCAACGGAGTTTTTGAGGGTGTTGCCATTGGTGGTGATCGGTATCCTGGATCTACTTACACAGACCACGTTCTCCGTTATCAGAACGATGACCGTATCAAGATGATTGTTTTGCTGGGTGAAGTCGGAGGAGAGGAAGAATACAAAATTGTACGAGCCCTTGAGGCCAAAAAGATCACGAAACCGGTAGTTGCATGGTGTATTGGAACCTGTGCCGATCACATCACTTCTGATGTCCAATTCGGTCATGCTGGAGCTTCGGCAAATGCTTCTTCGGAGACTGCTGCCGCGAAGAATGCTGCCTTAAGAAAGGCCGGAGCTGTTGTTCCCCTGTCATTCGACGATTTTGGAAAGTGCATCAGAGAAGTGTACGAAGATCTTGTCAAGAAAGGAGTCATCGTCCCTCTTCCCGAACGACCTCCACCACCAGTTCCCATGGATTATGCCTGGGCCCGAGAACTCGGCCTTATCAGAAAGCCAGCTTCATTTATGACTTCCATTTGTGATGAACGAGGAGAAGAACTTCTGTATGCCGGTGTCCCAATCTCCAGGGTATTGGAAGAAGACATAGGAGTTGGTGGGGTCTTGTCTCTTCTGTGGTTTCAGAAGCGTCTTCCCGATTACGCCAACAAGTTCATCGAGATCTGTCTTATGTTGACTGCTGATCACGGTCCAGCTGTTTCTGGAGCCCATAACACCATCGTCTGTGCTCGTGCCGGCAAAGATCTGATTTCTTCTCTGGTTTCCGGTTTGTTGACAATTGGAGATCGATTCGGTGGGGCCTTGGACGGGGCGGCGAAAACGTTTGCGGATGCTGTGGATAAGGGTTTGAGTCCTATGCAATTTGTCAATGAACAGCGACGTCTTGGAAAACTTATCCCTGGAATTGGACATCGAGTCAAGTCGGTAAGCTTTTTTATTGGATGCTCTGATAATGTTATTGAAACTAAATTGTTGTATTTTAGATTAACAACCCCGATAAACGTGTCGAAATTTTGAAGAAGTTTGCCCTGGATCGTGCCCGTTTCCAACAAGAAACTCCTCTTTTGGACTATGCGCTGAAGGTAGAAGCCATCACCACATCCAAGAAGCCCAACCTCATACTCAATGTTGATGGTGCAATTGGAGTAATCTTTGTCGACATCCTCCGACAGTCTGGCATGTTCACAGCCCAGGAAGCCAGTGAAACTATCGAGATTGGAGCATTGAATGGTCTCTTTGTCCTTGGCCGTTCTCTTGGATTCATAGGCCATTATCTCGATCAACGTCGTCTCAAGCAAGGATTATACCGTCACCCATGGGACGACATCAGCTATGTTCTCCCGGAAGACCACTCCTAATCTGAACCTGCTAATATTACTTCTATAGTTTTTATATCTCCCCTTTTTGTTTAAACGAGTATTAACTGTGAAGTAGGGCTGCTTTAACCATTAATGTCCTCAAAATTATATTGTTTGCCATTACCTTTAAACTCTGTGAAATAAAATTCTCACTTAAAAAAAGGTATTGAACTGGTGATGTGAGCAAGCTTTCATAATGTCAGCGACCATTTCATTATGTCACCAAGACCTGCGGAAATGTACACAGTTCACAAACGTAATAGAAAAATTTTATTTGTATCTACAGGCAGTAGTTATGGCCACAAAAGGCTTCAATTCTAATCACAAGCAATTCGATTATTTTGGATTGAAAGCGAAAGTTTTAATGGTTGTAAATCAGTGGACTTCCTCTCTTCTGGAAATTCTGACTGATCTGGCAGATCCGGATCTAGATCGATCCCCAATTTCAGCTGAAGGACGGAGGAAATGTTCATCTCCAGGACGTCTGAATGAAGATCTTAGGGGCTCCAAAGGAGAAGGAGCTCGGTAATCAGCTCCGGAAGAACTGTACTCTCGTTTTGAAGACCGAGAAGCAGATCGGGAGTAAGATTCAGTGATGGGGACACTGTGAGTGACAAGTGGAGGCGGGGGAGGGGGAGTGGATCCTCGGAACTCTTCTCGGAACGCTGATCGCCGACTCTCATGATGACTGCCAGATCCGTCTCTGGAATGGTGGGTGAATTCGTTGTTGAATCCATTACGATGGGCCTCGTTCTGATTGTATGCCGCCCCGCGATAGTCTCCGTTTCTGGAGTGGGAACGGTAGCCTGAAAGCAGAACGGTTAATCCAAGATTACAAATAATATCTCGTGGGTAAGATAGGAGATTGTTAAACTAAAGTAATCACTTCAAAAAAAGCAATAGTTAAGCGGCTCTTGTGATGGTGCGGATACCGTAGCAATCATATTCATCGTGAGCGGACCGCCGACTGCATCTTCGCTCACATCTTCTGTTGCAATAATAACAATCACGACATCTGTCATCAACTAAACAATCTCGGCGAGAGTTTTCCATCAAATCATATTTCTCGGCATATCGGAGATCAGGAGTTGAATAAAACTGGACATTCCTAACTGGCTGAATCCGAATATTTCTTGTTCTCGGTTTGAAAAGATTTCTGATAAAGGCACAACATTTTCCTCTCTGTCTAATTCCTAAAATCGGGTAAACGAGGTCTAACTACGATGTAAGAAAGGAAAGCAACAAATCCAGACTGCAATAAAAAAGGATGACACAAATCGCGTAATCAAACAAATCATCATTAAAACCCAATAAGACGACATCAAACTGACATAAACCTACCGTCGCTACGATCATACGAAGCCCGTCCAGAATCGTTGCGATCTCTGACATAGGAGCTAGCTCTGGATCCAATTCTGACAGATCCCCCCTCAATCGGGATAGTCCTTTCTCTTCCTTCAATTGCAGCATAAGGCTTCTTGGCTTCAACGTTCAATCGTCCCGAACTGTCGATGGAACTGGTGATATCTTGGGGATGAACATCTGGAGGAAGTTGGTATTTGCGAACAAAATACATCTTGGTGTAATTATCAGAATCCTTCACATCTTCATGCCTTCCTTCGATAAGAAGAGTATCATCCAAAGTCTTTACTTGCAGTTCTTCAGGCCTGAATTGATAGGCATCGATCTCAACAGAGAAACGGTTGCGGTCGTTGTGGATGTTTGTCCGGACATCTAGGCCATCTTTGAAGATAGGCTCGGCCCAGCGTGGATATAGATCTCTCCAGAAGGGATCATCTCTCCAATTGCTGTCGAAACGATCCAAATGTGATGAGAACTGTAATTTCAGATCATTAAACCGATCCTCATCTAATCGATCAAGTCTATTATCCTCATACTCGAGTCCATTTCGAAGTCTATTGTCAAAAGCCGCGTTCTCGTTCGACTGGTAATACTTATCCGCTATTCGATTATCGAATGGTCTATAATTTGGTTCAGCCGGGAAGTCCAAGACCGGACTAGAGGAGGTAATCTTCTCGTAGACCTTCTTCTCGTAAACATCCTGATCTCGGAAATGAACACTCGGCATGGTTATGGAGTTAGATGCGTTCAATCAAAAAAAAAGAGGGCGCCCGCTGTTCGAAGGTGGAAGGGAAGACTGTGCAAACACCCGAAGACTTGAATCAATTGAGGCCTCGGAAATGGGAGAAATGGCAATTGTGTTTGGGGAGAGGACAGTCCTATTGTGAATCACCGTCAACATTTCCCAATATTGGGAACGCCTTACACCAGTCAGAAATGGTTTAATTTCATCAAAACGGGGGTTCACGGGGCCAGTTATAAATGGTACGGGTTAAATGAAAGAAGCGCGTATTTGACAATAGACCCTTTCGAAATCAGAAATCGTTTGGTTTCAAGTTTGCTTCAAAAATATGTTATAATAAATTTGCCGAATTTGTTTTATATTTTTGTAAGTTATCGTCGTCTGAAGGAAAAGACAAAGCTAATTCGTTGCGTAATAATTTCATCATGTTACGAAGCAGAGAATGTTCAAAAATCTCTATACTAACAATTTAATCCACCAAAACACCCAATGAACTCACCTTAGGCATGATTTGATCCATCCGAGGCCAATCCGAGGGCCAATCTCTCCACCATTTGTCGGAATCCCGACGAAACTGAAACGATGGTTGTGTGAATCTGACCCGTTTCATGGTGCCTGAGGTTGTTTGGGGGGACCAGGGTCTATTCCACTCAAATTCCCCTTCCCGATCCGACCTCGCCAAATGGAGAGCCGGATCGAAGCTCTTTTGAGCCGATTTCCGGGATTACGTAACTCACTTCGACTACAGAATTCAGAAGTCGATCCATTACGGGAATGAACTCGTTTAGCAGGAAGAGCTCGATGTCTCTTCAATATAAATCAAGACAATTTCTATCGATGCTTATCGGAGGAAGAACGATCCTCAATTAAATTCCAGAATCAATTTCCAATCCCTTTTACATGAGGTTATGGAAGTCAAACTTGGATTATTTTCCCAGCCCTTCCCTGTTCTGTTTGTATTTGGTCTCAAGGGTCGATTCTATTAGGAAGAGAGTACTTACACGGCTGACGAGTTCACGAGGTCGTGGCCAGTCTCTGGGCCAATCTTCCCATTCTCTTTCAAGCCGGTCTCTCCAGGTATCTCTCCAGAAAGGGTCTCGGTCAAACCAGTCATCGTCATAATGTCTTCTTGCCAACGCCATTCTTTTATATTACCTGGAGTGCAATATAACTCCAATATACCATAAACTTTTAAAAGCGGTTTACGCGTAAAAAGTTTGAAAAACTTTCAAAAGTTAATTGATCAGTAAATTTTTTATGGAAAAACCGTTTTAAATTGAAGGGAATCAGAAGTAAACACCGTTTTGAAAAGTAATCTCCTCAAAATGCCCTATTGATAATAACATTCAATCCAATGATCTGCAGGCTCATTTCCCTCCATTTTCCCTGTTCTCTGCCCAAATTACACCTATCCAAAAGCAAACAAACAGCCCTTGAGCCTTCAGAATCGAGAAAAACCTACAAAATTCGACGGAAAGGCATTGCTATATAGCAGTAAACATGACCGACCCATTAACCGCCTTAAGGGCGGAGTTAAATCGATAAGTTCTGAGTCATCTCAAACTTTTAATTAACGTCTCCCCGTACAGTCCAGCCTTTGTGTATAGGTTTAAAATAAGAAGAAATATTCGGCGTTGAAATTGCTTGACTGAAATGACTCAACTATTACATTGTAATTGCATGGAGGTCATTAATCATCATCTTTTGTCAGACTCCAATGATCACAATAGTGTCCATGGCCCTGGAATTTTATTTTTATTATATTCATTTGTTTGCAAATATCCTTTGGAAGTTTCGAGCAACCTTTTAACATTCTGTTTTATTCGTTTTCCAAAAGTTCAATGCAGTCGACGTTCCCCAGTATAAAT
This sequence comes from Bursaphelenchus mucronatus, assembly GCA_025436335.1. Lineage (NCBI taxonomy): Eukaryota > Metazoa > Nematoda > Chromadorea > Rhabditida > Aphelenchoididae > Bursaphelenchus > Bursaphelenchus mucronatus. The sequence goes on from CM046358.1 coordinate 4,649,556, forward strand.
GGGAAATAGAAGAATTAATCAAATCAACGAAAAGACATCAACTTTAATTACTTGAATGTAAATTACTTTTTCTAAAATCATTCCAGTAAATGCCATTCTAATCGACATGGAATTTGCATGTGTGTCATAGTGTCATCCAGCTTATCATCTCGACTAACATAAGCAGAACTTGCCAGGGGTGGTCCCTGGCACCTATTTTTCCGATTTTGGGCCCGAAGCCCGGCCGTCAAAAGCCCGGCCCGGCCCGGCCCGTGAAAGCCCGGCTAGGGCGCGACCTGCCAAAAAATCGTTGCCGTTTTGTTATAACCAGGGGTGGTCACTGGCACCTATTTTTCCGATTTTGGGCCCGAAGCCCGGTCCGTCAAATGCCCGGCCCGGCCCGGTTTCAATTTTCCATTTTTGAGTCAGGCCCGGGCCGGGCCGCCGGGCCTGGCGTCCACCCCTGGTTATAACTAGGGTTGTGATTTTGACAGTGACGTCAACTTGACATCAAATTGCCGTCATTTTCATCAAATTGCCGCCGTTGTTTCGGTCGGAAGCTGTCTAACGATAAACTAAACATTATTTAAGGTAGTATAATGCCTTCAAACATGTTTAAGACCATATACACATTAAAACAACAGTTTATAACAACAAAAGGACTTTAATAGACCTATTTCGGATCATCTTCGTCCTTTTTCTTACTTAGTTAATTGGATTTCTTTCAACAAATTGCAAATAGAATTACTGATGAATGTTCATTAGCCTATTGGGAACTAAAGTTTGCAAAAAAAGCTTCGTCCCGGTAGTACTATTGTAATACATTACTATATATGCACTATTTTTGAGAGTAAACGTGAAAAAAATCTTGTAAATGTGTTAGAACTTGATAAACTACAACAACAACTTCATCAAAAACATTTCCCGGCACGAAAACAATGAATGCCAACGGTTTGGCATTATAATAAAAACCGGGCCGGGCCGCCGGGCCTGTTACCACCCCTGGAACTTGCGCAATTCTGGAAGACTTGGCCCACAAAAAAGAACACTCGACACAAAAGCAAAAAATACATATTTTTATTTGCTTTAAAGGTCGGCTAGTTGGTCAATTAACAGTTTCGAACTAAAGTTCGAAACGATGCGGACCTATGAATTTTCTCTCCAAGCTCCAGGTGAAGAAGCAGATGGAAAAGCAGAAGTTCCCGAATGGCTGAATGCTGAGATCTGCGAAGTCAACGCTAAACATTCCTCGAATGAGCAGGGAAGAATAAATTTGAAGTTGGCTGCAGGAGAATTGGACGTGGAGTGTCTTGTATGTTCGTTATTTATATTGACTTTGGGTTTAGCAGCAACCACTTACACCAAGGCCAGAATTTAACGCTTATGTCCAACGAAGCACGCCGATGAAACAAGATCAGCCAGATAATTTCCAAGAGAATTTTGATGTTGATTGTTTCTTCCCCAGCCGAAGCGACCATGCTGATACCGAGATTAACGCCACAAATAAAGGATTTGCTCAGACCATCGGCCAACGGATATACCTTCTCCTTAGAAATTCCACATCGAATGAAGACAGGTATGATTCACATTCAGGAAACGGTTTTATTTTACTTTTTTTAGAAAAGTTATCAAGAACACTATGAATTTGGCGTTGCATCAACTCGAATCATCCTTCTTTTAATTATTTTTTTATTTAAAGTGTGATATTAAATGAGACTCCTCCCTTTACAGATTTAATAGTATGCAAATTCTCGAGAGAGAAGGTATTTATCCTGCAAGAGAACATAAAGTGGTAGCTCAAGAGGACTGGATGTGTTTGAGTCTTCTCTCACTTTTTGGTATTGTGAAATGAAGCATATTCCGATGACTGCCAGTGTTATTTGTTTATTTATTTTTTGTTCGAACCAGCTAACTAACTGGTCGAGTTGCTCATTCCGCAAGTTTTTGAGAAACCCGAAGGGAGTTCCGTGTTAATGGGGATTTCTAGGGAATTCCGACAGATAAGTAATAATAATCTTTGTTGCCATGCCGACTCTGAAGAGGTCACAGAGACGAGCTAATTATCCTTTCGCGTCAAAGTAATTGTTAGGCGGCTGACAGAGCTTGTTTCACAGGTAGAAACTACCTGGTGTTAAAAGAGTTACTTTATTTTCTACTGAAACTATAGATCTTATGGTGTTAAGGAAAGAAGCATCAAGATACGTCAATGTGGGAGACATAGGAGTTGAGGGTGTTTTCTCCGTTTCAGTCGTCCTCAATCATTGTCTCTTATATGGAGTGAGGGGGAATGAATGTGGAAGGTCTGCGTGTTAGCCAAGCTCCTTTCAAGGTCGTTTTTTTGCGGACGCGTGTTGATCCCCATTTCTGGGGGTAAAAAATAACGGATTCAGTTTGAAAACGCTACTTTTTTAGAGAAGCACGGGATATCAGCGGTCATGGAATAGGAGGATATGGTCGCCACGATCCAGGATTTGAACCCGTCCATCATTCAAATGGCCAAAAATCAGGTAAAAATTACAATTTCTGTTAGACCCTGACCTCAAAAAAATTGATATAATCAATGGGATTAAAATGAACGCCCTTTCATGGTGATTGATAATATTTCTTGAATGACTCAGCCCAAACGTCTTTAACCGTTCTCTTTTTTTCTTCACAAAACGACTTTTTCAAGGTTATTTTGTAACGAAAAATTGCTCAGGCTTTGATTTCAAGAAGGTCGTCGTGGCCAAATGAGACCTCTAACCTCGGGCCAGATGATTTGGGCGCTTTGGTAGGACATTATATTAAAGATTATTTGAAAATATACTGCGGGAAAAAATATTCCCACAGTTTGATTTTCTTTGCGGATTGAGACGGAAGTTTCATTTCGTTTCCATTAGAAGCGTAACTTATGAAGACCTTAAATGGACACATAGCCGCGGAAATCAGAAAGCTTGTGGGAATTAAAAAAATATTTAACACTTAGACTACGAATCGGCACCTTTTAGTTTAAACTTATCTACATATCCCCTAGGTCACAATAACAGAGGTTTTAGAAAAATAAGTATCGCCATTTTCGAGAAATGTGCAGGAATCTCTAAAAAAAATTGACACTTTGTAAATCCCGCATTCTCATATAACTGGATTTCAAAGCGTTGTATATTGTCACGGAAAGTACTATGTATGCTCTATCATACGATATACACATGGCTGTTCACGGATACTCTAACACTTCCAATTTTTGATGGCTAAATTTTAGCTCGTTTTTTGGCAAGAAATGACAAATATTTTGTTCCACTGGTGTTTGCAAAAGCCGTGACTGTCCTCAGTAAAACATGTAACCAACACTCAGGCTGACATATCATTCGATGCTGCTCTCTTTGGTGTTCTTTTTAGTTGGAATTCGGCTTTTTTGGCCAGAAACGCAACTAATCTGGCAGGAAACGCCGAAGTTTCCAGACGAACCTGGGCCCTCGCCGTGGTCGAGGCCGGCGACCGCAGGTCGTCGGTCCCCGGTTTCGGCGCCCGGACAGGTTCCGCCGTATAACTTGGGCGCTGCAACCTGCGCTTTCCCCCTGTAAAAAGTGAGGCGGCGTACGGAACCCTTACCGTTTGCAGCATGAAAGGCCACAACTTCGAAAAAGATATTTGAGATGTTAGGATAGCCCATACTTTTCACTTTGATTTTAATCCGCCGTACGGCACGCAACTGAGGACCTTTATCGTAGGACCATGTTAGAGTCGTAACCCGATAGAGTATCACTAACCAACTTTATCAACATCTCCGGGATGTCACGAAGTCCTCCCTAGTCCCAGAAAATAAATTTTAAATAAGCTTATGGTCACTTTCCTAAGCTTTTTCAAACTGTCGTCCCACTTATTTTTAGAAATGTTATTTAAAACCTCAAACAAGCTTGCTGATTATCACGGTTATGTATCTACAGTGCGCGTCAAAATGATAGAGCCACTCAATTTTTTTGATTTATTCTTTTATGGGGAGGCGGGCCAAGCCGGCATGATGTGTTTCTCTAAAAACACGATAGACTTGTATTACATCCACCATAACTTTGGACGAGCCTGGCACATAATCCAAAAAAAAAAATCAAAAATTCGGAAATTTTCCGTCACCCGACGCGTCAAAATGATAGAGTCACCGGGTTTTTCTCCGCAGTGATAACAAATGGTAACCGATTGATATTGTGGTGTGTTAATACCACTACTGTTATCTACTACTAGTGTGAAAAGGTTACTGTAACTACCGGTCCTACGGTAGCTTTTGGCAACTTTAGAAATTTCCCATATTTTTGGTAAAACTGACCGGAACTAAAGATTTTGTTGTATGGAAATAGTCCAAAAAATATTATAAGGGCTATATTTTCTAGCAGAAATCAGTATCCGGCGAGATCACCTCGAGAAAAATAAAAAGTGAAATTATATTACTTTAGTAGTTGGGCAAATTCTATAATAATGTCAATTGTATACCTAGAGGTCTCGGAAACTGCCCCAAAGCTTGTTGTACTATTGTATGAGGACCGAAGAATAACATAGCAGAAGCGAATTTGATGATTCAGTTATTAAAATTACTGACGATATTTTGAAAATACGAGACTTCTATGTATACAATTGACATTATTATAGAATTTGCCTAGCTACTAAAGTAATATAATTTCACTTTTTATTTTTTTCGAGGTGATCTCGCCGGATACTGATTTCTGCTAGAAAATATAGCCCTTATAATATTTTTTGGACTATTTCCATACAACAAAATCTTTAGTTGCGGTCAGTTTTACCAAAAATATTGGAAATTTCTAAAGTTGCCAAAAGCTAGTACCGTAGGACCGGTAGTTACAGTAACCTTTTCACATTAGTAGTAGATAACAGTAGTGGTATTAACACACCACAATATCAATCCGTTACCATTTGTTATCACTGCAGAGAAAAACCCGGTGTCTCTATCATTTTGACGCGTTGGGTGACGGATAATTTCCGAATTTTTAATTTTTTTTGGATTATGTGCCGGACAACGAAGTGGCTGTCCCCAAATTTATACCATTCTGTCCCCAAATTATACCATTCTGTTCCCGAAGACCTGTCCCCAAATGGGAGTTCGGAAGCTGTCCCCAAAATATTCCCAATATGTCCCTAAATACAAAAATTAGTCTGGGGGCATATTTTAGGATCACCTGCGGCTGCTCCGGCCTAAAAATTTCGAATTCGAAGTATGTGGTGATTGCGCAATAAGCAAAATTTCAAAAATTTTTGGAAAATATCCGATATAGGGGTAATCGAGGCCGCTGGTTTCGAAAATCATATTAATTTTTCAAAATTACAACTTTTTTCTTAAGTATTACTGCAAAGTAGTAATTTTTTGATTTTTTTCAATGCATAGTCGATTTATAGGTAATCGAGGTCGCTGACTTCGAAAATCATATCCATTTTTCAGAATTACTACTTTTTTTCTTAAGTAGTATTGCAAAGTAGTATTTTTTTCAATTAATAGTGGATATACAGGTAGTCGATAGCGTTGGTTTTGTAAATCATATCCATTTTTTCACCACAATATCAATCGGTTACCATTTGTTATCACTGCGGAGAAAAACCCGGTGACTCTATCATTTTGACGCGTCGGGTGACGGAAAATTTCCGAATTTTTGATTTTTTTTGGATTATGTGCCAGGCTAGTCCAATGTTATGGTGGATGTAAATACAAGTCCATCGTGTTGCTACAGAAACACATCATGCCGGCTTGGCCCGCCTCCCCATAAAAGAATAAATCAAAAAAAATTGAGTGGCTCTATCATTTTGACGCGCACTGTATTCATAGCCTTATTGTTAGTACAATACGGCTATAACGTAAGAAGAATTAAATCGTCATCCCAATCGGCGAAGAAAGTCCTGACCACACTTTTGTCCAGTATGTATTAAAGATGCTATTTTAGTCTCAGAAAGGAAGACGAGTATCATCTGTGGGCCAAGACTACTATCCCCATTCATCTTTGGTTCGAAGAGCTCGATTAATCCGTCGATCTACCACCAATCAGTACTGTGAACATCTAAAGAAACTGCAACAGCAAGATGACAATCTCATAAAACAGATCTTTATTATCAAGTTGAAGCCCTTTAACCAGATCAATGACTTTGACAAGAGTTTTTCGAATGGTACCACCTACGAAATGGTCCCAACCATCGATTTTTCGTATCCTCCAATCGGAAATAATGTGGCCAGATTTCAGCCAGCCATCTTTTATCCAGACTTTATGAAGTATTCGAATATGAGAAGAGAAGATCTCGAGTCGTATCCTGTAGTTCTGACCGATGAAAAGGGAGAAAGGTTTATTAAATGTTTTGATTGCTTATATGTGATATTATAATATTTTAGGACATTTGCCTATTGCTACAAATTCATTGGGAAGAGAAAACATTCCATCTGTCGAGAGACTCGGGATGAAGGTAATTTTTAGCATAACTTTTACTAGTAGAAATTTTCAGATCATCATTTCTTTTGGTTTACGTTAATTGTCATTTTAATTTTAAAAAGTTTATTGGGTATTCCAGAGCGTTGTTCCGTCCTTGTTCTTATCTCCCATGTGCCAAATGAATGTCTGTTTCATCAATTGGCCACAGATTTTGTCAACAATTTGCAAAAAGATTCCAGTAAACTATTCTCGATGAGTAAAGATCTTCTGGATCTTCGAATGGCCGATTCCAACGAAGCCCTTAAGAAGTCGAGATACGTTGTGGGTCGAGTCGAGAATAGGTGGACTAAGAATTTATGTAGTCTTGTGGAGCAGATCGGGGTCGAGAATTGTGTCTTTGGATTTCTCTGCCTACTCGCTGAGAAGCGCATTTTGATTACTGGATCAAATGTAAGCGGACTTTAGTCATCACCGCATATTTAATTAAAGGTTTCCGATGTATCACGAGCAGTCCAATCCTTTGTCCGTCTTTTGGCCCCACTCGAATGGCCTTACACTCTCGTACCAGTGGTCCCCGACTCCCAATCAGAACTTTGTTACAACCCAACACCTTATATTTGTGGAATCATGAGATATAATCTAAACAAACTGCGGGATTTATTGTGTCCTTTGCCCGGAGATACTGAGGTAAGTCCACTTTCATCGTCTATGTCCTTTTTCAGGATGAAATTGTTATAATTGATGTGGAACGCGGGATTGTTTTACCTTGTCTACCTTTGCAAAATCTAAATGATAATGACATGAAAAACAAGGCTTTGCTCAATTGGACACACAGCATGGGCTTTCCCAAGACGATTGTGATGGACCTTCTCTCTTCACTAAAGTCCGTATTTCCCATCAAAACACCCTTGAAGGCTGATGAGAAGATTGAAAAGGTTCGTACTTTTTCTATGAATGACCCTTAATTAAAAACACTACTTTCCAGAGGATCATGGTATGGTATGCGAGGATCTTTGGGCATTATACCGTATTTGGTGACTCTTTGTTGTCCACCCGAAACCGTAAAAGATTGGCTATGGCACATCCATCTCCAGAAACTAGAGAAATGCTCCAATGGTTCACAGAAACGGGAATCCTTCAGTCCTTCTTCTTCAACCAGGTAAGGACATCACAACCAATACCAAATATTTGTATTAGACCCAACGAAACAGCTTTTCTTCGGCCATAGATCGGTTTGAGAAGATACGGAAGAAATATGCCCCTCCGGTGGACAAGAATGGGAAACGGAAAAAGGCTCGATCACTGGTTTGGCGGATATTTCATCATTAATACAATACGAGGGTACATTGTACAAATCGCAAAGATCTCAACTGGTTTTTTCATCCTATATTTATTGGCTGTGTCGTTGCCCTTACCCCGGTCTGGTCTTCTTGAGCTCCCCTGCAAACTGCGGTTTCGATTATACAGCAGCTGCGCCCGAGGCCTGGAGAAGGACATTTTATTATTTATTCTATTTGACTACATGACCTTACTCCAAACTTCCCTAATTATGCGTAATAAAATAATGTTGTACACTATGAACCATAATTAAAAGCACTTTAAAAATTACTGTAACTTTTTTGGCAGTCAATATAAATGCGTCATATTTGTTCCAGAATAGGAAAACGACAGTTTTCGGTTCGGCTACGGTAGAATACTTCTCGTTAAAGCAGTATACTTTATGAACACTCCTGTTTCCTCGAAGGCAGCCCACATCATCAACGAAGTCACCTCCAAAATTACGGTATGAGAAGTGTCGTAGTTTTCGATTCTTTTCTGATATCATGCCATTAGTATTTGAAACCGTCAGGACCATCGTCCGAGAATACAATCTCCAAGGAATACGGTACCGTAACAATGTGAAACTGCATAACTTCATATGATGGGTCCTATTTTTGGGCTACAGTTTCAATTCGGTGCTTCGCCGCGAAAATTACCTTGTTCCCTGCTTACCTACTTTTTCCGCCAATTCTGGGACACTATTAGCCACTAAAAAACCAATTCGTAAGTGCGGCTATAATTTTGGGGTTGTTGTTTTCGTGATGGGAGAAAATTGACGGATCGTTTTTCTAAAAATTTTGTTTTTTTTTGAAATTTTTATCGAAATTTTGTCGCCTGGTTGTGAATAGTGTTTTATTTTATACTTGCGGGAGGAATGAATCCTGAACCTGCATTTTCATTTGAATCGAATTTCATGAAGCCCGCTGAATTCGAACGTCTTGAACATCAAGAGGAAGGAGAACCACCCGTGGGTTTAGGTATATGGTAAATTATCGTTTTAGATCGACGACATCAGTTCGTACGAGTCAATGGAGGGTGAGGATTGCAGTCAGTTGTGTAGGAAGAAGGTAAGTTTTTTATTTGAACTGAAGAAAAACTCTTTTAGCGCCGAAAGCTTCTGAAGTCAAGTTCGACTGACGACATTGACAAATCGTTGGCCAATGAGTACGAAACGGACTTCGAGGTGGTTGTTCATTATTTTCATGGAAAGAAACCACAGGATGAGGTGGAATATTTTTCAGTCGAATATCTCCGATGTCGTTGTAAGCTTTTGTGACAAATTTCTGGAAATTATTTGCTTTAGATCAGGCTCGCTCTAGCACAGCGCCTCCGCAAAGGCTAGGAATTATACTTCGAAATGCAAGGAAATTGCACGAACCTGTGAGGTCTGGAATATGTTATGTGAATAACATCCCATGGAGATTGACTTTGATTCCGCGTTCTACTGGATGCAAGGACAAGAACGAACCTGTTATGGGAATCTTTGTCCAATGTTGCGTGGACTCGTATTCCGAGTAGGTGACGATGATCTAATGATTGTTTTGTTTTAGTCTTTGGAAATGCAATGCGCAAGCGGAGATTATATTAAAGGGAAATACCGATTTTAAACGGAGAACCAGTCATTACTACACTCCGAAGGAAAGTGATTGGGGATATTCTAGCTTTATTACCTTGAAAGTGAGTACAATCTGATGTGGTTTGTAGCCAGTTATTATTTACAGGAACTTTTCAATGAGAAAGAAGGTTATCTGAAGACAGGGGCTATTGGAGTCGAAGTTATTCTGAACAACGTTGAAGCCACTGGGATTGTGTAATAATTGCGATCCTTTTATAATTTTGGTTTAGGGGATTGTCCCAATTCAGAGAAAAAATCAGCAAATACCGAAAGATCTCCGAAATGCAAAGGGATAAAGGATTTACCGATAAAGCGATTGAATGTATTACGCAAGGGATTGAACTCTGCGAGCATTACTCGGATATCCAATCTTTGAGGGAGCTTCTTCAGTACAAAAATAATCTGATAAATCATAAATTGGAAGAGTCAATAAAAAGAATTGAGTCTGGAACGGTGAAAGCAACAATTGATGCTAGCTGTATCGTGAAGGGTAAGGCCGTTCTCATGTCACTAATGTTTTTTTATAGGTTCGGTTCCGAATGAAGCAGGGAAACTTGTTAACAAGACTGCCAGGGCTCATACAGAACGGAAGAAGAAATTTGCTGCGGTCAAAACAAATGTAAGGTAAAGATGTATATGAAATCATTGTTTAGAAGGTCAAACCTCCGGCATTGAAATGTACAGAATGTGTTCAGAAGACTCCTTCTGTCAACCAAGTAACCCATAACCCTTCGAGCACGCATCGAGAGGGTTCACTTTCAGAGGTTCCATTGTCGAAACCATCTACTTCCAAGTCGACTTCACTGAATTCGCTGATTAATGAAGTTTCTCAACGAATGAGAGATAAACCCTCAAAGGGCGCAGATGCTGATTTTGGATCAACGAAGGCACAATCTCGTAGCAATGATAAGGAAAACTCCAAAAATAAATCATCAATGTTTGTGGACTTAGATCGAGGAGACCCTGTAGTTATCATCGATCTGATCCTTCATCCTCCTGAACTAGGACATGCAACGGAACATATCATGCTCAAGCACGAAGTCTCCGAGATTTTGTCCGTTGAAGAAATCGTTGAGGATGTCGTCGGTCGATATATTGAGGTATGTCTGATAAAGGTGGTGTGTTACAATATTTAACAGGAATGGCAAGATGATCCTGACATGAAGCGATTTATCCCGGAATTAAAGAGAGTTGCATATGGGGACGAATTTGCTGAACTTATGGGAAATATTTTGGACAATATCAAGAGAAAACATCTGGAGAGATTGAGCAAAGATGAGTATGAGATAGATCAGGACATCTTATTGTTGTACCAGCAAAGCACCATTGCCAAGTCTGCGGAAGACGCGAAGCATGCCCATGAACAAATTATGAAGTGTCTTTCCAAGAAAAAGAAGGTAATTTTTGATCGTCTGACCTTAAAGATGTTGTATTTTATTATTAGTTGAGGGAAATTGCAACCAAATTTTTTCAATTCGAAGAGAAGGAAACAAGCGCCCGTTCACTTCCTGCAGATATTTACTGTGATAGATGCCGAGACAAAGTTATGGTTTGTTTTTTTTCTATCTTATGTTGAATGTTGTTTCAGGATATTTTCAAAGATTATGGAAAAAGATTTCATCGAAAGCTGATACATTTTTTAAAATTTGTTCGAAACTACTACTACTCAACAGAGTTTACAACTGCTTACTCGTCAATGCTCCGTGGTGTGAAAGATAACTTTTTTAAAAAAGGAATTGACGCTGATTGTATGTTATTATAATATTTAAAATTTGACTTTTCTTTAGGTAAAATTGAGGAATTCCCAATAAAAGTTGAAGCTGCTTTGCAGTATTTTGAGAGATGGGATCCGCTCTCGGGAAATCCTCTCGAGCTTCTGATTCATTTTTATTATGTATTGGACGCCATCTTTCTTCCTATCGATTCTTTTCTCCCCCAATTCAACAAAATGATTAAAGATTTGAAAGCTCAGAACCAAAGTCTTATTAATGAGTTTGAAAAAGAGAAGCTGATGACCGAAGAAGTGAAAGATCGGTTTCAGATTTTGAAAGAGGAGCATGAGAAAGTAGAAAGTGCTGCCAGGCATTTAAAGGAGGAGAACAAAAAGTACAAAAAGAAGGAAAGGAATTTCCTTTTGGATATTGAGAAGTATCGAAAAAGGTTGCAATCTGCGTAAGTTGGGGCTTTAACGGGAATTTTGGACCCCAGTTCCGAGTATTGACTGTTTGTTACGCAATTTTATGGTTGAGGTAGCATTGACTCTTGGTAACATGCATAATAAACAAAAAAATTTCAGGGAAGATCATTTGAAGGTTTCTCATCGGCAATTGGACGAAACTAAAGATAAACTCGGTCATTTACAGAAGGAATTGGCAGAAAAGTCAAAATCAGAACAAAGCCTGAAGGATTCCAAGAAAAGATTACAATCGGATGTAAAAGAGAATCAATCAGCCATCAAACAACTCAGGGATCAACTTGAGAAATCTAAAGATTGGTGTAGAAAGCTTGAACAGGTAAGTAAAAAGGTGAATATTAAGGATGGTCACAGAAGACTCAGCCTCGGATACTTCCCTTGAGCCGAAAATTAGCGTAATTTTGCAATTCACCGATTTTGTAAATTCATTGCTAGGGTTGTGCCGCCCGTCAAGTTGACGGTCTGTCAAGTTGTCAAATTGCCGTCGTTTTCGTCATGTCAAATTGCTCTGTCATTTTGATTTGTCAAATTGATTTTTTTTGGGGAATTTTTTAGAATTTTGCCCAAATTTTGACCAGCAACGAAAAACTGTCCCGCCATAAATTCTTGCAATTTACTACTAAACTCCTTTTGTTGTTATAAACTGGTGTTTTAATGTTTATATGGTCTTGAACATGTTTGAAGGCATTATACTACCTTGAATAATGTTTCTTTTATCGTTCTGAAAAGAAATGGGTTCCTTTTTGTGCGAGAGAGCACGTTTTTTTATCTCTTTCTCTTCCCACACATTCTTCAAAAGAGAAACTCAAATTTCTTTTCCATAGAAGAAGCGTGAATGGATAGCCCAGTGGTAGAGCAAAATCCAGATGGCGTGGGTTAAATTCCCAATCCAGCCAATTACAAATTCTTTCGCAAGGTTGGCGGTTTTTTATGTGGTAGGAATTGAGTCATTTCGCAAAGGAGAACAATTCTTTCGCAGGAATTGACGGGTGTCGCGAAACGTTCAACCGAATTCATTGCTCAATGGGAATGAATTTCAAAATCGGTACACGCCAAAAGAGTGGGTAAGGCGCTGCAGGAGGAGGACCTGCGGACCGGATTCGATTTTTTTAATTTTTTTAGTAGTTATGGAACGAATAGGACGAGGACATAGTTTTTTGGTTTCAAGAAGATTTTTGTGGTATATTGGGAACCGTTTTGTAAGAAAAAACGGGATTTTTTCCAGAATTTTTCGGGCTGTTTTACCTTGGAGTGACATCTGGTTAAAACATTCGACGGCTTCCGGATTTTTAATAGGTATGCCCTCTAACGGAATGTACATAAAAATAAAGTCTAAAACCCGTTGAAACATTTTCTATCTCCTAGTTTTTCTTGGGTTACAGGACCAAGAACACCGCGTAATCAAACATTGTAAGCATCATCGTCAGCGTTTCAAAGCCAGAAAAAAGTTTCCTTTTTTTGATCTATGTTGAAGCGTTCGATGTCATAGGTGATTATTAGCGATGTGAAAAGCAATTGCGCAGGTTCGTTAGCCCCCCTCAGAAGCAAAAAGTCCAAAAATCTAATGGGGGTTTTTTAAAAAAAGGCCGCTGGCTAGCGCGTAAGGCAAAAATAGCAGCTAATTTAAGATGGTCCTCGTTTATTTAAGATGACCAGCTTTTTACGCTCTTTCAATTGGTACATGTTTCAAGCAGAAACCAGGGGACGAGGTTTTTCCGAGAAATTTGAGGCAATGAATTTCAACAATCAGTGCAGACGAATTTTTGCACTGATTTTTGGCTCATCGGAAGAAATTTGAGGCAGGGTCTTCTGTGACCATCTTTATATGTTCTGGTTATTATATGATTTTATATTTGCAGAAGAAAACTGCCACTCCAGTGGTCAACAAACCGTATGAGTGCAATAGAATAAAACAATTGGAAAGAGAATTAAATGAATACAAGTTGAAGGAGAAGATAAACGAACTGGAGAAAGCCTTGGTGGTAGCTGATCTTTCTCTGAAGTTGATTCAAAAAAGAAAAGATGAAGGGTAAGTAAGGCAATAATTTTGGTAAACTTTGTTACTTAGATCTCTGTCATATGAAAACTCTCGAGAATTGGACACCCAAGAACTTTGTTGGTCCAGTTATCAAGAAGAAGTTGTTAGGTATATGGAAGAGATGAAAACCTCGCACGAGAATCCCGACCTTCCTCCAAGTAATCTCCGAATGCCGGTTGCTCCCAGTTTGCTGACAATTCCTCCATTGATTGTCGTCCAGAAGGTGGTAGAAGTAAAGAACGTCTATCTCTCGAGGGAAGATATCTCTAAACTTTCCCCTGATTCCTCGATAAACTTTCCTTTTTAATGTTAATTGTTGTTGTATATTATTGCATAAATTGTTTTCGTCTTTTGAATGGTGTTTTAAACTGCTTTCCATTCTTTTTTATAATTTTAATTCTGAAGATTTTTTCCTAAATTTTGTATTCCCACCTGAACTACAGTGCACGTCAAATCGGAAATGCAAGAGGGAGGGAATTCTTCACGTTGGCATTTCGCCACAAATATGGGATCCGAGAAATCTATTTTGACCGATTTCTTGTCCAATTTGGTAAAAACCAGGTCTTTTTTGACAAATTTTACCATTTTTCAAGCTGTACGGATTGTTTTCAGACTTGCTTTTACCGCTAATACCTAGCGGGAAATTTTTTAAATAATTTTTCCGATAAATCTTAGGACGAAAAGCCAATTTGAAGAGTTCCCGTCTTAATTTGACGTGCAGTGGCGGTCAAGAAAATGGCCACCTAAATTATTATGCTTTAAACGCCGTTTATGTTCGAGATTGACGCCATGGCCAACTGAACTAGGGTAACTATGTCAATACACATCAGTTCCACAATTTCTTACTTTGAACTTATGCCCTCAGGCATCAGTCAAGGTTGTTGCCCGAGAGCTAAGCCTCTCTTTCAAATAATGTCTTTTCCGGAACGAATAGTTACTTGCAGTGATTAGTATAGCTATAATAACAGTAAAACAATGAGCGATATGCTTTGACGAAAGACACAGCCACCATTCTATCACAATTTTTTTTCAAAAAATTATACGTTTAGTACAAGGTCTGTCACCCGAATAAGGATAACTTTAGGGACTCAAATTTGTTTTCATAGAATTGAGTGGTATCTCAACTATGCCAAAAATGTAATACTGGATTTTATTTTCTATTCACCAAAGATTCGGAAGCGTGCAAAATCTGTGATAACTTCCTTGGGTCGAAAACTGTAAAGATACGTACCTGCCGTTTCCTTTAACCGGTGCCTTGTTTAAACAAATGTAAATGATGTCCTTGTATAAGTAAAAGATGTTTCAGATCCTACATTCTCTGTTTAGTGGCCTCCGTAACGGATTTTTGAAAAAAATTCAGTGAAAAAATCTCATTTTTTGAATTTTCTAATCAGAAAGGGCGTAATTTCGGCAGACGTGAACATTTTTACACATAAACGTGATCAATACCGTCTACAGTATTGCTCAGGATTATCGAAAGAACGGCATAAACCCAAAAAAAATTTGGCCGGACCTTAACCATGAACTATGTCATCAACCTTGACTGATGCCCAAGGGCATAAGTTCAAAGTAAGAAATTGTGGAACTGATGTGTATTGACATAGTTGCCCTAGTGCAGTTAGCTATGGCGTCAATCTCAAACATAAACCGCGTTTAGAGTATAATAATTTAAGATGGCGATTCTTTGGCCGGGCCAAAAGAACATATTGCCCCAATACGTGCTAGGCCAGCACGACAGTGCCACAAGTTTGTAGTCGTTCGTCTTAGTACTACATAAGCTTTACACTGATACTATATTTATCTATCTACGACCACTCTCTTCTGCGTTAGAGCTCATCACCTTGGGGTGGCCGTTTTTTTTGACCGCCACTGTAAATTGTCTCGAATTTAGTCAGGATCGAGGCGAGGGAGTAATTAGAATGGTGGAAATGCCCTTAAATGGATTCACCCAGCTGAACGGATTTAATTCTCCAAATTACTCGAATGAGACGACCATGGGTGGATGCAACTGAAGGGTTTACAAGTGTTGTTACTTATCTCTTATGACCCTTCTTCGGCCACTCGAATACCAAACTGTGATCCCCTTTTGCGTAGTTTTACGTACCCTCTCAACTACGTCTAAGACCACTTAACGGGCGTGAAGTCCCCGTTTTGTAAGATATTTGTTTTACTGCATTGCTTGATAACTGATGTGTATTCTTGGAGTCGATTGCTTCAAACTCAGTTTTCTCGTACTTGAAATAGCGTAGGAGTTGCGGTGTGGTGCAAACTTTACGGTGTTTACAGAAGCCCGTTGTTTATCCGGTTCAGGGCATCTTCCGAATGATTACAACTTTATGTTCGCCGCTTTTGCCCTCCGGTCACCGCCCGATCCGGGTTTATTGGTCAGGCAATTACCTATTGGACTGTTCTCCCCAGATTTTAATTAGTTTTGGACGGAAATTGCATTTTTTGTCTATGGATGACATCTTTGCGTTGTAACACGTTTCACATGTTGTTATTCTAATTATTTTTGTCGGTAATATTCATATGAAAATTGCAATTCCATGTGGAGTTTTAATTATGATGTCGACAGCAACAGTTTTTACTGGCGTAAAGAGAATTTTTTTCAAAAGTTTTGCTTAACTTTTGTTAAGGGAGGTCAAAATAGCTCAATCACTTTGCAACTTGACATGTATACTGGTCATCACAGGCAGAATCTGCCACAATTTTTTTTTCTTATTTCTATTTTTCCGCGCATTGTGCAAATTTTGCTAAAACGGTGTACAAAACTTTCTGATTGCCCAAAATACTTAGTTTTCTCTGTCACCTTGAGTAAGTGGTGCAGTTATCTTAAAACCAATTCTTAACAGAAATTTTGCCGTGGGCCCTAAAGCAATATTCTTGCAACGCTCTTTACAGTGTCAAAATTATACCCTAGAAGACAACAATGACATTTGAAGGTAAATTTTCTTGGCGCGAAGCGCCGCGAAATTTTTTTTCCATAGGTAACTAACTACATGTGGTCCAAAACATCCGAGCTAAAGGGTGGTCAGAGATATACGACCGAGAGTGTAATGCATTGCATCAGTTAATGTCATCAGGAAACAAAATATGACAGAATCAGATGAAATCCACCCATGTCTTTTGCCCACGGTGTACCCGAGCATTTATTTTCACCTCATCACCCACACAAATTACATTTATAAATGGGGAATGCTTTTTATACGCCTTAACATTATAACAAATCATAAATAATAAGACCCCAATCAAATGAATAAGTCATACCCAGAAACACAATCTTGTTCCAACCTTTGTACTTGGCCAAACACCCACTTGCAGCCATCAGTTTGGTTCGCTTCATCTTTTGACGCATATTATGAACAAATCAATTACCTAGGGGACAAAGATTAGCATCATGATGTCGCTCTACATATATGGCCATTTTTCCGTGAAATTTTCAGTTTTTGGTGCGGAAAAAGGTTTGTACTGGATATTTTTGCCGGACTTAGTAATGTAAATTACTTTTTGACAGGTTGATTTTGCTCGGTTATATGTTTATTTGCATTTGAGACAGGTAATAAAGCTGGGGTATTTTAAATGCATAATTTAAGTATCCAGTTTCCATGACAGACTCGCGTAAAAACTTATAAATATTAAATAGATGTTCTCCATGATGTACAGTGATTTGTTTGACTTCAAGTGATGGCTTGGATTATGCTTTTTCGAATTACTGTATTGTAATGTGCAGGCTCGATTTTAATTATTAATAGCCCTCCTTGAGTGGGTTTAATTGGTTTTCCTTTTAATTTCGAGGCGCGATGCCCTCAGGCGCTGCTAAATTTAAATTGGAGCGGAAACCAAAAACTTTTCCTTTGTTTTGACAACGATGACGACGACCTTTGCCGGGATATGACCGCAGGGCCTCGGGGGAACGATGAGTCGGGCATTATCGCTCCTTTTTTACATCGTACCTTGGGGTCGTAAAGAGCGAATCCCCCGCTTCATGGAACTCGAGATGTCCTTTAACATTGGCGGAATGCCGATGGGAATGCTTCGACAGGGATAACCAACAGCCGCAAGGCTTACTGTAACGATGATGCTATTTTTTACAGTAAATTTTCACATGTTTGATCCGCGACTTTGCAGGTTAATTGATGGCGATGACAACATTCTGATCCCCTCCCTCATTTGTTGTGGCCATTTTTTAACAAGTCTTTGACGTCGCTAGTGCCCAATCAATCACTCCCTCCAACGCTCATTCTTCTCTTTTTTCTTTCTCCCTCCTCTTTCGCCGTGCTCTCTCAGTACCACCCTCTCTCGTGTTGGGATGCTTCAGATTCCATTTCGTAATGTGCAGCACCCACCTCTTTTGTCATACTCCATTACCGTACTCTCAAATCAGCGTCATGACTATTCTCGTTTAGGCTCCGCCCCTTTTCGTAAAGTTTCTGGGTGGGGGCAGTTCCTTGTTTTTAAATGCAAATTCCTCAATGAGTTGAGATAATGATCGGATATTCTGCGGGGCAGGTAGATTCTAATAATTACAGGCAATTAAAAGTCTAGATCTAGGTACTCCGTCCCGTCGGATTTCAATATTTTTTGGTGCTCTAAAGCTGAAGCTGAGCCCCAGTTTAGGCCCAGGTTGATTAATCTTGGGCTAGGTCTGAGCCCTTACTTCGCGCTTAGGAACATTTTTCACGAGCTTTGCAACAACTAGCCGAAAAAGTGAGGCGGATTACGGAAAGCTTGCTTTATTTTCTGATTATATTACTTTAGATGTTCAGCCCCTGTTTTGAAAGAACCGTAAGAATAATCTCTTATCTGATTGTCATGACTCTTTTTTACTCTGTAAAACACATCATTTGAGATGTAATTCCGCTTTTCTACGATGATTGCCTTCCCTATTATCATTTATATTTGCATTCCCGGCCCCGGAAGAGTTCGTATTTCCAAGATAGTAGCCTTTCTTTTCCAGAATTTTAATTTCAGGCCTTGGAAAAATGAAATTGTTAAAATTTGTTGTACTGTTGGTGGCACTGTTGGGCTTCGTCTTCTCCCCTGTCCACTCGCGACCCACCAATTCGATGACGAGGATTCAGGTGAGAATAATATTACGAATAAATAAGGGTTTTCTCTTCATTTAATTGTTCACTGCCCTAATTTTAGATTTTTGTTGCGAAATATCTTTTAACAGTGTACGATTATTTCCATATTTTATATTACTTTTGTCATCCCCTTTTCCATTGGATCCAAACTTTTCGAGATATTGGCCGAAACGGCCACTATCCCCTCGGGCTGACATCATTTGAGGTCGTTCGAAATGCAATGAAAAACGAACATTTTTAAGTTTCTGGTTTTTAAACACTTTCAATGGACTGAACGCTACTTTTTTCAAGAAATTTGCATATCTGCGGTCATCCAGATCTAGACACATTTAAGAACAAAAAATTGAAAAGGGGGCTGGGGCAATTACAAAACACATGGAATAACTCATTCCACTAGTTAGGTAATATTAGGTTGGAAACTTATGAATTATCATAAACCGACTTTCCCATAAAAACTTTTTAACAGTCTTGGGAGTAAGGGCTGGCCAACCGGATACACCTAGCTAACCCCCCTGTGTTCGGAGCCGGCGGCTCTTCAGGATCTTGAACGTTGGACCAACTTTCTAAATGTACCGAATTTTTGAGCCCTCTAAGGAATGCTTTGAATACCGACCTAACAATTGCGTAACAGTAAATAAAATAGCGACATGTAATCATCATACAAAGGATTCAGTGGTGAAAAGTACACCTGATTGCCTTGCAGAGGCATTCAAAATGCCGCGTCGTTCTCTCTCTCTCTCTGCCTCTGACCGAAAATAGGTGAAGATAGAGAGAGGCTTATAATCTCAAATTTTTACCCTATTTTTTCACTTATTCTTTCAAATCAGGGATCAATTTTTTACTAAATTTTTTACATAATTATTTACAGTAATGTTTACATGGTTAATATAATATTTGCAGGAAGTGTTCAGAACTTTGATGGGATCAAAGCCAATGGTGGCACATCGAGGCAAGAAGAACGAGATCAGGAACCCGGACACCCCTCCCGAGGAATACGAGAACAATCTGAGATTACTCTGGCTCCTCAATCAACAAAGTTTATTGGCGCCTGAGGCTGATTGAGCCTAGAACGCAATGACTTCATAGCTCACTGGTTCTACACCAAAATCTTCCAGTCCCCATAAACTCGTCTGGTCGTCAATATCTCAGCAACATACCATCCAAAGTGCTTGTTTTTTACAATTACTGTCATCTGCAGTAGTGTACAACAAGATGTACTTGTATTTTGGGTCTCTAATCTCTCTGTTCTCTCCGTTTTTCGGTCGATCTCTCTTCACCTCTTTCTCTGCGCTCTCCTTAATCTCCATTGCCTCTAGCCATTTCTCAGCCAAATAGTCCAAGAATTACTCAATCGATTGTGCCCTCTACTGATGGCCAATGTTTTTTGCCCGATTCTATGTCCAAAGTTGGCCACGGAATTGTCCAGAAATTATTTATTTTGTTCTCGTATTTTACATTTGTTTTCAATTAAATATTAAGGTATTATTTCATTGTTCCAGCCATCCCCGAAGCGATGCCCAATCGGGAATGGACATCGTTTCCGCTGATGTGGTCAGAGACTTCGTTCTTTCTCCTTGACTTGAGTTGGAGCATCTGGTTGTGAGAGGGCGTGAGCTCGTTGAAACGCTGGCACTTCTGATAAATTATCATTTATTTCGTTGATCAACTTGAATTCACTCAAATCCATATTGAATTTCCTGAAAATACAATAGATAAAAAATAATGAATGCCATCGAAAAGAACCCGAGTCGGAAAACCCCAAGCCGAGAAATAATCGATTCATGGGTAATCGAGGGTGCTGATTCCAAAAGTGCTACTCATTTTGTCTGAATTTTACATTTTCACACAATGAAAAATGTAATAATGTCATTTTTTGACATTTTTCTAAAAATAGTGGATTTAGAGGTAATCGAGGGTTGCATGGTTCTTTTCGAAGGAAACCAAAAGTAATGCCACAATAACGACTAATTATTTTTTAACGAAGGTCAATTAGGACTCACTTTTTGGCGTTAAATAACTGAGGTATCAGACATACATCGGCGAGGGAGATCCGATCTCCCACACAAAACTGACCGGCTGTTTGTGAAAGTCGTCTCTCCAGAAGTCCCAAGCCTTTTCGAATAAAAAATTCAGCGAATTTCTGGGAATCGCCTCCGTTTTCGTTGATGAATCTGACCGTGGCTATGTTTTGTAATGGCTGAACGCCGGCTATCAGCTAAAAATGATTGTTTGAAGACTTTGACAAAATCGAAAGAAAAAAAGGGGCGTTCTCAAAAAATCTTTCCAGTGATTTTCAACATTTCTTACAACAATAACGATAATATATGTATGTAGTATTATCAACAGCGATTATTGGAAAAATTAATTTTAGGATTCCTCGCCTCGTGGTCCAAAACCAACAATTCTCTATTCCTATTTTAGACACATTACACGAATTTCCTGGATTTTTCAATTTCCGATTTTGTCTTAGAGGGTATACTGCACTTACATTCAGACTTAGAGCACGGATAACAGCTCTTTGATAGGAATCTCCCCCCAACAATTTTGCTGTCATTGGGTATTCTTCTTCTAGAAATTCAATTATGGCCATGCTTTCCGTCAAGATCTGCCTTCCATGGATAAAAACAGGAACTTGCCCTAAGGGGTTTACGCTCAAGAACTGACTCGACTGCTAAAGATATGCATTAAAAATACTGTAAAACGAGATACCTGCTGTGATATGAGAACATGCCGGTTTTCATACTGTATTCCTTTGAATTCCAAAGCATTTCTGACTCGCCAGGAACACGAACTTGCCCATCTTCCATAAAGAATCGGACGAAGATTTGCCATTCTTCTCCTAAACTAATTCTCGAATCAAAACCAATACAAGACTGACTTGAGCTCTCTTGTCACGTGTAAGTGTTCTCTTATGGGGAAAGTCATCGGGGACGTGTATTTTTATAAGAGGAGAAAGGTGAAAAAAGATTGTTTATCATGATCCAGCGGTCATTTCGGAAAAGAAGCGGGGAAAACAAGAAAATGCAGTCTATCATAAGTAGGTAAAGAGACCTGTAGCTTGCACTTAACCTGCAAAAGAAAGACCTAAACCGCAAGCACTTGTATGGTAAGTGGTAATCATAAAGAAAGTAAGATTATAGTCCTCAAAGATGTTGACCGTTGACCTAAAAACGAGTGATAGGTAACAAAAACAAATTAGACGCGCTCCGTCTAGATTCGTATTTCTTCTAATCTTGCATAAGATTCGTTTAATTTTGTTTTGTTTCTTTCCCTGCATAATGATACTAAAAGTTACGTATGCATTAACCAAAAACGAGAAATTGAAAACCTTGATCAAAAAGCTGACATAAAACATAAAAACCATGTATATTCGTGTAATTAGAAGATCACAATCGATAATTTACAGATAATGTACATTAATACCTCTGCATATATACATGTAACAGGGTCAGAGCTACTTGGAATGTTTCTTGAGGAGCTGCTTGATTTCTTTCTTGGCGTTCTCCTCGAGCAGATTGATGGGTTCAAGGGAATCAGCGGTCTTCAGGGTCTTGATCATGTCTTCTTTTTTCCCGAGAGCCAGCTGAGTCTTGGCCAAATAGAGCAGATTCTCGATCCATTCGTTGGGCTTCACCTCTTCGACCTTTTTGAACTTCTCCAAAGCATCTTGCATTGTTCCTTCTGGGGGATTTCCGTAAAGAACAGCAGCAAGATTCTTCTCAACCCAACTTAAATTGGCGATGGAGAAGCAAAGACGGCCATAAAGATGGGCCAAAACGTAGTCATCCTCAACGATCTCGAGGCCTTTGTCCAGATACTCCTTGAATTGGTTCCCCATTTGAATCTTCTCTCGATTCCCGAGTCTTCCGCGATCTGAGAGAGCACCGGTCACAATGGCCGCCCATCGCACACATTCAAAGTCCTTGGGATCAATCTCGTGCCCTGCGGCACAATGTTTATGGGCCTCGAAAAGGAGTTCCTTCTCTCGGGAGTGCTTGATTCCATCTTCGCAGGCCTTCATGTAAAGTACACGGCCCAAACGCCAAAGAACGCCCACGTTCTCCGAACCTCCACTTTTGAACTTCTATAATTAAATAGGCCAATAATTAACAATATCAGAAAAATTAAAAGAAGCGGACATAATCTCATTAAAGCATTCCTCGAATCATTCGAGTTTCCCTTAAAATTTCGACGAAAGTGACATCAACTATAGAAAAAAATTTTAAACTCCTAAACCCTCACACACCTCTAATAATTGTTGATAAACTTCATCGTATTTGTGGGCTTCGAACATGATATCAAGCTCTTCAAACTCATCTTGTTGGATTTCTTGTTTTGGCAGTTTCTCTGCTTGTTGTGCGGCTATCTCGACGTTATTGGACATGTTTCAGCTCCTGAAATGATATCCTAAATCACGTGTCCAAAAAACTTCCGCGTCCACGCTTGTCTCAAAAAAACGCACATTGCACAAGAGCAAAAAAACACCGGAGAACAGCTGATCATAACAAGTGCCTATAAACACCGAGAAAACGATTTAAACTTATGTAAACCCCCCGTTTGTATAGATGATGCCCTTATCACACAATTATTCGAATAACGAAAAAAGAGCGCCGCCAAACGCCCGCAGATTAGCTGGAAACAGGTCCAGATAAGAGATTACAGCAGACTATTATATTATATCGCTTCCGGCGAAATCTTTGACACAATGACATTCCCTCCGTTCGATCACTTTTTGTTTCGGAAGTCAACGAAAAATGCGGAGGAAAAATGGTTTTAACTATAACTTGTATTCACCTTGACCTTTTATATGCAGGAACTCGCAATCGTATCACCTCGCTTTACAACAAAATCAAGTTATAGGACAATATTCGAGGTCATTTGGTTCCCGGGTCTAGTACAATATAATCTCAACCCTCGCTTTGTTAATTAAAAAAGTTTGGGAATCAGGGGAAAACATCAAAACAAACAGAGAACTCCGGAAATCTACACAGCTCTGTACACAAATGCCGAGCACAAAAAGACATTTCTAGAATTTCTTGGCTAACAATTGAGATTTTATGGGAACTGAGGGCGCCGCTCGCGTATTTCTGTAGACCGCCAAATGATGACTATTCGAAACTTACCGTTCTTTTATTGTTTCCGTTGAAAACTGCTAGTAAAAAACAAAATAACGTTTCCAGTTCATTCTTTTATAACGGTGAATATCGAAATGGAAGTGAAATATCACAAATCACCTCCAAAACACGAAATCGTTGTGAAACAAACAAAACTATCGAAATATTTGTTGTAAACTGTCCGTCGAAAGGTTTAATGTGATCGGAACGTTGAGAAAGACAGGAACAACTGGGATCCAACCAACTTTAACTGGAATCTTCTAGTGGGAAATACCATCCAATAAACAGATTAAATAAAAATATTCAAAAATATTCTAAATTCTTGAACGGCCAAGACTAGCAGTTTATCCTAGAGAACATAGATATATTTTTAATGTTATTCTTGGCCTATTTCTCCAGGATTTCGAAGTGGAATTCCGGTTTTTTATTTCCTTCGGATGGATGCCTCCGGCGATCTTCTAGAAGTGTTTTTGTCGCTGCTTCCGAAGAAAGTTTGTTAAAGTGACAAGGATTAATCGGAGCGATCAAGGTCGTGCCATGTGTTTTGACAGATTTGATGCCCTAATTATTGTCATCGGATGGGTTAGACGTCTTCAGTTGGAGATTCTAAGGATTCTCAGCGATGGTCTCTCATATCATTCCGTTCTTTTTATTCATGGTTGTAGTGGCCAAGAAGGGACCTTCTGATATTCCCATTGATATCACTAAAGAGCATTCGCCCGAGGCACAATGTCATTTCTCGGTCCATGAGAAAACTCATGATGGCCCAGAGGTCACGGGTAAGCAAAGATCGCCCTCTTATTTCACTTTACAGTCAAACTATGGTCACAGTCTTACGCAACTCTTGTTTATTTCTAGAATTTTACTTTTTCAGGCACAAATCTCCATCAGGAACTTTACTACAAGATCCAATGTAAATCGGAGAAGGGCTATTGTTTGTTTGTATCGAATTGTACAGTAAGCACCGGGAATGAGAAGCCCTATGGGATCATAGACGACAACGGATGCACCACTGAACCTAGTCTCTTTGAGCACGTTAAGGTGAGATTACTGTACAGGGTGGGCCACTCGAAACGACCTTCCTGTTTTAGGCAATAACTCCACTCATACTGTATCAATCTTTCCGAAATTTTGGATTATCAACTTGGGACCCACCATCTTTACCCTGCAAAATTGTGGGATTTTAGAAGATCAATGCACTTTGCAGTAGCCTCGAAAATTTTGAACTTTATTTTTCGACCGCGAAACCGGTAAAACTTAGAAAATTATTGGAATGATTTTCAATTAATTGACGGACTTAAAAAATTTTTGGGTTTTCGGCGAAATTTTGGACTAAAATCGTTCGCGCACTGTCGAAACTTGCGAGTGTTGTCTGTCTCACCATTAAAAGTCACATCAGCCTTTCCAAAAAAATTCCAGAAAATTAAAAAGTCCACACCATCGCAACCAGGCCGCCGACGCTTGGGCCCTTTGAGCCTGGTCCAATTAAAATTTTAACACCGTCACGGCCCGAAATCTCTGTGTTTTCAACATTTTTACTTCTCCGTTTCACAGAAAAACCAAAAATTTTCCAAGACCGGGAAAGTCAATCAAAAATTATTGCAAAAATTTTAAAGTTTTACCGATTTCGCTGTCATAAAACATTCAAAACCTGTGTGGCTGCTGCAATATGCGTTGTTCTTCTAAAATCCCAAAATTTGGCAGGGTAAAGATGGTGGGCCTCAAGTTTGATAATCCAAAATTCCGGAAAAAATTGATACAGTATGAGTGGAGTTATTGCCCAAAACAGGAAGGTCGTTTCGAGTGGCCCACCCTGTATAACATGATGACTTTATTATTCTAAAAGTTGTTTGTGCCCAAAATATTTTTGTGGAAATATATTTGAAAATCTTGACCTTTTTAGTATCTGGACGACTTTACCGCTGGAATTTACAATCCCTTTCCCATCAGATTCAGAAATCAGAATTCTGCTGTCAGATTCCAATGTTCTACTAAACTCCGGCTTCGAGAAAGCGAGGGGTACTGCGAAAGGCCAGGCTGTACGGCGAACGAGTACAGTGAGGGGGCTAACTACCATAAAAATGAGTAACCGTAAGAGTAACACTTTAAACAAATAAATTGGAGATGCTTTATCTATCGGACACTGACATATTACATTAGAGAAAGAATTGCCAACAAGATTTTTGAATCCAGTTTATGCAAAAAAGAAGGAAGATCAAGCCTTCAAGGCCATACGAACGGCTTTGGCAGTTGGACGATAGACGGAGAAGGAGCAGTTCAAGTCATCCGAGACATTCATCGTAGCTGCGGCATTGTCAAACTGACCGCAATAATGCGGGGCTGAGAAGATGGTTACCAGACGACGATTGGCAAAGAACTCGTATCCGTCTTGGACCACCTGAATACACAATTATCAGCAGAGGTTCTTTCAACTCACTTGATGGGCTCGCGCCACAAGATCGATGTCAAGTTTGGCACAGATATCGACCACCACATCCTGACCGAATACGTACGAGACTCCACGGGTGTTAGCCTGCCATCCCTTGGCCCACTGATCGGGATCGGCCCACAGAAGATCGATGCCCATACTGGGATTGGGGGGATCTTGAGGACGGGGGAGGTTGCGCAACTGATCCAAGCTGTTCAATTGGGGAGACAATCCCCCATGCATGCAGAGGATCTTGCCACCAATCAGTCCGCACAAAGGCATCCAATTGAAGGTATCCTGGAACGAGTTCCAAAGTCTGATCGACTTATATCGGCGGTTGCATTCCTCGAAGAACCCGTAGACTCGGTTGATAGCTGGACACTCGTGGTTTCCACGGAGCATAAAGAAGTTCTCCGGGTATTTGATCTTGTAACAGAACATCAGACAGATTGTCTCAATGTTCTGACGACCACGATCAACGTAATCTAAAAATAGATCACATAATTTGGTCGACTTACCTCCCAAGAACAGATAATTTTGCTCGGGCGGGAATCCGTTCTTGTCGAAAACACGGAGAAGGTCGGAGTACTGCAATAACGCAATATAATCGTATTAAAAGTATACTTACCTGACCGTGAATGTCTCCGCACACAACAAGAGGAGGATCGACTTCGATGAGAGAGGACTGGGAGATGAAGACCTCCTTGGCGATCTGACAGAGCTGCGAGAGTTCCTGTTCGCTGACTTGAGTGGTCAGACGACCTCCGGTCATTCCGACATTCAGCAGACGCGCGATCATACTATCCACATCAAAGGCGGCCATGTTGAATCGACGGGCTGGGTTGGATGTTGGTCGGTCTAGGCTTCTTCTCCACTATCACTCTTTCTCTGGCTGAAATCGGCCGACAATCGGACAGCGTCACGACAAGAAATGAGAGTCGACCGACCTCCGGTGTGGTTTTTATAGTCCAGGATTTTATTTTATGCAAATTTTACAATTGTTTATGTTTTCTTCCGTCGAGAGGAGCATAGCAAGAAATTGAAACTATATATCAGCGTAAATTGTTTTATATCACCATAATAACAGTTAGTGTCATTTGTATCACATCCAAAGCTATCATGTCTATAGAATATATTTAGTATAACGTGAGATAAGTTAGTAGGAATGTTTTGTCTTTAATTTCTGTTGGCTTCGTTGATTATTTGAAGAATATTAATGAAGAGATTGATTACATCCATGTAGATACTGATACACGCCAGGATGTAATCTTCTTCAGAGTGATGATGCATCACTGCGTCGATGTCGAAAACCAAATAGACCGAGAAGAGGATGGCTCCGAAGATGCTCATGAAGAAGTTGAAGGACGTCGACATTAGTAAAATCTGAAGTATTAACAGTTATTGTTACCATAAACCTCACCTGCAACATGCATCCCACCAGAAACACCATGGATACTGTAGCCATAAGAGCGTATCCCTTTCTGAAGTCGTGTTTTGTCTGCAATGTGTAACAGAACAATGAGAACACGACGGCTGCAGTTACAACCATTGCTTGTAAAACAACTTCGGCCGCATAAAAGGTTACTGTAAACAAAGTATGAAATTTAAAACAATATAATCATACCTATGGCAGATACTGTTAAGGCCTGCATGACAGTCCATAAGCCGAGTAAACCATAGTTAACCGGGACATTATGGGCATGGTAGAACATTGCAAAGAGGACTCCGATCGATGAGAACGATAATGTCAGTATAATCCATGGTCTGAAATAATTGGGAGAGTTACGAGATGATGTCTGGCAGTTCTTTTCTTAAATTTTACAAAGCCATTCTCCCGACATCATATTTTCTTTGTGTAACTCTGCTGGATGTCGCTTCGAACATTGTAATCTTTTCAAACTTATAAATTCCCATGTTCTTAGTCCTTGAACACCTAAAGCTTAAAATGATCTGACTTCAAGAAAACCGAGTTTTGGGATTTGTTGATGAACCTAACTAAATTCTAAGCCCCCTCCCACCCCCTCAACTTCAGAATGCCTAAGGGCAGGGCCTGAGAAAGAAATGGGTTTCGTCTCCGGAAGTCCGTAGGGAACAGTCTTAACTCAATTCCAATGACCACTTTCAGTTCAATCAAAATGAGAGAAGAACATACTAAGGTAGAGCTTGATGATATCCTCGTTTTATGGACCATTTCTGCACAATTTTGAGAAAATACTTAACGGGTCTGAAATGGCAATTGCAAGGGCCAGTTACACGCCTGGGGACAAATACAATATGCTCTGGTTCCTTAAGAGCCAGTTTATGCAAAGGTTACTCCTAGTGTTGTTTTTGTTTTTATTGGAAAGGTGTCTCCAAGCACAACCCAACTTTATGGATAATTTGATGATGTTCGGCGTGTGTCTATCTTCTCCTAGTTGTTTATTCAAACCTTCCCGTGTTCATAAGGCCTTTCTTTAAGTAGGAACGGCTCTTTTACCCCTCGAGGTTATTTCATTATAACGGGGATCAAATTTCACCTTAGGAACTCCTAATGGCTATATTTTATATTCATATGTAAACATCTGCATCTGTTTCTCTGCGTGTTCTCGGGAATTCGTGTCAATCAAGAGAGATTGTCGTGTGCGACCTTACTCGCACTCTCACATGACAGCTTTGAGTTTGGAAACCTTTCAGATAAAATGGACTCTTTGACCGCGAGTGGACGGAGTTCCCAGAATCCGAGTAGAAGTAGCAGTCCCCATCGGCTAATCGATCCCTCGCAACATTTACATCTTCCATTTATACCTTCAAGAAAATCAAGTGACAGTAGTGGGAAATACACGCCGACTTTCAGTTTCGGCAGAAGAAATCAAAACTCCATGGGGACGAGTTCGGAAAGGGATGGGCTCTTCCGGGCAGGTAAGCCAAGACAATTGCATATTAATCACCGACTTCACAAATAATATGATAAAGTCTCGGCCAACTAAACGATTAAGTCTCGGCCAACTAAGTAACTACGTTAAAACCGTCTGGATACCCCTGCGAAATAAATTCCATGTAATTATGAATAATTTACCCCTTAAAAAAGTGCTTTGCGATCAGAAATTCGGATATTTGCGTGCTGAATTCCAAAACTCCGTGCTCCAGCACTTTCCAGAAACAAGCCTGAGGGGATTAAGTTGGTTGGAGATCTTAATCCCTACTTTAATCTAGAAAAAATACTGGTCGGGTTAAGCGATTTTAGACTTCTGGGCCTGATGTTTATGAATTTCATCATACGAGTTTGATTTTATTTGCTCCTCCCTTCTCCTGCACACCCTCGCACACTTCAAACAGTGCTCAGATTTTCTTATATCGGTGCACTATCTCTCCTATATTCCCTTGACTAATGGTCCGTTCTCCCACAACGAAGATAGGTAGAGTTATCTTCTTATTTCTCATTTTCATTAACTTAACCGGTTTTCAAAATCCCTATTAGAGACATTAAATTATTTCTCAATTTCAGATCGCCCACGTCTACCAGTTCGTATGATGAGAAGAGTCAAAGTCGCCGCGTTACCCGGAACCAGCAATTCAGACGAAAACAGTCGGGCTACCACACCAAATCTTGAATTTCTTAACGAAAACTACACCAAAAATGAGATCGAGGACTACCGCCAACTCTTCTGTATGTTCGATACCGATGGTTCCGGTGCTATTGGAAACGAGGAACTAAAGGAAGCTATTATCAGCATTGGATTACAAGCTGACGACCAGGAAATCGATGCATTAATACGCGAAGTAGATGAGGATGGAAATGGAGAAATCGACTTTGCAGAATTTTGTCATTGTATGAAGAAAAGTCAGAGTTTAGTTAAATCAACCAACGAAGAGCTAATCAAACAATGCTTCAATGTGTTCGATCAGGATGGAAACGGAGTGATAACAGCTAATGAATTCATGGTATGAACTTTAGATAATTAAATCGCAGTGTCAGTTACATACGACTATTGTCATGTTATTTTCAGTACATTGCCAAAGAGATTGGAGGATTCTCGGATGAATTAGCTGAATACGTGTTTCACGAGCTGGACGTCTCGGCAAACGGACACCTAAGTACTGATCAATTCGCTGCCATAGTAGAAGACTACCTATTAACGGACCAACGAAAGATATTCGATGAAGACAAGTAATATTACCTACGCCATATACCTAACTAACTTCCCTCTCATCTTGAGTGTAATCATAAAAATATTGTTTCCATTTTCACCTGATCGGTCAATTTAAGTAAAGTAAAAATAACCTACTGATGCTGCACAAATCCTCGAACAGTTGGAGTCAGATAAACGGCACCGCATAAGACCACAGTTACCACAAATTGGAAACTCAGGATACCCAGAACCTTTCTTAAAAATCCTAAAAACTACAAGTATGAAAAAACGAACATAAACCTTACCCATTCGAATGTTTACATCAGTTAAGACAACCGCTTCTTTTCCATCTCGAGGTTGGCTATTATTTCCGATCAAGAACTTAAGACCAGCTCCGATTTCGGCCTGCGCATAAGTTGGAAGTCGACCTGTCTCCACATCACTTTCAGAATCAGATTCATGAAGCAAGGGAACATTTTGGGATGTGATTCCGGCCATCCTAAGAAAAAGTTTGAATCATAATTTTAATCGTGAGACGAAAACCCTACTACCTCTATAAACGAATGACAATTCTACGAAAACACATGTGCAAACAATCATGATCCGATGATGTGACTCTTCGGCAAAGGGAAACATCACCAAAAAAATTAAATAACACTTAAAAATCAATAAAATCCTATAAGATAATACCATAAAACGTTGAATCGCATTTCCTACTGAAACAAAGGTATTGAAAAAAACAGTTACTCTACTTTTATTTTACATGGCTTGTACAAGTCAACCAATGGAAAAAAGCAATTGCGCTCTCATTACGCCAGAAATCAGTAGCATTATTTGTTCCCGTGATGGGACGCAGCTATGAAGACGACGAAGTTGCACCGTAGATGAGAAATTTGAAAAATCTTCCCGCGTTTGTTTTTTTGCGGGAATCTGACTTGTTCGATTCGACGATGATGAACATTTTAGACAATATATATTCCAAAATTATATTTTCCTTCATAAATCCATTGATATTGAAATTTGAGAAAATTGATTTTGACGAAACGCCAAAGATTTTCGTAAATTCTTCTCTTTTTTGCTAACTCTATTATTTACAGACATGGATCAGAAGTCCTCAAATCCACCGGTTGTACAACGTGTTCAAACTGTTCCAGCCGAGCCTGGCTCCAGATATTATGTTGGGGGAAGGGTAAGATAATTCTCTTCTACAGCGCTTCTAATTAGCGTGAGGAATAAACCTTTTTAACTGTGGATTGATTAGATACCTACTGTCTGCGATTTTTAAACACCTATGGTTATAAAATTTGTAGCAAATTGCTGTTCCTCAACGTCGAATTGTCCCCACAACTCAAGTAATCACTCAACGACATCCCCAATTCCAACATGTCGTGGCTCCTCGACCCCAGTCTCGAATGTTTACTCCACCACCCGTCTCGAATCCAGTAAAATACGTACAATCGACGGATTCATCAAGAGCTAGGTATCCCCGGAATACCGATAAGAGCCGAGGTCTTCGGCATTTCAGTAGTCGGGTGTGCGAGAAGGTGAAGGAGAAGGTCCAGACTAATTACAATGAAGTAAGATTTATTTGTGATCAGATTGATGACAAGCTGTTTCCTATGGTACTGACCTGACTCACTTTAGGTAGCAGATGAATTAGTTACCGAGTATTTCGAATCCATGGCGTATCCTCCAACAAGTCATGAGAAGCAGATGTATGACTCAAAGAATATAAGGCGGAGAGTGTACGATGCCCTGAATGTGTTGATGGCTATGAACATCATTGAGAAGGAGAAGAAAGAAATTCGATGGGTTGGTTTACCGACTTCTTCAGTAGCAGAAAGGCGACGTTTGGAAGACGAGAGAAATAAGAGGAAGGAGAGGATTAGACAGAAGACCGAGCAGATGAAGGAGTACATAATTCAGGTAGTGAATTCTTTCATGTGACTCTTTTTTTCTTTAGTTAGTAGCATACAAATCGCTTGTTAATCGAAATCGGGAAAACGAAAGAAAACTTGGGCGACCGTCAGAACAATCCATTTTATACTTGCCTTTTATCATCATAAATACGGAACGGAAGACTTATATTGATTGTGCAATCTCTCAAGACAAGTAAGAAAATTATGTTTAAGCTAAGTTATTCTTTAGAACTGAATACGCAATGACTTTCGATCGACCGTTTGAGATCCACGACGATATCGAAGTTTTGAAAAGACTGGGTTTGACATACGGGCTTGAGGCCGGGGCTGTTTCAGGAGAGAAGATTGAAGATATTAAAGCCTGTCTGCCTCCTGCCCTAAGGGTGTATGTTGATTCAATCATTGAGGACAAAGACGATTGTAAGTTGAAAGATTCTTAAGTATGACTTAATCAGCTCTCGACAAAAGTTTGGAACAACATGATGAAGAAGAGTCGGAGGAGATGCTGCAGCCATTGCCCGTATCGTCTCAAAATACGGGTCCAAGTCCGGCTAAAATCCAAAGATACGTTGCAAGGCCTGTCAAGGATTCGCCACAATCTTATGTCTCCGTCCAACCAAGCATTCAAAGACAGTCTGTTGTCAGCTCCAGATCTCCAACTATTCAAAGGAGTTATGTCCAACGACCTCTGACATCAGTGTCATCTGTAAGGTGCCTTGTTTTTATAAATTCAAATCTGAGGATTCCTATTTACTGTTCCGCATTGCAGAGATATGTTCAACCTTCACAAAGTGCGTCCTTCCAGGCGGCCACAAGGACACATGGTCGGCAGGTATATGTTGTACAGAGTAGTCCGCAGAATCAGCGATATGTATACACACGCCATCCTGTTAATTATGGATATGTGAGTGAAAGGTTTCTCCTGATTTGGTTTTCTTTATATAGATACAACCAAGCTCTCAAGTGGTCTCGGAACCGACAACCTTCCAAGAAGAAGAGTTCGACTTTGAGGAGAGTGAGGACGCTTACAACCACCCACAATGAACATAACCTCCTTTTTTTACGATCTTCATTCTTGTCTTTTCTTATCATACTTTACATACTTCGCTTGCCTTAGCTTCCTTTCAAAATTATTAAATTTATAGTTAGCTTTCCCGATCGGATATTATCATATTTATTAAGCTTTTAAATAGTTCAAACTTTTCCAAACATAGGTTCACTTATATATTTAAAAACATAAATAACAAAGGCCGTTATACGGAAACAGCGTTTTGAAACAACCTCTCACTCGACGGCTTCAAGCTTTCAAACTCTTCGGGATATTGGGCAGCCAGTGTTGTCCTTACACCCATCAGGACTTGGCCAAGTAGATTCTGTCCTCTCCATTTGGCCTGGTTTGCTACATCAAGGTCACTCATATCAAATCCGACTCCCCATCGTCTATCTCTAGGTGCGGCTTCCACAAGCGTTGCATTCCCCGTCTTGAATAATTCCCGTCGCAGTTCATGATTCTGATCAAATTTGGCCATGACTCCTTTTCTCATTACCTAAAAGATACGAATAATAGTAAATAGAATCACCTACCTCGACAGATATGTCATCCCATTTCTTGGCATCGAAGTTTCTGAAATCTGCGGTGATCCGCTTTGCTGTCTTTGGACAAGACTCCTTCAAAATATTTTCCGCAGCTTCTTTATCACCGTGAAATAACGCTTTGTGATACATATAATAATGTTCTGAAGTCGGGAATTCGTGTCCTACAAATTAAGTTGATTACACCTCACTAATATCAAATACCTTCCAATTCAAACTTCTGTGGACACGGGAAATGATTGCTGAAGACATACTTGTTGGTGTAAAAGGCTATAAAATAATCTCCGTCCTTATTCTTGTACACTGGAGGTGTTTCAAATCTCCCATTCGTAGCTTTTGCAGAGGAAGACCGTCGTAACGATGGAGTACTTATCGAGGGCGATGTCAGTTTCTTGAATTTGGGAGGCTCTTCATCAAAACGTCGCTTTTTGAACTAAAACTTATTAATATCATATGTAAAACCAAAAACTTCACCTCAAAAAAGAATGGACAACACTTATAAAGACAGCTCATTCTAGCCAGTCAGACCGTCTCTCAACTCATCTTATTCAAAGGAGGAACGTTGGATGCCTCAGATAACAATATCACAACGGGAGACCAACAAAAAACACGCTTTCCCTTCAATAATAATATTCAAAAGACGACTCGCTAATCCCAAAAGTCGCCCTAATCTCACACAAACAAAAATCTGGACAAGCTGACGCAATAAACACTACAAACATACAATAGTAATTGTCTCCAACTTCAATGATGATTTTTTTGGAATTTGATTTTTTACAAATCTTAAAGAAATCCAGGAAAAGGGCGTAAAATCAATGTCATCAACGTAAGTTTAAAAAGTAAACGCAAAAATGAGAATTCCCTACGTCATCACCGCCACTCCCCAAAAACATGAAAAAGGTCTCAAACGTACCATGGCCCAATCATCGTCGTTTTCTGATTTCCTCTTCTGGTAAGACTTGTGTTCTTCTTCGAGATCATATACAATCGATTTCCTAATATGTCGTCTGATTTTATCAGACAAAGTCGCACTCCGCGTCCGTATTCCACTTACTTCAACGTCGTTTGACAATTCCCTAAAAATGATAAATAACCAAATCAGTTTGAACTCACGTTTTAGCCTTGGATTCTAGGTCAACACTAGGACAAAGAGAAGGACTAAAACATCATAAGCACAAGATACAAGGATACAAGAACAAAAATTCGGCAAATACCACACTTTACCTGGGTTCGCATGGAATGCGTTTCCGGGTTGATATCGGGTTCACCATAACATCAGGACACCTGGCCCTGAACGAAGACGAACTAAAAAAGAACTGTTTGACTCACCTTTCTGCCTTCGCGTCTATTTTCTCGTTATGTTTGCATATTGTTTGAATGTACCCTTTCAAATTTATCATCGTTAAAAAGCAGATGCAAACGATAAAAATACGAAATGCACAAGCTAGAATTGTTTCGCTAAAAACTAAAAACTTGCTAGATAAATATAAAATATTTTTTATTATGCAATAAATCTGCGAGCTGCGACCCAGCTTTTATACAATTGCAAATTCAAAATTATATTATCAAATTAACGCGTGCTCTGATTGTTCTTCAATTTTGACATTTGAGGGTACAATTTCTTTTGAGGGTAGATTCGCAAACCCCCGGTTTGGAAATCTCTGTCCACTCATATCGATAGTTTGTAGATTCAATTTCTGATGATAGTGGTAATAAACTGGCCATCATCGCTTACCTTTTTATTGACAACATGGATAAGTTGCTTACACCCTTATATCACGCGGCTTGCCCAAATGGAGATAAATACATCCAAAGAAAAATTAGCGATATTTTATACGATGAAATGTTTCTAACCTTATTTTATATATCAGAATGATACGCAAACTGTCAATATTGATAGGAATTGGTAGAAAACCCATTTTGCATCAATGCACACATATTATCACAAAAGTATCATTCTTGTACATTAAATTTAATGAATTTTGGTGAATATGGATACTGCATGGATGTCGTTTTCAAAGGATGTTGTAGATCAGATGTTGTTTGATAATAATAATACACAATCGTCAACGTCAACATCGGCCATTGTGACTTACATATGCGCTAATACTATACTTGCCGCGGGCCAACGGGTAAATGTCATGACTTCGCCTGTGAAATCTCACAAGTCAAAAACTCTGTCAAAAAAACTGAAAAAGGGCGTGTGTTATTATCAGCACCTATCGTGATCTGCTGTTTCGAAGCAAACCGATCCTTGTCACCCATCAAATTTTCTCGATGTTGATGTATACGTCAACTGTATCAATTATCGGGGGTAACTCAATATTTTTGAACAATGCAATGGTGAAATTTGTCTCAAAATTTGACTTAATTTTCAACAACCAATCTTTTTTCCAAGTCCCGAAGCGAAGACTTTTCAAAATTTGACTCTGTTTTCAACAACCAATCTTTTTTCCAAATCCCGACATGGTTTTGAGTCCCGAAGAGAAATAGGGGTGTGATCGGAAGTACTCGTCTTTATATAGTAGGAATTGACTCATTTCGCAAAGGAAAACAAGTATTTCGCAGGAGTTAACGGTTTTCGCGAAACGTCAAACCGAAGCATTGTTGACTTAATTAATAAGTCATGAATGAATTCCAAAAGCCATCGCAGACTTATTAAAGAAACAGTACAGCTACTTTTGAATCGCGTTTTTTCGGCGTGTAAACAAAAGGTCCAAAAAGTTTCTTCGTCTACTGTACTACCAGTAACAAAGGAAAAAAATAATGGTGACATTCTACATGTTAATTAATAATTATTTTACTGTTTGCAACTCCGCCGTTTTTGTTCTCGCTACAGGACATTCAAAAACCTTTTTGACATTTCGTTCCCCACGCCGTAAAAAGCGCAATTCAAAAGTAGCTGTTCTGGCCCTTTAAGTCGGCAATGAATTTCAAAAATCGGTACAGACGAATTTTCGTACTGATTTTCGCCTCATCGGAAGAAATTCGAGGCAAAGTTTTATGTGACCATTCCTACACATATAGCCTCAAAGAGTTTTTCAGTTTCCTGATCAGCTTGTTGCATGAGGTCAGCATCTGTCGTATAACAAACTTTATTTGCTCTGTTTTTATCTGTCGAACTTTTTGTATCGGCCGATTTCCAACTTGTGACAGTAAGGAAATGGCGCAATTATCCCAAAGCCAGGCTGAAAGAGATTACATAATTTAACATAATGTTGTTATGGTTTTGGGTTCTTTTTGGGATGACAGATCACAGCCCGAGACGTTTCGTTTTGATTCCGTTCCCTCTTTTGAATATTGCTCCCTCAACTCTTTATGAGGCCAGCATCCCGCAGTTTCTCTTATCAAAACTGAAAAATACAGGAAAAGAGAGGGGAAAGGTTTGCCCTTAGGCGAAGAGAGACGACAGATGTCTCATGGTGTTAATCGCTTCGATTTCCTTACTAGATTTGCGCAGTCGGTGGATCAGGTACCTCAATTTTAACATCAACTACAATAAATGTTTTAAAATTTAGTGCATTCGACCTTATAGTTTATTAGACATCCCCAGGGGATGGCAATGGAAGTTTTACTGGTTTAGTGTCCATATTCATGTGGCTCTCACCTCCATATTGATGGTCTTAGGGATTTCTTGTTTTTGTACGGGTGTCCAACAATCTTTTTTATACGAAGAAATAAACTGTGGAGACGGGGTCAGCATAACGGCACCTATTGCCAATATTGTAAGTGGTGATTTCTTTTATTGAAAACTTCCAGTTTGTGGTTTATTACTCACTTATGGCCATAAAACAACAAAACAATTATTGGAGTGTGTTTGAGCAGTTCGTGATCACAGTTGTCGTCTTTATATTAAACATCTTCTTCTTGATGGATCAGTTGTTTATGGGGATTAGATGGAGTCGGACCACATCAAGAGATGATCAGAACTGGCCTCTGCATTTTATGGTGGTCGACTTCCTACTTGTGACTGTTCTCTCTGCAATTGGTAGGCTAATTTACTTTATATTGATCTTCTTGATGTTTAGAGATAACTTGCGGCATTGTCATTGTATTGTACACATTATTGGTTACAAATTGGGCGTCTTGGCAACAGAGGGCCCAAAGGAATATTGCCGTGGCCAATCAACGGAGGAGGTCGTAACACTTTATTTTAAACAAACGTCATCCATGTTTCGTTCAATGTGTAATATTTATATGTAAAGTTCTCAGCTTTTTTCGTCAACTTTTATTTTATTTAATTGACTGCTAGTTTTTGTGTTGAACGTAGTTGAGAGTTACGAGATTGGATGTTCTAACAAAGCCTCATGACCGTGTATAAAAGATGTCTACATCAAGTAAAAATATTAAAACACACCCTTTTTCTTTTCTTTTTATTGTGAAACGACTGTATCCAAAAGTAATTTGTTAAAAAGAACAAATCCCAAATAGACAGAAAAGGATAACAGACGTTATCTTCTACATGGATCCGTACAAAACAACATTTTTGCACCATATTCTGCAGACTTGATTATGCAAATTGATATAATTCCTGGTCTTAATTCCTTGCTTCCGTCCGAGGTCGATTAAAGCACATCCGTCATTTCCTCTGTAGGAGGTGACAAGTTTTTGTTTTCACGTATATTAAAATACCAGGGCCCATTTTGCCTTTTGCATCAAATCTTGTATGAAGCCTGTAATAGGGGGGTTCTGTACGTGTCATCCTTGGTTTCTTTGAAAGGATTATTTTAAGAGTTATAACGGACGTGGACTGGTTGAGAAGGTTATCGGTTTAATGTTTTCGTAATGTTCTTATGATTACGTCGTTTGAATTCAACTTTGTAATCAGTAGAGTGCTTTTGTATTCATTCAAAGAAGCCCTGAACCTGGGGATTACGTTAGAATTGTGTTTATAATAGACATAAATTCGTTTGATTGGCTTCCATGACGGAGAAAACACTTGCCTTAAACCATCTCTTTTCACTCGAATTGACAAAACGAATTAAATTCAGCTGATGTTTGAATTAAAATGAGTCCAAAAGGCCTAACTGCAGCTTTACTTTAGTTAGCTTCAGATATGTCTGGAGTAATCTCTGAGATGGCAGATTTAATTAGTGATTCAGTTTATGTTATATATTTTCAGCGGATACATATTACTTTAGAACGCGTCTCCGTATCTTACAGTTAACATTGCAAATTCTCTTAGGCAGCAAGTATTACTTTGAGTTGCAAAAAATACGTGAATAACAATCGAAAAGTTCCTTGGCCCACTTAATGGACCCAATGCAATCTTTAATTCAATCTTCTGAACCCTCGAAATTTCACGTATTGCCGGAGGGCATATTCCTGTACTTTGAGACGTTTCTTGAGTCGAATCTGGTTTTCTTACCATTACTTGAGTGCTCTGAGTAAGTTTAATGTTTGTTTATATCTATTATTTTTTGTTTATTAAAATTTATGTTAAAATTATATGATAAAAAAAAGGTGCCTGACTGAATATGAACTGACTAAATATGAACCGGGATGCTCACTGAATATGAAATCTGGCAAATTTGTTTCGATTTCAATTAAATTTCAGAAAAGGGTGTACGAGGTTTTAGGCTTCAGATGAATGGACTCAGACGAATGTACAATGGGAACACAGGTAATTTTTAAAAATGCCAAACTTTGGAAAAGGCATCCAAAATTTGTCCCATTTTTGTAGTCAGCACCATCGATTACCTAAATATAAACACACTGTTGGTCGATAAAAATCGAAAAGTTACTACTTTACACTACTACTTAAGAAAAACAATTAGGGATCGGAAAAAATGTATGCGATTTTAGAAATCAGAATCAATGGGAACCTCTAATATACTCATAAAAAACTTAAAAACAATTACTACTTAAACTGCTGCTTAAGAAAAATATGTAAAGGTAAAAAATGGATACTTGAGGTCATCATCATTGATTACCCCAATCCCTCCTCGAAAGGATTTTTTCATATCTAGTCAGGTCATATTCAGTCAGTTCATATTCAGTCTCCCTTCGAAAAAAAGCTATTCTTTGTTCGT
Source organism: Bursaphelenchus mucronatus (assembly GCA_025436335.1). Taxonomy (NCBI): domain Eukaryota; kingdom Metazoa; phylum Nematoda; class Chromadorea; order Rhabditida; family Aphelenchoididae; genus Bursaphelenchus; species Bursaphelenchus mucronatus. The sequence goes on from CM046358.1 coordinate 4,689,379, forward strand.
CTCGAGTAAAAGATAGGCTAAATCAAATTACAAAAATCCTCATTTGCAACATAGATCCCTTGTTGGGCACTTCCGAAACTTTTCTTTAGCATACAGAAGTATTTTTTTGTTTACTGTATATATTTATGTATGTTATTCTTTGGGATCACCAAGCTGCTTATCTTTTTATTTTGCTCTTCTTTGCTTTCTAATTGGGTGTAATTTCGGTCTGTGTTAGGAAACATTGCTTCACACTGATTTACGGTTCGTTTCTTATAAAAAATTGAGATCATGTTTACATTAAGTTTTAAGGATTTGGCAAAGCGGATTAAAATGTAAAAACAGAAGCATATATAAAATACACACAGCCACTCGGATTTGATATATCTGGAGATGTCGCGTCGCGGGCTCCGGTTCCTGTAAAAATACTTTCCGAGGGGCCACAGCGGGGATTAGAGACCACACCGTAAACATGTAAATACACGTATCTTTTCGCTTTTCTTATATCCGGATATATGAAATCCACAGGGATTTTTGGCCAAAAACTGTAAATGTCATCGTACCTTGACACGGATTAATTGACTGTGTTCCTTCTTATGTTTGGGTAGTAGATTTTGAGATCAGATGTTCACATTGCACACGTTTCGTATTTTCGTTTCTTTTGATTCTTTTCAAATCTTTTCCTTTGCCCAAACCCTGCAATAAATCGTTGTAAATATGTCGTTACAATCGATTGCAATCATCCTAAATGCCCGTATCTTATTACTTGTAAGGCGCTTGCAAAGTACATGTAAAAGATGCTTAAAATGTAATTTTCTTTTTTTTTCAGAAAATGGCCCAAAAGGGCGGGACTGGCCAATTAATACCGATAGATGAGGAATTCCATCTTGTCTTGTACAAGAAAGTAAGTCCACTTTTTTATTAATTAGCCTTTTCCCATTTCTTTTGACATCTTGAGGACCAAAGAAAAGTTTTTTATCCCCAATGTAATTGTCAGCAAGTGATGACATGCATATCACACACGTCCTACAGGGTGTTCGAGCTGTTAAATAATTGTATTTGTAATGTCGTGGAAGTTTGTAATTGTCTGTTCTTCTTTAATTCAATTTGTTCCGAGAATGGGATGTTTTTTCTTTATTCTTCTCCTTGATGCACGCAATAACCGGATTTCTTGTACGATGCAACAAAAAGTTCATCGAGCAGTTTCGGGGTGTCTACTGGTAGGTAATCTTGGATCGTAAGCCCCTTTAATTAACCACCAGTGGGTTATCTCCGTTCAAAAATATGACCGAAAAGATGACCCCAAAAGAATGTAGTCTTCTGGTCCCCATGTATAATGTCTGGCCACCAATTTTGTCTGGCCAATTTTGCAGATTTCCCTTTATTATTCATGTCCGGGATTGCATCAACAGCTCTGTCGATTTCGTGGTCGCTGTCACTGTATTTGTAAATATTATTTTTTGGGGGAAAGTTGGCCTCTTCTTTGTCGAAGACGAGATCTGCAGAAGCCTAATTAATTTAGAATTAACTCAATAATAAACACAGCCCGAGAGTAAACAACACTGCAGATGATATGGTTCCTGTCATCCCCTCAGGGCATTAGTAATCATCTACTTTTTATTTATTTGACCTTACTGTAATTATAACCGGGTTAACGGACGTTTTCTTAAATGGCCTGAGGCTGTTTATGCATGATCCTCGGTCCCCAGAGATTTAACTAGATCATAATAAGTTTATTTTGACGTTTCATTTACTGTTTACTTTCCAATTTACATTTCCAAATTATTACAATCAAATGTCTGAATTCTCAGAGATTCTATATACACGTTTTGTTACATGGGGCTAAGGTACTTTACTTCTTCAAATTTTTACGAATACTTTGCATAATTATAGCTGACGGTCTCATTTTATGCGGAATTAGAGACCAGAGTGCAAAACTAATGCACGGCTCAAGGAAGGGATCCAAAGAATGAAGTCCCTGATATCTCCGAAGATCTTTAATTATTGTGTCTGTTCTTTACAATCCTTTTCTCTCGGTTTTTAATTATTTTCATCTTTTTTGGTAATTTCGGAAAACAAAATAATTACTAATATTATTTTTGCTATGCCTTTCACAGTCGGTTTGTTGACTCAGTTCAAGTATTTCGAACACCATTGGAAATATTTATATACAAAGGCTACGTTCTTCCCCTTATTTCAGGTATTAAACTCGGCTTCTGAGTTACTTTCCAACTATTTTTACAGAATTTTAATAGCAAAAGAGCGACTTTTTCTAATCGCTGGCGTTGATGTCATTTGTAACATCCGCCTGACCTCAAAGTTGAATCTTTTTTATTATTTTTTTCTCATTGAATTATTCAAAAGTTGGGGGTTGCCGAATAATTCTAAAAGTCCGTAGTCCAGTCTGGGATCCCTGGAATTGGTCGTCTTCGGATTACGTTGGCCATAAATCCTTTGTGGCCATATTATGGGAGGGATTACATCAAATGTTACCTCGCAGTTCTTTGTGTTTCTAATTTCCTCTTGCAAGTAGAAGATGGATAACTTGTTCTAGATTTGTTTTTGCCAAATATGGAGAGAAGATGAAGCTTTTGATATTTAAAAAAAACTCATCTCTGAGATGCTTGGCCATCCCACCTCATTGTGCCAAAACATTATTTAATTGGTCGCCTGAATGTTTATTTAAGCGTAGATATTAAAATTAATCCATCTTTTGTTTGATTTATAGTTTATTTTAATTAAAATGATGTAATAGGCATATACGGACTGTCAGTCTGATCTAATTATAGAAAATGTCCATGATATCTTTAACCAATATACGATTAGAAACAAAGGATTTTAAATAATTATTTGTGTATCCAATTAGAGTATGTGATGCTTAGGCACAGTCCGATTGTTCCGAATGTCATATTTCATATAGCTCATACACCAAGCCCATCGCTTCCTTAGTTTTTCGAAGTACTTGCAATGTTTACATCCCCTAAGGCGATGTTCTTTACTGGCAATTCTCGAAATAACTTTTTTTATAAATTTAGAGGGTGTAATTTGTTTAGTTTAATGGTTTTGGTCTTGTCTCGGCCAGTTTCTTATTAGCATCCATTATTAGATTACTTTATAGATAGTTGGGCTATTACTTGTCACAATGTTATAAACTGTGACAAGTAGCGGATATTCCGGAAGTCGATGCTCTTTCCTAGTATTCCTACATAGTAAGCTGATTAGTTTAAAGATCCTTTGCGTTTGTTGATCTGCTATTAAATGACTTAAATGACATTGCCCCCACCTTCAACGCCATACCCATCCAATATCATATGAACTATGAAAGGGACATGTTCTCAGAAGCCGTAACATTATACTGGAATTGCCCACCTTTGCCTTCTGCACTTATTCGATTACTTCAAACCCATTAGGCTGACTGGTTTTCCAGTCACAAAACTTTTATTTAATAAGCGTCCTAGCTGTTTGTTTCTATTTAATACTTGAGTGTATAATTTTTTGCTGTTTACAGCTACTCCAAACACGGTCGGAGAGCATGAACGCAACTTCTGAGGATCTCTTGATTGACCCGTTGATCCTCGATGAATCCCAGCCCGAGTTACGGGCAATGATTGCCCATCAAGCGACCACTTGTCTGTTTACAATCTTCGGTAATATGTTGATGATTTTTGTGATATTGCGCAATAACAGAGTGATGAGAAAAAAAAGGATTACTCCTGTCCAGATGTTGATGTTGCACATGTGTTCCAGTGATCTTTTATTCGCGCTTTTAACCATCTTCCCGACCATGATTATGACAATTACTGTCCCCAACTTTTATGGCCCTGATTTCCTATGTAAACTAGTCAAATGTCTACAGGTTTGTCTCTTCGAAAATGTTTTTAAATGAATTTTAAAATTCATAAATTTTTCTGTTATTTTAGGTCCTTCCAATGTACTCAAGCTCTTTCATGTTGGTGGCCATCAGTGCTGACAGATATTACGTATGTATTTGGCAATTACCACATTTCTTTTTAATATTACTAACTCTAAAATAATTTTTTAGGCGATTTGCCGTCCTTTGGCCAATATCAGATCCGGTCGATATAATCGACCGGCCTTGTATGCAGCCATCGCCTGGTGTTCGGCATTGTTATTCTCAACTCCACAATTTCTGATATTCGGGAAGAACGAATACAATGATTGTGTGGGGCTCTACACTGAGACCTGGCAATACCCGGCCTATGTGATTTGTTTCAATGTGGTAGTTTGGCTGATTCCCACTACGATTGCCGGCTGTTTGTATACGTGTGTGTGTCGGGCAGTCTGGAAGTCAATGGCTTTCGAGAAACGACCCAGTAATGCGGGATACGACCACAAATCAAGGTATGTTGGTAATTGAATTGCCTTCAATTACATTCCAGTATTCGGATGAAATACAAAAAACACAAACTATTCCACGCCGACGAACATTTACAACTCCAGACAACCAAATTACTCGAACAAGAGGACCATACTCGGAGGGCATCCAGACATAGCACGACTCTTGTACATCACTCCGGATTAAGGATACAGCGAGAGGAATTGGACAGAAAGAGGGTGCAGACCGTCAAACTTACTCTTACAATAGTGGCCGCCAACTTCATTCTTTGGGCACCTTTTAATATCATCAGTGTGATCGATGCATTGACCCCCACTTTCTTGAGTAAGGAAAAAATATTTTTTAAACAATTCAAAAAGTTATTTTTGATACAATCGAATTAAATACAATATTTCTTTCTATATATTCCAGGTCCTGTCTTTGCCACTTACATTATGTTCTTTGGTAATTTAAACAGCTCCGTAAATCCTTGGATTTGGTTCTTCTTCAACCGAGACATGGTGAAGATTGCATTGTCGCCGTTTTTCGAAGAAAGGTCAGTTCAACAGGGAAGATCCCCCTCTCCCCAGCTGTTGACCACCTTCCATCAATCCAGAAGTCGGTCCAATTCTAACAATCTCCCAAGACCTTTGAGTTGTCCGCCGGATCCCTAACTTCTGACTTCTGAAGTTGTCCGGAGTGCTTGTTGTCCCACATTCATTGCCTATTGTCTTTGTATGCAATTTGGCTTCACTTTCATTAATTCATAACACTTAATGTTCTTGTAGTTGTACAGCCACGTTTGATTGTTGCTTACTGTGAAGTTGTTGCACCAAGGAAAAAGTGGTTAAGACAGTAATTTTAGAAAACTAAAAGGGAAGATACCCTCCAATTCGCTCTCCGAACCCTCAGAAAACCAGACAATGCCGACCAAGAAGAACGGAGACGTTTTCACCCATGCTTCTACTGTCACTGCTTGCAAGTGACGGCAAAAATGCCGTTGAAGACGTTTAGGATGACCAACCCAGTCCTAATTGTTATTGTCTCACGTTATTTTTTTTTATCAAATTATCTGTCTTGTAAATAACGATTTAAATTATAAAAAGGGGCTCAAATGGCTCTAAATTATTATTTATAAATTGAAATAATGAGTTTATTACTGTAATGGTAAACAACAAGCAAATCAAGGATTACATAGGAACATGTGAAAACAAGTAAGAAACCGATTCTCCGTTGTGAGTTCGTCTGATTGACTCGGCCAGTATCATGGAAATGTCGATGCATTGGATCTTAGGGCATCGTTTAATGTTCTCCTCTTGAGGAATCGTGTTGGTGACCACGACGGCCTCAAAACATGACCTATTCAAACGATCCAAAGCAGGCCCAGAGAACACTCCATGGACACAAACCTGAAACATCGTACATATGTAAATACAACAATATAAATGTCAACTTACAGCATAAACTTTCTGAGCCCCAGCTTCGATCAATTTATCGCCAGCCAGGCAGATTGTGCCACAAGTATCAGCCATGTCATCCACCAGAATCGCGACTCTGTCCTTCACATTCCCCACCAAGGTCATATTCTCAACTTCATTGGCCCTCTTCCTCTCTTTATGGATCAGCGCAAAATCCACATTCAATCGATCAGCAATCGAGGTCACTCTCTTGGCTCCGCCTGCATCTGGAGAGACAATTACGGCTTGACCGTAATCAGGGATATGCTCTTTGATATACTTGAGGATTGCCGGCTCGGCGTATAAATTGTCCACGGGAATGTCGAAGAAACCCTTCAAATTAAATGTATTTCCAGAAAATACAGTATACCTAAAGAAGAAAACAATAAACAAAGCTAAGTACCTGAATCTGAGAAGCATGGAGATCCATAGTAATTATGTGATCGGCTCCGGCCACACTCAGCATGTTGGCAACAAGCTTGGCCGAAATGGGAGCTCTGCTCTTGTCCTTCTTATCTTGTCGGGCATAAGGAAAACAAGGGATAACAGCGGCTACACGAGAAGCAGACGCAATCTTGCAGGCATTGATCATGATCAGCATCTCCATCAGATGATCGTTCACCTCACCTGATCCACTTTGAATAATGTAAACATCTTCCCCGCGGACTGATTCCCCGATCTCAACGTTCGTTTCTTTGTTCGAGAACTTCTTCAGAGAGGCCTTGGAGACATCCAATTGAAGACGTTCACAGATTCTTGAGGTAAGGTCCTTGTGGGAACTTCCACTGAACACTTTGATGTTAGGCATCACTGGAGATGTAGCCAAAGAAGTTAGGTCCAAACTGGAAATTTTATTATAAAATTAGTATGTTTAAGGTTCACATGACCCAACGTCTAGGGTAAGTTAAGACTTCTATGGGTCGTAAATTTATTAATTAATGAAACGGAAAACTCACTCGGAGAACGTGGTGATCTCAGAGAATTGGCGCTAAACCAAGATAAAACCAGGAGTCAGTCTGAAAAAAGGAAAGCGTTAGGGTTTCCTCGCATAAGACTTTTATAGACGCTAAAAAAACAAATTTGGGGCCAGCCATCTCTGATCTGATGTGCGCTTTAAAATGTCCGGGAAAAAAACTGATCTGGAGTTGAGAATGGGGAACTCTGCACGTTTTTGTATAGTAAACTATGGGATATCGGTTTGTAAAAAAAGGGAAAAAAATTTAAAAGTATTCAGTGCAATTTTAAAGGGTCTCGGGATGAGAATTACCAAATAATTTTATAGGATACGAGTAATGTCAACTAGTCTGTAAAAACATTTTTCAAAAAAACCTTAAGGACTCCGGCTTGCACAATTAAAGTGGCCAGTTTTTGCATCTTTTCATGTTGCTCTCTTTACATATGAAAAAGGCAAGAAAATATTTTAGAATATAAATAATCTTACTCTGCCCACACGATTCAATAATAAATATTTATTTAATTTATAGTTCCTGTTTCTTCTTATTCCTGAAATATTCCTGAATAATATTATTTATCTGAAGTCGATTCTCCATTCTGGCCAAGCGTTTCAAGGAGATCTCGTCCATTTCCCTCGTTCTCCTTCTCTCGGCCGATGACAACAAAAAATTAGGCGAATAATTAGCCCGCAGGGCATTAGTCCAATCACCTCCATTAAAGAAAACGTCGGTTATTATGTTGTGAAAGACGGGGAAGGACACCTTGGTTGGAGATCCCTCATGAAGTCTGAAAATTGATTTTAAAACCATGATTCTTACTTGAAACACTCCTTGAAAGGCAAGTGGGCACTCGCAAGATTAGTCGATTTGGCATAGAGGTCACATGTTTTGTCATCATTGCTGATGGGAAGGATAACACCGGCATAATTTAAGGGTCCTCGAAGGGCGCTTACTGCGTGTTTTGTCACATAAATAATATTACCGCTGTTGTTGTAAGGGTTGTCTGTATGCAATTTGGGAATATTAAGACATCTCTTAAATCTACGAAAAATTTTTGATAAAAACTTTCTGAGATCGTCATTCTCCTTGCTGCAGTTTATCATTTCGACGGGAAAACAGAGACGAGGGCATTCATAATTGGTCTAAAATACATCAATTACAGGTTTTCTGCCTACTTCTAGTAATTCTCGTGTTTTATAAGTAAATTTATTAAAGTTATTGTAGCTGAGTCGTGGAAGATATTGCAGATCCAATATCAATTTAGGTGGTCGGAGAAGTTCAGAGTCCCATTGTCGTCTCAATGAGCACAAGAAATGATCTATAACTTAATCTAGAAGCTCATTAAGTCTTACTTTTCTCGTGAAATACACCAATACCGTACCCCTGATGACCCTTTTCGTTTTTAGCCTGTAAAATTGTTTTTGTAACAGGCGGGGTGGGGTGACTTACCATTTCACGAGCTTTTTCATGTTGTAAAGATACGCTGCTCGCATTTCTGAGGTTAAATCCGTCCTTTATATACAAAAAATCCCAAAATTTGAGTCGCTCCATGGTCGTCTTCATCTCAAGCATTCTGTAAATTGACAATAACTCTCTAACCAAATGATGCGTTCGCTCGATTCATTCACTCTTACCGTGCCCAATCATTCTTCGAAAAGGCCCTCTGTTCGTGTTGAGTATAATATATGTAAAGCTGAAGATAATTAATGTTTACTGTAGTTTTATTTACCTTATACTCTTCGTTTATGCGGTAAATTAAGTGTTTTTTGTTTGGGAATTGCTTCCAGATGTTCATGTCTTATCTAAACGTTGATCTTTATTGTATGAGTGAATGGATAATTTCTTCTAATTATTTATGCTCTCAATTGGATATAGAGAGCAGAAAACAAACCCGAAATTTGCGTAATTCAAGAAATTCATAGGCCAATCAGTTCGAATGCAAAGGAATGTAGATCGTGGCCCACTTTTTTGAGGAAACGACGCCGTTTAAGTCAAAGAAAAAAGAAGGACAGAGAGAGCAGGGAAAGTGCAGAGACGACAGAGAAATCGCGGCGCCGGGGTCTGATCGGAAGAAGGAAAAGCAGCGAAAAACGACAAGAATTTGGGTTTAACATGAATCTGGAGATGGAGCTGATGCTATGAACAAGATGGAGAAGGGTTCCCGGCTGGGCGAAGGCCAGCTGCTCCAGCATCTTCTTCAGGAAGCCGCCTCCATCCCTCAGGGGCTGGATCAAGATTCGGAGCAAGGTAAGGCTGAAAACAGAGCTGATCTTATCTCTGCAGATCACGAGGACTTCTCCACCGACCATCAACTCCAGAGTATGATAGAAAACTATCAGAATCATGTTCTCAAACAGAATCAAGGGCCAATTCTCGGTCGTGCCGTCAACTCCCATTATCATAATTCCCGCGCAGGTAGCAGTGAAGGGCCAGCCAAACACAGGTGAGATGTTAGGAGAGGTTAAAACTTTGCGCCTAAGGATACTTAAGCCGAACAACCCCCCAATCCCAACCATCAGCCATTCACAGCCATGTTTATTTGTGACAGACCATCAAACTGAGTAAGTACCCAATTAATTTATTATTTACTTTTGTGTTAAGTGATTCGGTTGGAAGTCAGTACGCATCCCCGGATCCTAAAGAAGCCAGCGATAACAAAAATGATGCAGACGCCCTGAAGACAGAAAACACATTTTTGAAACAGCAAATTGAGAGTCTCAAAAAGAAGAATGCCGGTTTTAAGAAGCTGGAAATGACATACGAACGAATCGAAAACGAGTTCAATCAAATGGTTTCAAGACGGGATAAACAAGAAAAGTTGGAGCAAACAGTGAGGGGAAAAATGGAGCAAACGATTCAACGATTGGCAAACGAAAACGAACTCCTCCAAAGGCAACTGGAAAAATTGAATTTAATTGTGGCCCAACATCATCAAGTAGACCCTCAACATGCGACGTCAATGAATGATTTGATTGCGCAATGTAAGTCTTGAACATAATGATGACAATATTAAGAAATTTAGATAAAGAACTCATGGAAATCAAGACTCGTCAACAAATTGAGATCGACGCTCAGAATGCAACACTCATCGAACAACGAAATCATATTGAGATGCTCGAAAAAGCTTTGAAGAACGCTCAAGAAAGGCTGAGGGATCGAGAACGAGCTGCAGTGGATGCTGTGGCACTTGTGGACAAGTGTGCTCATCAACAGAAGCTACTACAAGAAGCCTTGGATGATAAACAAAAACTCCAAGATGAGCATAACAAACAACAAATTCAACTTGAGATGGAGTTAACACAACTAAAAATGCAGGTAGCCAAGGAGAATGGTGGGCCAAGAAAACCTGTCAAAGTGGGAGATGGAGATGTCACGGTAGTAATAAAACAAAAAGAAGACCGAATAACACAGCTAGAGAAAAACTTAACTGATCTCCAGAAGCGTTATACGGAAACACTTCAGAAAAATGAATCAAGGAACGATACCAATGAACTGATCGAGAAAATAAAGATGTTGGAAAAAGAAAAGATGGAAAAGGAAAAAAAAATTCAGAATTTGATGGATGAGAAACAAAGAATTCATGGACAATGGGCAGATGAGAGAAGATCGCTCGATCATAGAGTCAGAAACTTAGAACAAGACCTTAGGCATATTAAAGGAGGGGCCCCTTTTGCAGGATACAATGGATTCTGTTCGGACAGTGAGAATTCATACAGCAGTTTCCGACAACAATCGTGCTACAGTAATGGAGGATCTATCTTAATGAAACAGAAAATGAATACAGACAGTGTGATCTCTAAAGTAGATGATCTAAAGATTAAGGCAAGCGAAAACAGACAAAACCCTCCCCTATTTAACGGTCGAGCCAGTAAAACAAGGTAAGAACACGTTGAGTATACTGTAGACACTGTATTTACAGCAATCCTGTCACACACTCGCGAAGCGCTTCTTCCGAACATCACCGTCATTCTTCTGCATCCTCTAACGGTCATCCCATGATTACAAACACCATTTCATTAATCAACCCTATGATTAATCACGGCTCTGGAGCCTCATCTTCGGCAGATTCAACCACAAATTCTTTAGAATCTAATAATCCAAACCTGCCATCTCCCTCTCAATACAGCCCCACAGGCACATCAAACCGTTTAGCGTCCAAAATGCCGAGTAATTATATCGAAAGTCTACCAATTAACACTCGTCGACGGATCGGACATTATGTGGACCAGATAAAAGTATCGAAACGAACAGCAATTGCACTTGGAACAACAGGTTATCGAAGACCAGCATGGAATACGAGTTCAGAGGAGAAGGGAAGTATAGACGAATCAGATAAAGTAGAGAAAGAGAAGGGGAATCTGAAGACCGTCGTCGAGATTAACGGTCAAAACGGGAAGAACACCAACAGGGACACAAATATTTAAATCAGAGATTCTTCGTTATCTATAAAATTAAAACAGAGCTAACTAATTTCTAACATAAACTTTTAATGTTCATTTTGTATAATGGCTTCATCCGGAAGTTTTTTTTCTTATCACCGGTTTCTAATCGTAAATCCAAACCATGTTAGTAAACAAAAGATAATACAAGCCAAGACATAATAATGTCATCTTCTTGCAAAAATAAAACTCTTTTTTATGAGCAATTAAGATGTTCCTCAGCACTAACCACAATTACATATAAAGCCTACAGCATTTTCTACTAATGTGAGGCTAAAAGCTTGATCGCAGGCCCAACCTCACAATATTATTCACATGAATTTGTATACTTGGAGAACGACCAAAACAAAAATAATGAGCCTAGCATTGAGTTATAGATACAGAGAGCCGGATTTATATGCTTAGATTGCCATAATTACAACGAAAATAAAATATTTTAGTAGGACTTTAGGTTAAATTCAAAGGTGGCAGGGGGCTGGGCTTCAGAGTTGCTGGAGGAAGAGCCGTCTGAAGTAGACCCTCCGGCGGCCGACAATTCCACAATTTCTTCTTTTTCAGCTGGCTTCAGATCCCGGAGAAGAATGATGCCACCATTGGAAAGGGCCTTCAAGGGCTGATAACGAGAGTTTTCAGCCAAGGCCAACGTCTTCAGTTGAGGGCGGATCACTCTACTTGGGTTTGTAAGGTGGAAGAAGTTGGGTTCGGGCTCCTTCCTGCAAGAAAACAATAAAATTCTTAATAACTTTGAGCAGCTTTAAAGACCCATCCACTCTACTTTCGAAGTGCGTGTTAGTACGAATAAAGTATGGGGATTTCCCTTTAATTTTTCGTGAATTATTTTTTGAAACATTCCAAACGCAGTCCGGAATTTGATGAGCGCCGTCAGAACTCCTCGAAACAGAAATGCAGAACTTTTATTCAAACTGTGACGTTCGGTTTTCTTTTGTTCTTCAATATTTGTAATCCTCTGACCAAAAACGGATTAACGTTCTTCCGGTGATTGGTCCGATCCTTTACCTATTCAACCCCCTATTTATTAACTTTCAGGGACCAATTCACTTTTTTGTTGCAAGTCCAGAAAATGCAGGCCATATGTGCCGTTCCCTAGAGGAATCATCGTTTTATTGCAGCTATCCACACACCTCTCCGGGTCTTTTCTATTTAATATCACTTGTAACTTACTTTTCCTCGACCTTCTCCTTCTTGGTTGGCTCTTCGTCGATCTCCATTTTCTCTAATTCATCGGTTTTTGGGGCCTCCTTTGAAGCGGTAGAAGTGGTATCCTTGGAAGTAGTTATGTTAGTAACATCCTTTTCTTTATCCGCGCTGCGTTTGTGTTGTTTCTTTTTGTTGGTAATAGAGAGCACGGCGGTCTCGACCTTTTCGTTTTCTTCCTTCTTCTTTTCCTCCAATGGTGGTGGATATGCAAACAACGATGGCTTGGCGTTACAACGGAACTGAGTCTTCGGCATCTAAAAAAAAAAATCAGTCATTTAAAATCACACCGTAAGCGTAAAGTTCAACGACGACATACCTGTAATGTATTGTTCAATCCGATCAAACAAGTTGGACGGAAAGCAAGGGAGGCAAAGTGGGAGAAGGAATGCCAGTACCAATGCTGAAGGAAGACAAAGGATCCAACAACGGAGGGCATATCCGAATGTCCATTCCTGTTATGCAAGGAGATGGTCACATTGCGACCTCCAGCGTCCAAAATACCGTGTGCCAAAATTGCTCCAAACTGAAAACAGGGACTTCCAAAAATAATCAACTTGGAAGTACAACCGTAAGATAACAAACCTTGGTTATTGAGTCCTCTCCCTTCTCCACAATCATTTTCATAATTGTTTTCCTGAATTCGGCAACTTTCGGGCATGCTGCCTCGGTTTGTTGAATCAAAACAAAGGACAACGCAATAACCGCACCTTGACGAACAAAGTTCTCCTTGGCTGACAATAAAGGCTCTAAGACACTAATAGCTCCCTGAAATTATATCACTATGGTTCGACTCCATGAGGATATATAAAAGCAAACACAAAGTTGGACAAGTTGGAAACGCGTGGGAACACCTTAGAGTTATATCACTTTAGTCGGACCTGATGTGTAGTGGAGAGGTCGTAGAATTTTCTGCCTATGACCTCACTTAGCTTTGTTTATTCACAGCTTTTCGGCATGCTCACACCTTTTACCTCACGGACTTCAACAATACTGGTGAATGGGCGTTGGGCAGCGCAAATTTTGCAGTAGCCACTAATCACGGACTTTATGTGCGGGCCAAGCTGTTTCATTGATTTATCCGTCTCAAGGGGTGAAAAAACTCAAAAAAGGAGACCCCCGTTCATGGCTCAAAGTCATTCTCGGAAAATGCCTTTGGCGGTCGTAGAGTTAATGTGCCAATAACTAATTCCTAGAATAAGCCTTTCAGGCAAGCCGGGCTAGAAGTCAGCCTCAAATCATAGGCTTCTCTGACTTTTCAGCGCCGTTCATTTTCTCACATAACCTAGGATTTATGCGTTTTTAATAAGCATTCTTATCAGCCGCCCTTCACCATAACAATTGGCCATCAGGGTTATTGGCCAGTCATTCAAGCCTCCCATGACCCATTTCCTTTTCTCGTTCCCAAAAATTTTGCGGATATGAATTATCTGCCTATTCTTACCTTATGACCTGTTCCAGCACAAGAAAGGCCCAAAGCCATGGCGGCACCGTAACGAACATGGCCATTAAAGTGCTCGACTAGCATTCCAGTGTAACTGAGGCATTGCTCCGGATCGCTGAAAATAAGATATTTAGTTTTAGGCCCAAAAGCCCCCGTGAAAGTATAACGTCGTGTTTGGAAATCATATCTACAGCGCGCTTTATTCTTCCAAAATACAAGAAATAACAGGTGGCCAAGAGCTCAAGCTTAACAAGATTTAAGAGCGCCGGACACAAAGGAACTCCTTTAGGTGCATCACCGGTGACGGAGCAATTCCTTTCCGGTCCGTTGCTTAGCGTTCCAGCCTCAAGCGACAGAATGGGGCCTATGAAGAAGCCTGAGGGAATCTCAAGGCGCGAAGATTTGGGTTAGGACAAAGAAACCCCCGGCAATGAACGCCCCGCTTAAGACAAAACGTGGAGTTCAAAAGCGATGCTGGGTGAGGGCAGACTGATCTTTCTTCCTGTCTCTCGCGTCCCCATTCATGAAGCCGTTCAGAAATCCGAGAGCGGCTTCCATCTTTTCTCACAAATCTTCTAGATTAAAGCCTCGTAGTAAAAAAATCTTTTTCGTTACCTATGATGTTTTACATTAAGAAGAAAGTTGCGTTTTGCTATACAGTCATCGCTCTTTGGTCACTTTTTATATTTCATATTCAAGTAATTTCCTGGCCGGGTCTGGCCTTCCCTTCGCTTATCAAATCTACGAATTCTTCGTTCACAATGCGTTCGGAGGGAGTGGAGTAGGAGGAATGTTTTTTGGGCGTGAAAACCCATTTCTCGTGCAAAACCGCTCTTTAATAACCAAAATTTTTATTTTTTTTTGATTTCAGTGCCACCACTTTAAATTTAGTCTTGGCCGACCTTTGAATGGAGAAAATGGTGATTTAAAAGTTCCAAGGCCTCCGATTTGCCCAAAACCCATTCTATTCGACCACAAAAAGATCTGAACCGACGATTCTCAGACCAATTACTTTTCAATATTATGGCTAATTCTCAACTGCGTTATTCAGGAATCTATTCTTGTGGTCACTTGATGTGATTATGGATCCAATCCAAGCTAACAAACATAATGTTGCAGCTCTTCTTGTGTTACCATTCTTTTGTGCAATTGGATTTTTTGGTAACCTTATGGTGTGTATCGCGATCGGAATGGACCGACGGCTTCAAAATGTTACCAACTATTTCCTTTTATCTTTAGCGATGGCAGATTTACTTGTATGTAGTATTGTCATGCCTTTGGCCATATTGGTCGAAGTTCAACAAGGGATGTGGAAGTGGAGTTTCTGGCTTTGCTTTGTATATACATACGCCGATGTATTTTTATGTTCTGCGAGTATTGTACACATATCAGTCATTTCGTTGGATAGATATTTAGGTATCTCTCGGCCGCTCAAGAATCGCAATAAGTCCAGGACCGTGGTCGCTATTAAAATATGTTTTGTATGGATCGGAACCATAATTATATCCAGTCCATTAGCCGTCCTTGCCTTCCACGACCCCTCAACCATACTGCATGACAATGTATGCACTATTCGGAGCCAACATTACATGATATATGGATCTATCTTGGCATTTCTTATACCATTTATTATCATGACTGTCACGTTCACAAAGACCACCCAATTGTTAAACAAACAAGCAAGCACATTGGCTCTCAAACCAGTTGATGGGTTTAATCAAGGGCTCAGA
Organism: Bursaphelenchus mucronatus; assembly: GCA_025436335.1. NCBI lineage: Eukaryota > Metazoa > Nematoda > Chromadorea > Rhabditida > Aphelenchoididae > Bursaphelenchus > Bursaphelenchus mucronatus. The sequence continues at coordinate 4,704,932 of CM046358.1, forward strand.
CGAACCATCATGAGCAAAAAGAGAACGGTCAAGACGAGGTAAGCCCGTTAAATTAAACAACATGAAATTCGCCAATTTCAGACAAATTGGCGGCGCGAGCTCTACCTCAATAAACGGAGCCGAGTCAGTCAATGGCACCCAGAGGAGAGGACAAAGACAACGAGCATTGGAAATGTCACCCTTGACAAAGACAGCGGTTACGAACAGACAAGATTCAAGTAAAATCAAAAATATTTCGGATTCTGACAGGCCAGTCCAAGAAAACGAAGCGCATCCACTCATCGATCAATTAAAAATCAACAACGACGAGGACGATCAATGTGAAGAATCAAGGAAAACTATAAACGAAAAGGTCCAAAGGAGATCAACAAGGATTAAAACTCAATTTCACCGATTTAGAAATCATCTTCAGATTATTCGAAAGAAAAATCAAGAGATAACAACAAGTACTGAGCTAGCCAACGAACACAAGGCGAGTCGTGTATTAGCAGTGGTTTTTACTTGTTTCTTCACATGTTGGACGCCATTTTTCATCATGAACTTCACTCTCGGATTCTGCGGAAGCACATGTTCTGTTCCTCCCAGAATTGGTTCGATTATTCTCTGGCTGGGCTATTTGAGCAGCACTTTGAACCCAGTAATCTACACAATTTTCAACAGGCGTTTCCGAGAAGCGTTTATTAAGATCATCAAGTGCAAATGTATATCTTCCGGAGCAGACAATACATATACCAGAAGTCAAATTTACCTCGCGACGGACCCCACATGGTAAGCATTCAAAGGCATAGCTAAACCAAAATGCTTCGACCCCAAAAACACGGGTTTTGTGGTTTATCTACATTCATTAACCAATTTAGGTCATGTATGGAGAAATCGTATCAACACAAAGAAAGTGTGGCTGCCCTCAACGGAAATAATTCACTTAGTACGACAACAACCCTCTGTGTGCCTAATAAAAACGACATCCAAAAACAAAGACACCAATTGCGAACACAACATAGTCATGATGAAGTGACGATTCAGAGACGTTTGAGTGTTGACTACCCGAAAACAAGACGAAACTCCGATACAAACAGTCCACAGTAAGTCAAATATTCGCCCAACTGCCTTCTGCAATTTGACTTAATACTGACATTTCAGAAGAACGCCCTCCTATATTTCCTACCGGTCATAATTCTACGTTTTAAAAAACGCCAACATAATAAATGTATAAAACCACTTACTTGCTCAACACAAATCCAACGGCAATGACTGCAAATCTCTTAACATCGTGGTTGGGGTCGGCTGCCACTTTGGATAAAAGTCTTCTGACCACATCAGCCTTCCCAGAACCAGCATATGCCATAGCCAGCATACAGACTCCAGTCTGTCTTAGAATGGCGTTCGATTTGTTTTCCAACAACTCTTCAGCCCACGGTTCAGCTTCCTCCATTCTTCCATAGGCCAAAATGGCAATTCCAGTTCTCAATCCTCTCTGAATTTTGTCGTGTTGGGTTTCTGTAACATATGTCTTCATGTCATTAAAGGCTTGCTGGTTCATTGAAGCCGCCATAACCAGGCCCATAGCAGTCCCCGCAGCTTCACCGGTGACAGCATCATCTTGGTAAAGGGTGTCCCGTAGTTGTTGATAGATAGCTTCGTCATGAGTAGCCAATGCCGCCAACCCCAACCCAAGACAGGCTCCGTGTCTGACAGATGCAGTAGCGGCCTTTGTCAGTTGATCTCGGAGGTAGGTAATAGCATCAGGTGATCCGTGATTGGCGTGGATCAGACCATACGCGTAAAGAGATCCTCCCTCCTTGTATCCGAACTGATCAACATCTCCTTTGGGAAGATATGGGTCGAGCAATTTCAAAGCGTTTGATTCGTGTCCCTTAAATCGCAAAACAAAAAAATAATATGAAAATGGAATACACCTCTTATAAAGCTTACTCTATGGATTAATCCCAAAGTTGCAACAGCATTGAACTTATTCCAATTCGTAGCCTTAGAAATCCATTCGAGGTTGTCTCTCAAAAAGTCATCACAGGTAGTTCCGACATGCATAAGTCCATTTGCAATTACAGTACCGTTGTGAGTTGAAGCCGTACGAACCGAATCCTTTATCTGCTTCAAAATAAGCATGTCGGTATGATTGTTTTTGATCAAGAACTGCATGTGATGCTTAATTGTTTCCTCTCCTCTCAGAATTCTCTTCAGTCTACCGGTCAAAGAATCATACCTGAAAAAATAAAAGAAATCACAAGTAATTTAAAACACAGACAACATATAAAAAACCTCACAATTCTGTTGTTGCGACATCACTACTAGAGGTATCCGAAGACGTAGCTTCATCTTTCACCTCATTTCCATTAGGTTCAGAAGTTTCTGGATTAGGCTCCGGGATTAAAGCCTTTTCGATCTCACGGATAAATTGCTGACTAGCATTTTCGTACAAATCGAAGGCAATTTGGAAGGCCAACAGCTCATTCTACACGGAAATTCAAATTATTTAAATGCCATCTTACATTATTAGACAACAGTCTCCTCAGAATTCCAGAAACATCTTCTGGTTTCTCCAATTTGATCAAACACTGACACATGCTCACAAAATCGGGTTCTTTCATTTCCGAAAACAAACGAAAGACAGAATCGAGCGCCTGACCTCTAAACTTGCGATCCAATTGAGATTCTAAGATCTTTCCAACGGTCTCGGTGAGAACAGAAGTTTGGTCTTCAGCTGCCTTAACAGCTCGTTCCATCATGTCGATCCTTCTGGTATCTAAAGCGAGACCAATCACAAAGCGATACTCGCGATTGGCCAATGTCTTTTCGAAGATACGATTGATCAAGGCCTCTAATGACGCATTCACCATCATTCCAGTTCGTCTGGACACCTTGTACTCATCTAGAGCTTGCTCCACAACCTTATCCACATACTAAACAAAAATACTATAATCAAGGTCGTCTTACCAGATCATCTTGAGGTCCGAGAAGTAAAGATGCCTTTCTGGGGGTCAGACTGAACAATTCTCCGGCATTCAATGCCAATTGGAGAGCTGAGTTGTAATCTCCAAGACAATAAGCCACCTTCGACGCCAGAAGGAAAGCGCGCTGTCGTTCTTTGAAGTTGTTATCTTCGGCTAGACGTTCAATAACAGACAGATAATCTGCAACTTCAAACCAAGTAGAAGTCAGGATATCCCAATCATCAAATGAATTTATAATGAATTCCTTCTCCTGAGAAGAGGTCTTCTCACTGGCCAAGGCAAGCATAAATGGAGCTGAAAAGTCATATTACATCAGACTGAAATAATACCGTCCGTTTTGAAAACAAAATAACTTACTTGGATCCTGAGGTCCCCCAACACGATTCTTCCATTGTTGCAACAAAAAGGTGGTCATATTACTTCTAAAAAGATTTATTTAAAAAAAAAACACCCTACAACACGAATTTATGCACACTTATCAACCGCTTTTTCATCGACCGGTTGCCACCAGTGGAAATCAAAAAAAAGTTCTCATCGTTTTTTGTTTGTTTTCGTGGTGGGACATATATTCCGCAGAAAAAATATTGGATCGGAAATTTCCTCACGACGGTCTCAAATAGTAGAAAGGGGGCCTTCGTTTGGGTGCAGCTCGCGGGGGCCAAAAATGACCTTTTTCTACTGTAACTTCTAAACTCACAGTCGAAACAAAAATCGACCAGAGAATGGCAAACTGCAGGTTGTCTTTGACCTGATGACGTATTAAAAACATTGTAAAAATGAAATCGCAGATCACCTTTTAAATTGAACAATGTTGGGAATACCGTACCACGTCATTCCGAACTTTTCGTGAGTGGAAAGCCCGGTGTCAAAATCGATTTTTTTGGAATGACTCTTTTATTTTGCCTAGCAGCTTTTTAATTCTTTGGCAAATATAATGAAATTATATATCACTTCATTCCAAATTAAACTCTCTTTCCGAATATGTAATTTTTACATCCTATTGGGTTTCATAAAGCCCATAAATAATACAATCAAAAACCGAAAATTTGCATGTTTCTTGCCTGAAAAATGTACTGTAAAGCCGACTTTCGGACATACGGAAAATACTGTTCGGTGTAAAAAAATTTCCTTTATAACATATCCAAAAAGCACGTTAAAATCACCTTTCAAAAAATTTTTTTATGCGCAAAAAACGTCGTTTTTGGCCATGAAATCAGCATTTTTTTGTACTTTAAGTCAAAATTAAAAAAGTGAGGACAACATATTTTTCTACGCACCCTCAAATACTATGTAGTATTAACTAGGAGATAGAAAATGTTTCAACGGGTTTTAGACTTAATTTTTATGTTCATTCCGTTAGAGGGCATACCTATTAAAACCCCGGAAGCCGTTTAATGTTTTAACCAGATGTCACTACAAGGTAAAACAGCCAAGTCCGAAAAATTCCAAAAAAAATCCCGTTTTTTCTTAGAAAACGGCTCCCAATATACCACAAAAATCTTCTTGAAACTCACGGCCCGGCTCGTTGTAATATGCAGTGCTACTTGTTTCATTGTTGGACCGTAAAAGTTTAAAAAGGCACTTTTAAAAATAGTAAAATGATTTATACCTTGAGTTACTACAACTATACAATCCCTCAAGAATTTTTTCCGACGTGGAAACGATGAATGCCAACAGCTTGGCATTCAAAATATAGACGGGCCGGGCCTGAAAAAAGCCCAGGCCCGGCTCGCCGTGCGCATCGTCTCTTTTTTGGGAAAGGTACAGTAATCCGTCACACGGTACTTTGGGAGAAAACAAAGAAAGCAACTGTCGTACGGTTAACAATAAATGTGTTTAAGTTGACCAATTTTCGTTTAATCCTGAGACATCGATTTTTGACAATGTCCGCCCTCCGTTAAGTGAGATTCAAAGTGTAGTAAAACGCGTTTTAAATCCGTTTATGTCTCTACAAAATAAATCGAACCGAGTTATAATATATGACAAAATAAGCGAGACTAGAAGAATATCACGAATGTCCCGTCAAATTAAACAACTGATCCATATAACTCTTGGTGTTATGAACATAGTTTGAAGCCAACAGAACCCGAGGATGATAAGTTTGCAACCTTTTCAAATTCAGATTATGCACGGCCGTCGATTCTTCATATGTTGATCCACCAAGTATAAATACAACGACATTTTCCGATCGATTTCTATAAATAAAATACGAGGTAACTGGGAATGTTGTTGTAATTACCCTTGCCGAGTCGTTTCAACCACCGGATACTTCTGTTCAGACAGCCTTTCTTTCACGATTCCCTCGATTAATCGACAAATCAATGGTTCATGTTGGGTGAAGACATTCTCTACGCCTTTTAACCCCTTGATAAATTTCTTGGTCATCTCCATAGCACTTTGGTCTCCAAAAAGATCATTTTGTCTCTTCTTTAGGCCGGCAAAATTAACAAGTGTCCTGATTGCTGCAATCTCCTTAGTTGATGCTCCTCTTTTCTTTAACACGTTAGTTAAGGATTCCATTGAATTTTGGATGTTTTCATATCGAAGTTGATATAACATGACAAGACGTAATGCATTCTAAAGAATCAAATAAACAAAATAAACTATACCCACCAAGTCAGACGTCTTGGGATTTTCCAGAAGTGTTTTCAGCTGTTGTAAATGAGAAGAATGATCCCCAGTTGCCACCAAACTCTGTTCCAACTCGGATACCTCGAGTAAGTTCTCCGCTGCCACCAGCCGACTCAACTCGCCAACGATCTGTACATGTTTTGTTACCGTACCTAAAACCCGTATTATTCACCATTCTAAAGCTTCCCTGATATTTTCTTGAATTGAGGATATTGGTCGACAAATCTTTTCATATCGCTAATGGATTCTAATTTCTGATGAGTCTGCGCCTTCTTCTGATAATCATTCATCAAAGCCTTAATATTCTGGCCGATATCTCCGAAGTTCATGTATTTATTCTAAACCATATAGGCATTAATTTATAGAAACCTTACTTTGGCGTAGAACTCATCATGTTGAGCGCTTAAAACGAGATTTTTCGGACCTTCATCGTTGGATTGCATGACAACTCTGTTGTTGGTTATTCCAATCAACTCATGGACCATGGCTTCGTAGGTCCATTGATTGAGAAGAGGAGTTATTGGATCTTCTGACCTATCAATAATCAACAAAGTCGTATTTTCTGAGCATCCCTCGAAAAGAGCATCTTCTCTCACAATCAGTTTACTGAGCTCTTCCCCAAGTCTTTGAGCATCCCGAGACGTTCTTTGGTATCTGATCGAAGGCTTAGTTCTAAATGATAGCATCAAACTAGCCAAGCCGTGAAGGCAACGTCGGAACAATATCGTCGACAGATTAAATGCGTTCTCATAACAATCGCGAATACCAAGAACACCAAGATGAGGTGCCAGAGGAATCATATCAGCATAGAATTCTTGTATCTCTCTCACCTGAAAATAAACAAAATGTAACAAATTTAAGACTGTGTTTACCGTTTCGTGCTCATCTGCTTCAGCAAGTAGTTTGACATCAGCTTTGGAGATGATATTGGAAAAATCTAAAAACACCAACGTGAATAAAGTAAATAAATTGGAACATAATAGTTTTCAACTATGATAAACACTCACAAATATAATACTGCACATATTTTGGAGATCTTAACTCTTCTACCAAAAGCTGGATATTTTCCGGAGTTGGCCGAACAAAGACTATACATTTCAGATATCTAATCGGTTCACGGAGAGAGTTGGCATCGATGCGTTCAAATAAATACACTTCTTTCTGCATCATCTCTGTTTGCGCAAACGAGCAAGACACCAGACTAGTCTAAAATACTCATTCTATATCACTTCATATCTAAAATCTTGATAATCAAAAAATAAAAACAGACTAACCGTCTCCTTGTCCATAAGCAAAACCTTCATGCCGGGGCCGGCTAGCCGAATCATTTCGTTGATGTATTGCTGACATGCCAGCAGATAATTCATGTTATCCACATCAATTACAAACTCGGACAGTAAAAATTATTTTTCAGATAACGTGTATTTATTGTCCCGATGCGATATTTTTTCCGATATTTTGGCGGCGTGGCATTTTGTTCAATACAATTGGAAACGAAATTCTTCAAAAAACTCGACGAAATGTGCGTGTTTCGATATTAGTTTTGTTCTTAGTTTCCTTTTTTCTGTATTTTTAGTTTCTTATGTCTGCGTCATTTACTGTTGATATGTTTTCGTTTCTTTCGGATTATTGTTTTACAAGAAAAGAAGAATGACTCGTAATTCCGCTTCATTAGTCCAGGATTCATGTTTATCGTTGACTGCGAGAAGATGTCTGTCTGTTGTGTAAAATGGTCCTCCAAGTGTGCTTATATTTCCATTTCTCATATAAAATTCGAGTCTTTTCTCTTGGGATGATTCATTTTGTGATGGTCACTAAAGTTAGTTATTTTTATTACAATACATCTAAGGGGAATTTTAGACGAAGACGAGAGATTATCGTTGTATAGTTTACGATTGTGATTTCTCGGTTGAGATTTTTTATGTTTCCGAATTTTAGGGTCACAGTAAGGTAAGGAAGGCAACGTAGGTTAAATACATTACTGACGGTTCACGTAACGACGGATTCAGGATAATTAGTATACGGTGTGTTGATTTGGTTCGTGAAGGATTAGTTTATCCGCGAATATCGTTGAATTGTCTAAGTTTTCAGAGTCGGAATATTTTGACTTCGAACTAGCGATTGGGCGTTTGTTTTATGCGATAATCTGAACAAAACGCCTGTAATATTTCGCTGTCCTCCCACAAATGTTGGTCATATTTTTAACATGTTCACGTGGTCGGAAGAGCGATGGAGGTGTTTGTATTTCTCCGTTTCCTTATTTGTTTGGATAATAGAGACGATCGTTTTTTTGTCGGAGTGACCACAGCTTTTCGAATAATGTTATACTTGGTAGAATAAGACGTTCTTTCACTCTTTTTTGAGGAACTTTATTTTCATCAGCAGTGCCTGATACAATCGTTTTTCAGAGCTTCTTAATTTTTACAGTCCGTCTTTTCGTCCCAAACTTTCTTAATCTGCTCAATAAAAGAAGATTTAGTCGTCGCTTTCATCCCTGACTGATTCCATTTGGGAAATTAGTCTTGACAGAACAGAATACGTATTAGTAATAAATTATCTTGTTTCACTGCGCTTTCTCCTCGTCTCTGCAGCGCCTCTCAAGATGAATATTGAACAATCTTTATCGGCGTTTGTTTGTGGATCACAGTAACGCCTGGAAGCGAGGGGGTCATTAAGTGATCGTTTATTATCTCCTCCGCTTTTTGGAACCCTATGAGCTCTCCATAATATCTTTGTAATCTCCTGTCTCTGTGTCGAATCTCTGTTGATTTTGCGAATTTGGTTGAGCGAGGCCATCAAGATGCCTCGCAAGGAATCTTGATGGAAATATCAACAATTATTCGATTTCATATATTCCAAACTCGCTCGAAGGCCATCGCGCACAAAGTGGGGGATTTAAAGCGAATCGGACACTTCGATCGGTTACCTCTTTCCGAGCGGGGTTCGGGGCTATTCGGATAACAGAATCTCGTTATCTGAACTCGTTTGCTCATTTCTTCTGTTTCAGATAGCCAATTTTGGATATTTGGGGAACTTGAGAACGATCGGAACTTTTGCATTTATTTTTTCTTGGCCATTCTTATAACGAAGATCTACTCGAAACATGGCTGCCACAAGGTCGGACTCCATATTTTGGGAAGTCGGCGGATATAAGCCGAATGTAAAGCGAATAAAGGATGGGTCTGATCATCTTGATGAATTCTCCAAGATGGTTAAGGAGAGAGCGGAGATTGAACAGAAATATGGAAAGGCTCTGCAAGCATGGCAATCCAAATGGCTCACATATGTGGATCAAACATTAAGTGACTCAATAGTAAAGAGTGTCTGGTCTAATTTGATGGACGAATCGAAGGAGTTGGCCAAAGTCCACCTTCAGATCCGAGAGAGATGTCAGGACGAATTATTGAAGACGATTCAGCTTTTTAGGAAGGAGAATTACCATCAATCGACGATTCGAGGTTTTCGAGAGGCCAAAGAAATTGATGAAGAATTTGAGAAGGTAACGTTTAATTTCGTTTTGAAAAGTTTATCACTCACGGTTTATTTATATTTTTTTAAACGGTCAGGTTGATTTTTTCCATCGAAAATTTTCCATTTTTTACGGGCTCAAAAAATATTTACTTATTTCAGAATTTCGTTTTGTCAACTAGGGTTTGAAGTTTTTTATTTATCTTAGTAGTTTACAGGCCCAGCGACCATGGAAAAAGCTCTTCGAGAAAATGGAATCGTGCAAAAAGGCTTACTACACAGCTTGTCGGACCGAAAAGTCAACTGCGATACAGCTGGTTAACCTCAAAGGAGATGCATCGACAGCTAATGAGAGCACTGACAAATTGAAAGAAAGGCTCACCAAATGCGAGGAAGAAGTTAGTAAGACCAGAACGGCATATAAAAACGCGTTGAGCGAGCTTGGCGGATATTCTGCGGTTTACAATGAGAACATGGCATTTGTGTTTGAGAAGTGTCAACTGATGGAAGTGAAGAGAGCCAGATTCCTCCTCGAAATGCTTTCTGGATTTCAGCAAATATTGGTCGATCTTTTGAATCCTTCCAGGTATGCTTCTTCATTATTTTTATGCTTTTAGATAAATTCTTTTTCAAATACGTTGATTTTTTAGACTTGTCCAAATCCATGACAATTTGGCCAACAGATTCACATCAACAGGAGAGAATCAGATTAAAGAAGATCTGCAGAAGTGGTCTGTTCTTTTTGGCGTAGCATCGTCTTTAATTGTTCCGGCATATGAAGAATATACTCCGGAAATGAGACAAATAACCAGTAGTGGGACAGGAAAGGGATCCGAAGGAAGAGACGAAAGTGGAGGGGTCATTCTTATGAAACAAAAGATTACCTCGGATGAATTGCCTGGAACTCCCACCATTGCTCACAGTTTGGAAAGACAATCTGCTCTCCAGAAGTATTCCGAGAACCGGAGATCCACACTTTCTCAACCGACATCGCAGACAAGTCATGTACAGAAGAAGCTCAGAAAAGATCTGAATGAATCTCCTAAATTTGCCAGAACGAACAGCACTGAAACGCAGGTCAGAAAATTAATTAAGTTTTAGGTGAATTATAATACAAAATTTAGCCGGGTGTTGTGAATGGGGCATTTTTGTAATGATCTCAAGAGGAATTATTTAAGGTGAATATGCGAGAAAGTGATTGTTCATCGATCCGTTCGTTCCATGCCTCCAGAAGTCTCGACTGTTCATCTACTGATAGATATTCCTTGTCCCGAAAGTCTGAGAGTGTTGAAGAAGAGGTCACTATCCTTGATCGAACATTGACTAAATCATCCAGTCACTCCTGTGATAAACAAGAAGAGAATCAAGAGATAGAATCAAGACTTGTTGTGGAGAATCCTTTCGCAGACCCCTTCCCGATGCCCACACCCAATAGAGCATTAATGCAGGCATCTGGAGATGCCTTTTCCCCGATTAAAAGACATCAGAAGAATGGATTGGGACCTTCTTTAACTTCAATTTTAGCATTGGAAAAGAAACAGACTGATAATACTCAAGATATCATTACCAACTCGTATCAACGACCATCACCACGTGCACAGAGTGATAGTGGAAACAGCAATGGATCTAACGAGAGTGAGAACACGCAGATGCCAAAAGGGCCGGCTAAAGTTTTATATGACTATTGTCCCATAGAGGACGACGAAATTCCCTTGGCCAAAGGTAGGCTTTTTTAAAGTAACATTTGCGTATAGTGTTACATGATTGTTATATAAATAACAAATAATATTTGTTTTCTAGGCGAGGTCCTCGAAGTCCTCCATGGCCCTGATGATCTGGGATGGTGTTACGGTCGGAAAGGAGTGCTCCAAGGTCTTTTCCCTGCCAGTTATGTTGCTCCCGTATGACATTATTATCTAGATGGACTATCCCGGGTCTCTAAACCACCGATTATGTTTTTCCTATTTATTTGCTCACTCTGATTGCAATATTTCAGTAAAGTGACTTATTTATCTTGACTCTATGTAGAATAAACTTTTATTTTTTTCTCTTTTGTTATCAGTTTACATGTTCTTGAGCATCTTTACAGTATCCAGAGCAGCTTAAAAAAATCTTAAATAAGTATTTGAAGGTAAACAAGATGAATAATTTAGTACGACGGGGTGTCCAATTTGTCAGGAGGCCGGGGTTATCCCGGTTATATTCTAATAAATTGGGGAAGCTAGAAGGCAAAAAGATGGCCTTATATTACACATGCAAAGTCTGTGACAGCAGGAACGTGAGTAATCTTAATGTAACATAATTATAATAGGGATGACAGCATTCTGTGAATTCATAATATTCAGGGACCGAAACAATTCTCGAAGGTCTCATATGAAGAAGGAGTAGTACTGGTGCAATGTGAAAGCTGCCGGAATCATCACATAATCGCTGATAATCTCGGCTGGTTCTCGGATCTGGAGGGACTCAAAAATATCGAGGAAATAATGACTCGAAAGGGAGAAAGTGTCCAAAAGTTATCCACAAAAGATCTGGTTTCCGAGTTTGTTGTTAATAAAACTTGAAAGTACAATTCTCTGTATGGTGGGATTACTCGAATCATTTAATACATATAAGTGAAGAAATAAGATGGATTTTGAACAAAACGCAATAACTTTGCTTTTTCGCGCCTTTTTCCCCATGTCGACCTAATTTTTTTCATGATACTGTTTGAAAAAAGTGGAGGAACGATTTTTACAATCTTCTTCTGGGCGACCGGTACGGTCTTATTTCTTCACTCTTACATAGTAATTAATATTACAGTATGCGGAATCGGCGTCTTTCAGGCCAAATTCATGCAAGACGTCAAATTAATAGTGTGCTCTCCGCCATTTTTACATAACCACAGTTATACACAGAGCAGAAGCCCGTCGCGATTTCTTGGCATACGACGACATTAATTAGATTATTATAATACTTGGAAAACTTGAACCCAAAAACCAACAAAAAGTTTTCATTTCGGTGGAATAGGCTGGGGCGGATCCTTTATTCAGCTTCAACTTGTTCAAATGTCTTTCAAAAAGGATAAACGGCATAATAAGGAAATGGGGATGCCAATCGGCGCAATCTATCACCTTAAGCTTGGTGACGTCAAAAAGTCCCAACTGGGCGCGTTTCTGAATGATTTGCGGCCTCATTAAAATAATCCGTGTCCTAATTATTCGGGGAAGTGTCCTAGTTTATTGGAGGAGGTCTTGTTCTTTTCATTTTTTCGACTCCCGTGCTTGACACTTACTTTGCCATGACTGCAGTTCTTTTTATTTCTTTCTTCCAGATACACCGGATGTTGTCATAACACGATCACCGCCATGCTTCACTCGCTTCGGGCTAAAGCGTCCTTCACTGGACTACTACTCGCGCTGATGTCGCACACGAAAATTGGAATGAGGTCGCGGAAAAGTGCATGTCGCTTGGGTAAAAACACGAAATCGCCGCGACGGCCGCGAAATGCACGGTGCAAAATTGTCGAGACTTTATGGCGCGAGTACTACTCGGGACACAAAGTCCTGATAATTTGCACGGTGCGGTTTTTGCGTGTCGCTGCGAAAATTGCGAAAAAGTGCTTTGCACAGTGCATTTCAACAGAAAAACCAACATTTTGCACGGTGCATTTTGTTGTTTTTGCACTAACGTCGCGCGCGACGCATGTTTTTTGGCGCGATTGTTTCGGTGCGACAAATTTTGGGCGCGCGACAAATTATCAGGACTTTCTGTCCCTAGTAATAGTATTTTGGAAAACATAGTATCACTATTCAATATCGCAGATGTAATTTTTACATGTTTCAGGCATTTTATCATGATTGTGACTTGTAGAAATGGAATGTTTATAAACAGAGAGAGAGAGAGAGAGAGAGAAAGTAAATTTTTTAATCTCCCTGGGGATGGGCAAGTTTAAGATATAAGGACTTGGCTTGGGCCATATCTTCTTGGAACACGTGACTTATTTAAAGGTTTCCACTCAATCACGAAATTTGGTTACCCAGAAGTAATGCGTTTTGTTTGTAGCAATCGTTTTGGTCTGTTTCCTTCTTTACCGGCCTCCTTATCACCCTTTGAATCTTCTATACGGTGAACTGAACCAAGTGGTGTCTCTAGAAATAAACTTATATTACTTCGGTGAAATTCCTCTTATTTTTCTTGTAACGGGGTACAGGAGAGGTTGCAGCACGCTCCACTGCCAAAAACCCTATTTAGAATTATCGTCATCACTTCCATTTTATTACTGTCACGTTATGACTGTTTCGGGGGTAATCTAATTAATTAATTGACTCTCTTTTTGGCCCTTCTCTTGGAAAAAAATTCTTCAAAAAATTTTATTAACACTTTTCCCTGAGGGCCCATCGTTTCTATACTTTTCGTGCGTTTTTTCTTCGTCATTGCAGCCGAGCAGTGGCTACTTATGTTATACATCATACAATTTAAATTGTATTTCAGCTCGGTTAGACCTCCAAGATTAAAGAACTCTTATTATCATGTCACCGAGTAGTTGAATAGCCTAAAATGGAGGGAGTTTCTTCAATGAGTATGGCCGTGGTCCCTGGCCAAAGCAGGACCTACAATACGAATGTGGCGGAGGAGTCGACGCCCTGGGGCAATATGTCCGAAGAAATGTTTTTTGCTAGCCTTCCCAAGTATGATATGTTGCCGTTGGCTAATTGGGAGAATAATCATGTTGTTATGTACGCTCTGGTAAGTGTTGCGTAATAAAAGGCTGCATTTTTTCGTTTTTTTAAGGTTTTTTCTACAGTAATATATTGCCAACGGAGGGGTAAACTTATGGTTCAAAATCCTGCCTTAAGGGCATACGAGTCTAAAAATAATAAATAATATAAAAACATGGCTTTTTTCAGTTATACGCGGCGTTGTTTTTGATTGGAGTATGCGGGAACATCTCAGTAATTACATTGATAAGACATGTTCACACTGGGATTACCATGGACAATACGATGATATATGTTCTGTTTTTGTGTTGTGTGGACCTAGCCAGCATCATCCCCTTGCCCATGGCCATTGTCGACCAATTACTCGGGTTTTGGATGTTTGGTAAGTAGATTGTAAAATACAAAAAGTAATTAGGGGACAAGAATTAATTACCTGAGATAGCATACAATTAATCGTCATCTCCAGGTACATTTTTCTGCAAATTATACCGTTGTTTGGAGCATGTTGGGAGGGCACTGTCGACCTTTGTTTTGGCGGCCATGTCATTTGATCGGTTCCTTCGAGTCTGTTATCCCCATAAGAAGATAACCAGATGCACCGTATTTAATCAGCTGTTCGTGTTAAGCGCCTTCACTTTCCTTTTGTTGTCACCATTAATTATCAGAGCCAGTAGTGAGGAGATTGTTTTAAAAGAAGTTTTGCTGGAAAACCCTTATCGATTGGCTAGGGTTCGTATCTACAAATGTGTGGACCATTTGGAGGGAACCCCTCTGGCGGTGTTCATCATGTATATGTTCTTAGTCGGGTTCTTCTTCCCTGTCGTCATGATTTTCTTTTTCTACGCATTTATGGTCAGGAGGTTGATCGTAAGGTCACGGTCAATCAAGACATCTCAAGTAAGTTGTCATTGTAATGAAAGATCATTATCATCATAATCGATGCTATTCCAATAATTTTTAGCTTCCTGTTGCTCGTGTTGCTGGTTACACAATTGCAATTTCGGTCTTCTTTGTCCTTTGTTGGTCTCCTTATTGGATTGCTATGTTATATCTAAATTTATACCGTTATACGTGGAATGAGGATCAAGCTGAACAGATCCATGCATCGGAACGGTTCATTTACATAATGTATGGGATCCACGCTCTTCCCTATGTAAACTCGGCTTCGAACTGGCTGTTGTATGGTCAGTTTAAAAGAAAGAGAAAAAAGATAAAATTCCCTAAACAAAGTTAGAAAGCTTTGTCATTGTTTCAAAATTGAGTTAGAGAATACACATTTTGATAACTGGATTAAGAAGAACAACGCAAAGTTGCCACAATCCAATTTGGCATAAACAGAAACACTGTAAACGTCTAAACTTGGAATGTAAGAGATGCTTGGTTATAGGTCTTTTGAACAGTCAACTGATGAGACGTTCCAACGAATCCAAAAGACAGTGTTCCAGTTCCCATCGCATGTCAAGAGCCGTTTTCAATCAACCCAATCCAATCTCTCAGCCGCTGACCACGAAAGTTGATGATACTACACCCACAAATGGAGCCGAAGAAAGCTCTCTCATATCACATCGACCTCAGGATGCTCTTCTTTAAATGGGTAATCGAGTTATTAAAACAAACAAATCATTCCCATATTATGATGCAACGAATAAACTTCCAAAAGCCTCTTGACATTCGATTATCAGTTGTTTTAAAAAGTCCAAATCATTGCAGAAGGACTAAAAATGTGGCTCGAGTGGTTATATTTGTTGGTTATTGTCATCCCCTTGAGGGCAGCACCTGACGAGGACCGTATTTTCCAGCTCCCTGACGTCAAATTTACCCCCAACTTCAAGCAATACAGTGGCTATCTCACTTTGGAGTCGGGGAATCAGCTGTTTTACTGGCTGACGTCATCTCCAAACCAATCTGCGCCTTTAGTATTATGGTAGGTGACACTGCGATACTGTAACCGTATCAAAACAATTTTTTGTTTCACATTAGGTAATGGTGATTTTCTCAGGCTGAATGGAGGTCCTGGTTGCAGTTCGATGGCCGGCCTTATGTCGGAATTGGGTCCATTTCAAGTAAAACAAGGTGGACTTGTTCACAATAAATATGCCTGGAATGAAGTAAGCCTCATTAAAAAGAAAACGTCGGTAGTTTGCTCATATCTTGTATTTGGATGCCCCTGCTGGAGTTGGCTTTTCCATCCTGAAGAGCCCCAATTGGACAACATCTGACGAACTTGTGGCCAAAGAAAACAAGCAGGCCTTGGCTAAATTCTTTCAGAAATTTCCTGAATTGAAGAAAAATCGATTATTCCTGGCTGGGGAAAGTTACGGAGGGACCTATGTCCCGATGTTGGGTGATCTTGTCTTGAAAGACAAGTCCACCTTTCCAAATTTTGAGGTAAACATATAAAGTGTAGAGATTGAGTTCAGGGCATTCTAATTGGCAATGGATGTGTTCATGAAAAATTAAGGATCAATTCCCAAATTCCGTTTAATTTTTTTCATGGTCTGATAGCACAAAAGTATGAATTTTTTGTACATAGATCTATAGTTGTTTAGAGATATTGAGCTTGCCCTCAGTAGATGTTGTAAAAGGGAATCTTTGGACACCTGTGATTGGCATCAGATCATCAAACAAGGCTCCAAGAAATGCAAGGAGATTGTTCAAAGACTGGATGAGTCTAATTTCTATTCGGGATTAGATCCATACTTGTTGGATTATGTATGTTATCCTGATGATCCCGAAGGCCAAGCAGTTTCTGAATTCAAAAATACAGCATTCTCTCACCGTCGTGTTTTGTCTAGGGTAAGTCATTAGTTGCATTTTATAAAGGCTTTAGAACACAATGCCCAAAAATTGTCATCACGAGAACGAATACGTACCGTATCTAAACCGAAAAGATGTG
Source organism: Bursaphelenchus mucronatus (assembly GCA_025436335.1). Taxonomy (NCBI): domain Eukaryota; kingdom Metazoa; phylum Nematoda; class Chromadorea; order Rhabditida; family Aphelenchoididae; genus Bursaphelenchus; species Bursaphelenchus mucronatus. The sequence goes on from CM046358.1 coordinate 4,721,596, forward strand.
CAAAGTGCAATTCACGTGAATCAAGTTTTCTCTTCATGCAGGTAAGGTTTTCCTTTCTGACGATGACACTGTATAATATCATAGTTTTGTTTTTATTTTCTTTTTATCTCCTTGATTTGGTTATGTCATTTATCGCGTGTATATTGCGTACTATCTAACTCACGTACTATCTAACTCAATATGTATATGTTCCATTACTACTGTTTTTTGTGTTATTTTGAACTCATTTTAGCCGCAGGATCGAAGAAAACTACATTGTTCAGTATGAAGACATGACCCCTTTCGTCCGCCGTCTCATTGATGGTAAAAAGAGAATACTTATGTTCAGCGGAGACATGGATTCTGTTTGCACTCATGTGCATAACCTGAAGTTTATTAATCAATTAGGAGTGGAATTCATTCAAAGATCTACCTGGAAATTAGAGAACAGAGTCCCCAAGACTGCCGGTGTGTGGACATCGTTAAAAGGTAAGGAGCGAGAGAGAGAGAGAGAGAGAGAGAGAGAGAGGGAGAGAGAGAATCAACTTGCGGTCAGTTCAAGGTCCAAGGCTTTAAGGGGTTAAGCGAAAGAGAATACCTCGATCCCGGGGCCTTAATGAGTGAAGAGATCGACCCGTCGGAAAAAAAGAAAAGAATTGGGGGATAAGGGCGAGGGAGAAAGGGAGTGGACCCAAGAAACGGGGAGAGAACGCCGGTCCCGGGAACCGCACGGCACCGCTCGCCCTCGGTTCTCGACCCCAGCAAATCGTTCCGCGCTCCGCAAAAGCACACGGTGATTCCACCCCGCCTCGTACCACCTGCTCTGTTTTTTTGTGACCGCCGAAAATAATAATACAAAACTTTTTTCTGCAAATTATATACGACACGACGGTGCGCTCAAGGGATACTCTTCTTTAAAAAAGGGTGAACAAACTAAAGAAGAACGCTTACAAACTATAACAAGTTAGAAGATTACAATTAACATGCCCATGACATTTTATGTGAATTCAAAGATTGGTCTCGACGTAATTTTGAAAATTTCCAAATCTAAAAATTCTCAATAATTTTGCCCTTTGGAGATTAATGCCGTCAGCAGTCTTCTTTTATGCTAACGAAAAGGTCAATGCACTCTGACCCAATGCACTTTCCCGTCAATAAGAAACAAACTAATTCCAATTCTAGGTATCGACTTAATCACAGTCAACGGCGGTGGTCATTTCGTGGCGTCAGCCTATGAGAAACCACGAGAAGCCTTGCAGATATTTGTAAACTTCATCAGAAACTCCAATTACAGCACGACCGTGTAAGAGATCGTTGTTATACTTGTAACTACTAGGAATGTGTCATAAGTATAAAATTAAATACATCTACCGTGTAATTTTATCTTAGACCGACAAAAAGGGAATTCAGCGAATGTAAACCCGGTGATGGCCACAGAACTGCAACACCTCGGCCACATGCGCTAAGCCCCCCTCAAAAGTCGTAAGGTCACGACAATACAAAATAAGCACTAGCAATATCGGTAGTAACAAAACCATATCCCTGTGAAATGAACAAAATAATATTGAACCGACCCCAGTCCATCTAAGATCTCCATCACAACCTCTGCTTGTCAGCAGCTGAAAGTCACATCCAGGCCAAGAATCAGATGAGGAGAATGGCGGCGGTGGGGTGCTGGCTGGACGGGAGGGCGTTGGCGACGGCTGGCAGTGCGGGGGGTAAAGGGCAAAGGCGATGGAAGGATGAACGAGCGCGGTGAACGCCCCTTTGTCGTGTTGTGGACGCGCTCAGCGCAAAAGGCGGGCGGTATAAAAGAGGCCGGAGCTGAGGATAGAGGACCGTTCGGACCTTGTCCATTCCAAAAAAACAGGCATATTAAGACTCCTCCCCCCCCCCCCCGAGAAATTCACGTGCTCTTTTATGCATTCGGTATGACTCAGCACCGAGGCACAATTTATGTCCTCATGAGTCAGAAAACAACTCGACATATTATATAGCTTCAAAGACGAAATTCTTCTTCACATTTAACCTTTGAGAAGTGATATCGGTCTTTCAGCTAATCAGTAAGACCAAATTCCTTAGGAAACCTAACTTATTGTTCTTTAAAACCTGATTACAAAAGAGTTGAAGAAATAAAAATATTTGAAATGACAATCAAAAATCAACCAAAGATAAATGCTGAGTATCCTTTCAGAACCGCTAAATAAATTTATGGGGTCTTAAACAGTTACAGGTTACTTTACAACCTAATTAATAACAACATAAAGACTAAGAACGCGGCTAGATAACATTGCAATGTTCTCGTACGTGTCTTATAGCGTTTCCAAATACCAATGATAAAAATATTGTTTATGTTTACGCGTTTTTTTGTCTTTGTCAAGAGTTTAAACCCTGGAGAAGTGGATAACATAATCACATGCGGCAAAACTCGAGTCTTAAGTCGTTTTTTCTTACTTGTGGTTGGCCCTGATTTTTCTTTTTGATCAGAAGCTTGTTCCCCGCGTAGCCCCTTATAGCTAATTCATTTTGATAGTCGCGTCTGATTGCACATTACAATCACAACCTAAAATGCGTCCGGAATTTTCGGGTCGACCACAGTTCGGGTCAACGCAAAATCGACCGACACGAGGCGCAGGAAAGGAGACCAAAAAACGAAGAATTTTGGCTATTGCAAACTTTAGTTCTCTTGACCCTCAGCTATTGTAACATAGAAAAAAAACAAAGCTTACTTCAAAAAATGAAGATCCGTAAGTTTTATCCGGAGATTATTAGTGTAATACATGTAAAATACCTCAAAATGGGTGATAAACTATTCTAGGACCCCATCAATTTCGTATCTCCTAAACTCCCCCATGAATAAAATGACAAATCGAGGCAACCCAAAGTATCGTTGACCCGAAAAATCGTAGCGCCATGTAAAATGATGCCAATTTTCGTGTTGAGAAAAAACCGTTGAGCGCAAAATCTTGACGTGTGAACAAATTACTGTTGAATTACGACTCGCGCCATAAAGTCCCGACAATTTTGCACACTGCAATTTCCTTTTTTCGGCGGCCGTCGCGGAGATTTCCTGTTTTTACCCAAGCGACATGCACTTTTCCGCGACCGCAGCGATAAAATTGTCGAGACTTTATGGCGCGAGTCAGGGGTGGTCACCAGGCCCGGCGGCCCGATCGCGCCGGGCCTGACTCAAAAATGGAAAATTGAAACCGGGCCCGTCCCGAAATTTCCGGTCCGGGCCTGGGGTTTTTCAGGCCAGCCCGGTTTTATCATAATGCCAAACCCTTGGCATTCATTGCCAACGGTTTGGATCGAAGCTTTTTTTTACAAACTTTAGTTCCCAATAGGCTAATAAACATTTATCAGTAATTCTATTTGCAATTTGTTGAAAGAAATGCAATTAACTGTAAGAACAAGGACGAAGATGATCCGAAATAGGTCTATTAAAGTCCTTTTGTTGTTATAAACTGTTGTTTTAATGTTGATATGGTCTTGAGCATGTTTGAAGGCATTATACTACCTTGAATAATGTTTGTTTAATCGTTAGACAGTTTCCGACCGAAACAACGGCGGCAATTTGATGAAAATGACGGCAATTTGACGTCACTGTCAAAATCACAACCCTAGTTATAACAAAACGGCAACGATTTTTTGGCAGGTCGCGCCCTAGCCGGGCTTTCACGGGCCGGGCTTCGGGCCCAAAATCGGAAAAATAGGTGCCAGTTACCACCCCTGGCGCGAGTAGTACTCCTGATAACTGAGCTTTGCAAAGTGGAGAAACAGAAATTTCTGGCATGATCCTAATTCATGATAACATTTGAGCGTTTTCCTGATAACATTTGAGCGTATAAAATGTCCCGTTTAATGCAAAAATTTTTTTATGCGCGCTTTGTGGGCAATTTCGAGGGTAACATATATATATATAACAAGACCGGATGCGGTGAATGCCGGCTTTTGACATTCTTTTTACATGAATCTTTATCTCTGACTCCTTTAGCAATCCTTGTTTGCAGCAGAAAACAAACTGTTTTGCAAATTTTAGTATGTTATGGCCTAAAAACATCATGTTACTTTATTTCTTGCAGTGTTTTTCACATCTTTCGCTGGTCAAAACCTCGGGATCTGAGGATCGACCTTGTTTTAGTAATCTTTGAGTAAAATATTTGATTTCCTTGTGACTCAGGCTCTTTCGATGATCAATCTTGGCCAGAACTCTGAACAAACGGGTCTTGAGTCTTCCTTGGCTATTTCTTTTTTCACTTGTTCGAGGATTTTCCCCGGCCGTTTGCTTTTTTTATTTTGAATTGCTTGATTTCAGGTTGTAGAGATGACTTCGGCCTGGGTAACTTTAGCCACGAATGATGGTTATGCTGTTGGTGCCCTTGTCTTGGCCCAATCTTTGAAAGCGGCTGGAACCAAACATAAAATTCATATTTTATACTCAAGTGGGGTTTCCAATGAATTGAGGTGAGTGTTATTAGGTCGCTTTGTAGTGAATAGAAATAAATTAATAGGTAAATATGATATCATTTAGAAATTATATGTGTGTTTAGAGAGAAATTGGAAGCTACGTTTGATGATAGCACCTTAGTCGACGTGTTGAACAGTAATGACTCTATCAACCTCGCTTTAATTGGCCGTCCCGATCTCGGAGTTACCTTCACCAAACTTCATTGCTGGAGATTAACCCAATACGAAAAAGCAGTCTTTTTGGATGCTGATACGTTGGTCTTGAAGAACTCGGACGAACTCTTCGAACGGCCTGAATTGGCAGCTGCTGCGGATATCGGATGGCCTGATTACTTTAACTCGGGTGTGTTCGTATTCGTTCCATCAGAAGAGACATATAATAAGTTGGTGGCTTTCGGGGTGGAGCATGGTACTTTCGATGGAGGAGATCAAGGACTTCTTAACGAATTCTTTGCTGGATGGAGGGATTGGAGCTCAGCTCATCGTTTGCCTTTTATCTACAATATGACTTCTGGTGCCATTTATAGTTATGCGGCTGCGTTGAAGAAGTAAGTTTGTTTTATTTTGTTATTTTTGTTATTACGCGATTTTGAGATTAGCTTCTGATGTCAAAATTGTGCATTTCCTGGGCGCCCGGAAGCCCTGGCATCAGGCTGGCTGTGAAGTTCACGTCTCCGAACACCTGGCATATTGGCAACAATTGTACCGTAACCATGTCCAATCGTCTCTTCCGCCTCATGTTGTTGTAGGTTTCGATGATGTGACTCCCCTTGAATCTAACGATACCTACCCGACATCTACTAATCAGCTTGAAGAGACACACCTTACAGTTAGGGTAACATAATTAACAGTTTGAAATCATTGTGTGCTATGTAGACGTTGTTTTCATAGAATAGGATTAGTCTTTGTGGCCCACCTTTTGTCCGTTCCTCACCCTTTCCCTCGATTTGTCCATGTTGTGCTTAGTTTAAACTCCGGTTTAAGCTGTTTGGGAGTGGATTCCCACCGCCCAGACCTCCGCTTCATAGAGAACAACGACGTCAAAAACATCGAGGGCATGATCATGGCTCACAACATTATCAAGAACATAACTCACTTCTTAAACAATATGATGGGCATTTTGAAAGAACCCCTGGACATAACGAAGCTTTTATTCCACGACTGCAAAAAAAACAACATGAGCCGCCCCAAGAGGTACATCATGCTCAGCCCCCCGACCAGGAAACGCAATATATCCGTCTTCCAACTCCTCATCAACGCAATTTTCATTATCACGGGTACGAGCCATCTCAGCAAGACACCGTTTTTCATCAACACGAACCTCAGAACCAAGAGATGCTTCCTGTGAGCCATGAGATTTCTCAACCTCAAGAGCATTACACCGAGCATCACCAGTCGCAGAGGGAAGTAACTTCTGTGATTGAACCGTCAAATAAATACTACAATCCACAATTTTATCCCGAAGTTCAAGCTGCCTTTTTTCTACACCCAGATCCGGTCGAATTTAGTTTTCAGGATGACAGAAATGAAGTTGAATCTCAAACTCTCTTTTCGAGCGCGTATGTTGTGTCGGCAGAAGGTGACACTAACACTGCCAAAGGGGTAATATTTCCCTTTTCTTTCGAACCAAACTTCCTGCCATTATAGGTCACTGACCCGACCAGTCCAAGCCTTCGAAAGAGCCCTTCCAATGGTTCCGCATCTTCCTGCGTCTCTTCTACGGTGCTTTTGTGTTCTTTTCTTTGACGTTTGTATTTGTTACTTAGAGTTGTTGTTAGGCTAATGTATGAAATTTGAATGTGTTTGCTGTGTCAGATGTAAAAATAATTTGGAATATTTACTTTTTGAAAGTTTCATTGAGATTGAGTTTTTTAGATTTATTTGGGTTTTGAGTGGTGTTGGGGTTACAGTTTTTGCATAGTGATTTTACGCAATCAATTATGTTTATTATTATATCTTTTTTAGTCATCGGCTGACGAAAGCAAATGGGAACGCCATTATGAAGAATGGGACCGTGGAGCCATTGATTACACTGGTCGCGATGCCTTTGAGAACATCCAGAAACAGTTTGAAAAAGAGCTCAACGAATGAGATCGTCTGATTATATTGTTTTTTATTTTTTTATCTTCGGAATTTTGTGAATCTTTCAGTTTTTAGATTATTTCGTGTTTTTATGTTCATTTCTCTGAATCTAGTCCGCATTAGAGATGGTGCCTTATCTCCGTGATTTTTCGATGAGACCGTTTTGAATAAACCAGATATATCAAATCGTTGTGTAATATCGGGCCATGATCAAGAGACGATTCGAGATAATATCGTGCAGAAATTGGTGGCTCTGCGCGAGTTCCTTCCTCCCAATTCCCCAGTTCAAGGTTATTTTCTTTTTTCTCCAGGTCGCCGGTTACCCTTACTCTGCCCACAAAGAGGAGTCACCTTCCAACCTATTCTCGACTGTCTCCGGAATATGTCTGCATGGGTCAATCTTCTTTCCTATTTTGATTTCTTGGCAGCTACAAGCATTGGATCGGCTCTTTTTCTAGCTCCGGATAAAATTGGAGATTTTGTCTTTGTACGTACCCTTATACAATGCAATATAGACTTGCATTAATTTAAATATTTCAGCAAAGAGAGACGGATGGAGTTCATTGGCACTTGATCAGATGTGTGGGAGGCCAGATTCTCTCCTCGGCTTTGTTTCTTCGGTATCGCCAACGGACCAGAGAAACGAGGACTTCCTGTTATTTAGTTCGGATCCTGGCCTGGGCCCTTACTTTGCTTATGGTCTTCCACGCCCGCTCAGTCCATCCCAAGCTTCTTCAACCAGAGGTAGGTCCTAGCAAAGTCTTCATGAATGTATTTAGTTCGTTAAAATCATTATCTACTTTGGATTTGCATGCATCGTATTGTGTATCGTGACACTGGTGGCAACTGGATGGCCAATTGGAGACAAAGTTTACAAAGAAAAGTGGTTTGGCAACTTCTTGTATCAGCTGGATGCCCTGGCCTCAGTCTCGATTGGAATTGCCTGGATCGCTTGTCCTCATTGGCTGTTGCATCGTCAGGTATTAGATTAAATTACTTTCATATATTACACATCGTCTAGTCGGAGCTTAATGAGTGTCGTATTTCAGGTAAACATCACCATGGATGAGTCTCACGAGATCTGTGGCCGTTTTATGGGAGTCTTCTTCGTGTCATCTTACATTCTCAGTACTCATGCGTTGCACTGGAGGGATCTCAGTGATCGTGCATTGGCTGCCGAAGCTCGTGCCGTTTGTTGTTTCTTCATCTTAAGTGCTCAGATTTGGTCTCAGTACGCTTACGAGAGAGATTGGAGTGGATCTCATTGGGTCGGAATCTCGCTGTTCTCCATCTGGACTGTTGTTTCGTTCTCTTATCGCATCTATTTGTATTGGACACTGCCTCAGAATCAGAAGTCGAAGAAACAGTAAACATTCTCAAGTTTCTTTAAAGGGTACTGTATTTTTATATTATGTTTTAAAAATGGTCGTTCTATAATTTATTAATGTAATAAAACGATGAGAAAAGAAGAAGCTTGACGAGAAAGGCAGTATCTTGAGGTCTGATGCCTCCATTCAAGGCATTCTGAGGTGAGTGATTGGCGGAGAAAGTGGGCGTTGGAAGAGTTGTGCTCATCTTAGACTCAAACACATACAGATGTGATTGATCTACATCCTGCCAGTAATCAACTGTGAACTCGTGTACTTCTTCAGTTGTTGGTGTCAATTCCGTTGTGAGTTCTGTGGTCGATTCGGTTGATGTAGAAGTTGGCAGCGTCCTTGTTGTTAAGGCAATATTTCTCATGGCCCATTCGCACTCTGGAGGAAGAATGTTTCCTCGAGATAATTCCAGAATCTTTTGGTACGATTTCTCGATTGCGTTGTTTACGAGCTTCCACACCTAACATGGTATAAAATTACGTTGGTTATATAATTGTCATCAAAGCTTTTTTTCCATTTATTTTTGCTCACTTACTTCTGTGGCGTTATCGGACTTGCATTTAAACTCGATCTTGGCATAACATTCGCTGTGATCATTCATCTTCCTAAATCATACTGTAATTTAGACTCGGTGATTTTTGAAAAAGCTCGTTTTTATGTAATCCTAACTAGTTTTTAGTAAATATATCTTGGAATAATTGATGGGTTACCTGCAAAACGAATTGAGGGAATTTGTAAGCGCTATGTCCAATTTGGGACAGAACTTATTGATCTCGTCATGGTGTCTTTTTTCACAGCCAATGAATTCTCCAAAGTCTGAAAAGGGGTCAAATTAACTGTCTATTCAGAGGCGGTTAGGCTCACTTTTCGGATATGTTCTACTTGTTTCACAAATCATGTACCATTGCTCGATTTTGATGAGTTGTAAAGTTTTGGCTCGGGATTCCGAGCACGAGGACAAACAATGCTCAAACTTTCGCATCGAACTGAAAAAATAGAAACGTTTTTTATTACTGTGGGCTTAGCTTACTGACAAACCCATGCCAATTTCCGTTGCGCAACGAGATTTGTTCGACTTTTGGCGAGAATGGCATGAAACGGGGCCAACAATCGACTGTCCACGTCCGCTGATTGACCGACAATCGACACGAAAGATCCCCTGAGGGCATTTGAACAGCTTTTTACACACGCCAGCCCTGATGGTGAATGGATCACTACAAATTTGCATATTATATATTAACAGTAAATCCAAAAAATAACAAATGAATTCGAAAGATTACTCATAAACAAGGCCAATTTGACAGCGGACACAAAAGGTGACTCCAGGCCAATCAGGCCTTTCATGGGCGCGGGAACTTCCGAATTGATACGCCAGTCCACGAACTCATGCCGGTCCACAGAAGGTGGTGATGGAGAGCTCTACAATTAAAAAAAAACACCTAAACCCCTCAAGACGGCCTCGGGCATCGAAAAATCGAGTCGTGGATAGTAATTACCCTTTTTCTGCAAACAAAAAACAGACGTGACAAGATGACGTCATCAAATGTTATACTGCATTAAAAATTACTACACTCCTCCCCCGAATTACTATGACAATGACCACGCCACGCGGAACGACCGTTAATGAACTTGCCTAAGGGAATTAACGCTCGAACAAGGCCAATTGAAGGACAAGAAAAAAGTTGTAAAAAGAGTTTTCTTTGGCGAATAAAGTCAGAAAGTGGCGGGAGTGTAGCTGGCAGGCTTGGCCTAAATCGGGGAGGACCACCAGATAATTATGGAGAAGGTGAAGGAAAACAAAAAAAGATTCAAGCACTAATATGCGAATAATAACAAACCGCCCATTTCCGGCAAAAATAGTTCACAAAATTTATGTGCCAACAATGGCGGGACTAATAAAATTATGAGATTCTACCAAATGAATGGACCGGAAAACAAAAATCTTGATAAAGTATCGAAAGAAGATATAGTTCGAAATTACAACAGAAAGAAATTGTGATAAAAACATTATGGCATGATACAACGAAGACAAAAGAGACACTGAACAAAGGGTTAGTTATCTGATGTATGGGCCACCAACAAGGTGTCAACAAAAAATCCGCATTTACTTACTCTAGTTCACGTTGAACTTTACGTTATTGAAGAAAATAATTTTGTTTGAAATGGGCGTTTTTTAAAACCCAAATGTCGAAGATTTAATGGGGAGAGCCGAGAGGTATTTGAATAGCCAAAAAATCCCATGAGATTGAAAGTCATAGAGTTTATATAAAAGTGTACCATCTTCGGCAAATGTCATCGTATATTTCCTTTCCCTAAGGCATAAAAAAGAAAAGAAAAATAAGAAAGAAGACCACAGAATGGACAGGTTTTCGTCACTCACCATGTCGCAGGTCGCCTCCTTCACACCTCACTACACCAAGGGCGGGTCATGGTTGTTATTCTTGCTGGTCTTTGGCGTCAGACTGGGCTCCACCAAATGGAAGAGGGGTTTCTTTGAGAGTATTCTGCAAACTCGAATTAGGTGAGCTGTATACACAATGCAACAGTCAAAAGGAAGATGATAAAGACGTCGTAAAGCCCTCACCGCGTCTTTATATGCATTTTATTTCAACTTTTTTTTACAAGTAATCTAATCTGGCACTCTCTACTCCTAAGGAAAGTTCATTCTTTTGGGTATGACAATAAATAAATCAAGCTGCAAAACAAGGAGATGAATAAAACCCATTCCTCGGCCGGATATTATGATATATAGCCTGAAGGGACGTCTCAAATCAAACGAGAATGTATCCAATCCAATAAATGCACGTTTTCCGACCCTTAAAAAGAGTTACACAAACTATTCAAAAAGAGAGCAGCCAAGGAGGTGAGTACGTAAGAAGAAAAGAATCCATGACAACATGAGTCCAGAGACTGATCGTAGCCCTTCCTTCAAGAACAAAGAGGACAAGTTTGAAAAAAGTAAATTTAGAACAAGTGAAGGTCGACTTGACAATTTCCTCTAACAACGGAAATCTGAAACATTTGATTAAATCAGAATGCCCCAGGAATCGTTCCGTTTATTTATATTATTTCAGATGAGATTAAAAGGACGCCCTTAACAAAGCCACTCAATTACTTGGCCTGCTGACGGCTTTGGAGGATTTCCTTTCGAGTTGCGTCTTGCAGTAGATTCGTGTCGATTCCATCAGTGGGAAGATGAATATAACGGACAACAGAACCTCGAACAAAACAATTCTTGACGGAGATCATGTGAGGGAACTTTTCCTGATCTTGGACTGTGATGTCAATCAACTTGACATTTAGATATTGATCCACCGAATGTAAAGTTCCACAAATACTAAAATTCTTTTGTTGATTACATCTATGATTACAAAAACTTACCTGAGATCATTCTTGAGTTCAACAATAACTTCTCTCCCGACCAATGATTTGAAAAAAGAGAAAAACAACTAAAATAATACACATTTGCCCATTTTATCACACAACTTACCATTAAAAAAGTAGAGCCGGCGAGAAGATCACTGAAAATATTTCAGAAAAAAGTAACTTAATCAAGTATAAATTCGATAAAAACAATAATGCAAAAAGCCAAATTTAGAAGACGAATTTATTCATCACCTTTCCACCAGTTCATCTCAACATACGATGGAATTACAGAATTAGAAGATAGAACAGCCAAAAGAACTGATTTTCCAACTTGACCCGCTACCCGTGATAATGAAAGGACATCAAGGGAGAGAATATTCTCTTCAGATCTTTTACAATAAACCATAAATCTAGAGTGCTCTTCTCCTGGGGGCTTCTCGTACGCCAAGTAATCACATCCAAACTTTTGCCCTGAGGTCAAATAGAAACCCTTTCTCCAGAGATCTCTAAATACTGTCAATCGAGCGCGATAATCAATATCAACGGGGAATGGAAGGTCTTCTGGAGGTATTGTCTCATAACAATCCACAGGACAGTCTAAAAACTGAATATCGGAATAAAAAGTAAACCGCTTACCATAACATACACGCATGACATCGTCGGGAATGGTTAGTTGTTGATCCTTTAGTTCCTGTAGGACTTTCTCTATTTTCAGCTCATCCACTATAACGTCATTCATTTCCTTCATGTCTGCTTTCTTAATTCTCAAAACTTTAGCTGGGACATTATCCCCCAAAAGTTTCCGCTTCCGATTCTTCAATTCTCTTTTCTTAGCAATATCGACAGCTCTAGCGCGAAGTTTCTAAAAAATAGTTGCTAACGAATCACAAATGCCAACCTCATTCGTATTATAGGAAGTAGTACTAGAACAAGGCTTGTCAGCAATCCCATCAAAATTGCGCACTCTTCTCACAGTCACCATGCCTAAAAAATAAACGAACAAAATACACATGTCTTACCAGCTTCTACCAGTACTTGCACCTGTTCAGCTAAGAGGTAAGTGGGACAAACATGCCCATCTGCACTCAGTTTCTCTTCATTTAGAGAGCTGCCAACAATTCTGCAGCATTCTAGGAGACTTTTAAACCCTAAAAATAAATCGAGACATTAAGATATACTCACCATTAAAATCAAAAGAGACAAATTCGCTACCAATAATATCTACATTTACCTTTTTTCCTTCAGAACAAAACATTTTATAAAAGAAGTAAATTACAGAGAGAAACTTGACACATGAGCCCCTTTGTGTCAAGATTGCCTCTCAGCGGCAAACTTTTCTTCAAAAAAATAATTTTTTGCATGCAACTGCAGGCCACGGCTGTTTCAAACGCCCCTTCGAAAAAAATTCGGGAAAAACGAATGATTCGCGAGCAACTTGCGGGACCAATTTATACGATAGGACATTTTTAGGAAGAAATTGTACCGTATCTCAAGAAATGTGATGTAATAGATACTAATGGAATAAAAAACAATTTCTTGACCTTTTCAGCCTAGTAATTGCCCCAGAATGGACATTTAATATTCTAAAAAAGTCAAATAACATAACAATTTATTTGCTTACTTAAATAAATTTTATAACAGTCATGAAGCCGTCCCGCAATGAAATTAAAGGAAGCAGACCAGTTCGACGAAACAGAAGAAGCTACGCGAACAACGAAAACCAAAACTTTTTTTAAAACGGACTTTTTATTGCAATGTTGTATAGTATAATGCCCGAATGAACTTTTTTTCCGATGTTTTTAATAGTCATCAGCATAGCATGGCAGTTTGCCATGCTACGGTCGATTTTTGTTTCGACTGTTAGTTTAAAAGTTACGTTAGAAAAAGGTCATTTTTGGTCTCCGCGAGCTGCGCCCCGCTTCAAAAAAGGGCGAACGGACTGCCGCTTTTTATTCTATTTGAAACCGCCGTGAAGCATGATCACGCGGATCACGCGCTTTTATATTTTCAAATGTATGTAAATTATGTTTCTTTATGTTGAATATATTAGAAGCTTTAATGTGTTTTTTCAAGGAATTTCATTTCAATCTGATCTGACAGGTTGACTGCATCAAAATTTCGTGGGCGTCCTTACAATATTTTTTCTTGAAACGGAGTCCCATTCTTTTTCCCAAAGTATATAGATTTCCCAGCGTTGAGGGAGTAATAACAAGGTTAACATAAAACATTGTGCCGGAGCAGCTGTCAGATGAGAGACCGGGTGGGGAAGAAGTGCATAATTTCCGTTTTCGACGGTTGCCCATTTCCTTTGCGTTGCCAAGAATAGTCGCATCTAAAAAAAGGACGGATGCCTTCGGACCGCTCTTTATGGGCACAAAACTCGATTAAGACAAGGCCCGAGCTGGGCCAAGGGACGATTTTGGAAACGAGGGTGATTTGGGTTCGTTAAGGAATTCCTTTTAGCGTGGCCGCCAATTTCTATCTTAAATCGGTTGGGCCGCGCGGCCATAAGGGGAAAATTCGATCATTCTCAAGAGTCAAAATGAAAGAAAGGGGCGGGGGGGGGGGGGGGCGGGTGTTAGTGGCCAGTGCTTGGGATCCAGGTCATATTATACATGTTTCACTGAAATGAGTCAGAAAGAGCGGCGAGGTGCCTTTAATGAATTCTGTTTTATTATTGTCGATCGACTGATAACCTCCTTACCGACTTTTCTCACACTTTTTATCTTTTTGTGGTAGCTATTGAGTTCTACTTCTTTCCCAGGTCATAATTTAGGACATTATGTTATGATATCTTTGATCTATTGTTTGTTTCCATATTATCATATCCAGGGATATTCTATGCTTTCACCGAGCCACATAAATTTAACGTTTTCTCGAGATCCAATGGTCATTCCGACCCAATTTATGCTAGGCATTGTGTTCGGCATCTAGCCTTCTACCCTAATTGAGTCTTCGAAACCTTTTTTTCCATTTTCGGCCAAAGGAATGCCCAGAGGGCAATTGCGAAGGGAACCCGGTTTATGACCAACTTTTGATGTTCTCCCGGATTTGAAGAGCTGTCGAAGACACAAAATGTAATCCGATCGGCGGCGGGGACATTGAACCGGGGCTGTTTGGCCAACAAATCCATAAACCTATCCTCAAAAACGATCCCCGGTCTGTTAATGACTCTGCGCTCAAGGTGCGCGTCTAATCGACGGGCATAAGGGAGTAAAAAAAGGGCAGTCGGAGGCTGCGACGGCGTCCTTTTCGCCTCTGTGTATGGCCCCACTAACCGCACCGATCGGATTCGTTTTTTGCCTTGGCCTCGGTCTTATATTGCGTCTGATATTAGCATTGCGATGATAACTTTTTGCCAAATGATTTTTGTTTTTTTGGGGTTCCTGAATATTTTATTTTGTAGACCCGGGACTATATAATAGTTACGCTAAACACATGTAAATATTGTTATCTCTTTTGTACGCTGAGTTTACGGTGTCAATCAAAGCGTGTATTCTGCATATATCACGGGGTAATGGCCATTCCACCACCGATTGTCCTCTCCATCTCCAGATTCTTGTCGTTTTTATGGGCCATATAAAGGCGCCGAAAAGCGGGCTCAAACCCGGTCGTTATAGAGTGCCTCCGGCGCGAATTGCACGGAATTTCCGGCGAGTGAAATTTCTCCGGGTAATGGCGCTCGGACCCTAATTTTCATCGACATTTGTTTCACACGGTTGCGCAATTGTGTATTCTTTTGGTGGTCAATTACTGACCGCCAACCACTCAATGGCGTTTTGTCGAGGATCTGGAGAGCAAAGTATCTGACTGCGTCCGATGAAATATGGTGAATATGAAGACCGGAGGCCCCCTCGCACCACAAGGGATCGGGTTTCGCGATTTGCATGCACTAAAAGCCGCTTTTTCGATCATAATAAATTTGTGGACAAATGGACTCGGACCTTCTTGGCCTGCATTTTTGATTCTCGGCCAGCGTAAGGTAAAGTGAATTGTAAATGTATATAGGTATATCCGCAGAATGCATTTAGCAATCCACAATGGGATTGGTCCCAGATTTTATGGCCAAAATTTGTTATGGGGCGGAAAGGTTTCCCTGTAACATTAACAAAAGCTGTCGATAAACACCGGCTTTTATTTATGTGGGGAATGTCGATAAAATGAAAGAGTCGGGCCTTCGCGCCGATCTGATTTGAATGGTCTGATCGGCCAATTCCAAATGGACGCGCACAACTTTTCCGAGCCACTTAATGCGAATTTCCGAGCACTTACAAAATGCCTCCGGTTGTTGTAAAGCGATTTTACGACTTTTTCGTTCGTTTAATGTTCATCCGCTTCGAGTACATCTGCCTCTACAACCTGATTTCCATATTTTATGACTAATATCAAGTGGATTAGCGAGGTCTCGTCTATAGGTTGGGATCTCTATGAATAAAGTTGTAGGATCTGGGCGATCCTGTGAGATTCATGCCGAATATATTTAAAGTCTTATATCTTCTTGGTCAATATATCTTCTTTTTCGCGGGGTTAATCCGGTTCTCGAGTTTCCACTTAATTAGGGTCAATCTTGTCCTCGTCATCGCCTTTGTTTCACACGCCCAATATGAGGTCGGCCTCCAAAACCGGCCCCCTCCTCCTCCCCTAAAGGCTGGTATAAATGACTGATGAGGGCCGGGACTCCTGAACGGCATCAGCTGCCTTTGTTTTGACCCGTTTTCACCTAATGTCAACTTTTTTCCTTATTCTAATTGGTTTCAATTGTATTTAAATTCCAGAGCACTTAAAATTAGACGAAAGGGTTCCCGAAAAGGTATCGTTTGGGAACTATTTTTAGGCCACAGGCTGTTAAATCTTTAAGCTTGGCCCCTACCTACTTCTCCGACCCCTAACCTCCGGGAGGAGATCACGTGTATTTTGTAATTTATTTCGTTCCCGAGAAAACAAGGGTCCTTTGCTCGTGCCGAAACCGCAAAAACTACTGGTCAAATGCCGGAAATGAATGGCTCGTCTGGGGTTTGGATAAGAAAGCGGAGGCTTTAAAAGCGGCCAAAGGATCCCTTCGAAGATGTATCGCCGCGTAAACACGTTCTTTGTAACATATTCCGGGGTATGCCCTAGGGGCTTGGAATTTATTTCCATTTCGAATCGATCTTCGACCGCAAAAAATATCCAATGTTTTGATCGATTTGTCCACATGTTCAGTTTAAAAACCCGAAACTGACCGACCGCGGTGTTTTTTTAACTCCGGACATTCGTCAAAGTCTGGCCGGCTCTGGTTGGGATTGCGGAATGTCAGACGCCTATTCCTCGACCTTGAGGCCTGTCGTTAGGATGTCTCCGGACGTTTTGCGCTTTCGATCTTTCTTTTATATAATCCTACAGAGTGTCCGTTAAACGTGTGATGATTTTGAGAAACCCCATAGAAAACGCAGGGTACAAAATCGCCCCAATTTAATGGGAATTACTGCGATTATACCAGCAAGATTCCTGCTCCAGATTGACCATTTCTAGAAGATAGAAAATTCTACTTACTGGCCCTTTTTCGAGCCCTAAAAGACTTTTTCCCCCTTTCCAAAATAAAGGTGGAATATTTTGTCTTGATCAGTTTTGGATATCCATTATCTATCTGCAAAATGGTTTTTATTCAGATTAGTTTCATCATTTTACAAGAGGTCCTTTCCCTCTCTTTACTCCGGGCCAATGATATCAAAGAGAACGCCTCGTCTCGCTTATTTATAACGCCGTCGATTTATTCAAATCTTTTACGATCAGCAACTTTATGATATCGCCGGGTCTTTGTTCGTACGGTTGCTTTTGTTTTTTATTATATTGTTTATGGGTTTTTCTTTTCGGGAATCGAAATCTTTTTAAGGAGTTTATTATCGGGATCTGTTTGACGGGGTTTGTATTTTTAATATTTTTTCACTAACATAAGTAAGATTTTTTCAGAATGAATCGTAATTTCTATGCATATGGTAAAGAGAATATTTGTTCGGGGGAACTTCTTTTCCCAGCTAAGCGAAGTAGTAGCCATGGCAGAAGGACCAATGGACCTTCTACATCAACCAAGATTAATGAATGCCCACCGTTTATTCCATCCCTGGCCATTAATCGAGATATAGCTACTACATTCTCCACAACGTCCTCGGTCTCTGATGACGAAGTGGAGAAGCGTCACCGGTCCAAGCGCGCATGTCCCGGGAGAACGGTCTACAGTACATCGGACATTACGTCAGACTCTTCCCAGTTTTCCCATCATCAGTTCGAACGGAATTTCAACTATCCATGTGATTCCAGTGATGAGTATGATGATCGCCTAGATGCCGTCTCTCCGGTTCAGTTGGATCTTCAACCTGATGTGACGGATGAAAGTGATCTGCCCCCTCCATTGGAATTGATTCCTGGCCGTTATTACGCCAGCGGCCCTTCTAGTCCACAAATTATGCGGAATAGGCCAGTCAGAGAACCAAAGAAACAGAAATCGACGGAACCCGTATCCATTTTCGATAATAATTTTGATCGCTTCAATAGACCTGAGGAATATAATTTGCCTGGAGGGTTGGCAAAAATGTTGGGATGTCATGGTAATTTTTGTAAAAATTATCAGCCTGTTGGAAACAGGGGTGGTCACCTTCACGTTCCTTTTTCCAACTTTCGGTTCGCGGCCCGGCCCGTCAAAGGCCCGGCCCATTTTGTGTCTTTTCAGGCCCGATTTTTCCGAACTGCGCCCAAATTTCGGCACTAAAGTTATAGTAAAAAAGGCTTCGATATAGCTAGTTCTGTGGTTGTTAAGGTGTCTCCAAAGGATATAACGACTTATTCATTAGGTAATAAATAGTTCTATACAAAGGCAATAAGGTAAGTTCCTCATAGATTTCATCGTAATTTTTATCGTTTTCTTTGATCTTACCACCTCAAACAATAACAAGTTAAGCAAAACTGTAATGCATGTAATGCATTGCTATATATATTTTTGGACAGTAAACGTCAGAGATGGCCTTTTAAACGTGTTAGAACTTGAGAAAATACAACCCCATTAAATAACTTTCCCGGCACGAAAACAATGAATGCCACCGGTTTGGCATTGTGATATTGACGGACCGGGCGGGAAGGAATCCCAGGCCCACGTAGACATGGCTCCGGGCCGAACCGAAAAATGTCGGCCCGGCCCGTTTCAAATTTGCTTCGGCACGGCCCTGGGCTCGGCCGGTCCGTTTTTTTCAAGTCGCCGGGAAAACACAAAATTACTAAGATAGGATAAAAAAAAAATGTTAGAAAAGTGTTGTAAACCTTTTTAAAATGATCGTATGTAGTTGTGTATGATTTCTCTGCCAGTATGATGGGTTTTGACACTCTATTTTTGTTTGCTACCCCAATTTTTGCTTTCAGACTCAAAATTTTTGTTATTACGGGCCGATTCCGGGCCGCCACGTTGGACCGCGGGCCGTTTCAAATTTGCTTTGGCCCGGCCCGCAGCCATGTCTAGGCCCACGGCCCTGTCGGCCCAATTTTCAAATTTCAGTTTTGAGCAGACATGGCAAGGGGGCCGGGCTTTGGAAATTTTGAAAAGGGCCGGGCCGGGCCCAACTCTAAACGGGCCGGGCCGAGGGCCTATCTTTTTTTTTGGGCCCCCTCGGCCCGGCCCCTTTTTTCAGAAAAAAAAAAATTTGTCTTGCAACGAAAAATTTAGGTGCCAAATTTTTTTTGGCATTTTGTTGTAATTTTTTCGCGAAAAAAATTTTTTTGACTACGGTTGTTTAAAGTTTCTCTTTCTTTCTCTAGGATTTCGACGATGGATTTGACAGTCAAGCAGTCCATCTGAAGTATTTTATTCACTCTTATGACATGAATACCTGTGGTTCGATTTTTCGACCTTTAAAAAAATCAAATAAACATCAAAATTTGGGACAAAAAATTTCAGGTTCTGATTATCATTTCCGAATCTTCAAATTTTTGATGCTTTTCAGTTTTTTGCATATATTTCCAATATCTGAACATCTTTTTCGCCGAAAGCATGGATAATATCAAAAAAAATCAACAATATCTTGGGTATAGGTTGATCGATTTTTAAATTTTAAAACGTTTTTGGACTAATTCGAGTACTGCGAACGTCATGATGTTAGTTTAAAGTAAAAACTTTAAACAAAAAAAAGGGTCGGGCCGGGCCCGTTTTGCCATGTCTGGTTTTGAGGCGCGGTGACCACCCCTGGTTGAGAATATAATGTGGACCCGTCGCAACAAAATGTCTCGCCGCTGTCGCGCACCAAATCCCCAACAGTCGCGAAGCGATAATGAGCGGATTCAAAGGGGCGACTCACGTCAATCCAGCGTATTCCCTGAACCGTTTAGACGTTTCGTCCACATACTGTCGGTTGACGAAAAGATTTTAGATATAAAAGTTCTTTGGGAAGAATTTTTGGTGGACGAAATTGGTCTCAAAAAATCAAGAAAATTGTGAGGTTTTATCCCGGTTAGCCAAGAGAAGCGAAAAATTCTTCTCCAAAATTTTGTTTGTGACGAAACGCCACATCGATTAAATCTTAGTCAGGACACAGCTCCGCTGGATTGACGTGCGACGAGTCCGCATTATTATCCCGACAGACAGATGTTACCGTTTTTGTAATTCCAGAAATTCATAATAGATTTTTAGGTATTCTATTCCTCAAATTTTACGTCGACGTTGTTCATGGAACGATTGAAGTCCTTGTTGATAAAGGAGCGTTCTTTCTTAACCGTTACGATGAGGTCTTTTCCAAGGTTAGAGTTGAAATTCACCAGAATACAAATTTCAACTCAAGTAATCGGAAGAGAGGGAGGAAAGATCGAAACTTCCCGTGTTATGAGAGTCACGTAGTTGAAGGACACAACCCCAGATACAAACTCAAGTTTCCTATTCAGTTGACGGAATCTAATTTTGAAAACCATGACAAGCTCGGGATCAGTGTGTTCACCAGGGATCGAGAAGATGAAGATAGTCGATGGGTGGGCAGCAGACTCGGACAGATGGCCTTCTCGATTAGGAAGTTATATCTTAAAGGGAGAGACGTAAGTTTAGAACTTTTAATATGCGTGTCTATGTGTAACCTCCGCTCGGAAATGTAGTCTGACATCTTGCAATATCTCTCAATTTTTTAATTTTTTTATTTAATTCAGGCGGCCAGAAGTCATCGGCATCGATCCTCCAAGATGAAGCTACGCCCGGTCAGTTTCGAGTCTATTTCTTGAATATTTAAACGGCTCTGGAAATCTCTCCGGAGCCGTTATAAGTACAATTGGATTCCAGAGGGACATAAATCTTGCATTTATGAATTCCAGCGAAACTAATGAAACACTCAGATTCGTTTTAAATATTTAATTTCAGATACTGAACGGCGGTTACTTTTTATTGGGCCCGGAGAAAGGAGAGTCTACAACAATGTCACAGGATAAGGTAGGTCGAGTCTCTCCATCAACCAGCTTTACATTATGATTAGAGACCTTCCGGAGGAAAATGCACTCATAACCAGGTTATATTGATTGAATACTATGAAGGGGGTTAAAAGACATCCGTAGAACTATGCTTATGCGATAGGCTAGGGCCGTACTCCAGTGTCTGGGCAAGGAATTACCTGTTTCCCAAATATACCCTCTCATTGCAGATCTTGACCAACAAGTTTTACGACGTTGGCGGTGGGAATTCAATGTTTTCGACCTCATCTTCGACATACTCGGCGTCGCCAGTGAAGGTAGGCCACTCTCTGCCCTCAGGGGAACATCTTATCTTTGTCTGACCAATCTCTGGCTTTCCTTTTTTGGCCACGGATGTTTTATTAGCGGCATTCGAAGGGATTTGAGGCCGTTGAATGACCGGTTCAGCCTGTGCACGCATTGACTTAATGGCTGGATGTACATACATCCCATCCGAGGGGATTTACATACCAGGGGAGTGAATGCTGGGGCTAGGTGAAAGTCAATGTCAGGCAGAAGAAGCTCTGCTCTGTTTTTGCGTTGTATTAAGGGGATTTGGGTGAGAGGATTTCATCCTTCAAATCCTTGTAACCGAGTGTAAAAACAAATGTCGAGTGGGGCCGGATTGGCAATGAGGCAACCAGCCCGGCTCATTTTGGCTTAATTTAGGTATTATAGAAGTCCTATCAATTTCCTCCGTCCTATCAGAACTCCAACTCTATTTTTAGTTGGTCTCCATCTTCCGCGACTTACGAAGATTCTGGTTACGTTTTTAGTCGGGATTAATTGGCTGGACGGGCTCCCGTACTTATAATGAGGGTTTATCCATTTATCTACAGAAACAATATTATGGATTCATTTGGTTAACGGATCTTTTAATAACTTCTCTGTGGAGTCTTTTGTTGTTCTCATGTGGTTATAACTTCACCGGTTATTCATTTTCCCGAGTTTCATGTATACTTTGCGATCCTTTCCTCTACTCGTATAATTTTGTTGTTATCAGAACCACCTTTATTCTTTGCACTCCCATCCTCCAACCGCTCTCTAATCACTCTATTTCCATGATGTAAGCATCTAAATTGCGTCTAATTATGGGCCGATTGAGCATGAATCGATAGTGTTAATCAGTATTTTTTGGGAAATGTCATTTCCCAAAATGGAAAGTGGGTCGAACAAGCCTAAGTATGAAGTTGAGGACCCGCCCTTGCTTCCTCAAGGAAAGCTCGATTCTTTAAATTTTCTTAAATGGCGTCTCATTCGCTCAGAAGTCGGACACCTGGTTGCTTTTTTCGTTTGACGCACACCTGTACCCCGATAGGACGGGCGAACGGCCCGCAACGGAACGTTGGGCCACTGTCTTGCTCTGGAAAAGCAAAAGAGCTAGCTCTCTCATTTAGTGACGCCTGGAATCGAATTAAGCGCGGCCTGAGGGGCCATATGTATATTATATCATGACTTCTACTATTATGAACTCGTCTTGGCCTGCGCCCACAGCCAGGCGCTGGGCCAAGCCCGCACATTCAACCCCGATCGCCTGTCCCACTGCCTATGTGCTCCATTCGTCGGCGGTGGCGCTGATATGCGAGGTAATTGCTGCTGTCCATTCGGGATTCTCAGCTAATCATTGCATGCACATTACTTCTAACGCGCTTGACGTCACTCACCCTTAATTTTCGCATGCAAAGTTTCTTTATCTTTGCTGTTATCAGTTATCGTCGTTGTCACCTGTTCTTCGTTTATTCTTCCTTTTTGTCCTTAATTTCTCGCGGTTTCCGAAAACTTTTTGGTCTTCTTGTTATGAGATTGGTGCTGATGACATTCCCTTCTCTTCCTCTTGGCCACTGCCGACAGCCGTGGCCAAGGGGATGTATCAAAATTTCTTCAAGTTTGCCACCTTCAATCATTCGCTTGTTTCAGATGATGGGCGAGGATATTTGCCGCCGACCCTTGATGAAGGAGGCACGGGGTTCTGCCTCGACTTCCACTTTGGCCGATCCCCGACGTCACTCCCTTCAAATCAACACCAAGTCCCGAAACAATAATATTCGATCCTTGGCCGGTTCTTCCAGGGTTCCCCAATATGTGCCGGCTATGATGCAGCAGTCGGCCGCCCTTCCCCTGGAATGCATTGGGATGGCGCCGCGGAAGAAAGTCAGCCTCCCCGTGCGCGCCATCTCCCAGGACCAGCAGTTCAAAAAGAAGAAGGACAACCTCGACACGATGAACCTCAGCTCCTCATCCAACTCTTTCAGCTCTACTGGCGCCGAATACAAAAGTCGTCATCGGCATACATTACCATATCTGATGACCACAAGTAAGCTCTTTCTATTACTTAGTCCGTAAAAGAAGAAGAGGCAGTAAACCCCCAGGGCTTAAAAAATCTCGGTTAAGACTTTTGGCGGTGGCACTTTATCAAAGTGTCTAATCCTTATTCCTAATATTTCCCTACAATGAATAAAGGGGAAATGTGGGCCAAAAAAGGAAGGCCGGTTGGGACTTTACCTCGCACCCCAAACACCTTGAACTTGGACCCCGGGTTCGGGGTTTTTTGTTTTTTCCGCCGGAACCACGAAATTCCGTCGACGGCCGAGGTGAAGTAAAGGGAGATTAGATTCGAAGTGCCCGTGGATGAGTGAGTGAGGGGTGAGGAAGGACCTCAAGCTTTGCCAATGGAGAAGCGGCCCTTCGGACTGACCTCGCCCAGTTTGGACGCGCCGTTTAGGTGGGAGAAGACGAGTTTATTGAACTCGACTTCTGTCGAGACTCCAAAGTCGACTGAGATATTCACTGGCTTCTGTTGGGCCTGTCGTTAGTCATTTGACCTGGACGGAACAAGGGTTTAACCTTTGTAAGGATCTTCCCGTTCAACTTATAAACTATTTTCTAGAACCTAATAATTATAATATTTTGCGACGGGGTCCTTGGCCATGCCTTTTCACGGTTGGCGGATCCAACGCCCAACCCGTTCACAAGAAGAGCCCGGGGGTTCAAGAATACTGGCTCGTCTCAAGAAATCAGTTATCAAACCTTCTCTAAGTCAAGATGATTTAGCTGACACATCCGATTTCTCCCAAGTCCCCACCTTGCCGGTTCCCGGCTGTTCCGCCGATCAGGAGATCAACTACGGAATGCTGTATGCCGACACGGCACCCACCCATCATGTCCCACCTCAACGACCAGTCAAAGAGAGCAAGTCGGTTGATCTTCCGAGGAAAACGCTCTCTACACAGCCAAGTGTTTCGGGTGAGATTAACTCAAAAAAGTCATCCGCAAATCATCCTTCAGTCAGACGGGTAGCCTCCTTCACTTATTCCAATGACAGTGTCAGCGACAAGAACAATAAAAGGATTCAGCCTTCGGGGAACAGCACCAAGTTCAAGTTGTAAGTTGTGATTAAAATTGGTTTAAATTATTTTCTCTTCTTTCAGACCAACTACGATAAGCAAGATTGGGAACTTCATCAGGAACCGGGTTGAAAGAGTTGATCTCACTTTAAGCACGAACAGCCTTTGCCCGACCAGCGATGAGGTTAGATCGTGGCAAGATTCATTTGAAAACCTTCTCAACAACAAAGTTGGCTTGGAAATGTTCAGACAATTTGTGATAGGAGAAGTCAGTTCCGAAAATTTGGACTTTTATTTGGACGTAGAGGAGTACAAAAAATGCAAAAACAAGGCCAAATTAAACCAAAAAAGCCAAGCAATCTTCGACGCATACTTCAGAAAAGATGCGCCTAGAGAGGTTAGTTTTCAATGAGATTGTTAATAAAAATATAAATGAAATAATTATTCAATTTTTATCCTTTCCAGATTAACCTTGATGCGGAAACAAAAGGACTAACTCTGAATGCCATCGATCAAGGACTGAATCCAGAAACTTACAACCTCGCCCAAAACAAGATATTACAATTGATGACAAAAGATTCCTATCGACGATTTCTTCAATCAAAACTATACTTAGATCTCCTGAATGCCACAACTCCTCCTCCGTCGGCTTCTCTTCCTGCTTCCTCGCCTTCTCCTCGTACTAGTCCCTCTCCTTTGGAAGATCCGAGCTCAGGAAAGGCTAGTCCAGTCCCCTCCCTCCCTTCTCGACGTCATACTGGTCTCCCTAATGATCCCTCAGTACCTACGATTACTGAGTAACATATCACTGTTACGAGTTAATATATATTGTCTCTAATTGTTTGTAAATAATCGAAGTGGCGGTGTTGTGTATTGAATATGTTACACTTAGGGGTATTCAGAGAGTGCTATTCATCCGTAAATTGTATACTTTTGTCGCTGTCTCACTGCTATTTTAATAATCATCAAATGATTGCGAACGGCACTTTCTCTCCCACAAATGTAATCGCAATAAAATGGGTCTGTGAGTGAAATTAGATAAGGCGCGTGGGTTCTACTTAAAATGCAATGCTCGGTCGGTTGAAGAAACCCCGCATTCCGTGCCTTTGGGCCACTTTAGGAATTATTGGCTTTGTGGCGATTTTCCAGAAAAATGCATTGATTCCATCTTTGGACTCAAATAAGCTTTTTCACTCCACTTTTTACATCTTCTTTGAACATAATCATGAGAGCGAACACATGTAAACTTATTTACCCCTTGCTCAAGTACCAATAGTTTCGGCGCTACGGCAACTCGAGCCAGGGACAGCTCGGGTCAGCGACAACTCGGGTAAACGACAACTCGGGTCGACGATATATCATACACAGGAGTAAAATTTTGAAATTTTTTTGCTACAGGACCACCTAAAAAAAGACTGTTTGTTGAAAATTGAGTGTATTTTTTGAATTTTTATTTTTTGAAATTTTTTGCTATGGGACTCAAAAAAAGATTGTTTGTAGAAAATTGAGTGTATTTTTTGAAATGTTTTCGCTTCGGGACGCAAAAAAAAATTTTTTGTTGAAAATTGTGTAACATTTCAAGAAATGGGGCGATATACTTGTTATTTGCTTATACTGATTACGACTATATTCTTAGTCTACCCTCTGGCACTGTCTGTTCTTAAACCGGGTTCTCTGTAAAATAAAAAACCGTTTTTTGCATCGCGAAGCGCAACCCTATCAAACCACTACCCACTTTCCAATAAAAATTTTTTTTTGCGTCCCGAAGCGAAAACATTTCAAAAAATACACTCAATTTTATACAAACAATCTTTTTTTGAGTCCCATAGCAAAAAAATTTAGAAAAATACACTCAATTTTCAACAAAAGTCTTTTTTTGGGTACCGTAGCAAAAAATTTCAAAATTTTACTCCTCTGTATGATATATCGTCGACCCGAGTTGTCGCTGACCCGAGTTGTCCCTCACCCGAAATGTCGGGACGCGAAATTTTCAAGTCAATTTTGAAAAATTCTTAAAGACGACTTCATTTAATAGTTATTATGCTGGCAAGAAAGAAAATCGGAAATTCTTCAAAAATACGCAATAGTGTCGTAGCGAATGGTTTTCAGATCCGGTGAAAGATATGTCATAAAAGCTTATTTTTCTTCAACTTTGGGCACCGATATGAAAAACTTTATGATTTTTGTTATCGTATAGAAAAAAATTGTGGCAATTTAGTAATTCATATAAATGGTCAAGGTAATTCGTATAAATGGTTTTGCTCTGTGGCAGACTATGTATAGGTTTTGCTAAATTCGTGAAGAATTAATTACCTTTCGCAAAAATTTGTCTTTCAATTTCCCTCTTATTTCCCACTTTCTTTCTTGCCAACCTAATATGAAAAATTTCCGGCCCAACGGTGCCGGGGTTTCAAAATTTTCCAGGCCCGGCCCGATTTGCAGACAAGACTTCCCTTCTAAAATAGAGCTGCTAGTTAGTTAATGTGGAATATGTCGTTTATTTGACAATAATAAGTCTATTGGTTCATATTTCGCAGTCTCCGCTGCTCCGCGATAATCGTCCTCATAGTCTCCGAATTGTAATCCAGTTTCGGCTTCATTCGACATCGGAAACATTTGATGATTCTCTCCCCCATCTGAATCATCTTCTTCCTGTAGATCTTCATTATGGTCAAGAAAAAGACGGCTTGATATAATGGAGAAGTCAAAAGTAATATATTACAGAGCGAGTAAAATGATGATAGGTAGTAATTAAGGATCTTGTTACTGTCTAAGGATCCTACAACGTATTCGACATGGAAATTTGCATGAAGAAGGTTCAGGAAGTGACCAAATTTTTCGATTATTTGGATGATCAGAAGGAAAAATAAGGTGGCTGAACAAGGGGTATTATGGTTGGGATTGCTGGAATAAGTGTCTTGAATCAACCGAGCTACACTGCAACTTGTAAATATAGATGCCAACAATGTGGGTAGTAAGAGGAAAACCAATCTAAAAAAATAAAACTAATTTTCAGAAAATCGATATTGACATTAAGTTAAAAAAAATATAAAGAAAACTGACTTTACTATCTTCACGTGCGGCATGTCGAAAATCAACAATAAAAGGTCCTGATCCAGTAGAAAAATAGAAAAGAAGTAGGGAGTCAGCGATATTAATAGGAACACCCATGCTCGTTTAATAAATCCGCAGTAATTTGGGAAGAGAGCACAGTATCTGTCCAGACTCAGAATGAACAGAATTATCGACTGAGTGGAGATAAACGATTCCACCATCTCTTTGTGTAGTATGACCTAAAATATACGGAAAAGGTGACCATGTTGGTCTCAAAAGGAGCACACCTTTGAAACTGGCCATATTTGGGAGAAAACGGAGTTCTCATTAAGTGCAACCAAGGTGTTAAAAGAGTCAACATCATAGTAAATGTCAATTAAAAACGTATATAACAGAAATCCCGTCGATAAAATAAAATTGCAAAAGGCCAGGTTGGCCAGAATTATGTTTATTCTAAATTCTTTAAAATCTTTTGCCGAATTACTTACTTCTGATAATATCCATGTTTTTTCTTACTAAGACTCATCAAAAACCAGACAAAGTTGAAGACCGTGGACGTTGCATAACATAACATATAAGCCGAATTATTATTTAATCTAATCTTTATATCTTCCCATTCTACGAACTCGTTTAGAAGATAAACATTACTGCAATGCAATACTTTGTATGATTTTCTGAAATCAGCCTTACCCGTTGTCAAGAAACTTAATGGATCGATTGCTTCGATTAAAAAGTAAATCGCCCATCCAGGTGATGTGATCAATTGTTGAATTCATCGTCTAATAAAAGTTAAAAATTAAAATTGCTTTACATATACATATATACAAATATATTATTTAAAAAATAGAAATAAACGGGAATCGGATAAATGAAATGCACAGCAGGATCACAAAAGAGATATACGAGAGTAAAAGACATCCGAGATTTGAGTTACGACACTAATACTTGCTTCCCATCATGTCAGATGGCATGTGTAATATTAATATGGATATCCAGCCTCTTGTTTTTGACAAAGACTCAAGATTTTCCGGATCGACGTGGGAAGGGGGACCGTTGCGGAGTATTGGATCACGCAAGCCACACAGAGAACATCAACCGAAATACAGGTTCCGATTCGTTTTACTCACTCGGACGCTAATAATCGCGCAGCCTCCCCTTTTACTTGCTGCTAATATACCGGCAGGAAATGACAATAGATTTATTCATGGTCATGTTTTATGTAAGTGAGGAAACAGTTGTAGAAGAACTGGACCAGGTTCACGTAGAGCACACGGTATGTACGAGGGATGAAAATGAAGTTGATGGTCTGGACAGGAGGCCAAAAGCTGGCATCAAACAGAAAATTTAAACTTTCTGAGATGGTTCACTTACTTTGACAAGGGCTGGGAACTTGTGGACATACTCATGGAGAGATTGATTGAGCGTTTTTCCTTCCAGCAACCCCAAATATGTCATAAATGGGCAAGCGAAGAAAGGGATCACAACAAAATCAGCCAAAACTTTTTGGAAAACTATTTTTGGAGAGTTGGGACCCTTGATTAGGACATCCAGAAGCTTGTACCAACCATGATTCATCGGTCCCAGAAAAAGGCCGGCTGAAGACACTCTTACTAAATTTAAATTATGACTTTAAAACGACGCAATACCTGCTCTCTTCCAGTCAATTGATCCATTTACAAATTGTTGTTCCACCAAATCTGCGGCTCCAAATAATGTCGTTGTTGTCATTGTATTCACAAGAAACATGTATTTGGAGGTGAATACTCTGATTACATATATACATATTATGCTACTTACCGTCCTATCATCCTATCCAATTCTGGTATTAGATGAAGGGCACAGATGTTGTTAGAGGCATATATGTATTATACAACCGAAATGTTCTTAGATTTGATAGCAAAATAATATTATTATTTTCTATTTGAGGAAATTTTTTAGAAAATCAAACATTTATGAATTATGCTTTATATAAGTGAGTACTGAATTATAAAAAAACATGGCAGTCATAACGTATGTAACTCTATACTTGAGGGGAACGATCAGAAAGTTGATGGTCTGGACTGGAGGCCAGAAACAAAGGTCCAGCTGAAACATAATACAAACAATCAAAAACCTCTACACAATACATATAAAAATTGAGATACTTACTTTGAATACTGTTACAAATTTTCTGCAGTACTCATAGAAGGCTTCCTTTCCAGAACTCCCTTCTAAAATAGCAACAGAACATATAAAAGTGGATGCAAAAAGGGGAGATACAGTAATGTCAGCCATCACTTTCTTCCACACGTCTTTGAGTAAACGGCCGGGTATTCGTTTGTCCAAAATCTTGTACCAAATTGTATTCATAGGGCCCAGTAATAGTCCACTCAATCCAACCTTGCCCAAAAAGGGATTAAATAACGTTTAAAAAATATATACCGTGTAGAGTAGAATCATACGATTAAAAAAAATTCATTGTAAATGATGTGAATATAAAGGTGGTTACATAGGGGTCGGGGCATATATATTTGGGAATGAAAAGCAAAAACCGTTCAAAATGCCTATATGAACGGTTTTCCGCGCAATGAGTTCAGCTGATTTTCCGGTGTGAACCGAATTTCCAAAAAAATTTTGCAAAAGCGCAAAATCCGATGCACGAATAAGCAGATGCCAAAATTGAAAATTTGACGTCGAGTTATTTTTCGACTTGCACCAGATTTTCGAATTTGGTGCTCTTTTCTTACGTCGACGCCAGATTTTTAAAATCGGTGTAGGTTTCTTAAGTCGACGCCAGATTTGCAAATTCGGTGCTGAGTTACCCTGAAGCTCCGCCAGATTTTGGTCAGAACGCAGCGCTCAGCACCAATTTTGCGAATCTTGCGTCGACTTGAAAGGTTCAAAATAACTCGACACAATTTTGGCGTCGCGACGCGTCGGCTTACTCGTGCACCGGATTTTGTGCTTTTAAAAATTTTTCGAAATCTTATATAACCACCTTTATATGTTGGTTACAAGAGTCAATTATTTTTTAATTCTCCAACAAAAATCAAGTGCACGGCCAAACACACACAGTACAACATCTGTAACTCGTGTAAAATTTTTTATTTATTTTGCCACTGCAAAAGATGACGTCACTTACAAGACTGTGTTAAATCCACATGACCCTTGACAATCCGTTGTTCCACAACATCAGCAGCACCAGAAATAATCATAGTCAACACCGTATTGGAATAAATTACATTCTGTGATAAGAAACAACGCTTTAAGAATAAAAATTTTTGAAAAAACATCGGCAACTTAGAACGAGAAGATACTCATGAAAGGGAAATGCACAAAGTTAGGAAGGATACTCTTGGGACCTATTTAATTAATTTTAAAACGCGGATAAAACGAATATTGTGGGTAAAAAAGTAAACTTAAAGCAAGTGACCAAATGTTAATGAATAAAATTATTTTTTTTATGAAATTTTTCTGTTTACAGCAGCCCAAAAATAGAATTTTTAGTGGAGGATTAAGGTTTTTGACACTGATCCCTCTCAGACTCCACGGTATGACAAGCTCTGGGGATTCTGTGCATTTTATCGAGTAATGGCCCCATTTGTCTCAAAACAGGCTCATTAGAGGGGACATGAAACTTCGAATGCATTAAAAACAACATCATCGGATTATCTATTGACTATAAAACTAGGAACTACGGATGGAGTTGATCATACTTTTAAAAATCATGAAATTTCTGATTTTCGGTTTCTTTGTTACTTTGCGTAAGTAAATATTATTTGATAGTGTTGTAATTTTACTGAATCATCTTTACCATGTTATTTTAGTAGTATGTCAAGAGATTCCTCAGTCTGCAATTTCCGGCCAACTTGGCAATCCAGCTTTCCCAGGCATCCCAGGTCAACCACAAAATATTAATGGAATTTCAGGCCAACAAGGAATCGTCGGGATCAGTGGACTAGCCGGACTTCTTACTCCTCCACCTGGCTTTGATGGTCAATTGGTAGGGCTCCCTAATGGATTAAATGGACAGCCAGGATTCCCAACTGGTTCAAATGGAGTAGCCAATCCGCTTGCGGTCTCTAGAAAACGCTGATGTCTATTTTGTCAGATGTAAGAAGAAATTCCACGACCTGACCATGTACTCATTTACAATATTATTTGAAGCTGTGCATTTATTTTTGTCCAAAATTTTTGAAAATAACAAGAACACTTTCTTTCCCGATATTCGTTTTCCAAGCCAAACACTTGTTCATTTTACCGTCAATGTTATTTCCTTACTTTTCCATGTTCAAACGCTGTAAAACATTTTATTTTATGAACGGTGTGTTTAAATATAATAGAAGATTAATTTTGTCTTAAGTTATTTAACCCTTTGAAGATCAATAGAGATAACTGTGTAAAAATGAATCCCCATTGGCTCGGAGGCATAACAGCGGCTTTTGCTCATTCATATCTGTGCAGTGCTGGAGCACCAAAACCCACTGTTATGCATTCACTAAGTATCCAATAGGGATTCTTTTGCACCACTCGTCCCTATTCGCCTACAAAGGGTTAAATAATACGATGATTGCTTCTTAACGTCAAGAAATTAAGGTTGTGTCGAAATGATGTCAATTGACGTTACTTGCGCCCACATTTCCATTCCCATTATATTTCGGCATCGTGCCCCATACAAGGAAAGAGACTGTTGTTTCGAAATGCCCCCTGCTTGTGCCTCGGTTGTTCTCCGGAAGGATCTAGATGAAGGGAGAAGGGAAGGTTGGGAAGAGAGGATGGCTGAGGAACGAACGGAGCTCCGCTCCCCGACGCCGGCCTCTTGTCGTGTCATCTGTGCTCTCTTTTCATTGCGAAATCTCTTCCCGAAGGTTCTCCATTCTGCTGGTTGGGGTCTTTCGAAAGTGGGGGAGGGGGCGAGGGGTATAAAAGAGGAGTCCGGCCCTTCTCCCTTCATTCGTTTCTCTTGTTCCGCCATTTTCGTTTCTCAATACCCTGTCATGTGGGCCTTTTCGCATACCAAGTCTCCCTGTTACCGTACTCGTTCGTGTTTTCCTACATCTCCGGTTGTAACTTGAGCCATCTTCAGATGCTTGGATTTCAAATGGGATTGTGAGTTTTAATTTTGAAAGGATTTTTGAGGGTATTTATTAGATGGAAATTGGGTTGTATGACTAACGGGGTTTCAAGTTTTATTTTTTGTTTCGTAATCTACAGTCATACTTTTTACTGAAGATATGGATTTGTCTTGTGAGGTTATGTTATATATTTATTTATTTTCCGGGATATTTTGACTATTGTGCTTACCTTTCAGACCCTCGAGACCTCGATTTATAATCGGTATTGCTCTCTAAATGCGCTCTAAATACGTCTTTTGACTAAAACTGATGCACTAAAGTGGAATAGGAAAAGAGTGTGGGGACCTCTGCAAAGCCTAAATGGCCTTACGAATGCTCGATGAGCTCACCATCTAGCGCGGATGAATCCATCCAGCTAGTCAGCAAGACCTAAGAAGTAGCTAGCGGTCGTTGGGATGCAAAATGGGATGAAACGATCATTGTGTTAATTTGTTCGAATCAACATGTTTCCTATCTTCATTTAGTTGAGTGCCAATCTTAGATTTGTGGTTTGCAACGGGTGCTTCTAAGACCACTCCCGGCTGATGCCTATCATCCTGGCCAACGCCATTGGTTGATTGCGATGTATAGAATAAACGGAAATGCAATTTGTGAGGCCTGAGTTTCATTGTTTGATGTTGCGCCGACCATCGGATGCTGCTTCCGCAAGGAAACCATGGCAAGG
Organism: Bursaphelenchus mucronatus; assembly: GCA_025436335.1. Taxonomy (NCBI): domain Eukaryota; kingdom Metazoa; phylum Nematoda; class Chromadorea; order Rhabditida; family Aphelenchoididae; genus Bursaphelenchus; species Bursaphelenchus mucronatus. The sequence goes on from CM046358.1 coordinate 4,754,495, forward strand.
CTCGTAGTCGTTCTTCGATCGATGGAGATTGCGCAACCTGTTCCTTGACCTGAAACCTGACTATCTCTTTGTTCAACTACCAGCCCTTCAGTAAATCTGCTCACTAAAAATAATGTTTTCGGCTGAAGAACGAACCCTCCCCCCGAGCCTTGTCCGTCCGATGGTTACTAGCCGATCCCTTCTCAAAAACTACCGTATGCCGAACCCGCCGCCTGCTTGGTTGAAAAGGACTCTGTCCAAAGCTCCATCGATCTCCATTCCTCCCTGGTTACACAACGAAATGGTGCAGACCGGATCGCTGAATGTAGCCTGGCTTGGTTTGGAAACCCTTGGTCGAAACATGTCTGGACTGGTATTCAGGATCCCCTGGAATGGTTAGCAGTAGCCGGAAGTGGGAAGTACTTAGTCTGGAATGGTTTAGTCCAAAAAAGGGTCAATTTCAGTTGGAAGGGCATAAAGAAAAGAACTTGTGAGTTCGAGAATAATGTAATTAAGGTCGGTAAAACGGAAAACATGTCGGGAATGAACAAAACGACTTTTTGTATACAAGCTGTGCGAATATTTATGGGAGTAGTCGAACCTGCAGTAATCCTACCATACTTCAAAAGAAAGAGTTTACATAAAATGGGGAAGAACACAGAATAAAGGGCAAATAGCGAGCAAAATGGGTGAATGAGTGAATGAAATGAGATGCATACACATCAACAATTCCTTCTATTTCTTATCAGCCATCTGCTTTGGTCTTCTTTGGACTGAATACCTTGGAATTAAATGGCCAAACAATTTAAATACCCTGTCCCCGGTGATTTCTACCCCCGTGTTTACTCCCCCTCCCTATGGAATTGGCTTTCTTTGTTTTCTTAGAATGAAGAACACATCCTAATAAAGGTATGCAGTAATTTTATAGGAACCTAATCGTGTTTTAGTTCTGAAAACAGTTCTCCAAAACACTATAAATCGATGTCAACCCTTGGAAAACGTGTAAATAAAAGCTACAGTAATCTAGGACCGGGAAGAACCTTTTTAAATGATGAAAATTCCACTTTGGACTGTCTACCGTCGGCTTTATTTTTGTGTACATACGTGACATGGGTGAACTAAATCGGGAATGTGACGATTTCAAATATCATTGCCCGAAAAATGAAGTTGTGAATGTGTCTTGGCCCGAGTAATATATATCTCCAAATCTCCTCCAAGAAGATCCTAGCTATTTTTACACTCAAAAACCAAATTCAAAATATGGTCGAGTTAGAATCCTAAAATGGTATGAACTGAAGTCTGCGTAGAAAGGAAGGGGAAAGAAAGAACGGCAACCTACAATAAATTCGAATCTCCTGGACGCTGTTATAACATTTAAGATTAGTAAGATTGCGATCAAATTTTAGCTATTTGAAATGATGTATGCTCATAGAATTAGGTATGTTAATAACAGGCAGTATCCATCATGGAATTTAAGGCTAAAAGACGGATCTATAACCCGATCATGCCAACATAAAAAGAAGTTCCAAATATCCCTGCAAACCGTAATCCTTCAAATTTAAATATTTTAATTCGCTTCAACGCTGACGTTTTTACGAAAGCTTTAAATGGAAATTTCAACAACAAAAACGGAAAATATTTTTTAAATGCCAATCTTGTCTCCGATGAAAACCTATTTCTGTGCTCTCAGATAAGTCCCTTCAAGGTATGTGATGGGAATAATCTATAATTTAGAATCTTGTAGCTGCGAAAAGTCTGAGAATTTAATTTCAAATGAGCATTTGAAAACGTTGGACGCGATGTTTATTTTAAAAACTCAAAATTAAATGAAAATCCGAATAAAACCTTGTAATCTTTGTAACCAGCCTTCTCTACTACTACTTTTTGACCCTCCTTCTTCTACTGTGAATGATTGGGAAGCCGTGTGTATGGTAAGGGTGTCATGTTTGATACGAATATGAGTTGTTATAGCTATCAGATGCCCTTGTTTTTGTTTTTGTAAACACATTTGTCACGCATTTCGAGCGAGATAACGCCTTCCATTTGTGTTCCCACTTTACTGCATGTTCCCCTTGATGATGCGCACTGTTTATTTTGGGGTCTTTGATGATGATTTACATTCATTCGACAGTTGCTACCGTACTTTGTATCTATTGCATAACAACCCGCTGCTTGGAGTGTACCCATTACCTGTTCTCGATTTCTTATGATAACTTTGATGGAATTTTCTGATTCAATTGCCACTTGTCACCTGCCATGTCACTTGTTTTAATGCTACCTACTACTGTAATATCTACTGTAATATGATTAATTTCTCTGAGGCGCTGATCACAAAAGATTTGTCCCCGTCTTCTATCGCTGTCAGGGGTCTGTTTCTACCGTATGTTTGTGCATCTACAATGACAGTCGGGACATCTCTTTTCTCCACTGGATATTGTGCATGGTAACTATTACTTATCCTCGTTTAGCCTCGTCCTGAGATGGGTTTGGCTACGGCTATCTGGGCTCTTTGCAAATGTTTATTCCGTGTTTTGATGTCATAACATTATATTGATGACGTTGCATTTGAATTTCAATTTCTTCTTCTTCCGGGATGTATTCAATGATAATTTTGATCATGTTTTGTTGTGGATGAATCTTGTTTTAAAGGCCCTTCAACGTTTTAATGGTTATTGTAGATTTTGTTCCAAGTCTAAGGTGTGTTTTTGGCTGTAATTGTATCATAATCCATTATTTTAGCCCTTTGAATACCATAATGGTCATTCTGGTGATGTATGTTGAGAAATGGGATAGAGACATAACGTTTTAGCGAAAAGTATTAGAACTACTGTTAGAAGTTTTTGAAGAGGGAACTCCAATTTAATGAGAATTTTTTTGATGTCCGATGTAACCAGCCGATGTTTTTATGCTGTGGGGAAGTTTCTTCGCGTTGATTGACATTTTATTTTTCCTACTTCTACTTATTCTGTCGACGCGTACCCTTGATGACCCTTAATTTTACTATCCATTTTGAACCATTACTGTAACAAATCAAGCCTTGGACTACTTCTCATTGGCTCTGCTGACATCACTCTTATCTGAATCCAATCCAAGTCCCTAAGTGTCCCAGTTATCCCCTGTCAACATCTAGTAAGAGCGATGGCTTAACTCTGTTTCCAGTTATCTATGACCACACTTACCCCGAAGATCTTTCCTTTATTACTGCCTCGAAAATCCCATAAAGGGTCTACCATATCTCTGCAGCCATCAAATTTAAAAGGCATATTCCAAATGCAAAACCAATATTCTGATCAAAGACCGCCAGTATGTCCGCGACGTAACCGGTTTTTTACAGAGCGAAAATGGTAATTCGAATAGACGAGATCGACCACCGAAGACATAATTCTGCCGTTGAATAGCCTTTCTACTTGCACGCATTCAAATCAGAGAAATTTTTCAACATTACATTCTCCTTTCAAGTCCCGGAAAGCTATGACTGATGTAGGTGTAGAACCTAATTGGTATTTCCAGTTGGCCTCAAAATCTAAAGGCAGAACTTGAGCTCCCTCAAAGACCCAAACATAGAATGGGACCGTTAATGTTCAAGCCTGAAGTTGCTTACCTTATGTAATCACATAAACGGTCTTTTACAGTATCCTGATGAACAAAAATAGATGATTTTTTTAATCCAAGAAGAGCAAAGCTGGCATTGCGAAGGACCAAGTGCATAAACTTTGGATCCTACTTAAAAATGGGCGTATGTCTGAGATATCGAAGATACGTACAGTTGTGGGGCCATTCAAAACTAATGCGAATTCGCCCGTCGTTTATCTGACTACCATGCCTAATATTCAAAACAATCTGAGCCGAAGTGTAAAATCTGATGCAAACGTCAAATGTTTTCAACTTTAAAAGGCGGTGCGAAAATCAAATTGGCTTGACCTAAGGGAGGGCATGTGTATGAGAAGCTGATCCCTAATTACAGCTTTGGATCATTGGATCTAATCTCAAAATGCGCGGGCGAATTTGTCAATCAAGCTAATCCTCCAAGTTCTACAAGTCCAAATGGATGTATAAGTATCAAGTCCGCATTTCTATTTCCAGTCCTAAGTTCTAACTCTAATTTACCGAAGGAAATTTTAAAATATCGCGAAGCTAAAAGCGCACTCAAACCTGGTCTCCTTTCTTCATTGTGTCCAATATTCCAACAACAATTTCAACGGGATTTCAACGGTTTATGGGAAAAATGGGATGATTTGAATGGTTGTTGCAAAAGATGAGAAAAGTGTTCCCAAAACTAGCCCAAATATTACTTATTTCTACCAAAAGATGTTTCAAAAGAAGTCAAAACAATGTGTCCAACAAGTTTAGTAAAGGAAACTGCAATTCCATTATTTCGATCAAATTTCTACTACGAATTCTACGATCCAAAAGTTTCTACAAATAAATTTCAAAATACCTTTTATTTCTACGAAAGAATGGGCAAAAAGAAGTTTTTGGATGTCAGTCTTCTAAATTCAGTTCAACTACCATATTTCCTCAGAATTCCCTGCCTAGCTACCGACCTGTCTCTTCCGTTTATTAACTCCAAAACTACTGTTAGAGGACATATCTAAATGGTTACTTCTTATTCAACACTGACCGCGCCGCGTCTCCGGGGATAACATTTGTCAAGGGTAATGTTTATTTATAATCGAACTTTTCAGCGTTTATAATGGGTAGTGGCAATGTTAGTATAAGTTTTTGGTCTGGAATGGGTTTGCAAACAAGAAAGTGGAGTTAGGAGTATAAAACAACTAGAACTATCTACCGAGCCAGTCCCCAGAGTCCCCCGAGAAGATAATCCGAGCTGATCCCTAGTCTCAAGCCAAAATATTCCTGGTTATTTAATCGTCGCGAGACCGCGGAAGTTTCTAATGGTTCCCTGAAGTTGTGTTTGATCCCCAGCGCTAATGAAATTGAGTTAAATTGGTCCCCCGAAGTCCCCTGATGAATAATATAACGGTCCCTCAAACTCGATCGTCCTTTTCCCGCGAGGATTAGATGTCTTTGAAGAGAGTTTTGATGATAAGAAGTGCTATTAGGAATGCGAAGTAAAGCAATGAGAATTCTACCAGTCTTTCCAAGAGTCCCTTTCGAGATTTCAGAAGAAAAAAACTTTAAAGCGACCAGTTTAGATGAGAAGGTATGGTAAATTGATGTAGATTAATCCTAATTAAATCATTCAGGTGCTCTAAAAAGTCTAAAAACAACCTTAGAGTATGATCCTGAGCCAACCCTAGAGTCGGGGTAGTTGCAAAAATTTTGAAGGTATGTTGCAGTAACCCCAGTTAACGTAATAATTCCCTTTAGATCCAAGATTCGATAGACCTAGCTCCAAAAAACCGGGTTCCACCAACTAAATCCAACGAAAAATACATAGAAATTTAGAATAAATATAATAATTCGACGAAACTAATGTTTGAAATAAGATGTAAAAAACAATTCTGACCGATAAATAAACGCTTTTGAGACCCCATTTACTCGTATTTTTATTCGAATTTGAATAGGAAATAAGGAAAGGGTAAGAAAATAAGAAAATGAGATTATAAGAAGGTAATGGATAACATAATATAATACACTGTAATCGTCTGTATTTTCTTATTATGTTTTGCTCACAATTTCGTTACTATTTTTCGGGTTTGGATTTACTTTGGTATAATGACTGTGAATGAATGATATATTTTTGTTATTATATAATAGAAAAAATTCTGATTTTAAAATACAAAATTATTTTTTTTGATTATTTTTTTTTTGCTTTTATGGATATGAAAAAAATGAACTTTTGGTTTTTTATAACCCATGCGTTTGTCTGTTTTTTGTATGTTTTTGATAACTAACAATAAGGAGCGTGGTAAATTTTGACATTAGCCATATTTACAATAGTAAAGAACGATGACTTAAAATAGTAATAGGATAGAAAAAGCAAAGTAAAATAAATATTTGTTTGCTTTAAAGCTGCTTTACCGGTGTAAGAACGGCGATTAATCATTAAAGATTAAATTTATGCTCTTCGTTTGTGTTAAAAGCATTTTATACCTTCAAAACAATTGCATAGCTCGGCAGGCATGAGAAAAACAATTTTTTGAGGGGAAAATGATTACTGAGAAACATAATTTTCTGAGAAATTATGTTTTGTTGTTTTAGAACACAAACCATGACATTTGTAGACTATTTTTTTGATAATGATTTTGTTTTTTGAAAAACTTCTAAAAATTATTTCTATACTTTTTGATGATTCAAATTTCTTTACTTTCACGGACGTGAAAAAATATGAATTTTAATTATAATTTTTTATTGTAGACGTATCTTCGATTTCATCGTTTATGTTTTTGATTCCAACGTCTTGTCTCTTTTTTGAAGCGTAGTAACTCTTAGGCGTTAGCCATAGATATACTATGGAAACGATGACTTTAGACAGGATAGGATATGCTAGTATAAAAATAATAACCAAATAAGATATTAAATGTTTTTCTAGCTGATTTAAGCTTTATTTTAATTTACAAAGTAGGAAATAAACTAGCGACGAAAAGAAGCTAAATAGAATAAGTCCAATTTTTCTGTTAGTTATATTAGACCTTTTGGGTCCTCTTAACACTTGCGTAGATCGGCAGGCATAGGATAAAAAATTAGAGAAAAGACTTTGTTGAAAGAAAAATATTGCTAATTATGAGAATAAAACGGAAGATAACTAAGATAATAAGACAGTACTTACTAAGCTATAGCATGATTAAAATTTTGGGAAAACGGGAGTGGACCGTAGAGAGAATGTCCCCGGCCCTGGGGGTGTGTTCCCGACATCTTCGACGGAGAATACAGTCATAATGCCTTGAGGGCGTAGCCCTTGGGCTTGGACTAGGGTTGAGCGGAGATGTCGTTAGTCTCTCGGCACGGACGGGCGCTCAACTCCGTCTCATTTCATCGCCGGAGAACCGAGTAGTCTACTTTATTGGCCCTCCCCTCGCACGAAGACTACTCGGAACCTAATTTGGATTTTGATTATCTGATCCCTGCGGGCCTAGGTAAGAAGAACATTTTTTGGTTCCATTTTCCGATTTTTTCAGAGCTTCAATTTTAAAATTATTTTCATATTTTGAAATTTTTTTTAGAATTGGGTAAAATAAACACAACATCTGAATACATTGATGGCTTAGCTATCAATGTAAAAATTTACTGGAGAACATAGATTAGGGAAAAGATTGTTCGTTACCTTCAATAAACAGTTAGATGTAAATTTTTAATTTGATAGGAGAGACTAGAATAATCTCAAGAATTTATAAATAATACACATAAGTAAATGCTGTAGAAAAACCTTGAGAAATTTGGTCATGCACAGGAAAAATTCATTGATAACTTTTCGGAAGGTAGAGACCAAGGAAGTGAAGAGTTAGGTAATAAGATTTTTTTGAAAGCTAAAATAAAATAAGTTAATTGCATATTTTTATAAAATAATTTTGGAATAGGCCAATGCTCACATCAAGCACTTGAATCAACTCGATTCGTATCTAGATCAATATGTTTCTATTAAATTTTCTTTTGAAAATTAAATTGTATTTAAGATGAGTTAATAAATATTTGTTCTCCAACTGATCGGCATTAATTGTTTTATCAATAATAAAATAAAGAATCAGAGTTGTCCTTCGAAGAGTTCTCGACGTTGTTCATGAAAGAGTTTGATCCAATTTTCTTCCCGAATATGTAACGGTAAGTTTAACCATTGTTGAGCCAAGGGGAAATCGCTGAGATCAGAGGATTGCGAGGGCAGAGGGATAATGCCTGGAGAAATCTCCTGCTCTTTTCGCTTCGGTTTCATCGACTTGTCCAATTTCTTGGAGATCTCTTTGCTTTTCCACATCGCTCCAAACATGGCGCTGTCATGATTCTTTTGGGAAGCATCCTCTTTTACCTAAGGTATTATCCCGTTACTGTAAATCTCTTTTTCTTACTTGTTTAGTAGATCTGGAAGTGCCCTGGCCACTGAAGAATGCTGCTGGTTGGAATCCGCCTTCCTCAATTTCCTCGATCCGCCGTTGCCGTTCCATTTTCTCCTCCACGGTCAAGTCAATAACTTCAAAATAACATCTTATTGTTAGTTATTGTAAATTAGACCCACCATGGACAGGTTTCGCGTTGTTGGTCTTCTCCTTCTCCCATTCAGCTTTCATGGATATACTGGCTGATTGCAGAGCCTTCTCCATCCTCTCCCTGACCCGATCACCCTTCTTTTCATCTCTATTTTTGTCATCGTACCTTCGACAATGCGATGATTTATGAGATCTGCTGCTCATTCTGAACAACTATTAGATCATTCCATGGAGTAAATTAAAAATCAGTATTTTTCATTGAACACACAAAAATTAATCTTTTCCATTACGTTTAAAAATTTATCGGACAATTTAAATACTCTGCTAATAAAACTCGTTTCGGCATAAGGGACATGTTGGCTTGGTACTCGTTTGGATCCATTTTAACTAAAATACGAACTGAAAACCTCAAAAAGAGACTTACCATACAATCCGAATGGAATTTCTTGAAACATTGGCGGCACTTGAGGTCAGGCATACGGTAATTTCGACTGGATACGGTCATCATACAAATGGAACAGTCCTCGACACCCGCAATCTGCTTCTCCACATTCTTCTTCCATTGGATAACAGCATCACAAATTGCTCCATTCTAAAAGCATTTCAAAATAATTTTTTACTTACTCTAGTATTCACATAACTGAATAAATTCAAATGTAATTTATGAGTCATTCCCTTCGCTATGATATTCCTCTTATCATGAACAATCGTGACTTGAGACAACGGATAATCCTCTGGTAGTTTAATCGTGGTCTCCAGAGTCAATTCCTCCACTTGGTACCTGGCCACGATCTCCTTGGTAGAAGGTCGAGAGCGAACAGAGAACCCAGATTTGGTCTTCACGTTACCGACCTTGTTCAACTCTTCTTCAATCAGAATCGAGGAAAGGGATGAAGCCGTAAATCTTAAAAAAAAAAACATTCACATTCCAACGGCCATGCGTGCCATTTTATGACAATCGACAGCATCGACATTTTATGCCTATTTTTAGACGGTTTTTCTTTTTTTCCTCCATTTCTCTGTAACGGCTTCACTTTTGTCATGGGTGGTACATCAACGGTTAGCCCAGGAAACGTCCTTTCCCCAACGCTTCAAAAAAGAGTTAGAATTTTTTGAAAATTTCGAATTTCAAAGAACAAAAATTACAGTAACCATAGCTCCAGAAATTATTTCCCGTCTGGAATGGAGTCACTGTTAGATGTACTGCCGATTGACATAAAATGGCATGCAGCGCTTTTTTGAATGTTAAAAAAGCAACCGAACCTCTTAAGATTTTCATTCTTAATGAGTCCAATCCATTCTCTGACCAATGCCGGTAATGTTTCCAGAGATCGGTAATACAGCCACAAGGAATAATCTTTGTCATCGACCACTCTTTTGTTGTCATCAACGTCAAATGGGATCTTCCAGTAGCTGAATACATCATCCGGCCTTTTCTCGATTATCTCTCTGACTTCATCAATATTTTTATCGACAGGTAAATGATGAGTAACTGCTTCCAAGACACCCCCAATAACATCTGAATTGAGTTGAGCACAGAACTCGGCAGATTGTTGACTATCCAATAATTTGACAGTTCTAATCAAGAGATCCCATATGATAAGATTAGGATCGATGTCTGCAGAATGTGGAAATGAGCCCAGCTTTCTGATGACACTTTCGAAGAACCTAGACAATTTGTACTCAATAGCATTTCTCTCATTTTCTTCTTCGTCCTCATTGCCAGAAAGATGGGATTCTGAAGTTTGTAGCATCTTCTTCAGCTGATCATCCAGCTCATCCTTGACTGTGAAATGGGTAAGCACAAGACTGAAAATAAAACCAAAAAATATCGACTTACTTTTGAAGCAAAAATATAGCCAACAGTTGAAGTTCAGCAAATGGGGAAAAGAGAAGATCCACCACAGAATCAAATATCTCATCGGCCGTTAATAAATTGCGCTCGGAGATATTCTGAGCCATCAATCGAGACGGATTGATAATAAATTCGGCCATGCTCAGATCCAAGAACGTATTTCTGATTGTTTTGCAAATCTGGAGTCGAAGGAACGAAGAGAATAAACTGTCTGAAGTATAATACGTTTTTAGCAGTTGGCATAAATGGTATGATTGGAAATATCTTTCTTTACCCTATAAGCATTGCAAATTTCACACGACAATCTTACAACATGCACTCGCTACACTGGCGTAAATGTTGACCACCAAAAAAATCGGGAACCGCTTCATTTCAAGAAAAGGGCACAACGCTGTGAAAACGATTACTCACAATTTACTTTTCTGTCCGAACTACCCACTGACATCCAACAGAACCAAGCAAAGGCGTAAGTCGAGGCCGAGGATCCAAAGAACTCCCTCCACTCCTGGATTTGACTTTCTACTAGCAATTTGTTCTCTAGAACTTCTTCAGAGACAGCAGGAAGAGTCTTTAGTTCACTCAATTTATCCCCCAATTTTCTGTCATAACTTGTAAAGAATTCCAAACAAAGCGACGTCATTACTTCTGAGAGCTGGGATCTCTGCTTGTTTGTCGTAAAATCTTGCATGGCAGTGATTAATCCACATAAAACAAAGTCTCGGAGCTCTTGAGGAAGGTCGGGCAAACGACCAACTAATTGGATAGCCAAACGAAGAACAGCGCAGGATAACAAATCTTTGTCCAGATCACTAAAGCGTGAGGATAATATCGGTGCATATATCAACTTACCCAGTGGAAGTGAATAACCAAACAGAATCAGTTTTCTCAAACTTCTCCTTGAGTTCGGCCAACAAAACGATGGCTACATCCTCATTTCTGATATTCTCCTTTAATTTCTGGGTTTGTTTCTCCAACGAAACAATGAACGGAAGGAATTCTCTCTTCGCAATTATCTCCGGAAAATCCAGTTTGAAATCGTTATTCAAAACTGCCTCAAGACCAAGTTTATGGTCCTGACTGAGAGATGATGATATCACGTCGTCTCGGACATGCGACCAACCTAACTTTATTATTCTTAGGCCATACATGAATGTAAATGAAAGTTGTTCTCCAAGATAAACTCCCAGCGCAGCTCTAATCATACTCTCTCTATCTTCCTCATTCCAATTCTAAAAGTAAAGATAATCAAAATAAACTTGAGTTACTTCAAAAAAGCCTTCAAATGTCTTCACGTAATTTATCAGCTGCTTCCTCAAGTCATCATTATGGACATTGTCAGCGTAGACTGTAGATGCTGAATATAGCAAAATCAAATGAATTTTCATGTTTTGGGTGACATGTTCTCCTGCTAAGTTCTTGTAGAAAGTAGCTTTAATAAGAGTGTCCTTAAGAATCCTCTTAATTTCATCCAAATCCTTTAATTTCAGATTACTCGGAGAAGTGAATGCAAACGCATGAGCAACAGGTTCCTTCGCCAGGATATGTGAAACTACCTAAAAAAATAACTGTTAAAAGAAAAACACACATATTTTTTAAAAATATTGCAGTTACGTACGTGCCTATCCAGGGCCAATGACAATTCCAAAATATCCCTCTTTGTCTGCTCGAACAGGTTTAAAATTGTGAAAATTCCGTCAAATCCTCTGGCAATTCTGCCATAAAACCCATCAATATTATCCAAAGGGCATTCACAATCAAGAACAGACTGAATCAGATGAAGATCGGTCTGATGTTGAGTCAAGAACCAATCCAGAGATTTCTTGTCACTCTCTTCGGGGAATTCTTCGTAATCAGAGCTGATCAAACGATGAACAAAGGCGCTTGAAAGATCATCCAACAAACTCGACGGAATCTCCTAAACACTTAAAACAAAGACCAATACCACTTACATCAACTTCTACCACAACATTAATCAATTTGGTTAAAGCAGGAACATTAGCCTTCGAAGAGAGACCTCTGATGATGGAATAAATATTCTCCCCTTTAGCTTCATTGATCCAACCAAGCAAAGAATCTTTAAACCCATTAATCTTGAAAAGGGTTGGATTCTCCGAGAGTCCATTCAATATAATTGACAAGATCCTTTCCCGGTCATCACGATCAAATAACGAAGAAGCTCCGTCTTCTGTCAACAACAAAAGTTTGACTACATGTTTCATCTTGCTTAACTAAACTTCCATAAATATCATATAGAAAGAGAGTGTCAAATATAAAAACCTTACATCTATAATACCAAAGAGTTCATTTCCATCCGCCCTCTCCTTCTCCACGAGATATCTGAATCCTTCAAATAAAACATCGTTGATCTCTTTCATTCTTTTCATCCTCTCCAGAATACTTGCCTTGAAAGAATAAAAGTCTATTTCTTCCCATTCTCTATAACATCCACAAGATAAGACCTTGATATAAAGATCTGTTGATACAGAGTCTCCTTCCAGGATCTCTTTTCCCATGTAAAAAATTAAGGAATCCAATGTTTTGTCTTCCCGATAATCCCATAACTTCAAGATAAACCCTTCGCTCTTCGGGAGATTATAAAAGATATGACTCAAGGCCAAATTTATAAAATCCACAACTTTTTTGTTTCCCTTTTCCGAGCTCTGATTAATCAGCAACTTCAATGCAATTTCTTCAATCAACTTTTCATTCTCTTTGAGATCTTCCTCTTCTTTGGTAAAATATATATGCAAAAATTTGACCACGGCCTCTTCCACAGACTCAGCAATATCATTATCGTATTCCTTCTCCAAATACTTCAAATTCAAAATTTCAATGACATCGGCGAAGGATTTTGCCCAGTTAAGGAAAATATTTGTGGGCATTTCGCTAAACAATAAATTTTAAAAAAATTGGCAACGTACCCGTCAAAGAAAGCCTTGAGCAAAGTCTGAATCCACTCCTTGAGTTGTTCCTTCTGATCCTCCATTCCTTTTATTACAATAATGACCAAAGGGAGAAGACAATGTTCCAAACTTTTGTAATGTCTATAAAAGAGTATAAAAATAATCATTTCAAACATACGATGCTTTTCGTGACACCATCCGTTGAACAGGAACACAAACAAAGTCCTTGAGGGAAAAATTCACGCTTTGGCCATTACCAACAGCATTGGCCATATAAAGATAACAAGAAAATGCATGTTGAGAGACGCTTTCGTTCGAAGAGTCCATCAGTTTCACTATCTTTCCACATACTTTAGACTTCAGGACATCTTCAAGAGACTCCAGCTTCATGTAAACCAAAAAAACTTTCATCAACTTCCCCTGGATCTAAAATATCGATAATTAAAACTATTAATTGAACTCACCGCAGGTCCCATTTCAATTAACTTGTCAAATTCTGTCTCCAAAACTTTAAAGATTCTATTTTTATCATCAAATTTCTCGATAAAACTATCGATGAACGCCAGTGCCTGGCTGATCAACCGTTCGCACCGTTGACTGTAATTCTCCAAATCCTCAAACCTAAATTCGAATATAATATTTAAACACATTGCTTACTTTTGAGCGCCAAGTGAATTGTGTCTTCTTTTGACCATTTCCAAACAAATCTCGATCGTCCTCGCCGTGAATTGTTGATAGATCTTTTCTCGTTTCTCCGTTTCAAAACAATGTTCTAGCAGATCAATAGCACTCTTTTTGACAGCAGTGATATGATCAAATGTTGACAATAGCAGCAACGGTAATACCTAAAGCTTTAACATTATCAATTCACAGCACCTACGGACACGACATCAGCTGCAATCCTTCCCTTGAACGTTTTTATAAACACAGCTAAAGTTTCGTTCGATGCTGTTCTGACAGCAGTGGACGGGTCCTAAAAATAAATAGAAAAACGAGTAGAACTTACAAATATTAACTTCGAATATACTCCAACAAAAGCTTTGAAACATTTCGAGGATTCGGGATCTTCTATGACAATCTCTGCCAGCGACTTGAACGCCTAAAAAATTTACACATGCAAAATTATTCGACTTACTTTTTCTCTAGTATTAGCTTCCCTCTTGCAGTATTTTCTAAAAATCACACGGATCTTAGCATCAAGATCCGCATAATCATCTTGCTCTTCTGCATCACCGAGTCCAAGATTCAAAGCCGAATCTGCCGCATTAAATCCCAAGAAATTCACGTTTAATCCACTTTTTTGGAGCAATTCTGCTGCTCGAGAACTGCTAGCACCCTAAAAATATGAGAACCAATAGTAATATAGTTACCTGAGCATTTCCTTTTCTTCTTTGTTTGTCGTCCTTTCCCATGTTTCAATAAAATGTATCAAACGAGAAAGTATTATATAACATTTTGCAGTTTGTTTCAAAATAAATTATTTTTTCAATGCGAGCTGCGCCCGAAAATGGCAAAACGTAAGAGACATTTTATACGAAAGGGTCATACGACGCGTATACGACGTCTAAAGTCCAATCGTCTAATCATACGCTAATTGTGAAAGAGTCTTCAAATCTAAAAGACTTAGATTCAGAGAAAGTTAAAATTGCTAATTCATTTGGTTTCAAAGTTTCAAAAAATTGATGATTCCAATTCTTTATGTCATCATAAAACCAAATTTTGAGACATCAAAATTCATCAACGCATTGACGGTCTTTTCCAACGAATTTAATTTTGCCTAAAATTACCGAAAACCTCATCTCTTATATCCCATTTTAAGTAACATTGTGCAGATAAAGCCTTGTGGTGTTATTCGCCGAACTTACGAGCCGTAAATATTTTGAGGCCCAGTTTATACGACAATTGTGAGACAATTGTGACAAAGGTGCGAATAAAAATAAAAATTATTGGGGATTCAGATGGGCAGGGGGTGATTGATCCATTTGAAGCCGGGCCGAGATGATGGGAGTGAGGAGACAGCAGGGCTTCTTCGGCCGCTTTTCTCTCCTCACCTGTGCCGTTTAATTGATTTTAGAACGAAGGCCATTCCTTTATCTTCTCTCTTTCTCTTGACCCTAAGATAAGCGAGGTCTGGCCACTCTGGCCGGATCTGTTTTTATAGGGCCCGAGGCATTGTTTTTGGTATCAATTCGTACAAATTTTTGTCTTTGAACTTCAATTAAGAATTTGCGTGTTCAAAAGCACAGGGATGTTGCAGATTTTTTTTGGATCTAGTACACTCATTTCATGATGAAAATGGCCCTATTCCATTAAATAGTATACTTATGCTCAAATTGTTTAATTCTTCGTAATCTTCAATTGCATTTTGAATATACACCTTCTAATCAAAATTCCTTCCCGAATTTCGTTAAATGTGATCCCGTCTAATCTCTGCTTCCTACTAAAATCTCATTTCAGTCATTAGATGAACAACATCTGGCGTCGCTTCCGTCGTCTTATTGGCGATGGAGGCGACGGTTTGGTTGATGATCAGCCAGATTATGAGGCCAATCGACCGGCCTCGCAATCCTCGGGGAACACATTAGAGCCTCCAAAGTTGAGTATTTCAAGATCGAGGGAGACAAGTTCATTGAAAGCCCCAAAACGAAAACCGAGACCAGTTCATAGATCTGCTACGGACACTCAGAAGGCTGATGATGGACATTGGGAATCAAATTCGGAAGAAGAAAGCTCCACGGCCAGATTATCAAGGCGATCTTCAGTTCTCGTAAGTTTAATTTTAGTCATCTTGGATCTTCTTATAATTTTCTTAATCAAATAATTCATTCCAGGTGGATATTATGACTTTATTCCGTCGATCGTCCAGTTTTGGGCCCAAGAAACGATCCAAATACGAAGAAGAGTAAGTGATTTGTCAAAATACATTCCCTTTTCTGCCGCTTTTTGTACACTTAAATTGCCACTTGACTAATAATCCGTAACTTTTTTGCCTCATCTCTTTTCCCATTATAATATTATTTTGATGCTATGATCTCCGACGTCTTGAGTCGGACAAAATAATATTTTATTGTTATCAAAGGGGGAGTCTCTTCGAATTGGTTGCGGCTTCTTCTGGCTTGATCCCGTCTTCCTTCCAGCCAGGTGTTTTATGAAGATTCGAAGAGGCCCTCGGGGGGCAGTTATTTGTAAGAAAAGCTCGGTCTTTGTGTTGAAAAATGGCCGACAAATGACATTCCATGTTATTTGCAATCTTTACAATCACAAATTAAACGTAAATACAATGAGAAATAACGGTTTCAGTGACTCGGATATCAGTGATGAGGATGAGGAAAATAATGAAAAACCTTCAAAGGAAAGGATCATGCAAATGATACGACAGAAAAAGGAAATCATCGAGAAATTGAGATGCCAACAATGGAATATGAAACGAAAAAGAAGGACTTTAAAGTAATCGAGAGATCAATCTATAATGTCCTTATAGAGTGACCAAAAGATATATTTCCAAAAAAGAAGCCGAGGTCGACAAATGGCATTTATACAGAGTCGGCGCGACTAAGAAGCTCACTCAGTTCATGAGATGGTTCAGCAACGTCAAGATATACTTCATTCCATGGGAATCTAAGATTAGGCGAATTGAGAGTAAGACTAAACACATTACACATAAACTTATCTTCATCTTTTTCAGGTCATTTCGGAACTGTCGTATCTTCGTTTTTCGTATTTTTACGATGGCTGGTCTATGTAAATCTAATTCTGATTTCGATTATTTGTTTCTTTGTTGTCATTCCCGAAGTAAGTGTAAAATTTCATCAATTTATGTCATCGTTTACAGTGGCTTGAAGATTCCCGAGGATTGCCGAGTCGAGTTCGACGAACAAAACATATAAAAGAGATGCCATCGAGTATACGAACACATGCGGATGAATGGAAAACAATACTTGACTTTGGAGTATGCAGTTTTTAAATAATCATAACATTACTTTAGGGTTATTTACAATATTCCTATATATTCTACGGGTACTATAGTAGTGATACTCTAGTACAACGAGGCCCTTTCAAGTATCGCGTACCCCTGGCTTACTTTATAGTAAATCTGTTTATCCTGGGGTTCAGTTTATTTATGATCCTTAAAAAGTAAGTTTTCTAAACAGTAATTATAATTAAATAGGATGGCTGCCAATGCCCGAGCAAGTAAATTACAAGGCGGGAAAGTAAATCAATATCCATTTACTTGGAAGGTTGTAAATGGATGGGATTTCTCGATTGGAAACCCGGAAACTGCGGTATCTTTATACAAGGCAAATGTAACCAAATTAAAAGAAGCCATGGAGGAATACAATCAGAAAGCACAGAAAAAAATGAAGTAGGATTCCTCAAACTTTGAATCTACATTATTTTAGTTTTACTCGAATACTCATACTGGTGTCCTCGAATCTCGGAATCACTGCTCTTTGTGCATTAGCCGGGTTCTGTATTTGGAAGGCGAGTCAGATTACGGACAAGAACACAATCATCAAACAAGTAAGTCAAGAAATCTTACTCTGATTTCTATCAATTACAGAATGCTGTGTCCATCATCGTATCATTGGCGACCTTGGTCCTACCTAATGTATTCGAATTAATAGGTCATGTAGAACACTTTCATCCCAGAAAAGCATTACGAATACATCTAGCAAGGTCAGTAATCGGTAACATTTTTAGGAGTCATCTTTTCAGGGTGTTTTTTCTGTACATCATTGCCTATTATTCCCTGTTTGCTTCCCTATTCTACAAACTAAATTCGCTCCAAGCCCAATCAAATATTCTGGATGAAACGGCCATCCAATCATCGAAGCCCTTCAGTATTGTATACAATCCGATGACCGAAAAAAACCAATATGAGGTTGTTAGCCCCATACAATCAGAATCCGAACGGTTTGTGAGAGAGACCAGAAGAAAGAAATGGAGGAAGAAAGAGGTCGCCGAGATGGAGACCATCTTCTCCTTACCCGTCGCCCTAACTACATCTGCTCCCATCTCAGCTGTTTCCCCATGGACTACAGTGTTCCCAAACTACGGCCCTTTTGGTGTTGGTCTTTACAATCCCAAAGCTATTGTTGTAACGGACCTAAAAGGTCAAAAGACACATAAAACAATATATGAAAGTAGACCCATAGGTCAATCTGAAGATTGGAAAGGAGGAGAAACACAATCTCTGCATTATGCAAACTCACCAAGAAATCGATTCGAATGGCGATACAGTAAATACAAAGGAGATATATGTTGGGAGACAATTATGGGACAAGAGATCACCAAATTGGTAATCACTGATCTGATTATGACTATTATTATAATCATGGTCATCGACTTCCTCAGAGGTTTATGGGTCAGATATTGCAATTCATTTTGGTGTTGGAATTTGGAAGAGCAATTTGTAAGTATTTGCAAGAAATATATCATATTTTGAATTAGCCCGAATATGGAGAATTTAAAATCTCAGAGAATGTGTTACACTTGATAAAAGATCAGACTCTGGTCTGGCTTGGGACAATCTTTGTTCCCCTATTGCCATTAATCAACATTATGAAGTTGATTATCATCATGTATATCAGAGGATGGGCAGTTATGACTTGTAATGTCCCAGCCAAGCAGATCTTCAGAGCTTCCAGATCCAATAACTTCTTCTTAATCCTTTTATTGGTGATGTTTCTGGTCTCCACAATTCCAGTTGGTTATGTGATCGCATCCATCCGCCCATCGAGAAGTTGTGGCCCTTTTGCGTGAGTGCCGAATGTATCTAATGGGATGTTTCAGCGGTCTTGATCATTTCTATGACGTCATTGGAGCAGCCCTTAGGAATAACCTCAACAAAAATGTGGTCGGAGCCATTGAAAGTGTAATGTCCCCTGGTATTATTGTCCCCGTATTGCTGTTCTTGTTGTAAGTTGAAGAGATCAGTCAACAAATCTTTCCTAGGCTTGTCATTTACTTTATGTTCTCCTTGATCAGAGGTCTTAAAGAGGCCAATCATGAGTTGTCTGAACAATTGACGCAAGAGAGAACCGAAGAGAAAAAGAAGATTTTCAAGTTAGCTGGAGGCAAAAGAAGGAGAGAAACCAATGGACTTCAGAGACAAAGCAGCGAGAAGTCGCCCGTTTCTCCAACCGGAGAAAGAGTCAGTCTTCGGAGCAATGGAACGGCAAAGGTACAGACGATAACTGATTTTAGTCTCTTCCTTTCAGTCATTCCAATTTGAGGATACAAAAGAAAAACATTCCTTATCCAAATCTCCTGTCAGAACTCCGTTTCTCCCATCCTTGCAGTAAGTAAATAGTAACATTCAAAACAATGCCATCTAGGAGTGTTCATGAAGATGATGGTGCAGAAGATGAAGAAGAACCTACACCTAATAAGAAGCTCTTAAAAAATGATTCCACTCAAAGCTCAAGTGATCCCATAGATAATGGATCTCCAGATGGTCTGCCTGAGATAAAGTTGAACTGGAAAGACAAACTCATGATCTGGATTGGGATCTCTGATCGGGATAAAATTGAAGCAAGGTATCGAATGAGACAATTGGCACTAGCTTATAAGCAAGAAAGATATGATGAATACCAATCAGAAGAAAGGGAATCTGGACAAGACTCGGACAAAACAAAGTCAGACAAACAGAACGAGACATTGGAAGAGGCCGAATACTCCCAGTCCACCAATGAAGAATACTCGGAAGAGCCTTCAACTCAGGAAAAGAATGGTCGTTGGCCTCAGGATAGAATCCGGAAGTCCCCTTGGCCGAGCAATGCGCAATTCAGCCAAGAAGACCCACGAGATGTGACGATCATAAAAAAGTAAATAAAAATACTTTTTATAACGCGGAACAGCTGATTGCGTTGCAAAAAAGATATCTAATTTCAGCGGACGCGAATCGTTTCAGCCAGGCCCCTCAAGGCCGAGCTCAATGGCTCCTAAGAAAAGAGCGCCCTCCAGGTATTTATTTCCTAATCCATCTCCTTTTTTATCATGTCGTTGTAGTCAAAAGTCGACGCCATGGCTGACGACACCAGAATCGGCAAAAAGAAGCCATTCTATGAATGATCAGAGATTACTTTCACCGTAAGTACTGAAATACTAACATTACTATTGTTTTAAGACCGTTTGAAAGAGATTTAGCATCAGAAGCATCTCCACTACTCGAACGGAGAAACGAGAGCCTGAGGGAAGCAGACAGCCGACTGACTCCCTTCAAAAGATCTCCACCATCAGCAATACCGAGAAAAGCGTACAACGCTGCTGGTTCGTTTGATTACACCGGAGAAAGAACACCAGGCATTTATCATGGCCAACAAGCCCGAGAAGAAGGACTTTGGGATAGTGATCTGAAGTAAGAAACCCGAATAAGCTTTTATATAATATAATGCGCATTTAGTGGTAAACTAGCGACAAGCACAGATGATCCGACACGTCCCCCCTCTGAAGAAGGATCATTCCGTGATCCCACACCATCCATAAATGAAACCAGCGAATTGCCCGAGGATCTACTCAGCTATGCCAACCCTTACAGCAGGTAACGTCCCGTTTACTGAACTCAATCATATTTATACTTTCAGTTACGCAGCCGCAATGGCATCTCCGGTAATGGCGGAAGGTCTTTTACCGGGCCCAGAGCCATACCCAGCATCAATTCCACAGTCCAATTACCCCACTGCCCCTCCCATTTTCCCTCACATTCCGATGATCTCCTACCCCGACTGTCGTCCCTATTCCACCCTCCAACCGGTCGATTATCGTCGATTTACTCCAAACAGAATCGTACCACCACAACCACCGCCAATTCCCGGATACAACGGCTATCCTTCTTATCCCGGATATGGAACTCCAACTTCGTATCACTCTGTAACACCGGTATCTCAGACACGATCGGCAAGGCAAGGAAGTGTGCATTCACAGCCATTCACACCTTCACCTATGATGGACTTTTATTATCCTGTGTAAGAAAATTTGAATAAATAAAATTTTACTTTAGGTACAGCCAAACTTTCACTCCAACCAGAACTCCCCAAATTCATCCAACTTCTCAGCAATCTTTTGTCACCCCAGAATTCATCCCCAATTACATCGATGGTCGGAATAGCTCACCTTCTGGAGGATATCAGAGTGGTAGTCCAACTGTTGTAAGTTAACATTGAAATCGACATTTTCTGTTTAGGAGTACCGAAAACCCAGATTCAGAATCTCGTCTTCTCCGCCACATCGTCAACAAGCGGTAAGATTGTCATGTCGACCCGGCACTTTTAAAAAACAAAAAAAATTCTCTTAAAATATACGACATACAACAATATCGATTCGATTGATTGACACCTTGCAAGGCCTTGCACACTCTGAAAAACAAACAGTTATTTATTTTAGGCCTACTTATCAGAGCCGGATAGTGGAAGAGGGAGTGGATCTGGCGGGGATGTGGCCGTGAGGAGATACGAAATACGACAGCGATCCCTTAAAGGTCAGCAGGGGGCGTCGACGACGACAGATGACTCGACTTCGCCCGAACGAAGTCCTACCCGACAAAGTGTTCCGAATGCAACACATCAAACTACAGTGTGATCTTTCAAGGTATATGGTTCGTTACTGTTATTTTGTTTAAACACTTTTCACTTGTTTTTTCGGTCGATAAAATTCTATGAATAAAATTGAAGATATCGGTTAGACGAGCGTAAACTAAGGTATAAAATTATTGTTGCAAAATTGGGCCCATCCTCCCTGTTCCACCTTCTATTATATTATTGTGCTTTTCTCACATCAATTTGCAAAGTTTTGTTTCTTTTGTCTTGGAAATGTTTTCTGGCCGAGAACATGGCCATGAAATGTTGTGCGCACTAACCTTTTTACTCATTTGCATTCGGCTTCGATTATGAATTCTCGGAGCGATCCTGCTTATGACTGGCCTGATCGGGTAGACTGGCGGTTTCTCTCTTTATGGACTCTTCATAAAAGATTCGCCTGATCTGATTCATGACTAACAACTAACTACTCGTTTACTTTTGTTTTTAGAAAGGAAAGAAATGTTTTCATTTTATTTATAAATAATTTACTGTAATTCTAATAGCATTCTTTAACTAGTTTTGCTTTTAATTTTCATTCTAATTGACCCTTCCACCGACTACCGTAACCCGCAAACTTCCACCGCTTAAAGAAATAATTTTCTTAACAAGGCTTCTGAAGGTGCGTCGGCGGCCGAGATTGCATTCTTTTAAAACTAATTGCCCCAATATGGCCCATCATCGTCTTAAAACAAATAAGGCAATTTGGGCGCGTTAAAAGCCCTCAGGGTCCCTCAAACAAAAAATAGGAGCGTGCGTTTCCGTTCTCCAATGCCCGCAGGCATCGAACCAAAAGTGGCCGAAATTGCATTCGCAACGGCGTTTCGGCTCCAACGAATTTTGATTTGAAGCCCAAATAATTCTTAAGTAGTTTTACGAAATTAAAAGAATGAAATTTAATGGCGGTGTCCCCGGGCGATTGTACTGTAAGAGTAATTATTTGGTTGACAAATGATTAATGAGTGTGCTTCGAGTTGTTTTTGGAAGGCGGAGTAGTTCGGGGTTACGGTAGGACATTTAATTACTTCCATAGCAAATGACAACTATTTTTTGAAGCAAACTGTAATATGTCTGAAAAAAAGGATATTATATCATCTTAGCTACAGTAATTCTCTTCAAACGGGAATAAAAGAAGTATTTTTGAAAGGGGTTCTCATCCAGATCTGTTAGTTTTTATTCATTTTTTCCACCTCAAAAGCGGCTTCTCAATTCGTATTCTGAGGGCCAAACGGTGGCCACGAATCCCATTTTTTGGCCTCAAGTTGTAAGATTTATTGGACCCATCCAAAAATAAGATTCAAATTAGGAGCCGTCTTAACGACTTAATGCTTTAATCGGCTTCGCCTGAGGGCCGAGGAAATTATTTTATTCGACTTTGCAAATTGGAGTTTACCGTAACAGTAGAAAGGTCGGTTCGCGGTCGGATAATCAAA